>OX453028.1:8597274-9847274 GCA_949699075.1 Asteroscopus sphinx
GTGAAAGGGGGAGACAGGATCTGGAAGGCGGAGGAAAAAGTGTTGGGGAGACACTTGGGAGAGGCCTCAGCAGTAGACTTCTTCTTATCCCATGCTTGTGAACGGGTGCCGTCTGTCGGGACAGGTCAGCTTCTACATACTATGGCAACTCTTTTTACGTTTATTTCTAAAGGCAATATACTCACTTTTAAACTCTTGTTTTTTCTGACATTAACCTACTTACATTATACTCACATTATTTGAATAAATTTGATGTAATAACAATAACCTATTTTAAAAAGACTTTATCCATGGAGTTTCTTGCTGGTTCTTCTCCATACTATGGAGTCCAGGACCCACAATTTGGAACCGTGCAACTAGAGCCTGACCTTTCAAAAGTGCCTGTAATTAGGTTTATTTGAAATAAAAAACATTGAAAATTGAAAAATTAGCGTTTGATGGCAAATTTTGTTGTTCCGCAACGCGCACTGCATTGTGGTTGGCGGTCATCAGCTCCTCACGCGTGCAGGTGACTGGGCACGCGGTACAAGATAGAAGGTGAGCCATTGTTTGCGGAGTGACGCCGCACTCACACTGCACGTCGAAACCGTCCGTGAGTGAACCCCCATTTTTAGGGTTCCGTACCCAAAGGGTGCAAACGGGACCCTATTACTCTCGCTACGCTGTCCGTACGTCCGTCCGTCCGTATGTCTGTCACAGGGCTGTATCTTTGTAAAGATAATATATAACCAATTGAAATTTTTTGAAAATATGTTTTACTATGGTGTCTATCACGACAAATACTAAAAATAAAAAAGTTTTAGTTTTTTTTTGCAAAGGGAGTCCATACAAGAAACCTCGAAAAAAATCATTTTTTTTCTACGTTTTTGTTCCTGTTCTATCTTAAAAACGGTAATACATACCAGCGTCAAACTTGGTCTGATTATAGTGCATACTATGTAGTTTAGCAACAAATACTAAAAATAGGACAAACATAGACATATGTGGTGGTACTTACGTAAGAAAGAGATGCAAAAATTCACATTTCGCTTACGTTCGTTGATGTCTTTTGATAAACGCTTGTAAATTAAATCAGTTTCTATGGGGTATCACGTCGATGGTTGGTACGGAACCCTTACTGCGTGAGTCCGACTCACACTTGGCCGGTTTTTTTTATTGGTGATTATCTTTGCTTCTGCTAACTTGGGTCCGACGTCTATTTAAGGATTTCTAAGTTAACCACGGGAGTACAAAGAAAAACGGGGATTTAGCGTTTGTCGCCAGAGATCGTACCTTTCTTTTGAGGCATAGGTATCGGCCGGAACCACGCACCTGAAATAGTAGATTGTTACACAAGGGTCGAAAGGAATCAATTCCTATACGAGGCTATAGTCCGAGTAGGAATTGATGAGTTTCACCCGCGTTAAACACTCCACTTTTCATTTCGAATATAAGGAAAGTAATAAACAGTAGTTTTTCTAAAATACTTATTGGATATTCGCCACTTCATAAAATCATTGTATGTACGAGTTAATATCCCGGCAAATTATGTAGTCTTTTTTAAATTTAAAATATGGAACACACCACGTCACCACCGGTGGCGCCAGACCGTCCCGCTTAATAGCTGGTTTTTTTTAAAATTCACACTGGCTGTTTAAACCAAAGACATTTCTATACTGACGTAATAGACCACTACAGTGTGCGACTGAGATACCGATCTTTACGAAAAAACCTATATGCTAGAAAGAGACATAATAAAATGTCAGTAGAACCGATTTTGACAATTGTAATCTCCCATAGCGTCCCATCAAAATATAATCTCGTATTATTTTATGATTTATTTCACAATCGTTCTGTATTTTATCCAATTAATATCAATAATCGTATTCGTGTAGTATTCTGTGTTATACTGCTGTGTAATTTACATTATTAACCTAAAGAAAGAGATGTTTCACAGGTAAGTATCTGCAGGACAATACTACTTTCATAATGCTTATTTTCATAGAAGTTATTCTTAAAATTATTTAGTAATACATTAATAACATGCAGTAAATACCCTATTTTCTACATAATATGTTATTTTAAATAATTATGTGTTAGATAAAAAAATATTGTGTACGTGAAAATGAAACCGTTTCGCATATGGATTGCTCAAAATATATCGATATGTCGATAGTTTCAATTATATATTTTTTGTACTACCTAGCACCATACATGTCACAAGTTAGTGTCCGTTACTGCTTTAAAAAAAATACAATCGAATTGAGAACCTCCTCCTTTTTTTGAAGTCGGTTGAAAGTATTGAAAGGTTGATTTAGTCCGGCCGCACATTGGAAGGAAATCATAATGATTCATTCATTGATCACAGAAAAAATCTGACGCGCCGGAACCTATACCATGGTTGTACTTTTACGATGTTATAATAGTATGTTGTACGTCTATGGCAAAGAGACGTTTCACAGGTAAGTATCTGCAGGACAATACTACTTTCATAATGCTTATTTTACATTTATACAGTTAATTTTAGTACCAGCCCCGCAGTTTTCCGGATCGTATGTCTGCTTTTGACATATTAAAATGTAAATACGGTGCTATTTTATGACAATGTGCGGCCGGGCTAAAAATGCTGTAAAATATTGACCGGCTAACTTCATAACTTCCAGATTTCCTGTCAATCAACTCAGCCTATCGCAGTCCTCTGCTGGACATAGGCCTCTCCCAAGTTGCGCCACAACGCTCGGTCCTCTGCCTTCCGCATCCAGTCCCCCCCAGCCACGTTCTTTAGGTCGTCGGTCCACCTGGCAGGGGGGCGCCCTACGCTGCGTTTGCCGATTCGCGGTCTCCACTCAAGAACTCGTCTGCTCCAGCGGCCATCGGTCCTTCGACAGACATGGCCAGCCCACTGCCACTTCAGCTTACTGATTCTACAAGCTATGTCGGTCACTCCGGTTCTTCTCCGGATAATCTCGTTTCGGATTTTATCCTTCAAAGAAACTCCAAGCATAGCTCGCTCCATAGCTCGCTGAGCGACTTTAAACTTGTGGACTAGCCCAACTGTTAGTGTCCACGTCTCGGCACCGTAAGTCATGACAGGCAGGACGCACTGGTTGAAGACTTTTGTCTTCAAACTTTGCGGTATAGGCGACGAGAAGACTCGGCGAAGTTTGCCAAATGCTGCCCAGCCCAGACGGATCCTTCTGTTGGCTTCTTTCTGATTTCCTGTAAATGCTGTTATTAAAGAAAAATGGATGGGCACAAATGTTAAAACGAATAAGCACCGTATCTACTACTCTCCGCCAAATAGGGATGCTTGCATTGCTGTGTGGTGCCAGTGTAATTACAATCACATGAGACTTTCCATTTTCATGTCACAGTTTGGCGAACCGACTTGCGGTACCATTTAGGTAACAGCCTAGATGGTATTGCAGTTGTTATTGGCAAAGGTAACCGCTTAACATATGGTGGGATTTTAGATCGTTTCGCCATCCTATACAATAAAAAAAAATAAAAAAAAACTGAAAGCCTCGAAAAAACTACAGGGTTTGCAGTAGATATTTTAAGGATAACTGTATCTTTTAGTGAAATCACCAACGATCCATACCTACGGAATTTGTTCGGGTCGGTGTTTGTTTCTTATAAAGATCTTTACTTTAATAATGGTAAATATTCAAAGTGGTAAGTCTACGAAGTGACGAGTATAAAGTAAAAGTTAAAAATAAATATAATACAAGAAGAGTTAGAGATAAAAAACTAGTTCAACCGAAGATGACAAATTATTATGGAGACAGAAAGTCAAAATTTTTAGTTCCAAAAATCCTATCCTATCCTACTTCCTACTAATATTATAAATGTGAAAGTTTGTAAGTATGGATGGATGGATGGATAGATGGATGAATGAAAGTGGAGTGGAAGTGGAGGTGGAAGTGGAGGTGGAAGTGGAGGTGGAGTGAAGTGGAGTGCAACCAACCAACTGCGATCGCCAACCCGCCTGCCAAGCGTGGTGATTATGGCATATATGGCCAATATATGCTTGGGGGAGGCCTGTGTCCAGCGGGGTGCTGGCCAGGAAACCTCCACGTGTGTCTGACAGCTGCTTGTCCTTCTGGACACGTCTAGAGGGAACGGCAGTTGTTGGGCCGGTGCACCCTGGGCACGGGCAATAAGTCTCCTTTGGACCGGGGGACCTTATTTCCTGTGGCGAATATTCTGGCACGGGAGGGGCCCGATGTGGGCCAATGGGAAGTTGCTCCTTGTGTCCCTCTGAGAAAGCAGAGGGCACTGCGGAGGAGCAGTGGCGGGCCTGGTGAGCACTCACCCTGCCACTGGGCAGGCAGCGGGGGGACTGTCCTTCCCTGCCCCCGTCGGTCTCGTAATCCCAGGAGTGCCTGCTGAGTAGTGTTCTCGCGCCTCTTGGGACCGAGGGTCTTGGCTTCACCGCCCGGACCGCGAGGAAGAAAACCTCTATAAAAAATTACGGGAGGTAGGGCCTGTGAGCAGCAGACTCGGGGTAGTCTGCTGCCCGACCAGCAGCTGGCGTAGCTGGCACAGCCGGCGTAGTTGGCGCAGCTGGTAAAGGCCCATGAGGTGAGGTGGCGTGCAGTGTTCCGTGTGCGCCACTGAGAAGGGTGCGGCCAACGTTAGGCCGCACGGTGAGAAGGGGCTCGCCTGCTTGTGGCGGGCCGGGACCTGTCGGGGGTGGTTGTGTGAATACTCACGGGTTCCCACGCCCCCGGCTAAGGTAGTTGAAGGAACACCGTGGTGGTTTTAGTCGGTAAGAGTCCAACACTGGCTTCGCCTACCCCGGGCGGAGTGCGTCCATGAGGATTTCCCCACGGAAAAAAAAAAGGTCTGTGTCCAGCAGTGGACGTCTTACGGCTGAAATGATGATTAATAGATTTTTTTTATTTTTTACTTATGTATTCCTTACCTTCGTGACATTAATAATGTAATTATAATATAGCCCTTAATTGCGTAACTCAATCTTTTAAAACAAATAAAATTATGTTTCAAATATCTGTAATTTTAAAACAATAGTTACTTAATAGCTTAGCAGTTTTAAAATACCACCACTCCTTTAAAGTAAGGCCGGTTGAACTATATCGATAATGCGGAAACGTCCATGTCACATCACTAAAAATCACTCCTACACGTGTCAATTTCGCACATATACTCATTTTGCTTTCGGTGACGTGATAATGAGGTGACAGTGCCTCTATTACGTCAGTATAATACCTTTATGGTTTAAACACTCACAAGACCGCAGCATTTTATTTTATCGATATTTTTCTTAATTATGTTATAAATTTCGTAGCCGACTATCTATAGTTTTGTTTTTAATAGTAGATTGTTATACAAGAGTCAAAAATCGTTATACAAGAATCAATTTCCATACGAGGTATTTAGACGCCCGAGCGCAGCGAGGGCGGCTATAGTCCGAGTAAAACACTCTACTTTTCATTTCGAATATAAGGATAACGCCGTAGAGGTTGCAAAATTTTGGGCTTGCCAAGTCTGACAAAAGATCAGTCGTACCACTGACACGAAGAAGGAAAGTAATAAATAGTAGTTTTTCTAAAAAACTTATTTTCTTGTATGTTAGCTACTTCATAAAATCATTGTATGTATTTAAGTATCGTTACTTTGCAATTTCTGGCAAAAGATTTTCGATTACTGTTTTTGCCTCGTCTTAAACCGAATCTGGGGTCAACATTTCAGAATCGCTTGAACTAATTTTTAATCAAATATTAGTCTATAAAACTGAGATTTTGAATTTCGGTACAGACAAAGTTAGTATCCCGGCAAATTGTATAGTCTTTCTTAAATTTTAATTATATATAGAACACCCCGCGTCACCACCGGCGCCGGGCCGTCCCGCTTATAGGTTTTTTTTTAATTCACACTGGCTGTTTATAAACTCACAAGACCGCGGTATTTTTTTTTCAATATTTTTCTTCCGACTATCTATAGTTCTATTTTTAAAATTCATTCCCGCCCTAGGGTGGAAAGCAATTACTATGAGTTTTTTCCGCCCTAGGGAGGGAATCAGCGTTTTCCACCCGCTACTTGGATCAAACAAACACTACTTTCCGAGTATGAGAAATGAAAAAGTTTTTACGACTTTTAAGTCTTTGAGGCACTGTGCTGTAGTTGTGCATTGGGTGTCGTGGCTCATCTTCTATTTTTGCTACTGTTCTTCGAGCAGTAGACTGCTATTGGTTAAGTTAAAAAACTATTTTTTTCTTTATTAATTATTATTAATTAAAAATAAACTTGTATTTAGATTTAATTTAAATTAAAAAAAACATTATGTAATTGCTAGGCCTTATTTGAATTTAAAAATAGACCCAATCACATAATTGTTTTTTAATGTAATTTTTCAATTGTCGATGTGTGATTTTGGCGATACTTTTTCCCGTACTTAGTAATCGTAAGGGCACTTCTACTTGTTTCCTTTATTTCGTGATCCAACGTATCTTCACACGTTGTTCTTATGTGTGCTTACTTTAACTGCTAGTTTTATTCACGTCGTAAAGACAGAGAGGCTGAAGATGTACAAACTTTCTGACCCCGTTAAAAACTTAAGTAAGACGTAACGTCTTTGCCTGAGTTTCGGCAGTTTTTGTGTTTATTTTTGCCAACTGTCGCTTTCAGAGACATTATTCGAGTACGTAATACAAGATGTTGATCAGAAATCGTGCCATATTTCTAGAGCAGGTGATAAATAATGTGCTTAATCATTTAAAAATACTTGAAAAATTCTACGATTATTTAATACCCAAATTTTCACTTAGAAACATTTGCCATGTTTCGAGAATAAATCCCGAACGACTGAAAATATGTCATCGCCGGCATTGTAAAAGGGTGGAAATACCTGTAAATTGTTTTGGTGGTGTCGCACGCATCGTTTTTGTGTCACACTCGACACGCGCAAGGAATTTGTTTGTTTACATTTAGGTAATAAAAATAAATTGTTATTGATTTTTTTATTGATTCGTGTTCATTATCAGTGGTATAGTCAACATAACACATAACATGACATCACGCCTGTATTTCCCTGAAGGGGTAGGCAGAGGTGTATAGTACACCCACATTTCGCCAGTTATGTTATAGTCCCATGTAATAGGGGGCGAGCCTATTGCCATTAACCGGGCACAAATTCATACTCCGGGCTGCTACTGAGAATTTCCCAATGGAAAAACCCAATAACACTTTGCCCGACCCGGGAATCGAACCCAGGACCCCACGCTCAGCAGTCGCGCTATAGATACCGGTCGGTCGGTGGTATAGTCACCTCCTTAAATATGGCACGAATACAGATCAACACGTTGTATAGGTACATATTTATCTTGGATTTATTATAGGGTGCAATAGGTATCAGAATAATATTTTTCTCCCACTTACTCGGAAATTGCAATATTATTAAAAAATAGAATACATCAATCGGCTCTTTTCCGTACGCATGCCAGCAATTTCAAACACGACAATAATAGAAATTGCTGGCCAGTTTTTTTTTTATAGTTCTATCGAGGTTTTTAAGGTCACACATAAATTAGGTGTTTTTAGGTACACGATATTAATTTTTATATAATAACTATCGTGAGTTAAATTCATAATGATTAATATAAACGGTTTCACTCACGTTATATCATCGTAACCAGCTCATGATTAAGGGCTCCGTTCGAGCTCGAAACCGGTCGGGCACACCCGATGATATAACGTGAGTGAAACCGTTTATATTAATCATTACGATATTAATTATTTTAAAGGCTGAATGCACATTTTTTTCACAAGTTTAAAAATAGAGCAGGATCCGCGCGCGTGCGAATTGTCTAGTTAAAAAACTGGCCAAGAAAGAGAAATTATTAAGCTGTAAAGGATTAGGACAGACGGACAGACGGACAGTCGGATAGACGGACAGACGGACAGACGGACAGACGGACAGACGGACAGACGGACAGACGGACAGACGGACAGACGGACAGACGGACAGACGGACAGACGGACAGACGGACAGACGGACAGACGGACAGACGGACAGACGGACAGACGGACAGACGGACAGACGGACAGACGGACAGACGGACAGACGGACAGACGGACAGACGGACAGACGGACAGACGGACAGACGGACAGACGGACAGACGGACAGACGGACAGACGGACAGACGGACAGACGGACAGACGGACAGACGGACAGACGGACAGACGGACAGACGGACAGACGGACAGACGGACAGACGGACAGACGGACAGACGGACAGACGGACAGACGGACAGACGGACAGACGGACAGACGGACAGACGGACAGACGGACAGACGGACAGACGGACAGACGGACAGACGGACAGACGGACAGACGGACAGACGGACAGACGGACAGACGGACAGACGGACAGATGGACAGACGGACAGACGGACAGACGGGCAGATGGACAGACGGACAAACGGACAGACGGACAGACGGATAGACGGACAAACGGACAGACGGACGGGCATGACGAAACGATAAGGGTTCCTTGTAGGAACTACGGAACCTTAAAAATTACTCTGTATAGTGCCGCCAGGCAGTATAACGCACCTTAGTTGATAAGATAGGATTTTGATCGTTAGGATGTCAAAGAACTTATTGGCCATATTAAACCAATCTTATTTACATAACCGTATGTCAAAAACTATGAGGTCATAGGCCAAGGTCATTCATTTCCCACGACCGAGTTATTTATGGAAAGGTATCATCCTCATACAGACACGAATAAAGAGTTGTTCATCAAACAATCTTTGTTTGATCCGTATCTCAAGGTATACTCAGTTCGTGCGGTATAAAAAGGCAATAGCGGACATTGACCCCTCCTTACTAATTCATGCATGCGTTCTGTAATTCTGTCATGACATCGTTAATCCGCGTAAGATTTTTAGAAAAACGTGTGATATTATTATCACTGGCGTATCGTGGTAATTGTCGCGTAGACAGCGAAGCCGTTGCATAGCAACCCGTGTATTATGTTAGATGACATTAACGACAGATTTGTGTGAAGGGTACCGATATCGTTTGCAAATTGCAATTTCGGAATAGAAGTTGGGGTAATGTCTGCTTGGCAATGCTGCCGTCATAATTATAACCGCCGTAACCAAAATTTTTGTCATAATTGAGTTAATAACAGATTCGGAATCGCCGCATCGAGATCTACAACTTTCTCTTTGACAGTTTTAACAAAAAAAGCCTGTAAGAGGTATTTCTTGTTAGTATAAGCGCGGTAACTACAAAAGAAAAGCTTAGGTTCCTTCGAATATCAGCCGTAAACGCCTCACACTGCTGTTCTTCGTTCAATGCTCAAAAAAAATTGCTCGTAATGGCTAATTATAACCGCGTTAACTGCTTAAGATGCTATGATAATAAAGAAATCCCTATGTTTAGGCCACAACTTCCTTACAATAAGCGTCCTTATCGCCGCTTGCTGCGGTTACATTAAGGAACTGTATTTACATAAATTCATAACACAACTTACCATAACAGCTTTAAATTACATTGTTACGGCGGTTACTATTTCACATTACTTAAGCTCATATCCTTTGATTCTCTGTCAAAAGCGCCGTAAAATAAGTTCCTTAGCATGTGCGCTCTATCTGTGTTGATTACGGCGCTCATTTTAAGTATTCATTACTCAGAACACATCAGTTCCTTACCACATCCGCTTTTTGGTTATTTTTTAATAGAAATCTATTTCTCAGGAAAAAATAATTCAGTAGGTATAAAGTACAACAGCTGTTCTACAGTACAAATTCGTCAAAAGTAAAAAAATCTTAATTTTCTGGGCGTTAACACGAAAATTCAATTCTAAACTTTAGGCGCCGTTTTCTCAAAACTTGCTCTCACGCACATAACGCTCTTATCATAAGCACGGCAGAATGTTTCCCCGCATGGATTACCTATAATATTGTCATAGTGTTCATCAAAACAAAATAAGTACACAACTTTCTTCCTCATCTCCAAACAGCTTTATCTTAAGCTGTCGTTTGAGACAGCACCTACTTAGCATGTTGGGGGCGAGTAAAAAAACTTTAATGTGGGGTTGTAAACGGCTCATAAACTCGACGCGGACGCATTAAGCTCAGTTAGTGGGCCAAAGGGGCTATCCACTGGCTAATTTGATAGCTACAGACAAACGAGCTGGCATTATGCTGATGTTAAAGTCATAGGAGGTAGCGAGAGCGATTTGAAGAGCGTATAAGTCATGTTCTTGGTTGGTGAAGATAGATGATTATCACATAGAAACTTGAATATGAACGGTTCATTTGCTCTGCCGTACCATGGCAAGAAGTTTTGCGAAGTACTGCTTCGCCCAGCGTGCTTCGCTACGTGTAGTGTTCTGAGTTTTACTAACCAAGACGGGACTGCTATCAGTACGCCATGTCAAAGATCCCGATATCAGAAACGTAAAACGTATGTCACTTTAAAGCATAGCGGCAACAAGTTCGAAACTTTTTCATAAAAACCAGCCAAGTGTGAGTGGGACTCGCGCACTAAGGTTTCCGTACCACCACACATGTCTGTGAAATAAATGATTTTATTATTTATTGTTTTAGTATAAAGTATGCACTTCAAATCACACCAAGTTGTATTACCGTTTTTAAGATAGAGCCGGAACAAAAAACGTTGAAAATATTCTTTTTTTTTTTCGAGGTTTTTTGTACGATAGAGACCATTAAACCCCTTGCCATAATATAGACCAAAACATATTATGTGAAAATTTCAACTGGCTACCTATTACGGTTAAAAAGATACAGCTCTGTGCACAAAAATAGATAGAATGGTTGTAATCACAATTTATTAGCGATTCATGTGTGGCAACTTTCCGAACAAAGTACGCCTTACATTTTGACGTCATTTTTTTTTTTAAATTAACTTTAATCAAATGTACTTTACAGCTTTTGTTTCTGCAGTTAGAAACAGCACAATTTTAGCGGGTTTTTGTTTCAGTATTCATTTAGAACCAAGTAATAAGGCGTGCTGAGAAAGGCTTTGAAATATCCTGCACTAGGTGCATGATGCTGCTACGCGCGCCCTGCTCACATGGCCATTCTATCTATTTCTGTGGCCCTGTGACAGACAGACAGACAGACGGACGGACGGACACATGGCGCAAGCACAGTAATACGTTAGCACTTTTGGTACGGAACTGTAAAAAAGTTTGTTTCTTGCTTAAGTATATAACAATTTTTTACTTACTCCAACATTATCAATATCTTGATCAATATGACCATCTGACAGATAATGTGAAGACTCACATGTCATCTTAGGATGGCATTTGCAATTAAATGACGCAAACAATAGTAACTGAGATATTATCTGTGTTTCACATTGTTGTGAACATTGTCGGACGTTGTATTTGTAAGTCTAGCCGAAGGGGTAATCTGCCGGTTAATTTGATAGCTACGGATATACTGACGAGTAAGTTGTGAGCAGAAGCGGGAGCGATTTTACGTATAGTTGTTTTAAAAAGTAGAAGTATTGTAATTACATAGTATTCATATTCATATTCATTTATTTCGTAAAGCCTATTTACATGTCAAAAAATAAAAATAATCATTACATAAATTCATCCGATTAATCATACAATATTAATAATTCAGTCAAAAAAAAAAAAAAAAAAAAACCCGCGGAATACATAACCTCCTCCTTTTTTTGAAGTCGGTTAAAAATTCAATAAAATAACATACAACATTAATCAAATAGGTACATGTAATGTTAAAAACATTCATAAAATGTGATGTGTGTGTGTGTGATGATTTATTGACGTAGAGTCTACGCAAGCAAGAAGTGAGGGCAAAGAAGTGTGTATTTATTATGTTTACAACACTATTCCGATGGCAATAGAGGCCATAGAGATGGCAATTAATTATGGGGTCAAATCAAATAAAGTCAACACAAGGTTTTCGCAAGGAAAGTATTTTTTTTTTGTCTGGTGACCCCTGTTTCTTAGGAAAAGTTATTCAGTTTCAGTTGATGAGCTGTTTCATACATTAAACATCATTTTGTATGGAACGGATAGTATATACGATTTATAGTTGGTCCCATAGTAAAAGTTATTCAAATTGATGAGTACAATCATCCCTTTAAGGGGTTATTAATGAATAAAAAATAATCCTGTATAGTGCTTAACTGGAAGCTGGATTTACAATAAATAATATGGATTATCGAAAATACCACTATGTCACCAAAAATCATTTACTATCTATTTATTTATTTTTACTACCGTAAAATGCCTTTACTTTGCCCACAAGCCCTACTTTGCCTATGGTATTAATTTAATTGTTAAACGCACCAACACTTTATAACTGAACCAAAAGTGAGCGTTGTCATAGTTTTTAAATCTCCCCAAGTTCTAAAATCATAGCTATTTTATAGTTTACTCAAAAAACAACTAATAGGCAAAGTAAGGGTAGCGGGCCAAGTTAGGGCATTTTACGGTATTTATTTTTTTGACGACGTCTGTGGTCTAGTGGTTTGAGTGTCGGACTGCTGATCACGAGGTCGTGATTCGATTCCCACAGAACACAAATATTTGTGTGATGAACTTAAGTGTTTGTGTTGCCTGCGTGTTTCTTATATATTTATAAGTATGTATTTATTTACAAAAAAAAGTATGTAAGTATTACCTATATCTATTGTCTAGTACCCATAGCACAAGCTCTGCTTAGTTTGGGACTAGATGGTGCTGTGTAAAATGTCTCAAAATATTAATTTTTACTATTTTATCATGAAATTATTCTGAACAATAAACCAGCAGACCGCAAAGTAATGAATGGCGTACATTTATTATAACAGCTATGGTTAGCACGTTTATTTACTTAGAAGTACTACCATAGAGCTTCTGATAGAGTGGGTCTTAAAATGAATATGGACAACACAAAGGTTATGTCGAATTCCCATATAGCACCCATTCCCGTAAACATCGGAGAATCTACACTCGAAGTTGTTGACGATTATGTATACCTAGGACAAATTGTCCAGCTAGGTAAGTCCAACTTCGAGAAAGAGGTCAATCGTCGAATCCGACTCGGTTGGGCAGCGTTCGGGAAGCTACGCAATATCTTCTCGTCCAAAATACCGCAGTGTCTCAAGATGAAAGTCTTTGACCAGTGTGTGTTGCCAGTAATTACTTACTTTACTGAAACGTGGTCGCTCACAATGGGCCTGATAAGAAGGCTCAAAGTCACTCAAAGGGCAATGGAGAGGGCTATGCTCGGAGTGTCCCTGCGTGATCGAATCAGAAATGAGGAGATTCGCAGGAGAACGAAAGTAACCGACATAGCCCGAAGAATTGCCAAACTTAAGTGGCAGTGGGCGGGGCACATTGCTCGCAGAACGGATGGCCGATGGGGCAGTAAAGTTCTGGAGTGGCGACCGAGTACTGGAAGGCGCAGCGTGGGTAGGCCCCCCACAAGGTGGACCGACGACCTGGTGAAGGTCGCGGGAATCCGCTGGATGCGGAAGGCACAGGACCGGTCGTTGTGGCGATGTTTGGGGGAGGCCTGTGTCCAGCAGTGGACGTCTTTCGGCTGAAATGATGATGATGATGACTACCATAGAACAAAATGGTACCTACTACTTACTAACTTGGATAAACAGTCTGTCAGGCAGACACCGCAATAAATGATATAGCATTAATTGCTTTAGGTTAACAAAAAATACTTCAATTAAACTTAGCTTATCAGAACTGACGGGTTAAGTAGGAACAATTACTTTAACTTACTAATATTACTTTAACTTACTAATATTACTTTAACTTACGAATTGTTATAGTTCACTATTCCCCCCCCCCCTTTTAGGGGAGGCCTATATCCAGCAGTGGACGTCTTTTGACTGAAATGATGAAGCATTCACATGCACTTTCAAAACATTAATTATGAAATGAAATGAAATGAAATGAAATCGTTTATTTCCAGATTATTACATCCAATAATAATTAATTACAACGACTGCCTTACAATAGATAGGAATCTAGTTAAGCCGGATTATGGTGTTTTATGGTTTGATGATGATGATGATGATAATCTGCCAGGTGGACCGACGACCTAAAGAACGTGGCTGGGAGGGACTGGATGCGGAAGGCAGAGGACCGAGCGTTGTGGCGCAACTTGGGAGAGGCCTATGCCCCGCAGTGGACTGCGATAGGCTGAGTTGATCGATTGATTTGATTGATGATGATGATGGATTATTTGTATGCACAATTTCATCCAAATCCGTGCATCCATTACAGCGTGATTGACGGACAAACAAACATCCATGTTTTCGCATTCAAAATATTAGTAGTAAATATAGAGTAGGATTTCAGTGCTGCATAACGCAAAGATCATCAAGATGACATTAACCCCGACTATGTAACAAAGAAGGACGTTCGGACAAATTCGGGACACCTCCTCATTTAGTTGATTGCGGCGCTGATGGCCTAATCTCTTAAAAGACATAACATTAACTCGAGCATGACACGCCCCCCATGTCGTGTATAAAAATCGACGCGTCGTTTTGTCATTGCGTATCAGATTATTTGTAGAAAAACAATTTAGCTTCTATAGTTCATTTACTGTAGAGTGACTCAATTTTTTTGTTGTTCGAACTCATATAACACTTAAATCATGTTTAGATTCGAGCCATAATTACAACAAATGACACAACTTGAAGACATTCGCGCAAGACACGCTCCTTGTGTCATCCCGCAGTATGATAATATGTTTTTGCTTTTACAATACGCGTTTTTTTTTTGTAATTACCTCACCATTCCATATTTATTTTTGGACTAAAGCCCTAGTTATCACTGCGTCACTGTCCCTCATAAATAACACCACAAGAAGACATTATCTCATGACACACCCCACGCAGCATCTTAATTTTGTTTACATCCCTGTGGCTCATAACTGACACCATTAGAAGATCATGACACCACAATTACACGTCATGCAGCCGTGATATATATTATTATTTACAAAAAAAAAACAGTTTCCTTTAGACCGTAGCCCTAATTTTCATTACATCGCTGTCGCTCATAAATGACACCATAAGAAGACATTAACCCATGACACGCCCCGCGCGTCATCCGGCCGTGTGTCATATTGTCACGTTAGCAACGTCACATGAGCCTTTCATTTTGTTTTCTGTTTAATTGATTTGGGTGTTAGAGTGAGAATTGACTGGTGTGGTTCAAAGAATACATAATATTATTATTAAATTAATAATATTTTACTGGATTCTATGTAGGTATCTTGTAGTTTTTTGGAGGGTACGGGTGCCGGAGAAATTACAATCCACAGACCAGTAAGCCTCAAGACGCCGCATAAACAAAGTTTTGCATGAGAAGACAGTCGTAAAATGTTGGCGGCGACCGGGGGGCGGACGGCGCGTTATGATTGGTCGGCTCAAATGTTCGGTGATATGATTGGTGCCGCTCGCTGACGGAGTGACGTCCCGATTGGTGGCTGGGCGTAAGATATGCAGTGCTACGGCATATGCTTTGTGACCGGGGGTATCCGGCTAATAGGCGTCTAGAGGCTTACTGGTCTGTGTTACAATCACATAAGACTTTCCATCTTCATGTCTCAGTTTGGCCAACCGACTTGCGGTTTCATTTAGGCAACAGCCTTGGTGGTATTGCAGTTGTTATGGGCAAAGGTAACCGCTTAACATCAGGTGGGCCTTTTGCTCGTTTCGCCATCCTATACTATAATAAAAACAACGTGACTTATCGAGGGACATATTCAAGAATAATGTAGAATAATTATTTTATTTACAAATATTTATGACATACACATAAGTGTTTGTGTTGGTCTGGGTGTTTCTTATGTATTATAAGTATGTATTTACAAAAAAAAAAGCATTTAAGTATTATTATATCCATTGTCTAGTACCCGCAATACAAGCTCTGCTTAGTTTGGGACTAGATGGTGCTGCGTAAAAATGTCCCAAAGATATTTATTTTTATTTTATTATTTTTAACGCATTTACGCATGCGAAGCGAAATCTAAAGATATAAATTGTGGAAAGAAAAAACGCTCACGAGCAGGATTCGAACCTGCGACTCCTGGCTTGGTAAGTCAGTGCTTTAGCCACTTAGCTACCGTGAACGCTGCAAACACTGCACACGCATCACATTTAACTATTTGTGCAAGGTACTTTAAGATTGTAAAATTATTGATGACGCCAAAATAAGTAACAGATCCATAACAAATTGTAGTAGTGTGTAGTTATACTTAATATTCTGAGACAAAATTACGTTCTTAACAACAATTTGTCACCTTTAGAATTAATATCAGAATTTTCGATAAGATTGATAGATTTTTCACATGAAGCTCTTTGCCTATTCGTATGAAATTTGGCATGCACTAGTCATTAAAATAGATATGTTTTTAACGTGGAATCCATTTTTTTTATCAGTGAAAAATTTGAGCTAGGTCCCCTAGAAGTTATGATCGGAATATGTATGTGGATTATCCACGTTTTTTGTTTTTTAATTAATGGACGTAGATGAAGCGAAAGTGGTGTGTCAGGATCGTAGCAGGTGGAAATCCATAGTCTCTGCCTACCCCAATAGGACAGAGGCGTGATATATGTATATATGTTTGTTTTTTAAAGGAGATTAAAGAAGTTTCAGTCTCAATTCATTTATTGAACGCTTTTTAGTTGTTTGTATTCATGAAATAATTGTACGTCTAGTATTGATAGTTCGGGCGCAAAATCAATTTTTGTGGGCACTGTGAGACAAATACTGAAATTGCGATTTTCTCGAAAACTGTCAATTTTTGCTTCGCGGAACATACATACATGTGAGGTGTTTTCGATAGTCTTTACTGCCCTTTATCAATCGTTTTCGTTTGGACCACGAGAAACGAGACACGGGGTATATAGAATAAAATGAACTTTATTTCAAGCACAATGTAATGTCTGAAGGGTACGGGTGCCGGTGAAATTACAATCACATGAGACTTTCCATCTTCACTCCTCAGTTTGGCGAACCGACTTGCAGTATCATTAAGGCAACAGCCTAGGTGGTATTGCAGTTGTTATGGGCAAAGGTAACCGCTTAACATCAGGTGGACCTTTAACTCGTTTCGCCATCCCATACTATAAAAAAAAAATATAAGAAAATGTTCTTATACATTTTAATAAAGTTAGTAAACATATTTACGTTCTGAAATATATCTATTCATTTTGCGCCACCCAGGTGGCACGACTATTGGAAGGTAATTCCACAATTCCTATTTAAAACTTTATTATATCTCAATAAATAAGCATTGAAATTATACATCTGAGCAGTCTGCTTACCTCAGTAGAACACACAGTACACATTATATCCACCAACTCGTGCTAAGCGACTTCGTCACGTTCGTTCGTGCTCTACGTCCAATCTTCATCCAGTTTGTGTTTTCTATGTATGTAGGCTATATGTATTTGGAGTAGGAAATCAAATAAAATGTATTATAAATGAATGTGGAAGGTGATTGACCAATAATTATGGTAGTATAGTCGATCTCACGTCATACTTGAATTAAGAAAACCGCCCTTATCGCTTACGAAATAAAGACGCTGTCAAGGTGAATCTGTTACCACTGACGTGCGTTCGACTGTACAATTTGAGAGAGGGATTATTTTGAGGGAGTCTGGTTTTATTTGATGTTGTTTAAATATGTTATGTACTTGAGGAAGCTCGCGGTCTTACTCGCGTTGTACTTATGTCGATAAAAGGCCTTTGTGTTAATCCAGGACAAGTGTGTCAAATTGTACGCAGTTCTGTGCAGCATTTTATGCGTGATTGAGTAACAAACATTCAAACGTAATAAAAAAAATCTCATCTATAATTATAACATGAAACAATTTGCACATACTTGTTTATTTATTCCAAAACAGTAATAAAAACCGAACATTCGAAATATTGAATCGAATAACCAGAGTGACCGACATAGCTTGTAGGATCAGCAAGCTCAAGTGGTAGTGGGCTGGCCATTAGAGGCCCAGTCTGTCGAAGGATCAATGGCCGTTGGAGCGAACGAGTCCTTGAGTGGAGACCAATCTGCAAACGCAGCGTAGGACGACCTGCAAAAGGCAGCTCGGGTGGACTGAATTTGGGCGAGGACTACGTCCAGCAGTGGATTGCGATAGGCTTAAGTTGATTGATTAATAAAAATTGAATTTTATTTCACTTTCAACATATAACCACACAATACCCATATATTTTGTTGACAAAAGTCGGCTAGTCTCATTCCATTTTCAAAAAAGCTTCTCACAGTAATATATCACGAAGTTCTCTCAGTTACGCAAGCCTACTCGGCCATCTTAAGCCTTCGGGACCTATTTAAGGTCGTAATAGCTGCTAAATAGCACGTTAAAATGCTTTTGGATTTTGAAAAAGGGACGCATTTAGGGCCCGTATCAGTAAGCTGAATTTTAAAGCACTCTTTAGTTACGTTGAGATATATAAGTGAAATGAGTTAACGTAACGTAGGCATAGGCTTGCCTAGGGTGCTGGCCAGAAAATCTCCACGTGTGCCTGACGGCTGCTAGTTAGTCCTTCTGGACACGTCTGGAGGGAACGTTAATGTTAGGCCGGTGCATCCTGGGTACGATTACCAGGGCGAGATTAGGGCGGCCCTCGAGCAGCTTAAGAACAACAAAGCTCCGGGCGATGACGGCATTACTACTGAACTCCTAAAGGCAGGCGGGGCTCCGGTCCTGAAGGAGCTACAGAGTCTGTTTGATTCCGTCATCCAACAAGGCTCTACACCGGAGGCATGGAGCGGGAGTGCGGTGGTACTGTTCTTCAAAAAAGGGGATAAAACCTTTCTGAAGAACTACAGACCCATCTCACTCCTGAGTCATGTGTACAAACTGTTCTCGAGGGTCATCACGAATCGTCTCGCCGGAAGACTCGACGAATTCCAGCCACGAGAGCAAGCTGGGTTTCGAAAAGGCTACAGCACCGTAGACCACATCCATACTGTTCGGCAGATTATACAGAAGACTGAAGAGTACAATCAGCCGCTGTGTATGCCATTCGTGGACTACGAGAAGGCCTTCGACTCTATCGAAACTTGGGCAGTTCTGGATGCTCTTCAGTGATGTCACATTGATGAGCGGTATATAGAGATGCTGAGATGCCTATACAACGCTGCTACCATGACTGTTCAGCTCCAGGACCAAAAGACGAAGCCAATACAACTGCGCAGAGGGGTGAGACAAGGGGATGTAATATCCCCGAAATTGTTCACTAACGCGTTGGAGGACGTCTTCAAGACGCTGGACTGTACTGGACAGGGTATCAACGTTAACGGCGAGAACATCTCACATCTCCGTTTTGCCGATGACATCGTTGTAATGGCTGAGTCGCTGGAACAACCGGGCGAAATGCTGCACAGCTTAAACGGAGCCTCTCGACGTGTCGGTCTCGGCATGAATCTGGACAAGACTAAAGTCATGTTCAATATGCATGTCATGCCGAGGCCAATATTCGTCGAAGGGTCGCACTCGAAGTTGTAACGGAATACGTCTACTTAGGGTAGGCAATTCAGCTTGGTAGACACAACTTCGAGAAAGAAGCCAACAGAAGGATCCGTCTGGGCTGGGCAGCATTTGGAAAACTTCGCCGAATCTTCTCGTCGCCTTTACGCAAAGTTTGAAGACAAAGGTCTTCAACCAGTGCGTCCTGCCAGTCATGACTTACGGTGCCGAGACGTGGACACTGACAGTTGGGCTAGTCCACAAACTCAAAGTCGCTCAGCGAGCTATGGAGCGAGCTATGCTTGGAGTTTCTTTGAAGGATAAAATCCGTAACGAGATTATCCGGAGAAGAAACGGAGTGACCGACATAGCTTGTAGGATCAGTAAGCTGAAGTGGCAGTGGGCTGGCCATGTCTGTCGAAGGACCGATGGCCGTTGGAGCAGACGAGTCCTTGAGTGGAGACCGCGTATCGGCAAACGCAGCGTAGGGCGCCCCCCTGCCAGGTGGACCGACGACCTAAAGAACGTGGCTGGGGGGGACTGGATGCGGAAGGCAGAGGACCGAGCGTTGTGGCGCAACTTGGGAGAGGCCTATGTCCAGCAGTGGACTGCGATAGGCTGAGTTGATTGATTGATCCTAGGTACGGGCGATAAATATCCTTTCGAGGGGCATTATTGTCCTTCGGAGGATCTTATTGCCTGTGGTGAATATTCTGGCGCTCGGTCTGGGCCAATGGGGCATCACTCCGCGTGTCCCTCTGAAGTTAGCAGAGGGCACAGTGGAAGATAAGGGATGAGGACGAAAACTCCCCGGGCGTAGAGCGTCCATGAGGATTTTCCCACGGCAAAAAAGGCATAGGCTTGCCTTTCATAAATTGATGTGATTTTGATTAAAATGGTTAGTATCATATATTTTTTTTTTTTTTTTTTATTCTTCAGGACAACAAACAATTGCGCAATAATGCATAATACAAATAAAAAGATCACTACTACCATACTACCATATTGCTGAAGTGATGTGACATAATTATGTTAGTTCTTAAACGTCCAATGTTGCGGTCGAACAATCGATGGGGTACAATGGGGTACTTACTATAAACATCACGCTTAGACGGATTTGTGTGTTTGTTAACTTTCTCGAAAAACAATGATTGTATGACTTTATAAAGCTCTATAGCCTTTTTTAGGAATCCGTACCCAAAGGGTGCCAAACGGGACCCTATTAGGTACTCTCGCTACGATGTCCGTCCGTCCGTTCGTCTGCCTGTCACAGGGCTGTATCTTTGTAACGGTAATAGATAACCACTTCAAGTTTTTACAGAATATGTGCTACGATAGTGCCTATCACAAATACTAAAAATAAAAAAATCTAAAACCAAAGGGGGGGTTTGGTTTTATATACAAACCGGCACAATTAGCGGAACAGAAAAAAAAGTGAGACTATGAGATAATAACGCATATATTTGACGAAAATGTAATTAGACACAAAATAACAAATTGATTAACATCTTTTAACAACGACTTTGAAAAGTCTTCGTTATTTTTTATTGAAAAATAAAGAAATTTGAAATAAGTGAAATTTTTAGATGATTATGAACCATCACAAAAAATAAAAAAAAGTAAGCATTAAATGATTTAACAATAAAATTAAAGCAAAATTAATAACGAGTGTTTCCCCCTCTTGCTCTGATTACGGTTTCCATTCGTCTGGGCATGCTACAGATTATGTTATCGATGATTTCTTGAGGCAACCGCTCCCACTCCTCAAGTAATGCGTTTCCAAGTTCATTCAGATTGTTGGGGGGTGGAATTCTGGATTTAACCCTTCTTTTTAGCAAGTCCTAGACATGCTCTATCGGATTCATATCGGGGGAATTTGCTGGCCACTGCATCACCGGTATGCCTACGTGGCTCAGATATGCCTATACCGATTGTGCACTATGAGCACGAGCATTATCTTGCATTAGAATAAAGTCGTCACCAATAAATGGGGCAAATGGTACAACATGTTCTTCTAAAATGTCTCTGATGTATCGATCTGCTGTCATGGTCCCTCCTGTGACTATCACTAACTCCGTGCGAGCTCCCAAACATATCCCTCCCCAAACCATAATCGAGCCGCCACCATAAGCCACTGTGTGTTCAAAATTAGACTGTATGTGGCGTTCTCCTTTGCGTCTCCATATTCGCTGTCTCCCATCGATCTGTTTTAAAAGAACTCTGCACTCATCAGTAAAGAGAACCTGCTGCCATTCGTTCAAATCCCAATGACGATGTTCTCGCGCATAGCTTAATCGGTTTACGCGGTGACGTCTCTCAAGTTTTGGGCCTTTGGCAGGTATAGACGACCCTAAACCAACTCCTCGAACGTCTTCCAGTTCATTTCGAGCTTGTACAGCCGTTAATCGCGTATTCCTACGAACTCCAAGTTGTAAAAAACTGTCATCTCGCCTCGATGTACATCTTTTTCTACCTTGACCCCTCCTCCTCACAAGAGAATTAGACGATCTGTACCGCTGGATGCTGCGATGAATCGTTGATACTGGTCGACGAAGCCTTGAGGCAATCGATCTGTAGGTATGGCCATTTCTTCTCATTTCCTAATGATTTCCAGTGATGTTAAGTCAGGCATAATAAAGAGCTTTTAATAAACAAAATTGCCTATAGAATAACAAATTTATAAAAAAACCATTAAGTGCAATTTTTCAAAAAAATTACAGTTACGTAGTTATTACTCGAACAAGTTGACAAAACGTATTGTTCGGGAAAATAAAACAAATGAATGAAAAGTGCATGTCATCTAATTTTCTATTTTCAAATTTGACCATAAATTAAAAAAATATCATAACTGGCCAGTTCCTCAAGTAAAAGATTTTAAAATCCTGCTTTTTTTGTGTTCCGCTAATTGTGCCGGTGTGATATTTTTGCAATTTTTTTTAGATTTTTACGCTTGGCCGTTTTCTTACGGATTATAATCAGATCTCTTCAGAAAGAGGTACATCAATAGGAGTTATATCAGTCTATATGACTGTCTGTTCATTCGACTATTTAGTCGCATTTTGATCCAGAACGTCTTAATGTGCTGAGTGGTCTATGAATAACTACACATAGAAACCAATTCCGCCCACACAATTTGAAGCAACTAAATGGGATCTAGGAAGCCAGCTCCGTTCAGTAGAGCTTACGCGCGCCTATGTGTGTGTCGGGCGAATATTTTACGTGCCGTTTGCGGGCACACATCTATTATTTTTTGCTTCACCTTTACAGAATAAGACATTCTTTACGATATGTACAATCACGACATAAAAAAAGTTTCATTTTAAACATTATTAACTCCAAATCTTTATACCATGTTATATAATAAGCAGAACAATTTTATAAAATAAAATTAGATATAGCTGCATTAGTATACTGCAACTAAACATCATGTTTTTTAAACCAAAACTCACCGTCAATTAAATAAATTTTCCCGTCTGAATAACTGCTATAATAAAATATTTTAATTTCAAAATCTACTATAATTACTAGCACACCCATCCAGAAAGGCATGTTTTTAACAAAGTCCAAAACGATCTGTTATCCCACTTTGACACACACTAAAGTGAAAACTAAAAAGCGATTTTAATAAACTAAACTGTCCGCAAATTACTCGCGAAACTCTCTTTAAATAAAAAAAGCATATACGAACATAAAATACTACAATATTTTCAATATAAACCCCTTTAAAATAAAAGCCTTGGGTTGCTTCAACTGAATTACTCATAATGGAAACGGCACGCGACTTTAAACTTTCACACGTCAGAAACAAAGTTTACATTTGTTTGGTTAATATTTTATTAATGTTTCGAATGAAGCTCTGGAGACGTGACTGCCGTTTCAAGTTAAAAATGTATTTGTTTATTGTATTTTGTTTAAAAACATCGCGTCGGTAATGAGTTTAGTAATTATTTGGAAAAAGATTAGTTTGGAAAGAAAAGCTCGATATGTTTATATTGTATAACTAAGATTAAGATAAGATTGCCTCGTTGGTCTAGTGGTTGCAAGTGCAACTGCTGAGCGTGGGGTCCTGGGTTCGATTCCCGGGACGGGCAAAGTGTTATTGGGTTGTTTCATTAGGAAATTCTCAGTAGCAGCCCGGAGTCTAGATTTGTGCCCGGTCAATGGCAATAGGCTCGCCCCACATGGGACTATAACATAACTGGCGAAATGTGGGGGTACTATTACACCTCTGCCTACCCCTTCGGAGAAATACAGGCGTGATGTTATGTTATATTAAGTTGCTACAGTTAGACGTGAGCCACTTGCAGTAGTTTTTTTTTTATTTTTTTTTATTCTTAACGGGCTTGCGTTTGACCGCCACCTCACCTGATGTTAAGCGATGGTGCGGTCGACGATGGTACACGCTTGCCCAGCAAAAACCTAATCAATCGAGTCTTGAAGACCAGATTATATTTCTCGGGAAACACTGACGTCGGCAAGGAATTCCACTCTTTGGCGGTACGCATGATAAAGCTATTAGCAAACCGGTTCGTGCGTAAGGGTGGAATATCTACCATATAACGGTGGCGCATCCCCGTGCGTCTGGTCGTCCGATAATGGAAAGGGCTTGGGGGAATTAAATTGTGCAATTCCAACGCACACTCGCTGAAATGCATTCGATAAAAAACCGATAGGCTAGCAACTCTGCGCCGATGCTCGAGACTTTGTAGTTTGGCATCGACCAGCGCATCGTTGCCAACGAGCCTCTTTCGAGATTTTTTGGAAGGCTACTGCCATTACATTTCGGAGAAATTGGCTGCCGTGACCGAAATTCGGCCGGAAGGACGTTATTATGTACTGTATAAATTTAAACATAATGAGCAACAATTTTTTTTTTAAATATAAATTGGTTTAAAAACTATCCCAATCGGTTCTCCTGGTGATTATGAACAATTCAGTTTCTCAAATTGCGTTAGAAAAATATAATGTTGTATATAAAATAGGTAAGATGATGAGACTCACTTATACTACCATAAAGAGTCATATATTCAGCGGTCATAAAATAGAGCACAGACAATATTCTTCCCCAATTCTTCTCCAACATCATTCTGACTTATGATCCGTGTTTCTCCACTCGAAGTATTTCCATATAATCTAACCTATACATAATATATGATAGTAAGAGTTTCTAAATGTACTTTTACATACTACCTACACATGCTGCAGTCATTTGCGGAAAACAGACATTTTGTCAAAATGACTAGACATTCGTTTTAATGCTGCCGGCAAACGAGCTTGTTGTGCTATTAAGTTCAATCTAGGAAGAATAAACTTGTGTCTATATTTGTGTAGTGTATTTATATTCTTAATAAATCTTGTGGTTTAATTGCCACAAAAATACATTATAATGATAGGGGAATAGGAACAGGAACAGTCAGAAGCAATAATAGCTGCCTATCGATGGTTTTAATAACCGCAAACTGATTATGGATAAAATGAATAAAAATGTTCCTTATATGTTGAAGAGATGATAATGATAAGCAAAGACTGCGCGGATTGTACGATCGGCAAGGTTAAGCTGCACTTGCCGCGGTCAGTCTGTGGATGGGTGACCGTTTCGATACACCCCTCCGTGCCTCGGAGAGCACGTTAAGCTGTCGGTCCCGGTTGTCATACGAATATCTATGGCAGTCGTTACGGGTAGTCAGAAGCCTGAAAGTCTGACAACTGGTCTAACCTCCGAATGTCAGTATTACCCAGTAACTGGGTTGCGGGGGTCTGATGGCAGTCGCTCCGTGTAAAATACTGATGTTCAGCCGCATCTGGCTAGACTGGAAGCCGACCCCAATATAATTGGGAAAAGGCTCGGAGGATGATGATGTTGAAGAGATGGCCCTACTCACTACAGTCTTATATTCATTCGCATGGCTTGGGTCAAACAGATATTTTGGGCAGTTTTAAATCTATCGATAAGCTTCTGACTGTACGTAATCATCACGTTTGACAGACGAAATGGTAATTATTAATAAAGTATTATGTATAACTCATAAACTTAATGTCTATGCTATAAGTATTGTAGTATTAGGTTTGTTATGTGCATCGGGTGGAGCGCAGGAATAAAATATTTTTCTTTCTTTAATTATTATAAGACACTAACGGACCCGGCAGGCCGTCCTGCCTGGAAAAGCAGCGCCACCTACCGGGTACAAGTGTAAATTTAAACAATTCTTGAATCTACTGAAACACACAAAAAATTCCATACAAATATATCCAGCCGTTTAGGAGGAGTTTAGTCACATACACACACACAGAAGAATTATACATATTAAGAAGATAAGGAAACTCTGTGGCAGCTTTAAGGAGGGTGATGGGAGGGGATCTCTCGGTGTGCCAAGGTCAGGAGAACCACTACGTTAAAGACTGTTTTCGTATGCGCGAGCTTTTTTAAGGCGCTGTAAAATATGTCGCCTTGGGGCGACCAGATGGCTAAGGTTGGCGCTGGACACTGCTGCCTATAGACTTGTCAAAATCCCATAGTTCTGTTGCCTGTTATCACCCCTTGTGGATGATGAGGATGCGATCTATTCCTTGCTAAAGCACGCTTTCTTTCATAAAAGTAGTAGTCAGAATGCAGTCCGCAAATCTGCAATAGACCAGCGTGGTGGACTAAGGCCTAAGTGCCCAGCAGTGGGATAATAATGGTTGATGAAGTTACGTAATATTTTGAAATACCTGCAATAAAATACGATGGGCTACGAACCGTTCCATATTCACGGAAGTTTTGTTAGACTAAAATGTTAATGGAATTTCTGCGAACAATTATGTTTTGCCTGATTTTATAATAGCTAAATATTTTTGACGCTCATTTAAATGGTAGTAAAGGAGAACAAACACAAAATTTGTAGTAGATTTAACTGAAAATAATTGGTAAAATTCAGCTTCTAGTATGTAGTTTCTTAAAAGAGTAATAAACAACTTCATTGTTGGTCTTGGATTCTTCTTATCCTGAGAAGAGGCCCGTGCCTAGTAGTGGGACATTAATTGGCTTATTATGTGTAAATTCTGTCTTTTCTTACTTGTCTTATTTAGTTAACAATCTTAGCATGTCTTTTTAATGCAATTCATCAGTAATAATTATTAAAAAACATTATTTAAAAAATTATACAAACGAAATAAAAAATTTCAACCTAATTACATGTGCACAACATGTAATTGTATTTTATTGCTAGTTATTTGAATAAAGAGACGTGCCAAGATTGTTTATTAAATAAGACAAGAGGGAAAAAACAGACATTATTATGTGTAGTCTTTTTATTCTGAAAACAGGCCTGTGCCCAGCAGTGGGACAGTAATGGGCTGATTATGTGTGTTATATGTGGTCTTAAAAAGCATCTGCTACTTCAACATTCAATGGCTCGCAAACAACTCATCCTATCGTATTCTACCAGCAAATTATGTAACGAGAAATTATTCACTGGCAAATTTTCAATGGGCTTCCTTTTAAAAATAAAAATATCGCTGACAAAAACATCGTCAACATAATTCTTCTCCTACTAAAATATGTTAATTCGTTCTTAACTTTTATTCAGTGTAATTAGACATTATTATTTCAACCCACACCATCTTGAAGCAATCTCCCCTCGACTCATAAATATGCGAATAAAAAGAAACTTTAGAGATTTTTCCAAGTTTATTTGGTGTTTTTTGAGTTTAGCGGATATTCATAAGTGTCTGTGGCATGTACAGCGACTCGTCAAAGTTTGCAAAATTTATTAAGTCATAAAACCTGTGTGTCGGGACTGTCGGGGCCCAGCAGTAAAATACAGACCTTTGGCCATTACGTAACATACGTGGGACACTCAGAAAGTTTTGCGAAACTAAAAAAAATTGTTCTATACGTACATATATTTTTATCAAATCTTTTCAAAGTACTTTCCACCAGCCTCTATACAAAGATTCATGCGCCTAAACCAGTTTTCAAAACACTTTTTCCAGTCCGCCGCAGACACCTCGTTTACAGCCTGCTCGAACGCAGCCAGCGCATCTTCCGGCGACGAAAATTGTATCCCTTTGAGCTGATTTTTTATTTTTGGGAATAAAAAGAAGTCACACGGTGCTAGATCAGGGCTGTAAGGAGGGTGACCCAGGAGTTTGACTGGCGTGCTGTCCAGGAAGTCCCTCGTTTTGAGTGCGGTGTGCGCAGGTGCATTGTCGTGGTGGAGCAGTAGCCCGCGGAGCCCTGTGTTTGGTCGCTTGTTGCTTATAACAGAGAAAACTTCTGGCAAACATTTGGTAGTATACCATTCGGCATTAATGCTTCTTTGATCCCGTAAGGGAATTGATACCAAGTGGCCAGTCAAATTAAAAAAGCTAGCGATCAAAATCTTACCCCCGCTTCTAGATCGCTTCACTTTGGTAGGCGTTGGCTCATTTTGAAACGCCCAAACAGTCGACTGGCGCTTGGTTTCTGGGTCGTATTGATAAATCCAGGACTCATCACCTGTAACGATGTCGTAAACACGCCGAGACGAGCCTGCTTCAAATTTGTTAAGCATATCATGGCACCATTCCACCCGGGCCTGCTTCTGAGCATCGGTGAGGTTGTGCGGCACCCAGCGTGATACTATCCTCCTCACGCGAAGATGGCTGTGTAGAATCTCGTGAACGCTTCCCGATCCAATCTTCAATATGTGTTGAATCTCCTGATATGTAATTCGCCTATTGTCTTGGATTAAATTTTTCACTGCTAGCACGTTTTCTTCGGTAACAGCCGTCAAAGGGCGACCGCTTCTTTCGTCATCCCCCAAAGTTGGTCGACCGCGCTTGAATTCGTTATACCAACGATACACGGTTGCCTTGGAAGGGCCTTCATCCATGAATGCCATTTGAAGTCTATCGTACGATTCATCCGGTTTCAGGCGACACTTGAAATCGTATAAAATCATAGCTCTAAAATGTTCCCGGCGCAGATCCATATTTCAGTGAGACACAATACTTTGAATTAACTCGCAAAAAATGTGGAGGGAAATTTTGAAATTGGAACTTACTTATTTTTACTTATAAATAATCATATTTTCGAAAAACATTATAACTGGCCAGTCTCCCATATATAAAAACTTTTTTTCGCAATACTTTCTGAGGGGCCTGGTATGCCAGAGCCAACTGGTAGCGGCTTTCAGTTAATTTATATATGAATTTTCACTACCCTTTTGTTAAAACGTGCTAAATGTCATTTGGTGTGAATTGGTTCGACTG
Organism: Asteroscopus sphinx; assembly: GCA_949699075.1. Lineage (NCBI taxonomy): Eukaryota > Metazoa > Arthropoda > Insecta > Lepidoptera > Noctuidae > Asteroscopus > Asteroscopus sphinx. The sequence goes on from OX453028.1 coordinate 8,625,976, forward strand.
TTTGTAACAATTCAATGAATTTCCGACTTTCCCTGAAGCGCTTATATGTATACAATTATCAGATGAATGGAAACAATTTGTTGAATTTGTTCGGAATACCAAATTTATTGGAATATCACGTCATCGTCACGATCATATTATTATATCATTATCATTAACTTATATTAGTTCACTATTGGCCAGGCCTCTCAAATATCACACCACTGACATCGATCCTCGGCTACTCCCATCCAACTGCTACCAGCCACCTTGCCAATACCATCGCTCCAGCGAGCCTGAGGGCTAAGGGCATCCTACCCTACATTTGACAATTTGCGGTCTCCACTCAAGAACACGTCTACTCTAACAGTTATTGGCTGAAGACAGCTAATATGGCACTGTCACTTCAACTTGCTGATCCTGTGTGTGCCATGTCGACTAATTATATTATTATTAGATGTCCAAAATCAATTCAGTAGGTGGTGTGTGTCGTCTGAAGTAGGTACACAGTAGGCCAGCGTGATGGACTAAGGCCTGAATCCTCCTCATAGAAGAGGCCCACGCCCAGCAGTGGGACAGTTATGGACTGATCATGCTATGTTATATGTAATATTCGAAAGTAAACGTTATAGCTCGAAGAATAACCAAGCTTAAGTGGCAGTGGGCCGAAAATTTCTGGAGTGGCGTCCGCGTTATTTAAAGCGCAGCGTGGGTAAGCCAAGGAATAGGTAAATAAATAAATAAATAAGATCCTTTGTGAGAGACTGGAGTCCGTACTAGGGAAACCCTGTGTTACGGATCACCAGGCTCTCACCCTAGTTTTAAGTATGTTGTCCATTATGCTGGTGGACTACAAGGTTGACCGACGACCTGTTGAAGATTGCGGAAATCCGCTGGATGCGAGAAGCGCAGGATCGGTCATTGTGGCGATGCTTGGAGGAGGCCTATGTCCAGTGTCCAGTGGACGTCTATCGGCTGAAATGATGATGATGATATGTAATATTTATAGACTTTTGTGATGTCCAGTACCCCCGCTCGACGTTTGTCTGGCCTTCCAAAAACCTTACCTTATCTTTCAAATTTTTCCATACCTCTGATAATATGAACATGCTAAAGCTATATTAGAAGCCAAAAAACTTTAAACCACATTACTCACGATATGTTTAACGAAAAACCCCAATTTAGCAGACGCCTACAAAGTAATTTATTATTTTTCAAATGTAAAGTAAAACATTACTTCGTTTGGAAATTACGCGGGCCGCTCAAAGGGTAGCTTCGGGCCACTGTAATTAGTCCAGTGTCTGTTTTTGTCCAGGGTATTATGTTCCGGGATCATTTCGTGTTTATACACGACGCATTTTTTGAGTAATTTTCGTAAATGGCGTATTTAGAAATTATCTAGATTGTTAAGAATTTATGGATGTTACTTTAGAGCTCATTGTCTTTTTGTATTTTTAGCAGGTCTTGTTAATCAGTTCAGATTTATAATCTCTGCTTTTTTGAAGACATTTAAACTAATTCTATCGCATTCTACTGCAGAACATAGGCAAGTTGCAAGTTGCCTCTCCCAAGTTGCGCCACAACACTTGATCCTCTACCTTTGACTTTCTTCATTCTTTGAGGCTCAAGTGAATACGTTTTTGCTGGGCAAGCGTGAACCATCGTCGACCGCACTATGCTTGCGGTCAAACGCAAGCTCAAAATGATTTTTATTATTATTTTAATCCCCTTTTTTACTGCAATCTGTCCCTAAAGGACAATAAGCTGTACTTTGGTCACTTCTCACAGTTCTTGCTGGGTATGATGCATCCACTGATGCACCCCTCATTAGGTTTCACTCATCGTTATTATGTCCTGTGGTATCTTTTTTTTTGCTTCAGTCTCCTAATAGGAGGATTTCTTGACATCAGTGATTTTGTTAGATTGTTAGGGTGTTTGAGTAGCCTTTGTTGGTATCTTTTTGTTTGCTTGATTGTCTCTTCTTCAACTGGTGTCACTTTAAGATCTCTATGCAGTAGGTTATTAGTGACATACCAAGGAGCTTTTGTGTTTAGTCTTAAGACTTTGGACAAAAGGAATTTGAATAAAAGGCATTTTTTTTTACAAAAGCAATTTGAAATAAATGCAGTATTTTATTATAGGCAAAGGTAGCCGCCTAACATCAGATGGGCCTATTAGCTCATTTCGTCATCCTACAACATGAAGTGGAAACCAGTTTCTTCCTATTCATCCTAATTTCTTTTCTGATCTATTTCGTTGCGGGTTCCAAGCCAGTTCAATCATTTCTCCGGGACACAGCCGAGCAGGGGTATTTCAGTGTTTTTCTGATTGGTCGCCTTTGTAGATGGTTGTTTTTTTATGGCATAGGATGGCCATAAAAACATGGTTTATTCTCCGTGCTTCGGAGAGCACGTTAAGTTGTCGGTTGTCATACGTGTGGCAGTCGGTACCTACGGGTAGTCAGAAAAAATCTGAGAACTGGACCTGACCTCCGAATGTCGTTATTACCCAGTAACTGGGTTGGGTTCTGATGGCAGTCGCTCCGTATAAAATACTGATGTTCAGCCGCATCTGGTTAGACTGGAAGCCGAGCCTAATCTAATCGGAAACTGGCAAGGAGGACGATGAGGGTGGTAAAATGACCTTTGTCCATAAAAACTGCAATACCACCTAGATTGTTGCCTAAATGGCATTGCAAATCGCGTTTGCCTAACTGAGACCTGAAGATGGAAATTCTCATGTGATTGTACCAGCACCCATACCCTTTGCATCGGAATAAGCTGTATTTGCAAGCATTACTTTTTGGAAGAAATAGGTACGGTAGTAGTACTTCCCCGGACGAGCTCATTCACAAAAGGCACTAAAACTAAACTGGTTATTAACTATTATGGAGGTTATGATGCTGTGTGTGGTTGTGGTGGTTCTGGTTGGTTGACATTATAGATTCTTGGTTACAGGAGTAGCAATGGTTGGGTTGCCAGTTGCCTCACAGTATGGCGGGCTTGTCTCCCAGAAAACCTATACTATGAAAAAATATAAACACACAAAATCTATTTTTTTAAACACTAAACAAATCTCAAGTTGATGGCCATAAAGACAGACGTATGTGCAAACGCGGGGCGCTTGTGTTGTATGTCGTTGGCGCCGGTACCCGCTGTGGGGCCCCGGGGAAATTCGGTGGCTGATCTAATAGTCGGTGGGGTAAAGTCTGAGAGAAAGGCGATTTTTATCATATTCATAACCTATTTAATGAAACGAGAGGTCACCAAATGGTCGAAATTCCACCGTGATTAATTATTTTTTTATGATTGAACTATGCCATAATTTTTTATTTATTTATTTATTGATAACACTAAAGCTCGTTAATAGCTACTAAAAAAAGTAAATCGGTTGACATACACAGGAGAAAATTGTATTAAACCGTTTTTTTTGCCTATTTATTTAAAGATATACTGGGTGTTATAACACCCAGTAGTTTTAGTTTATACTCAACCTGAAAAACCTGAAAAGGGATCATTGTACTCATCATTATGAACAACTTTTAGTATGAGACAAACACTGAAATCACGAAAAAGAAATCAGCTGTTCAAAAAAAAAAAAACAAATCCTTTTATTTGCATGAAATGTGGTACAAGTAAATGAAATGAAATGAATTTCCCTACATTTTATACATTTATGAACACAAACACGTTTTAAAAGCGGTTTGTTATTATAAAATATAAACTTGAAAAATCATTTTAAAGACAATACAAGTACAAGTAGTAGTACAAGTAGGAGTAGCTAATTTCGTTCTGTATTTTCAGTAAATATACAAGTGCAATTTTAAAATTTAAAAATAAATTAAATAATTACATTCTTATTCTTTATAGTACACATATATATACATAATACTTTATACAATATAAATACACACCATACAATTAATTACTACCTATCTACATCAATATATATACAATATAAACATGTATAAAATACAGATGAAATAATACCATAAAAGTGAACTTGGCGTCGAAGAATTCCTCCACATCACTGTCATCCGGAAGCGTGCCCAGAAGACTGGCAGCGTTGCCACGTTGAATGGCAACGCTTATTCTTTGCCCGAAGAACAACCCAGCCCTCTGATTACTCGAAGTGTTGACCAGTCTCTCTTTTCTGTAAATTTTAAGTAAAATATGTGAACGTCTTTCGGCTGAAATGATGATGATTTGCCAAAAAATATTACTAGTTTTTAAATTTCCTTTAGAGCTACATTACAGGTAAATAATATTGCTGTAATCGGTATCACAAAAGGAAACATTTAACTTGTGGATTTCGTGTGTTCCCGTAGTCTGTGCTGTATTTTACGATTATCATTAAACAAAAAACTAAACATTGTTATGAACATTATAGAACTGACAAAACAAGTAACTTTTTTTTTTTAACCGACGAAAAAAAGGAGAAGGTTCTCAATTCGACGCGTATATATATATTTTTTTATTTTTTTTTATGTATGACCACGCATAACTTTTTACAGAGTGGTCCGATTTTAATGATTCTTTTTTTAATAGATAGGGTATATCTCGAAATTGGTCCCATTTAAATTTCAAAATCAAAATCCACCCCTAAGGGTAGTAAAACAGGGGATGAGTGTTTGTTCACCCACTGAATTCTTGCCTGTTAACCGATTCTGTTAAAACTTGACACACATAAATATAGTTCTAGACACTACGACATAATGGAGACCTGGAGTTAGATTTTAACCACAAAAAAATTAAAAATTAAACTTTTTAACAAAAATTGAACCGACGAAAACAGAAACTGAAAAGCATAAAATAACTAATTATGAGTCGGCGCCAAACAACCAATCAACGAAGATCATTAAATTACTTTAAAGAAATAATAAAAACAACGTCACATCAAATACAACGTGAAATTTTCAACGATAAACAATAACTTTCCAAAAATGCGTTCTCCGCTCGGCCACTTGCAACTTGCACGCACTTTGCTTGTTAAAAGTTCGTTTGGCGCCGACTCATAATTAGTTATTTTATGCTTTTCAGTTTCTGTTTTCGTCGGTTCAATTTTTGTTATAAAGTTTTATTTGACGACCTCTGTGGTCTAGTGGTTCGAGTGTCGGACTGCTGATAACGAGGTCGTGGGTTCGATTCCCACAGGACACAAATATTTGTGTGATGAACATAAGTGTTTGTGTTGGTCTGGGTGTTGCATATGTATTATAAGTATGTATTTACAAAAAAAAATAGTATTTAAGTATTTTATCCATTGTCTAGTACCCATAGCACAAGCTCTGCTTAGTTTGGGACTAGATGGTGATGTGTAGAAATGTATTTATTTATTTTGGCACCAAGAAAATATTACATAAAAGTAAACCAATCACGAACAAAGTTTAAATTACATTTATAGATTAACACCCTGTATCTTAGACGTTAGATTCTTCCTGTGTTACAATACAGTATACATCTAACAGTGAACTCGGAAGAATAAAAAATGGCGGACGGAATCTCGCTAAGGAAAGATTGAAGCCCTTCGTTATTACCTAAACCGTCTATATAGATAATAGAATTATAACACACCAGCCCCCCTAGCTATGTTGACAATCTACAATCGTCAACGCTAATAGAAAACCGCATCATTTATGGGAATGACATATCTTAACGAAAAAGTAATTCGTTTCGTTGAGATATGTCATTCCCATACATTTTGATTGTTTTCTATAGCGTTGACGATTGTAGATTGTCAACTTGGCTAGGGGGGCAGATATATATTGTTATTTTATTTGTGATACTACGACAATGGCTACCGTCACATGAGATTTGTTACGTAATCGCAGCTTTTTGTCTTACTATGAGTGTGAATGTGTGCGTGAGAGCCCGTACTTTTAAGCGAGCCGTCTTACTATAGGTGCTTCACTTTTTGTTTAGCGAGATTCCGACCGACTTTTTTTTTCATCCAAGACAGTAAACTCAATAAACATTTCAACTGTGAAACAAAGGAGTTACATACTCATAAAAATGATAATTTAGCGGGTAGGTACACACATTGTGACTTGTGACTCGAATCATATTAGTTTTGCTAATACCGTCAACAGGAATAACTAAAATAAAATTTATAACGTAAGTATTTGAAAATATAATCTCTCTACTTCAGAAGAATAATCAATTTACCAGGATTACTACTACACCCGCTACCCACCCTTAACTTGACACCCCCACACTGGAAGTTATTTGCCGTAAACAGATAATGAACCCAAAAATCTTGCTCGGAATTCTTTCGCGATACTTTATCTGAGGTTAGCGTTCCAGTATAATCGTTTTCACTCCAAAAAATATATTTTTAACGACTTTATGCACACAAAGATTTTGTTTTATAAAAAAATACATAGGTACAGATACCGGCACGAGTCGTGAGCACAAACTTCACTTGCGCAGAAGTTCATTTATAGATCTGTTTGGTGGAATGACAGGAGCGCGGGGTGCCAACGTTGAACATTGTATTTACGCGATTGGTCCGTCAGTCGATGCTCGTCGTCTATTGGACAATTAGGTGTCATTCGGCTACCGTACACTTTCGGTTCAACTTTAGTGACTCACATTTTTGAATTTAAAACAGTTTATTTTTCTTTTGTTGTAATTAATTTATATTTAGATTTTTGAGTGTTTAATGTTTTTAATGTTCATATGTAAATATATTTGTTAGGGTGGAATCTTGCAACTCAATTTTGAAGCAGATATCTTCAACCTATTGAGCTGAAATTTTGTACAATATGGGTATCAAATGAATGGGCTTGCTGAGGATTACTCGAAAAATAAAGTGACGTCACTCTAAATCCAATATGGCGGGCTCCTAAAGATGGCGGACTAAGTTTCCTGCAATATGAAAAAATAAATTAAAAGTCAAAATGTTTTCTTTTTATTTATCTGTGCGTAAAAAGTCCCAAAATCATAATATGGGTAGATTTCGAGAAACTTTGTATTTTCTATAACTACCCATAATCCTTATAAAACGCTAACTGTGAAATTTAGTGAACAAAGATACTAAATAATTTTAGTCGAAAGTGTACATGCGCGAACTTGCCCCCACTACTGTCCATCTGTGCTCACGACTCATGCTGGCTACTATATGAACTGTACAAAGGCATTATATACATACAACGTGTTATTAAAATAACTGAAAACCTCTTACGGCCAAAATTAATATCCAATCTATCCACGATTTACCCTACTAGAGATAGAAATTTGACATATTTTGTATGGAGCTTATGTCAAATTCCTATCTCTAGTAGGGCAAATCGTGGATAGATTGGATATTAATTTTGGCCGTTAGAGGAAATGCGGGCAGAGGGACTTTTGAAGATTAGGTATTTGAAGAAACTATCGCTGTCGCGCTGCCTCAAGTAAGTGCGATAAGGACAACAAGGAAGGCAGTCCCGACTGAATAGCCTTAGTAAAAAAAGTTATAATTAGAGATTTGGTTCTAGACTATTTTCTCCTCCGAAACTGGGCCAATTGGAAAGATATTTCATAAACTGAATAAGAAGAATGTGTACTGTGCCGCTATATTTTTTCCTTTTTCATCAATAGTTGTCAAATTTATACACTAAGCCTCTGTAGACAGCGGTCTAAATAGGAAATTTAAAGATTTTTCGAGGGCTTCTAGAAATAATTTATCACCAAAAACTAAATAGGAGCGTAGAAAAAGCTGATATTTATTTTACATTAAAAAATCATTGCTCTGGGATTATAAACCAGAAAGAAAACAGTCGAGAGCGTATGTATGGAGAAAAGACCACCCACATTTCTTCTTAAGGGGTCATTGTAGGTACTCATCAGTATGAACAACTTTTACTATGGAACCACAACCTTGAAATCGTGAAAAAAATAAACAAACTGTTCTCACATTTGTGTTCAAATAAATAAATAAAATTCAGGCATCAGTTGATTTTCAGTTATTTCAATAATACGTTGTATATCATATTTATAATTTTATACCACTCTTAGGTCATTCACCCCAACGACCTATGCGTTTGACCCGTGCATTTGAACTTATGTGCAAACCTTGTCGTGACTAGCAAGTGAATGAGACCTAGAAGCAAATTTCAACTTTAAAGATTTTAGATAAGTATGCAGTAAATTTTCTTTGTTGATTTCTTTTGAAAGTTCGATGAATAAATGATAAAAGAACCTTACTACGTGAGTTCTATAAATAATGGTAAACAATGGTAAATGTAGTCTACGCGTAGCATATCAAATATTCGTAGCGCGTAGCAGTTTAAATAGTTGAGTGATAAGTGCTACGCGGCGTAGCTCGTAGATGCTTATGGTGCTTGTACACAGCACGGGTAACATGAGCATGTTGAGGCACCTGCACGAGTTATATGCGTCGTAGGACAATCGGACAAATCCAATATTTGCGAAAAACCTAGGATGATTGCAAAATACCGGATAATACGTCAAGCTTATGATAAAGGAATATTACTTAGCTCCTTAATTTGTTACTATTTTTATGTAATAGTTAATACTTATATTTTATATTATATATAATTGTATAATAGAGTTATGTATCTTTATATATATCCAGTTATGTTATATCTCGGTAAGCATGTATTATCTTAAATATACTTATAATTTTGATATATATATTAATAAGCTTTTGTTTATATTTTAGTTGTTTTTTATATTATTTTCTCTATAGTACACCGCCAACTACCTGTTATATATTCTTGAACATTTCAAGTCCATCCAATGGTTGTCTATAAGAAATTGCTTTAAGCGATAAGACCGCCAATTGTTAGTACTGTGGTCATGTTTGTTATAACTTTGTTTTTATAGTTACGGTGTGAAAACAATAAAGTATACTCTATCTATCTATCTATCTTATGCCTTGCCTTATTATCCGATTGAGATTATCCGGAGAAGAACCGGAGTAACCGACATAGCTTGTAGGATCAGTAAGCTGAAATGGCAGTGGGCTGGCCATAGCTGTCGAAGGACCGATGACCACTGGAGCAGACGAGTCCTTGAGTGGAGACCGCGAATCGGCAAACGCAGCGTAGGGCGCCCCTCCGCCAGGTGGCCCGACGACCTGAAGAACGAGTGTTGTGGCGCAACTTGGGAGAGGCCTATGTCCAGCAGTGGACTGCGATAGGCTGAGTTGATTGATGCCTTGACTGAAATAAATAAATACATTTTATTTATTTATTCGCGACTAACCTAACATCTGGCTTGATTTTTGCAATTATCCTAAAAATGGCTGGGATGATAACAAACAACCTTCATAGAATCCCAATTATCCGGTCCTTTTCAATCGTCCTAGGATTGTCGCAGAGATCCAATTTTTTCGATTATCCTACGACATATGTGAAACGACCGTGTTAATAGATGTGCGGGTCCAGTGCCTTATGGTGCTTGTACACGGTGCGGGTTACATGCGCATGTTGATGCACTTGCGCGGATTACATGTATCGTGGAAACAACCGTGTTAATAGATGTGCGGGTCCAGTGCCTTATGGTGCTTGTACACGGTGCGGGTTACATGCGCATGTTGATGCACTTGCGCGGATTACATGTATCGTGGAAACAACCGTGTTAATAGATGTGCGGGTCCAGTGCCTTATGGTGCTTGTACACGGTGCGGGTTACATGCGCATGTTGATGCACTTGCGCGGATTACATGTATCGTGGAAACAACCGTGTTAATAGATGTGCGGGTCCAGTGCCTTATGGTGCTTGTACACGGTGCGGGTTACATGCGCATGTTGATGCACTTGCGCGGATTACATGTATCGTGGAAACAACCGTGTTAATAGATGTGCGGGTCCAGTGCCTTATGGTGCTTGTACACGGCGCGGGTTACATGCGCATGTTGATGCACTTGCGCGGATTACATGTATCGTGGAAACAACCGTGTTAATAGATGTGCGGGTCCAGTGCCTTATGGTGCTTGTACACGGCGCGGGTTACATGCGCATGTTGATGCACTTGCGCGGATTACATGTATCGTGGAAACAACCGTGTTAATAGATGTGCGGGTCCAGTGCCTTATGGTGCTTGTACACGGCGCGGGTTACATGCGCATGTTGATGCACTTGCGCGGATTACATGTATTGTGGAAACAACCGTGTTAATAGATGCGTGGGTCCAGTGCCTTATGGTGCTTGTACACGGTGCGGATAACATGCGCATGTTGATGCACTTGCGCGGATTACATGTATTGTGGAAACAACCGTGTTAATAGATGCGTGGGTCCAGTGCCTTATGGTGCTTGTACACGGTGCGGATAACATGCGCATGTTGATGCACTTGCGCGGATTACATGCATCGTGGAAACAACCGTGTTAATAGATGTGCGGGTCCAGTGCCTTATGGTGCTTGTACACGGTGCGGGTAACATGCGCTTGTTGTGGCACCTGCGCGGGTTACATGCATCGTGAAAATGACCGTGTTAAGGGGCCGAAACCCGTAAGTCAATAAACTAATGCGAATCCCGCTCACAAACTACTCACTCTATGGTATTGTTTAAATACATGGTACTCAAGGATAGACGTGACAATATTATTGAGTCCAAAACATGAATGCACTTATTTAGCTCGATCATAAAAAGTTCCAAACATACCTCCGAAACTGATTATTTTCAGACATTTTCCTAAATATACCCTACATTTATTGGTATTTCAATACGATATTTTACCTAAATATTGTTTTATTATTTAGAAATATAATATTTTTACGGTACTGAAACGTGGTCGCTCACAATGGGCCTGATAAGAAGGCTCAAAGTCACTCAAAGGGCAATGGAGAGGGCTATGCTCGGAGTGTCCCTGCGTGATCAAATCAGAAATGAGGACATTCGCAGGAGAACGAAAGTAACCGACATAGCCCGAAGAATTGCCAAACTTAAGTGGCAGTGGGCGGGGCACATTGCTCGCAGAACGGATGGCCGATGGGGCAGTAAAGTTCTGGAGTGGCGACCGCGTACTTGATGGCGCAGCGTGGGTAGGCCCCCCACAAGGTGTACCGACGACCTGGTGAAGGTCGCGGGAACAGGAACGGTCGTTGTGGCGATGCTTGGGGGAAACCTATGTCCAGCAGTGGACGTCTTTCGGCTGAAATGATGATGATGATGATAATATTTTTACTGAGCCATTTTATCGAAAATACACATATTTTCTGAGTAGTATATTTTTTTCGCTTAGGCACTTTTATTCAGAGTGGCGTCAACTTCATGCCGTACTACTCCTTCCCGGCAAGCCTCGTATTTTGCTTCGCGCTCACTCTTATTCCGCGGCGTTCTGGACCTTAATAGATGCGCGGGTCCAGTGCCTTATGGTGCTTGTACACGGTGCGAGTAACATGCGCATGTTGATGCACTTGCGCGGGTTACATGCAGCGTGGAAACGACCGTGTTAATAGATGCGCGGGTCCAGTTCTTTATGAATGTATTGCATTAGCCCACGCGAGTGGTCCGCGCATGTAGCCCGCACCAGTTACATGCACCATTATGAATGTACCACATAAGCCCGCGCATGAATCCTGTAACATAAGTAATAATCAATCATTTCTGTTTTTTTTATATATTATTATACTTACTTGACTTTACGTATTTATCTACATACAATAAACTAATCTAATCTATCCAATCTAATCATAAACAAAATAATATTTTAACCCACTAAACTTCAGAAATTAGGCATAGCATACGTAGAATTAGCACCGATTATGCTCAAACCATGGCACTGATTACACGTAAAGGTAATAACAGGTTTAACGACCCCGTCGGTAATAAAAGGTTCATTGCTCTGAAACGTCAAAGCGTATCTAACATTAACATTTCCATTACTTATTTCTTTATATCCGCTTAAAAAAAAAAGTTAAACCACACTAGAGTTTGTCCAGGTTTCGTGTCTGTAGTCCGTCAACCCGCAGTAGGTGAGCGAGATTGACAAAGGTCTGAAACCTTCTTATGCAGAGAAGTGGCAAACGCAAACCCATTAGGTATATTAAAAAAAGAGGCCCGTACCCAGCAATGGGACATTTACAATATAATAATAATAACCAATCAACTCAGCCTATCGCAGTCCACTGCTGGATATAGGCCTCTCCCAAATTGTGCCACGACACTCGGTCCTCTGCCTTCCGCATCCAGTCCCCCCCAGCTACTTTCATCAGGTCGTTGGTCCACCTGGTTGGGGGGCGTCCTACACTGCGTTTGCCGATTCGCGGTCTCCACTCAAGGACTCGGCTACTCCAGCGGCCTTCGGTCCTTCGACAGACATGGCCAGCCCACTGCCACTTCAGCTTACTAATCCTACAAGCTATGTCGGTCACTCCGGTTCTTCTCCGGATAATCTCGTTACGGATTTTAACCTTCAAAGGAACTCCAAGCATAGCTCGCTGAGCGACTTTGAATTTGTGGACTAGCTCAACTGTCAGTGTCCACGTCTCGGCACCGTAAGTCATGACAGGCAGGACGCACTGGTTGAAGACCTTAGTTTTCTAACTTTGCGGTATAGGCGACGAGAAGACTCTGTGAAATTTCCCAAATGCTGCCCAATAAATAACCAACCAAGTTATATGATATTAAAACAATACCTTAAATCGTCAGCAACTTTTTTCTTTACAGATTTCTTCATCCTTTAACATACAAAAATATATCTAGATGACATCCGAGCCAGTCTTATTGACAACTACCGATATTTTCAAAGATCTTCAAAGGCTCCATAGCAACATAACATACGTCTGTCTGTTACAAACGCTACACTTCGATTTATCTTTATTTGGAACCAGTGAACCAAAAAATTACGACGTATCTATACGTAAAAATGTGCCTAATATTATGTATTCTAACGGTTCATGCTTGAGGGTTTTGGAGTAAGTATTTAAGGATACAGTTAAGAATAATATCCAGGTTTAGTTTTTTAAGTTATGAGTCAAATTGCGTTTAACAAAAAGCTTTTTTGGAATAATTTAATACTATCGGACCAACCCTGAAATCGCGAAAATAAAATCAGTTGGTCCCTACATTTGTGTTCACTTAAATCGATAAAATGAGGGACCACTTGATTTTTTTTTCGCGGTGTCAGGGTTGGTCCCATAGTAAAAGTTGTTCATAATGATGAGTACAATGACCCCTTTTCGGTATTGAAGCGATTAAAATTTTAGCATGTACATATATCCGAGCACAAAGCACACCAATTAAGATATTCGCCTAGGATTATGCAAGCGCGGATAGAACGTGCGCACGCAGGTATGTGTGTGTGTTCAAGGCTCTGTACGACAGTAACTTCAGTGGACTGCGATAAGTTGAGTTGATGTCGATGTGACAACATCGACATCAACTCAACTTATCGCAGTCCACTGATAGGACTCTCTCAAGTTGCGCCACAACACTCGGTTGCCTGCTTTCCGCGTCCAGTCTATCAGTCCACATAGTCGGGCAGCCCCACGCTGCGTTTGCCGATTCGCGGTTTCCACTCAAGGACCTATACCGCAAAAGACGAAAATCTTCAACCAGTGCGTTCTACCTGTCATGAATTACGGTGCCGAGGCGTGAACACTGACAGTTGTTCTTGGAGTTCCTTTGAAGGATAAAATACGTAACGAGATTATCCGGAGGAGAACCGGAGTGACCGACGTACCTTGTAGGATCAGTAAGCTGAAATGGCAGTGGGTTGGCCATGTCAGTCGAAAGACCGATGGCCGCTGGAGCAGACAAGTCCTTGAGTGGAGACCGCGAATCGGCAAACGCAGCGTAGGCTCCCTCCCACCAGGTGGACCGATGACCTGAAGAAGTAGACTGGAGGGGACTGAATGCGGAAGGCAAAGGTCCGAGTGTTATGGCGAAATTTGGGAGAGGCCTATGTCCAGCAGTGGACTGCGATAGGCTGAGTTGATGAGGCTCATATGTATTATTATGTTTTATAGTACCTACTTTATATTATTCATGTATTTCATGTAATTTTTATGGGCCTTGATGCCTGAAATAAATGAATTATTAATATTATATTTTATGCAGCTTAACGATAGGGCTTCGTACTGTTTGCATAAATGAAAACCTTAAAAGTCCTTTTTTATATTTAAATAAAATAGAATAACTATTTGCTAACACACCATTTAATAGCGTGGCTATAAAATCGTCTACCTTGGGAAATAGGGAGTTAATTTTATAGCGTGGCTATCGCACAAACAACAAAAAAACTCAATTAAATATTTATTTGTTTTTATGTATTCATAAAACGGCCTACAGTTTGTTTTTCGTAGCAAAAAGGTAATAAGACTACAGTAGCTAAATGTCTAAAATTAGAGACATAAAGAGAAATGGACAGAAAGTATCGTCAATATATTTATCAGGCATCTTTAAGGCAATCTGATGCCACCCTAAGAAAAGTCTTAGGATTAAAGATAGGGAGGCTATCGTCTGCATTGCACGGCCTTTGAGTTGTATTGATGTCCCAATACAACTCAAGGGTGTTGATGACTTTGCCGAAAAAGAATTATGTAAGAAAAATAAGTGCCTGAAGTGGGCCGCGCTGGATGATGGGTCGCAAATGCATGCGTATCAGTTCTCGCGGCTCATCCAAATAAGGCGAGAGTAGGCAAACGGAATTTTTTGGTACGTGTGAGTCCCATATAACCATGTCGGCTCCCCGGGTAATGCGGTAGCCACAGGCATTTTCTCCGCTTAAATAATTGTATACATGCTGAAATTTTGATCGCTTCTTTCCCGAAAAGGGGTCATTGTACTCATCATTATGAACAACTTTTACTATGGGACCAACCCTGACACCGCGAAAAAAAAATCAAGTGGTCCCTACATTTTATCGATTTAAGTGAACACAAATGTAGGGACCAACTGATTTTATTTTCGCGATTTCAGGGTTGGTCCGATAGTATTAAATTATTCCAAAAAAGCTTTTTGTTAACGCAATTTGACTCTTTAATTGTACTCATCATTACGAACAACTTTTACTATGGGACTAACCCAGAAATCGCAAAAAGATAACAGTTGGTCCCTACATTTGTGTTCACTTAAATCGATAAAACGTAGCGACCACCTGATTTTTTTTCACGATTTCAGGGTTGGTCCCATAGTAAGTTGTTCATGTACACACGGCTACACATCAAGCTGTAAATTTCCAGTTTATGCTGACCTCGCATTGCATAGGCTTTCCGTACAATGAGAGATCAGCTTATACTGGAAATGCACAGCTTGATGTGTAGCCGTGCGTACAATGACCCCTTTTCGGAAAAGAAGCCATTAAAATTTCAGCATTTAGATTGTTTGTGAATACGGGCCATATTCTATTAATTACAGAAAAAAGAAAAGATTGTTATAGAAAATGAATTAATAAGTAGAACATTGTTCTAATGATCTTTGAAATGAGATCGCCATTTTTTCTTAACCTTATTTTCTTTTTATCGATGGAACGCTTTTGATCTCATTAAGTTTTATAAGTTAAATAGGACAGAACCAATTAGAGATTTTTTACAGGAAAATGTAGGAAGTACCGAAGTATGTAGGTGTTCCTGTAGTATTTTGTCAAAGAGTATATTGTTATGTAGCTATCTGATAATTATTTTAAGTTAGTATAATTTCGTCAATTTATTGTTGTTTTATTAATTAAATTATCAATTAATCAAATGCATTATCTATGATTATTTAAGTATATTATTTAAGTTTGAACTATATTATTAAATACTAAAACATTATCTATTATTTCAATGTTTAAAAAAAATAAAATATTTAGGACATTTTTACACAGCGCCATCTAGTCCCAATCTAAGCAGAGCTTGTACTATAGGTAGATAGGTACTAGACACTGGATCCAATACTTAAATATTTTTATTTTTGTAAATACTTACTTATAATACATAAGAAACACCCAGACCAACACAAACACTTATGTTCATCACACAAATATTTGTCCTGTGATATTACAATGTACTCTGTGGTCCTGTGGGTATCGAATTCACGACCTCGTGATAAGCAATCCGACACTAGAACTACTAGACTACAGACGTCGTCAAAATTGTTATCTATGGACCAACTTTTAAATGTTTTTTTATAGTATTTTCTTCTTCAACATTAATGAAAATGATAATCAATTTCTTATCAACACATGAAGTCAAAGGGACCTAAAATCTTACTTAAACTGCAAAAAAATCGAGTGTAAGGTGAGCAGTTATTATTAAAAAAAAATACTTAGGTACTTACTTAATCCGCTGGCGCAGCGACCCAAAATGTCTCTTGGCCTCCGAAACGAGAGAACGCCACTTGCCGCGATCTTTGGCAGTATTTCGCCAATCACTGGCTCTGATCTCCAGAAGATCGCCACCCACCGCATCGCTCCAGCGATATCTAGGGCGACTGACCGGGCTTTGCCCTTTTGGTTGACCCAGATAGGCTCTCTTCGCATCTCGATCTTCTCCCATTCTCTCCACGTGACCAAGCCTGCGGAGTCTGTGAGATTTTGCATAAAAAAATAAGTACATTATATTTGTAAGAAACTAAATAAATAAAATCCATAACATGCTTTACGCTACCAATAATAATAAGAGACACTACATACTACATAGTCAGCCGGTGATGACTAGTGCGGCCGTCAGCGGATGATTGATGTTACATGCGGCAGAGTGTGTATCGACCTTAATGTAACATCTTATGTAACGTGTACGATGTTTTATTTACTGTTCGTAACTATTACGCTTTTAAAATAGAGTAGGGAGATCGCTTTCAATCGCTTAACATCAGGTGAGGAAGCGGTCAAATTCAAGCGCATTTAAGTGGGCTCGGCCGATCTATTGCTTGCCTCATTAAATCATCATCATCATCATTTCAGCCGAAAGACGCCCACTGCTGGACATAGGCCTCCCCCAAGCATCGCCACAACGACCGGTCCTGTGCCTTCCGCATCCAGCGGATTCCCGCGACCTTCACCAGGTCGTCGGTCCACCTTGTGGGGGGCCTACCCACGCTGCGCCTTCCAGTACGCGGTCGCCACTCCAGAACATTACTGCCCCATCGGCCATCCGTTCTGCGAGCAATGTGCCCCGCCCACATTAAATACTTTCATTTAATACATTGATTATAATAAAATACTATCAAAATCAACATCAAATCATGCAGCTAACATTTATTTATTTGTTATTGGTACCTTCACAGCTTACAATATTATAATCAATTCATTAATCTAGACATTACCCCAATTACGAAGCACACAACTAAATTAAAATCACAAACCTATGCAGAGAGCCTCTTAGGCATTTATACAATCACTCCAGCCCACTGCTGGACTAGGCCTCCCCAAATGGGGGGGATATGCCATAATCGCCACGCTTGGCAGGTGGGTTGGCGATTTATACAATATCTAGTTAATATTGTATGCCGCTCCATCCATCGTTGCGTTTTCGTTCCGACCCGTATCCTTCGCACCGGATCAACCATACAAATCTAAATAATAAGATAATATAAATTTTATATAACCTAACAGAACGCGTCTAACCGGTTTGCCGGTACCAATACATAAATAAGCAATTACCATTCCATACCATTATTAACATTCAAAGAAAAATAAATTAAGCCTAAAAAAGTCTGCTTTTAGATAAATAAAATAAATATTTTTGAAACATTTTTACACAGCACCATCTAGTCCCAAACTAAGCAGAGCTTGTACTGGTACTGGACAGTGGATTTAATACATACATCCTTTTTTTTTGTAAATACATACTTATAATACACTAGGGGCCCGTCCCGGCTTCGCACGGGTGGACATGAAAATATAGCCTATGGGTGAATGCAGCTTTCTAATGGTGATTTTTTTTTTTAAATCGGCACAGCAGTTTTTGATTTTTAACCGACGAAAAAAAGGAGGAGGTTCTCAATTCGACGCGTATATATATATATTTTTTTTTTTTTTTTATATATGACCACGCATAACTTTTTACAGAGTGGTCCGATTTTGATGATTCTTTTTTTAATGGATAAGGTATATCTTGAAGTTGGTCCCATTTAAATTTCAAAATCAAAATCCACCCCTAAGGGTAGTAAAACAGGGGATGAGTTTTTGTTCACCCACTGAATTCTTACCTGTTAACTGATTCTGTTGAAACTTGACACACATAAATATAGTTCTAGACACTACGACATAATGGAGACCTGGAGTTAGATTTTATCCACAAAAAATTTAAAAATAAAACTTTTTAACAAAAAATTGAACCGACGAAAAGTGAAACTGAAAAGCGAAAAATAACTAATTATGAGTCGGCGCCAAACAACCAATCAACGAAGATCATTAAATTACTTTAAATAAATAATAAAAACAATGTCACATCAAATACAACGGGAAATTTTCAACGATAAACAATAACTTTCCAAAAATGCGTTCTCCGCTCGGCCACTTGCAACTTACACGCACTTTGCTTGTTAAAAGTTCGTTTGGCGCCGACTCATAATTAGTTATTTTTCGCTTTTCAGTTTCACTTTTCGTCGGTTCAATTTTTTGTTAAAAAGTTTTATATTCATTACAAACATACACACAAAAATACAAATCTTTCATCTTTATAATATTAGTATAGATAAGAAACACCCAGACCAACACAAACACTTATGTTCATCACACAAATATTTGTGTCCTGTGGGAATCGAACCTTGTGATCAGCAGTCCGATACTCGAACCACTAGATCACAGACGTCGTCGATATTTTTTGATCAAGCAAACAGTTCGCGCACTGGTGTTCTGTGAGATAACTGTAGCGGCATTGTTCACGCGACTTTCCCACTTACCTTACTATTTAGATACTTACTTACTTACTTACTTTACCTTATTATTTAGATTTTTATGGAATCAACACCACAGTAATGTAAGCATTACTGTTTGGTGGCAGATATAGGTACGGTGTTAGTACTTCCCCGGACGAGTTTCTTTTCATAGAGCTCTACTTTTACTAGTTCTGAGTCACAGAGGCAACAATGCCTAAAACCTGCCTAAAACATAGTTTCATGACAGTGATAAATCGGTGACACGTGTCAATACAGTCTTGTAGATAGTTTCTAAACATAAATTACAAACTTTTCATGACTTTTCCTTGAAATACGGGGTTTATTTCAAGAATTTTCCTTCTTCCAATTACGTAGTTTTGAAACACCAAATGGATCACTTTTCGACCTCGTGGTTACGGGTGAATTGACCACAGGCGGTCAAAAGTAGGTACTCGAAAGGTAAAGTAAATAAATAGTCAGATAAATTCTGCTTCTAATAATGATAAAAGCGAAAATGTGGATGTTTGTTTGTTTTTTCGTTTCTTTGTCCTTTACTTACATACATACATTATCACGCCTGTTTCCCAGTGGTGTAGGCAGAGACTATAGATTTCCACCTGCTACGATCCTGACACACCTCTATCTATGTTCTAATGAACTTTTTTTACCTTGTCAGGCATGCTTGTCGATTGTCCTTTAATTACGATGAAACGGCTGAACGGATTTGGATGATATTTGGCGATCAGATAGACCATGACCAGAATTAATAGAAAGGCTACTTTTTATCCCGGGAAGATAACAGTACTCGAAGGATGAGCTCTCAACTCAGCCTATCGCAGTCCACTGCTGGACATAGGCCTCTCCCAAGTTGCGCCACAACACTCGGTCCTGCGAAGGATGCGCAAAAAAATATTATTTCTATGATAAACTGAATTATAGGCAGACAAAGCCGCGGGCACAGGCTAGTCACGGAATTATGTTAAAATTGTTACTTTATTTTACATTAGTGTAGATTGTACAGTCGACTGCATGACAGTGGTAACACTTGAATTATAAAACCGCCCTTACTGCTTACGAAATAAAGGCGCTGTCAATGTCAAACTGTTACCACTGACGTGCGGTCGATCGTATAGGTTTTAAAACCATTAGACTGAATTCACTTTGTAATAACAATTATACGAACGATTTTACTTTTAATGAATTATTTATCCCCTTATGAAAAATTCATCGTGAAATCACGAGCGTGCATAAGTATAATCAGCTTTCAAACATTATAAATACACAACAACACGATTTTTTTATTACATTTTACAGGATAGATACATACATAAAATCACGCCTGTATTCGCTGAAGAAGTAGGTAGATACATAGAACATCTACATTTCGATAAGTCCCATCAAGTCCCGTGTAATAAGAACGTATGCCTATTGCCACTAACCGGACACAAACCGGGCTGCAATTAAAAATTCCTTAATGAAAAAACCCAATCCCAATGACCGCTACGCTTAGCAGTCGCGCTTGCGACCATTAGACCAAACGAGGCTTAATTTTATTGATAATTATCGATTATCGATCATATGCATATACCAGGCCCCTCAGAAAGTATTGCGAAAAAAAGTTTTTATATATGGGAGACTGGCCAGTTATAATGTTTTTCGAAAATATGATTATTTATAAGTAAAAATAAGTAAGTTCCAATTTCAAAATTTCCCTCCACATTTTTTGCGAGTTAATTCAAAGTATTGTGTCTCACTGAAATATGGATCTGCGCCGGGAACATTTTAGAGCTATGATTTTATACGATTTCAAGTGTCGCCTGAAACCGGATAAATCGTACGATAGACTTCAAATGGCATTTATGGATGAAGGCCCTTCCAAGGCAACCGTGTATCGTTGGTATAACGAATTCAAGCGCGGTCGACCAACTTTGGGGGATGACGAAAGAAGCGGTCGCCCTTTGACGGCTGTTACCGAAGAAAACGTGCTAGCAGTGAAAAATTTAATCCAAGACAATAGGCGAATTATATATCAGGAGATTCAACACATATTGAAGATTGGATCGGGAAGCGTTCACGAGATTCTACACAGCCATCTTCGCGTGAGGAGGATAGTATCACGCTGGGTGCCGCACAACCTCACCGATGCTCAGAAGCAGGCCCGGGTGGAATGGTGCCGTGATATGCTTAACAAATTTGAAGCAGGCTCGTCTCGGCGTGTTTACGACATCGTTACAGGTGATGAGTCCTGGATTTATCAATACGACCCAGAAACCAAGCGCCAGTCGACTGTTTGGGTGTTTCAAAATGAGCCAACGCCTACCAAAGTGAAGCGATCTAGAAGCGGGGGTAAGATTTTGATCGCTAGCTTTTTTAATTTGACTGGCCACTTGGTATCAATTCCCTTACGGGATCAAAGAAGCATTAATGCCGAATGGTATACTACCAAATGTTTGCCAGAAGTTTTCTCTGTTATAAGCAACAAGCGACCAAACACAGGGCTCCGCGGGCTACTGCTCCACCACGACAATGCACCTGCGCACACCGCACTCAAAACGAGGGACTTCCTGGACAGCACGCCAGTCAAACTCCTGGGTCACCCTCCTTACAGCCCTGATCTAGCACCGTGTGACTTCTTTTTATTCCCAAAAATAAAAAAATCAGCTCAAAGGGATACAATTTTCGTCGCCGGAAGATGCGCTGGCTGCGTTCGAGCAGGCTGTAAACGAGGTGTCTGCGGCGGACTGGAAAAAGTGTTTTGAAAACTGGTTTAGGCGCATGAATCTTTGTATAGAGGCTGGTGGAAAGTACTTTGAAAAGATTTGATAAAAATATATGTACGTATAGAACAATTTTTTTTAGTTTCGCAAAACTTTCTGAGTGTCCCACGTATGTATGCAGCCAGGTGGACCGACGACCTGATGAAAGTAGCTGGGGGGGACTGGATGCGGAAGGCAGAGGACCGAATGTTGTGGCGCAATTTGTTGAGGGTTTATTTTGATTGAGTTTGTGGAGAGGCCTATGTCCAGCAGTGGACTGCGATAGGCTGAGTTGATGATCGTATGCATAATGCCATCTGTGATTTTATTAGTGAATTCATTGCAATTCAAGTGTCATACATGTTGTACAGTTGTACAGGATGGCACGTTATAATACTCCAATTCCATTTCCCACATCAGTTAAGTCATTCCATCTGTCACCTTTGCCTATTGCTGGATATAGGCCTGTCAGTTTAATACCTACTTCGGCAGAACACTCAGTTACAGTAAATCCTCCACCTTCCGCATCAAGCCCACCCCAGCTACCTTCTTCAGGTCATTGAACCACCTAGCAGGTGGCGTCCTACGGTACGTTTGCTAATTTGCGCTCTCCAATCAAGTACTGCCCCTACGGTATCCTTCAAAAGAGACTCCAAACCTATAATATGAAGCTTAACTAATAAAAAATTAAATCAACGTAATCTTTCAGCCATATTTAACTTTAAAACTGCTTAAAATTCTACCCATACCCTAAAAATAAACGGTGTAAAGATAAACAAATGCTGCATACTTGTACAATCAAAAGCGACGCCGCGTGCTAGAAATATCTTCAACAACAAGATTAGGGAGCGGGGCGCGTCTGAGGGTTGTGTGTGTGAATGCATGATGCGTCTGTGTTGGTATTATGTATGCGTTTGTATTTCTGTTAGGGATGGGGAATGGGTTGTCGACAAAAAGATTTTTAAATTTAGTTTATTTTGTTACGTTGACTACTACTTATGCGCGCAAATAGATGTCACAATTTTTTTTGTATGTCAATACTTTGCGTTAATTGAAGTAACTGTAATCTGATTTAAAACAGAAAAAAGGCATGTATTTTTCTATATTTCTGTTCATCTATTGTTTATAATACACCTCAATTACTCATAAAATACAATGCCTAATTGGGTAAGGCCGTTAAAAATGGATTATTTCACTATAGCTTTTCGTCCGGTATTTATTTAATATGAAAACGATAAGTCACCTGTAAATTTATTATTTTCCTGCATTAAGGAAGTTCTTATCTAGTTGTTGAAATGCCACAAACATCTAAAAAACATTTTCTTTGTATTTTTTTAAATAAAATATTGTGGGAACATAACATTTTCTAGAACAAATAAAAGTGTCCCAAATTTTCACCCTTGTACAAATAGTATTGAATTTGGACATTTCGTTGTATTTCAATTGAAATTTATAGTTTATCTTAATGATTATCGCCTTTTCTAAAATATGACATATATTACGACCGTTTTGATAAATGAAACAATGATTATTTTGGGAAATTACATCGTGTCCGCATATTTAAAGCTTTTAAGTTACTTATTTTATGTTACAAAATTTTCCCAAAAAAAATATCAATTGAGCAGTACAATCTGCTTTGATACCTTGGCTGCACTATTGTCTATGATATCTGTGCTACATAATTATCACTAGTCAGCCATTTTTGTGATTGTGCATTATTTTGTTTGGTGAGGTGCAGATATTTGTCGTCGAAAAAAATTGTACTGGTTAATTTAAATGAAAATATTAATATTTTACTTGAAAACACAAATTATATAATTAATGTAATGTTTAAGGTATAGTTAGAAGCTGTGTACGCGCCTATATTTACGTCGTAATTCCGTAAAATTGAGAATGTTTGACGAGAGGTCAGGTTTTAAGTTACTTTTATGTGACTTATGTTACCATTTTTTATAATTTTTTAAATTACGTAACATAAAAGTGGTATAAAGCTTGAAAAATTTGTTCTGAAAATGCCTTTAAAAACTTTTAAGTTACCAGCTACCTTTACTTTATAGTTACTTTTATGTTACATGAGGCCAATTTTACGGCCTTACCCAATTACACTGCTTTAGATCGGGAAAAATAAGAACATTTCCCATGATTGAAGTTGTGGAAAACATTAGTTACAAGTGATATTAAGACGAAGTAGATAGTTAGTTTCTGTGAACCAATCTCTATTTACATTAGAAAGTGAAGTCTAACAAGATTTATTTTTGATGTCAGTTGACTTCATAGAAACACTTTCGTTGATTTCAAAGAAATACTCCACAATTCCTATAATCTTATATCAATTACTTTGTTAATAACCGATTGTTGCATAATAAATAAAACAAAAATTTGGCTTAGCGATAATTTGGTCTGAAAAAAATGAAAAATAGAAAACTATCTGTAATAAATAATGTTCATAAGTAGTTTTAAAAACATTCATGTTAAGTTAAAAGTTATTATACTTATTCAGGGAATACTATCAAACAACTCTTACTATGGAACCAAGCCTGGAATCTCGAAAAAAAAATTAGCTGATCCTTACATTTTGTCGAGCGACATCGATGATTTAGTAGGGAACAGCTGATATTTATTTCGCAATTTCAGGGTTGGTCCCATAGAAAAAGTTGTTCTATGCTATGACCTGAATGAGCTCTTAAAATATGACCACGTATTTCTGATACACGTTGTATAAACCTAAAGGCGAATTTTCGTAACAATAATCTAACGACAATTAAAATTAATTAATTAATTAACTTAGATGTACTTAAGTAGATCATCAAACATAGCTAATAAAAACTTTTTAACAAAAAAACAAAACCGACTTCAAAAACCTTAACTAAAAAGTAAAAAATAATCCTTGAATGTATTTCAAAATATTAACATAAACCAAAATTTTGAAGGCGGCGCGTGACTGTCCCTTTGCGTCATGTAAATATAATGTACTGTCGAGCGCTTATCTATAGTAAAAAACAGTTTATGCGAACATACATGAAAAACATGCGCCGCCTTCAAAATTTTGGTTTATGTTAATATTTTGAAATACATACAAGGATTATTTTTTACTTTTTAGTTAAGGTTTTTGAAGTCGGTTTTGTTTTTTTGTTAAAAAGTTTTTATTTCATACTTTTTAGTTGATAATTCACAGAAAAACTAAACTATTAGTAGATCATCTAGGTAAGCGAAGCTAAATTAAACTGATTTATTGAAGCTGGTTAAAAAACTACTCGACCTATGTCAATAAAATTTATATGGGACCACCGCGCGGACTTCCTCTACCAAATAAAAAAACAACCACGCAAATCGGCCCACAAATCTCGGAGTAAGAGGTGTACATACATGAAAAAAAAAAAAAAAAAAAAAAAAAAAAACCCGCGGAATACATAACCTCCTCCTTTTTTTGAAGTCGGTTAAAAACATTCATGTTATTTTGTTAAGCAATAAAGAGGGTTTTTGTCATTAAATTATTAATTACTGGTTTATTGATATAATTATTATCATCCGTTAATTAATGACGATAGCAGCTTTTATCGATAAAGACCCAGTATTTCTCGCTAGAACAAAAAAAATATATTAATGTCTATTCTCGCCCGTCACTCCGTGTCTACTTGAGTGTATATTTAAGGATATTTTACCTATGCTTTTTTTATCGTTGAACTAGACTATGCCCGCCGCTACTTCAATCAATCAATCAATCAATCAACTCAGCCTATCGCAGTCCACTGCTGGACATAGGCCTCTCCCAAGTTACGCCACAACACTCGGTCCTCTGCCTTTCGCATCTAGTCCCCCCCAGCCACGTTCTTCAGGTCATTGGTCCACCTGGCAGGGGGGCACCCTACACTGTGTTTGCCGATTCGCGGTCTCCACTCAAGGACTCGTCTGCTCCAGCGGCCATCGGTCCTTCGACAGACATGGCCAGCCCACTGCCACTTCAGCTTACTGCTCATACAAGCTATGTCGGTCACTCCGGTTTTTCTCCGGATAATCACGTTACGGATTTTATCCTTCAAAGAAACTCCAAGCATAGCTCGCTCCATAGCTCGCTGCGCGACTTTGAACTTGTGGACTAGCCCAACTGTCCACGTCTCGGCACCGTAAGTCATGACAGGCAGGACGCAATTACAATCACATGAGACTTTTCATCTTCATGTCTCAGTTTGGCGAACCAACTTGCGGTACCATTTAGGTAACAGTCTAGGTGCTAACTGCTAACATATTGCAGTTATTATGGGCAAAGGTAACCGCTTAACATCAGGTGGGCCTTTAGCTCGTTTCGCCATCCTATACTATAAAAATAAATAAAAAATACGCTCTGGTTGAAGACCTTTGTCTTCAAACTTTGCGGTATAGGCAAAGACCGCCGCGACTTCGCCAGCGTATAATTCCGCTTATCGCAGAAAACCTTATCGCGCATTCCTCGGGAACTTTTATTTTTCCGGGATAAAAAGTAGCCTATATTTGAATTCGTATCAGCGTGATAAAAGTAACAAACATCTAAACATCTTCATAAACATTTGCATTTATAATATTAGTTGGATACATCTTTAACGACAACTTGTTTCATCGATATTTTTATATCGATACTCACTCCAGCACTAGGTTGACTTGGAGAGCGCTCAAGCGGGGTCCGCGGCCTATGTACGTTTCATTTGTTTCGCCGTCTGCTGAATTGTCTCCCCAGTCTAGGCTAGGTAGGACTAGCCAGACTTATCTAGCGTTAGATATTCTTGAGAGAACGTGCCAGGAGGGAGAATGGGGAATAAAGTGTTTTTGTTTGATGTTCACGATTGTAAAGTTGTAAGAAATGTAAACTTGAGACTGCAATAGACTGCAACTGGGTTGATAGATTGATTGATTGAAGTAAAACTAACAGGTCAAATATTATATTGGATAACTAAAATTATTGAACCTAATTTATTACCACTTTATCGTGTTCTATTAGAAAACCTCAGTTATACCACTTTGAAGTTATCTATCATTTAAAAAATCTATGTTTAGCTGTGAACGAATACGTATTGTTTGATGTTTTTATTTAACGTGTTGAAGTTAATTATGTATTCATATGTCGTTAATGTTACCGCTAATAATAAAATTAAGCGCACGGTGCGTTGATGTCTTTTGATGAACTCTCGTAAATTAAATCAGTTTCTATGGGGTTTCAGGTCGATGGGTAGTACGGAACCCTTACTGCATAAGTCCGACAAGCATTTGACCGGTTATTTTTTTTCTAAACATTTTATGATCGTATAACTTTTCACCGCCATCGCTAGCGCGGTTGTGAAGCAGCTGAGAGCGAAACTGACTGTGCACGTGACTGATCATTGCACGTGCATCTATAGTATCTTTGATCGAAGTATAGTTTGATTATTTATTTATTCAAGTACCTACTATTTCTGTTATTTAAGTACCTACTGATTTTGTTCGATTTGATTTGATTTGTACCTACAATGTGTTTTACACATTTTTCATTCTTTTTCTCCTCTAAATTTTGTTTTAGTTTTTCATGAAGAGTAGTTTCTTTTAGGTTTCAGGAATCTTTATTCTCAAAAAGAACATTCAGTTCACTTATATGAAAAGCTTACATTATTCTTAAAATTACACATAGGTCGTCGTTTAAATACGAAGCATGCACCTAGCTTCTAATCTACAAATTCATACAATAGTTGGTTTTTTTTTTTTTTTTTTTGAATGAATGTACCTGAATACGATTGGGGATCAATGCGAACGTATTATAGTGTGTGTGTGTGACTGGCTACGATACATAGATATTATATTATTTATTATATCTGTAATATGTATATTGTATATGTATGTATGTATATTATATGTGTTTTATGGCAAACGATTGAATAGGACAGAGTTCAGTACAACACTGCTCGTAATACAATGCGTGAGTATCTATCCGCATGTACCTATTGTTTGTCAGTGTGCGATACAACGGAGTATAGTCAGGGAGACCGTCCATCATTTATTTAGTTACGTATGTCTCTATGGCTTTTTTTTTTCTTTTCTTTCTTTTGAGTTATATTTTTTTTTGTTTTTGTTTGTGAAGAATATTATTTTTGAACGCTGTGTTCTCCTTTAATTAAAAAAACACAAGATCTTATCAATGTACCAATTATTAGCATGTAAGGTGTATTCTTTGTTGGAGTTCCTAATAAAATAAAATAAGTATACAAGCACCAAACTTTGTCTGATTGTAGTGTATGCTCTATAGTTAAACAACAAATAATAAAAATAAAGCAATAGAGATGGGATTATTAATCTTAGTGCGCGAGACTCACTCGCACTTGGCCTTTTTTTTAAATCAATAGTCCACACAACGTACTAAGCAAGATTAATAATCCCATTTCTTCGCGCCAAGCTTGCCGTGGAGCCCATGTTTGTATAGTACTTAGTCGACCTAAGCGACCTACGTTGTGTGTTGTGTACGTTATAACTTGTATACCCTTGCTATTTACCCTCCACATTATGTTATTGTTTCCAAGTTAAATGAGATCATCTGTTTCGATATTTATTGGGCGAAGAATTTTGTTTAATAATAAGGATTGTTAGGGGTGAGGCAACGACCATACAGCCCAATAGACGCCTAATATTGAATATAATGCGTACAATAAATTCTGCCACTAGCTGAGGCGGGGTTGCAATCTGATTGACCCTACTAAGGCGGCTAATGGCTTATCACTAACGTGGCAGTTATGACGGCTCATGTAAGTGGTCGAAACTGATTTGAAGATTTCAAGTGGCGAATAGTGGTGACCTACATTAGTGAAATTTCATAGATGTGTTGTAGACATCGGTCGCCTGTTATGAGCCGTCTATGGTCTGTATGGTCGTTAGGGTGAGGGTACTGCTTTTAATATACAAGATGTTGATCCGTATCCTTGCCATATTTAAGGAGGTTGCTATACCACTGATACTGAACATGTAACAATAAAATAATCAATGCAAAAAAAATACATTTTTGTTTTAAATACTTATTTGTAAACAAACAAATTCCCCCGTGTGTCGCACGCGTAGGTAAAACAACGCAAGCAAATCCACCAAACAAATAAGCAGATTTTCTGCCCCTTGACAATGTCGCCGGTGACTTTTCTCAGAGTCGTTCGGGATTTATCTCACACCCTCGCTAATGTTTCTAAGAGAAAATTTGTTTATTAAATATCCGTAGAATTAGTTAAGTATTTTTAGATGATCGAGCACATTTTATATAATTTGCTCTATAAATATGGTACGGTTACAGATCCAAAGCTTGTAGAATCTGATAAGGCTAATAATATAAATTGTGGAAAATAAATTCACTCTCGAGCAGAATTCGAACCTGCGACTTCTGGTTCGGTACACCAGTGCTTTATCCGCTAAGTCATCTTGATGGTTGGCGGTCAACTAAAGTACGTTTCACACGTCATTGAAATTTGCCTCGTACAGCAAAACTGTGGAACCAACTTCTGTCAGCAGTTTTCCCAAACAAATTCGACATGAGAGCCTTTAAGAAAAGAGCATACGTCTTTTTAAAAGGTTGGCAACGCATCGGCGATTCCCATGATGTTGCGGATGTCCATGGTTGGCAGAGATTGCTTACCATCAGGTGACCCGCTTGCTCGTTTGCCCTTCTATATTATAAAAAATAAAGTACCGGGAACTCTGCTTGTGGTATCGAATCGAACCTCCACTTATTGTAGCGGCACGCTATGAGGAACCCGGCGTTTTTGACATCATCCAATAGTGTTGTCATACATTTCAAATCATTATCGAAAAAATATAGTCAATCAATCAATCAATCAATCTTTTTTTTTCTTGTGCGAATCGTATAAAAAAATATTTATAGCCAGGTCAAAACAATATCATAATCACAGCGAACTCACAGTTCGTTCTTTCCGAAGCAACGTCAAAACGAAACTGCTTGCTTGCGTTGCCTTGCAACGAGTAGCACAGTTAGTTCTTCCAGAAACAACGTCAAGACGAAACTGCTTGCTTGCGTTGCCTTGCAACGAGTAGCACAGTTAGTTCTTCCAGAAACAACGTCAAGACGAAACTGCTTGCTTGCGTTGCCTTGCAACGAGTAGCACAGTTAGTTCTTCCAGAAACAACGTCAAGACGAAACTGCTTGCTTGCGTTGCCTTGCAACGAGTAGCACAGTTAGTTCTTCCAGAAACAACGTCAAGACGAAACTGCTTGCTTGCGTTGCCTTGCAACGAGTAGCATAGTTAGTTCTTCCAGAAACAACGTCAAAAAGAAACTGCTTGCTTGCGTTGCCTTGCAACGAGTAGCACAGTTAGTTCTTCCAGAAACAACGTCAAAAAGAAACTGCTTGCTTGCGTTGCCTTGCAACGAGTAGCACAGTTAGTTCTTCCAGAAACAACGTCAAGACGAAACTGCTTGCTTGCGTTGCCTTGCAACGAGTAGCACAGTTAGTTCTTCCAGAAACAACGTCAAAAAGAAACTGCTTGCTTGCGTTGCCTTGCAACGAGTAGCACAGTTAGTTCTTCCAGAAACAACGTCAAGACGAAACTGATTGCTTGCGTTGCCTTGCAACGAGTAGCACAGTTAGTTCTTCCAGAAACAACGTCAAAACGAAACTGCTTGCTTGCGTTGCCTTGCAACGAGTAGCACAGTTAGTTCTTCCAGAAACAACGTCAAGACGAAACTGCTTGCTTGCGTTGCCTTGCAACGAGTAGCACAGTTAGTTCTTCCAGAAACAACGTCAAGACGAAACTGCTTGCTTGCGTTGCCTTGCAACGAGTAGCACAGTTAGTTCTTCCAGAAACTACGTCAAGACGAAACTGCTTGCTTGCGTTGCCTTGCAACGAGTAGCACAGTTAGTTCTTCCAGAAACAACGTCAAGACGAAACTGCTTGCTTGCGTTGCCTTGCAACGAGTAGCACAGTTAGTTCTTCCAGAAACAACGTCAAGACGAAACTGCTTGCTTGCGTTGCCTTGCAACAAGTAGCACAGTTAATTCTTCCAGAAACAACTCAAGACGAAACTGCTTGCTTGCGTTGCCTTGCAACGAGTAGCACAGTTAGTTCTTCCAGAAACAACGTCAAGACGAAACTGCTTGCTTGCGTTGCCTTGCAACGAGTAGCACAGTTAGTTCTTCCAGAAACAACGTCAAGACGAAACTGCTTGCTTGCGTTGCCTTGCAACGAGTAGCACAGTTAGTTCTTCCAGAAACAACGTCAAGACGAAACTGCTTGCTTGTGTTGCCTTGCAACGAGTAGCACAGTTAGTTCTTCCAGAAACAACGTCAAGACGAAACTGCTTGCTTGCGTTGCCTTGCAACGAGTAGCACAGTTAATTCTTCCAGAAACAACGTTAAGACGAAACTGCTTGGTTGCGTTGCTTTGCACTGAGCAGTGACGCGAGTTTGCCGGGGCAGTAATGAGGGACGGACAAATTTGTAGTACGCAGTAGTAGTTTGTAATGTGCTGGCAAGCGATCCCTGATGAGGCCATTGTATTATATTTTACTTTTAAAAGATTCAATTGTTATTCATTGACGCATAACACAAGATCGACGTCAAGAGATTTTAAAACTTACAATTTATTATATTGCGGTTAATATGTATACTAAATAAAACAAAAGAAACAACATTAATTACTTAATTAATTTTGTTGTCCTAAATAAATAGTAGGCCTATGTCCAGCAGTGGACGTCTGGAGCAAAATCTAAAGATATAAATCCCACATTGGGCGGGATTTATATCTTTAGATTTTGCTCCGCATGCGTAAATGCGTTAAAATAATAAATAAGGCCGATTATGTTCCGTACTGTAAGTGTAATGTATTGTTTAGCACGGGTACCTATGTTGTTAGTCACATTACCGGCACTACATGTATTGCCATTATCTCGACATTAGACGTGTTTGGAATTTAATATGAAGCTCCTGAAATATCTCACATGTTCTGAGTATTTGAGAGAAGGTAAATAAGCATACAGAACGAATCGAAATAAAATTATTTCTATTTCGTCTCCTTGGTGTTATGTTCAATTTTAAGTTTAAATATTCAGGTAAATTACGTACTGGACTTAAAGAATGTATACTTAGTTAACAAGATTTTGATATCAGGGTCAACAAACAAACAGGTTTCTTTCGGCGTTTCTTCTCAAGTGGTCAGCTAACCAGGGTTACCAGACAGACTTTTTGAATCAGTTTTTTTTTTTACCTTTGTACCCAGTTGTGCATAAAAGTATTAAATAAATAAATTGATATTTAAAACCGATACGAACCGATATGTACCTAGAATGCTCCGTGAGGCTATTGAAATTAAAAAACATCCTAATTTTAATATAGAGAAGATGGTTGGCAGCTACCAACTGTTTGGAACCCAGTCATAAAAATAATCAAGTCCCAAACAGCACGCAACACTGTAAAAGACAATGGTATTGTGAGTGATTACTGCGTGCATCGAAACGATTTTAATTAATAATATTGTACGGTAGATTAAAATATGTTTTTAGAAATATCTGTAAAGACGATTGTCATCTTAGTCTACCTGCGACCACGAAATGCTGTAAAGCTTTCGAAACGTCAGGGAAACCAATTTAAATAATATACGCGATTTAATCCGGTTAAACTTTGTTTTATTATAGTGATATTTAAAACTTTTGATACAAAACAAACACAAACAATCAATCAAACCCTCAACTATTTTCCCACAGACATTTTATAAACAACATAGTACGGTCGGTTGACCGACCGTACTATGTCAAAATCAAAATGTTATAAAATGCACGTCAGTGGTAACATTTTGACATTGACAGTGTCTTTATTTCGTAAGCAGTAAGTACGGTTTTCTAATTCAAGTGTTACCACTGACGTGCAGTCGCTAGTACAATATCTGTGTATTTTCTTTTCCTCAAACATTTCCCCAAAATCGCAAAAAAATTACAATCTTTCGTGCAGCTAAATAAGAAATGTCAGTGCCATCTAGCACAGTGAAAACTACCCAATTACAGAATACATTTTTTGGTTTGATTTGATTTGTTGAATTTTTTACGAGTGATTTAGCAACTGGAGGTTTGGAATTCTGACCGGTATATGGCCATAAGCTCAATCCCTTTAACCTTCCAAGCGACGTACCATCAGTAGACTCCGAGAAGTCTCTCATCGAAGAAATGTTGGTGTCAGCAAGACATAAAATCAAAATCAAAATAATTTATTTGTAAAACATAGGTAAAAGTGGACTTGGTGGAAAATTAGACTTAATAGTCACACTATCATTAACCTTGAAAGGCATACAAATTACATAGTACCTATAGAACACAGCATAGCATTTTAAAAAATATAAGCATTAGATAAAATTAAATTATTTATATTTTTAGGTTACATACATTTTAAAATAATTATTTCAAAAACTTGCGTTTAGTACGCAATACTTAACAACACAGATAAAACATAACAAATAAGTCGGACATCAAAATCAAATTACAATATTAAAACATTTTAAATTATAAACCATTCACATTTTATCATCAAAGTATTCTTTGATAAGTTAGTGTGTTTTTTATGTAAAATTCTGAGAGCAGTTTCTTAAATTTCTCAATATTATCTGTCTCCCTGATATTTTTGGGTAATTTATTAAAACATTTTAGAGCCATACCTATGAAACTCTTTGAATATAGGGCTGTTTTATGGGGTTTAATGCAAAGAGTGTTCCTATGACGTTTATTATTGGTGGCTTCAAATACGTCAAAATGTTTCCTAACAAACATAGCTACATCGAATATATATAAAGATGGTAGGGTCAGTATTTTATGATCAATGAAATACGGTCTGCAACTATCGGTAACCTGCAACTGGCACACTGCCTCGTAGACATTTCTTTTGCGCTACCATGCTATATAATATCTACCAGCTTTGCCTACCTTTTGAAGACAGGCGTAATGTTAGACATAATGAATTAAAAACAAAATTCCTATTTGTTTCAGGTACTTGGCATCAGCTTCATGGCACGCTAGAGGATAGAAAAACGCATAGAGGTAAAAACTATAGATATTTTTAACTCATTTTAGTAATAAGACTCTTTTATAAATGACTGATCTACTATCTCGTAGAGTAGTATAAAGAATGATGGAATCATCTTCTTTTTAGTGATAGTATTGCCTATCAATATTATTCATAGCGTAAATAAGTTACCGTTTTCACCGCAATAGACAATTTTACTATTGTAGCGTGTAGCGTATTAATATAATACGTCTACTAACGCGTTACATACGTTTTATTACTCCTAAATATCGCTTTACATCATCATCATCATTGGTCATCTTTTACACACTATCATTGTCATTACAGATACTATGGTAAACCTTGGTGCATTCCAATAGGTTCTAGACATCCTCTAATCATTTTTCCAAAATAGATTACTGCATTTCGTTTGGTATTTATATTGTTATCATCAATTTTTTGTAAATTTTAACATATTTTTCATATTTTGTTACTTCGTCGCTATGACATCATTTTATTCTTTTCCCGACGGCCAGTCCAAAGCCGTTCTTTTATAATTAAACCTTCACCTAACTATCAAATAAAGTCCAGGCAACCTGCCTCTGCACTGTTCGTTTTACAAATATTCAAAATTATTTTGTGCTCCAATTTCAATCTGTCAGTCCGTTATAAAAACGGGAAGCTCGCCTGTCTCTGGATGATTCTTTTGGCTACAGTCAGCCAAGTTACAACTAAAGGTCTTGTCCCGGGGCCGCCTGCCCCGGGACTCTTCAAGAAAGACCTCTGAGCCTCCTCTGTGCCTCCTGCCGCCGCCAGTGCCTCCCGTCGCTGGCCGCCGTCTGTGCCTCCTGTCGCTGGCCGCCGCCTGTGCCTCCTGCTGCTGGCTGCCGCCTGTGCCTCCTGTCGCTGGCCGCCGCCTGTGCTTCCTGCCCCTGCCTGAGCCTCCTGACGCCGCCTGAGCCCGCTGTCACGGCTGGCACCCCTGCTGTGCTAGCGCTTCGGCACCTCTGTTGTGCTAGTGTTGCCAGCACCTCTGCTGCTAGCGCTGCAGGCACCTCCAAGCGCCTGCCGGCGTCTCTGCTTGTGACGCTGCCGGTGCTCCTGGTGCTGTCGCCCCTCGCGCCACTTAGTGCCTACCGGCGCTACTACTGCTGCTGCTGGCTGCGCTTCTTAGCGCTGCCTGCACCGCCCGTGCCTCTGAGCGCGCACTGGTGCCTCCACACACTACTTACCTGCGCGGCCGCCTACGCCGCCCGTGCCTTTGAGCGCCCGCTGGCGCCTCCACGCACCACTTACGTACGCGGCCACTGGCGTCGCCCTCCTGCGGTCCTCCGAATACGCCGCCCGTGCCTCTGAGCGCCCGCTGGCGCCTCCACGCACCACTTACGTACGCGGCCACTGGCGTCGCCCTCCTGCGGTCCTCCGAATACGCCGCCCGTGCCTATGAGCGCCCGCTGGCGCCTCCACGCACCACTTACGTACGCGGCCACTGGCGTCGCCCTCCTGCGGTCCTCCGAATACGCCGCCCGTGCCTCTGAGCGCCCGCTGGCGCCTCCACGCACCACTTACGTACGCGGCCGCTGGCGTCGCCCTCCTGCGGTCCTCCGAATACGCCGCCCGTGCCTCTGAGCGCCCGCTGGCGCCTCCACGCACCACTTACGTACGCGGCCACTGGCGTCGCCCTCCTGCGGTCCTCCGAATACGCCGCCCGTGCCTCTGAGCGCCCGCTGGCGCCTCCACGCACCACTTACGTACGCGGCCACTGGCGTCGCCCTCCTGCGGTCCTCCGAATACGCCGCCCGTGCCTCTGAGCGCCCGCTGGCGCCTCCACGCACCACTTACGTACGCGGCCACTGGCGTCGCCCTCCTGCGGTCCTCCGAATACGCCGCCCGTGCCTCTGAGCGCCCGCTGGCGCCTCCACGCACCACTTACGTACGCGGCCACTGGCGTCGCCCTCCTGCGGTCCTCCGAATACGCCGCCCGTGCCTCTAAGCGCCCGCTGGCGCCTCCACGCACCACTTACGTACGCGGCCACTGGCGTCGCCCTCCTGCGGTCCTCCGAATACGCCGCCCGTGCCTCTGAGCGCCCGCTGGCGCCTCCACGCACCACTTACGTACGCGGCCACTGGCGTCGCCCTCCTGCGGTCCTCCGAATACGCCGCCCATGCCTCTAAGCGCCCGCTGGCGCCTCCACGCACCACTTACGTACGCGGCCACTGGCGTCGCCCTCCTGCGGTCCTCCGAATACACCGCCCGTGCCTCTGAGCGCCCGCTGGCGCCTCCACGCACCACTTACGTACGCGACCACTGGCGTCGCCCTCCTGCGGTCCTCCGAATACGCCGCCCGTGCCTCTAAGCGCCCGCTGGCGCCTCCACGCACCACTTACGTACGCGGCCACTGGCGTCGCCCTCCTGCGGTCCTCCGAATACGCCGCCCGTGCCTCTGAGCGCCCGCTGGCGCCTCCACGCACCACTTACGTACGCGGCCACTGGCGTCGCCCTCCTGCTGTCCTCCGAAGCTCCGAAGCTGCTGTCCTTTGAAGCGAATGAATTATAAATGCATTATAATTCATTTTCACTCATGATATCATTCTTTTATGTACTGTGTAGAAAATAAATAAATATCTTGTTCTTCTTATATTCACTTCTTTTTCTTTTTCTTTAACAACTTGTCGCTACACGACACTATCTGCTCGTTTCGTCGCGCAAGTTGTAAGGCTGCGGTCTCGAAGGCAGCGAGCAGCGGGACGGCAGCGGCGGCGGCACGGCGAGTGGCGTGCGCTGACCGGTCTCGAAGCCAGTGGGCAGAACGCGCGGCATTGGAGTGGTGTAAAGAAAGAAAGAATAGTACATTACTGCCGCGGCCGGCAACAGGAGCATTGATGGACTAACGTGAAAATGAGGACCGAGGCACACATACATGAGTCCATCAATGCTTGGTTGCGGCCAAGGCTATGTAAATTCTAGAATCTATGACGAACAGCAACAATTTTCCTCGCGTCAATATGTTCATTTGTTTCTTTTTTACTTTAAACAGCTCTATTTGCAAGCCTGTATGAAATTTAAATAATATCTTTGATAAGTAACCTCCTTGGTTGCTATTTTTCGGAATAAATAGTTCGTTCCATTTTTAAATAACGCGACAGATATGAGTTTTCATAGCAATTTATTTGGCCGCTAAACAGGACAGATATGGATTTTCATTCTAATATTGCCGGCCGCTGCTCGCGTGTATCTGACCAGTACAGCAATTACAATTTATCTCGAAGAAGGTTGTCAAAATAATGTTCGAATTTCCAAGCGTGTTTGAGAAATAATAATTTATTGCCACAACAAGACATGTGGTAAGTGCGGACATGCGAGTACATGCTGGCGTGCAAAGCTCGCCGCGCCGCACACCGCGCCACTGCTTTTGAGATCGGTTACATATAAATCTATTTATTTGAACGCGCCGCTCCTTCAGTACCACCACCGCCGCGCCGCCGCACCGCTGCCTTCAAGATCTTATACAAAAAAATATTTGAAACAGGCATGTTATGGAGCTCCGTAACCGTAACCGAAACTATCGGATATCCGAAATAAAAATATATCCGCAACCGTAACCGTATCCGTTTCACAAATTCCGGATAGTTTCGTATAAGGGCGGAGTCTAAATAAAACGACATGTTTCGACAGGTTTTTGTTTCACCGCCTGCGCGCTACGTGAATCTTGCAGTTTGTTTGTGTTATTTCTAGTCATAACATAACCTCTTTCATAACTAGATAAAACCTATAAATAAAACCAAATTATTACATAATTTGTGTGTATATTTTTCTTCAATCTAATATCCGTAACCGAAACTATCCGAAACTAACGGATAATCCGAAATAATTACATATCCGTAACCGTATCCGAAACCGATATAATTTTATTCCTATATCCATATCCGTATCCAGATCCGAAATATCATATCCATAACTTTTATAAACACGTACTCGATCTTAAATAATTTGGGATAAGGGCAGGAGGATGATGATGACGATGATATGAAATGAAACATGCCACACAAAGCGCGGACTCGCAGGACCAACCGTGAGAGTGAGATGCGCATCCATCTGGAGCATAGAAATAGATAGAATAGAAAAGTCGGCTGGGCGCTCGTGGCGGCACTCTGCATCATAGTGCAGGGAATTTCAAAGCCTTATTCAGCACGCCTTATGACTTGTTTCTGTAAATACTGTAACAAAAACCCGCAAAAATGCCTTATTGTGCTTTTTCTAACTGCAGAAACAAAAGCTGTAAAGTATATTTGATTAAAGTTATTTTTTTAAATCAATGACGTCAATATGGAAGGCGTAATTTGTTCGAAAGTTGCCACGCATGAATCGCAAGTAAAATTGTGATTACAACTACTCTATCTATTTCTGTGATCTGGAGCTCCTACTTTGAATTTTCTATCAGACTGGCAAGTCTATGGCAATAAATAATGTCCTCCCGGCTGAATTTTCGGTCACGGTGGCTAATCTCAATGGAGACTAGCCATCTGCGCGGGACATATTATAGTGCACAAGTGTGTGCGCAAACACAGGTGCACTCTCTATTCCGTCACTCTCATAATCCGATGGGACGGCAATTCGACACGACCGGAGAGAGATCAGGCGCAGGACCGACGGCTTTACGTGCTCTCCGAGGCACGAAGGGGTCTCGATGTGTAACGAAACGGTCACCCATCCACAGACTGACCGCGGCTAGTGCAGCTTCTTCTTCTTCTATCGTGTCGACATGAGCTACATAATGATAAGAGCTCATGTCGTGGGGTAAAGATTAGCCAGTCAGCAGGTTGGTAGCAGGGCTGACTGCCCAGGGTGCACCGGACGATCAATTATATATCGTCACTCGTGGAGGCTCTTTAAATGCACCCCTTATGCTAGTGCAGCTTAACCTTGCAGATCTTACAATCCACACGCTTGCTACTTAGCCACGTATACCGGGCAATACCTGGGTATTGTACCCAGCACTTTACACACCATAACTACACTTGCGCGATAAATAAACATCTGAAAATAAAACCACTACATATATTAGACATTAGACCTTAACCACTACTTACTTAATATCTAACACAGATAAATGTTTACACTAACTTCTAAAATCCGTGGAGTCTATATTTTCATTAAAACACTTTACTAAACAGCTATTAACTCTATTTTCGTGCTAAGCCACTCGACTACTTTAATGGAACAAAATAGGAATTTATTTTACTAGGAAGCATGGATTTTGACCGTAATTACTACAGTATCCGTAACGGATACACTTAGCAAGTTGCTACGTTTAAAAAGGTAGGTTTTCGTACATTCGTTTTGATTATATTTCTATTACTACATAATTAACATCGTATGATATATTTTAATAGGAGCTAGAAGACATTAATAAAGAGTTTTACGCTCGTTATATTACAAGTAAATCATTTGTACTAACTGGGGCGTATGGCAAGAAATTGGGCCCAAAAATACTATTATTATATAGACAGGTAAATTTTGTCATCCAATTTCTGATATAATCTTATTTCTGATATTATCTCGCTTCTGATATTCTTGTCACAGCTACGGTGTTTAATGGCCATATTTGTTACAGAAAATCATTTAGATAGATAGATAGATAGAATATACTTTATTTTGTGCACACCATAAAAATTAAAACAAAGTAAAAAAAACATTTTTTTTTTGTGGGTAGGTATCTTTATTTATATACAACGTGTATCAGAAATGCGTGGTCATATTTGAAGAAGCTTATTCAGGGCATAGCATAGAACAACTTTTACTATGGGACCTACCTTGAAATCGCGAAAAAAATATCAGCTGTTCCCTACTAAATCATCGACGTCGCTCGACAAAATGTAAGGATCAGCTGATATTTCTTTCGCGATTTCAGGTTTGGTCCCATAGTAAAAGTTGTTTGATAGCATCCCCTGAATGAGCTCTTCAAATATGACTACGGATTTCTAATACACGTTGTATATATGATTTTATTTAATTTTTTATTCAATTCTCAATATTTAGTAGTTATTGTTGCACGCTGATATCTTGTGACGCAATTTTTTTCCTATCTTTCTATACCTATATTAGGTACAATTTCGAAACATAGAATGTACAGGAAGGTACATAGGTGCGAAGCATTGTGTATTTCAAATTATATACGTTATTCACGTGGGACTTAAAGATAAGACTTGATCTATGGATCAAGTCTAGATGCTAAAGCATCTTGATTTTCATCCATAAATCTAAGTACTATCTTGGCTTATCGATGTGAAAATGGACACGTAACGTATTGCATCTTATCTGAACGTTATTTAAATGGTTTAAAATCTTATTTCAATCATTAAAATGCTTGGGAGAGGCCTATGTCTAACAGTGGACGCCTTTCAGCTGAAATGATGATGATGAATGGCAATTGGCTCGCCCTCCATTACATGGGACTTGTCGACTGCCTTCAGACTCCCGCAACCCAGTTACTGAAGATTAGACCAGTTGTTAGACTTTCAGGCTTCTGACTACCCGTAACGACTGCCATTTATATTCGTATGGCAACCAGCTCCCTGATTCAGAACCACACGATAACCAGTTGTCGATCGATTCGGTTTGTTGTTTCTTTTTCACTCGTTGCGTGAATGATCAGACAAAACGAGATAACAAACCGAACCGGTCGACAATTAGCTATCGTGTGGTTCTGAATCGCGTAGCAGGATCGATAACTTACCGTGCTCTCTGACACACGGAAGGGTATCGATGTACAACGAATCGGTCACCCATCCACGGACTGACCGAGGCAAGTGTGGCTTAACCTCGCAGACCATACAATCCGTACCTCACACTTCTGCCTACCCCTACGGGCCTACGGGGAAATACAGCTATAATATTATCACAGTCTAAGGAACTCTAGTTTTTTGCTATTATGTTATGTTTCTTATGTATTATAAGTATGTATTTACAAAAGAAAAGTATATAAGTATTTTCATCAATTGTCTAGTACCCATATTACAAGCTCTGCTTAGTTTGGGACTAGATGGTGCTGTGTAAAAATGTCCCAAAATATTTATTTTATTTATTTATTTATTTATTATGTATATCAAAGTTTTTTTTTGTATATCTTTAGATTTGAATCTAAGCAAGTTCTCAGCAAATACTCCACTTTTGTACCGAAATCAAATCAATATGGTAATGCTTAGAAAGCTGTTCGCCATCTTAAATTCTTAGTAGAATTTCGTTGGTTATTCGAGAAAGTTCTAAAAGTTCTCAGAAATACGGAATAAACTGGGAAAGGTTCTAAGGACACAAGTAATGATTTTATTACCGACTTGAGTTCCCTTTTGATAACCTTAAGTAAACTTAACTTGGTTATTGGAGCTGTCAGAAAGTAGTGGTGGATATTAAAATTTATGGGTGTTAACTTATTCAGTCCTATAGGTACTCAAAATGTTTAGGTAATTAACTAAAAGAAAACAATCTTGACACGTCTTTTTATCGAAATATGTTTCTTTTTGTGAGGTTCGTGGAGAGGTCGTTACCGCGCGCATTGTATGAAATGCGAGGTTAAGCAATACTTGCCGCGTTCAGTCCGTGGATGGATTACTATTTAGTTACACACCGAGAACTCTCCGTGCCCCGGAGAGCACGGTAAGCTGTCGGTCCCGGTTGCCAAACTAATATATATGGCAGACGTTACGGGTAGACAAAAGTCCGAAATTCGGTCGAACCACCAAATGTCGGTATTATCCAGTTACTGGGCTGTAGGAGTCTGATGGCAGTCACTCCGTGTAAAATGCTCATGTTCAGACGCATCTGGTTAGACTGAAAGCCGACCCCAATATAGTTGAGAAAAATCCTTCTTGGATGATGATTTTGTAATCATTAAATAACCATTATTCAATTGATCGTCCGACACATCCTGGGCAGTCAGCTCCGCTACAAACCTGCTGACTGGCTAATCTTTTCGATTCGAGTCGATGTTCAAATGAGAAGGTTAAGGCCTTAATCCAGCACGCTGACCTGCTGCGGGTTAGTGGACTAGACTTTCTATCGAGAATTGTAAGGAACTCTTTCAGGTCTTCACGGCTTCACCATTGAAGATCCTAAAAAAAAGACTTAACTCAAAAACTTTATTGATTTTCAAGAAAAGTTAGCGCTTAGCTAAAAATCTAATTATAACAATATGTTTTTAATAACTTCTTAGGTTTTCGCGATCACTACACATTATAATAAAACAAAGTTTAACGGGTTAAATCGCGTATATTATTTAAATTGGTTTCCCTGACGTTTCGAAAGCTTTGCAGCATTTCGTGGTCGCAGGTAGACTAAGATGACAAGCGTCTTTACAAATATTTCTAAAAAAATATTTTAATCTACCGTACTATATTATTAATTAAAATCGTTTCGATGCACGCAGTAATCACTCACAATATCATTATCTTTTACAGTGTTGCGTGCTGTTTGGGACTTGATTATTTTATTTTGAAGATGGTTGGCAGCTACCACCTGTTTGGAACCCAGTCCTAAAAATAATCAAGTCCCAAACAGCACGCAACACTGTAAAAGATAATGATATTGTGAGTGATTACTGCGTGCATCGAAACGATTTTAATTAATAAAATTGTACGGTAGATTAAAATAATTTTTTAGAAATATTTGTAAAGACGCTTGTCATCTTAGTCTACCTGCGACCACGAAATGCTGCAAAGCTTTCGAAACGTCAGGGAAACCAATTTAAATAATATACGCGATTTAATCCGGTTAAACTTTGTTTTATTATAATATGTTTTTATTAAAAAAGAACAAATGTCTTTAAAGAAAGTTTTCCTGCATCTCTTTTGGGCCAGGATTTGCTAGTACTGTCCCAGATACACCATCACCTGTATACTCAAAAATATTTAGGTACATCTACGTGGGACACTCAGAAAGTTTTGCGAAACTAAAAAAAATCGTTCTATACGTACATATATTTTTATCAAATCTTTTCAAAGTACTTTCCACCAGCCTCTATACAAAGATTCATGCGCCTAAACCAGTTTTCAAAACACTTTTTCCAGTCCGCCGCAGACACCTCGTTTACAGCCTGCTCGAACGCAGCCAGCGCATCTTCCGGCGACGAAAATTGTATCCCTTTGAGCTGATTTTTTATTTTTGGGAATAAAAAGAAGTCACACGGTGCTAGATCAGGGCTGTAAGGAGGGTGACCCAGGAGTTTGACTGGCGTGCTGTCCAGGAAGTCCCTCGTTTTGAGTGCGGTGTGCGCAGGTGCATTGTCGTGGTGGAGCAGTAGCCCGCGGAGCCCTGTGTTTGGTCGCTTGTTGCTTATAACAGAGAAAACTTCTGGCAAACATTTGGTAGTATACCATTCGGCATTAATGCTTCTTTGATCCCGTAAGGGAATTGATACCAAGTGGCCAGTCAAATTAAAAAAGCTAGCGATCAAAATCTTACCCCCGCTTCTAGATCGCTTCACTTTGGTAGGCGTTGGCTCATTTTGAAACACCCAAACAGTCGACTGGCGCTTGGTTTCTGGGTCGTATTGATAAATCCAGGACTCATCACCTGTAACGATGTCGTAAACACGCCGAGACGAGCCTGCTTCAAATTTGTTAAGCATATCACGGCACCATTCCACCCGGGCCTGCTTCTGAGCATCGGTGAGGTTGTGCGGCACCCAGCGTGATACTATCCTCCTCACGCGAAGATGGCTGTGTAGAATCTCGTGAACGCTTCCCGATCCAATCTTCAATATGTGTTGAATCTCCTGATATGTAATTCGCCTATTGTCTTGGATTAAATTTTTCACTGCTAGCACGTTTTCTTCGGTAACAGCCGTCAAAGGGCGACCGCTTCTTTCGTCATCCCCCAAAGTTGGTCGACCGCGCTTGAATTCGTTATACCAACGATACACGGTTGCCTTGGAAGGGCCTTCATCCATGAATGCCATTTGAAGTCTATCGTACGATTCATCCGGTTTCAGGCGACACTTGAAATCGTATAAAATCATAGCTCTAAAATGTTCCCGGCGCAGATCCATATTTCAGTGAGACACAATACTTTGAATTAACTCGCAAAAAATGTGGAGGGAAATTTTGAAATTGGAACTTACTTATTTTTACTTATAAATAATCATATTTTCGAAAAACATTATAACTGGCCAGTCTCCCATATATAAAAACTTTTTTTCGC
This sequence comes from Asteroscopus sphinx, assembly GCA_949699075.1. NCBI lineage: Eukaryota > Metazoa > Arthropoda > Insecta > Lepidoptera > Noctuidae > Asteroscopus > Asteroscopus sphinx. The sequence goes on from OX453028.1 coordinate 8,669,636, forward strand.
AATACTTTCTGAGGGGCCTGGTATTTCATTTGCCAAATTGCCAAAATCTTCCACACACACCTTACAATACCAGTTGATAACGACACACGAGATAAATGTAACGGAAAGGGTTATCAGTGGCACAATGCAAATAACATTGTCATTTCTGTTCCGTGTCTTAATTAAGAAAACCTCGCTACCTCACCCCTGTGAAGGGCCTCGAAGTCAGCGGGTGATAGATATTCAAATGTTAGTCTTAAGGTGGTTTCAAACCGGCGAGGCGATTGGATGGGATGGGCGTGATTTGAAATCTCGCTGACCCTTTCACACCGAAAGATGTACATCGTGAGCACGTGCCGTCTCGCGGCGTCCAGCACCGGCACGCGCCTGCTCGCGATGTACCGTTTTGCAATGTAATAAATACTCTATTCATGCAGTCGTCTGTACAATGATAAGTTACATAATTTGGAAAGAATTGTGTATTATTGTGGACAAGTAGGAAAAGTAGAAAACACAAGTATGAAGTAGGATTCTTCTTCTATCGTGTCGACATGAGCTACCGTAAAATGCCCTAACGATGATAGCTCATGCCGTAGGAAAAAGATTAGCCACTCAGCAGGTTGGTAGTGGCGCTGACTGCCCAGGGTACGCCGGACGATCAATTAAATATCGTCACTCGTGGAGGCTCTTTAAGGAGTAGGATTAAAATAAGATTAAATAGTTTGCAATACCTATTGCATTAGTATGCAATCTGTCGGCAAAACACCGTACAGTCTTCAGCAAAAGAATTATTCTCACTGCGTCTCCGTTGTATTTAAGGCCCGGCTTTAATGTCACTGTGACGTAACCGATTCGATTTAGATCCCTCCCACGGAGAGGGGGGAGGGCGAAATAATCTTCAGGACGACAAATCCCTAGTAAAATCGACATCTTATGCTTGTGCGGACGTGTCATGAATTAAAAGAATGCTTGCGGTTTACGTAAGCTTAGTGTAGGATGTCGGATCATGGTTATGGGGAGAAATATTACCATTTATATAATGATATTATAGGGACCTAAATGGAGGAACATTGGTTTTAATAGCGTAGTTTTCATAGATATTTTTAGGGTTCCGTACCCAAAGGGTGTCAAACGGGACCCTGTTATTCTTGCTACGCTGTCCGTCCGTCCGCCTGTCTGTCACAGGGCTGTATTTTTTGAACGGTACTTGGTAGCTGGTTGAATTTTTCTCAGAATATGTGACGCTATGAACCATATCACGACAAGATACTAAAAATAAAAAAGTCTAAAACCAAAGCTCGAAAATCATGCATTTTTTTCAATGTTTTTGTTCCTGCTCTATTTTCAATACGGTAATACATACCAGCGTCAAACTTGGCTTGATTATAGTGCATACTATGTAGTTTAGCAACAAATACTAAAAATAGGGCAAACATAGACTATGTGTTGGTACTTGCGTAAGAAAGAGATGCATAAAATAATATTTCGCGCACGGTGCGTTGATGTATTTTGATGAACTCCCGTAAATTAAATCAGTTTTTAATTGAGTACCTATCAGGTCGATGGGTGATACGAAACCCTTACCTTACTCGAGTCTGACACGCACTCAGCCGTTTTGAGGGGCTCTTGGCGAAGTAGCAACCACACGGATTGTACCATCTGCGAGGTTAAGTAACACTTAACGCGGTCAGTCCTCGGATGGGTGACCATTTCGTTACATACCGAGACCCCTCCGTGCCTCGGAGAGCACGTTAAGCTGTCGGTCCCGGTTCTCATACGAATATCCAGTGACTGGTATTACCCAGTAACTGGGATTCGGGATTCTGCAGTGCAGTCGCATCTGGGTGGAAGCCGACCCTAACGTGAAAACCTAAAAAATGCCCATAATTGTATTGAAGATGTCAATCAATGGCAACACTGATTGTGACGTAGCCTTGGACCATCGCAGGAAGAAAATACCTGGCGTAACATATACCATACCATGGTACCATCGTATACCATGGTTCTATTTAGGTAATAATTTTTATACTAACCCTGCTTACTGAAAAGAAACCAAAGACCATAGAAATAATATGTATTACCATACGTAGTGCAGTCGACTGCATGACAGTGGTAACACTTGAATCGGAAAACCGCCCGGTAACGAAATAAACACGCTGTCAATGACAAACTGTTACCACGTGCGGTGGACCGTTAAACATATTATTTTTATGCCAAAGACAGAATTAAAATAGAAAAACCTATAACTACTACTTAAACGACCACTAAATACTTTAATAGTACATTATGATACAAGTGAGCTAAGTTGACTATTATACTCGAGGCTGGATTGCAGCCCGAGCCAAAGGCGAGGGAGTAATGGAGCGGAGAGTATAATAGTCAATGCTCACGCGTGTCATACGACGTTTTTCAACACACTTGCGAGGAAAAAAACATAAATTACACATTTTAGACAAATATTGAATTTGTGAGAAATGACAAAAATGGCGCGCGAATCGCGCGGTGACATACAACTATGCGGGCGCTGGTGGTCGAAGGAAACCGCCAAACAGCCTAATGTAAAAATATTATAAATTGTTTTTTTTATTTATAACACAAATTAATATTAATTTGTTGACAAAAAATAATAATTTGATGAAATGAAATATTTATATAGCATATTTTAATTAATACAGTTGATTTATTCCCAAAAATGTTTAATTTAGTTCAGGCATAAAAACTTTTTACTACGATTTAAAAATAAACTGTAAAGTTAAAAGCACTAGTGCGATAATATAATGAAAAAAGCACGCGTGCGTTATAAGCCACATTATGAACCTAAAAGCGATGCAATAAGAGCCACTTTACGAGCAAGTGTGTTGAAAAATAATCTTTATAATTGTGGAGGTTGGGTCACTGGTGCCCGAGATACAGGTTCATTCCTAGTTCGGGCACCAGGTGCTTTCATCATCAGCCAAGCAAACGGTAACTGTATATTGTAACTGTAACTCTTTATTTTGCTTTAAGAAGCTAAAATTGTATTATATTTGTTTTTTGTCTTTGCTATAAACTGTTTAAAAATAAACCATAATATATTGGACTTATTATCCGGTATCCGGCTGGATAGTAATTTAGACCAAATACCGGATAGTTTTGGATATCCGTTTCATCTCTAGACAATTAGTAACATAATACACATAGTAATAGAAATAGTTTAAATGCTTATTCAATGTAAAGTGTTTTATGGTGTACAATAAACAAATAAATAAATATAAATAAATAAATAATCATCAACATCATCATCATCATTTCAGCTGAAAGACGTCCACTGCTGGACATAGGCCCCAAAAGGGGGGATATGCCATAATCACCACGCTTGGCAGGCGGGTTGGCGATCGCAGTTGGTTGGTTAAATACTCAGAGAACGCTGCTGCCCATCCTCTGGGGAATCCCTTAGTCGCCTTTTACGACACCCATGAGAAGATATAGGGTGGTGCAATTCTTTAAGTCCGGCACCACACGGACTAGTCCGGCACCACCACCAAATGAATAATATGCCAGTGCAAACAATCCCTAAGCCACCCGAATTTCCGTGCTAAAAGGTTTGTAATAAAACCGCAAGGACGACTAATTTCAAGAGGCCTATTGCACGTCGCGCCCTTCACGGATATAGTTAACTAAATGGCCCAGTACCTAATAGGATAGGACAATAATAGGATAGCATAGAGGTAGGGGACGAAATCGATAATCGATTTTCGGATAACAGTTTTGATTTACCGTATTTGCGGTTACTATTGGATCGTTATTATTTTTTGCTAAAATTGTTATTTTGGTAAAATCGTTTATTGTTATTGGTGGGGTATAATGATATTGGTTATGAGAAATGATACATGTTATAGACATACCAAGTAGACTACTTAGCTAGGTATCGTTTCCGACGGGGTACTGGCCAGAAAACCTCCACGTGTGTCTGACGGCTGCTTGTCCTTCTGGACACGTCTTGAGGGAATGGCAGTTGTTGGGCCGGTGCACCCTGGGTACGGGCAATAAGTCTCCTTTGGACCGGGGGACCTTATTGCCTGTGGCGAATATTCTGACACGCGAGCAACTTCCCATTGGCCCGATGTGGGCCAATGGGAAGTTGCTCCGCGTGTCCCTCTGAGAAAGCAGAGGGCACTGTGGAGGAGCAGGGGCGGGCCCGGTGTGCACTCACCCTGCCACTGGGCAGGCAGCAGGGGGACTGTCCTTCCCTGCCCCCGTCGGTCTCGTAATCCCAGGAGTGCCTGCTGAATAGTGTGCTCGCGCCTCTTGGGACCGAGCGTCTTGGCTTTACCGCCCGGACCGCGAGGAAGAACAACTCTATAAAAAATTACAGAAGGATGGGCCTGCGAGCAGCAGACTCGGGGTAGTCTGCTGCCCGACCAGCAGCTGGCGTAGTTGGCGCAGCTGGCGTAGCTGGTAAAGGCCCGTGAGGTGAGGTGGCGTGCAGTGTTCCGTGTGCGCCACAGAGGAGGGTGCGGCCGTCTTTAGGCCTCACGGGGAGAAGGGGCTCGCCTGCTTGTGGCGAGCCGGAACCTGCCGGGGGTGGTTGTGTGAATACTCACGGGTTCCCACGCCCCCGGCTAAGGTAGTTGAAGGAACACCGTGGTGGTTTTAGTCGGTAAGAGTCCGACACTGGCTCCGCCTACCCCGGGCGGAGTGCATCCATGAGGATAAGCCACGGAAAAAAAAAAAAAAAAAAGGTATCGTTTCCGACACTGGGGTCTACTCTCGTTTCATCGTTGACAAACGAACGATACTACTCAACTGATACCTACCTACACAATAAAGATAGGCACATAAAAAGACCATATAGAATACGGTTCATAGTCGTATGTAATTGACCAGAGATCAAAGAAATAAACGTCAAAGCACGATCATGGCATGCGATAAGGGAACGATGGTTGACCAGAGCAGCAAATTGTGAGATGAATTCGAATATCGTCAAACGTGAGTAGACCTCCTGGCTCCGCCTTCACCAGGTGGATTGCATACATACTAGTTGGGTCGAAAGTGTACGATAATGATCTTTTAAATATTAATAAACTAATGAAACCTTTAAAGTGGTGATAACTTTTCTATGAAAGGTCTTCTCTTGACACAAATACTCTTAAAAAATAAAGTATTTTTTATCCCCAAAGTACGAAGAAATATAATTTGAAGCATGTTAAGCGAAGTCGCATGTACTAGTGAATATGCTAGTCATATCCTATCCATAGGTTCTAGGTCCTTAGAGCCGAATTTCTCATGCCAATCATGTCCGGCTCTCTTATTACGGACAACGCTGTGTTCTTTTTACTTTTTATATGAAAGAGTGTTATTTGAGTAAGTTATGTGACAGGGTTACTAAAAAATTTATGTTGGCTACACAGATACTAATTTTGCAATAAGACGTTATTATAAGGACAAGGCTTTGTACGCTATAGTCTTAAAAAATTACATTGGCTACGCAGATACCAATTTTGCAATAAGACTTTATCAAAAAGACAACAGTGCCTTTGTACGCTATAGTCCTAAATAACTAACTATGATTTTCATCCCTGTGCTGAAATTATTTCATAAAAAAAACATTTCTGATGGATATTAGCATCCTCCAATGAAGACAGAAACTTTAACTGAAGCCTTTAACGTCTATCCACTCATATCATGTAATTTTAACCTCATAAAATTTATAAATAGTAACATAAATAAAAACACATATCAACATACATGTGCCTACGTCTCTTTGCTTCAAATTTTCCTCTCGCAGATCTGCTGGAAGAAATTTCTTAAAGAAATAAGCAGTGCCTTTGTAAGTTTGTACTATTCATTTCTATGTATTTTATTATTATTTCTCTGTGTGTGCATAAACTTAATAAATAAATAGTATGCAGCACAACAAAAATTTCAATACATCACATAATAATCTGTGCTGACAAGTGATAAGTCGGTAGTGTGCGGCCCAACTTATTCCTAAGTTAGCCACAAACTCGTTAACAGTGTAAGTAATAAGTTTCTCAGTTAACATGGCACTGAAACCATGTAAGGGCCGCAGCATATTGACGACTATTAGGAAATATTAAACTCGGCTTGGAATATATACTGGATGCAGCTTTATGAACCTGAAAAAAGTGTAGTGACATCTATCGCGCTACATGCGAACAACCACTGACGTATGAGATGACATCACAAATCCTGAATCGCGCTATCAAGATTTAACGTGTAGTTAGCATGAATACAAGCGCCCGATTTCAACCATTGGGCAGCGGCTTGCCAGGCAAAAAGACCTAGCAAGGTTGAATGATTCTTCCTTTGTGTTAGAGGAATATGACAACTCATTCCTCGATAGCAAGATTATTAAAAAAAAAAGAGCATGTCGGGCCATGCTCAGTATTATAGGGTTCCTAATTACAAACGAATCAAATGGAATATTAATCATTTCTATTTTAGTTTTTGCAAACAGCACCATCTAGCGCTGAATTTAAGAAGCTAAATTTAAGAAGTGTGTCATATCAAGTTGTAAGAACTAATCCTAATTACATGTAAGACTAACTGTGTTATGTACCAAACTTTTATGCGAATAAATGAATTGAATTGAATCAATATAACACAAACTTATTTTTTGTGATTTTTTTAAATAGGTAGTAACTAAAGGAGCAATATTTGCTATGATCATTTTTCTCTAAGGTCAATGACCTATGAACTAGGACGTCTTAAGTATTTTGCAGTTTTCTCACTATAACTCAAAAATTTATAATCACATTATACTCAAAATAATTTTAAAAGAGAGTTTTTATTAAGGTCTATCGATGTGGAAAATTATAAGTTTCTACGTTGCATAACTTAGAAATGGCAGGGGGGGACACATTGCTAGCCACTTTGGCGGGCTGTATTTCGCAGATGGTACACCTGATAAAAAAGTTGTTTAACAAACATTACCTTTATTTTAGTAGACCTATTCAATGATGTCCCAAATGAGGGGGTTCAACGAAAAAAAAAATTTCATCCCCATTCCAGATGGGCGCCACCCCTAAAATACGTAATCAAGATTTTTTTTATTCTTTTAGAATTGAGATCTATATTCAGACCATTTTTAACAAATTTTCATTTACTTATGTTTATAACTGTAGAAGTTATTAAGCTGTAAAGGATTAGGACAGACGGACAGACGGACAGACGGACGGACATGACGAAACTATAAGGGTTCCTTGTAGAAACTACGGAACCCTAAAAAAAACTGCTGTGATTGGACTAAACAATGGACAAATAAAAGACAGACCTAATGTTGCAATAATTATCGTCGGTTGTGGTGAAATGTGGCGCTAAAATTTTATAGCATCCGGGAATCGGTGTTTGTCACGGTATTTATGTATCCAGAGCGACAAGGAGGGTTTTATCAAGGTTGAGAAGAAGAAGAGAAAGCCCACTTGTAAGAACCAGTGCGGTACCGCACCGACCGGACCGAACTATCTGCTGCGTCCTGCTGTGCCAACTACGCTGCTACACGTGTCCGCTGCAATGCTCTACAAAAGTTGAGGAAATTGTAGAGTACATCCAGGTCCTTGCACCACCCTTATCTTTTCTCATGGGTGTCGTAAAAGGCGACTAAAGGATTCACCAGAGGATGGGCAGCAGCGTTCTCTGAGTATTTAACCAACCAACTGCGATCGCCAACCCGCCTGCCAAGCGTGGCGATTTTGGCATATACCCCCAACATTTGCTTGGGGGAGGCCTATGTCCAGCAGTGGACGTCTTAAGGCTGAAATGATGATGATGATGATGATGATGACATCCAGGTCAAAACCAAGTTCACTCTGAGGGTCGAGCGGTTGGGGTCTCATCACAATGTGAATTTTAATTAATTTTTGGTGAGGGTTCCGACCTTCATGAAGGAAGAATTTTGGCCGAGATGTATTGTTTTCCGGCGATTCCAAGGACGGATACCCGACACCGCGGAACACACGACGTCAATATTGTTACCTAATATGTTTAGCTATAACTTTTTTATTATTTTTATACTGTTTTATGTATTTTTTATGCGCCTTGATCCCGGAAATAAATGAATTATTATTATTATTATATAAGGTGTAACATTATTTGCTGAGGTCTTTTTAAGGGGTGAATGTACCTACTCATCATAACAAACAACTTTTACAATAGGAGCAACCCTGAAATCGCGAAAAAAAAACAGAGCAGTTACATACGCTTTGTCGTGCAACATCGATGACTCTCTCTCACTCTGAAATTTAGGTGAAATAGCACGTATTTTAGCCACGCCCTATTTTTGCTAGCGCAACCTTTCCCACAATGTGTACAAACCCTTAGCTGTCACCCTCAGGCCTTAACATGGACATTGTCATTTTATTAGTTTACAAGTTTCTACTCGCTAAAGGGGCATAAAGTGAGACTACCCAAATATTCTGGCTGTTCATGGGGGAGTGTAAGTGCCTACACTTATGTATGGTAGTGAAAGTTGGGTATGGCAGAAGAAACATGAAAGCAGAATAAATGCAGTAGAAATGAGAGCATTGAGAAGTATGTGTGGTTTAACTTTGAGACATAAAATAAGGAATAACGTGATAAGGGAGCGCTGTGGAGTGAAAGAAGATGTAGTGACAAAGATTGAGAAAGGTATGTTAAGATGGTTTGGACATATAGAGAGCATGGACGAGAGGAGATTAACGAAACAAGTATACGAATCGAGTGCGAATGGAAGAGTTGGAAGGGGACGACCTCGGTGAACGTATCACTATCAAATCGCGGACGTTCTCAAAAAATGCCAGGTTAAGAGTACTCTAAACCGACGAGCATGCATGACGAGGATAATTAATTTAGGTGTGTCAGAATCGTAGCAGGTGGAAATCCATAGTCTCTGCCTACCTCAACGGGAAACAGGCGTGATTATATGTATGTATGTATGTACCCAAATATGGCTGAGACGTAGTATTAATTCTCTCGTCTCAGGGTTAGGAGTCTGACGTTAAGTGGCGTATTTAGGCCACATGCATGCTTTACCTTGCTTGATCTACTGGCCACTATTATTACTAGTCGAAAGATTCTTTCTTTTGCTTGAATCGTGAAGTGCATTAGATATCTAGATAGAGTTTACTTTATTGTTTGCATACCATAAACATAAAAATAAAGTTATAACAAACATGAGCACAGTACCACCAGTACTAACAATTGGCGGTCTTAGCGCTTAAAGCAAATTCTTACAGACAACCAAAGAAAATACAAAAAAAACATACATTTTTTTCTTAATTACGAAAATATTAAGTTGATTGAGGTGTCTCATGTTGATTAATATAAACGGTTTCACTCACGTTATATCATCGGGTGTGCCCGACCGGTTTCGAGCTCGAACGGAGCCCTTAATCATGAGCTGGTTACGCGGCTCATGTTAACATAAATGTTGTGAACGTCATTAATAAATGATTGTCATTAATACCTTGTCAACATGCGTGTCATTTAGTTAATAGCTAGTCCCACTACTAACTTTGCCCACGTGTACTATGCGATATGCGATCCAAATAATAATAGGAATGTTAACGACCTATACCTATCAACAGTCCCTTGAAAAGTACGATTTGCAAGGAATATTTATTAAGATTTTTTTTCTACATTATTTATCTAGTTTTACTAAATCTATGTTTGCCTGTTAAACAGTTTGATGAATATGACGTCACAATATGGCGGAAAGTAATTCCTATTCTTATTTGAATCGCATAGTGAGTAACAACAACTACTTCCTGTTCCTTTAAGTTACCGACGCTCCACGAGGCCAGTAGCCTTTTGAAGGTTTCCTCCTCAAAACCAAAAATGGTATTAGTGAGATATAAAAACCAAGGACTCACTTGGAATTTCAGGCAGTTAAATTTTCACTAGACATTATTCAGAGAAGAACCAGACCGACATAGCTTGTAAGATCAGTAAGTTGAAGTGACAGTGGGCTGGCCACGTCTGTCGAAGGACCGATGGCCGTTGGAGTAGACGAGTCTTTGAGTGAAAACCGCAAATCGACAAACGCAGCGTAGTGCGCCCCCCAGCCAGGTGAACCGACGATCTGATTAAAGTACTTCGGGGGGACTGGATGCGGAAGGCAGAGAACTGGGTATTGTGGCGTAACTTGGGAGAGGCCCTTGTCCAGCAATGGACTGCGATAGGCTGAGTTGATGAACTCTTCTCTATATAACTAAATTCTTTGATGCATCGCAGTCCTCTTAGGGTCCATTCAGACTTGCCACAATCACAATTATACTACAGCAGCAAAAAAGTAGCCTGGCACAAAATCAACTGTACAAGTAGCCTTACAAACGTACCATGGCTGGGATCAGATTAACAAATCTAGGTTGAGCTATATGACTGGTAATCGCGATCTTATCGGCACTAGTTAATGGCATCGGAATATGATTATACGATTACTGTTTTGTGAGAGTGGGACGCGATTTAACGTGGAAAACGCTGGGAGTGAATAGGGGAAAAGTGGGGTGAGTTTTTTAAAAATACAATTCAATACAAATCCTCTTTATTGCACAACAAGATTACATTAATTTCTTAAATAATTACTTATGCGCTAGTGTACAACTGGCAGTCTTATCGCTCCACGGCGATTTCTTCCAGACAACCATTGAATGGACTGGAATGTCATGGAAGAGACAAAGGGTAGTTATCGGTGCACTTAAATAAAATATTATTACGGTATGTATATTTTTAGGTGCATTATGCCTTTTTGATCCCCGACGCAAACAGAGGGGTGTCATGTGTTTAACGTGTGTATCTGATTGTGGCATCCATGGATGGATGGCTCCTAAACCGATAAACCGATTTATTTACACATCCGTGACACCAAGATTTTTATGAACAATGCTGAAATGTTAACATAATATATTAACTTTGATTTACTATGTCCGGGTAGTTGGGAGTCCTGGAGACCTGTAACACAGGTTCACCTAGTACAGGCTCCAGTCTCCACAACATAATGTTAAGCAAATATTTATTTTAATAATTTACACTGTAAAAATTCTAAAAATCGAAAAATAAATGATTTATTCGTATTATATCTCGGTATTTTTAGATCTCGGAATATTTGTAGGTCCTCAAATTAAGCTCATGTTCTAGAAAATACAATGGATAAAACTTTTTAACAAAAAATTTAACCGACGATAACAGAAACTGAAAAGCGAAAAATAACTAATTATGAGTCGGAGTCAAACAAACTTTTAACAAGCAAAGTGCATGCAAGTTGCAAGTGGCCGAGCGGAGAACGCATTTTTGGAAAGTTATTGTTTATTATAATAAAACAAGGTTTAACCGGATTAAATCGCGTATTAACCTTGTTTTATTATAATGTGTAGTGATCGCGAAAACCTAAGAAGTTATTATTGTTTATTGTTGAAAATTTCACGTTTTATTTGATGTGACGTTGTTTTTATTATTTATTTAAAGTTATTTAATGATCTTCGTTCATTTGTTGTTTGGCGCCGACTCATAATTAGTTATTTTTCGCTTTTCAGTTTCTGTTTTCGTCGGTTCAATTTTTTGCTAAAAAGTATTATTTTTCATTTTTTTGTGGTTAAAATCTAACTCCAGGTCTCCATTATGTCGTAGTGTCTAGAACTATATTTATGTGTGTCAAGTTTCAACAGAATCGGTTAACAGGTAAGAATTCAGTGGGTGAACAAACACTCATCCCCTGTTTTACTACCCTTAGGTGTGGATTTTGATTTTGAAATTTAAATGGGACCAATTTCGAGATATACCCTATCCATTAAAAAAAGAATCATCAAAATCAGACCACTCTGTAAAAAGATATGCGTGGTCATGACATAAAAAAAAAAAAAAAAATTTATACGCTTCGAATTGAGAATCTCCTCCTTTTTTTCGTCGGTTAAAAATTCAATTTCAATTTCAATGTTTTTTATTTCAAATAAACCTAATTACAGGCACTTTTGAAAGGTCAGGCTCTAGTTGCACTGTTCCAAATTGTGGGTCCTATGGAGAAGAACCGGCAAAAAACTCCATGGATAAACTCTTTTTAAAATAGGTTATTCTTTATTACATCAAATTTATTCAAATAATGTGATTATAATGTAGGTTAATGTCAGAAATAAACAAGAGTTTAAAAGTGAGTATATTGCCTTTAGAAATAAACGTAAAAAGAGTTGCCATAGTATGTAGAAGCTGACCTGTCCCGACAGACGGCACCCGTTCACGAGCATGACGCGAGCATCAGCCATCGCTTAACTCAACCATATTGAAGGGAACTTAACGACCCGACACTAATGCCACCATCAGCATTACATTTAAGTGAGCATGACAGACTCATACTGCTAGACAACAAATAGGCAGGAATATATAGAACTACTGTAAAAACATTAATGGCCACATGATACTTACATTTTACATTTTAATCACCTATTAAAAAAAATTGTAAGCATTTCATACACGTTGCAGTTCTAAGACAGAAAAGAATGCAATATTAGAACATTAAAAAGATCACTTTAAATTTATACCATAAACACAGCAAGACAACTCGATAACACCACATATATGTATACACAAACTCCTATATTGATTACCGAACAATTCTTATTGTTGTGGTCAACAAGCGCGAACTAAGTTCTGTTGTTCTGTTGAACAACAACAAATCTTGCAAGTTTTGTTGTGGGTGTCAAAGTTTGTTGCTCCGCGACAAATTCCCTCCGGCGGGATTAGAACCTGATCCTATAATAAAATCAGTCAACCATTACGATTTGACGTAGACTAATGTGTGTATTTGTGTTTGCTTTTGTTTTCGCATTTTTTGTTTAAAATCCTACGAATATTTGAATGCTTGGATATTTGTCCTTCAATCACGCAGAAACGGCTTAAAATTTTTGAACGAAATTTGGCACACTGATAAACCATAACCTGATTAAAATGCAGAATTTTTATCCCGGGAAGATAATCAGTTCCCGACGGATGCGTGATAATACCTTTCTACATATAGACTTGTCATCAAATTAATGAAAGATTAATAGATTGATAAAGAAAAAAAGTAAAACCGGCCAAGAGCATGTCGGGCCATGCTCAGTATTATAGGGTTCCTTAAGTAGGTCTAATTACAAAAGAATCAAATCGAATATTAATCATTGCTATTTTAGTTTTTGCAAACAGCGCCACCTAGCGCTAAATTTATGAAGCTAAATTTTAGAAGTGTGTCTTTTTGTGATTTTTTAAAATATAAAGTAACTAAAGGAGCATTATTTGCTATGATCATTTTTCTCTAAGGTCAATGACCTTTGAACTAGGACGTTTTAAGTATTTTTCAGTTTTCTCTCTATAACTCGTAAAATTATAATCACATTATACTCAAAATAATTTTAAAAGAGAGTTTTCACAAAGGTCTATCAATGTGGAAGATTACAAGTTTCTATATTGCATAGTTTAGAAATGGCAGGGGGGGGGACACATTGCAAGCCACTTTGGCGGGCTATATTTCGCAGATGGTACACCTGATAAGAAAGTGGTGTATCAAACATTACCTTCATTTTAGTAGACCTATTCAATGATACCCCACACGAGGGGGTGCAGCGAAAAAAAGTTTTTTTTCCCCATTTCACATGTATGGACGCCACCCCTAAAATACGGAAAAACTATTTTTTTATTCTTTTAAAATTGAGATCTATATGTAGACTATTTTTTAACAAAATTTCATTTACTTATGTTTATAACTGTAGAAGTTATTAAGCTGTAAAGGATTAGGACAGACGGACAGACGGACAGACGGACAGACGGACAGACGGACAGACGGACAGACGGACAGACGGACGGACATGACGAAACTATAAGGGTTCCTTGTAGGACTTCGGAACCCTAAAAAAGCAAGAATAAGAAAAAAATACAAGATTGATAGAATGTTGAGTGTTTGTTCTTTATGATTTCTATAAGAAAATGTGTTGTGTATACATACATAAAAAAATGAATAATAAATTAATTTAACACTAAAACTCTATAGTAAAAGGGTGTCGAACATGGCATTATTGAAAAAATTTATATGGATATAGGGTCAATGCAACGGTGACTGTTATTGCTTTAGTTTGCTGCTTACCGCTAGCAATACCTTTTTTCAGTACTTTAATGGAATTTTCCAAGAACTAGAAAGCTCTATTGCTGGCCAGATGGGGTAGATGTGTACATACAATTAACTGCGATCGCGAATATGTTTTCCAAGTTCTTTTTCTATTCGCGTTAAGGCGCATGTAGCAGCCCCCATTAGTAAAAAAATATTAGTCGCTGAATACATCATTTATCGAAAATTAGTTTTTAACAATTGAAGTACAGGCACTGTAGTTTAATCAGAAACTATTAACTTTGTAAACTATAGTTCGCTGTAGTTGTAGATAGAAAAAGTGCCAAAAGTAGTAGTTTTTCGCATAAATGATGTATTCAGCGACTAATATTTTTTTACTGATGGGGGCGCCACTTGGCAGCTATATTCCCCTTAAGATGGAGTCCTTACACAAGGATAATACCTTACATCGGAAAAAATAGCCAGTCAGCAATGCCCAGCCTGCCCAGGATGCGAAGGACGATATCATTTTAATACTCGTGAAGGATCAAATAAAATAGGAGTGAGAAATAGGAGTGAAGGAAGGATAAAATAGGAGTGAGACTTATAAAGAAATCACAAAATGCGATAATAAAACCCTTGACCCATCTGATTAACCTAAGTCTAGAAACAGGAATCTTCCCGGAAGAATGGAAGATCGCAGCGGTTAGCCCTATTCATAAAAGCGGTCCTACGGATAAACCTGAAAACTACAGACCAATAGCACTACTAAACATTTTATCCAAAATCCTTGAAAAGGTAGTAAATACCCGTCTGGTAAATTTTCTAGAAAAAAACAATATGATATCTGAAAGACAGTTCGGTTTTAGAAAAGGCAAATCTACAGAGGACGCAGCTGTCTTGTTAACAAACTCTGTCTCTACAATAATAGAAAAAGGTGAACGATGCATGGCGGTCTTCTTAGACTTAGCCAAAGCATTCGACACAATTTCAACCAACCTCTTATTAAAGAAATTAGAAGCCGTAGGAATAAGAGGCAAACCACTTGAGTGGCTTCACAGTTATCTCACCAATCGTAAGCAATATGTCAAATCAGGTGACCATTCAAGTGGACTTCTTCCTATTAATTTTGGAATCCCGCAAGGTAGTTTACTCGGTCCAACCTTATTTACTGTATATATGAATGATATCCTAAACCTCACCCTTCCTAATGCGGAACTTATCTCTTATGCAGACGATACTGTTATCACTTTTCATGCCAAAACCTGGGAGCAGGTCTACTGCCTTGCGGAAGACGGCCTAGCAACTGTAGCACAGACACTCGACAGGAACTTACTGACACTTAACATCAAGAAAACCAAACTCATAACATTTTCCAAAACACGCACATCTCGTCCTCCTAATGACCTTAGATTAAGATTTCACACCTGCCAGAACCATTTCAATACCTTACTCGGAGACTGTCTATGCGAAAGTGTATGCCGTACAAAATCTATTAGATATCTAGGCTTACTTATAGATGAAAATTTATCGTTTAAAGAACACATTAAACTTCTTTCTGGCCGAGTGAGAAAGCTTATTTACGTTATGAAGGAGCTGAGAGACTGTACTCCAAAGGACACATTGCGCACGGTGTATTTCGCAATATGCCAATCCATAACCCAATACGGCATATCAATTTGGGGTGGAGCTGGCAAAACGACCCTGATTGAGCTCGAACGAGCTCAGAGGGCTGTCATTAAAGTTCTTCTAAAAAAACCATTTTTCTACCCTACAGATCTATTATACAAAGAATTTGCTGTTCTCCGTGTCCGACAGTTATTCATCCTTAATGCCTGTCTACATACTCACAATAGTTTAAAAAAAAGATCTGACTACAATACAATAAGATCAAAACGTGTGTTCAAAATTCCTCAATCCCGAACGACCTCTCTCCTAGCCAGACGTTGCCCATCCTTCCTTCACATATTTGTCTATAACAAGGACAGCAGCATCATATCTTTTAATATAAAAGATCTCAATTTTTCATCATGCAAAACGGTTGTCAAAAAGTGGTTGCTCAGTCTCTCGTACGACGAATCGGAAAAAATACTCACAATATAAAGCATAACCATCACAACTTCAAAATATTCACACACGAACACATACAAAATACCATACACGCACACTCCACACAAACACGCACCTTCCACACATACATATTCCAGACACACAAACGAACATACGAGTGTAATCATAGTGCAAAATTAAGTGCAAAGTTCAAATATTTTTTTATTATTATTTTGTTATAATTTTTTTTCTTTTGTTTGTTTATACTTTGACTTTATTGAACTAATTACTTACCTAGTTTAAGAATGTTAGTTTCCCATTAATTTTATTGAGAGGTACTCTAAAATTGATTTTGTTTAGAATTATTGAGTTGATCTTATAATTTTTTTATATATTTTATTTTTCTGTATTCTTTTATTGGATTACCTATAATAATGCTGATTCCTTTTAATTTTATTGTTTTGTTTTTACTTTGAATGTTTGATTTGATTGATTTCCATTTGATTTCATTTTCTTTAATTATTTAGTGGATAGCTATGTTAATTTCCTTTTTTTGTGTTTAATAGATACGATTTTAGTTTCGAAGTTTAAGTTTAATTAATTATCTCAAGGCTTTTATGTTTGTCCTCTTTTATTTATAATGATGTTTTTTTCATGTAAGTGATACTCAACCCAGGTTTTCAAGATACAGGCTTGCCTAGTTTGAAAACCGCTGTTAAACTGTAACATTTGTACCAGTGTTTTTGAATTAAATAAATTTATTATTTATTATTATTTATTATTATCTTTGAATGCTCTTTTCATAGATAATTCTCCATAATGTTTGCTGTACAATACTGGCTGTACTTATTCCGCCATCTCTTTTCTTTCATGGGACTCTGCAGGATATAATCCACATTTGGTAGAAAACCCTACTATCAGGACCAAGCGCTTTGATAACTCTTTCATAATGCGCACAACCAATTTGTGGAATTCACTGCATTTTCTGTATCTGTATTTTCTGGCACTTACAACCCTAACGCCTTTAAAGCTGGGGTGAATTGGCACCTAATAGGTTTCCTCGCTGCATCGTCGACTACATCTTGACAAAGCTGTCTAGATTGCGGTCAAGAGCAGATAAAAAAAACAATTCTAGTTGAATAGCAAACTATAAACTAATCCAATGCGTAAATATTTTAGCAAAAGCATTTTTCAGCATTCGCAAAAAGAAACTCCTTATAATAATAAAAAGTCAATAAAATCAAACAAAACTACACAACTTCAAACATTCCTAAGAATAAATAAGAAATTATTATTTTAATCTTCCTAATACAAAACAAGCAACTTTTTACCCTTCTAATAAAAAACCAAAGCATTTGTCCTAAAAAAATCACTCGATATACATTGCTTGTTTAATACCCTTTACTCAAAGCAAACGCCCTATTGACTGAGCAATCGATACCTAACAATTCGTTACACTAGCATAGAGGTCATATTATGACCTGACCTCTTTTCTTACCTATTTACGTACTTTATTATGACCACGATATTAGTTCGCTGAACCCATTTTTTGTGTTTCATAACAACAAAGGAGTTTTCTGACTTTGACAAATTATGGACGTGAACTGCTAAAATAAAACCGCTGAAAGTACATAGTACTGTTAGGCATAGTCGCATAGTACAAAGCTTTGACTATTTTCGGTTAATCCGAATAGTTCCGAAGTATTTGTTGGCGTGTTATTTCATGATGGCTTAGCTTATTAGAAAGAAGTAATGTTCCATTGGGCAAAATTTGCTGAAATAATACTTTAATGTTCTAGAAAAAGGCTCGTTGTCGCTGCCTAACACGTATTATTAAAGCTAATACCGTCGTTACCGATCTACGAACGATAATCTCAGCCCTCGACGATAAAATGAAAAATTATGTTATTCTAATTAGTCTCATGAATATAATTAAAATCCATTCTAATCTGTACTAGTGATTCTTCTATTCTGTAATATGATTTATTATTATTAAATAATAATAATAAATAAATCATCATCATCATCATTTCAGCCTAAAGACGTCCACTGCTGGACAAAGGTCTCCCCCAATAAGGGGGGGATTTGCCATAATCGCCACGCTTGGCAGGCGGGTTGGCGATCGCAGTTGGTTGGTTAAATACTCAGAGAACGCTGCTGCCCATCCTCTGGAGAATCCCTTAGTCGCCTTTTACGACACCCATGAGAAGATATAGGATGGTGCAATTCTTTACATCCGGCACCACACGGACGAATAAATAAATATTAAGTACATTTTACACTGCACCATCTAGTCCCAAACTAAACAGAGCTTGTAATATGGGTCTAGTACCCAATGGGTGGACAATGGATATAATACTTATATACTTTTTTTTTTAATACATACTTATGAAACACCTCGTCACATAAATATTTGTGTCCTGTGGGAATCGAACCCACGACCTCACAACATAATCACAACATCACATCACGACGTGATCAGCAGTCCGACACTCGAACCACTAGACCACAGACGTTGTCATTTGAAGGATAATGTGACACCTTAACAGCAGACTCCGTACAAAATTCGAGTCATTACACCCTAAACCAGGTGTTCCCAAAGTGGGGGACGTGAGTGGGCACATGCAAGACGTTATAAGATTGACACAAGATAGTTGTAAGAACTATAACATTACGGCGATGGGATGGGGGCGCAGCATTTTCATTTTAAGTAGTAGGGGACGTGGTAGAATAAACTTTGGGAACTCTTGCTCTAAACTAAACAATTAGTATGGATAACTGTACTCGCACTTACCCTACCTTACCCTTACTTACGTAGACATGAAAAAGAATTAGTTCCCCTTTGTATAATTTGTAGCTTTCTTGTCTAATTCTGACGTTGATTGTATTGACAAACAGCCTACCAAATCTTTAGTTTAACTTGTCAATATATTTTCAAACTTGTTCTTGAAAAATAGGGTCTAAATTTACTTGATGAGTGTAAACCCGGACTGTAGATGACATCAGTGATAAAACAATGCCATGTCAAAGTTGTGAAACAGAAGAATCAGTAGGTACATGAGTGTTTAAGTAGAGAAAAAACAGATTAAGATTGCAAGGTTTTAGATAGAAAGAAAGAAAAACATTTATTTTGGTTTGCACAGACAGTACAATATCAACAAAAAATTACAACCAGATTCTACTACATATACATGCTGAAATGTTAATGACTTTTTTCCCGAAATCATCTCATCATTATTATTATTTGAGGAAAGAGGTAGGGTCTTGAACGCCCCTAAGCCACTGCGACCTAAAAGATCTATTGTGATGCCTCTTGCAGCATTACAGCACTTCCCCAAGCTGCAAGTCAATCATAAAGTCGACTATGACCTTGGGGGTGGAGGATTTGATCTCCTGCATTGAGATGACGTGGCCTCCAAGATGCTGGCTTCTGATGTGGTGCACTGCATCACATTCGCATAGGATATGGATGGGCGTCTCATCCTTTTCGCGACAAAACCTGCAAACTGTGGTATCACTGAGGCCCATCCTGTGAAGGTGTTTGTTCAGCTTGCAGTGCCCAGTAAGGGTTCTTGTCAGGATTCTTATCTGATTTTTGTTCAACGAAAGCGCTTCTTTCGTAAACCTTTTTTTGAAGCCCACAAGTAGCGCTTTCGAGTGTTCTTGGCCTGGGGATTTTTCCCAAAGGCTAATACTTTGGTCAGTTCCCCAGTTTTTAAGGTAGGCTGTAGTGGTGCATTTAGGAATGCCACAGATTGGCTCCGGGCCCACATTGGGGCTTTCAGCACCAGCTCTAGCCAGTTCATCAGCGGCTTCGTTGCCCCTAATGCCCCTAATCTCATCATTATGATGAATCAATAAAATGTAGGGACCAACTGATTTTTTTTCGCGATTTCAGGCTTAGTCCCATAGTAAAAGCTGTTCATAATGACGAGTACAATGACCCCTTTTCGGGGAAAAAGCTATTAAAATTTCAGCATATATAACCCGCATAAGGACAAAACGGCCACACATACCATAACAGTGAGAGCTTAGATGTCGGAAACAAACCATATTTATGTCTCATTTTGCAAAAACAAAAGTCTTATTTGGCACAGCCCTAATGCTAAACCATTTTTTTGGGTCAATTATCCTTAAATTGAATATGAAACCGTTTTCCGCTATCAAACATCACTACGATAATTAGGTAAGTAAGCTTCCTACTAATATGTAATGCTACTAATATTATCAATGCGAAAGTATGGACGCTTATTTATATGACTGTTTGTCCTTCAATTACCCAAAAACGGCTAAACGGATTTTGATGAAATATCGCACTAAGATAGACCAAAACTTGAATTATTATTTAAGCTACTTTTTATCCCGGAAAGATATACAGTTCCCGAGAAATACGTTATATAAAGGCTACTTATTATTTCATAAAATAAATAGTTTCTGAGAGATACATGATAACATCTATCTGTGATAAAACGAATTATACGTGGGTGAATCCGCGGGCACAGACTCGTATTATAAATGTGACAGTATAGATGTTAGTTTGTTTGTTTGTCTTTCAATCACACTGAAACGGCTAAATGATTTTGGATAAAATATAGCACATAAGGTAGACCATAACCCGGATAAACATATAGGCTACTTTTTATCGCATGAAGATAAACAGTTCGGAGGGGTGTGCGATAAAGGATTTCTGTGATAAACCAAATTATATATGTTTGTTCGGAGTGTCTCTGCGTGATCGAATCAGAAATGAGGAGATTCGCAGGAGAACGAAAGTAACCGACATAGCCCGAAGAATTGCCAAACTTA
Source organism: Asteroscopus sphinx (assembly GCA_949699075.1). Taxonomy (NCBI): domain Eukaryota; kingdom Metazoa; phylum Arthropoda; class Insecta; order Lepidoptera; family Noctuidae; genus Asteroscopus; species Asteroscopus sphinx. The sequence goes on from OX453028.1 coordinate 8,690,517, forward strand.
AGTGGCAGTGGGCGGGGCACATTGCTCGCAGAACGGATGGCCGATGGGGCAGTAAAGTTCTGGAGTGGCGACCGCGTACTGGAAGGCGCAGCGTGGGTAGGCCCCCCACAAGGTGGACCGACGACCTGGTGAAGGTCACGGGAATCCGCTGGATTCGGAAGGCACAGGACCGGTCGTTGTGGCGATGCTTGGGGGAGGCCTATGTCCAGCAGTGGACGTCTTTCGGCTGAAATGATGTTGATGATGATGATATGTTTGTTAATATTTATATCACTCATAAGTTAAGCTTGTAACCTTTACTATCCAACAAGAACAAACAAACTTTAACTAACACCAAGTTTGAGCCAAAGTTAAGCTTCTGTTGTATTTGTGCCGTGCCCTGATTAGTATACACGGGCGCGCGCCGGTGACGATTCGTCCTAATGATCAGCCTAGTCAACAGAGCTCCGGTTTGATTGTCTTCTGTTTAGCTGAGGGCACTCGCCTCACATACCAAATAGTGTGACACCCTTAGCAAGTTAGAATATACATAGATATACGTCTTTGGCAGCATAATAATTATTTCATCTTGCTAAATACACAAAAATACACAATATACACGCTTGGACGTGGGGTTGCGGAAACCAGCCCGTTATTTTATTTTATTTATTCAGGGACAATAAACAGCTACAATACATATGTTGGTATATAGAAAAAGTAACTGTTAGTTGTTTTTACAATATTGTAGCCCACTACATTATCCACATATTAACAAAAAATGTAAGGCAAATAGTGCCACTAAAAGAGCATTACATTAAGTTATAACATCATTAAAATTTTAATTTATGTATAAATATAATAATTATTAATTTTTTTTATTTTTTTACAAAAATTACTAAATTAAGCATAAATTGGACAAAGATTTACTTAATAATTATGGACAAACATTCTATTATATTCCGTCTGAATTTTGATTTAAAGCATACAAAAATATCAATATCAATAAAATTGTGATTATAAGATTCTACCATTCGGCGAATAGGGCAGCGCAATCCAGAGTTTGTTCGACAGGAATTGACAGCAAACAGGGTAGCTGCACGGACACTACGCTTATTAACAGTACGGGGAACAGCATAACATAGCGAGCAAGTGCTCGTGAGGTCAATTCAATCAATGTTATTATGTACAATGCCATGTAGTACATTGGCCTCTAATAACTTACGTCTGGATTCCAATGTTAGCAAATTATACTATACTATACATCTATGTGGATGGAAGAGTTGGAAGGAGACGACCTCGGCGAACGTATCGCGATCAAATCGCGGATGTTCTCAAAAAATGCCAGGTTAAGAGTTCTCTAAACCGACGAGCATGCATGACGAGGTTAATGGACGTAGATGAAGCGAAAGAGGTGTGTCAGGATCGTAGCAGGTGGAAATCCATAGTCTCTGCCTACCCCAATGGGAAACAGGCGTGATAATATGTATGTATGTATGTATACATCTTGCTAAGCCCTCCGCAGGATCGGTCGTTGTGGCGATGCTTGGGGGAGACCTATGTCCAGCAGTGGACGTCTTTCGGCTGAAATGATGATGATGATGAAGCCCTCCCGTTGCAACAAATAGTGTAACATATACCGAATACTGACCGGGTGCTTAGCTGAAAAGTCGAATATTTGGCTTCACTTTTCAGCCGGATTTAATGTGAATAAAATCAGTAACTTAACCAGCTCATTACTCCCACTACTGGGTACGGGCTTCTTCGCAAAATGAGAAGGATAAGAGCCTTGGACCACCACGCTGGCCTAGTGCGGGTTGGCGGACTGCACACACCACCAAGAACTGTATGGAGCACTCTCTGGTGTGCAGGTTTCCTCACGATGTTTTCCTTAACCGTTAAAGCAAGTGATAATCAAGTTCTGATCACCACATGAATCTGAAAAGTCAGAGGTGTGGGCCGGGATCGAACTCGGACCCACCTGCATGGAAGGTTTGCGTTCAACCGCTTAGGCTATCACTTCATAATTGAAAAAGATTAACTAAACTCTTCAAATTTTTTTTTTTATTTGACTGCACTTTTGTTGGGATTTTTACTCTGGCTCTTATTCGCGAAGACCTATTATTGGCTCTGTCACATCAACAACTCAGCCTATCGCAGTCCACTGCTGGACATAGGCCTCTCCCAAGTTGCGCCAAAACTCTCGGTCCTCCGCCTCCCGCATCCTATCCCTCCAGCCACCTTCTTCAGGTTATCGCAGCTGGGACCCCCCCCTACGCTACGTTTGCCGATTCGCGGTGTCCATTCAAGGACTCGTCTGTTCCAGCGGCCATCGGCTCTGTCACATGTAGTTTTACTATTAAATACTCTTCCAAAGAAAAATAAATATAAAGGTACTTACATCTCGATACATAATTGAAAATTAAACCTATAAAGAGAAGTGAAAACCCACATGAAAGATGGACAAAAAATTATAGATAGCAAATATTCTGATTCAAATTAATTTATTTGCATAACATAAACATAGGTACTATTGTTATTATTATGTTCAATGTGTTACTACATTATTCAATGTAATTATTACACAGTAAAATCATGATATCGTATAGGTAGTGCTTTATCTTTCTTTACAAATTGCCTGGGTCAACAAAAGACGGTGATGATGAATGTCCTCGGGCGGTGGTCACGCGACAGTTCATGTCTTGTGTGGGTATATTTAACCCTCAATACAATGTTTTATTAAAGTCATTCAAGTTTTACCATCATGCTTTTTTTAAAGCAATAAAATTATATTTTTTTCTAAAGTATTAATCCCATCTGTAGGCGGGTTGAGGAAACTTCTCGGTATCTGTGAGTCATATGCTGGGGAAAGAGTGAGTATATGTTTATCAGAGGTAAGAATAAACAACCTGAATATATACCACCTGTTTCTAAACGGGGTATCTTTGAGTCGTGTCTCTCAGTTTAAGTACTTAGGGCACATTCTGAACGAAACCCTAAATAATGACACGGATATTGAGAGGGAGCGAAGGGCATTGTCAGTGCGCGCTAACATGTTGGTGCATAGGTTTGCAAGGTGAACAGCACAGGTAAAGGTAACTTTCTTCAGAGGCTACTGTCGAAGCTTCTACACCAGCGCCCTATGGACCAACTACACGCAGCGTGCCTACAATGCTCTAAGAGTGCAGTACAACAACGCCTTTAGGGTTCTAGTGCGGCTGCCTTGATTTTGCAGTGCCTCTGGCATGTTTGCCGACGCGAGGGTGGATGACTTTTACGCTATAATGCGCAAAAAGTCAGCCTCACTCATACACCGAATTCGAGGCAGTGGCAATGGAATCCTAAGGATGATTGCTGAGAGACCAGAGTCTGCAGTTGTGGGGAGACTTATCAGGCTGCATGAGACCTGATGATTGTAATGTGGTTTTTTTTTTTTTTTTTTTTTTTTTTTTTTATACTTTCTGTGCCTAACATAGTTGTAAGATAATAATTGTTACTAACAAAATTATGGACATCAATTAGTCTGAAATAAATGAATTTTATTATTTATTTATTAATCATTTAGTTAATTAAAGAACGGCTTAGACACTGATGATTGATTGTTAATGATTTTCTATTGATACGCGGCCGCCGGCAGTTTTGCACCCGTTAATGGGTTAACTAACGTTTTGTTCTGTCATATCACAAAATACGTCATTTTTAATAACGAAATGTAATTATTTAAATACTGTCAGTCTTGTTGAAAGTCACCCTTAAACTATTGAACACTATACAAAATCAATCTCACTTACTATAGGGTCGTTAGTATATATTCTATGCTATAGGTAGTATATATTCTATGCTATAGGTAAGGTCGACCGCACGTCGGTGGTAACACTTTGACATTAGCAGCATCTTTATTTCTTAAGCAGTAAGGGCGGTTTTCGAATTGAAGTGTTGTCATGCAGTCGACTGTACTTTCGTTCTACATTTTACAATAAGCCACTTTAAACATGTCAAGAACCTAAAACACATCATTTATATCCAAAACATACCATTTTCAATTACCAAAACTTAATTAAGTACTCAAAGTACGCATCTTCCTGTACTCAGTCGCTATTCGTGAAGACCCATTATTGGCAAATTATATCTTATATATCATTGTTTATCAAAAGTAATTGCTGTTGGTTTTCCAATAAATAAATAAATAAAGTCTTGTTCAAAGTCACCCTTAAACTATTTTACTGAATACCAAACCATAAGCACTAACTATAAGTACTTTAATTCAACTCTTTACAAAAAGACTCCTTAAATCTGTCAAGAACCTAAAACACATCATTTAATTTTATTCACAAAACATCATTTTAAATTACCAAAACTTAATAAATTACTGTGAGTTTTGTTCAAAGTCACCCTAAATCTATTTTACGTAATACTAAACCAATTCTAAGAAATACCACTAACTATAGGTACTTTTATTCAACTCTTTACAAATAATCGCCTTAAAACTGTTAAGAACCTAAAACACATAATTTATACACGAAACATGTAATATTTTATTACCAAAACTTACGTACTGTGAGTTTTGTTCAAAGTCACTCTAAAACTATTTTACTGAATACTAAACCAATTATAAGCAATACCACTAACTATATGTACTTTTATTCAACTCTTTACAACAAGTCACCTTAAATCTGTCAAGAACCTTAGTAGTCCGCCTCTATTATCGATATATTTCACAAGCTATCGAAATAAATAATTAACTGGCACTGTTTTGACGTGCTACTTGAACTTAATAATCGTTTGGCACTTTAATAAATCGTCTACTACACGCGAGCGAATCACGTTTTGAAAGTTAATTACACCCAACTAGTTTTGTAAAAAAGAAAATAAAAACACAAGGCTACCAAGAAATTAGAAGTCGTTTCAAGTTTGTACGCGTTTTTCTGCATAAATGAATAGAATTAATCAAAGAACTGAGAATCGACCTGGGTCATAAACGACAGTTAAAGCCTAGATTTGATTTCTAAGTTTAATAAAGAATTGGATAGTTTTTTTGTTTATTTTTGATAAATGAGTAAAGTAATTTGACATTCGGCTTGCCTAACTGTGGAGAGTTCCTTCAATTAGAGAGCCTTCAATTATATTTTTAACGGAGCTTAAAAAATGACACCAGTAAAATGACAATTCAAAATGATACACTTTTGCTTCATCAACTCAGCCTATCGCAGTACACTGGACATAGGCCTCTCCCAAGTTGCGCCACAACGCTCGGTTCCCTGCCTTCCGCATCCAGTACCCCCAGCCACCTCCTTCAGGTCATCGGTCCACCTGGTGGGGGGCGCCCTACGCTGCTTTTGCTGATTCGCGATCTCCTCTCAAGGACTCATCTGCTCCAGCGGCCATTGATCCTTCGACAGACATGGCCAGCCCACTACCACTTCAGCTAACTGATCCTGCAAGCTATTTCGGTCACTCCGGTTCTTCTCCGAATCTCGTTACTGATTTTATCCTTCATAGAAACTCCAAGCATAGCTCGCTCCATAGCTCGCTGAGTGACTTTGAATTTGTGGACTAGCACTACTGTCAGTTTCCACGTCTCGGCACTGTAAGTCGTGACAGGCAGGACCCACTGGTTGAAGATATTTGTCTTCAAACTTTGCGGTATAGGTACGAGAAGACTTGGCGAAGTTTGCCAAATGCAAAGCAGCCCAATCGGATCCTTCTGTCGGCTTCTTTCTAGAAAACAAATCTTATAACGCTTTGCAATGCAACATTCATCCCTGCCTTTAATTTTAGTACTTACAATTCAGCCAGAGTTTCTAAGTAAATCAAGTTATTTGCTTAGGTATGTTAGAGGTACATCGAAATTTAATTTCATGGTACGTTTGAACTGTTGTTAACTGCTAAAATTTATGTTAAAAGCTGGAACTGAGAAAATATTTTCATTGTAGCAGTAACTACTTGTCATACTGATTTTGTTACTATAGTTTTGAACTAGTCGCTTTCATTGTGAAGTTTATTATTAATTAAATTATTGTTAAGAGTTTCATTATCATCATTTCAGCTGAACGACGTCCACTGCTGGACATAAGCCTCCTACGAGCATCGCTAGTCCTGCGCTTCCCGCATCCAGCGGATTCCAGCGACCTTATTAACAACAAATGCATTTTTGATAATAAAAGTTAATTATCAAAACCAAAAAACCCGAATGTGTGTAAATATAACTGAAAATATGTAAACAAGACTTGTGTAGGTACATGCAGGTAATGTAGGTATATGTGAAACTATCAAATCAATACGCAGTCGGAGGCTACGTATGTTTTTGGTCATGAATTACATAAGTAGCCTCCGCCTGCGTGTTGATTTCATACTTTCACATATACCTACACGTACCTAGACAAGTCTTGTTTACATCTTTTCAGGTATATTTACCACAGTCGGGATTTTTGGTTTTTATAATTAACTTTTTTATTTCAAAATTTTTAGTTCTGTCATTTTTTATAGCGCTCTTAATGTTATTTTTTTAAAGTCACGCACACAAATTCATTTTTAACATTGATTATTTTGTTGTTTTTTAGCATTTTTCATTCCAAATTACACTTAAACATAGAAGTTGTACCTATATATTTTTGAAAAGCATTTATAAAACCCTTTATTTTGATATGAGAGTATATATTCCGGAGTATGGATTTGTGCCCGGTTAATGGCAATAGGCTCGCCCCCTATTACATGGGACTATAACATAACTGGCGAAATGTGGGTGTACACACCTCTGCCTACCCCTTCGGGGAAAATACAGGCGTGATGTTATGTTATTATGTTATGTTTATTTTGATACCCCACTCAATAGGTTTTGAGGGTTTTTTTTTATAGAAAGATAGATAGAATATACTTTATTGTACACCATGAAAATAGTAGTAAACAGGAACAACAACGACGACGACGACAGACGACGACGACGTAATATGGCGCCAAAAAGCGTCCATTTAATTTTTTTTTATTTTGATATAGGTACCCAGTGTCACTCTCACAATTTAAGATGAATCTAACGATACCTCTCAAGCTAAAATCCATCAAGCCTTTTAGGCTACAGAGCGTGCCAAAGAAATATACATACACACATACATACATACTTACACTCGACAAACATAACCCTCCTTCTGGTGCAGTCGGGTTAAAATTGATACACTTATGAGTACAAAAAAAAAACATAACGAGGGTATAATATTCTTAATCATGAAACAAAAAAATAATATTTTTAAACTTATTGCAGCCAAAAAATTCAACATGAGAGCCTTCGAGAAAATAGCATGTTTTTAAAAGGTCAGTAACGCAACTGTGACTCCCTTGGTGTTGCAGATGTCCATGAGCAGCTGAGATAGCGTACCATCAGGTGAGACGTTTACTCGTTTGCCCCCCTATGCTATAAAAAAGCAATTTTTTCATGGCATAGGACGGCGAAACGAGGCCAAAGGCTCACCTGGTGTTAAGTGTTTAACCTTTACCCATAAAAATTGCAGTACCACCTATGTTGTTACCTAAATGGTACCACAAATCGCGTTCACCAAACTGAGACTTAAAAATGGAGTCTCATGTGATTGTAATTTCACCGCCACCCGTACCCTTCACACCGAAACACAGCAATGCAACCATCACTGTCTGGTTTGGCGAGTTTCTTGTCGTGTCAATTCTGAAAACCACAGAACATATCTACAACCCCATATTTACAAACACAATTTCCACCACCCAAATCACTATTTACTAACGATCGAAAAAACTACCGAATCACGTCCATTTAAATCAAGCAAAAACACATAATTCTGACACATTTACATTAAAAATGACATAGTTAGATCCACTAATTTCGTTCGCGTGCCGATATAAAGATTTCTTTATCGGATTACCGTGTGTAGCCACTAGCCATGTAGCCACGTAGCGTTTCTTGGTTTAGTTGGGCTAAATTGAACTCTTTTGTTGGTGCTATATTTTGTCCAGGGCTATTGTTAAACGAGACCAATGTGCGCTATTGTGCGGTGTGTTAATTACTTTTTTTAGGATACCGTGTCGCGTTTATTGTTGGTAATTCGTTGGTTTTTCGGTGTTATGTAGTTTGTAGTTTATTTTAGTTATCTTGACTGTAGATAATATTCGTTTTTAGGGTTCCGTACCCACAGGATGCCAAATGGGACCCTATTACTCTCACTATCCTCCTCCGTCTGTCCGTCGTTCTCTCCGTCGTCGTTCACGTCCGTCTGTCTCCATCTCCGTCCGTCCGTTCGTCGTCCGTATTTCTCCTTCCGTCCGTCCGTCCGTCTGTCTGTCACAGAGCTGTAACTTTTAAACGGTAATAGGTTGCTGGTTGAAATTTTCTCAAAATATGTATTGCTATGACTCTATGACCCCCCCCCTATCACGACAAATACTAAAAATAAAAAAGTCTAAAACCAAAGGGGGTCCCCATACAAGAAACCTCGAAAAACACATTGAATTAAGAAACCTATGGAAATGGCCCATTCTTCTATATCCACCTAGTTTATACAAATATCTATTAAATCGTTATTGAATTATTAAACTATTCTTTGTCTCTTGTTAACCAACGTGTTTTTGTCGTCTGGTGAAAGAGATCGCATGCTATTTGTATATTCTCTGTTTGGCAACATCTTTACGGGATGTCAAAATACCTACGCCGCGTGGCAACCCCGCTTACCCCGCAATGTGGCCCATAGTACATGAGCTGTCAAGTAAACAAACTAGGGCTGTTGATATTTTTTAAATATCAGATTTTCGATCTATCGATATTTTTAAATATACAATAAGAGTTCGATATATTGAAAAAAAAAAGATATTTCGATATATTGGCCAAATTTCATGATTCTAGGTCAATGCGAAGTACCCTAAAGGTTTTTTATGTGAGTTTGCGAGTATCAAAATGTGACATAGCCGTATGATTGCCTTGACCTAGAAGCTTGATTTTTTATGTCCTAGGGACAGCCGAACTTAGTATTTGATATAATTGCATTATTTATTACCATTTGAAAATGATTTTAATCAGCACACATCTCTGGTACGAAACACGAGCATCGATATCGATACTTTTTAGTTTTGATTACTTACTTCCCTAGCTATGGCCACCATAACGGTGGCCCGGATATTGTAGGTATACCACGCTTATTTCGTAGGTATTACTGGTCCATAGGTACAAGTCAATGGATAAACATGCATTTTTTTCAACGTTTTTGTTCCTTCTCTATCTTCAAAACAGTAATACATACCAGCGTCAAACTAAGTCTGTACCCCATTACATTTTCATACAAAAAAATACCGTTGTAAATACACAGTCATAACATATAACAAAGTACGTAGTAATTTAACCAATTTATTATTTTCATTATTTTCTGTTATAGAACTGCAACGTGTATGAACTGCTTACAATTTTTTAATAGGTGATTAAAATGTAAAATGTAAGTATCATGTGGCATCATTAATGTTTTTACAGTAATTCTATATATTCCTGCCTATTTGTTGTCTAGCAGTATGAGTCTGTCATGCTCACTTAAATGTCACGCTGATGTTGGCGTTAGTGTCGGGTCGTTAAGTTCGAGGTTTATAATCTAAGTTAAGTTCCCTTCAATATGATTAGTTAAGCAGGACAGGTCAGCTTCTACATACTATGGCAACTCTTTTTACGTTTATTTCTAAAGGCAATATTCTTACTTTTTAACTCTTGTTTATTTCTGGCATTAACCTACATTATACTCACATTATTTGAATACATTTGATATAATAAACAATAACCTATTTTAAAAAGAGTACCTATATATACACACCGGCACAATTAGCGGAACACAAAAAAAGCAGGATTTTAAAATCTTTTACTTGAGGAACTGGCCAGTTATGATATTTTTTTAATTTATTGTCAAATTTGAAAATAGAAAATTAGATGACATACACTTTTTTCATTCATTTGTTTTATTTTCCCGAACAATACGTTTTGTCAACTTGTTCGAGTAATAACTATGTAATTGTAATTTTTTTGAAAAATTGCACTTAATGGTTTTTTATAAATTTGTTATTCTATAGGCAATTTTGTTTATTAAAAGCTCTTTATTATGCCTGACTTAACATCACTGGAAATCATTAGGGCTGATGAAATGAGAAGAAATGGCCATACCTACAGATCGATTGCCTCAAGGCTTCGTCGACCAGTATCAACGATTCATCGCAGCATCCAGCGGTACAGATCGTCTAATTCTCTTGTGAGGAGGAGGGGTCAAGGTAGAAAAAGATGTACATCGAGGCGAGATGACAGTTTTTTACAACTTGGAGTTCGTAGGAATACGCGATTAACGGCTGTACAAGCTCGAAATGAACTGGAAGACGTTCGAGGAGTACGAGTAAGTGAGCGTACAGTTTGCAGGAGATTTGAAGAAGTTGGTTTAGGGTCGTATATACCTGCCAAAGGCCCAAAACTTGAGAGACGTCACCGCGTAAACCGATTAAGCTATGCGCGAGAACATCGTCATTGGGATTTGAACGAATGGCAGCAGGTTCTCTTTACTGATGAGTGCAGAGTTCTTTTAAAACAGATCGATGGGAGACAGCGAATATGGAGACGCAAAGGAGAACGCCACATACAGTCTAATTTTGAACACACAGTGGCTTATGGTGGCGGCTCGATTATGGTTTGGGGAGGGATATGTTTGGGAGCTCGCACGGAGTTAGTGATAGTCACAGGAGGGACCATGACAGCAGATCGATACATCAGAGACATTTTAGAAGAACATGTTGTACTATTTGCCCCATTTATTGGTGACGACTTTATTCTAATGCAAGATAATGCTCGTGCTTATAGTGCACAATCGGTACAGGCATATCTGAGCCACGTAGGCATACCGGTGATGCAGTGGCCAGCAAATTCCCCCGATATGAATCCGATAGAGCATGACTGGGACTTGCTAAAAAGAAGGGTTAAATCCAGAATTCCACCCCCCAACATTCTGAATGAACTTGGAAACGCATTACTTGAGGAGTGGGAGCGGTTGCCTCAAGAAATCATCGATAACATAATCTGTAGCATGCCCAGACGAATGGAAACCGTAATCAGAGCAAGAGGGGGAAACACTCGTTATTAATTTTGCTTTAATTTTATTGTTTAATCATTGAATGCTTACTTTTTTTTATTTTTTGTGATGGTTCATAATCATCTAAAAATTTCACTTATTTCAAATTTCTTTATTTTTCAATAAAAAATAACGAAGACTTTTCAAAGTCGTTGTTAAAAGATGTTAATCAATTTGTTATTTTGTGTCTAATTACATTTTCGTCAAATATATGCGTTATTATCTCATAGTCTCACTTTTTTTTCTGTTCCGCTAATTGTGCCGGTGTGTATAGTATATCCATGTAGTTTCTTGCCCGTTCTTCTCCATAGGACCCACAATTTGGAACCGTGCAACTAGAGCCTGACCTTTCAAAAGTGCCTGTAATTAGGATTAATTGAAATAAAAAACATTGAAATAGAAATTTCAATTTTTTTTATGAGAAAGGAAAAATGGGACTGAAATTACGTTCATAATTAGGTTACAACCATTTAATAATAGTAACAAGGATATTTTATATTGCAGAGTAATCTCTGTAGATTTTTGGTTACATTGTTAAGCTTTAAGTAACGCCATCTGGCAGTAATATCCCGAACCCATTGGCTGGGCAAATCTCTGAGATGTCAACCGATGTTTTACATAGCTACCTACACAGCCACCTACTGGTTGTTTCAGGAAGCTAAAACCAAACACTGGCAATATAAAAATTATTGTGGTAATGTGTGCTACACTGTATAATTTATTATGATTGGCTTTAACAGTGAAGGACAACATCGTCAGTAATTCAGCATACCCGAAAGGGCTCCATGAGACTTAATAATATGTGTGGGCAATTTCATATTGTAGTCCGCCAACCCGGAGGTTGAACCCTGTTTTTAGACTTCTTAGCAAATCAGAAGGACAATAATTATCCTAATTAAAACGTTCAAAATGTCAATCCAAACTACAATTACAAAACCAATTAAATTCCCCCAAGCCCTTTCCATCATCGGACGACCAGACGCACCGCGATACGCCACCGTTATATGGTAGATATTCCACCCTTACGCACGAACCGTTTTGCTAATAGCTTTATAATGCATACCGCCAAAAGGTGAAATTCCTTGCCGTCGTCAGTGTTTCCCGAGAAGTATAATCTGGTAGTCTTCAAGGCTCGAGTGAATAGGTTTTGCTGGGCAAGCGTGAACCATCGTCGATCGCACCATCGCTTAACATCAGGTGAGGTGGTGGTCAAACACAAGCCCGTTAAGAATTAAAAAAAAAAACTGTATCCTCACAGAGCAGAGGAGATTGATCTCCTGACAGTAGATGTTTATGATTGCCGTTTATTGGTGTCATTAATGACCTCTACTCTGTAAGTATTCAGATTAGTTTGGAAACTATCAATTTTGTCATAGAAATATGGCCCCAAGAATAATCTAAAAAAATCAAGCTTCCAAGTCAACGCAAACAAAGGATATGGCCATTTATGTCTCATATTTATGTCTCATATTTATGTCTCATATTTATGTCTCATATTTATGTCTCATATTTATGTCTCATATTTATGTCTCATATTTATGTCTCATATTTATGTCTCATATTTATGTCTCATATTTATGTCTCATATTTATGTCTCATATTTATGTCTCATATTTATGTCTCATATTTATGTCTCATATTTATGTCTCATATTTATGTCTCATATTTATGTCTCATATTTATGTCTCATATTTATGTCTCATATTTATGTCTCATATTTATGTCTCATATTTATGTCTCATATTTATGTCTCATATTTATGTCTCATATTTATGTCTCATATTTATGTCTCATATTTATGTCTCATATTTATGTCTCATATTTTGATACACGCAAACTCACGCTACAAAACCTAAAGGGTACCTCGTAGACCTAGAATCATGAAATTTGGCAAGAAGCAAGGTCTTATAGCACCAGAAAGGAAAATATCCAAAAATTATGAATTTGTGGTTATAGCACAGGAAAAAAATATTTTTTGTGATTACAAACTTACAATTGCAGTTGGAGAAACCTTTTCGTTAGAGCAAATGTTACAGAGGTTACTTAATTAACAAATTTTAGCTAGTTAATTATTAATTAAAATAAGGCAAACAGACGTGTGGTGTGGTGGTACCTGCGTAAGAAAGGGATGCAAATATGAAAGACATCAACGTGTAGTGCTGCACTTTTGGTGAACTCTCATAAATTAAATCAGTTTCTTTGGGGATATCAGATCGATGGGTGGTACCACAGATAATGTAATGGTGGTACCGGAACCCTTAGTGCGCGAGTCTGACTCGTACTTGTCCGGTTTTAAAGCCTTTGGCACCTCTATACACGTGCAGCCTATGGTTTTCCTACACACAAGCTGCTTACATAGCCCTCCGTGTACAGTACAATAACGCGTTCAGGGTGATATTGGGGCTGCCCCGCTTCTGCAGTGCCTCGGGCATATTTGCGGAGGCGCGCACTGACTGTTTCCACACCACCAGGCGCAAACGATGCGCGTCCTTGGTGCGCAGGGTGCGGGCCAGCTCCAATACGGTCCTGGCGATGATTGCTGGGCGACTGGACTGCCCTTACATCAGGCATTGTAACAGACATGTTACTGAGTGTGCCTACATTTCATAATTATAATGTAATTACGTTTGTGGCGACCAATAACGCTAGCAGGCGTCTGCTAATGATGCAGACGCCCACAATATGGCGCCGACTGACCGTAAGACAAAGGATAACCGGCGGCCATCTTGCTTGGGGCGGTGGCGAAGACAGTCGCATGCGCCGGCCATATTGGAATGGGTGTTACTTGCGATCTCTTATCTAGAAATCATACGATATGACGTACGATGACTCAGATGGCGTGATCTTGTGCCGAGGTCTCACCGCCCATAAGTAGGAGCGGTTGCGGTAGCGTTATTGGTCGCCACACGTTTATCTTGTGAAATAAATGCATTTTTTTTTAAGTTGTTCATGATGATGAACAGAGACTACCCTTGCATTTTTTATGGTGATTAAAAAATTGTGTTGTATATAGATTTATCCACCAACTTTATACCCACACAAAGTAGCAGTACCCCAGTTAAACCTCCGTCCAGCGTTCAGTTCATTAATTACGTCACTAACAAGACGTATCGGCTAACTTAGAGATTAAACAAAGCCGACAGCTGAACGTATTAACTATAGTTAAGTTAGCGCTGACTTTGACATCTTTGGTGAGCTTTACTGGGCTTTTTTTAAGTTTCTTTTTTTTTTGTGTAAACAATCAGTGGATTTCGTTTTGAAATAAACAAATTATATTGGATAAGTACAAATATCTATAAGGTAATTTGTTTGCATTGTAGCCGCCAATCAATGGATTTTATTTTAAAATAAACAAATTTTATTGGTTAAATACAAATTTCTATAATCTAATTTATTTACATTTCAGCTGATAGTCAATGGATTTTCTTTTAAAATTATCAAATTATATTGGATGAATACAAGTATCTATAAGTTTACATATTGTAGCCGACTAAAATTAATTTAAAACTTTGATACTTTAAGGTCAGCATTTAAAGGTTCATTAATTTTTTATTTTATTTAATATAAACTGGTGAAAACAGGATATACCTCTGCCTACCCCTTGGGGAAATACAGGTGCGATATTGTGTTACGATATTAATTTATTGATTTTTAGAAACGAGCGGTAAAAATATTACTTATGTGTATTCATAGTCACTTTTGGAGACTTCTGGATAATATCTATAGTATTATATTATCTGTGATAGTAATATACAGAATGCCCGATCTGCTACATGGTGGGAAAGTACCTTAAATATTGAAAATTGGAAATTTCACTTGAAGAAGACTTAATTTTATTTTTAAAAGCAAGTAAGCAAGCGTTAAAGGATTTTTCAAAAGTGTCTTCCCTGAGCAATCGAACTTCCAAGACAAGTACCTAATCCAAAAATATCACCAGTATTTTTATGCCACCAATTGATAGAGTCAATAATGAGGATTAAATCACTCCAACAAACATTGTGTCCTTGATTAATAAATCCCTCTATAAGCTATGGCTTATAGAGGGATAATACACACGTATACAGGGTGTCCCGCTATGGCTATGGCCATAGCCATAGCCATAGGCATAGCGGGACACCCTGTATACAACGTGTTATTGAAATAACTAAAAACATATTAAGGGGTCATTGTGTCATCATCAATATGAACATAGATATTGTATTATTCTGGACGTATGTATTCTATTTTATTGCTTTCGACGCTTCAGTTACTAGCTTGGCGTAGTATTGTGTATTTCCTGTTGCATGCTAAATGGCAGAATATAGCTGCACAAAGATTGTTTTATGACAATATTCATGTAACACCTACCTTACCTATATTCGCAATAAACGATTTAATGGAATTGAATTTAACAACTTTACTACGGAACCAACCCTGAAATCGCTGAAAACAAAATCAGCTTATCCCTACATTTTGTCAATTTATGTGAGCAGGAATGCTGTAAAATGTACAAAAAATATTAATAACAATTTTTTTTTTTTCGCAAAGATTTTTCTTACGAATTATTTGGGAAGCCAAACGTGTGAAAATACAAAACTTCTTAGGCCCGTATTACAGAAGCTTCCTCAAGTACAGTTTAAACTCCAATCACCTTATCACTACTTAAGGATAGAATCGTTACTTGAGTATCGGTCTTATTCCAGAACGGTAATTATAAACTTTAATTCAACAACGTAACACACGAATTTGACCTGAAATTGAATAGAAATCTCTACTCAAGTGTAGTCTGGACCACACTAGAGTGATTATAGATTAAAACTCTGCTCAAATACCAAAACAGGTGACAGTATAAAATAAAGCTAAACTCAGCTGAACTGTGATCAATAAATCTCTGCTTGAGGAACGTTCTAAAATCAAAGCTCAACTCAAAACTAGTTTTAAACAGAGATCAATGCTTGAGTATCATCTTGTAATACGGGCCTTAGAACAAGTAGGTATCTGGTTTCCTACATATTATACTTATATCCTTCAGCAAAGTTTATGTACCTCTGAAAAATATCTGTATTTTAAGCTCAAGTATAGTGTTGTGAAAGTTATCGACATTTTTAAGAATACTCCCAACTTATACATAAGTTTTATTTGCTCCTAGTGTTGTTACGCTCAAAGTTTTATCGATAAAGTCGGAAAGTTTTAGAAACTTTTGCTCCTGTATGTTTATCATTTGCATATATGAGATTTTTTTCTTATTAGCTCTTAGCTTTTTCTTTAGAAAGTTCGTTGACTTTAAGAGAGTTTAAGATGTTAAATATTTATTATTATGTGCCGCCTCATAGTCTCATGAAACTAATATAACCTGGAATGGATAACCTCCAGTTTCTGGAAGGATGATCAATTTGATCTGTTGTCAAATCTCATGTCAGCTCCATTGATTGGCCGGCAAAAATGTTAACAACCAATCACACCGCTTGACCTGAGATTTGACAGCTGATTAGTTAATTTTTGCGTTGACCAGCCTTTCAAAAACTGGGGTTACCCCCAGTTAACAGATCAAATTGATCAGCCTTCCAGAAACTGGGGGTTAGTCTCTTAATTATATTAAAACGAGCTGTAATTTCCAGTTTAATAATAAAAGTAAATACTTTAGTTAAATTGATGTCTCGTACGTAGACGCAGAAGAAGCCGAGCCGAGAGCCGAATAAAAATATTATGTTAACCCGACAAGTATTTTTCGGACCACATTGGTCCATAACGTTTTCGTACAAAATGCAAGTTGGAACCACCGCGAGCCATAAGCGATGGCGCCCATCCATTAAATAAAAAATGCATTTTTATGACCCAAACGCTTGGTGATTGTAATTTTTTTATAATTGTATTTTTTTATTTCAATATTATAGGAAAAATAACTACAGGTGGCTTTTTATCACATTTTTTAATACGATATTCTACGTATAAGGCATCAAAATATCCACTCAAAGTTTTTGGTACAGTCAAAAAAAATTACAGACTAACCCCCACTTTCTGAAAGGCTGATCAATTTGATCTGTTGTCAAATCTTATGTCAGCTCTTGTGGTGGATCGGCAAAAATAATATCAACCTATCACAAGACTTGACATGGGATTTGATAGCTGATTAGTTAATTTTTGCATTGATCAGCTTTCCAGAAACTGGAAGTAAGACATATAGGAGAAGAACAGAATTCACTGAAGGTCTTCTATCCATGTTAATTTTATAAATAATTTTTAGGTGTATTACACCTCTGCCCACCCCTACAGAGATCCTTATGACGTAAGTGTGTCACAAAGAATGTTGCTTACGGGGTAATTAGGTGAATCCGGCTGGGGCAATGACTTAATGAGGGTTAGAGGGAGCCAAAGCATTGACGATGCCTTGTGGCTATTTAATTTCCTTGTAAACTTTTTTTACTAGAAATAATATTATGTTATACTGTCTAAACCTATAATTTTGTTCAAGAGCCATATTTATGAAATGAATTGATTAGATTTTAAGGTTACACTTTATTTTTTAATTCAATTTGTAATTTTATGAAATCTCTAGTTATGATTTTTTCTAGTATAATAGACTCAAGATATTACTAGCATAATACCTACATATCCAAACAATTTAACGATTTAAAGCTTTTATTTAACATTTTTTAGTACGCCAGGCAAATAAAAAAATAGTATTTTTTAGTAGTGTTTTATGATTTTATCGATATCGATACAATTAATAATTGCCCAGTCAATAAATATTAAAACCTAGAAGACGTAACAAAACTATGTAGCTACTCTATTTTATCGTAGTTGCAGGTTAAAAGTAAATAAAAAGTTTTGACTATACCGATAAAATAATATCCGATAGTTTAAGAAAAAACGTATTACTTACATATTATAGGAAACGATTTAGACTCCATAACTAAAAAAATCAGATACATATTTCATTCATGTAAAAAAAATCGTAAAAGATGTGCGTAATATGTGACAAGGATGTGTGACAGTGCGGTTGTGTGCGTCAGGTATCCGTCACCGTTGGATAAATATCTCAAGAGTGGGAACCCTGCGCGGAACGTTCCAGCCTAACCCGCTGCAGTAGGGCGCCGTTCATACGGGAACACCATATTAAAATTAAAATCACTTTATTTAACAATTTACGCACACAGAAAATTCACTTAGGAAAATACAAGTACGGTCTGTCGCACGTCAGTGGTGACACTTGAATTACGATAACTGTCCTTACTGCTTATGGTTGATTGTACAAAGGCACGGCTTCTTTCTAAAAAAATCTCCTCCACCAAACTTCTAACATTTTTTTTTGAAGGTTTGTAGGATGCACAGGCAGGAAGGAGTTTTTAATCTCTGTCTTCGGTCACTGAGCGTTCCTGTTTACGTTTTTTTTTAATAACTGTCGATTACCTAAGTCAAGTACCTAATGGATTTTAACAGAAAGTGTAAGAAAAGTGAGGTTAATTTTGATTGGTAAGAACACAAAATTAATAAAATTTGGTAATTTATTTGCATACGATTTAAATTGTGGAAAGAAAAAATCATCAAAACATATTTTACTACTTTACTAGTGCATCTACCTTATTCTTTGTCTCTGCATTACCCTAAGGTTGTCTGGTAGAGAACGCCTATGGCGTTAAGACCGTCTTTGTACCTGTTGTGCATAAAGAATTAAATAAATAAATAAAAAATCGCTCCCGAGTAGGATTCGAACCTTGACTCAGTACGCCAGTGCTTTAGCCACATATACAAATGTACTTTGTGTTAGCCACTAAGCTACCGTGAACACTGCTCGTGGTAACGAAATTAACCTTGTCTTTTTGTACGTCTTTCTTCTATTTAAATCGTTAGATTTCGCTTTGCATGCGCAAATGCAATATTTATTAGCTCGTTTTTACCCGTGGCCTCACTATCGGGACCCATCCGAAAACCAGCGCTGCAACATTTCGGTGTTGTAGCATATGCTGAGATGGGGGCCTTTTTTAGTCTCATACAGGCATATAAATTTTAAGTTTATTGTTAATACACTATTTTTAGATTTTTTTTTTCTCTCGCCTGTACCGAGACTGAAATAAATATTTTCTTTATTTTTTTCTTCAAATGCGTTAAAATAATACAATAATTTATTTTCATGTTTTTATAGAGAATAATAATCTGTGAAAGATAATTTTATTAATTTGATAATTTATTATTCAAAAGACATGTCAAAGAAGTTGAAATAAATATGATGTTTAATTTTGATTTGTTGGCCTGTTCTTTTTTTTATGCTTTTGTTTAAATAAATAATTTCCCTCTTTCTTTCTATTTTATACCTAAGACATTATGTCTGTGTATCTACCCAAAAAGGTAGGTATGATTCGAACTCGTAGCTAAATTTAAAATACGACTATTTTTATAGCTACAGCTCATTTTACGTAAGGATAAAGCGTAGCACTAAAAAAAGTACAAGAACTCATTGAATTTTATGTCAGTTTTATTAAATAAATAAATGTTATCTGACAGAGCCTACCTACTTCGGTAACCACGGCTTAACAAAGTACGCATACGGCAATGCTTACTGCGCATGTCCGTGCCTCACTCATTCCGGACTATTTGTTTTGTCGTTACACTATCAAAAAGCTTCGGATTGCTCGCATAGTAGCATCTTCCTTGCTAATTGGGTGATATCCGAACGTTTCTTGGCTACTAATAAGCCCGCGGTGTTAAGTGCGAGTGTGTACGTCGTGTGTATCCGAACGCGCGGAATCAATCAGCCGTCTGTCAAGTGTTCGCGCCAATAGTTGACGTTTGGCCGCGTGCGGTCGGTAGTTCGGAATTTGAATAACTTGACGTTTCGTGAGTGCTCTTTACCGGTTATTTGTGGGTTATATTGTTGGGTAACATTTGCACCTGTGCTATCCGCAATACGACAGCTGCAGAATCTACCACCCTACTACGATATTGGACTGTGAACCTAACGCGTTTCAGAACTTCGAACTTTGTATTTTAAAGCATTTTAAATTAGTTTTCGCCCAGTTTAAAAACTAAAAGGCTTCTTTGCGTACTCAAGATGAATATAACATCAACGACGGACGGTAAGTCTAGATTTTTTTTAAATTGCGAACATCTGCAATGTGAAAGTACCTAATTGCTTGCATTCCCTAGATGCGCATCTCTGCGGAATTCGTCGCACATACTGAATTGAACTTTAAAACTGGTGCATATGGACGAAATTTTATCAGCAACAATTCATCAAGTCCTTCGATCGTTTGAGCTTTATCATGGTCGTAATAAGGTTGAAAGTTGTATGTAATTTGTGTTACCTGTCACTAAGTATGGTGATATATCTTTGCGCGTTTCCGAGCCTAAATGGATGTTTGCGTGTGTGGATTTTCAGGATGGGTTGCGGTATTTATTATTGTTTTTAGTCTTAAATTAGTTTTGTCAGGCAAATAATGTTCTTTGTTGGGTAAACTTTGGAGCATTAATGACTTTATTATTGTTTCTAGAAACGCTTGTCGGTTTAAACAAGACTGGATATTCCCACATTTCGGTGACAGTGCAGGTTTTGAATATTTCAATGTATTTGAACCACGCTCGCCTCTTCTCTTCAAGTTCCATTACTATGCAAAAGGTCAATCAGAGTAACTAATCCATTAACAGATAGGTCATACAATATTCATATAAATGCAAACGTGGTCCACAACCAATGGAGGGGAGGAGAAAGGGAATAAATTCACATTGACATTTTGCCACTTATGAATTCCTTATAAAATGTACTGCGGGTTTTCTGGACCACTGTGCAATACAGAACAGAAGATTCACACCTCAACAACGTTTAAAACTGAACTCAATCGCACATCTACGTATCGTTGCCGTGGTATAGATATAAAACGGTAGTCTCGAACAACTGCAATTACAATATCACGCATTTTACCTCGATATCGTGTTCAATGTTCAATGAACCTTCTAAATATTTCCATATTGTTGTTTAAACTGCAATACGGAACGGAAAGTGCGCCTTTTCTAAACGGGAAGCGCGCCATTTCTAGATGTTGACCACGCTTGCACTTGCAAGTTGGTTGATCGGTGTTGGTGCCGGTTGGTGGTTGGTTAGTGGAATTGGTTGGTGCTAGATGCCGACTGATCAGGCTAACGTTAGATAGCAGATTTATCTTTACGGGCTAAACGAGCAATACCCAGCCCACGCACAGCACACGAATAGAACACGCGTGGCTAGTTTTATAAAAAGTGACGTTTCGCATATTGGTCCTATATCAGGCCGCGGCTTCAATGAAAGCGGGGTTGGGGTGGGAGCGAGGCGATGCTAGAATACGCAGCATTCATTTATATGGTGACGTCCTGGACGAGCGGGCGGTTCATGAGCGGCTGGCGACCACCGAGCGTTGTCACTCCGTTAGGCGATGGTAGTGTTGTATTTTACTGGTATTTTATCGAACCAACTTGCATGCTCGTTATGTCATCGGAAAAATTATCTCCGTTATTCTTGAACAATACACACATAGAAATTCAACATCAAACGCGTTTAATCAAGTCACTACACTACTGTAATTCCGAGCGATATGGCAGCTACCGTCGAAAACGGGCCAGCTCTCGCCACGCCACCATTCTCGCCCCGCTACCCGCTATCATTGAGGCCGAGGCCTTATCCTTGGGCATTCGAGAAGGGAACCATGGTGTGTAGAGTAGACATTACGAACAAAAAATATTGTGCAACTTGCAAGTCACGGGGCACGCGCGACGCGAGCGTGGCTAAGTGAGTAAGAGTGCAGGAGCTCTAAAACGTGTTACAAACATTCAATTAGAGGTGTTTTCTCTAGTACTTACTACACACGGCTACACATCAAGCTGTACATATCCAGTAAAAGTTGACCTCGCATTGTAAAGGCTTTCCGTTCAATGCGAGATCAGCTTATACTGGAAATGTAAAGCTTGATCTGTAGCCGTGCATACATATTACTTTAGTGTGGTGTGCGGGCTCTGCTGAAGCTGGATATAGGAGTAACACGAGGCGTCAAAAGATGTTTAATTGGAGTTTTATAGTAAAAAAAAAGCACTAAATGTAACAAGTTATCTTATAGTGTCTAGGAATACAATACAATACAATACAATACAATACAAATCCTCTTTATTGCACAACAAGATTATATTAATTTCTTAAATAACTACTTATCAGTATTGCCAACATAAAAAAAATCACCGATACATCATTATGTACATTTACAAAATAATAAACATTAATTAATATGATTAAATTGGTTAGCGACAAGAAAAAATAAGTAATAAATTGAGTAATAATCATAATCTAAGTAATTGTATCTAAATACAAATTATGTGAGTTTGTAACACCTACGTCACCCAGGGCCACGTGGTAATCGTTTGTGAACAAGACAGTTTATTCACGCTTGGCCTGACCGTGGGCTAGGCTGGGTTCAACAATCGTACCTATGTATACCGTTTTCAACATAAAACGCTACCTATCCCCGCTATCGGTAAGATTACATTAGATTTTATTTCCCGGGTTTCTCACGACGTTTTCCTTCTTTCGTTTGGCTAGTGATAAATTGTGTACTTCCGTCTGAGAAAACCATTAAAGAGCCGGGTTTGAACTTCAGATAGATCTGGTTGTGTTTCTTTGCGTATATCTATATATATTGCATTACAAATCCTTTGGGGTGTACTGTACAATCAGCTGCACAAATATGAATACACTTGGCGAAATTAAAACGTTAATTTAAGAAAAAGTAGGGATTGCAATCTTTAAATATTGTACACTTAGCACCTGCTAATACATACGAAGTTTTTCTTAAATTTACGTTTATATTTCGTGAAGTGTAAACATCTTTGTGCAGCTGACTGTACACATAATACTAAAAGTATCGTTCTTTTATTTTAAGTAAGTGATGTAGTCTGCTCAAAGTTTCTAAAGCCATTTGTAAATGAAAACTTGTCAATTATTATTTTTTTGTAACTAGCAACGATAGGGTAGACAATTTTTTGAAGAATCATTATCAGCCCATTATTGTCCTACTGCTGGGTTCTGACCTCTCTCAGAAAGAGAAGGTTTGAGGCCCAAGTCCGCCACGCTAACCTAGTACGGGTTGGTGGACTTCACACTCCATCGACAACTATGGAGCACTCTCAGGTTTCCTCACGATGTTTTCCTCAAATTCTGATCCACACACAAATTCAAAAAGTAAGAGGTGCAGGTGAGTTTGTACTCAGACCCTCCTTCATGGGAGGCAAGCGTCCAACCTCTAGCTAGACTAAGATCTTAAGATCAGGTGGACCTTTAGCTCGTTTCGCAATCTTAAGCAAAAAAAAGAAATTACACAGATGCGAAGCTCATGATTCCTTACAAGCTCATACTTATTTATCCACATAACTGGCTTCATAAAGCCAAAAATAATAATTCTATACATGACTGCAGGATTTGACCCTTATCTTCATGATGTATTTTTTTTACGATGTTTCATATTACACGGGTAACGATGAGTGGCGTGTCGCTGCGAATACGCGCGGGCACGTGTGTAGCTGCCTTTATGGCTTGACGTTAACACACTATAAGTTATGGGCAGTAGGAAATAATCATAGTATCATACGTCTTCAAGCTTACTAAAGTTGTATTTATAAGTCATCCATCCTTGGAAAGTAGTGCGTTAAGCCGTAAGTCCATTCCATGGACCAATAAAAAAAGGCGGATGGAATCTCGCTAAACAATACGTGAAGTACCCGTAGTAAATCGGCTCGCTTGAAATTACGGGCTGGCCCGCACACATTCACATCCATAGTAAGTCTAACAGCCGCCATTACGCAACACATCTCGTGTTATGAAAGTCGTTGTCGTAGTGTCACAAATAAAATAAAAATATTTCGTCTGGTGAATTAAAAAAATGTCGAAATAACAGTGGTTTTAAGAAAAAAAAACGGCCAAGTGCGAGTCGGACTCACGCAGTAAGGGTTTTGTACCACCCATCGACCTGATACACCATAGAAACTGATTTGATTTACGAGAGTAAATCAAAAGACATCAACGAACCGTGCGCTTAATATGAATTTTTGCATCTCTTTCTTACGCATGTACAACCACATATGTCTATGTTTGCCCTATTTCTAGTATTTGTTGCTAAACTACATAGTATTCACTATAAGTTTGACACTGGTATGTATGTATAAAAGTTGAAAAAA
The DNA here is from genome assembly GCA_949699075.1 of Asteroscopus sphinx. NCBI lineage: Eukaryota > Metazoa > Arthropoda > Insecta > Lepidoptera > Noctuidae > Asteroscopus > Asteroscopus sphinx. The sequence continues at coordinate 8,714,762 of OX453028.1, forward strand.
TGCATGTTGTTCGAGGTTTCTTGTATGGGAACCCCCTTTGGTTTTAGACTTTTCTTAATTTTTAATTTTTTTCGTGATATAGCAACACATATTCTGAGAAAAATTTCAAGTGGCTTCCTATTACCGTTCAAAAGATACAGCCCTGTGACAGATGAACGGATAGACAGCGTAGCGAGAGTAACAGAGTCCCGTTTGGTACCTTTTGTGTATGGAACCCTAAAAATTTACTGCTTCAATATTTTCTCAGCGAGATTCCGTTAGCCTTTTTTATTCGTCCGTGGTCCATACGAATATCCATTGTACTCGAGATGTACCAATAGTCTAGCATTAGTGTAACCCTAGGTTATCGCTATCTTCTTGTAATTGGGTTGCAGTGGTCAGGTCTTCATATAAAAACTGGTGAGTCAGACTCATGCACTAAGGGTTCTGTACCACCTTCTTTTTTTTTAAATATAAATAAAATATTTTGGGACATTTTTACACCATCACAGTGTACACCACCACCCAGTCCCAAACTAAGCAGAGCTTGTGCTATGGGTACAGACAATGGATATAATACTTATATACTTTTTTTTTTTGTTAATACATACTTATAATACATAAGAAACACCTAGACCAACACAAATACTTATAATAATTTCTTGGGTTTTCGCGATCACTAGGTACACATTAATCCGATTAAATTCGGTTAAACTTTGTTTTATTACAAATACTTATGTTCATCATTCTTGTGCTGTAGGAATTGAACCCACGACTTCTGGATCAGCAGTCCGACCCTCGAACCACTGGACTACAGACGTCGTCGATTTTTTTTTTAACCGACGAAAAATGGAGGAGGTTCTCAATTCGACGCGTATTTTTTTTTTTTTTTATGTATGACCACGCATAACTTTTTACAGAGTGGTCCGATTTTGATGATTCTTTTTTTAATAGATAGGGTATATCTCGAAATTGGTCCCATTTAAATTTCAAAATCAAAATCCACCCCTAAGGGTAGTAAAACAGGGGATGAGTGTTTGTTCACCCACTGAATTCTTACCTGTTAACCGATTCTGTTGAAACTTGACACACATAAATATAGTTCTAGACACTACGACATAATGGAGACCTGGAGTTATATTGTTGGTAGATTTTAACCACAAAAAATGAAAAATAAAACTTTTTAACAAAAAATTTAACCGACGAAAACAGAAACTGAAAAGCGCAAAATAACTAATTATGAGTCGGCGCCAAACAACCAATCAACGAAGATCATTAAATTACTTTAAATGAATAATAAAAACAACGTCACATCAAATACAACGTGAAATTTCAACGATAAACAATAACTTTCCAAAAATGCGTTCTCCGCTCGGCCACTTGCAACTTACACGCACTTTGCTTGTTAAAAGTTCGTTTGGCGCCGACTCATAATTAGTTATTTTTCGCTTTTCAGTTTCTGTTTTCGTCGGTTCAATTTTTTGTTAATAAGTTTTATTGTTACTTGTTGTTTAACTACAAAGTATGTACTTACAAAATATGAAGTTAAAATATTAAGTGTTAATTCCGAGTAATAAGTAGGTCGTCAAGCATGAATGCAACATGCAGCCCACAAATATACGCATACGCAGAAGAATTAATGTATTGTGCAATATGCAAACAACCCAAAGCAGACAGACGGACGGACGGACAGACGGCGTAGGCCTAGTAATAGATTCCCGTTGGCACCCTAAAATCATTTACTATTGTATTTATCACGTTGGAAATTATTTTGATTGAAGTTTATTTACATAACTAAACAAACTTATTAACTCAAAAGATATCCATAGTAACATACCCGTACCAGGACCCGTAATATTAGATAACAAAACCAATTCTGGAAAAGATATACAATTTCGAAATTGACCGATTCTAACTGAAGCCGTCTGTGAAATTGTGCTGGAATAATTTATGATTAACCGCTCACTTTACAAACTACGTAATTTAAGACACATAAAACAACGACATTGAATTTTAAACCTTATCCCGATAAAATAAAGTCTACATTCAAATAAATATTCCTGACATCCAATGTTTACGCAGGTAAACTATTCCACATGTAATTTCAATCTTTATTCCGAGAAAATATAGTCCTTATTTGAATAAAACTACTACTCGCTACTACGAGGCTACGGTGCGTAGTAAAAACGTAGCGCTACGAGTTGCTACGCGGCGTAGCAGTCTGCGCATGTGTTAATCAGTCTCCTTGTTTTCCCCGCTATCTCAATAACAAGTCTACGCCCTTTAAGGTTTTGTTCAACCTGTATGATAGAAGGGGTCTTTAGAATAATATTGAATGTCGAATTTAAATGTCTGCAAGAATTAATTGCAAAGGACTTTTAATTAATGTTTTGACCCTGGAGAAAATCTTAAATTAATGGAACTACATAACTCCGTATTAAATTTCAGTCTCGTCTGCTTTTGAAATTACTTCACATTTGTATTGCATTGCATAAATTAATTATTACTTAAAATATAAATTGTGGAAATGAAAAATCTTTCACGGGCAGGATTCGACACACTGCGAGCAATCGCGTGTAATGTAACAATTCAAAATTCGATGTTGAGCATTACATTATAACAGTGCGCAAGCTCAATGTACTCACCGACAAACATTCGCTTTTGTAATTACTCAACATTGAGAATCGTTTTATCGGCGCCGAGACGTGGACACTGACAGTTGTGCTAGTCCACAAATTCAAAGTCGCTCAGCGAGCTATGGAGCGAGCTATGCTTGGAGTTTCTTTGAAGGATAAAATCCGTAACGAGATTATCCGGAGAAGAACCGGAGTGACCGACATAGCTAGTAGGATCAGTAAGCTGAAGTGGCAGTGGGCTGGCCATGTCTGTCGAAGGACCGATGGCCGCTGGAGCAGACGAGTCCTTGAGTGGAGACCGCGAATCGGTAAACGCAGCGTAGGGCCCGCCAGGTGGACCGATGACCTGAAGAACGTGGCTGGGGGGACTAGATGTTGAAGACAGAGGACCGAGTGTTGTGGCGCAACTTGGGAGAGGCCTATGTCCAGCAGTGGATTGCGATAGACTGAGATGTTGATGAGCATCGTTTGTTACAAATCACGAACATTGCAAACTGCGAACATTCTTGCGTGTAACATTGATTTATTTGTTTTGGCGTTAGTTACAACTAATGCGTGCTATATTGCTCAGCTTAACATACTCATTGCTGTAATGCTCGAAGTTTTAACAGTGTAAATATACACACTGTAATGCTCGTTTCGACGTATTTACCGGTGTAATGCTCAAACTAAAGCTGTTACATTACACGCTAATGTAGGCTTTATACGTCAGCAACATCTTATTGGGAAACAGCGCGTTCTTCAAACGATTTGATTAGTTTGCTTTTATATCTTTAAGCCATCGCGAATACAAATATCAAACACGAACATTTGGTTTGTACGAATGGACGCAAAATAGCAAAGCAAACACAAACACAGTTCAACTCAAGTTCGGGCACAACTGCCTTAAGGTAGTTTCACACCGGCGAGGCGTGGCGTGGATGGGCCGAGCGAGAATTGAAATTTGTATGGCAAAATTTCAATTCACGTCACGCCCATCTTTGGTGTGTAAGGTCTGGATGTGCGAGGCGAGAATTGAAATATTTGTTGGTACAACATTAAACTTTATTGCTGCATGAATAGAGTACTTATTACATTGCAAAACGGATACAAAAATCTCGCAGCGGCCCGCCCGGTCTCGCTTTGTCACGCTCGGCCACGCCACGCTCGGCCGCGCTCTTCCACACCACGCCCGGCCGCGCTCTGCCAAGCTCTACGTCGCGATGTCTCGCGCCGACACAGAACAAAAAAAACTTTAATGCTGCATGAATAGAATATAGAGTACTTAGTCAAAAAAATTGTTCATAAAAGACATGGTTTTCCATTTTTTCACGAGTATGTTCTCGACAAAAACCGGAAAAAAAAGAGTATGCAGAAAATGTGTGTATAATAAATACATCATGTTGCCATCTTTACTTCCAACCCTTCACATCTTTAAGATAATACCGCCGGGAATGACCTCCTCATGAAGGAAAAAATTTACTCGTCTGCAAGTTTCGTGTCAAGAAAAAGTAACGGATAAAAATATCCGATAACAGATACAGATACAGATATCCTGCTTATGTTAAACATTAATAAGTGTAGTACCTTATTTTTTTGTAGTAATATGCCGTAGTAATAGCAAGTTTTTATCTATAATTATTTTTTGTTTATACAAGAAAAAAATTAACCAGTGCAGATTTTTTTTTGGGTGGTCCTGTATTGTTCATAGAACATAATTTATGAATTTTTCTGGACTTTTTGGAACGAAGTTCCTTATCGCTGCTTGCGGTAGGTGTGATTCGGGAGAAAATGTAACGTCACGTCAGATTTTAACTACAAAAATACATGACCTGATGCTCCCTGCCATCTATGTTTGTATTATGTTTGCGAAATTTAGCTTTATAATGAACCAGTTAATATTTAGCGCATGCACCTTTTAATAAAGACTTTTAATTTCACCGCGAACTTCGTTCCTGAGGGGCTTGCGACCCGCGCGGCCTGCTCCCTGTCTGTAGTGGTGGGAGACATGCGGGGCTCCCGCGCTCCAACCGACGCAGGCCCGCGTTTCTTGTGATGTCGTCCATATAAAAACAGGTTAATATACCCGCCGCGCCCGGCCTGCACCCACCTTGTGTGTGATTTGCGCTTTACTGTACTGAAGTCTGCCATGTTCACGTGGTTATATTATTTACGCAATCAATCTTAACCTAAGAATACATTGTACATCAGAACATTGTCACTATGAGAGTTGTGGTAAAGAAAGAAAGAAAGAAAATTTAAGAAAAATGGTTTATTGTGACAGTTGAGTTTGACGACGACTGTGGTCTAGTGGTTCGAGTGTCGGACTGCTGATCACGAAGTTCGGGTTCGATTCCCACAGGACACAAATATTTGTGTGATGAACATGAATGTTTGTGTTAGTCTGGGTGTTTCTTATGTATTATAAGCATGTATTTACAACAAAAAAGTATATAAGTACTATACCCATTGTCTAGTACCCATAGCACAAGCTCTGCTTAGTTTGGGACTAGATGGTGCTGTGTAAAAATGTCCTAAAAAAATATTTATTTTATTTTTTAGTTAACAACGCGCAACATTTAAACAACAGTGATAAACACAAGCAGGTAACTAACAGTTGGGGTTAAAAAGAAATTAAAACCAAAAAAACACATAGGTAAGGCTATTATTCACAATTTCATATGAGATCCCTGCCCTTCAATCCTCAGTAGCAGCCCGGAGTCTGGATTTGTGCCCGGTCAATGGCAATAGGCTCACCCCCTATTACATGGGACTATAAAATAACTGGCGAAATGTAGGTGTACTATACACCTCTGCCTACCCCTTCGGGGAAATACAGGCGTGATTTTATGTTATGTTATGTTATCCCTGCCCTTCAAGCGGAGTAACTTAAACAAGAAGGACATGAAAGACACACGAAAATTAAGATTGGTTGGTCCACTAATGTGAAACAACTTTAGGATGGATGAGGCCTTGGAAGTTCTGTGAGGTGAAAGTCCCAATAGTCGTCCATCTGATGACCAGACAGTGCAAACATTTGAAAAGATTTTCTTGTTACGTTTCTCGGGGGATAGTCTAGATGAAAATATTTCATTTGTTTTTACATAAGGTTTATATTACATAGATAATTAAAAGTTTCCCTTAGCAGTCCCTTCAAGTTGATTTCTGGAAAAGTTACGAATTGCGATAAGACATTTTTTTTTCGTATTATCAGACTTTTTATTTCATGTTATGCTAGCTTGGCTGCTTTTATCAACTTTTTTTTTATCAGGTATAGATCTGCTCTTGACCACAATCTAGACAACTTTGTCAAGATCTGGTCGACGACGGGGCGTGTTAACCTATTAGGTGCCGATTCACTCCAGCTTTAAAGGCGTTAGGTTGTAAGTGCCCGGACTTTAAGGTTACTTTTAATCTGGAAAGTTTAAAAAAACACTTCAATTAGGAATATTTCGAAAACTAGTAGATTTCTGTAAGGAATACGTTAAGTTACAAGTAACCCAGTATATTTATTTAAAAAAAACGTTATTTTTACACATTTTCTTAATAGGTTAACCTAACCTAACCTTAATCTTTGACCAAAGTAAAGGCCAGCCTTCTGGTCACGTGAAGTGTCGACTAACCGCCTAGAAATATTTCTAAATAAAAGGTGGGCACTCGGACCCCACGACCCGAGGGTTTCTACCCCAAACGGCTCGAAAATATAATTGGCAGCATTGCCATACAACGTGGCAATGCTGCCAGTCTTCTGGGCACGTTACCAGTTGAAAGCGTCGCGGAGGGATATTTTGATACTCCTTTTTAGTTTTTTAGCTTTAGGTGTAGTTTTATTTAAGGTTTTTTATTTTTAAATAATGTATTTTATGTTTTACCTAACCTTTATTTCATAAACTACTGATCAATCAGATCTCATTAAGTATTTACGATTATGACGTCATTGGACAGGTCGACAGACTTTTCCTTCGCTGGTGACACGCGTTATTAAATATGACATAATCCCCTAAAAGGGATAGAGGGTACAAGGACTAGCGTGGTCCAACTTATGTTTTGAATGAGGGTTTATTTTAATAATAGTACACATGCGGACATTATTGTCGTTTTGGAAACGAAAAATATATTCTATCTATGTCAATAACAGAATTGATATACACAAAAAATACAATATATTTTTGCCGACAGTCAGAATTATTACCGTTTGCCTCGTAGATATTTTCAACCTTCGAGTTAAATTTTAATAAAAAACAATGTAAATTGACACAATTGACCTCAAAAAGTGAAAATTTGTACCTCGTGCAAACAAAAAAATATTGATTCGAGTTTCTTCTATTAGAACACCGTCAACTGCCCGCTATATTTTCTTATACATTTTAAGTCCATAAGAAAAGGATAGGTTAGGTTTATAGGTTGTCCCAGAGGACACGGCGCAGCACACATTGGTGGAGTGCCCAGCTTGGGCCGCGCAGCGCCGTGACCTCATCACTGCAGTAGGTGGCAGCGATCTCTCGCTTCCGGCCGTGGTTCTATCTATGGTCGGGAGCGAGAGCGCTTGGGAAGGCATCGTCTCCTTCTGCGAGGAGGTGATGCTCGCTAAGGAGGCGGCGGAGATGGTTCGAGAGGCGATGACCTCTCTTCCCATCCGCAGGAGACGACCTGGGCGTACGCCGACCTCCAGCCACCCTAGGTGTGGGCCTGTGGGCGGTGGACTCGGGGTGGCCCGCCGCCGGAACATTATTTCCCACGCCCCCGGCCAAGGGTCGGTAGAGGAACACCGTGGTGGTTTTTAGTCGGTAAGAGTCCGACACTGGCTCCACGTTCCCCGGGCGGAGTGCGTCCATGAGGATTTTACCCAAGGAAAAAAAAAAAAAAAAAAAGGTTTATAGGTTGTCTGTAAGAAATTACTTTTAGCGATAAGACTGCCAATTGTTAGTACTGTGCTCATGTTTGTTACAACTTTAGTTATAGTTTTATGGTGTGCAAACAATAAAGTTTACTCTATCTATCTATCTATCAATCTATTGATGATTAATTCATTAGTTATTCTGATTTCAGGGGTTTTTTTTATTTAAACTACCAATCGATTCGACCGACATTCGGAGGTTAGACCAGATATCAGATTTTCAGGCTTCTGACTATCTGTAGCGGCTACCATAGATATTCGTATGACAACCGGGACCGACAGCTTAACATTCTTGTTTTATATCTTTATATTTCCATATATTTCCATATATTTCATATATTACATCCCGTACATCTTTACCCTGGTCATTTTACCAGATGATAAGTGACCATACTTCGTGCGCCGACCACTGAATATTTAATGTTTAACCCTTCATACGCTGTAGTTATCCTAGCTGTGTTACAAGGGCTGCGGCTACGAGAATTAACGGGCTATGTTGGCTCCATACTTACTTTCTTACTAGAATACAAGGTAACTGAAGTTTATTTAAGCATTTTTTTAAATCTTAATAAATTTGAATATCGGTAAAATTATGTCTAATTGAAGTCGTTTTAGAAGAAAAAAAATGAGTCATTTCTTACTAAATTTTCGAGGCATACAATGATACCATGTTACCCCGGTTGAGTTAACGTCATTATAAATAAATAATAATAAATATCTTTTGGGACATTTTTACACAGCACCATCTAGTCCCAAACTAAGCAGAGCTTGTGCTATGGGTACTAGACAATGGATATAATACTTATATACTTTTATTTTTTTAAATACATACTTATAATACATAAGCAACACCCAGACTAACACAAACATTCAAATCATTCTATTAAATACAGTCCATAAACGTTAGATCGTTTACAATTTTTTATAATCTTCATAAAAATAAAGGGTGGTCTTTTTGGTGCCTGCATCCAAAAGAGAGAAGTCAAGAAATATTAAAATTAACAATTTGAAAATCCATTCCAATATTTCCACCTATCTCAAACAAAAAATTGACAGGTGCAAAACAAATACGTTAAAGCCTTCAAAACATATAATTTATTCAACACCGGAAGATTGTCAACTTTGCAATTAGACAGAATTTATTAATATAACCTCTGAGTTCGTTTCACTTAGCTATAGATAAGCCGATAGGAATAAACTTGTTACGAAGTTACCTGTAGTGACAAAGATTATTCTTTAAGGCATGTTTTTAAGATGTGACAGAGGTATATATTATGCCTATTTTGTGGAGAATTTCAATATTATTTTAAAAATTAACTCTATATCTAATTTAATAGATGAATAAACACCGAACTACGAATTATATATTACGAACGAAAACGTTCCAAAACTATTGCTGATCTAGATCAAGGGGCAGACCATGTGCATGTTTATAAACTAAAAATAAATAAATATCAAAAAATATATAATGAGTATCATAAGCGTATATATAGGAAAAGTACCTATATCATCATCATCATCATCATTCCAGCCGAAAGACATCCGCTGCTGGACATAGGCCTCCCCCATGCATCGCCACAACGACCGGCCATGCGCTTTCCGCATCCAGTGGATTCCCGCGACCTTCACCAGGTCGTCGGTCCACCTTGTGGGGGGCTTGCCGTCGCTGCGCCTTCCAGTACGCGGTTGCCACTCCAGAATAGTCGAATTATAAAATAAATGTTGTAACCTATACAAAACTGAATATTATTCGATCACACCGCAAACCTCTGATAGAGAGCGCCTTGACTTCCATAATACAAGTTCTACTTAGTTTGGAAGTCAAGAGTTCAATTTCTTGTGCCTATGTTTTATGCAATAAACGTTTTTTATTTTTATTATATTATTAACCTCAAGCCACATATTCCACTTTGTTGAATAAATAATAAAACACAATCAAAAATTAAATACCACCGAGTAATCCCTGAGATTAATACATAACGTTTCGTTTAATCATTTTACTACACAGTCGTAACCACGCTTATATATATTAAACCAACAATATTAATCTCATTAGGGACAATTCACACCAAACGTAATGCTCGCTCACAGTCAGCCGCCGAATGTTGACGTTAGGTACGTGGTTTGCAGATTTTTCATAATTTTAAACCTTACGTACACACGGCTACACATCAAGCTGTACATTTCCAGTATAAGCTGACCTCGCATTGTATAGGTTTTCCTTACAACGCGAGGTCAGCCTTTACTGATTTGTACAGCTTGATGTGTAGCCGTGTGTACCCTACAGCATATAGTCAGTGGCGGCTGCATGGGCATTATCATGTTGGTGTCTTGGATAATTAATAAGATAAATAAATAAATATCTTCGGGACATTTTTACACAGCACCATCTAGTCCCAAACTAAGCAGAGCTTGTGATATGGGTACTAGACAATGGATATAATACTTATATACTTTTTTTTGTAAATACATACTTATAATACATAAGAAACACGCAGATCAACACAAACACTTATGTTCATCACACAAATATTTGAGTCCTGTGGGAATCGAACCCTCGACCTCGTGATCAACAGTCCGACCCTCGAACCACTAGACCACAGACGTCAGATGATTCTGCTTTAATATCATTTATTAAACTTGAACATTTTACAAGGTTTTTGTTCGGCGACCACAAATAAACCCGTCCCTTACCGATCTGCAGTGTTGCCATCCATACTCACAGGCATCACCGGGGCAAAAACTCGAACCTAGAAGATTTTGATAAAAAAGTAGAAAAGTGCCCAGTGCAACATCTATTTCAGACGTCTTAACATTAGCACTGATGGGACTTAACTAGCATTATCTCCAACGTGTGGACGCTAGGCATAATTACGGTCCAACGCTCGTCCCAACATTGAAGCCAACGTGTGGAGCCGGCCTTAAAAGTCTATAGTTTTCGGGGGAGGGGGGCGTAGATAGCACCCCACTTTGAATAATGCGTTGAAAATACTAAAAATTATTATTTATATCTGACTTACAATCACACCTTCCCTGCAGCTACCATCAAATAGTTATAACTACCCACCATCTACCCATAAACAAATTAAGTAAGTACCTACAAGTACTGCGAGAAATTTGAACGTAATCTGATTTGATAGGTGCTCCGTAATTATTAAATGCGCCAGCTCGGATAACGAGTTAATCTAAATAAACCCGATCCGGATTAAATGCCTGACTCACAGCTGACGCCCTTAGAGATAGCGTGATGAGAGGAAACCTGAGTCTTCGTAATGGTGGGAGTGTTTAAACATTTATTGTATATAATTTTGTTGTAGTTTCAAGTAAAATAAGTCGGATCTCGACACGGAACTGGCAATTGATCACGCCATAAGAACATTCAAGAAAAGAGCACACGTCTTTTTTAATTACGGCAACGCATCGGTGACTCCCCATGTTGCGGATGTGTGTCGCGGATGGTATATGTAAATAAAATTAATTGTTTATAAAACTAAAAAACACGCTACCAGATGTAATTAGTATATATATGTAATAAAAAACTTACTAAGTAAGAAACCAGTGCCAGACACTACTTGTCTGGCATTTTTGCTGAACTTTTAGGAGTTGTATTATAGATAATAAAATTGTACATTATTGTTATTGTGTGCCTCTGACTGTAGTAAATAAACTATTTTTCTTTCATTCTTTCTAATTGAACAGTCCGTAAATTATAGGTATCTGTAGTAGTAGACAGAAAAAGTGCGAAAAACGGCCACTTTTGGCACTTTTTCTGTCTACAACTACAGCGAACTATAATTTACAGAGTTTAGTCTCTGATTAAACTACAGTACCTGTACTTCAATTGTTAAAAACGAATTTTCGATAAATGGCGTATTCAGCGAGTAATATTTTTTTACTGATGGGGGCGCGCGCCTCTTGGCTGCTGCATGCGCCTTAATTGATATGTCGAGAGTTGTTCCTCATAGTAGAAAAAAAAACAATAGTTTATAATACACCAAATCTTAAGCAAAAAATGTCCTATCTGTTCCCTACTCTATGCCAATTCGATACAAGAAATACTCTACATCCGCCTTCGAAACTTAACGACACAAACTTTTGTTTTATTTGCTATCGCTATCGACATATCGATAGAACAGGTAGAGTAACCTTGTTATAGACGATGCGAAGTTCCGAATGGTCTACAATATTGTCGTGTTGTTAACTCTACATGTCTCTACATAGAGTTGTAGAGTATTTTATTTGTTTCGTTCGTTTTCTTGTAATGTTGTTTTGTTTGTATCGTAATGGATATGCTTTGTTTTGTAGAGTTACTTGTTGAGTTTGTTATAAGGTCTTCACTGAGTTTAAGTTTTAAACAATCAATCTTGTAGGCTGTGATAGAGTGAGTTAATTGATTCTTAAAAAAAAAAACGAGTGTGCTTTAGAGCACACGACTGAAGTAAAACTTCACTAACTTATATCTCCCTCAATACTATTTCAATGAGAACAAAGGAATGGCGGCGCGGCGCGCGTACATCTACCGACGCTAACGGACGCTGTGTCGGGGCCGGCCTAGCGCGCGCCTCGTTCCCCGCGTCCCGCACTACCCCCTCCGTTCGCCTTGCCCGATCACACTTTTCATAACGCTCTCGCCAGCTTACTCCCCAAGTCAAGCGTGTGTAAAGAAGTTTTACTTCAAAAAATCTGCTTAAAAATTTGCTAAATATCAGCTCATTACTGTTCCACTGCTGGGCATTAATTCTGAAGAGTCACAGGCGCGGGCTGGGTTCAAACTCAGTCCTTTTTGCATGGAATGCAAGCGTTCCTTATGGAAACTACACCATGATTAAATAGAGAGATACAAATAATTATCCTCTCAACACAACGTAACAATTATTACACAAGGTGTTACATTGAGGGTCTAATCGCTCCACGGCGATCTCCTCCAGGCGACCATTGAATAGGTTGGTATGTTATGAAAGAGACAAAAGGTAAAATATATTGTAATATGTACAAATAGCTTACAACACTATTATCAAGAAAGCAAGAAGAAAGAAAATATGTTTATTGGCACAAACAATCAAATTTAGAAAAAGGAAATGAATATAAAAATAAAATATATGTAAGTGCCAAAGGGCCACCAGCTCAGCATAATGTTAGGTAGCAATACAGGTACTAACTACCACTATCATCATCATCATTATCATTTCAGCCGAAATACTTCCACTGCTGGATAAATGCCTCCCCGAGCATCGTCACAACGACCGGGACTGAGCTTTCCGCATCCAGCAGATTTTCACGACCTTCACCAGGTCATCGGTCCAGCTTGTGCGGGGCCTTTATTACCATACACCTATAAATCCTTGTTTTTTAAAACAATATTTATATCATTACATTAAAACATATTATAAATAACAGCAGTTAAATATGAGCCCGCTTAATTTTAGCTGTAATTGTGTATATAAATTAACTTGTCTATCTCTGAACCTGTATCTGGTGACTGACAAATGGCTTGGTGTAATGTGTCAATTATTTTTTATGGTATAGGATGGCAAAACGAGCTAAAGGCGGTGTTAAGCGGTTATCTTTGCCCATAATAACTGCAATACCACCTACGCTGTTGCCTTGCAAATCACATTCGCCAGACTAAGCCATGAAGATGGAAAGTCTCATGTGATTGTAATTTCACCGGCACCCGTACCCTTCGCACCAGAACACAATTTTCTCAAGGGTAAGAACTAGAATATTTATTTTCTTGAAATAAACAGGGAACTTCTTACCAGGAATTATCAGACTGGGTTTTGAGTTTAATGAACTGCTAATTATTCTAGAAGCCTAAAAGTCTGCCAACTGGTATAACCGTCAAGAGTCTGTAAAACTAGGCAGTAACTAGATTGTGGAGGTCTTGTTGAGGACTGTATGTTATTAATTGAAATAGATTGACTGATTCTGAATCTTATATTGTTATTTCACTTGAACAAAGGATAGCGGCGCGGCGCGCGTACAAATGGCACGGGTATCAGTTCCTGTGGTGAATTTTGCTCTGGCTGCGCTGTGTCGTGGCCGGCCGTCGCGCGCGCCTCCTTCCCCGCGTCCCGCACTGCACCTCCCGCCGCCGATATTAGTATTGTTCCAAACAGGTCTGATGGCAGTCACTCCGTGTAAAATAATGATGTTCAGCTTCATCTGGTTAGACTGGAAGCCGACCCCAACATAATGGGGAAACCTCTAGGATATGATTTGAGGAGGAGATAGGATTTGAGACTATAAAGAAATTAAGCCTCGTTTACACGATGGCAATGACTGGACCCAGTGACTAGGAATTCTGGCGCCAGTCACGGGGTACAGTCTAACAAAGCAATTGGTATACAGGGTAGAGAGATATAAATGAAGTTTTCTCAGAAGATTATGGATATTTTCGAGTAAAATATCATTTTAATAACGGACAAAGTTAAACTGTATTTATACAAAACCCTAATCAAACCATTCTATAATAACTTCCTGAGAAATCTTCATCTGTATCTGGTGACCCTGTATACTAATTGCTTTGTTAGACTGTACATGTAAACGGGATTGACCAAGTAAGTCAGATTGCTGTCTGTTTTTGACACTGGCGGGCATGACAAAACGTTTAAGAGAACGCGTCCAGACAATGCCTGTCGCACTGGGCTAACTTGGGCGGTATTGTGGTGGAACCTACTGATGGCAATATATAAATAGGTAGATACGATATTAGCGCACCAAAATGAAGCGTAAAAAAGGAGCTAAGTATCGCCTCATAGCCTCAGTCGGTCTCGCACAAGTAAACGATACGTACAGTCAACAAATCGGAATCATGACCCACGATAAGTTTAATATCCTACAGACATTCTAATACAATTAGGTTGAATTTCGCTTAAACAGATATATCCCTGGCAACAGACTTGTTATCAATTTTGTTAGCTATTGACAGTGACAGTTAGTTTACCAATAAAATTGTCGTCTCCCTCATAGAGTTATTATACTTTAATACTTTACGTCAGTATGGACATGTCTTTGGTCTCCCTATGATGTGCCCTATGCCATCTCCTTTCGTGCTTTCGTGCTTAGAACGTGAACTTTTTTGACACGTTTGGCACTAACCATAACATGTGAAGTTATAAATTCCAAATGCTCACGCATGATGGCGGACAATAGACATTGAGTTTCGATACCTCATGATGGACTGACTTATTATGAACATTCGATGCCATATTGCAAGGGTATTACTGCGTAACTGCGTATAAACACATCCACCCGAATGGCGTCGATCAAAGACATCGATTGATTACTAAATAAGAGATAAGGGAAATACACAATAAAATACTGTATTTAAATAGTTAATAAAATATTCACAATAACATTAATGAATGACAATTAATTTATACTAAAAACGAGAGTAAGCAAAATAGTTTTCAATAACGTCCAGTAGTCTGGAACGCATCGATCCGATTAGGCGACTGCAAATGTCCGGTCGTCTCATATAATCCCAAAGAGATTAAATATACGTATTTTAATGTCTTTGTATAATCCCAAATTTTGTTACAACGTTGTTCAAGTGTTTGCCTTGTCCTCTCGTTTCTATTATCCCACATTTGGACCATCAAGCCCCATACATTTTCATTTGGATTGGGTTCGGGGGACCTAAGTAGACGGCTATGAAAATGCTGGTGAAATCAACTAGTGACAACTCTTGCTGTATGCACTGGACAACTATCGTGAACGTAGAAGAAGTTCGGAACTTTTTCTCGCAGGTAAACTGTTCGCACCGTCGGTAACATAGTTTATTCTAATAAGTCAACTAAGTCAACATAGTTAATTGAATTTGCACGAGAATAAATTTGGACTACATTTCCGGCACTCATCCAAGCCCACATGTTTGCTGAAATTCAGCCAGATAATTGATTAGTCACTTCGTGGTCTTCCGCAGAATTTACAATTGTTTTTTCTAAATTTTATTCTTGATGTTTGACACCATTTCATACTTGACGTTTTATTATTTGTCATTTTTATTTTTATTTCATAATGTTCTGTAATCGAAAAAGTTAGTATAGGTTTCTTAAAAAATATAGGTGTTTTGTAGGAAAACCACGTGAAACGACAGGTAATTCGAAATTCAAAACATAATTCCTGCTTTATCAAAAACATAATTTCCAATCCAATTATAAATCTATTGCATTGATAACAAAGCTCAAAATGGCACAGACCTCTGACCCGTATTAATGCAGTTTCTGTAATATTCAAAATGTCCTAAGTACAGAATAGAAGAAAACCTTACTGTTTTGACGATTTCAAACGAATTATGAGCTGAGTGGGTCATGATTCCGATTTGTTGACTGTACATACCATTCTCCAGCCAGCCGCGTGTTCGCTTCAAAATACCGTTGTGTGTAATGCGTAGTGAAACGAATGTAAAATGAAAAAAATTGGTATATGCCACTGCGTAGGGAACATTATTTTCGTTTGTTTTGTGAGCGTATAACGAATCTTCAGCTTGCGGTCAGTGTTGGACTGGCTTGAAACTAATGTGTATACGAGCCCAGTTGCAAGCCAGCGCTGGACTGACTTATTGTACTGTCACATTACTGGACTCGTATAAAATGTCTTAGCCAAGTATAAACGTAATCATTGATCTAAAAGAAATCATGTGATACATCTATACAATGTGTTATTGAAATTACTGAAAACCATGACTACAATGACCCATAAAGAGGATTTCAGTTATTTCAGTAACACGTTGTATATCATGTCACATAATTTCTCTTACAGAACGATTTCAGAAAAAGCAGCGAAAAATCTTCGATTTTACTACATTTGAAAAATGCTCACGTTTAAGTTAATGTTCGCAATTTTCTTTTTAACTCTTCATTTTTGCTTTCGACAGGGTAGATTTATCTAAAATCTACGGTAAAAATAACGTGAGCTTAGTAAAATACAATGCAGTATTTTAATATTATATGCTGACCGGCTATATTTCGATTTTTATAATATTTTAGTCGATTCTCAAAAACAAATACAAATACTCTACGCATATGAATGTTTTTCATTAGCTTTAAGTATAATTTTTATTTTATTTTGTTTTCCATTGTACACTTAAAAATGTAATTGTTATTATTATGTACTCACATTGGGGATAGGGACTGGTATCTTTAACACAGGTTACATCGTAATCTAGCTAAGATGCCAGTTGCGATCCGTATTGTAACCGTAAAACCAAAAATCACTGCCATGAATTGTATTTGTGTAATCCTAGGGTTTTATATTATTATTGTGTGTATTAATAAACAAATAAATAAAATAAATAAATAAATGTTGTCGATTCTCTTGTTCACGAACTAAACTATTTTAAACTATCGGTATACACGCTGAAATTTGAATCACTTATTTCCCGAAAAGGGGTAATTGTACTCATTGTTATGAACAACTTTTACTATGGGACCAACCCTGAAATCGCCAAAAACAAAATGCCGGGTGGCAAGCACCAAGGGGTGACAAGTGGGTGCGGCGCCAGCGCCACTTGGAAGCCGCCAGTATTTCTTCGCAAGTGGCCGTCCAGTGGAGGTAGAGCTGGACTTTCTGAGACTATTCCGTAAAATTCTATTCCGAGTCTGTTCCGAGTCTTGTGCTGTGTCTAAGATTAGGAGTTTCGATGGCTTCATGTAAAAAAAGCTTTTCAAAATTAAAGTTAATGGAATCGTACTTTAGATCCGCAATGAGACAAGCGCAACAAACCTTGATAATGTCATTGAATATTTTAGCAAAATAAAGTCACGTATGCGCGTTTAGTTTTTATTGTTTTATTTTAGGAAATATATACAGGGTGGATATGACAATACGACAATAAATAAAACCACGTTCAGAGTATCACGTCCTCTGATCGTATACAAAAAAAATATCAAATCCAGTTAATAGCTTAGCCACAGGAAATTATTTTAATTTCATTAATTTTGAATGAAGAACCATTTTTCTAGGCAAGGACCTGTGCCAGTCCATATTATTTTAAACACTCTTTCTCAATGATTACAGATGATTATAAATGGTGTTACTTATTATTTCGATGTTTTAATATATATTTTGTTGAAAAATTTAGTTTTTACAATTTCCGATAAACTAATTATTTATGTGTTTAAAATGCTTCTATAGACTGGTAATAACCGTGTTTTCATTTATTGTCGTATTGTCATCTCCACGTTATATATACAATAGAAAACCCATGCTACGCCGCCACTGCATTAGCGATGGGACGAATCGTATTTTTTCAACTCGAATCATTCGCCTTGAAGTGATCGTTGATTCGAATCACATCACACAGTATCAAACTCGTGGGGCGAATGCGACTCGTATGTTCTAATGTATCGAGCCAACTCGACCCACCGAATTGGCCACAAACAGCGAGCCATCCGAGTCAGCGAGCGGCGTCGAATCGGGCAAGTCATGTGATTGATCGAGTTGATTCGTATACACGAATCGTGGCGATTTCGCACCGACTGTTATTATTTTCTCACTTGAACTCGTAGTTCACAGCTATTTGCTGCCTCAATCGCTCGCTTACCGCCACTTGCCCAGGAAAGCGAGTCACCGAGCCGAGCGAATCAACTCGGTTTTGAAGAAACACAATTCGAATCAACGAGTTCAAAGGATAACTCGAGTTATTCGAGTTAAATGATTCGAATCGCCCATCGCTACACTTCATAATGCTCCATAACTGTGTGAACTAGTTCTTATTGCATTGTCAATCAACCCCATTTCTACTGGCACCATTATTCCTTATACCACATGTCAATGACCTCATAACATCATGGCGTGAAATATGGTACATTAATATGTGGTTGACTGTACAAATTAGCTACCGCCACACTTAATATTTTCTTTTATTCTCAGTTAAACGATTTTTCACGAATTAATGAAATTTCCCATTTTCCCAAATAATACACAGGCTACCAAAGCAGACACGCTAGTCTAGACAGGTAATATGTGATAACAAAAGAGCTTACAGTCCTACACAATAGTCTTTTGTTTGTTTGTTCATACAATGTTAGATTTTAGTGTAGGTACCCAAACAAAAACTATAACACTTCAAAAAGATTTTCATCAGAACCATTTATTTATTTGTAATTTATGACCACACAATAAAATATGAGAGGAGACAGCATAAAGTATTTAGTACAAAGGTACTGCTTATTTCACAGAAATTTCTACCAACAGAAACTATCTTTTTTTGTATTTTTTGTATTGAAGGCTGGCAAACTGGACTATACGACATTACATACAATTATTAGTCATGTGTGAAAAATCATGGCAGTCGAAAGGCCTTCTAGGTGCGAACACTGCATGTATATGAATATCACTCAACATAATTCCTAAATGTTATAATATAACACAGATACAAGATTACAACAAACACTACAAAAATACAAAATGAAACAAATTTCGAATACAATGTATATTATTACAATTTGGCGTTGAAAAACTGTTTTATTATTTTGACCCATGAAAATTGCTGCTCTAACCTTAGATTGTTTTTTATACAGCTAACATGCTTGAATGCCTCGTTGGTCTAGTGGTTGCAAGCGCGACTGCTGAGCGTGGGGTCCTGGGTTCGATTCCCGGGTCGGGCAAAGTGTTATTGGGTTTTTTCATTAGGAAATTTTTAGTAGCAGCCTGGAGTCTGAATTTGTGCCCGGTTAGTGGCAATAGGCTCGCCCCCTATTACATGGGACTATAACATAACTGGCGAAATATGGGTGTGCTATATACACCTCTGCCTACCCCTTCGGGGAAATACAGGCGTGATGTTATGTTGTTGTGTAACATGCTAGTTTTTTTTTGGTGGTTACATGTAAAAATAAATAAAGCAGAAAGAAAGAAAGAAACATTTATTTGACACAAAGCACATACAGAGATAAAGAACACAATCAAATGTACAAAACGGATCATAGATGCTGTGTTTCTAGCGACTGAACATTCTTATATACGTATAACTAGGGGTAGGCAGAGCCTTTGAATTACCAGCTACTACTATCCTCACACAGCCCAGTAAGCCTCAAAACTCCGCATAAACGAATTTTTGGATGAGAACACAGTCGTTAAATGTTGGCGGGGGCCGGAGGATAGACGGCGCGTTGTGATTGGTCAACTCAAAAGTTCGGTGGTATGATTGGTGCCGCTCGCTGACGGAGTGCCGTTCCGATTGGCGGGCGGGCGTAGTGACCGGGGGTATCCAGCTAATCAGTGTCTAGAGGCTTATTGGTCTTTGTATCCTCATCATCATCATCAGCCTATCGCAGTCCGCTGCTGGATATAGGCCTCTGCAACAGCATGACACCGACTTCTATCGTTGGCCACTCTCATCCAGTTTCCACCAGCCACCTTGCGTAGATCATCACTCCACCTAGCCTGATGGTATCCTACGCTACGTTTTCCGATTCACGGTCTCCACTCTAAAACACGTCTACCCCAACGGTCATCGGTTCTTCGGCTAATATGGCCGGTTCAATGCTACTTGCTTGTTTTTCCTGTGGGCTATGTCAACAACTACTCTTCCTACTATCCTGACACACCTCTATTCTTCCTTCATCGTCATAACCTGTTGAGGGTGTTCTTAATCTGGTATTTTTTGAGAATGTCCGTAATTTAGTTTCATGACAAACTTTGGTAAGTGGCGGACTTATGTTTCACCATTTTGCCTAGGAAAAAAACGGATGGTGTCAGGGGACGCTGACAGAAAAATAGCCTCTACGCATTTGAAAGCGCTTATAGAACGCACGCGCGAGTTAACGGAGACGTTTTTTTCTCAGATTTCTCTCCAGCGGCGGCGGTGGCGGCAAATAACGCAACGAAGCTAATAGTATTTACTATGTCTGTGGCTAGTAGAAAGAAAGAAAGAAAAAAAAAATTATTTGCAAAAGTGACGCACAAAATTACCAAAAAATTCAAGAACATAGAACAAATACAGGTACAGAGCTGAGCCAAGAAGTGTGGTAAGATATGCGTCACATCCGCGCAAAACGGCCACCGCTCAGCATATTGCTGTGCCTCATGCACGGACTTGGTCTTGATGCTTCGCTTCAAAAACATTCGTAATTTTTCGGCATTTCCAAAAAACCCTAAACACTTTCCAACTAATCTCGCATCCACCATTCAGAGACCCCCAACATAAACTTAAATACAAAATATACGCAACCGAACCCTCGTATACACTGTATAAGTTTTTGTTTTATAGCTCAAAGGCCCGACCTTCCAAGGGATCGGTCATCTATCGCGCTATCAAATCTAGGAGACGAGCAGAAACTATTGCAGGCTGTCTCGTTTGATTGCGTGCAAACTATCTCACCCTGATATAGAAATGGTTCAAAACTATACGACATATCTTGTAAGGCCGCCTGTAAACCTTCAAGTATGCTTGAATTCGTGTTTCAATGTTATAGACCGTTTGATATATTCATCAAAATTGTGATGAATTGATTTAGTTTGTGTTACATTGTCTTGTGATTTTCGTGTGATTCTACATGAGTGTTATAGAGGTAATTATGTATTGCGTAGAATCAATCTGTTAAGAGGAACATAATAATTATTTTTACGTTTCAATGAATAAACTTATGTATGTTACGGGCACAGTCCGTAGACGGTGCAGAGTCAGCACTGCCCGAGCATTGTCAACATTGCACACGCCCTCTGAGCAAAGTCATCAGTTTGAATAGAACAGCTAAAATGTTGTTAAACTGCCTCGTTGGTCTAGTGGTTGCAAGCGCGACCGCTGAGCGTGAGGTCCTGGGTTTGATTCCCGGGTCGGGCAAAGTGTTATTGGGTTTTTTCATTAGGAAATTCTCAGTAGCAGCCCGGAGTCTGGATTTGAGCTCGGTCAATGGCAATAGGCTCGCCCCCTATTACATGGGACTATAACATAACTGGCGAAATGTGGGTGTACTATTACACCTTTGCCTACCCCTTCGGGGACATACAGGCGTGATGTTATGTTATGTTGTTGTCAGCGTCTTAAATTCAAAATTCTACATAAACAAATTTCTTGACAGAATTATTCTAAATTATACAAACAAATTACGTACGAGTTGTATTCTACAATAAGAATATGTACGAAGTCGAGAGACTGTCGAAACTTTCGAGATCCCTTCGTATTTAAGTGAGCGGAATCAAGTACAACCCGACCTTAAATAACTTGAGTGAATATTCATTATGAGAAATGTAAAATATTAGTGTTTCATAATCATAAATGTTCCGTGTGGTGCCAGACGTAAAAAATTGCACCACCTTCTCATGGGTGTCGTAAAAGGCAACTAAGGGGTTCACCAGAGGATGGGCAGCAGCGTTCCCTGAGTATTTAAAACTATTGACGTGTAAATACTTCAAAAATATATATATTTATTTATTTATTCGCAATTTTTGTAACACCATAACATAACTCATTCCAAGGGGATGTTCCAAAACATAACACAAAAACTTACAATTATAATACTTAACAGTTTACAGTACTATTCCTTTTTCTATACATACACCTCTGTACTACTCCCATGAACTTGGGCAAACTATCAAAAAATATGACAACGTCTTCATCAACTATAATAAATATACATAATATATCTTAGCTTAATCGACTTTGGGTCATTTTGTGGATATTTTCTTTCACAATTACATTTTAATTCAAAATATCTCATAGATGTCTGTCTAACTTTTTCGAAATTACGAGACAGATGTTTATTTTCTATGTTATCTGATCAATACATACATAATATTAATATTGTATTTCTTTTTCACAGGTAAGTGACATTAACGCCTTCAAAATGAGTTTCGGTAAGCTAATGTTATTCATTTCCTATAGCTGACACCTTTACTGTGTATATACAGAGTGGAAAAAACACGCCGCCTGAGAATCATTAAATTATTTCAAACATTGAATGTTTTTTTTAACAATTTTTTTCTAAAAAGTCTTTGTTTTATTTATTTTATAAAAGCTTTAAACAGCTTCTTAACACAGGGCCTCATCGCTCTATTTTGGGTAGCAAAGACTTAACCCTATTTTTCGTATTTTTGATTGCATGTTCCTGTGTCAAGAATTGTACTATGTATTATATTTTGGAATTAAATAGAAATTGATTTGAAGACCTTGATCAAATGCATTTATAGAAAAACAATATGTTACCTATAAGATTTGTTCTTATGTAGAAATAATTATATTTTTAATGAAATAGTATATTTTGAGTAAAATTTGCTGTCTTCAGTGTCTTCAAGTTATCTATGTATGAAATTAGAATTGCTGTTTTGTTTTGTCTGTTTTTTACTTCGATGGCAGGATTTGTTTTTTTTTTCTATCAAAAATAGCTTTTTGGAGATTTATTATCGTATAGTATGTGATTTTTAATGAAAAATATTTGTTTTGATATTTTCCTTTTACTGAGAAAACGGTCCACGTGTAAGGAAAAGGAAAAACTTGAAAGTGATTGTCAAGCTTACTTGTCATTAAATTGTTTTTGAACTTGAGTACCTAAGCTACGGAGGGTATATTATGTTACCAAATATATAATATTAATGTCATCAGCTGAATTTTCTCTAAAATTATATAAAATTATTTATGGTTTTGTGAAAATTAAAGGATTAGAATGTAAATGACTGCACAGTTGGTCTAGGTCGCAAGCGCGACTGCTGAGCGTGGGGTCCTGGGTTCGAAATCCCGGGTCGGGCAAAGTGTAATTGAGTTTTTCACTAGGAAATTCTCAGTAGATTTTTACCCGGTTAATGGCTCGCATGATAGCCCGATGATAGCTCGGTGATAGCCTAGCGGTTGAACGCTTGCCTTCCATGCAGGAGGGTGTGAGTTCGATCCCGGCCCGCACCTCTGACTTTTCGAATTCATGTGCGGATTTATATTCGATTATCACTTGCTTTAACGGTGAAGGAAAAACATCGTGAGGAAACCTGCACACCAGAGAGTGCTCCATACAGTTCTCAATGGTGTGTGTAGTCCGCCAACCCGCACTAGGCCAGCGTGGTGGACTAAAGACTTAGCCTTCTCATACTGAGAAGAGGCCCGTGCCCAGCAGTGGGACAGTAATGGGCTGGTTATGTAATGGCTCGCATCCTAAAGGCCGAAATTAGGGTGTGGGTACCTACTATACACTTATACACCTCTGCCTACCTTTCATGAAAAACAGACGTGATGTTATGTTATGATCAAAATCTTTAGAATAAAATGGTTTTGTAAAAATTAAAAGATTATATTAAGATCTCGATTGAAGCGCTACTGAGAGCTAAGTGGCGCCCCCATCAGTAAAAAAAAGTTATTACTCTCCGAGTACATAATTTATCGAAAATTGGTTTTAACTATTAACTTACAGGTACTGTAATTTAATCAGAAATTATTCACTCTATAAATTATAGTTGTGGCAGTTTTTCGCATTTTTTCTATACTGAGTGTCAGGGAAACGCTTCCGAAAACGAAGATAGGTGGTGATTACTGATACGAAACCACGAAAAAAATAGTTTTTATCCCGTGAATTAAAAAAAATGTCGGCAAAAACAAGTGCACATTCATTAAAAAAATGCTACTGTGCATTAAAAACAACCACATACAAATGGAAAAAAATACCGGCCAAGTGCGAGTCGGACTCACGCAGTAAGGGTTCCGTACCACCCATCGACCTGATAACCCATAGAAACTGATTTAATTTATAAGAGTTCATCAAAAGACATCAACTATGAAATATGATTTTTTGCGTCTCTTTCTTACACAGGTACCACTACATATGTCTACGTTTTTCCTATTTTTGGTATTTGTTGCTAAGCTACATAGTATGCACTATAATCAGATCAAGTTTAACGCTGGTATGTATTACCGTTTTGAAGATAGAGCAGGAACAAAAACGATGAAATAATGCATTTTTTTCGAGGTTTCTTGTATGGGTTTTTTTATTTTTAGTATTTGTCGTGATTTGGTGTCATAGCAACACACATTCTGAGAAAATTTCAACCAGCTACCTATTACCGTTCAAAAGATACAGCCCTGTGACAGACAGACAGCGGACGGAAAGACGGACGAACAGCGTAGCGAGATTAATAGAGTCCCGTTTAGTACCCTTTGCGTACGGAACCCTAAAAAAAAATTATTAAAACGTGGAAAGCATATTTTCAGGACATTTCAGATGAATCAGCCTGAAACACACACTCATCGCTGTCCCATCAATTAATCAAGGTGAAATATCGTTCACGTTCCATGCAAAACTGATAAACCTTTTAAATATATAAATATGGTGATACGTATTTCGTTCGTATGAATATTCTTGTTTTAAGCGTTCAGAGAGATTTGTTATGTACTAGCTGAGCCCGCGACTTCATTCGTGTTGAAGTAAGAAATACAGAATTATATAAAATCCGTTCATTTGAAAAAAGCTTATTATAAAGGTTTCGTTTATAAACGTTGTCTGGAAGATATCGCTTTTAATAATAATAAATAATAATAATGAATATTTCCCGACGTTTTTACACAAAACCATCTAGTCCCAAACTAAGCAGAGCTTGTACTATGGGTAATAAACGATAATAATTATATAAGTACTTTTTCATCACACAAATATTTGTGTCTTGTGGGAATTGAACCCACGACCTCGTGACAAGACCAAGCGATAAGACCGCCCATGTACCCATATTTTATACGTTGTTCCTGTTTACTACTATTATCTATTATCAATCTATAAAAAAATAGACTAACGGCCTAAATTATTAACCGATCTAATCACGATTTACCCTACTAGAGATATAAATTTGACATAAGCTACATACATTTTATGTCAAATTTCTATCTGTAGTAGGGAAAATCGTGGATAGATTAGATATTAATTTTGGCCGTATGTAGAAGACAAGAAATGTATGGCGTTAAATACTTTCTGCCCATATGGCTTTCCTGGAGTCTTTCTCAACATTCCCTTCATAATACAGCGGCTAATACAAACGAGCTCTGGCTTATAGTATACGCAAATGAGATATGTTGAAGCGTATGCAATCATATAATGGTAAAATATAATGTCAAATATGTCAAGAAATTTTACACACTTCAAATAAACAAAAAACATTTTTTAGCCTAACCTGTTTCGTTTTGGCCAAAGTCGTAGAACAAACGTTATTCAAGATCGTGATACGAAGCTAGTACTTGGAGGTTTCGGGTATTATTTCAATTACCTTGTATAGATAGGTATACCTTCTATTACACACTATAACTGATCAGTGGATTGCAAAAGGCTAAGTTCATGGTGAAATTGCACTCTGTCACGCCAAAGACATCGATTTTGTTGAAAGTCATTGCCAAATGCATGCACTTGTTCAAATCTAAAAACATATATACACCGTATACGGGCGAGAACAGAAGCCATGACCCGTTGATCAGAAGCCAGCTACACTATATCTGCTCAGGAACTGCACCAATCTTATTGTATTGTCAACCTTTGACTGTTGTCCATTCGAGAAACACATTATATTTTGTTCTTCATTTCTCAGAAAAGCTAATAAATAAAAACTTGTACGGTCAGGGGACCCCAGTCAGGAACGAAGTTATCCTTAAAATTCGCAACTATAATACAAGCATAGATAGCAGGAAACATCTTGCGTTGAACTAAGATCGCCGTACACAGATAAGTCCTTAGCGGTTTTCATGAAGAAGAAAGAAAGAAAGAAAAATGATTTATTGCCACAACAAGTCGACATGTAACACGACATGTAAGAACAATGTATATTGGAAATAAATAAATAAATAAGATACCACATAGCCCAGGTTTGAGCCCCAGTAAAACATGTCTTTTTGTGTGTTTTATTTAATAGTTAGCCGTAACTTTGACCTTACCCACCAGATGGCGCTTAAATATGAGGTCAGCTGACAACTTCATATCCGTATATTCAATGTACCTACTCTATGGGTATAATAGAACAACTATACAGCCCAATATACGCCTAATGTTGAATATAATACATACAATTAATTCTGTCACTAGCTGAGGCGGGGTATTGCAATCCGATTGGCCCTACCAAGGTAGCTATTGGCTAATCACACGCCGCTGTTTTGACGGCTCATGTAAATCGTCGAAACAGATTTGAAGATTTCAAGTGGCGAATAGTGGCGACCTACATGAGTGAAATTTTATAGATGTGTTGCAGACATCTGTCGCCTGTTATGAGGCGTCTTTGGGCTGTATGGTCGTTGATATAATATTACGCAAATCTTAGCGTGATGCGCGTGACGCTACATTTTCTCTCGAATCACACCTACCATATGCCCCCATAAGAAACTTCGTTCCAATAACATTCCGTAAATAGCGATTTTATAATTACACATACCGCAAATATATAACCCTTTACCCAGAATAGCTAATGCGGTTACTAATGCATTTTGTAAAGGTCATCCGTGACTTTGCAAAAGTAATCACTTTTCCTCCATCGTTGGCCATTAATTATATTCACTTGGAGTCCACTCATCGTCACGACAAACACACATTGGCCGATGTTATCTGCACTAAATTACCTGTCTAGGCAAATGGTCAAGGATTCTGTAGAAAACATGGAAATATACGAGGACGGTGTCACAATGGGCCTGATAAGAACTAAGAACGCTCAAAGTCACTCAAAGGGCAATGGAGAGGGCTATGTTCGGAGCATCCCTGCGGGATCGAATCAGAAATGAAGAGATTCGCAGGAGAACGAAAGTAACCGACATAGCCCGAAGAATTGAGTGAGTGGGGCACATTGCTCGCAGAACGGATGGCCGATGGGGCAGTAAAGTTCTGGAGTGGCGACCGCGTACTGGAAGGCGCAGCGTGGGTAGGCCCCCAGAAGTTGGACCGACGACCTGGTTAAGGTCGCGAAAATCCGCTGGATGCAGAAAGCACAGGACTGTTCGTTATGGCGATGCTTGAGGGAGGGTTATGTCCAGCAGTGGTCTTTCCATTGTCTTTTACCCATAGTACAAGCTTTGCTTAGTTTAAGCATAGATGGTGTTGTTTAAAATGTCCAAAAAAAAGAGGGGGCTAGTATTAGCTGATAAGAGTCAATCATGGCCCTTTATCTTCACTGGACAAAGAGTATGCCAAGAGGACTTTCTCAGGTAAAAAGAAATCTAAAACCAAATCTTCATTACCTAAGGAACTCTAAAGCCGATGAAACAGACGATAAACAGCTTACTTCTTTATTTGCGTTTCTTCAATAGACTTAAGAAGATTTTTAAAGCGATCTCTCGCTAGGATTTATTACCCGCCGATGAGAGAGGTAATCGATATGCCTGTAGGCTGATTGCATAAGTAAGATTATGAAGTTTTCTTTAAGTTAATAAGTAAGGTGTAGGATCGTTTTTTTTTTTCATAAAATGAACAGAATTTGAAAACACCGCGGAAAACGTGACGAAACCTGAACACCTGAGAGTTTACCATACAGTTCTCGATGGTGTGTGTAGTCCGCCAACCCGTAGTTGGCTACCACGGTAATAATAAATAATAATAATAAATATCTTTGGGACATTTTTACACAGCACCATCTAGTCCCAAACTAAGCAGAGCTTGTGGTATGGGTACTAGACAATGTATATAATACTTATATACTTTTTTTTTGTTGTAAATAAATTCGACTCCTTATTCAGCACACCAGTGCTTTAGCCGCTAAGCTACCGTGAACTCTGCTCGTGGTATTAAATTTAACTTCCACATCCGTCTTTGGATGACGTCAGTAACATCCCATTGAGAAATAGACCGTGTTGCTTGACCGACTCGATTCACATTGCAGTTAATTCAAGTCGTATAGATGTACCTACCCTTACTAATTATTAGCTACTTTTACAAGGTAGCTTAGCGGCTAAAGCACTGGTATACTGAACCAGGAGTTGCAGGTTCAAATCCTGCTCGTAACTGAATTTTTCTTTCCACAATTTATAAAAATTAACTAAGTATTATAACTTAAATAATACTTCAAAAAGGCATCGATAATATAATACTATACGAGGAATTAAAGACTAATAATGACTTGTAATTTTTCATCGCTAAGGAAGGCCTATTTCCAGCAGTGGACTGCGATTGGCCGAGTTGATGATTGATGATAAAGGAAAAAAACCGGCCAATAACATTTTTTTTTAATGATATATAGATCTGCTCTTGCCGCAATCTAGACAGCTTTGTCAGGATGTGGTCGGCGATGGAGCGAGCAAACCTATTAGGTGCCGATTCACTCCAGCTTTAAAGGCGTTAGGGTTATATGTGCCTGAAAATACAGATGCCGGCAGTGAATTCCACAACTTGGCTGTGCGCATTATGAAAGAGTTCTCGAAGCGCTTGGTCCTGATAGTAGGGATTTCTACCAAACACTGTCTCAAATTCTCATCAAATCCAACAAAAATCGCTTACAAATCGCAAGTTTGTGGCGATCCTAAACGGCCTCATTAGAATGCTCGCCGGGGTAGCACAGCCACGTAGGCAGCCGACAGCGAGTCGATATTTTGTAGATATCCTGATTTATCGCTTCGATTAGCTCCTTTCTACCAAGTTCAATGGCGAAAAAATGTATGGAATTGGGTATTAGGACTTAGTGTTACTATTTAAGTAGGCTGTAATGTTTGCAATTTATTAAGGTAATGTAATCTCGCGTGAGATTTTTGTTGGGGTATTTTGTTTTATTTTAGTAATGAAGATACAAGGTCTAGCTTTTATAGACTGAGTTATATGAGATGGTTTCCTTAATTTATAACTTCCATAACCAGCTAGATCGTTTATTGAAGTGGTCTTTTATAAGGTATTTGATGGCGTAGCGAGCTTAAGGCTAACCTGGTGGATAGTGGGTTAACTTAGCCTATATATAACAACTGCAGTACCACCTTTTTTTTCGTATTTTTTTTTTCGAATGGAAATCCTCATGGATACCCTCCATCTGGGGAGGGCGGAGGGGTTTGTCGGACTCTTACCGACTTAAACCACACGGTGGCCATCCTCTTCACAAAATAGAGGAGCTCCGGGAACTCCAGTGGACCGCGCCGGTGCCCCTCCAGTGCTACGCTTTTGGCACGTCCCGGGGAAACTACAAGGTTTCCCCAACAGCAGCATGCGACCACCACGTGCTGCTGTCCTCCCCAGGGTCGCTTAATAGATGCCTCGAGTCCCCCTACTCTTGGCACCCATGATCCCGAAGGTCCCCCACCATCATAGGCTGTCGCCTAAACGGTATTGCAATTCACGTACGCCAAACTAAGGCCCGTATAACAGAACGTTCCTTTAGCGATGATCACTGTTTAAAACTAGTTTTGAGTTAGGTATTGTATTAATTTAAGAACATTCCTCAAGCATAGATTAACTGATCACAGTTCAGCTGATCTTAGATTTATTTTATACTGTCACCTGTTTCGGTATTTGAGCAGAGATTTGATTTGTAATCACTCAAGTGTGGTCGAGACTACGCTTGAGTAGAGATTTTTTTCCTATTTCAGGTTAAATTCGTGTGCTATGTTGTTGAATTAAAGTTTATAATTACCGTATTGGAATAAAAACGATGCTCAAGTAACGATTCTATCCTTAAGTAGTGATCAGTTGATTGAAGATCAAACGTTACTTGAGGAGTTTTGTGTAACACGGACCTAAGTCATGAAAAAACAGTCTCATGTGATTGCAATTTCTCGAAGGCCCGTAACACAGCAATTTGCATTGCTGTTTGACGCAAGAAATTAATAGGACCTATTAATTTCTTCTGCCACCGCCATACCTGTATGGCGGTGGCACTTCCCCGGAGTACGAGTTCTTTCATATGGGGCTTTACTACTGCTAAGGTCTTTGTAAAGTTCAAAATTCAATAGTAGGTGTTTAGGGAGAAAATTACACGTATTTCAATAGTGGTGTATATGAGTAAAATCATGTTTGTGTTCATGGCGACACGATCGGTGAAGAAGCTGAGCATTTCGCATAAGGTGTCGTGAGTTCGAGTCCCGCACAGAGCAAGTATTTATATGATCTACGGATGAAATGTTCTAGCGTAGGAGACTGAGCACGTGAAGATTTGTGAACGCATTTACAACACTGGAGTATTCAAAGTATTGGGCAACTAAAAATACTATAAGGGCCCTATTACACCGAGACCAGGTCCACCAACCAGGTCCAACAAGACCACGCTGACAACAAAATGTATACAGCTATAGGGAGCGACCACCACACCACACCTATCTTCCACTTGGTTGGGCAACCCATAATTTGGAACCGTGCAACTAGAGCCTAACGTTTCAAGCGCCTATGATTAGGTTTATTTGAAATAAAAAACATTTTAATTTAAATTTGAACCAATTTGGTCGCGCAACCAGCACCGAGTCAAATGTATACTCACACACTCGTCACGTCGCTAGTAAAGACACTTCGGTTGCGCAACCAGGGCCCCAAGTACAACTACATAACTGCTGTGAACAAGACATTAAATACTGCATATAATGGAGAAAACGGATACGATATTTTCAAAGCAAATTTAAAAATGCATTATGACTGCGTATCTAACCTAAAAATGTTTGAGCCAATATTTTTGTTAGTATATTTTCATTTATTCAACACAAAAATAATTAAAAGTAAGTAATGCGATACTAAGATATACGCGATCGAAATCGAGAGGAAACCTTAAATAAATTTCGAACCTGGCTTCTTGTGTTGTTATTACCATTGGAACTCACTATTTTCGCATCTTTTACACGAGCAGATTAAATGATACATGTGTACCGCTCGAGGCTTTGTCAAAAGATCCAAGTAATAGAATTACTGACGTTTATATTTTCCACATATTGTTAAACTAGTCTTGTTACGAAGTAAATATTACAACTGGTACAAAGTTGTACAACATATCATTTAAGGAGCTTTACAATTTGTGGACTTTTTGCTGTCATTTAGTCTTGTTTTATGGTTAATCATACGTATTATCCTGATAGGCTGTGCATTACAGAAATAGTTAAAAGTATTAATAAGAAAGAAAGAAAGAAAAGAAAGAAAATGTGTTTATTGACACAAACAATCAAATTTACAAAAATAAAAGAACATAAAAAATAAAACATATATTAGTGCCAAAGGGCCACCAGCTCAGCATAATGTTAGGTAGCAGTACAGGTACCATTCCATATCATTACCATACCATACCATAGAATACCATTCTTGAGAACAATTAAACAATTCTTTACCCAACCTTTTCTTGGAATAAGCTGGTTTTAGGTCTAGTCTACCACGCTGACTTGGTGAACAGGTTTATTCACGATATTTCCTCTTAGCGTCGCAAGTAATAAACAAATTCTAATCTGCATCTGAATTTGAAAAGCCTGAGACTGGTTCCGAACTCAGACTATCTGCCATTCAATCGCTGGGTAATCTGCTGCCGTCCGCTCAATCGATCAAATCAACCCTGAAGAAATATATTAATCACGCCACGTTGATCGACGTTATTCTGTCGACGCCTGCTGTCGCTGAAAACCAACGCTGCTCCATACATGTGGCACGGCAATTTGCTGAGCAATGGCCATTTTGCGCGGATGTGACGCATATCTTACCACATATCTTGATTATTTGTTCCTGTATTTGTTCTGTCTTTTTTAATTTTTGGTATTTTTGTGCGTCACTCTAGACGCAATTAAATGATTTTTTCTTTCTTTCTTTTTAAGGAACTCACATGAATTTCAATCTCACGCATAACAGTCTGGAATCCATTTTTGACGAATATTTTCTCCAACCAATAGTAGCACCGTTCGTTTCTTCTCGCGCCTTGAAACCGTTATTTATTGAGACTCATGAATACAAAGCAGAGTCGACTTGTACTTTTTACTTTTCTTTTTTCCTTTTCTTTATTGTTTGTTTGTTTGTTTATGTTTCCTCGAGGGCTACTGTTTCCAGCTGATTTAAATAGGTGTTAAGTGCTATTATGTAGTTCTTGGAAATTGTTTCAAGTGAAACGTTAAAAGTCTGGGTAGTGTTGGGAAAAAATAATTGTCTGTACTTACCTTTGTTTTGTACAAATGTTTTTTGGTATTCGTGGGTGTCGTTAAAGGCAACCAACGGCATGGGAGATAATAAAAAGCTATAGATAATGGCCAAATTGTTTTCAAGTAAAGTGATTATTGGATTAAGGTAATTGGTTACTTTAATTAAGTTGTCTGTCACATAGTTTTTACTAGCACGAACACCGCCATTCACTCTATCTGTAAATACGTGCAAACAAAACAAATATTGTTATAATATTTAAGTAGGTAGGTATGTTTTAAGTTGTACATACCACATTATGGATAAAAATATTTTTATTAATTTATTTAATTAATTGTTGTTTTCGAGTGCTGGAAATATTTTTTAAATAAAAGTCAATGTTCGAAATAAACTTAAAGTTTATTCAAATGTTATAAATGTGTAAAAAATCTACTCGCTTAATACCTTCATTATGTTTTTTTAATTTGTAAAGGATTCAAATAGGCACGGGTTAGGTATTCTATTATGTATCAACACTTGTATCAAACAGCGAAATCCAGCCTGTTTTAAGAAAAACAACTTACATGTTTATTTTTCACGAATAATGTTTTAAGCACAATACATTTTTTATTAAAAAAAATACGTTAAGTTTGATTCCCAATTGACGCAATAGTATTTGTTTTTCTGCGCTAAGGATCATAGATTCGATTTCCTGACGGAACAAATGATCAATCCATAGATATATCTACGCAATCTGACGATTTGTTTCGATGATTTTTCTTATATTAAATATACTTTCGATAAAACCAGTCTTGTGTAAGATTCTGTTATTTAAAAATCAATTCTGTATGATGGCTGATGCATCATAGTTGTGAACGGGTGCCGTCCGTTGGAACAGATCAGGCTCTTTCCTACATACTGACATAACATAACATAACATCACGCCTGTATTTCCTCGAGGGGGTAGGCAGAGGTGTAATGGTACACCCACATTTCGCCAGTTATGTTATAGTCCCATGTAAAAGGAGGTGAGCCATGGGTGAGCCTATTGCCACTGACCGGTCACAGATCCAGAATCCAGGCTGCTACTGAGAATTTCCTAATGAAAAAACCCGATAACACTTTGCCCGACCCGGGAATCGAACCCAGGATCCCACGCTCAGCAGTCACGCTTGTAACCACTAGACCAACGAGGCAGTCTTAACTTTATTATTACTTTACTTTAATTTGTAATAAGGGTCTCATTTGATCATAACAGCCATTCTACCAAGCGAAGAAAAGTTAACACCTTACATAACTAGGTACAGTCAGCGACAAAGAACATTAGGAACAGCAGATAAAATCCATACTGGCTGGAACAAGTTTGGTACCGGTGCCACAGTCTGTGATTTATGTTGTGGCACTTTATGGTACCTATAAACACGAGTTCTTACCTTATCGGGGAAAACTTGGCATTTTTGGGGGTCGACTTTTGGTGTTTTGTAACCTCTTGATTTTTTATTAAAATTGGTAAATTGGTGACTTATTCGGTCGACTTGGTGTTTTATAATTTCTGAAAAGTGTCTATGAAGTGTGTAAAAATACTGTAAAAGTACTCACTCGTGTGTAATATCTTTGAGGAACTTGTTAATACAAAATCGTCGAATTCGTTTTATTCATACAAATTTAATTCAGTTTGCCTTATGTGCTACAATTACTGAAGAACTT
This sequence comes from Asteroscopus sphinx, assembly GCA_949699075.1. Lineage (NCBI taxonomy): Eukaryota > Metazoa > Arthropoda > Insecta > Lepidoptera > Noctuidae > Asteroscopus > Asteroscopus sphinx. The sequence continues at coordinate 8,748,898 of OX453028.1, forward strand.
TGAATTGCTTTGATTTTACAGCTACCTAGTATAGCTGCAGCCAGACTCACTTTTATACTTATAACATTATTGTTAAGGCGCATGTTTTTTTTTATAGTATAGGATGGCGAAACGAGCTAAAGGCCCACCTGATGTTAAGCGGTTACCTTTGCCCATGACAACTTCAATACCACCTAGACTGTTGCTTAAATGGTACCGCAAGTCGGTTCGCCTTACTGAGACATGAAAATGGGAAGTCTCATGTGATTGTAATTTCATCGGCACCCGTACCCTTCAGACCAAAACACAGCAAGCAATGTAGCAGCCAAATGGCGCCCCCATCAGTAATAGTGTGTTATTAGTTTCTGATTAAACTACAGTACCTGTAATTCATGTGTGTTAAAAACAAATATAAATGATGTATACATTAAGTAATTTTCACTTGGTTGCTACATGCCTCTTAATAAGAATATATAGCACAAAAAGTAAAAAAACAATAACTTTTTAGGGTTCCGTATTCAAAACTTGCCAACAGGACAATAGGGTCCTGCTCTACTCTGCCTACAACGCGCGCTATCTGTTCGTCCATTCATCCGTTCGTCTGTCACAGGGATGTATCTTTTTAACAGTTATAGGTTGCCAGTTGAAATGTCCACAAAATATGAAATACTATGGTTGTTATTATGCAAATACTAAACAATAAAAGGCTACTGGTGCGGTCCACTTAAAATAATATTTGACAGATAACAGCTGACATTATCATACACGAACTGGACCGCACCTCCGCCGGGCGTCCGTGGGTGGCGGCAGACGCGCGGGGCGTTTGAGCGAGACCGTTGAACTGGTTTTGAAAACATGATTAGACATTGATATCAAACAATGACAGCAGACAATGATGACTGTTTCTAAATTGCCTTATTAATTAGTTATTAAGATTTCTTAAGTAATTTGTATGGATGTGCTTTTAATAAATTATTTATTATTTATTTTGAGTTTCAGTGAGAAACCAGACACTTTTTAAATTTATCGTCCTTCTCACTACAACAATTTTTTAATTCATATTCGGTATATACCATTGTAGATTTGTTGGGCTGCAATCTTCTATAACTGATTCCAATATACCAGCATCAATTAATACAGTCCACTAGTTTTATTACCACCTGAAATAATCTTTTTTAATAGCTACCATACAAGAAACCTTAAAAAATACTTTTTATTTTTAAAATAAATCTGCTCCAATCTTAAAAACGGTAACACAGACAAATGTCAAACGTGGTTTGATTGCAGTGCATACTTTCTAGTTAAACAAAAAATTATAAAAATAAGGTAATCATAGACATGTGTGGTGGTACGGAATCCTTAGTGCACGAGTCCGACTCGCACTTACCCAGTTTTTTTAAATCTCTATCGTCCCATTGCTGGGCAAAGTTTTCCCTCAACCACTGTTAACTACATATCAGTTATCTCTTTTTTGTATGAGTGACGATTTTTTATGAAAAAGTATGCAATGACTGCCTTCATAACAATATATCTACCAACTATAATATTTCTATGGATATAAGCAAACCAATTTGAAAAAGCGTGTAAACAGTGACACACTATTATGTTAATACTACGCATCCACTCAAAATAATACAATATTCAACAATCAAAAACACCTCCAGACCTCCTTGCAATGTACTGAAAATATTTGCACAAAAAATATGTGAGTAATATTCAAAAAAACTCCACAGTACTTATCTCCCGCGTTCTTGTGGTTTACTTTTAATCTAAAACTGTTTTACGTGACTATATATTAATAATAATAATAAATCTTTATTTAACCAAATAGATAATAACAATTCCAGTACTTTTTAGTAACTACAATACATTACTATCCTTGAGTGGAGACCGCGAATCGTAACGTAGAGGCCCCCCTCCCATCCAGGTGGACCGACGACCTGAAGAAGGTGGCTAGGGGGGACTGGATACATTACTATTCACGGTGAATTTTCGTTGGTTTTGGAAACAAAAAGGGGACATTATACTCATCATTATGAACAACTTATATGGGGCCAAACCTGAAAACGCGAAAATAATCTGTTGTACCCTATTTTTTGTCGATTTATGTGAATTGTGAACACAAATGTAAGGATCAGCTGATTTTTTTTTCGTGATTCCAGGATTGGTCCCAAATTAAAATATGTTCATAATGATGAGTACAATGACCCTTTTCGTTTCCAAAACCAACGAAAATTCACCGTGTATATATTATTTACACGAAGAAATCGATTGAAGTCATATTCACACACTTTTTTTTGTGAAGTAGATAGTTTGCAGCTATGCTAAGTTCCGATAGGTGGCGCTGTAATCAAGTTATTAACAAATTATATATTTATTTATGGACCTATTAGAAGTAAAAGAAGTGGTCACGATATCAACGTCTTTACTTAATTAATTATAACACAAATTGTCCTTTAAACACAGTTATTCGCAATACACTATTACTCGTTACGTGATATCTCCGCGACTGAAGTCCCACTCCACACCACGTATCTTCCTCCCAACCCCCCTTGTCTAACCTCATACTTATTTTTTGCCACCTATGTTAAATTACTCATATTCACAATAAATGATGGCTTAGTGCCACAAAAGAAAATCACAAAATCTAGACCCGATAGGTGGCGCTGTGGTCAAGTTATGAACAAGTTAGAAAATAAATAAATATATTTACGACCTCTGTGGTCTAGTGGTTCGAGTGTCGGACTGCTGATAACGAGGTCGTGGGTTCGATTCCCACAGGACACAAATATTTGTGTGATGAACATAAGTGTTTGTGTTGGTCTGGGTGTTGCTTATGTATTATAAGTATATATTTACGAAAAAAAAAGTATATAAGTATTATATCCATTGTCTAGTACCCATAGCACAAGCTCTGCTTAGTTTGGGACTAGATGGTGCTGTGTAAAAATGTCCCAAAGATATTTATTTTATTTATGGACCAAAATGAGTCATATTCACAATAGAGAGCGCTAACTGTATTGTGTCATCCATGGTATAATAACACCAGGTAGTCTCTTCCCGTGACAGCTAGGTCACGTGATTGCCTCCGTACTTGTCATCGGCCGTGGAGCCAATAGCGGGCTGTTAGCGTGACACTTGTCAGTTTGATGTGCTGCCACTTTGTGAAAATAAATTACCCGAGCAAAATGATTTTTTTCATTTACTTGCTTATATAAAGAATCACTTTTGAACTAGTAATTGTATACAGTTTCCTTTAATAACTAATTAGATGAATAACAAGAGATAACAAATAGTTAGGCTAGTTAGGAATGTATTTAATATTCATTATGAAGAAAAATCTCCTTAAGTATATTGAAGATATCAATCAACGGCAACACTGATCGTGACGTTGCTCAGAGGCATCGCGCTGTCATTGCGGGAAGAGAATACCTGGTGAAACTTCTTATTATACCATGGTGTCATCGTTGTTCCGCGCGCAGTAACCCCGTACCATTTTCTTGTACACTCCACGCACATATTGGCGTTACGCACACAGGTGTGACAGCGTGCGGAGTCGATAAGTCATGTGTGCGTGCCGCATGCTGCCACAGCGGTTTTTTTTTACTTTTTCTTCTGAAATATTGCATTTGAAGAAGACTCACTCATGAAATGTAGTACTAGTCGCTTTCGTATGCATCCCAGTCCATCTTTTACAAGTTTTATGACGCAAGACGGCATTTTTACAATGTCATGCGACGGTGAAATTAATTGGATTGATTGAAATTTGATTATCACTTGCTTTAACTGTGAAGGAAAACATCTTGAGGAAACCTGCACACCTGAGAGTGCTCCATACAGTTGGTGTGAATAGTCCGCCAACCCGCACTAGGCCAGGGTCGTGGACTAAGGCCTTAGCCTTCTCGTACTGAGAAGAGGTCCATGCCCAGCAGTAGGACAGTAATGGGCTGGTTATGTTTATGTATGCGACGGTGACGGTTCATCGCAGACTAAGCGGGTGATGAACATTGCGCGTTCTACTTGAATGGCGCGTACTTTTGGTGGTGACACGAATCGGATTAACTTGCTGCATCTGTTTATTCTATAATCTAAGGTCTGGATGTTCGTGAAGATTTGTGTTTGTAAATGCACCCGCGATACAGGAGAATTACTAGTGTGGGGCAAAATTTCTTTATAAAAAAGATAATAAAATAGTGTGAAATATAACATCGTGAGATACAGGATTTGAATAAAAAAGCTCTCGTTCTATTCACATTCTATTTATTATTCAAGTGAAATACTTATGTGCTGATGTAACATGTCATTCACAACATCAAATGAAACATTGTTTTATTTAAACAAAACACTAAAGATGTTTTTAGAAACTCATGCTGGATTTGAAATGAACACTGATTCTGTACTTAACTAAATTACAATTTTAACCTTTTAAAACTTTAAACATATTTAATACTTGGGATTTAACTGAATTTGTAATGTTTAATGTCATATTAAGTAACTTAATAAATTAATTTTGAAGATTATGCTCCAACCCTTTTGTAACTCAAGTCTGATAAAACTAATGCTAGAACACATTAGCATGTATTGTCACAAGTCATCATTTTGCAACAAATAATAATTAATCAAAAGAACATTATTTTGTTTATTTTATTCGAATTAAATAAATTGAGTCAATGAATTCCCGTAAAAACCCTTGCACATCACTATCCCATACATAACATAAACTCACGTCTGTAGGCAAACAGCAACTGCTGTTCGACGAGAGTGCTCAACAATCTCGCAGCGTTTAATGCGTTTAAGGCCGAATCCTTGTACTAAATAGATTATAATTTGTTTTTTATTGCCTCTGAGGCTCTGACTCAATCTGAATCTCCTGAGGCTTTCTCTCTGCTTGTAGTTTGCTCTGCTTTTGGTATTTTCTTCGTCTAGACTACAAATAATTCGAATAAAAATATGATAAGAATGGGATTATTTTTTATAGTGTTGGCCAAACGAGCTAAAGGCCTACCTGATGTTAAGTTACCTTTGCACATGACAACTGCAATACCACCTAGGCTGTTACTTATATGATACCGCAAGCAATCGCAAGTCACATTCGCCAAAATAAGATATAAAGATGGAAAGTATCATGTGATTGTAATTTCATCGGCGCCAGTACCCTTCGCACGGGAACACAGCAGTGCAAGCATTCATGTTTGGCGCCAGAGATAGGTACGGTGGTAGTACCTCTCCGGAGGAGTGCTGAAATGAAATGAAATGTAATTATATATTCAGCAAATTGGATGTTAAAATCCGTCTTACAAGCACTGAGGTAATATGTACTACGTACTAGAGTAGACATTACGAACAAAAAATATCGAGCAACTTGCTGGCCGCGGGGTACGCGCGGCGCGTGGCTAAGTGAGTGAGAGTGCAGGAGCTCTAAAACTTGTTACAAACATTCGATTCATGGTGTCTTCTCTAGTACGGAGTACATATTACCTCAGTGCTTACAAGTCAGTTCTTTTAGAAACTAGAAGGCGTCGGTATTTCATATGTGACTACCTCTGAGAAGAAATGCCGAAACAAACTCAGTTTCTTTTAAAGTCCAGACATTTATCTTGTATTAAGAATTAGTGCGAGAACAATGCTGATAAACGGCAACGCCTTGACTGGCCTTTTGAAGAAAGTGCCAGGTCAATTTGAGTGGACCTGTTCCAACTGATTGCGCGCATGCATCAGCCATCGTGTAGCCCAACCATTCTTTAGGGAGCTTAACGACCCGACACACTACATTAATATTGATTAAAACAAATAAATCATCATCATCATCATCATCATCGACATCATCACCATCATCATCATCATCATCACCATCATCATCATCATCATCATCATCATCATCATCATCAACAACATCATCATCATTTTAGCTAGAAAGACCACTGCTGGACATAGGCTTCCCCCAAGCATCGCCACAATAACCGGTCCTGCGCTTTCCGCATCCAGCAGATTCCCGCGACCTTCAACAGGTCGTCGGTCCACCTTGTGGGGGGCCTACCCAAGCTGCGTCTTCCAATACGCGGTCGCTACTCCAGAACTTTACTGCCCCATCGGCATCCGTTCTGCGAACAATGTGCCCTGCACTGCAATTCTTCGAGCTATGTCGGTTACTTTCGTTCTTCTGCGAATCTCCTCATTTCTGATTCGATCACGCAGGAACACTCCTAGCCCTCTCCATTGCCCTTTGAGTGACTTTGAGCCTTCTTATCAAGCCCATTGTGAGCGACCACGTTTCAGTGCCGTAAGTAATTACTGGCACCACACACTGGTCAAGGACTTTCGTCTTGAGACACTGCGGTATTTTGGACGAGAAGATATTGCGTAGCGACACGAAACGTTGCGTAGCGAACAAATAAATATTTCTTAGAATACTGCAATAAAATTGGGTTTGATGAGAATAAATAAGTTAGTTGCAATTACTTTGTTTTTGTACCAATCAGATCAAATAAACTTGAGAATAGATTCAATTAATCAATTATTGATGAAAGATACACACAAAATTAAAGTAGCATTAATTAACTTATCTGCTCGTATTCCAATTATGGGTAAAAGAGAACAAAAATATTCTGATAAAACTGGTCAAGAGCGAGTCACGCTCCCGCTATCAGGGTTCCGAACCAGAATTATACTATAGCGATTACCTACATGATAGTAGGGACTTGACAGAAATACAGGTAAACTAAAATGCGTAAAAAAAGAAACTACTGATATATTACAAATATTATATACTAATCAACATCAATTCATTCATCATTCATTCATTCATTCATTCATCTATTCTGCAGCGAGGTGTGAGACAGGGAGATGTGATCTCTCCGAAACTGTTCACTGCTGCATTGGAGGATGTCTTCAAGGTTCTGGACTGGAAGGGGCTAGGCATTAACATAAACGGCGAGTACATCACTCACCTTCGGTTTGCCGACGACATAGTAGTCATGGCTGAGACCATGGAGGACCTCGGTACAATGCTCGATGACCTCAGTAGAGCTTCTGATAGAGTGGGTCTTAACGATGAATATGGACAAGAGAAAGGTTATGTCGAATTCCCATATAGCACCCATTCCCGTAAACATCGGAGAATCTACACTCGAAGTTGTTGACGATTATGTATACCTAGGACAAACTGTCCAGCTAGGTAAGTCCAACTTCGAGAAAGAGGTCAATCGTCGAATCCGACTCGGTTGGGCAGCGTTCGGGAAGCTACGCAATATCTTCTCGTCCAAAATACCGCAGTGTCTCAAGACGAAAGTCTTTGACCAGTGTGTGTTGCCAGTAATTACTTACGGTACTGAAACGTGCAATGGGCCTCATAAGAAGGCTCAAAGTCACTCAAAGGGCAATGGAGAGGGCTATGCTCGGAGTGTCCCTGCGTGATCGAATCAGAAATGAGGAGATTCGCAGGAGAACGAAAGTAACCGACATAGCCCGAAGAATTGCCAAACTTAAGTGGCAGTGGGCGGGGCACATTGCTCGCAGAACGGATGGCCGATGGATGGGGCAGTAAAGTTCTGGAGTGGCGACCGCGTACTGGAAGGCGCAGCGTGGGTAGGCCCCCCACAAGGTGGACCGACGACCTGGTGAAGGTCGCGGGAATCCGCTGGATGCGGAAGGCACAGGACCGGTCGTTGTGGCGATGCTTGGGGGAGGCCTATGTTCAGCAGTGGACGTCTTTCGGCTGAAATGATGATGATGATGAATCAACATCAAGATGCTTTATTTTCAGTTAGTGCCATTAATTTTATCATGCTGAATCGAATGCAGTATAAGTTGACCTCCACTAAAAGGGAAACTTGGTACAGATAGGTAACAATTTAAGTTGGACTTGCTTAAGTACGGTCGACCGCAGATCAATGGTAACAGTTTGAAATTGACAGCGTCTTTATTTCTTAAGGAATAAGGGTGGTTTTCTAATTCTAGTGTTACCACTGATATGCAGTCTTCTGTACCTATTTAATAAAGAATTATATATTTTTTTCCTTTATTTGTGTTATAAGACCTTCTTTTACGACAAATTTTGACATCATAAATCAACGGGAAGTACCCCATAGGTTTTGATGAATCAGTGACCTAAAATCTTTGAAAAGCCGACACTTTTTATTGCTTTAAGTTAGAAACTTGATTTTTTACACGACGGTGGGGCTTAGAGCATCTAGACCTATGGGGCAACAGATATTAGTATTTGATATTAATTTCAGTTACGATATCATAAGCCGTTTTAGATAAAATTGAGAATTGAAAGACAGACGGACAGACAGACGAACAACAAAGATAAGATTGACAGTTGTATTGATTGATTAGACAGTGATTCTATAAGTTTTTTTTTTTTGATGTACGGAACCCTAAAACAAACTTTACTCGCTCAACTCAACTATAACGTTCCGGAAAAAACGCAGTTCTTCAAAATAAACAAAACAAACAAATAAACTGACTGGAAAGAACATTCCTACTCTCCAGATCTGGGAGCTGAAAACAGTTTTTATTACTTAAACTTTTGCAAATCAAAACTCTCGCAACGGACGCTTTGCTATCTTTTTATCTTATTTGCTTCCTTTTACCAGGATCTTGGCAAAGATAATTCTCTTTTAATAAAACATCCAACCCTTTAAACTACGTTTTTATACAGTCAGATAATATTTTCGCTTAGTATCACCCGCTGTTTGTTTAAAAAATTTCTGATGTAATAAGTCAGGTAATTTAAGATGTATTATTATTTTATTTTATGTTGCATTCTTGTTGGGTGTTTTCCGTTTGCATTTTGTGTCAGCAGTAATATTGCAAATAGAGTGGTTTTAGTGCAGGGATAGTTTTATTATTTTTATATCCTACAACGTGTTAAAAAATTAAGGTCGGCGTTCCGAAATTAAATTCGAGTATTAAAGTACTCGAATTTGATTTCCATATACGCTATTATAATAAAATTATACTAGATAAATACACGGAAACAGATAGTTATTTAATTTTAATGGAATATTTATATTTTCTTACTTCAATTGAATTTTATACAGTGTGTATTTTAAACCATGTCCTTGCTGGCCATCTTTTATGTTTGAACCATAAAGGTGTAGTGTGTGACGCGCCTTCCCCCATATAAATGCAACCTAACATGTAATTGTGGCAGTATATTATACTAATTGCACCCAAACAGTCTTCTTTGATTCGCATCCGAACGCCCGTCCTTACATGGCGACCCTGCCAGGATACAAAAAAAGGATACGAGGATACGTCCTTACAAAGGTATTATACGAAATGTCTTTGGTTTGAACACTATCTCGTTAGCAAGATGATCTAAAAATCCTATTTCACATCCATATGGCAAATAAAATATCTTAATCTTGGTTTGAACTTAGTCATAATCTTATAGTTTCGTATCAATTCTATTGTAAATCGGTCCCATGTTTAGGTGTGATCAAATCATTCCTATGTTATCCAAAAGAACGGTCGTGTATATAGTCACTCGCATTGTTAAAAGAACCTTATCAGAAGTACTTATGTATCTAAACACTTCAAAAATTTTACCTAAATACTAATTTAATCTCTTTTACTAAATGATGCCCTCAAGCTGTACCTAATTTGTGTTGTACAAAATAAAATAACATTTGAGCAAACGAAAACCATTTGCCAACAAAAAATTCTTTAAAAGCAAACTTATTAGTTATGTTGAATGAAAAATTATCTAATTTGTTTAGTTACAGTTGAGAACCGAGAGAAATTACGTTTTCTAAGACAAATAATGTTTCTGTTTTATCAAACGGATAGGTATCATTCGATGTTGCTAGCTCGGCAACTGGGATACTCGTAAATTTCGAACTTGTTTCAACAAGACGCCTTTAGAGCGGATTCCTGAACAAGTTGCCAACTGGCTGGCTACTATATTTTTAACGGAACATCTCGTTTTTCTCGAAAAGTATTGCTGGATACTTCTGTAAGACCGGAACTAATACCTATTACCTATAGTATATAAGTATTATATCCATTGTCTAGTACCCATAGCACAAGCTCTGCTTAGTTTGGGACTAGACGGTGCTGTGTAAAAATGTCCCAAAGATATTTATTTATTATTCCATACACATACGTTTAAGATACCTTCTGAGTTTTTAGTTTTAAGGAGAGATACTCTTACTGGGCTTTATGACAAAGAAGAATGTTTTATTAGGGTTGTAAGTGACCTAGGATGACGTGGTTATGATCTGCCCCGTGAAATTATGATTGTTTTTCATATCTGATTATATTGGGAGCTGATTAGGAAAAGGTTTAGAAAAAAAGCGCTTCATTGAACAGGAACCACATAAGAATCCTGACCAGAAGACTTACTGGGCACTGCACACTGAATAAACACTTTCAAAGAATGGGTCTTACTGATACCACGGTATGCAGGTTCTGACGCTAAAAGGATGAAACGCCTAATACATATCCTGCGAATGCGACGTAGTTCACCACATAAGAAACCAGCACCTTTGAGACCACTTCATCTCTACGGAGGACATCAAAATCCTCCACACTCAAAGCAGTAGTCGATTTCATGACTAGATTGCAAAAAAAAAGCGTCACAATATCGTTTCAGGACGCTTTTCAGGACGCAGTGGCGTCCAACATTGGACCCCAGGCCTCTCTCCTCAAAATGATAACATTCATGGAAAAACTGTACTGATGTTCATGAAGACACCTTCGAGCGATCACTACTAGCCTGAAGACCTAAATACAATAAATTATGTTACTGAACTTAATAAAAAAGAGCATCGGAGTAACATACTTCTTGTTCATAATTTCTTAGGTTTTCGCAATCATTACACATTATAAAAACTGGCCAAGAGCATGTCAGGCCATGCTCAGTATTATAGAGTTCCTTAAGTAGGTCTAATTACAAACGAATCAAATCGAATATTAATCATTGCAATTTAGTTTTTGCAAACAGCGCCACCTAGCGCTAAATTTATGAAGCTAAATTTAAGAAGTGTGTTTCCTTTTGTGATTTTTTTTAATAGAAAGTAACTAAAGGAGCATTATTACAGACGGACAGACGGACGGACATGACGAAACTATATGGGTTCCTTGTAGGACTACGGAACCCTAAAAACAAGTTTAACCGGATTAGATCTCATCTCACCATCATCATATTAGTCTTCCTGTGACCGTCATGAAACCCAATTTAAATAATATACGCGATGTAATCTGGTTAAACTTGTTTTATTATAATTCTTCTTGTTCTCAATATATCCAAAACAGCATTAATGCAATCCATTCTCATTAATAATGCTTCCATTGTCAACATATTTCCAACTTAACTTCCCTTTCCTTCTCTAAATAATTACTGCTAAGCACAATTACCCACAATTTTTTTCATACATATGGTAATCCCCCTTTTACCCCCAGCCTACGTGACCAGCTTGACTTTATCCATACTGAATCTACAAATTATGCGGAATGTAGCTCTGGCCTCAGCGGGGGTTATAAGCGGACTCCGGGGCTAAGGACTTCTCAGATTCCCCCGGAAAGGATGAAGAGTTGTTCCTAATGTGAATAGTTACTTTGAATAGTAGTTCCTTAAAGTTGCCATGTTGAGAATTGTTGGGGATTTAAATTTTGAATGGATGAGCTTTTGTTTAATAACGGAGAAAGTATAACTGAAATTTGCGTTGCAGTTCTACTGAAATTAGTTTCGGTTTAACCTTTAGGATGATATTGTCTTCTATAGAAGGCAAACATTTTTGTACCTTCCACGCCATAACTTTATTAGAAGACAACATAACATAACATAAAATCACGCCTGTATTTCCCCGAAGGGGTAGGCAGAGGTGTATAGTACGCCCACATTTCGCCAGTTATGTTATAGTCCCATGTAATAGGGGTCGAGCCTATATTAGAAGACAAATACACATGTAATTTTGTACGATGAATTCGTAGCTCGGCGCTGAGAGCCCGCTTTTATTTTTATGAGGTAGTGCTCGAAAGCTAACAATTTGGAAGTGTCCTATGTCCAGTAGTGGACTACGATTGATGACATAGAACATAATTATATGGAACAAAGATCGTCATACTTATGATGTCAGGATCCCAACCGCATCTGCCGAGCGCAACTTCTGTCGTTTTCAAAGATTCAAATATTGATTCTGTGGCAACATTTTGGTGATATAAAATAAAAATAGTTCTGTTAGTCTCTTGCTGGATCATGCATACAATAATTTGATTGTTTTTCTAAACATTTGAGAGTCAGACTATGTTATTCTGTTGCAAATTTTTCCATCGCATCGCATGTAATAGTTTTAAAATATACCTACCCGATAAAAGGGTCATACCTAACTATGAGTGTGTATGTGTGTGTATACACCTCTGCCTAGCCTGTTATACATCAAAGCCTAGTTCGGTGTATTCTGTTCCAGCCAACCAAACAAATAAACAAAAACGTCCTCTAAAACTGAAGCGTCGATATATCTGCGGTTTGCCTGTCGAATGCTTTGTTTTTGAATGGTCAAACACACACGTGGAAATTGGATGTGCTATGCACTAACAATGAACATAAATCAAACTAGGTATCTATAGAAACCAACACTGCCGCTGTAAGCAAAAGGGGAGCATCTACCTAAAACACTCAATGGAAATGCGACCCGAAAAAGAGGCGCATCTATATAAAACACTCAACGGAAGTACGACCCTCCGCCGTAAGTAAAAGAGGCGCTCTACCTAAAACATTCAACGGAAATGCGCCCTTTCGCCGTAAGCAAAAGAGGCCCATTTACCTAAAACATTCAACGGAAATGCGCCCTTCCGCCGTAAGCAAAAGAGACCCATCTACCTAATAAAACACTCAACGGAAATGCGCCCCTTCGCCGTAAGCAAAAGAGGCCCATCTATCTAACACATTCACGGAAATGCGCGTTAGCAAAAGAGGTGCATCTACCTAAAACACTCAACAAAAATGTGACACTCCGCCGTAAATAAAAGAGGTGCATCTACCTAAAACACTCAACAAAAATGTGACACTCCGCCGTAAATAAAAGAGGTGCATCTACCTAAAACACTCAACAAAAATGTGACACTCCGCCGTAAATAAAAGAGGTGCATCTACCTAAAACACTCAACAAAAATGTGACACTCCGCCGTAAATAAAAGAGGCGCATCTACCTAAAACACTCAACAAAAATGTGACACTCCGCCGTAAATAAAAGAGGCGCATCTACCAAAAACACTCAACAAAAATGTGTTTCTCCGCCGTAAATAAAAGAGGCGCATCTACCTAAAACACTCAATCAAAATACAACCCTCCGCCTTAAATAAAAGAGGCCCATCTATCTAAAACATTCACGGAAATGCGGTGCATTAATTCACGGAATTGGGATGCATTAAAAGAGCCTCCACGAGTGACGATATTTAATTGATCGTTCGGCGCACCCTGGGCAGTCAGCCCCGCTACCAACCTGCTGACTGGCTAATCTTTTGCCCACGGCATGAGCTATTATCATTATGTAGCTCATGTCGACACGATAGAAAAACGAGAGACGGAAATACGCCCCTATCTAAAACACTCAACAAAGTTGCGCCTCTCTTTCTTGTACTGCAGTGTGTGTGTTATGAACTAACTGCACAAAACAAATTAAACCATTCAGTGAAAATACTATTCTGCAAAATACACGACCATTTCCCAGCACGAGACTAAGGGCTGAACTCTTCTCAGAATGAGAAGTTGCTCCTACCAAGTACTAGGACAGTAATGGGCTGATTTAATTATGTTACTAGCTGACACCCATGACTTCGCTACCGTGATCACAGACAGTAAAAATTATAGACGAAGTGCTACGAACAATCATAATGAAGCCAAAAAACGGGGCTCCTCCGTGTACAAACCAGCGCTCACGCACACACCATGCATCTGAAGGATATTTGTTTTCGCGATGCTTACTGGAAGATGCCGCGACCCTACTGAGAGCGGTGATCACGGTTTCAGGTGCATGTATTTGCGTGAGTGCTGGGTTGTACACGAAGGAACACAGTTTTGTTGGCTTTACTGTGATTGTTCGCAGCACTTCGTTTATATTTTTTACTATGTCTGTGCCCTTGGTACGGAAAGTAAAAAAAGTATTCTATATTTTAAACCAGGACATGGTTCAAATCGGTTCAGTAGATGCGTGATGCTCGAACAAACAAACAGATATTTATAGTTTTATAATAGTTAGGATTATGATTAGATTGGTCTAATGGTCGCAAGCGCGACTGCCAAGCGTGGATACCTGGGTTCGATTCCCGGGTCGGGCCGTTTTTTGGTTTTTTTTAAGAAAGCCTGAAAGTCTGGTTTTGTGGCCGATTATTGGCAATAGGCTCGCCCCCTATTACATGGGGCTTATAACATGACTGGTGAAATGTGGGTGTACAATACACCTCTGCCTACCCCCTCGGGGAATACAGGTTATGTTAATGTTGTTAGGGTTAGGATTAAAATTAAGATGAAATGAACAGGTTTTTTTCAGTTTTTTTAAGTCAAATTTCCCATGATACCAGTTAAAGACGTTACTCAAAAACTCAACATTCCTCATCACCAACTCAAGTTTTCAGACGTACACTATACCCGTCTCTTTTGAGATCTATTTCACAATGGCGGCGCTCTGACGTCATCAGAGCTAGGTCACCTACTGGGGCACAATCAAGCAACTATAAAATATTCATGCAGTTTTTACTCTCTTTTTGTAAAGAGTTTGGAAAGCAAACATTTGATTTGTGAGCCTATAAATTATGGTTTGGTAGTGTTGAGTGGTACTATACAACGTGTAATGAAATAAACGCAAGTCCAGAAAGTAGTTTGTTCAGAATCACTAGGAAAATCAAATGGTAAGCCAGCAAGAGTATAAATTCGACGACTTCTGTGGTCTAGTGGTTCGAGGGTCGGACTGCTGATCCCGAGGTCATGGGTTCGATTCCCACAGGACACAAATATTTGTGTGATGATCATAAGTGTTGGTCTGGATTTTTCTTATGTATTATAAGTATGTATTTACAAAAAAAAGTATATAAGTATTATATCCAATGTCTAGTACCAATAGAACAAGCTCTGCTTAGCTTGGGACTAGATGGTGCTGTGTGAAAATGTCGAAACAATGTTAAAAGATGAAAAAATCTAAAACCCTTATTTTACATACAAGTGCTTGTACACTTCCTTATTCAGAAAAGTCAGTAAGCACTAAATTTGTTATCCCTGGGATAACAAATTCAGCCACTTACAACAGCTACATAAGCCGAGATGAATGAGATGTTTCAGCGATATTTTAGGAAAATCTTGCTCATGCCGTCGCTACAAGACTTGACATTATCTTCATGAATAGGTTAAAACTTGCAACGCACATTTAGGAATATAGTGGTGTTACTATATCAGATTCTATGTGATGAGGAGGAATGAGGAGCATGTTACGAAGAAAGTTTTAAGTATGAATGTTGATGTCTATAAGAAAAGAGACGGACCGAAGAAAACATGGATGGATTGTGTGAAAGATGATATGAATAGAAAGAAAGTGAACACGGAGATGACGGCTGATAGAGATGTATGGACGAAAAAAAATATGCTGCACAGACCCCAAATAAATTGGGATAAGGGCAGGAGGATGATGAATATATCAGATGCTATGTAATCAAGGTTCTAGGGTTAAGAGTAGACAGGAAGAAACAAAAGGATTTTATTTCCCCACATACAAAAAGCAAATATAATATACAAAATAGAAAAACAAGAGATGAGGTTTCTTTATTTAATAATTTGAACACACAAAGCTTAACCAATAAATTTTAAGCTGAACTTAAAATAGGACTATAAAGTACAAAGGGCAGCACCTTATCTCCAAAACATAAACATACATAAAAATGATTAATTATTATAAAAAATTCTGATTCGATCACGCAGGGACACTCTGAGCATAGCCTTCTCCTTGATATTTGAGCTTTTGACCTTTGAGTGACTTTGAGCGTTCTTATCAGGCCCATTGTGAGCGAACACGTTTCAGTGCCGTGCCTGGTGAGGGTCGCGGGAATACAATAGATACGGAAAGCGCAGGACCGGTTGTTATGGCAATGCTTGGGGGAGGCCTATGTCCAGCAGTGGACGTCGTTCGGCTGAAATGATGATGAAAGACGTTCACTGCTGGACATAGACCTCCCCCAAGCATCGCCACAACTACCAGTCCTACGCTTTCCGCATCCAGTGTATTCCCGCCACCATCACCAGGTCGTCGGTCCACCTTTTGGAGGGCCTACCCACGCTGCGCCTTCCAGTACGCGGTCGCCACTCCAGAACTTTACGGCCCCATCGGCCATCCGTTCTGCGAGCAATGTGCCCCGCCCACTGCCACTTAAGTTTGGCAATTCTTCGGGCTATGTCGGTTATCTTCGTTCTCCTGCGAAAATCGTCCAGCAAACTGGAATAGACCCAGATTTAAAAAAGCTTCGGTATCACTATTTATTACTATTTACAGTCATAAATACCAACCAAAGATCCTATCATACATTACTGGATTCCATTTCGGAATCGTCGTTTTTTAATTGGCCAGCACAGATCTCGATTGGCAGAGTTCCCGGTGATGTCAAGGGGTCATAAGGTCACAGACCAGCCAATGTGGAGCGATACGGTCATTCCGTTTTGGATTTATTCCAAACATTCTGTATGCAATCTCTTGATAGTTCTGGCTAGTCTTTGAATGGGTGGAATGGAATGTTATTGTTTTACCTGTTGGGATTTTGATAATCCTGGCCACCTAACACGTAATTGTCATTTCAAGACAATTGTCACAGATTTAGCAGAAGCCCGTATTTTCGTATAAAAATTGCCAAATCTTTGAATGTCTGACTGACTATCGGGCAACCAAGAAAATCGTGTTTGGAAGAAAGGTAGCAATTTAATTCTTTTGTACGCTAATATTACCATTCTGGTATTTCTGGTAACCTATCAGTTTTCCAAAAGTAGTGTCACGCTAAAGAGTGAAATTCCTTCCCAGCTTCTGTGTTTCTCGATAACTCTGATGGTCTTCAAGGCTCGAGTAAATAGATTTTTGCTGGACAAGCATGTACCATCGTCAACCGTATCATCGCTTAACTTCTGGTGAGGTGGCAGTCAAACGCAAGTCCATAAAGTATAAAAAGTATAATAACTTCTTAGTTTTTCGCGATCACTACACATTGTGATAAAACAAAGTTTAACCGGATTAAATCGCGTATATTACGAAATGCTGCAAAGCTTTCGAAACGTCAGGAAAACCAATTTAAATAATATACGCGATTTAATCCGGTTAAACTTTGTTGTATTGTATTATAAAAAGTATATTTGATCCAATTTAATATAAGACGACTGCGACTGTAAGACTGTAACCCCTTTACAAAGCAATGTTTGGCCAAAAGAAAACGACTAAACACAATACCTATTGAATAACTTCAAAACATTCAAAACTTACACACAGTAAACCACAATAACTAAAATACAGCATTTCTAGTAACATGTCAAACAGAAACTTGTAAACACAACGAAACAGAAGTTGGCAAGTACTTGTGCAAGAACTTAGTTTTCTTAATTGCTTCTAAGACTAAACTAAGCACACATGTTTGGATACGTATAGGCAGATGAACTAGAAGTACTAGTAACTTGTTGAACTTGCAGCAAGTTTTCGTCATTATTTCGCTGTAATAGTGTGCAAGTGCGAGTGCAAGTTTGGATGGCGTGTGGACAGAATTATTAGTAGTAGTAGTAGAGCTCCTTTGTGAAAGAGCTCGTCCGGGGAAGTACTACCACCGTATCTACTTCTCCGCCAAATAGTGATGCTTACATTGCTGTGTTTCGGTCTGAAGGGTACGGGTGCCGGTGAAATTACAATCACATGAGACTTTCCATCTTCATGTCTCAGTTTGGCGAACTGACTTGTGGTACCATTTAGGTAACAGCCTAGGTGGTATTAAAGTTGTTATGGGCAAAGGTAACCGTTTAACATCAGGTGGGCCTTTAGCTCGTTTCGCAATCTTATACCATAAAAAAAAATAAAAAATTAAAATGAATGAAACTTCATTATGCGCAAATGTTTTGATGAAAAATATATTTTTTATACCACGTTTTTAAAACGCGCTCCAGTTAATATTGTATTGTCATCCAGTTCCAAGCTATGTTTAAAGATTCAAGTCTCTAGCTGATAGGTAAGTTAGTTAGTTAGAAGATGGAAAGTCTCATGTGATTGTAATTTCACCGGTACCCGTACCCTTCAGACCGAAACACAGCAATGCAAGCATCACTATTTGGCGGAGAAGTAGGTACGGTGGTAGTACTTCACCGGACGAGCTCTTTCACAAAGGAGCTCTACTACTACTGATGAGGGAAAAAAAAAAAAAACTGACGAATTGATGACCATATTTTTTTTTGTTTATTTAATTTAATTATGGACATAGGCCTTCCCCAAGCATCGCCTCAACGACCGGTCCTGCGATACATAGGGGAGACCTATGTCCGGCAGTAGACGTCTTTCGGCTGAAATAAATAAATAAATAATAAAATCATTATTGATCAAAAGCAGAGTTACAATACTTAGTACACTAGCCTCCACACTAGGATTCCCTGTGTCGTGGAGTCTAGTCTCTTTCATCAGACTAACAATTATTAATTTAAAAAGAAAAACAAAAATTACAATAATAACAATTTTATATAGAGTATGTAGGGCGCCCCCCTGCCAGGTGGACCGACGACCTAAAGAACGTGGCTGGGGGGGACTGGATGCGGAAGGCAGAGGACCGAGCGTTGTGGCGCAACTTGGGAGAGGCCTATGTCCAGCAGTGGACTGCGATAGGCTGAGTTGATGATGGTGATGTATGTGTTTGTGTACTTAGATGTTTATGTGTGTGTGATAGTGTGATGTCAACGATGTTTGTATTTGTGATTGAGGTATGGTGTGTGTGGGAGGTATGGTGGGTGTTGGAGGTTGGGGTGTATGTGTATGGGTGAGTAGGGTATGTGTGTATAGGTGAGAATCAGTAGGGTGGCCTATGTTTTCTGAGTGTGATGGATTTGCATTTAGTAGGAGAGATGATTAGGTAATAATACTGAGGAAACTAAATGATGATGATGACGATGAATTTAATTATGATAATCAGAGATTTCTATTTCAACGAGTCAATAAGGTCAACAAGCAAACAAACTCGGTTTCAACATACATTGTGTAATATTTCATAATCCCAAATTCCTGAAAACAAACTAACTGAGAAACATCTGGAACACGCTTGTGCAAGTTACTTGCAAAGCTTCCTTTGATGTTAGTTAGTTGGTCTTCCCTTATGAGCGCAGTTCGCTCAATTCACAAGCCTTAAGTTTCCAACTTTGATTGTCAGGAATAAAACGGGATTGTTCGTACGAGTGTGGATTATTAGGCTGTGTGTTACTGAGTAGGTTTCTTATATCATATTCGGCTGCCCCAAATCAAAACCCAGTAAGGGCTTGAAACTTGTACTAGTAAATATTACCTCAGTGTTTGAAACCCAATTTTTCAGGAGCATGTAAAAACAAAAGTCGACACTGACCTTGAAAAGTTTATATGTAATATCATTAAATTTTCGATATCGCTTTTAGCGAAAAGACCGCTCATGTACCCATAATTTATACGTTGCTCCTGTTTACTACTATTTTCATGGTGTACAATATACTATCTATCTATATATCATTAAAAAATCAAGCAAGTCCCTTAAACTTGTTAGGGGACTTGCTAGGTATTGAATTGGTCAAAGCAGCTTACTAGCTTTTTACGGAGTCTAAGGTAGTAATGAAATACAAACTTGGTATTGAGGTGTTAAGATCTCTGATTATTTGTAAGATTTTGAAGCAGGTGTTTTCGCTTTTCTGTGGGAAATTAGGAGCTCTACCACAAATTAAAAAAACTGAATAATTAAACTATGGACTTCGTCTTTAAACGGTGGTTTGGCATACGAAAAGAAAGAAAAATGGTTTATTGTCCCAGTTGACGGCACGCAACATTGAAATAACAGTGCAACAGAAACACAAATAGGTAACTAACAACCATGTTACCAAACAGGTAACTACGAGGGGTTATTATATACTACCATTAAGATTATGCACACATATAATTTTTGAGAAAAATGTCCCATACTGGGTTTTGAAATGGAGCAGCCGTATTAGCAATAAATCATCTGCAACTGACTGACGTGACTAACTAAACAATATGAAGATTTTTTTAAAAGCCATGTAAAAAAACATCTTTTATGAGCACATGTCAAAACAGAGTACGGAGAATGAATTTAGAAAAAGCCACGTCATGAAACATCCTTTATAAGCAAACTTCAACAAAACACAACGACAACTCTTTTTTTTTATAGTATAGGATGGCGAAACGAGCTAAAGGCCCACCTGATGTTAAGCGGTTACCTCTGTCCATAACAACTTCAATACCACCTAGGCTGTTGCCGAAATGATACCGCAAGTGGTTCGCCAAACTGAGACATGAAGATGGAAAGCCTCATGTGATTGTAATTTCACCGGCACCCGTACCCTTCAGACCCAACCCCAATCCTGTATTCAATTTTGACCTTTAGAAGCAAATATCACGATGAATGAATCTAGGAAAAGTCGTCAAGAAACATCGTAAATCATGAGCAAATTTCAAAGCAGGGCATGGAAAATTACTCTAGAAAAAGCCATGTCAAAAACATCCTAAAATCAAATATCAACAAAACAGCACGATTACTGTTTCAATTCTGACCAAAACCCTTTGTTCGAAACCCACCAACAATTCGTACCTTGTTCCTAACTCTCAGTTTGTCATGCACAGCCGGTGGTACATACAAGCGACGGTTAATTAAAAACTCAGCCCCAACTTTGCACAATTAGTACAGGGAAGTCTTCAACACAATCCCAACCAAATTAATGAGAGCGGCTCTGTTACAGTTATAACCGAGATTCAGGATGCAGTTACAGGTGGAAAGGAAGTATATTTTCTCCCACTTGCTCGGAAACTTCATTATTTAAAAAAAAGAATACATTAATCGGCTGTTTTCAGTACACAACGAAATAACAAGCCAGCAATTTCCAACACGACAATAATGATAAATTGCTGGACATTGTAAGGGTTCCGTCGGCCGGTTGACAGTATTTAAGCCGACCTTAAATTTACGAAATTATTGTTGCAGAAGTGATTATCTTTGCGACGGTATTTTCTTAGTTTAGAAACATGAGTTGAAAACATTTCAGAGCCAATTTATTTATTTATTATTTATTTATATATGCTTTATTGTACACCATAAAAAACATTACATTGAATATGCATTTAAACTAAAACTAAACTAAACTTTGTGCCAATGCACATAACGTTTTTTATACGCGCAGACGACATGATATCATGTTCTCAATGTCAATGAAATAAAGCGCTTTGTGAAACCAATCGCTTTTCAATGCAAATAACTTCTACTTCCACCATCACTGCACTCTTTGAAAGCATTAGTCTTGACATCATGTGGCCACTCCTTCGGGAGCCAGTCTAACATTTGTACATACTCGGTATACAAACAAGTTATTCGCAGCCATATAAACGTTTGCACATGTCCAAAAATTCAGTTACACGTGTGTATAAAATCAAATACGCAGATACATCGATAAAGATGCGCTGTGGTCGCGATTTTGTATATTATGCCTATTTATATTTAACAAAGCAACAGTTGTAAAGATGGCGTCGGTACAACGTGATATACAGCCAAAATTAATATCCTATCTACAACGAATTGCCCAACTAGAGATAGAAATATGACAAGCTCAATACAGATTATGTCAAATTTCTATCTCTAGTAGAGCAAGTTGTGGATAATTACAATTCTATTGGTTAATGTTTCTCCGCTCCGCTCCTCTCCGCTCTAGTGGACAGGCAGCCTTAAGGGGGTAAAATTGGGGGTGAAAGTTGTGTGGGAAATCTGTTAATGCTGCTACGATGTTGAAAGCCGAGTCCCATAATGGTTATCTTTAGACGAAGTGCTGCGAACAATCATAGTGAAGCCAACAAAATCGTGCTCCTCCTGTACAAACCACCGTTCACGCACACACATGCACATCAAACCGTGCTCACCGCTCTCAGTACACATGTCTCGGCATCGCCCAATAAGCATCACCAAAAAGAAATTTCTTTCAGATGCGTGTGTGTGCGTGAGGGCTGGTTTGTACACGGAGGAGCATGGTTTTATTGTCTTCAGTACAGTGGCGAAGGGTGAATATTTTCAGAAGGCAAGCCGTAGGTACGTAAAATCCGTATCGCACATTAATAAAGTAAAAAACAATATAACAACTTTTAATTTAATTTTACATTATTTTTTGTACTTTAGAACAATAAATTAGCGTAGAAATGTCGTTGATTTCAAGCAATTCCTAAAGGGAAGCCGGTGAGAATCGTATTATATGGACCCTTCGCCGCTGCTTCACTATTATTGTTCGCAGCGCTTCGTCTATATTTTTTACTACGTCTGTGATCTTAAAGTATTGATATCCTAAAGACTGCTTTTTCGAAAACCTTTACTATTTTATCGAGTAGCTAACTAATATAAATACAGGTTAGATTAAATTCGCATCTGTATTTCTTTGATCCATCGTGACTCAACTTGTCGCCAAAGTCAGGGTTGTCACGTAGGTACAGATTGTTGTAAACGATAAAAATAAAGAGTAATAGAAAAACTTGTATGGTTTATGAGAAATAGTTAAGTAGTTCTAAGGTTAGGATAATTTTATGATTAGCATCGCTTGATTTAGGTTAGGTCGTGGATATTTATGAAATACTAATATTAATCAAATTGTAAGGCCATTCATAAAACGAATAAAAAGTAATTTTATTGAAATATCGATAAAGAGTAACATAATTTTAGATGATTATCAAGATATTGTACTTAAGATCTTATCTTACGGGCCTACTAAGCTATTAAGAGGACTTTTTACGTCAAAGCGGAAGATTTTGGTTAAATTATATTATACTAAGTTTTAACCACTAAAGAAGAGATAAAAAGTAAGAACTAATTATGTAATGAACCCTGTAAGTGGTCGAAAAAATTAGACTTAACTACTTAAGGGGAATGTACCAGCCAAGTGGCGACCCCATCAGTAAAAAAATATTACTCGCTGAATACGTCATTTATAAAAAAATCGTTTTATACGATTGAAGTACAGGTACTGTAGTTTAACCAGAAACTATTAACTCTGTAAAATATTGTTCGCTGTAGTTGTACGTAGAAAAAAATGCCAAAAGTGGCCGTTTTTCGTACTTTTTCTATCTACAACTACAGTAAAGTATAATTTACACATTAGTTTAATTTTACAGCCCATCCCTTCTATTATATTTTGCTGATCGTTCAAGTATCAATATAATAGCAAAAAAATATTATTATATTCTTAATTTTTGACGTTTGAATTTAATTATTATTATTTTGAGATGTCCAATATAAAGTACTTTATTTTAATATTTTTTATAAATTTAAATTGTGATGATCGACAAACTTAATGACGCGTAAATTAGGTAGGTACACAAAATAAATTAATATGAACTGAAACCTGTTGTTTTTAGGGTTCCGTACCCGAAGGGTGCCAAACGGGACCCTATTACTCTCGCTACGCTGTCCGTCCGTCCGTCCGTCCGTCTGTCTGTCACAGGGCTGTATCTTTTGAACGGTAATAGGTAACTGGTTAAAATTTTCTCAGAAAATATGTTGCTATGAGGTGTATCACGACAAATACTAAAAACAATAAAAAGTATAAAACCAAAGGGGGTCCCCATACAAGAAACCTCGAAAAACATGCATTTTTTTCATCGTTTTTGATCCTGCTCTATCTTCAAAACGGTAATACATACCAACGTCAAACTTGGTCAGATTATAGTGCATACTATGTAGTTTAGCCAAAAATACTAAAAATAGGGCAAACAGGCATATGTGGTGGTACCTACGTAAGAAAGAGATGCAAAAATTCACATTTCGCGTACGTCGTTGATGTCTTTTGATAAACTCTCGTAAATTAAATCAGTTTATATGGGGTATCAGGTCGATGGGTGGTACGGGACCCTTACTGCGTGAGTCCGACTCACACTTGGCCGGTTTTTTTTAAATATTTAACAACAAATTTGTTAGCCGACAACCCTAGCATGAAGTCCTCGAGCGCGTCACGGAAACGTGCGTGACCCGACCTTTTTTTGAGAACTTATACAGAGTAATGTAACATTTTACTATTCACCACGACTTTATCTAGAGCGGTATAAGAGTGGTTATTGTTAGCCATCATACATAACCGCATTGCGGGTCCCATTACGAGGTATGATAGAAACTTTAATGGGCAAGCTATACGTAAAAATTAAGGAGAAAGAACTAGTACACTGCTGGCCATTTGTATGGTA
This sequence comes from Asteroscopus sphinx, assembly GCA_949699075.1. Taxonomy (NCBI): domain Eukaryota; kingdom Metazoa; phylum Arthropoda; class Insecta; order Lepidoptera; family Noctuidae; genus Asteroscopus; species Asteroscopus sphinx. The sequence goes on from OX453028.1 coordinate 8,773,281, forward strand.
ATGTTGCATTTATTAATTTATTGTTCGTCCTCGAATTTGTTTAGTGCACGACTGCAGGTTGTAAGTGAATAAAATAATGAGTTAAGTGATTCATTGAACAGAATTGCTACGTACCCCAAGTTTACCGGTGTTGTAAACCATTCTATAGAATTATTTTATGTAAAATAGCTAGAACAAATGTTTTCGGATTTCAATTACTACTAAAGTTGTTATAGTCAACCAGTTAACAGTCGTTGTATGTATTCTAACTCTAGAACCATTTTGAACAAAGATTTATTGTTAACTAGCTTATGCCCGCGGCTTCGCTCGCGTGGGTGTCGAATACCGCGCATCCCTCGGGAACTGTTCATCTTCCCGGGATAAATAGGAGCCTATATATTAATTTGGTTTATATTCTATCTGTATGCCAAATTTCATCCAAATCCGCTCAGCCTTTACAGCGTGATTGAGTAACAATCATCCAAACATTTTTACAAAATTTCACATTTATAATATTAGTAGGTTAACAACGCTATTTCCAAGTCAAAAGAGATAATATAGCAAAATCAATTGCAATATCCCCATATCATGATGACATAAATGATGTATGTGGTATAAATATTGAACCTGAAAATTTAATGACCAGTTACATGGCTAAATTATGATTATTTAATGACCAGTTACATGGCTAAATTATGATTATTTAATGACCAGTTACATGGCTAAATTATGATTATTTAATGACCAGTTACATGGCTAAATATGATTATTTAATGACCAGTTACATGGCTAAATTATGATTATTTAATGACCAGTTACATGGCTAAATTATGATTATTTTAAGAAAAACAGTACTACGTATTATTTTCCGCTTCGTATGACAAACAAACAGCAGCCACTTTGCATCTAAATTTACAAGCTTGTAGCTTAGAAGCGAGTTGGCAACCGAAAACCAAGTCTACGACCAAACACACGAGAATGCCAATTTGTGTGCGATCTTGGCACAGTTACAAAATCCCGTTATTTTGCCTTAATATTTTTAATCGACTTCAAAAAAGAAGAAATTAGAAAGCTGAAGTTAGTGTCATTGGGCTTGATTTACAAATAGATTGACATAATAAATTTTTAACCTTTAACATTGACCAAAGGACCAAAGTTTATGATCATAGTGGGCCTAAGAATCGTATACTGGTCACGCATATAAAAATATCACATGACCGGAAGATGTCATACATAACTGGTTTTCACGGATAAGTGTTTTATATATGACCTGTAAACAACACCTACACGTAACATCAAAAAGGTTATATAACTAGATTTAAAAAATAGTTATAACTAGCTTCTGCCCGTTGTTCTACTGTGCGTGTGGTCCTGGGTTCGATTCCCGGGTCGGGAAAAGTGTTATTGGGTTTTTTCAGTAGTAAATTCTCAGTAGCAGCCCGGAGTCTGGATATGTGCCCGGTTAATGGCCATAGGTTCGCCCCCTATTACATGGGACTTACAACATAACTGGCGAAATGTGGATGTACTATACACCTCTGCCTACCCTTTCGGGGAAATACAGGTGTGACGTTATGTTATGTTGTTGTTGTCTGCCCGTTGCTTCGCATCCGTGTAATTCGGTGTTTATCACAGAAAGACGTTAGCGCATCCCTCGGGAACTTTGGTGGATTTCTGGATTTTCTGGTTTTTTGTCGCTGGGGCTTAATATCTCTTACCCCTGCTAGGTTAATATCTTATACCTACTGAATAACATACGAATGCTTTGAACAATGTTGTTTGCTTTTTTAACTGACGAAAATAAAACTTTTTAACAAAAAATTGAACCGACGAAAACAGAAACTGAAAAGCGAAAAATAACTAATTATGAGTCGGCGCCAAACGAACTTTTAACAAGCAAAGTGCGTGTAAGTTGCAAGTGGCCGAGCGGAGAACGCATTTTTGGAAAGTTATTGTTTATCGTTGAAAATTTCACGTTGTATTTGATGTGACGTTGTTTTTATTATTTATTTAAAGTAATTTAATGATCTTCGTTGATTGGTTGTTTGGCGCCGACTCATAATTAGTTATTTTTCGCTTTTCAGTTTCTGTTTTCGTCGGTTCAATTTTTTGTTAAAAAGTTTTATTTTTCATTTTTTTGTGGTTAAAATCTAACTCCAGGTCTCCATTATGTCGTAGTGTCTAGAACTATATTTATGTGTGTCAAGTTTCAACAGAATCGGTTAACAGGTAAGAATTCAGTGGGTGAACAAACACTCATCCCCTGTTTTACAACCCTTAGGGGTGGATTTTGATTTTGAAATTTAAATGGGACCAACTTCGAGATATACCCTATCCATTAAAAAAAGAATCATCAAAATCGGACCACTCTGTAAAAAGTTATGCGTGGTCATACATAAAAAAAATAAAATAAAAATATATATATATATATACGCGTCGAATTGAGAACCTCCTCCTTTTTTTCGTCGGTTAAAAAAGGAGGAGGTTCTCAATTCGACGCGTATATATTTTTTTATTTATGACCTCGCATAACTTTTTACAGAGTAGTCCAATTTTGCCGATTCTTCTCTTTTACCTTTAAACGGTTTTATAATTTAATAAAAAGTACGTATGGTCGATCGCACGTCTGTGGTAAGGGTTTGTCATTGACAGCGTCTTTATTTCTTACACAGACATAGTAAAAAATATAGACTAGTGTACAAACCAGCGCTCACGCACACACCATGTACCTGAAGGATATTTGTTTTCGCGAAGCTTACTGGAAGATGCCGCGACATATGTACTGAGAGCGGTGAGCACGGTTTGAGTTGCATATGTGTGCGTGAGCGCTGGTTTGTACACGAAGAAGCACGGTTTTTTTGGCTTCACTATGATTGTTCACTGCACTTAGTCTATATTTTTAACTATGTCTGTGATTTCTTACCAATAAGGGCGATTTTCTAATTCAAGTGTTATACCACTGACGTGCAGTCAACTGCACCATAAATAAGAGCTCAAACACAGAAAAAAAGATAATCTCAAAAGTTTTAATTACTACTAGGTAAACGTTTTCCGTGTTTGAAATCTGAATATGAAATCGACCATCAAAATTCCTGTTCACAAAACTTTTAACGATTCCACAGTCAATCACGACCAATTTGTGTTTCTATGCATTTTTAAATAGCGGCCAATTAATTTATCCCGCAGTGTAATGCTGGCCGAATTCGTAATTAAATAAAAGTTGGTCTATAAAGATGACAGTTTAGTTTGGTTTATTAAATAAAATAATAGTGTTAGTGAAAGTTAGGTTGAAGCTTAATTTTTATTAACTTGGTTAATATTGAACCGTAAAACGTAGTTAAGCTTCGTGGGGTATTTAGACTGAAGCGAAAATTTATCGAAGCCAGGTTGTAAGAGCCTCCTCAAATGTCAACATTACCTGAATGGGGTATACCATGCCATATTTATTTATTTTTGATGTACCCTTAGGGTCAGTCTTTCAATAGCCAGTTAACTTTTAACTGACGAATAAGCCCCCCTAGCCAAGTTGACAATCTATAATTGTCAACGCTATAGAAAACAATAAAAATGTATGGGAATGACATGAATCAACGAATGACTTTTTCGTTTAGATATGTCATTGCCATACATTTTGATTGTTTTCTATTAGCGTTGACGATTGTAGATTGTCAACTTGGCTAGGGGGGCTGTTCGACATTTTGACAGTTGTACTTTAGAAAATCTGTCAAGACGTCACATTTATTCCTCAGTTAAAAGTTATCAGACTATTGAAATACCGGCCCTTAGACTAGTAAAGTTATAGGCAGAATCAACGGTGCAAGAGGTCTGGCTCTGTTTTCAGCGTGTTTAGCTTTGTGACTAAGCCCCACACCTCAGTTTTAGAAACAGAACCAGTCTGTACTAACAGTGTAGGCACATCTTCACACTGGCTGACACAAGTAAGCTGTCTGGATTTCCTTAGTCCAGAAGTAATAATAATAAAATCTTTATTTCAGATCATAAGTAGATCCATATAGTGTTAGTAAAACAAAAGAAAACCTAAAAACCTAATGTTAGTAACTTATAATTAATAAATGCTGCTGAAGTTAAAACTGGATATAGTTCGCACTAGACGTGTGAAGCCTTATCCAGTGTCGCAACATTGGACAATCCCACTTGTCGCACAATACAATGCGCTTAGGATAATACTCTGGAGTTATATATCCTGATCGTAGCACGAGGCGTTCTATGAATTTTATTAGCCACCATAGGGAAGGGACGTGATTTGTGTGTGAAATGGCCAATGGCATTATAAATTTTAGTTTGCCAAACTGAGACATGAAAAAAACAAAACAAAACGACAAACGTAAACTCACATAATAATTTCATAGGTTTTCGCGATCACTACACATTATGATAAAACAAAGTCATCATCAATTTGTCATCTTAGTCTACCCGCGACCACGTAATGCTGCAAAGCTTTCGAAACGTCAGGAAAACCAATTTAAATAATATACGCGATTTAATCCGGTTAAACTTTGTTTTATTATAATGTAAACTCACATGTTATTGTGATATTATAACTGTTTAATTTTGTAAAACTAAAGTAACTATTCAATGTTCCTCAAAAGAATTTGGGTTCCATAACAGTTAAAACGAAATTTACACAAAAAGCCATTACAGTAATTTAGCTTTAGGTATCTTTTGTCAGATCAGTTTGTTAGATTAATAAGTAAGGTTAGGTCAATGATTACGCTCGTAATATATAAGTCTATGGGTTAGGTACACAACTTGCAGCAAAAGATGCAACAGTAACTTCTTTAAAAAAACGAATAGAAACTAATTCGCTTTTACTCCCTGATGTACATACCCAGCACAGTCGACCGCACGTCAGTGTTAACAGTAACCTTGACAGTGTCTCTATTTCGTAAGCAGTAAGGGCGGTTTTTATAATTCAAGTCAACCAACCAACGAATGTCCAAAAAAGCAAGATTAAAAATTAATTAGAAATGTCCATTATCACCTTAACAAAGGTTTTCAGACTGAAATTGGCCATAAAAATCCTCATTGCCGTTACCTAGTTAGACCCCAACAAATTATTGACCCGCGCCTGCTAAATGTTACCGTATCTTGTCACAGATTTAGAGAGTTGCTGGAAGTGATCGGTAATTAAACCGGTAGTCCTGGTTTTCATACCAATGTTGCTGTTTCTTTTGTTTACGAACAAAATAATTAAGTCTCACTATGTCTCCTTCGGATGGCCGAACAATTCTAAAGTGGCGACCGCGTACTGGAAGGCGCAGCGGAGATAGGCCCCCTACAAGTTGGACCGACGACCTGGTGAAGGTCGTGAGTATCCGCTGGATGCGGGAAGTGTAGAACCGGTCATTGTGGCGATGCTTGGTGCTGCTTGGCTTGCAGGTCTATGTCCAGTAGTGGACGTATTCCGTCTGAAGTTATGATGATGATGTCTCCTAACAAAAAACATTACAGAAGGTTAGAAGATTTTAGTCCGAAAGAAAAAGAAAGCAATGAAAGCCTAGTGGTTGAAAGCTTACTTTTCATACAGGAGGGTGTGAGATCGAACCCGCTAGCACCTCTGGCTTTTCGAATCCATGTGGACTGTAATTTGATTATTACTTGCTTTAACGGTGAAGGAAAACATCGTGAGGAAACCTGCACAGCTGAGAGTTCTCCATACAGTTCTCAAAGGTGTGTAATCTGCGAACTATAAGATTAAAGATTAACATTTGACTCAATATAGTCTCCATCATCATTGTGAAAAGGGGAAAGTTACAATGATCATTAAAATCTGAAGTACTACCACCGTACCTACTTCTCCGCCAAACAGTGATGCTTGCGTTGCTGTTTCGGTCTGAAGGGTAAGGGTGCCGGTGAAAAATCAATCACATGAGGCTTTCCATCTTCATGTCTCAGTTTGACGAACCACTTGCGGTACCATTTTGGCAACAGCCTAGGTGGTATTGAAGTTGTTATGGGCAGAGGTAACCGCTTAACATCAGGTGGGCCTTTGGCTCGTTTCGCCATCCTATAATATAAAAAAGTGTCGACAAGTATGATTTCAAATTATCAGAAATTTCTTTCTATTTGGAATATCATAAAAATACCTCATGCCACATCCAGCACCCGCTGTATCGCAGTACCCAGAGTCAATTTTATTAACCATCTGTTTGGGTTCCAGTAATTTAATTAATTTCCCGCCCTTCTTTCAGGGTTAACGGAATCCTATTTTAATTGAATATCAGGTTTGTTTTTAAAGGTACTACCAAAAATGTTCGACTATGTACATTGGGCTAAGAATATTTGCGAAAATGTGTTTTTGGTCGAAAATTTGTGATAATCCTTAGATTAGAAAGTATCGGTGAATTCATCGACCATACAGCCCAATAGACGCCTAATGTTGATATAATAGATATAATGCGTACAATACATTCTGCCACTAGCTCAGGTGGGGTACTGCAATCCGATTGGCCCTATCAAGGCGGCTTTTGGCTAATCACTAACGCGGCAGTTTTGACGGCTAATGTTAGTACCGTCTTTTAAATAATATAAAAAATTTGGTAATTTTTAACAGTAGTCAACTACCTGATTGCACCCCTCCCTCTTCTCATGGGTGTAGTAAAAAGCGACTAAGGGATTCACCAGAGGATGGGCAGCAGCGTTCTCTGAGTATTTAAACATCCTACTGCGATCGCCAACCCGCCTGCCATGCGTGGCGATTATGGTATATCCCCCCATTTGGGGGAGGCCTTTGTCCAGCAGTGGACGTTTATTGGCTGAAATGATGATGAATGGTCTCCCGAAAACTAATTAAAAGAGGAAATGCGGGTGGTCTTTTCTCCATAAAAACGCTCTCGACTGTTTTCTTTCTGATTTATAATTGCTATATGCTATATATATATATAAAAAAAGCTGATTTTTAGAGTAAAATAAAAATCAGCTTTTTCTATGCCCCTATGTTTCGTTTTTGTTGATAAATTATTTCTAGAAGCCTTCAAAAAATCTTCTTTTTTTTTTCCAAAAAAAAAATTAAAATTGCCTATATATACCACTTTCTACAGAGGCCTAGTTACATAAATTTGACAACTATTAATGAAAAAGCATAAACATAGCGGCGCAGTACACATTCTTTTTATTCAGTTTATGTAATATCTATCAAATTGGTCCAGTTTCGGAAGAGAAAATAGTCGAGAGCCAAACCTCAAATTATATGACTCTTTTACTGAGGCTTTTCAATCAGAACTGCAGTTGTCCTTATCTGGGGGCACGGCAGTGCCCCCGCCATGACGAGCAGCCGGCAGTCGGGCACGGCCGTACCATCCTTTTTCGCTTTTACTTGAGACAATGTGACAGCGATAGTTTCTTCAAATACCTAATCTTCAAAAGCCTCTCTGCCCGCAATAATCCAGTGATATAGGTAAATAGCGCACTTTCCATTTTCAATAGATTTGGTTAAGGACATCCAATACTCGTAGATACCCACAAATGCCAGTAAAAACTATTAATTTGGCATAAGTGGCATTGCCAACTCGTTCGCCATTTTCAACTCTCTCGATTTGCCGTTGTTAAGGGGAAACCCTTTGTATATTAAAAAGGGTAACCCAAAGAGTTTTCTTGATAAACCACATGATAAACTTTATGTATATTATTTCTCAGTTTGGTTTCAGTCGACTAACGGGAAAAATTAATAGCCTATCTATCCTCGATTTGCCCTACTAGAATCTATAGAAATATGACATTAGCTCCATATATTTTAGGTCAATTTTCTATCTCTACGGTAAATCGTGGATAGATAGGTTTTACGCCTGCTGAGGAGTAATAGTAGATTACTGTCGAGGCCTGAAATGAAACAATTGACGGCTGAGTAATATTGGAAAAACGAGGCGAAGTCAACTACTTCCGAAGTGATTTTAAAAAGATCTTTCAGCCGAGTCCTTTTTAACTAAACGAGGCCGTTAATTGCTATTTCGGCCGAGACTTGTAAAGCACTTTTCTCTCATTTGCTAGGAAACAATACACAAATTAATTCAACAGTATCTAATTCTCATTCGCGGCAATTCATCCGGGCGTGGTTCTTGTTCTATTTTCAATGTTTAAAAAAAAATGCGCATTCACCCTTTATAATTATAAATATTTTTTACCTAAAAATACCTTATTTATGTAAGTGTGTACTTAAAAACCTCGGTAGCATAATTTAAAAAACAAAAAAATGTCCAGCAATTTCTATTACCTACTGTCGTGTTGGATATTACTGGCCAGTTATTTCGATGCGTATGGAAAAGAGCCGATTGATGTATGTTTTTTTTATGAATAATGAACCAATTTTCAAGCAAGTGGGAGAAAAAATGATTACCCGTTAGATGCCAGGCACATGTGCCTGACGCTATTGGAGGTATTTTGTATGAAATAGCTATTCCTTTTTCGCGATTTCAGGGTTGCTTCAATAGTAAAAGTTGTACCTTAAGATCGACATTCACCCCTAAAAGGACCTAAGCTAATAATGTTACACCAGACATTTATCCCGTGGCTTGCCTGAGAGTTTATATTGCTGTTGATTGCGATATCGTGAATATCCACTTCACTTATAACAACTATTAAAAAACAATAGGTACAAATAAATAAGACGGCACCGCATGCCCTTAACTCACCTGTTTACATATGCATGCCCGTAGAATTGGAAACCAATCGAGTTGCTTTCCCACTCGCTCGTATGACTGTATGTATCTACTTATCGTGTATCGTGCGCCTGTCATACTGGATGCTGGATTCATTTAAATAGGGATATTAAAACGAGGATGGATGAATTTCTTTGGGTGGTTCCACACGTTGGCCCCAACTTTGTGACAAGCGTTGGCTAGTACACACGTTGGAGATAATGTTAGTTTAGCGGGACTAATACTCAGAGCCAATGTAAAGACTTCTGAAATAGATGTTGCACTGGGCACTTTAAGATTATTGAGTGATTAAGAGCTGAACTGTCAATAAAAATAACACAATAGTTAAACAATGGATGTCGTCTTTGATAAATGTTTCGACAACAAAACATTATTATTTGTTAATAAACATGAAGTTTTTTTTATAGAAATTCTATAACTATTGTGTCCATCCACGCGGATGACATTTTCAAGACGCGGTAACCGTAGGACTCAGCTCATTTGATACACCTTACTGCATGAGTGCTGCAGCAAGACTGAGAAAACCGCCAACGTGTGGACGCATTACCAACGTTGGCGCATAATTGCTGTGATAAAACCGACACGCGATGGCAAACTGCCAATGCCCGCCCCAACATTCGGGCCAATGCTATTTTCCCGATCCACACGTTGGCGAATACCGTTAGCCCCAACGTTCTGTCCAACGTGTGGAGCCGGGGTTAGGGTGATGAATTGGGAGTTTGAAATATCTCAAGGGTGTTTCGAATACATTATTCTACAGGTTGACTGGTTGATCGAGAGACTTATTGAAGGAGGATGTTTAGTACTCGATTCTCGTCCTAAACATGTGAAAAAAACACTCAAGTGCAAGTCAGACTCACACAATAAGAGTTCCGTAACACCCATTGACCTGATACTCCATAGAAACTGATTTAATTTACGAGAGTTAATCAAACGACATCAACGTACCGTGCGCGAAATATGAATTTTTGCATCTCTTTCTTACGCGGGTAACACCACATATGTCTATGTTGGACCTATTTTTAGTATTTGTTGCTAAATTAAATAGTATGCACTATAATCGAACCAAGTTTGACGCTAATAGATATTACCGTTTTGAAGATAGAGCAGGAACAAGAACGTTGAAAAAATGCATGTGTTTCGAGGTTTGTTGTATAGGGACCTCCTTTGGTTTATTGTGTAAATCTTGGTTTGCAACTTGGTCGCTCACAATGTGCCTGATAAGAAGGCTCAAAGTCACTCAAAGATGATTATGATCTTATTATCTTTGGTATGTATTGTTTGAAAATTTAAGGTTAGTGCACACTTATTTCAATCCTTTATTTTTTCGATAGTGTATGAGCCTTGGACCTCTTCTCAAAATGAGAAGGGTATAGGCATTAAAAGAAAGCTCAAAGTCACTCAAAGGTCAATGGAGAGGGCTATGCTCTGAGTGTCCTTGTGTGATGGAATCAGAAATGAGGAGATTCGCAGGAGTACGAAGGTAACCGACATAGCCCGAAGAATTGCCAAAACTGAAGTGGTAGTGGGCGGGGCACATTGCTCGTAGAACGCATGGCCATGGCATTGTTAGTCTTTCACGCAAAAACTACTTTATGGATTTTAATTAAATTTGGCATGCAGGTAGAACATAACCCGGATTAACATATAGGCTACTTTTTATCACAGGAAGATGAACAGTTTCCGAGGAAAGTGCGATAAACCACACCCACGCGGGTGAAGCCTTGGGCACAGGCTAGTTAATTATAATATCCAACCAGGTAAATCCCTGACTAAATTCACACAAAAAAGTTAAATATAATAAACAATACCTTAACTGAAATCCCGAATTAATAAGCTTTGGCAAGAAATCCGTATAATGGAACGATTGACTAAGAATAATAGACTTGTCAAAAGCGAGGAGTTCTTTTCAATTCCCCTGCGAAATTATTGATTGTGATATTTCATGTTTTAATTAAGCGCCTTTGGTTTTCTCACAAGCTGTTCTTGTAGGCAATTCTCTTGAGCTTTTATAATAAGCAATAACAAATTATTAGGTTTGTTAGATAACAAAGTTGAGAAAAAAAAATTGAATTGAGGCTAAGATTAAGAGAAGGAATAACTGAATCTTAGGGTTGTCATCTAAATATACACGCAAAATTTCATCCAAATCAGTCCAGCCGTTTTAGTAGTAGTAGAGCTCCTTTGTGAAAGAGCTCGTCCGGGAAAGTATTATCACCGTACCTAATTCTCCGCCAAATAGTGATGCTTGCATTGTTGTGTTTCGGTGCCGTGCCGTGAAGGGTACGGGTGCCGGTGAAGTTACAATCACATGAGACTTTCCATCTTCAATGTCTCAGTTTGGCGAACCGACTTGCGGTACAATTTAGGCAACAGCCTAGGTGGTATAGCAGTTGTTATGGGCAAAGGTAACCGCGGGCCTTTAGCTCGTTTCGCCATCATAGGATCATATTCCTCCTAAATGGTGTTTTATAGTATAGACTATAAAAAAAGCCATTTAGGAGTTAGGTGAAAAACACGTACAGAAGAATTATGTACAGGTATTATGATAATTTAATTACAGAAATAGAATATAGGTATATATGGCTACAATAGACAGTATAAAATACGGAATGGCCCCCTAAGCTAGGAAATGTTTAAAATTCTCGGCAAAACATAGGTCATACCCTCAATTACTACTTGTTCGATACGCCGGGAACGTGTTTGAATGAATCCCGGACTACCGGGGAAAGCTACACGGAAATTACAACTACGACCAACCGAGCTCCTTAATTACAACTATCAATTGTCTATTGTACGAATTTCTAGATTAGTTTGAACTACTTGAAGTATTTTTTACTACTAAGCAATTTATACTTACAGTAAATAAAACTTTTAAGCGCCCCAAATAAATAAATTATTATTCTATTTTATTCGAAAGACCGGCCAGAAAGTGCTTAAAATATTTTTACTTTTACTGATAATTAATAAGTTTTAGTATTGTGTAGTTAGATTAGTATTGTTGTGAATTAAATATTACTAAAATCATCCATAAGTAATAACTTTTGACGTGGAGCGGTCTTTCAGATAGATCCTGGGACAAAATGGGTTTTGAAACCAAGTGAAGAATCCATAGTATGCCAAAAAGCCGCGATTACGCAAAAAATCTAGTGTGAAGTTAATCATTGTTGTAGTGTGACAAATAAAATAACAATATAAATCTGGTGTGTTAAAATCATAAAGGTATTATACACGTCAGTATAGAAATGTCTTTGGTTAAAATGCTTTCGAAATTATAGTGGGTTCAGGAAAATATGAAGTGCTTCAGTCTTTGTTTAGCGAGATTCCGTCCGCTTTTTTAGGGTTCCGTACCCGATGGGTGTCAAACGGGATCCTATTACTCTCGCTACGCTGTCAGTCCGTCCGTCTGTCCGTCTGTCTGTCACAGGTTTGTATCTTTTGAACGGTAATAGGAAGCTCGTTGAAATTTTCTGAAAATATGTATTGCTATGACTACTATCACGGCAAATACTAAAAATAAAATAAAGTCTAAAACCAAAGGGGACCCCCATACAAGAAACCTCGAAAAACATGCGTTTTATTAAACGATTTTGTTCCTGCTCTATCTTCAAAACCGTAATAGATAGGTACTAGTGTCAACCTTGGTCTCATTATAGTGCATACCATGCAGTTTAGCAACAAATACTTAAAATATGGCAAACATAGATATATGTGGTGGTACCTGCGTAAGAAAGAGAGAGAATTTATATTCCGCTCATGTTACGTTGATGACTTTTGATGAACTCAGTTTCTATGGGGTATCAGGTCGATGGTAAGGAACTCTTACTGCATGAGTCCACGCACACGCACTTGGCCGGTTTTTTATTCGTCTGAGCCTCAAACAGTGATTTTACATGCCCACCAAATTTTTATTCCATGACCTAGAATATTTCCAAAACTAGTTTTATAATCTGTTAAAAAGTTATTTTCAATACATGCATTAGAAGAACTAAAAGAAAATTGCCCCCTCTTTGTATGTTTGGACCCTCAAATTTCTTTTTTATATCATTTCAAATATCATTTTCGGCTTTAGCCTAAAGTTTTACGTATTATGTGAGATTTTGAAGTAATTATAGTTAAGAAGTTATAAAGTCCTGACAGACAGATAGACGGACAAAGTACTGAGCAGTCGAGTTAACTCAGAGACTGCTTCGCTCGGTCAATAAACTACTGCATATAAAGGCTATTTATTGCCTGAGCAAGATTTTACTCGTATTATTATAGCTATCTCGAGTGGCAAGAGAATTGCTGGAGAATTGCTAGTTATATTATCGGTACATATTGAACATTGGTCTATGCAAATGTACCGCTCGCACTGACTACTAATGATCAGTAGTACATAACTATGACTGTACATAGTTAGTTACTAGTAGTGTCACGAACAAACTGAACACTTTCGATAGTGGAGCTGTAATTGGTTGAATTGAGAGGATTTAGTAAAGTAAAAAGAGAATAGTACATTACTGTCGAGGCCTAAAATGAAGCAATTGACGGCCGAGTAATATTGGAAGTACGAGACGAAGCCGAGTACCTCCGAAGTGATTTTTTTAAACTCAACGAGGCCGATAATTGCTATTTCGGCCGAGACTTGTTTAGTACTTCTCTTTCATTTGCGAGGAAACAATACACAAACTAATTCAAAAGTATCTAATTTTCATTCGCGTCGTATCCGCCCGCGGTGCTTGTTATAATTTCAAAGTTTTGAAAAAAAAATGCGCATTCATCCTTTATAATGATAAATATTTTGTACCTAAAAACACCTAATTTATGTAAGTATGTAGGTAGGTACTTAAAAACCTCGGTAGCATAATTTAAAAAATAAAAACTGTAAAGCTTTTTCTATTATTGTCGTGTTGGTTATTATTTATATACAAATATATATTATATTACTGGCCTGTTATATCGTTGTGTACGGAAAAGAGCCGGTTTTTGGTGGTGTATTCTTTTTTTGAATAATGAACAAATTTCCGAGAAAGTGGGAGAAAAGATCTTTTATGTCTCTTTTCTAAAATATTAGAATACCTATTGGAGAGGTTACACCCCGTGGCGTGGGGGTATGGTCTATGATTAAACCCTACAGAGACGTAATCACCCTGATACATCAGATTTTATCCATTTTACACAACAACCATACAGCCCAATAGACGCCTAATGTTGAATATAATGCGTACAATAAATTCTGCCACTAGCTGAGGCGGGGTACTGCAATCCGATTGGCCCTACAGGCGGCTATTGGCTTATCACTAACGCGGCAGTTTTGACGGCTCATGTAATTGGTCAAAACTGATTTGAAGATTGCAAGTGGCGAATAGTGGCGACCTACATTAGTGTAATTTCATATATGTGTTGCAGACTTCGGTCGCCTGTTATAAGGCGTCTATAGGTTGTATGATCGATGATTTTACAAAACATGTTTATTCTTATACTAGAATAACAAGAGATTTTTGCTACAACTCCCCATGATAATCTAAATTCAGCTCAAACACAAAAATCTAGCTTAATATATCTTTTCTGAACCTAACTTACGTCCGTCGAGAAACTATGCCATTTGGGACCCACAAGGAATTTAATCCGGATAAAAATAGGGAAACCTACGAATCTAGGCAATAGCTACGGGACCTAGGTCTGGAACAATACAATTATCTAGACTGAATTTGATTTTATTTTACTGCTGTGCTTCTAAATGCGATAGCATTATGTCTACACTGTGCATTATGAGGTGGGATCTTCGTTTAAATTTGGAATAGAAAGAAACGAAAAGAAAGAAATAAAAATGGTTTATTGTTTGACGACGTCTGTGGTCTAGTGGTTCAAGTGTCGGACTGCTGATCATGAGGTCGTGGGTTCGATTCCCACAGGACACACATATTTGTGTGATGAACATAAGTGTTTGTGTTGGTCTGGGTGTTTCTTAAGTATTATAAGTATTTATTTACAAAAAAAAAAGTATATAATTATTATATCCATTGTCTAGTACCCATAGTACAAGCTCTGCTTAGTTTGGGACTAGATGGTGCTGTGTAAAAAAATAAGAAAAAAACATTGTCCCAGTTAACGGCGTGCAATATCTAAATAACTATACTAGTGTAAAGCAGGAAGGTATACAAATAAATAAAAAACATAATAAGGTAAGTACCTAAAACGATTTAAGTAAGTAACACATATTTTGTGAAAATTTTAACTAGTTAACTCATAAGATATTTAGTTGAAATTTTCAACTAGATATAGTATTAGTAGTAGTTAGTATTTTTTTTTGACAACCTTCGGGTACGGAACCCTAAAAATCATAATATCTACCTCTGTTACTGATTATAAATGACGCTACGCTCTTAAGACCCACAGAAAGTACCAAAATATCTACTCCAATCGAGATTTTCACAAAGTAAAAGCAAACTCGAAATCGTCGCCAAAATATACCCCGAAATTATCTCCCGATTTCCAAACCAAGGGGTACATTAGGAACTCGATTCCCCCCTTTACCTACCCCTCAAATCAGACAAAAGCCAGTGAACCCTGAACGATAAGCAAACAGTCCACAATCACCTGGCCTTCCCTCGATGTAAATCCTGCTATTCTTGGTAAATATTTGAATGGTACCTACCCTCGTATTGTAACGAATTTGTAATGTGTGTTTGTTTCACCTTGAGCAAGGCGCCATCTATTAACGAGGACAGTAAATAAATTGCATGGAATAAATAACAGATGGCAGTAAATACTCTTGCTTATTAGACTGAACTTTGTTTATTCCCAAGGAAATTAGTGTTTAGAAAAATGGCTTGGTTCTTTTTTTAAGTTCTTGATGATGTATGTGATGGTGGATGGGTGTATCCATGTATTATGTAGGACAGATTTATGTTGTTTTTTTTTTATGAATGTATGACTGTGGAGGTGTTTGAATTTTTTAAATTATTTAAATAAATAAATATTTTTGGGACATTATTACACAGCACCATCTAGTCCCAAACTAAGCAGAGCTCGTACTATGGGTACTAGACAACGGATAAAATACTTCTTAACTTTTTTTTTTTGTAAATACGTACTTATAATACATAAGAAACACCCAGACCAACACAAACACTTATGTTCATCACATAAATATTTGTACCCTGTGGGAATCGAACCCACCTCGTGATCAGCAGTCCGACCCTCGAACCACTAGACGACGTCGTCATCGTAATCCTTAAGATGTCTTGATTTTTCACCAGCAATTGGCAATCTTTCGGGGGACCAAGATCCCTCTATATTTTTTGCGTCACACGATCTTATGAAAAAAACATTATTATGTAATTTAAATTAAATCACTGCAGTAATTATGTAAAACATAAACATAATCAATTAGACTAGCAACAGCTCATGTCATGCGTGCACAGAATCTCGATATAATCCCTAATGAATGGCCTAATCAGTTAGGTACAATTACTGCAAATGTACTAGTTGCTAACATGTTATGTATGGGGTTAACATTTCATTAATATGTAATTTTTGTCAAGCTATTCAGTATTTCATTGTCCATGAGATCGACATCTCCAAAATTACGTCAGCCCACATCATTCGGTCTTTTGTCTATGACATGGATTTTTTTATCCTAAATGGGCTTGCGTTTAACTACTTCCTCACCTGATCTTAAGTGATCGTGTAGTCGACGATGAGCTCACTTCCCCAACAAAAATTTATTCAGGACCACCAGATTATACCTCGATCCTTCTTTGGCAGCTTTCTTCAGGGCGTCAGACCATGTGGTTGGGGGCCACTTACGATACCACAATTCCCGATCTTTACTTGAGGACTCCTTGGGGGTCCAACCTGTCATGACTTACGGTGCCGAGACATGGACACTAATAGTTGGGCTAGTTCACTAATTCAAAGTCTCCCAGCGAGCAAATTTATTTTTTATAGTATCGGATGGCCAAAAGACTTTCCATCTTGATGTCTCAGTTTGGTGAACCGACTTGCGGTACCATTTAGGCAACAGCCTAGGTGGTATTGCAGTTGTTATGGGCAAAGGTAACCACTTAACATCAGGTGGGCCTTTAGCTCGTTTCGCCATCCTATTACTATAAAAAAAGGTCAGAAATCGTCACCCAAATTTCAATAGAGACGGAGGTTGGAAACTGCCACCTGACTGAAAACCAGCTCTCAGGTTTTCACCATATAGCCATGTCCAGTTGAGCCTGGAGTGTAACATGGTTAGGGGTGTGTGTACCGGTGATTATCCACCTGCAGACTCAGAAACGACAAGCGAGAGATGCACGACCGCCACTTCTTCTTCCTTCGTGTCAATGGTTCACACTTTTTTTATATAATATTTGGCCACTTCTATGGCGGTGATCGTGGCTTCATTTAGGTCGGCTCTTGTACAGTTGACAGGGCACAAGGGACAAGTAAGCAAATGGGCCATGGACTGAATGGGGGCCCCACAATCGCATTCAGTTTTTGAGGAGTCTCGAATTCCCCATTTGCACAAATTTTCTCTGCAGCGACCGACTTGAGTCCGGAGCCGGTTAAGGGATATCCAGACTGGCCACGGGAGATTGTGGCCTGGGGGCAGGTGTTCTTGCGGTACTACAAAATCAGGTGGTGGTGGGAGCCTTTCCTTCCACAACTCCGTCCTCATTACACTGCCACTGAAACTGTGCGCTCTATCATCGCGAGCGCAGCGCTACGCGGCGCGCTGTGGCCTCTAAGTCCACAGTTCGGTCCGCGACACCGCCGCGCAACCAAATCATGATTAAGGGCCCCGTTCGAGCTTAAAACTAGTCGGGCACACCCGATGGAATTACGTGACTGAAACAGTTTATATTAATAATTATAAAAAAAGAAATTGCATTAAATTCTTCCTGCAAGTTTAGGCACACGTTTTCTCCGCATATTTCCTACTACATTTTAAACCATGAATTCACTAAAAGCACCACAAGGAACTCGTCCAAACAAAAACTTATAAAACAGCATAAAGTATCAAACTACCTTACTATTAGTTCGTAAGTGCTTTAACAACAAGACGGGTAGCCCTTGCTGTGCTTCTGACGTAAGTATAAGTTGCGCCGGTGAATACCTAAAATATCCGCAAGTAGGTCGCCTAGTTCGGTGGCTAAGTGTATAGACGCTGCAATTTGGCTTGAAACCTCCGAGCTGTAAGCTGGACCGCTGTTGCTGTGGTCCAAGTCTTAAAAAGTTGGCGGAGTATTTTTTTCGCATATCGATTTAATATACTGCAGATTAAAAACATTAAATTCGATTCTCCTCGCCTATTCAGATGCGGCTGTACATCAGTATTTTACACGGAGCGACTGCCATCAGACCCCCGCAACCCATCATTCATCATCAGCATCACTTCAGCCGAAAGACATCCACTGCTGGACATAGGCCTCCCCCAAGAATCGCCACAACAACCAGTCCTGCGCTTTCCGCATCCAGTGGATTGCCGCAACCTTCAGTAGGTCGTCGGTCCCCCTTGTGGGGGGCCTACACACGCTGCGCCTTCCAGTACGCAGTCGCCATTCCAGAACTTTACTACCCCATCGGCCATCCGTTCTGTAAGCAATGTGCCCCGCCCACTGCCACTTAAGTTTGGCAATTCTTCGGGCTATGTCGGCTACTTTCGTTCTCCTGCGAATCTCCTCATTTCTGATTCAATCACGCAGGGACACTCCGAACATAGCCCTCTCCATTGCCCGTTGTGTGACTTTGAGCCTTCATATCAGCCCCATTGTGAGCGACCACGTTTCAGTTACTGGGTAATACCGTCTTCATCATCTTTTTACTTTCACTATGATCGATCCAACCCAACTACAAAAAACCGTTTGAAGGTAAATGAAAAAGCCAAAATACATCTAAAGATGTATTTTGGCAGCCATTCGCAAAGTAGTACAATTTTCTCTATACTTAAAGTTGTTTATACAACTTTAATATTTAGCGGATGCCATTAAAACATCTATTGTAAGACTTGGAGATGTATATTGGCTTTTACTTTTACCTTTATACGGTTTTTTGTTACTTGTGAGTTGCACGAAATGTTATCATTTTTCTTATAACTTCGACCACACGCTAACTCACAGTCGAAATTCTATTCTAGACTGGATTCCGCAAACTATAAAATGCACCAAAATGTATCTATCCAGCCAGGAAGCGAGGAATTTAGTTATGACTTCGTTTATTATGTACAAGCATTTTATACGTATAATTGAAAAACTGAAAATCTCTTAAGGGGTCCTCATCAGTATGAACAACTTTTACTATGAGACCAACACTGAAATAGCGAAAAAAGTATTTGCTGTTCCCCTGTGTTTACATAAATCGACAATATGTAGAGACAAGCTGATTTTTTTAACCATTTCACCGTTTAGATGCTCAACGAGATCCTCCTTGCTTCGGAAGCACATTCATCCACTCAGCCTATCACAGTCCACTGCTGGACATAGGCCTCTCCCAAGTTGCGCCACAACACTCAGTCCTCTGCCTTCCACATCCAGTCCCCCCAGCCACCTTCTTCAGGTCGTCAGTTCAACTGGCGGGGGGATGCCCTACGCTGCGTTTGCCAATTTGCGGTCTCCGCTCTAGGACTCGCCTGCTCCAACGGCCATCGGTCCTTCCAGACATGGCCAGCCCACTGCCACTTCAGCTTACTGATCCTACAAGCTATGTCGGTCACTCCGGTTCTTCTCCGGAAAGCACGTTGCCATACGAATACCTACGGCAGTCGCTACGGATAGTCAGAAGCCCGAATGTCTGAAAACTTCTGTAACCCAGTACAGTTACTACAACTCAGTAGTTGCGGAGGTCTGATTGCAGTCACTTCGTGTAAAATACTGATGTTCAGCCGCATCTGGTTAGACTGGAAGCCGACTCCAACTTAGCCGGGAAAAGGCTCGGAGGAAGACTTGCTTTTACGGTGAAGGAACCTGCACAGTACATACATGAGGGAACTCCAAAAAGCAATCGATGGTATACTTCTCAGAGCAACAGAATACTAGAGAGAAGATAAGCCGCCGCGTTAAGACTGACCGTTGTATGCACATTGGGCATACACTGCCGCTAGTTTACCGTCACTTGCACCCGAGTGAGCATGTGCGCTAGTTTGAGAGAATACTTTCTTTTATTTCAAAAATGCCATAAGGATACAAGTGTTCGTGTTTTATGTGTGTGCGTGCTTTTTACTGTAATTTATTGATGCGTTTCTTGCGTTTTTGTGTCCGTAATTGCTTGCGACACTCTGACTCCATGCAAACTAGGTGGCTTGCCCGGTCTCCTTATATTCCGTTATCTGTGGTGTATTTAGTTCGACAACTAGTACCTAGGCTAGGCAGCATGTTAGACTAATGCCTATACCCTTCCCATTTTAAGAAGAGGTCCAACTGTCCAAGGCTGAAACACTATTGAAAAAATAAGGGATTAAAATAACCACACGCTCTAACCACAGACATAGTAAAAAATATAGACGAAATGCTGCGAACAAGCAGAGTGAAGCCAGAAAAAAAACTATCGTGTACAACCAGCGCTCACGCACACACCATGCACCTAAAGGATATTTGCTTTCGCGATGCTTACTAGAAGATGCCGTGAAATGTGTACTGAGAGGGATGAGCACGTTTTAAGGTGCATGTGTGTGTGTGAGCGCTGGTTGTACACGAAGGAGCATAGTTATTTTTGGCTTCACTAGATTGTTCGCATCACTTTGTCTATATTTTTTACTATATCTGTGGCTCTAACCTTAAATTTTCAAACAATACATACCAAAGATAATAAGATCATAACCTGCAATCAGATCGCAAATAGAACTTTGTTCAGTAACCGGTTCATCGGTTACCGCTCGTATCGTTCGTTCTCATTCATTCGTTCTATCGTACAGTGAACCGCATTGTTTTGCGGTGTATCGTATAGAGATCCTGTAAGTAATTTTATTGCAGTGAAGCGCTTGGTTAAACCAATTTCTACAAACGAGATTTTATACGTTGGTGGAATGGGATATGTGTATATTGGTTGTTAACTTGAGAATGAGTTTGTTGGCTGATTAGGTGTACCAAAACTGTTTAATCATTGTTTTAAGGTTTTAATAAACAGCTGCCAAATTGTGCAACGCCACTGGCCATCGCAATCATGTTAATTTATCTATGTTTTTACAATCATTCTTACCGGCAATTATTCACCAAGAAATAAATATTGCTGTACTGTCAAAATGAAAGCCACTGTCACTGTAAATGAGTTACACACGTTGCACTATTCTGCAACTGCTGCCGAATTGCGTAACTCACTCGCGATCGCAATCATCTGGATTTCAATGTACATTGCCTGTGTGTTTTGACGGTCCGTGTTATCGGCAACTACTTACCACGCAATGAATATTGCTTTAATTTCAATATGAAAGCTAATGTCAAAGTGAATGCATTACACAATTGCCCCACTGGTTGTAAAATGAGAAAAATTATCCGAATATTATTATTTCTTAAAGTTCATTATGAAAGGGTTATTGGCTATAAATACTCAAACCCCGTTACTTTCTGTGGGTATAACAAGTAATTGTGTTATTGTTGTTGCAAATTGAATTTTTTGTGATAAATTATTGAAATTGTTGTTGTTGAATTGTGTAAATAATAAAACCGGCCAAGAGCATGTCGGGCCATGCTCAGTATTATAGGGTTCCTCAAGTAGGTGTTACAAACAAATCAAATCGAATATTAATCACGGCTATTTTAGTTTTTGCAATAGACGGCAGCATTGGCGACTCAGAGAGTGATGTCAGTAGCCGCTAGATGGCGCTATACAGTGCCAAATGTAATACACGGCAGCATTGGCGACTCAGATAGTGTTGTTAGTAGCCGCTAGATGGCGCCAATTTTAACCTCCTGCCTACCAGAGATACTTTTTGTTTAGTATGTTGCTGAAACTTTAGTATTGTATTCCTAACCGGTTAAAATGTTTTCGAAAAATGGTGAAAAAAATCTCACCTCTCGGGAAATGGTTTTTCATTATGTCCTTTATAAAGGACAAAGATAGGGTATTACTGTGTCATTTATGTAGGACATAGAAATATTTTTGAATATAAATTGTAATTAGACTAGGATAATAATCTAAAAAAATAAACAATCTTTTATATTAATGTTTTTCGTTAGAAAATATAAAAAAAGAAACATAACAACGTTTTCTCATACAAAACATTCAAAATTAAACATTATTCTCCAAAAATAAACATATGTGAACTAATAATCAAAATTATTTACTAATCTGTCGTAAATTAGGCACATAAGTACAGGTCAAAAAAGTAGGAATTAAACTTATATACTAAGACTACTCATTACCTTCATGAAAATTAGAATAACAATTCCGATTTGGCGTAAAACAAAGGTAATTAACACATTTTTTACCAAAACTGTTGTTTTTTTGTTACATTCGTTTGCCCTACAACGCGATTGTTTCGGACCATATTCGAGTAAGTGTAAAGCTGCTTTTGTACGGCGTTCCTTGGAGGGTATCGGTTTTATAAGAACCGTAACGCTTCCTGTGTTTTTGTTCAATCTCATTATACTCTTCTCTTCCGGAACCACCATCACTTTCTTCTTCGTTATCTGTCACAAGTTTTGTACCTAAATCCAATTTATATTCTCTCATCTGCACAATATGTTTCTGTGTGTACCTTTTTATTTTTCAACAACTCTGTATGGTAGCCAAGCATTGACTACAGCAAGGTCAAAAAGCATACATAAATAAATAATAAATAAAAAGGTGTGGGATAACTCGAATGGTCCATTTTCTTGTTCGATTACACGATGGGCAGACAGAAAGCATTCAATAAGTGAGATCTACTTTACCCATATTCTGGTTATGTCTTGCACGCCATCATTTGTTTGGCGATTTCTGATCGCAATCAGCCGGAAAGATAGAGATGACTATTGGGTCAGGTGTCTTTCTTTGCCAAGATTTGAGCCACGTCAGCGACCAAGTCCGCGTTTACGTCCACGTCTTGTTCTTCCACGTCCTCTTGAGCGAGATCGAGATGAAGAACTGTCGGATAGCGTTGGAGAAGCTGGTGGAGGAATCAGAGCAAAAAAATCTTCGTCTGAGCTGCTAAAATCACTAGTCTCGTAGTAACTCGCTCTTTGAGTCCGTTCTGGATGCAGAAACTCTGGTTCGTCGTCGCTGTCATCCCCAAAAAAGTCTAATACAGAATCAATTTAACGCTTCAACTATGCCATTATCTGTTATAACTAAAAAATATATAAATAATTGAACATATCTTCCAATGTACTACACAAAGTACTGTAGAAGTAAAACTATCAAAACTTTAACTACCTACATTAAAATTTGTTCTTTGCATAGGACATAGAAAAACAATTCAATGTTACTGGAACATTATTTATTTTTACGCAAAAATAACACTGTAAGTCTACGTCTCGAAGTATTAATTACTTACTAATTATTCAAAATCTAGACATTATTAAGAATTTGATAAGATTTCAATGGATTGAATTACTTATGCGTGAGCGCACGGCTGCGTTTCCACCTTCTGACGCCATTTTGAAATATAATTACAAATGTGAAGTGTCACTTCAATTTGTTTTCATATACTGAAATATCCAATAGATGTCACTGTTAAGTAAAATTAGTATTTTCGTTCAAAAATAAAGCGGCAGAATTTTTAAATTCTTATGTACTATGAGTAGTACAAATGTAGGTACGAGGTTAAGAAGTGTGTCTTCAACATAACACAAAGTTACTTTTTGTGATTTTTTCAAATAGAAAGTAGCTAAAGGAGCATTATTTGCTATGATCATTTTTCTCTAAGGTCAATGACCTTTGAACTAGGACGTTTTAAGTATTTTTTAGTTTTCTGTCTATAACTCAAAAAATTATAATCACATTATACTCGAAATCATTTTAAAAGAGAGTTTTTACAAAGGTCTATCAATGTGGAAGATTATAAGTTTCTACGTTGCATAGTTTAGAAATGGCAGGGGGGGGGACACATTGCAAGCCACTTTGGCGGGCTATATTTCGCAGTTGGTACACCTGATAAAAAAGTGGTGTATGAAACATTACCTTCATTTTAGTAGACCTATTCAATGATACCCCAAACGAGGGGGTGCAGCGAAAAAAAAATTTTTTTCCCCATTTCACATGTATGGGTGCCACCCCTAAAGAACGTAAAAACTATTTTTTTATTCTTTTAAAATTGATATCTATATGCAGACTATTTTTTAACAAAATTTCATTTACTTATGTTTATAACTGTAGAAGTTATTAAGCTGTAAAGGATTAGGACAGACGGACAGACGGACAGACGGATAGACGGACAGACGGACAGACGGACAGACGGACAGACGGACAGACGGACAGACGGACAGACGGACGGACATGACGAAACTATAAGGGTTCCTTGTAGGACTTCGGAACCCTAAAAAGTGAAGTGAGTTAAGTTGAAAGCATCGTTGTTAATTGTGATTGTTGTGTTGTGAAATTGTGTTGTTGTTTAATTGATAAATTGTGTGTGAATATGTGTGAATTGATTTGTTAAGATATAATAATTGACATATCATACCGTAGTCTCGAACTTATTTCTTAATTACTCAGTCACATTTCTTGCCCAATTAATTCATATTTTTTGTAATATTTAAAATTATTCACTTCTAATCTGATGAGCAATGGGCTGACCTGCGCAGTGGGTTTGGTTCGCAGCAAGATTTGTATCATACAACAAAGCAAGAAATCAAAAAACGGGTTGTATTAGGTACCCTACAGAAGCGAAGCCTCTACCTACACATTTGCAAGCGTAGATATAGAATGCGCTCGTGAGTTAACGGTCACGTTTTTTCTCGGTTTACTGCCCGGCGCCCGAGCACGCAACGACGCTATTGAAGCTTTGCTTCAAAAACTTATTCTCTTTTAACTATTTGTTACAACGAATAAATACCTACTCCAAAAAACATGCTCGTAATTTGTTTAGGCCAAACCAAATAATTCAAATAATGTAATAAATCAAAAGATTACATTTATTAGTACAATTTGATTGATAATCGTAATAATTGTCGCCTGATCCGATGGTGACTGATAACGTAATGTAACAATGGCGTGTAATGGGTTGACAATGGTATGTATATTTTGACGCCTACGGCCTACGTACAAAGGCTTACGCATTTAAGGATTAATTAACTCTTTCCGTTTAAGTGAAAGATTTTGTATACCTGGGTTCCATGTTTACGAGAGATGGCAAGCATGTGAAGGACATTGAAAGGAGAGTGAGTGCTGGTAATCAGGTGAATGGGGCACTACACACCTTCATGAACAGCCGCAAAGTGTCGGAAAAGGCACGGCTGGCTGTTCACGGGGGAGTGTTAGTGCCTACACTTATGTATGGTAGTGAAAGTTGGGTATGGCAGAAGAAACATGAAAGCAGAATAAATGCAGTAGAAATGAGAGCTTTGAGAAGTATGTGTGGTGTAACTTTGAGAGATAAAGTAAGGAATAACATGATAAGGGAGCGTTGTGGAGTGAAAGAAGATGTAGTGACAAAGATTGAGAAAGGTATGTTAAGATGGTTTGGACATATAGAGAGGATGGACGAGAGGAGATTGACGAAACAAGTATACGAAGCGAGTGTGGATGGAAGAGTTGGAAGGGGACGACCTCGGCGAACGTATCGCGATCAAATCGCGGATGTTCTCAAAAAATGCCAGGTTAAGAGTTATCTAAACCGACGAGCATGCATGACGAGGTTAATGGACGTAGATGAAGCGAAAGAGGTGTGTCAGGATCGTAGCAGGTGGAAATCCATAGTCTCTGCCTACCCCAATGGGAAACAGGCGTGATAATATGTATGTATGTATGTAACTCTTTCCGTGTATAGTTTAATTTTACACGTTTTTACGTAAAAAAGCATATGTAATCGTAATCGATATTCATAACATAACATCACGACTGTATTCCCTGAAGGGCTAGGCAGAGGTGAATACAGTATGTAACAAAAACCCTGTTGTTCCTGTGAGTTAATTATCAGAATCGATATTCATACGTAAGGGCACAGCTCATTTGGAAAATCTCTTCAATAAAAATAATCAAATTAAATATTAAATCATTATTAATTGTAAATTGAAAGTGACATAATCACTTTAAAGATGATTTAATATTTAATTTGATTATTTTTACTAAAGAGGATATTGATTCTGATAACGTAGCTCACAGGAACAACAGAGTTTTTGTTACATACTGAATAGTACACCCACATTTCGCCAATTATATTATGTCTCATGTAATAGGGGGCGAAACTATTTTCGTTAACCAGACTCAAAACTAGAGTCCAAATCTAGTGATCGCAAGCATGACTGCTAAGCGTGAGGTCCTGGGTTCAATTCCCGGGTCGGACAAAGTGTTATTGGTTTATGCTTTATGAAATTCTCAGTAGCAGCCTTGGACAGATAAAAAAGGCGGACGGAATCTTGCTAAACAAAAAGTGAGGCATCCATAGTAAGACGGCTTGCTTAAAAGTACGGGCTGGCACGCACACATGCACACCCATAGTAAGACAAAAAGCCGCGATTACGCAACAAATCTCGTGTGACGGTAGTCGTTGTCGTAGTGTCATAAATAAAATAACAATATATATCTGGTGTGTTAAAATTATGTCGAAATTATAGTGGGTTTAGGAAAAAACGAAGTGCTGTACCATCTGCGAAATATAGCCCACCAAAGTGACTTGCAATGTGTCCCCCCCCCTGCCATTTCTAAACTATGCAACGTAGAAACTTATAATCTTCCACATTGATAGACATTTGTAAAAACTCTCTTTTAAAATGATTTCGAGTATGTGATTATAAATTTTTGAGTTATAGAGAAAAAACTGAAAAATACTTGAAACGTCCTAGTTCAAAGGTCATTGACCATAGAGAAAAATGATTAAAGCAAATAATGCTCTTTTAGCTACTTTCTATTTGAAAAAATCACAAAAAGTAACTTTGTGTTATGTTGACATGACACACTTCTTAAATTTGGCGCCATCTAGCGGCTATTAACAACACTCTCTGAGTCGCCAATGCTGCCGTCTATTGCATTTGGCACTGTATAGCGCCATCTAGCGGCTACTAACAACACTATCTGAGTCGCCAATGCTGCCGTCTATTGCATTTGGCACTGTATAGCGCCACCTAGCGGCTACTAACAACACTCTCTGAGTCGCCAATGCTGCCGTCTATTGCAAAAACTAAAATAGCCATGATTAATATTCGATTTGATTTGTTTGTAAGTGTAACACCTACTTAAGGAACCCTATAATACTGAGCATGGCCCGACATGCTCTTGGCCGGATTTTTATAGTATAGAGTAGCGAAACGAGCTAAAAGCCCACCTGATGTTAAGCGGTTACCTTTGCCCATAACAACTGCAATACCACCTAGGCTTTTGCCTAAATGAATGCATTACACAATTGCCCCACTGGTTGTAAAATGAGAAACATTATCCGAATATTATTAATTCTTAAAATTCATTATGAAAGGGTTATTGAAGTTCTAGTGTACCCGACACTTTCCGGTTACGTAATTATTATTGGCTATAAATACTCAAACCCCGTTACTTTCTGTGGGTATAACAAGTAATTGTGTTATTGTTGTTGCAAATTGAATTTTTTGTGATAAATTATTGAAATTGTTGTTGTTGAATTGTGTAAATAAAAAATGAAGTGAGTTAAGTTGAAAGCATCGTTGTTAATTGTGATTGTTGTGTTGTGAAATTGTGTTGTTGTTGAATTGATAAGTTGTGTGTGAATAGGTGTGAATTGATTTGTTAAGAAATAATAATTGACATATCATACCGTAGTCTCGAACTTATTTCTTAATTACTCAGTCACTTTTTTTGCCTAATTAATTGATAATGATAATAATGATGATAATGTGTATGTATGTTAATGCAAGTGATAATGGAATTCTGAGGGGATATGCTGTCTTTTTGTGCTTCTTCTGTGCTTTTGTTGAAAAAATATTAAGTACCTATGTAGTATTTGACCTATAAAGGGTGAAATAATATCGCCCCAAGCAAGTAACTAATAGTTTAACTGTTTACTTAAGAACTACCTATCTATCAAGGTTATTGTAACTTGAAACATTATTACAGTCAATATACGTACAGACTTAAAGAATAATATTGGTAGCAAAGATAGCTAAGGTCATTTAAACTGTGTTACTTCCATTTTGACTTAGTTCATCATCATCATTATCATCATCATCATCATTTCAGCCGAAAGACATCCACTGCTGGACATAGGCCTTCCCCAAGTTTGGGGGGATATGCCATAATCGCCACGCTTGGCAGGCGTGTTGGCGATCGCAGTTGGTTGGTTAAATACTTGGAGAACGCTGCTGCCCATCTAGTGAATCCCGTAGTCGCCTTTTACGACACCCATGAGAAGATATAGGGTGGTGCAATTCTTTACGTGCGGCACCACATAGGACTTAACTTAGTTATCATATATTATTTATCAGTCCATTACTGTTCCACTTCTGGGTACGAGCCTCTTCTCAGAACGAGAAGAAGGCCTTGATCCACCACGTTGGCCTACTGCAGGTTGGCGGACTACACACCATCAAGATTAATCCGGATTATGATCTATCTGTATGCTTATTTCCATCCAAATCCGTTCAGGCGTTTTAGCTTATTTGCAGTACATAAAAACAAACAAACATCCATACTTTGGCATTTATAATATTATATTAAGAAAGAAATATAAGTAGAATAAGATTTGTTTCATTCGGATAGTAAAATGCATTTTATTATTTATTTATTTCATTCTTTATATACAATTGGGTACAAAGGCGGTCTTAACGCCATAGGCGTTCTCTACCAGACAACCTTAGGGTAATGCAGAGACATAGAATAAGGTAGATGCACCAGTAAAGTAGTAAAATATGTTTAGTATATCAACTCAGCCTATCGCAGTTCACTGCTGGACATAGGCCTCTCCCAAGTTGCGCCACAACGCTCGGTCCTCTGCCTTCCGCATCCAGTCCCCCCCAGCCACGTTCTTTAGGTCGTCGGTCCACCTGGCAGGGGGGCACCCTACGCTGCGTTTGCCGATATGCGGTCTCCACTCAAGGACTCGTCTGCTCCAACGGCCATCGGTCCTTCGACAGACATGGCCAGCCCACTGCCACTTCAGCTTACTGATCCTACAAGCTATGTCGGTCACTCCGGTAAAATATGTCTAGTACTACGGAGTTACGGACTATTAGACTATTTGGTTAGATTTTTAGTAACACTCAACTTAAGATCTATGTTAGTGATTGTAACTGTATCTCAAGTGCATAATAAAACATCTATTACTTACAATTTATATTCTGCACATGCCAGCAGACTAATAAATAACCTAAGTATTTCTACAATAATAAACACCCAAAACTCAGACCAAAATAAAAGTACCTGTCACTAAATAAAATCTCCATTTTCACCCACACCTACGAATAAGCCTAGCGTACCTTTATAAAACGCATTAGCAGGATTGATCAGATAACCCTCGGCACAATCAGGTACCCCCCCACCCCCCTCAATGTACTCACAATCCTTAATTTGAGTGCATTCGTTTGTAACTAGGTGTTGGGTGGATTGGTACACGAACTGTGTGGAGTTTGGCCGAAAGTTTGGCTCACTGTAAATTGTGGTAAATTTTAGGTTATGTTGTGTTTGTTTATGTTGAAGTTAATCTTAAAATAAATTGTACTAGGAAAAGGGCTGAATAAGTAAAATTAAGACAAAATAGTTATATATAAATTCAAATGTTATTTATTTCAAATAAACCTAATTACAGGCACTTTTGAAACGTCAGGCTCTAGTTGCACGGTTCCAAATTGTGGGTCCTATGGAGAAGAACTGGCAAGAATGGCCAAGAAACTCCATGGATATACTCTTTTTAAAATTGGTTATTATTTATTACATCAAGTTATTCAAATAATGTGAGTATGATGTAGGTTAATGTGGAAAATAAACAGAAAGATTAAACATGAGAATATTGCCTTTAGATATAAACATAAAAAGAGTTGTATGTAGGAGCCGACTTGTTCCGAATTTATTGAAAATTGAAAGTTTATTTAAATAACTTAATATTGTACAGTGTTTCATTATAAAACATTATTTTAAATAAAGGATTTGCTTGCGGTAGGATATTTCAGCCTAGGGCACGCCACAATAGCGGCGGTAAGGCCCGTCATGGAGGAGTGGCTGCGCAGGCGTCATGGCACCCTCACCTACCAGCTGATGCCGATATTCTCGGGGCATGGTTGCTTCGGGAAGTATCTGTGTCGCATAGAGTGGGAGCCAACGTCCGAGTATCACACTGCGGGAGCCGCCTTGAAGATACAGCGCAGCACACACTGGTGGAGTGCCCAGCTTGGGCCACGTAGCGCTGTGACATCAGCAGTGCGGTAGGCGGCAGAGTTGGTAGTTGGTTCTGTCCAAGGCTGGGTGCAAGGGAAGCGCTTGGGAAGACATAGAGTCATCTCCTTCTGCAAGGACGTGATAATCGCGAAGAAGGCGGCGACACAAAAACACCACCCAAGTTGCACCATAAAACTAAAGCCTCTGCCTTCCGCATTCAGTCCCCCCAAGCTACTTTAATCAGGGAAACAGTCCACGGGCTGATGGGCGCCCAACGCTGCGTTTGTCGATTCACGGTCTCCACTGAAAGCCTCGTCTGCTCCAACACATACCCAAATAAACATCATCATAATTTCAGCCGAAAAACGTCCACTGCTGGACATAGGCCTCCCCCAAGCATCACCACAACGACTAGTCCTGCGTTTTTCGCATCCAGCGGATTCCCGCAACCTTCACCAGGTCGTCGGTCCACCTTGTGAGACCCACGCTGCGCCTTCCAGTACCAGTCGCCACTCCAGAACTTTACTGCCCCATCGGCCATCCATTCTGCGAGCATTGTGCCCCGCCCACTGCCTAAGTGGCAATGGCAAGTGGGAGTTTGGCAATTCTTCGATTTATGTCGGTTACTTTAGTTCTCCTGCGAATCTATTAATTTCTGATTCGATCACGCAGGGTCACTCCGAGCATAGCCCTCTCCATTGCCCTTTAAATGACATTGAACCTTCTTATCAGGCCCATTGTGAGTGACCACGTTTCAGTGCCATAAGTAATTACTGGCAACACACACTGGTCAAAAACTTTCGTGTTGAGAAACTACGGTATTTTTGACGAGAAGATATTGCGTAGCTTCCCGAACGCTGCCCAACCGAGTCGGATTCGACGACTGGCCTCTTTCTCGAAGTTGGACCTACCTACCTGGACAGTTTGTCCTAGGTATACATAATCATCAACAACTTCGAGTGTAGATTCATACCCAGGTATAAATATGTACGGTTGTTTTCACACTGCACTTAATTCATAACCATACGATGAACTCACATATGCAGGTACTAACCGTGGCTGTATTAACCGAGTACGAGCTTAGAATTTAATATTAACGTACGTTTCCACTCCACATTTTGCTCACCACTTTTGAGCTGACGATAAATTTAATCCTACCTACACGGCTGTAATCTCCCTGAAGTTAGCAGGGATAAAATTTCGTACACATACAGTTCAAAATAATACTCCATTTATGTTGGAAGCTAAATAAATAATAACAATAATAATATATAATAGGGCATAATACGACGTCATCCCTTTTGGTGCCCCATGTCGTATTAATGTTGTAATCGTCTTCAAGGATTAAAAATTAAAATGAAAATTTGTATGGCATTTATGGATATGGTCTTACTACATTATGTGGCAGAAATCTAAGAACACACACACATCCTGTTGGAACTTATAAATTTCTTCGTATACTTTAGTGGTAACAACAAGACAATCAACTCTCCTCTCCCAAGATGCGCCACAGCATGAGCATGAGTACTCGGTCCTCCGCCTTCCGCATCGAGTGTGCCCCCCCCCCCCCCAGCTATCTTAGCGTGGTCGTCAGTCCACGTGGCTGAGGGGCGCCCCACGTTACGTTTGCCGATTTGCAAACTCATTCAAGGACTTTGTTCTCCATCAACCATCGGTCCTAAGACAATGGAGCCTAAGTAATACAGTGTGCTAGCTAATTTTAAAAGATTTATTCTTTTATTTATTCAGATGGAACAGCAAACAGCTACAATATAAAAACTAATAATAAAACTATACATATTTAGTATAAACAATATTGCAGCCCACAGCGCTGTTCACAGATTAACTGTAGTACATGCAGTAACATTATGTAATCACTAGGTTAATTAAATTAAAAACTAAGCAAACTAAACTAAACTAAAATTGCTAAACATAATTCCTTAGACCAACAGAAAAAGGTAGACAGAGTACCGCGCTGTCACAAGGAAGCAGGGTAAAGGAAGCTGAATTTGAAATAGGAAGCTGATCGCGTTCCAGTGCTACGCGAGAAACCGAACGCGCTAGACGTCACATTGACAGTATTGTTTATGGTCTTAATATGCCTTCCTGTGTTGTGAACAACGTGTAAAAATAACTCGCTGACACAAAAAAAGCCTTGCGGGATTACATTTCACAAAGAAGTATTTGATTTTACGTAATTTTAAATTATAAATACAATAAAATTTCGTAATGTACTGTTGGAACACAAAACCTGACGTATTGTTATCGGTGTGACCAGCAAATCGACATCAAAAATACCCCCAAAATACGGGTGACGTTTGGGTCTGATGGTGTTATTAGGATTAGTAACTTTCGTAATTTGGCCATCGGTTTGATGTTTTTATTTATTTTGAACCTTTCATATAGTACTTAATTTAATTACGATATGTTATTTCAATGGCTTAAAACTTCAGACACCCAAACTTATTGTAATAAAGTATGGCATGTAATTATTTATTTTCATAAATTATTGTAGAATTTACAACGTATTATTGAAATCACTGAGAACCTCTTAAGGGGTCATTGTACTCATCAGTATGAACAACTTATACTATGGGACCATCCCCGAAATCGTGATAAAAATCATCTGTTACCTACATTTGTGTTCACATGAATCGACAAAATGTAGGGATCAGCTGTTTTTTTTTTCGCGATTTCTGGATTGGTCCCGTAGTAAAAGTTGTTCATACTGATGAGTACAATGACCCCTTATGAGGTTTTCAGTTATTTCAATAACACGTTGTAGTGGTGATTTTTGTTGTCATACTTACTCTAATCGACGCGTCCTACTCTGCCCGCCGCACACCCTCGCGGCCATTTTTTTACCGACGAAAAAAGGAGGAGGTTCTCAATTCGACGCGTATATATATAATTTTTTTTTTTTTTTTTTTTTTTATGTATGACCACGCATAACTTTTTACAGAGTGGTCCGATTTTGATGATTCTTTTTTTAATGGATAGGGTATATCTCGAAGTTGGTCCCATTTAAATTTCAAAATCAAAATCCACCCCTAAGGGTAGTAAAACAGGGGATGAGTGTTTGTTCACCCACTGAATTCTTACCTGTTAACCGATTCTGTTGAAAATTGACACACATAAATATAGTTCTAGACATAATTGAGACCTGGAGTTAGATTAAAACCACAAAAAAATGAAAAATAAAACTTTTTAACAAAAAATTGAACCGACGAAAACAGAAACTGAAAAGCGAAAAATAACTAATTATGAGTCGGCGCCAAACAACCAATCAACGAAGATCATTAAATTACTTTAAATAAATAATAAAAACAACGTCACATCAAATACAACGTGAAATTTTCAACGAAAAACAATAACTTTCCAAAAATGCGTTCTCCGCTCGGCCACTTGCAACTTGCATGCACTTTGCTTGTTAAAAGTTCGTTTGGCGCCGACTCATAATTAGTTATTTTTCGCTTTTCAGTTTCTGTTTTCGTCGGTTCAATTTTTTGTTAAAAAGTTTTTAAAGGATAATAATATCACTATTATATGATACACGTGATCACGTGTATCACGTATGTATAATTTCTCCGGCATAAACCAGAAAACAAATTGAATAAGGTCTGTTAATGAAAAGTACCTAAAGATAAGATTCCATCAAACTTTATAACTAAATTAGATGGTATACCTAGAAGTCGGCAAGAAAAGACAGTACTACCGGAAATTAACATAACACAAAGGTTTTTAGTATTATTCTCTTTTATTAAACGTATCATTAGAAAAATATGTTTTATTTACATTGCTACATACTGTCCTTAAAATATAATATTTAATATGTGAAAATGGGGTAAATTTGTTTTCGGTGGCAACATTTTTACTAAGCACACAGATGCATGGCAACTGCGTGCGACACAAGGTCACGCACACAAGTTTGTAAAGCATGCATCACATCTTTGAACGCTTTTGTTAACACATACGCCGTCTACCTTTTTCTGTTGGTCTAAGCATAATTCCTAAAATTAAATTTAAAACTAATGAAGCAGCTCTTTAAGAATTAGGTCTTTGAATGTATTTGGAGTACATGCGAAGATATCCACATGTTCAAAGGTCTTATTGTAAGAGTCGACCATTTTGTGAACAGGTGAGCGCAATCCAGAATTGATAACCTGCCAGGTAATAGTTTTATTGTTGACAATGACAATGATGTCGATTCTCTTGTTCATGAACTAAACTTTTTTAAACTATCGCTCTTTTTTACTGAAAGTAGCTACAAGAAAGGGATGGCAACAATTATAGTGCTGTCAAATTAAATTACATAGTTTACGTGTTTCACTTCTTCGTATTTTTAGTCAGCACGTTCCGAGATCACATAACATAACATAACATAATATCACGCCTGTATTTCCCCGAAGGGGTAGGCAGAGGTGTATAGTAGGTACACCCACATTTCGCCAATTATGTTAAAGTCTTATGTAATAGCCTATTGCCATTGATCGGGCACAAATCCAGACTCCGGGCTGCTACTGAGAATTTCCTAATGAAAAAATCCAATAACACTTTGCCCGACCCGGGAATCGAACCCAGGACCCCACGCTCAGCAGTCGCGCTTGCGACCACTAGACCAACGAGGCAGTTCCGAGTTCCGAGATCACGACTAAACTTATATGGAAATTATAATTCCGACTAATTTGACAGCGCTTAAATTGTTGCCATCTCTTTCTTGTATCTACTATTAGTAATTACAACTTCTGCCGCCAAACAGTGACGCTTGCAGTGCTGTGTTCCGGTGCGAAGGGTACGGGTGCCAGCGAAATTATAATCACGTGAGACTTTCCACCTTCATGTCTCAATTTGGCGAACACGATTTGAAATACTATTTCGACAAAAAACTAGGCGATATTGCAGTTGTTATGGGCAAAGGTAACCACCCTTTTTTTTATATTCTTGACGAGCTTGCGTTTGGCCGCCACCTCACCTGTTGTTAAGCGATGGTGCAGTCGACGATGGTTCACGCTTGCCAAGCAAAAACCTATTCACTCGGGTCTTGAAGACCACCAGATTATACTTCTCGGGAAACACAGACGCCGGCAAGGAACTAACATCAGGTGGGCCTTTAACTTGTTTTGCTATTCTATACCATAAAAAAAGGAGTTTGTGCTGTGGGAGGTACCTCTATTACTCCGAAAACTGATTGGCAAAATACAAAAGTCGGGCTATCATTACTTTTGAAGTGACCGTTTACTCAACGGTAAATTCTAATTGGTTTGGGTAAGGTTGGATAAGGTGACGCCATAAAACTATACACGCATCTGAAGTGACGGATTACCACGTAAAATAGTTTTTATCTCACTAATTAACAAAGTCATAAACTGGAAATCCCTGTTCCCTGTTTAATACAAGTTGTAACATAAAACGTTATTACCAAAACTTCGTCAAATATCAAATCAAGTGTCGAATTAATTGCTACAATAATCACAAAAGCAGAACAAATTAGAGGACTTGTACGTTAAAAAGTTAAAAGCAAATTCCTTAAACCATTAAAAGTTTTGAATTGAACTAAAGGATTCCCTGTTACATCCTGTATAATTCATTATAATACATCCTGACTAAAAGGTCATGAAGCGTGTTAAAGGAATGGGTAGATCTGAGCAGGCGTATGTGTGAGGGGGATGGAATGAGTAGGCATTCATTTACACATCGGATGACTGCTTTTGCGCGAACCCCGCTGACTTTCAGCCTCCTGAAATTGCCCACTCGAGTAATTTAGGACACATATGGAGGTGTTAATTACCGTTTTTTATAGGCGGAAAAAATTTATATGTTGTGAAATTTGTGAGTTGGATGGATGCATCCAAATGGTTGTTTCCAGGTCAGGTTTTTTATTTTATTTTATTAATGGACTTACGTTTGACTGCCATCACAGAATACCATAATAGTACTAACGTACAGAACCGCCACTCACCGCTCCCATAAGATTCCTTTTTTTTTTTTTTTTTTGATCTCGTGGTGGAAAATCCTCATGGATGTCCCCCGCCCCGGGGAGGGCGGGGGGGTCTGTCGGACTCTTACTGACTAAAAACCACCCCGGTGTTCCATCACTCACCTGCGCCGGGGTCGCGGGAACGCGCTATTCTTCCGCAACCCCGGCTGGTGCTGGCCCGCTAGCGCGGGCCCCGTCTCGAGCGGGGGGAGTGAGGTGTTTGACTCCCCCCGCAACGGCTAAGAGGGGCGCGCGTGGAACACTACGCGCCGCCACCTCGGGTCCTGATGTATGGGGGGCGGCGGACGTCCCCGATTCCGTCGCCCCTGGACCCATTTAGGGGGGCTGGAAGAGGGCGTTGTCCGCCCTCCGCCGACGCCCGGTGCGCCTGCTGCGGATCGGAAGGGCTGTCTCCACCTCCCTCAACCTTTCCGCAGCCTCCTTCTGGGAGACGACTGTCTCGCAGAAGGAAACCACCGCGTCCCATAAGATTCCTAGCCTAGCCCACGATCCGCATGCCCCGCAGTTTGACGGAAAATGGACTGCACGATTGCAATAGACGACGATCGCCAGTCACTACACAACACAGCTATACAAGCATGCCATCTCTGAAGCGCTTAGAACCCAGTCGGCGAATTACGAGCGGCAAGCATCCTTAACGTACACGTGTGTGTGCGTTTGTATACAGACGTAATCTTGTGTATGTAGGTGGTGCTAGCATTTATATTGTATTGAGTGTCCTAGGTGTGCTGCCATCTCAACAAAGCGAAGCGATGGTGCAGTCGACGATGGTAGACGCTTGCGCAGCAAAAACCAATTAACTCAAGCCTTAAAGACCACATAACAATAACTGGACTATAACATAACTGGCGAAATCTGGGTGTACTATTACACTTCTGCCTACCCCTTCGGGAAAACACAGGCGTGATGTTATGTTATGTTAAAGACCACTAAATTATACCTACTTATCGGGAAACACTGGGAATTCCACTCTTAGTGGTACGCATGATAGAGCTATTAGCAAATCGGTTCGTGCGTAAGGGTCGAATGTCTGACATATAACGGTGGCGCATTGCCGTGCGTCTGGTCGTCCGATGAGAGAAAGGGCTGTTTACACATCATGAAAAAAAACTAAAGTTATAACCATCATGAGTATTGAGCAACCACCCTGCTTGTCGTGAATCTCCTCCTTCGCTTCTTTTTTCGAGCCTTTTCCCATTTATATTGGTGTTCGCTTCCAGTCTAACCAGATGCGGTTGGCTCAAGCACGCCCAAGCTCACTCCTATTGGCTATGTGCAAGATGGCGGTGGGTACAGTCAAATCGATCACAGCGCACGCTGCGGCAGAAATGCGAAACATATCAGGCCTGTGTTTTGTATTTCCACACTAAATTTGCTGTCTTTTCGATGTTTTTGAGCTAATGAAGGAAATGGGTCATTAGACTTGTGTTGTGAACTGCACATATAATGAGAAGAATAGTTTATGTACATTTTACAAGTTTCCTTGGAATTGGAGCAAATAAAAAATGGGTACTTAACTGCTTTAAAAAGGAAAAAGCAAGTTACTGATCCATATAACTATTACAATTTCACTGATTAGTGATTATAATTAAAAATTATAATGTTTTTGTTATAATAATTAAAGTAAATACTTTATTGGGAATTCATAATTAAGGCACAATTTGGAGTACTTACATTTATGGATGTTTTATAGTGTCAATGTCAATAAAGACACCCAATAATTTTTTTTTTTGGCTCCTAATATATAACTTTGGACGTTAATTCTTACTTTTTTATTTTTTTCACGTGTTCTGCTAAAACAATTTTTTTTCGTTTTGTCACAGCTTCAGGTTAGAAAGATATATTATTTAAATTATATTTTATCCTTTCGAATCCTGTTCTTATTTCACAATTAACATGTATCAGCTTATCTTTTGCAAATATTATTTATTGCACTTTATCGTCAATGTTACAAATTTCTCTAAATTTTTAACTTGATTAAGTATAAATTATCAAAACATGGCTTAATAACTTACAATAAAACAAAGTTTAACCGGATTATATCGCGTATATTATTTAAATTGGTTTTCCCGACTTTTCGAAAGCTTTGCAGCGTTTCGTGGTCGTAGGTTAAACTTTGTTTTATTATAATGTGTTGTGATCGCGAAAACCTAAGAAATTAATAACTAATTCATAAAATAATTCACGGGTTCGGAAAATACATTTCTTATTGCGACCGCTAGGCGGCGCCCCTGTCGTGCACATAGCCAATTGGCAGATGTTTTCGTAACCTGATAATTGATATATATTTGCGCGACCAAATAGAACAATTTTGAAATTGAACAGCCTGTAATTCATCTCTTATAGCATTTTATGCTCGATGAGAACCTACACATAATACTTTTCGTCCAGCAATCTTGACACGGAAAGTTTCGTGAAAGACCTGCAAATCCACCAATACAAAAAAATTCACACACTGTTACTTCTTCTTATCGTGTCAATGGTTCAAATATGGTTGGAATAAAAAGTGGCCACTTCAATGGCGTTTTCAGTGGCGGCAAATAGATCATCTTTTGTGCAGGTGTTCGGGCACAAGGGACACGTTAGCAAGTGCGACATGGATTGCTCTGGGTCACCGCAGTCACAGTGTGCAAGGCTAGGGTCCCTAAACCCCCATTCACACATATTAAGTCTACAGCGATCAACCTGGGTGCGAAGGCGATTGAGTGACTTCCACACACACTGTAGATCGTGTCCTGGTGGTAACTTCTCCTGTGGAGTAATAAAACCAGGAGGTGGAGGGTGCTTTTCAGTCCACAATTTGCATCTGGCGGCAGCTGGGTGGGTCTTTAATAGCTCGTGTGCTGCGCAAAAAGCTTTTGCAACTCTTGAGACGGCCTGTTACTGTAAGCCAGACTGTAACATCGGTAGGTAGGTACGGGTGCCGGTAAAATTACAATCACATGAAACTTTCCGTCTTCATGTCTATGTTTGGCTAACGCGATTTGCAATACCATTTAGGCAACAGCCTAGTTGGTATTGCAGTTGTCATGGGCAAAGGTAACCGCTTAACATCAGGTGGGAGGCACTTCCCACAATCGACGGCCGGTTTACGAAAGAGGCCCTCCGATTGTCAAAACAACAGCTGCGTACAGTCACAGCTGCTATTACTGGCCACGGGTCTTTTAACAAACATCTTTTTGTCATAGGTGTCACGGACAGCCCATTGTGCAGAGCCTGCATGGTGGAAGACGAGACAGCAGCCCATGTGCTTCTAGACTGCCCTGAGGTCGCCACATAC
The DNA here is from genome assembly GCA_949699075.1 of Asteroscopus sphinx. Lineage (NCBI taxonomy): Eukaryota > Metazoa > Arthropoda > Insecta > Lepidoptera > Noctuidae > Asteroscopus > Asteroscopus sphinx. Next base: position 8,812,594 of record OX453028.1, read on the forward strand.
AGGGCCAAGTACTTCGGTAACCCAGGTACCCTCAGAGAGATCACCAGCAACACCAAGGCGTTGCTGGCCTTTTTCGAGGAGTTAGGGTGGATCGAGTAAGTTCCCACCCGTACGCAAAATACACGCTTGAACGTGGAGTTGCGGAAACCAGCCCGTTATACTATACTATACTATACTAACATCAGGTGGGCTTTTAGCCCGTTTCCCTAGTCATCATCATAATTTCAGCCGAAAAACGTCCACTGCTGGACAAAGGCCTTCCCCAAAGGGGATATGCCATAATCGCCACGCTTGGCAGGTGAGTTGGCGATCGCAGTTGGTTGTTTAAATACTCAGAGAACGCTGCTGCCCATCCTCTGGTGAATCCCTTATTCGCTTTTTACGACACCCATGAGAAGAGAGAGGGTGCAATTATTTACGTCCGGCACCACACGGAACATATATAAATAAATAAATAATTCGAAATATATCATCCGGTGGTATTAACATCTCTATAACTATGCCTAGTGGACGTCTGAGTCAAAAGCCCGTCCGTGCCTGCGGACACTCCACTCATACACTATTCAGAGGTCGGCGCCCACTGCGACAGCTAATTCACTGAAAATAGAAGATTTTTAGGTTAAGAAAGTAACTTATTATTATTAGCGGTTGTTTGTTTTATGACACGAGGTTTTTGGAACGAATTTCTTATGGGGGCTTGCGGTGTTTGATTTGGGAAAAAATTCAGCGTCACGTCTAAGATTACACTAAGATTTGCGTTATACCCATAGAGTACATTGAATATACGGACATAGTTGGCAGCTGACCTCACCTTTAACGCCATCTTGTGGGTAACGACAGAGTATTTACAGCTAACTATTAAATAAAACAAACGAAAAGACAAGTTTTACTGCAGATCTAACCTGGGCCCTGTGGTATCTATGGTGGCGGTGGTGTGGTCTGTGTGGTGGTGGTGGTGGTATGGTCTGTGTGGTGGTGTGGTGTGGTGTGGTGTGGTGTGGTGTGGTGTGCGTGGTGTGGTGTGGTGTGCGTGGTGGTGTGTTGTGGTGTTTGGTGTATGTACAATAAAGAATTATAATAAATAATTAATAAAATAAATATCTCAGTCCAACGCAAGATGTTTCCTGCCATCTATGCTTGTATTATAGTTACGTAGCATATTAATAAACCGGTCAAGTTGTGATAGCTTATCGGTCTGATAGCGCTTGCCTTCTATTCAGGAGGGTCTGAATTTAAACCCGGCCCGCACCACTGACTTTTCGAATTAATGTGAGGATCAACACCTTCTCATTATGAGAAGAGGCCCGTGCCCAGCAGTGGGACAGTAATGGGCTGATACTGATGATGTACCGGTTTTTTGACTGTACAGTCAAAAAATGTTTTATGTACAGTCGACCGCACGCCTATGGTAACAGACCTTGACTTGGACCTTGACAGCGTATTTATTTCGTAAGCAGTAAGGGCGGTTTCCAGACAGAAGGATCCAGTTGGGCTGGGCAGCATTTGGCCGCGAGTCTTCACTTCGCCGAGTTTTCTCGTCGCCTATACCGCAAAGTTTGAAGACAAAGGTCTTCAACCAATGCGTTCTGCCTGTAATGATTTGTGGTGCCGAGACGTGGACACTGACAGTTGGACTAGTCCACAAATTGAAGTCGCACAGCGAGCTATGCTTGGAGTTTCTTTAAAGGATAAAATCCGTAACGGAGTGACCGACATAGCTTGTAAGATCAGTAACTGAAGTGGCAGTGGGCTGGCCTTGTCTGTCGAAGGACCGAATGTCGCTGGAGCAGACGAGTCTGAGTAGAGACCGCGAATCTGCAAACGCAGTGTAGGGCGCCCCCCGCCAGATGGACCGACGACCTGAAGAAGGTGGCTGGAGGGGACTGGATGCAGAAGGCAGAGTACCAAGTGTTGTGTCGCAACTTGGGAGAGGCTTATGTCACACTTCAGACACTCAATACAATATAAACGCTAGCACCACCTACAGACACAAGATTACGTCTTATACGAACACGTACACACACGTGTTAGTTAGGTATGCGCGCCGCTCGTAATACCGACTGGGTTCCTAGCGCTTTTCAGAGATGGCGTGCTTGTATAGCGACTGGCGATTAACATCCATAGCAATCTTGCAGTCCAATTGCCGGCAAACTGTGGGCGGGTCCGGGCGAGGAATCTTGAATTGGCGGGGGGCGGTGAGTGGCCGTTCTGTACGTTAGTACTATTAGATATTCTGTGCCTATGTCCAGCAGTGGACTGCAATAGACTCAGTTGATGAAGGGTGGTTTCCGTAATTCAAGTGTTCCGTTCCGTAGTTCAACCACTGACGTGCGACTGTACGTACAATAAATGGCTATAAGCTGACCCACTATAAGACCCAATACCCTAGCCAACTGCCAGTAAATCAACCCTAACCCAAGGGATCACATTCGAGACGACAACGTGACGACTACGTGACGTCATCTTTGTACGTATGCCGTATCTTTTCGCGCTTATAAAAAGGCAAATGAGGAAACTGGGTCACTAAGATGAGTAAGATGGGGTCGTGTAAGCGGCTGCTACTTACACAGTAATGCAGGTCACGTTATTTGGGTTCCGTACTGAAGAAGTCAAACAAAATAACAATAACTCCTTAAAAAAACTACTAATAAGGATTCAGTACCACCACATGTCTTATTTTTTTATTAGATATTTGTCGCTTAACAGAGTATGCACATGATTCAGACCAAGTTTGACGCTTGTATGAAATAGTTTTTGAAGCGAAGCTTCTGTGGCGACGTTGCGCCCGAGAAAAACGTCACCGTTACTCGCTCGCGTTCTATCAGCGCTTGCAAAATGTGTAGAAGCTTTGCTTCTGTCATTTGTCCCCCGACGCCACCATTTTTTTTACATAAAATTATAATAAATAAATATTTGGGACATTTTACACAGCATCACCTAATCCCAAACTAAGCAGAGCTTGTACGATGGGTTGACTTTTTCTTTGTAAATACATTCTTATAAATACATAGACCAACACAAATATATTATGTCCATCACATAAATATTTGCCCTGTGAAAAAAACATAAAATTTAAATCATTTAATATAACGATATGATAATAATAGCCTTAAGCAAAATTAAATAGGAATTAATCACATACACTATTCGCAATTCCAAAACAATGTCGGTCATATTTCAACGCATTAATAAACAAAGCTATCAGTAAGCGGGCTAAAATTCATTAAAACAGGATGAACTGAGGCGTATATTCAACCCCAGGTTGAACTGAATATGATCAAATTCACGTAAATTTTGCCAGATATTCGGTTATTCTCACAAATTTCCCCGTGCATCAGTTATTCAAAGCGTGTTTATAGCAAATACATACATTATAATGTACAATCAATGATATTTAAAAATATAGATATGGATATATATTAGAATTTATTTTATATATTTATACATGTAATATTTTCTATGGTAGGTAAATATTTATATATACACATACATATTATCACGCCTGTTTCCCATTGGGGTAGGCAGAGACTATGGATTTCCACCTGCTACGATCCTGACACACCTCTTTCGCTTCATCTACGTCCATTAACCTCGTCATGCAAGCTCGTCGGTTTAGAGAACTCTTAACCTGGCATTTTTTGAGAACATCCGCGATTTGATCGCGATACGTTCGCCGAGGTCGTCCCCTTCCAACTCTTCCATCCACACTCGCTTCGTATACTTGTTTCGTCAATCTCCTCTCGTCCATCCTCTCTATATGTCCAAACCATCTTAACATACCTTTCTCAATCTTTGTCACTACATCTTAAATATTTATTATATTAAATATTAGTAAATTTTCTGAAAGTGCACCAAATACTGCACCCATCTATTTTTCACGTCTTCCTTGTCCATCCAAAGGTTGTCTGGAAGATATCGCTATTAGCGATAAGACCGCCAATGTACCCTTATTTTACATGTTAGTCCTAAGTTTAATAATGTTATTGGTGTACAATAAAGAATATTCTATCTATCTATCTATATGCCATACCCAAACAAAATCAACGAAAAATATGTTCCGTACCCAGCGGGATGAAGCAGCTCAAATGTACAAAGTAAGTAAATTGGTTACTTCAAGGTACTTCCGCGTCATAATTGCAACACTTTCTGTACACACACGATGGCATTTTACATTTTACGGTCACGCTCGGTGCATTACATGACGCGGATTAATAGAAAAAAATCCTAATTAGGACGTTTTCGAGTCTTCAGTTGCGAGTGCAAGTAACATATCTGTACTATTAAATATCATTGTGTACAATTATCTGCTTTTAGTAGAACAGAAGTATTTTTGAAACAAACTTTGCAATTATGCGTTGTTTTAAAACAAATAAACGCATTTTATTGTTGTTTCATTTTAACTTCCTGATTTTAATAATTGATGGGTTAAAAATCTAAAGGGTTTATGTGCCATAAATTTTTTTTTAACGAAAATACGTGTTTAATAACCATGCCTAACAGTATCAAAAAGTGTCGTGCAAACAAAAAAAAATTATTTTCAACTATAAACTAATTGGAAACGGTTAAAACGTTAATTGCAACATAATATTAATTAATTAACTATAAATAAATAAATAAATAATATTATACATTATCCTTCCGTACGTCAGGATTATTTCAGCCGAAAGACGTCCACTGCTAGACATAGACCTCCCCCAAGCAGTTTCCCCCCAAACGCCATAATCACCACGCTTTGCAGGTGGGTTGGCGATCGCAGTTGGTTGAATAAATACTCAGAGAACGCTGCTGCCCATCCTCTGGTGAATCCCTTAGTCGCCTTTTACGACACCCATGAAAAGAGAGAGGGTGGTGCAATTCTTTACGTCCCGCACCACACGGAACCTAAAAATAAAAAATAAAAATAACGCCTGTATTTCCCCGAAGGGGTAGGCAGAGGTGTACACCCACATTTCGCCAGTTATGTTATAGTCCCATGCATAGTGGTCCCATGTAATAGGGGGCATTCAATTCAATTCAAGGTCATAGTCGACTTTATGATTGACTTGCAGCTTGGGGAAGTGCTGTAATGCTGCAAGAGGCGTCACAATAGATATTTTAGGTCGCAGTGGCTTAGGGGCGTTCAAGACCCTACCTCTTTCCTCAAATAATAATAAAAATAGGGGGCGAGCGCAAAAAAAAAAATATTTAAAAAAAAAAAAAACAAAGGTAATCAGATACTATTCTATTTTTACAGTAGACTACCGAAAAGCAAGGTCTCGTTTTTTTGACCAGCAGTAAGATTTCTCATTTGAAGACCAATTTCTTGTAATTAAAAATGTTCAAAATATAATAGGTCTGATCTACGAAATCTGTTTGGAGTGTTTCAGGTATCACTTTAAAAAAAAAAAACATCTTAAGTGCTCATTGTACTCATCTTTATGAACAACTTGTACCTACTATGGAATAAACCGTGTAATTGCGAAAAAAAATCAGCTGCTCGATACATTTATGTTCTTATAACTCGACAAAATATAGGCACGCTTACTATATCCATAAGAAAAGAGTATTAGTATGTATTTACATAATCATTTTTTTTTATATGTAATATACAACGTGTATCAGAAATGCGTGGTCATATTTGAAGAGCTTATTCAGAGGATGCTATCAAACAACTTTTACTATGGGACCAACCCTGAAGTCGCGAAAACAAAAATCAGCTGATCCTTTCATTTTGTCGAGCGACATCAGTGATTTAGTCGGGAACAGCTGATATTTTTTTCGCGCTTTCTGGATTGGTCCCATAGTAAAAGTTGTTCATACTGGTGAGAACACTGTCGGTGGAATGGTAGGTACTCCTTAGCCATTTTGTGTTCCTTTTTCTGGCTTCATTTGCTAGTTCTACGCGCTCCGTCTATCTTATTCTTTTGGTCTGAGGTATATTCTAAGTGAAAAACCAATATATAGTCTCGAAAATTATTAATATTTATAAAAGAACAATTTAATAAATAAAAAAACATAAAAACGAGCGCACCTGATTCTTACTTGTATTTGTCGTGTACATGCACAATGCGTTTGTATGTGTGTGCGTAGAGCTGAGATGATGTGAATGTGAGTACAAGCCGGCTAAAACGCGTTGCCTCTGATGCGCGACTCCACGACTCGAGCTCGCGCACTCGGTAGCATTTGCGGTTCCGCGTACGCGCACGGAGAGACGTAAGGCCTGTGGTGAGGGGAAGGGAAGAGACGAAATCTATCTCGTAGCGCTGCTTTGTAGCATTTGCGGTTCCGCGTACGCGCACGGAGAGACGTAAGGCCTGTGGTGAGGGGAAGGGAAGAGACGAAATCTATCTCGTAGCGCTGCTTTGGTGGACTCTCTTTACAAGTAAGAAACATCAATCCATTAAAACTTCAAACTAAAATGTCCACTCTCATCCCATATTTCATCCCAATACCAAATGTTAATTCACCCATCTTGCCTTTGAACCCAAAGGTGGCTTAAAAGCTATTACGAATTGAATCAAACCCACTGTAAAGTACTTTATGTCAAATTTAAATGGCTTTTACCCGTAAATACAACGTGTTATTTGAAAAGCTCAAAATCCCAGACACCACAACTAATTTTTATTGTAATAAATTGATATGGCAAGTAATTATTTATTTTCATAAATTATTGTAGAAGATTTCTCGTCCAAAATACCGCAGTGTCTCAAGACGAAAGTCTTTGACCAGTGTGTGTTGCCAGTAATTACTTACGGTACTGAAACGTGGTCGCTCACAATGGGCCTGATAAGAAGGCTCAAAGTCACTCAAAGGGCAATGGAGAGAGCTATGCTCGGAGTGTCCCTGCGTAATCGAATCAGAAATGAGGAGATTCGCAGGAGAACGAAAGTAACCGACATAGCCCGAAGAATTGCCAAACTTAAGTGGCAGTGGGCGGGGCACATTGCTCGCAGAACGGATGGCCGATGGGGCAGTAAAGTTCTAGAGTGGCGACCGCGTACTGGAAGGCGCAGCGTGGGTAGGCCCCCCACAAGGTGGACCGACGACCTGTTGAAGGTTGCGGGAATCCGCTGGATGCCGAAGGCACAGGACCGGTCGTTGTGGCGATGCTTGGGGGAGGCCTATGTCCAGCAATGGACGTCTTTCTGCTGAAATGATGATGATGATGATGATTGTAGAAGATATTGGTAAATTTTGTTGTCTTACTTATTCTAATCGAAGCACCCAGCTGGCCCTCCCATCACCCCCGTGGCTTTTAATTTCACTTAGGTACCATTTACTCAACTGCACTTACCTGTAACCACCTCCTGATACAATCAATGTAACTCCCTGTGGATTCAACGCTGGTACCCAAAACACAAATCTTACATTGGGCACCAGAGTTCAAACAAACACTTCATACCCATCAGATAAATTGTATACCTACCTACTTAGACGGTTGACATGTGTCGGGCATGCCACTGTCCAGGCAAGTCAATCAGGCACATCATTTCCGGGTGTTCTCGTCTGGTTAACGGCGAATACTTGCACAGGCATAACCAAGTGGCCAAGATTATTCATCAGCAACTTGCTTTGCAATATAACTTTGTGGAGTCAGAGGTACCGTACTACAGGTATGCGCCCGACCCAGTTCTCGAGAATGACCATATCAAGTTGTACTGGGATCGATCTATCATCACTGATAGGACTATTTTACACAATAAGCCTGATATAGTGAAGATAGATAGATTAAAGCGCCGCACAATGATTATAGATATCGCCGTTCCGCATGACGAGAATCTCGTGAAAGCTGAGACGGATAAACAAATGAGATATTTGGACTTAGCACACGAAGTTGTCGAGATGTGGGACGTGGATTCGGCAATCGATATTCGTAATGGCCTATGGGCTCATAGCCAAGAGCCTCGATCAACATCTTAAGAGGCTCTCGTTAGGTGACTGGGTCAAGGGCCAGATTCAGAAGGCGGTTCTCCTCGACACGGCACGTATTGTCAGGAGGTTCCCGTCCCTGGGGCCCTGACCGCCGGTAGCTTGGACCTTGTACCCGATACCGATGGCTTAGTATTTTTTATTTATTTTTAAATGTTTTATTTATTTATTTTAATTTATTGAATATTTAAAAATGTTAATTATAATGATTAATATAAACGGTTTCACTCACGTTATTTCATCGGGTGTGCCCGACCGGTTTCGAGCTCGAACGGAGCCCTTAATCATGAGCTGGTTACGCGGCGGCGTCGCGCACCAAACTGTGGATTTAGAGGCCACCACGCGCCGCGTAGCGCTGCGCTCGCGACGACGGTGACGGAGCGCCTGGATTCGGTGGTGGTCGTGCATCTTCGTCGCTCGTCGTGTCCGAGTCTTCAGGTGGATTAATGTTAATTATAAGTTTGTTTAAGTTAATGAAGGGAATAATAGGTACTTTATTTTTATGGACAACATAATCCAATACAAACACGACGTTAGTAACAATGAGCCTTATAAACTATGTTACTACCTACTTATATTCTACAACGGACAAGGTGGTTCTTATAAGATGCCGCACCAAAGGGTTCTCACTTCACTTTACTGTACACCATTTATGTAAATTTTTCCCATAACATAACATAACATAACATCACGCCAGTATTTCCCCGAAGGGGTAGCCAGAGGTGTAATAGTACACCCACATTTCGCCAGTTATGTTATAGTCCCATGTAATAGGGGGCGAGCCTATTGCCATTAACCGGGCACAAATCCAGACTCCAGGCTGCTACTGAGATTTTCTTAATGAAAACACCCAATAACACTTTGCCCGACCCGGGAATCGAACCCGAGACCCGACGCTCAGCAGTCGCGCTTGCAACCACTAGACCAACGAGGCAGTCAAAAATATGTTTTTCCCAATGGATAATTATGTGATTTGTTCTGTTTACCTGCGTAGGCATCGGTTTCGCGCTCAATGTCACGTCGTATCAAACTTAAGGTGCTTGTAAACCATGGAAATCTAAATAATATAAGGTAATAGAAGTGGCAAAGGCGCGTGAAAGTGTCGCCACGTACAGGTGTCTCGTAGGACGCCAGTGTGCGAACCGTTTGCTTGATCATCAGTGCTGTTTTAGACGTAGAGTCACTAAAATTGTATTTTGCAGCGTATCGAAAAGCGGATTTATTTTTAGGCTTAATATATTTTGTATTGAATGCTAGAAACATGGTGGGCGTGATTGCGTATTTATGTGTTGGTAGTGGCAAACCGACGACACGCGTTCCGGTATTAAAAGACATAGATAAAATTTCTATTTTTTTTTCTTCCTTATGATGCAACCATAATATCAAAAAGACGGAAAGACATGATTGCACAAATCCCGCAAACTAAAACTAAATTCGCCGCTATACAATATAATACACGCTCAGCTCATTTATATAATAGGGTAAACAAACACATATATATATATACACTAATAAACTACATCAATGTAAAAAAATGCTAGCAGAATGGATGAAACCACTTACTTATGCAGAAACTGAGGCACTCCTACAATAGATGACATAACTCACTAAAAACCCTCAACATACACTCTCACACACCCACACACACCCCATCCACCACACACACATGCATTCCTCACTTGAACACACCCCCACACATATACAATATCAAAATAATTAATATGTATAAAGATAAATAAATAAATAAATGAAAATTTAAAATTATTTAAGCTATCTATTGAAGAGCGGAGTCTCCTAATACAGGCATTATTTGCTTAAAAGGAGGCTCCAATCACCAACTAATGTTACCTATATTGTGTTGATGAAATAAACCTTTTGTATTTGTATTTTGTATTACGTTTTTTTTCTCGATTTACTCCCAGGAGGCCGAGCGCTTCGCTTCTAAAATATATATTTTCCTAGCAAAGCAGCTAAGTCCAGGACTGCAATGACCAAGCAACCACATTTTTTTTTATATTTTCTGAGTAAACACCTGCACAAAATCCACAAGTTTATAGGGGTGAATCTCCACAAGAAGTTTGCTAGCTGGAATTTCCCTGAGATCGTGCACACGATCGTAAGTGTGAACCAAGCTTAAAAGTTTCGTCAAGCTATCTTGCTGTTTTACCACTTCATTCTAGAACTTACTAAAACACTGAAAAACTTTTAATATTGTTCTTTCATCTTGGTTTTAGCGAGTGTGAATACTCAGTGAAGTTTTGTTTTTACGTGAAAATAAATTCATTTTGTGAAAAAAAATCATTTTCATTTTAATTCTTGTCCATTGTAAACGCATTTAGCTAAACATTTTTGATCTTGTTATAATGATAATTTTAATAATTTTCAAATGCCAGACGGCAAAAGATAGCGACAAGTGGATAAAGGGAAGGGAGGCCTTTGCACTGCAGTGGGATACTTTAGGCTGATAAAAAAAAAACTAACTACTTAAGGGTAACTGAAGTGTCAGCCCTCTCACACGGGTGATACTGCTGCCGTCACGAATACGGGACATTAAGATACACCGGGATGGGACTGAGGAGCCTCGTCCGGGGCATGGCTCGCGCCCGCCTTGGTCCCTTCAAGGTGTCGCATAAATCATCCTTAAGACTGGGGACTGCTAAGTTATCCACTAATGGTTGGTCATCACAGATATGTGAGTCAGCGGCAGAAGAATGAAGAAGTCGTTTCCGTGGTCTTTACAAATGTCTGATTCGTGAAAATTATACTTCTGGTTACACTACCTTTAATTTCAGACGTGGTATTACAACCAAACTATTTTCAAAAATAACACACTTATCAAAAAGGTTAAATTCTAATTTAAAAATATAAACTAGAATTTGAAATTTGAACAATGACGGTTACAGTTTCGAACAGTGCATTTGTTTTAAGTCTTTCAGTCTAGTAGGTCGCACATTATTCATATAATATACGGTCGGTGTGAATTGATAGCTTTGTTCTTAAGTTTTAATACTAAAATGAGGGAAATAGTTCATATACAAGCTGGCCAATGCGGCAACCAAATTGGTGCTAAGGTAAGGATTGAATTTGCAATCTTTTTTGGTAGAACTTGATTCCAGGATAGTTCATTCAATATCTTACATAATTTTGCTACTTCTTAGTTCTTGGTTCTTATTTCTTCTTAGTTCGAGATGTTATACAATCAGCAAGATGCACAGTACTGTAGTAAGTACATCGCTAAGCACAAGGCTATGTAAATTCTATTCGGGCCCATGTATGCACTTGGAAGAAATGCGGCAGAGAGTCACCTTAGGGGGAGAGAGCGAAAGAGCCATCTAGATTTATTTTATGCAGGAAATTCCCTAGTCAAACAACCCAGCCAACGCAGCAGTAATCTAGTATAACCGCAATTGACATTGACACCTGTCATCTTTTTCAGTTCTGGGAGGTGATTTCTGACGAGCATGGTATTGACCCAACCGGCACCTACCACGGCGACTCCGACCTGCAGCTGGAGCGCATCAACGTGTACTACAATGAGGCCACAGGTGGCAAGTACGTCCCCCGAGCCATCCTCGTCGACCTTGAGCCCGGAACCATGGACTCTGTGCGCTCAGGACCCTTCGGACAAATCTTCCGACCTGACAACTTCGTCTTCGGGCAGTCGGGCGCAGGAAACAACTGGGCCAAAGGACATTACACGGAAGGCGCAGAATTAGTAGACTCTGTCCTAGATGTAGTCCGAAAGGAGGCGGAAGGATGTGATTGTCTTCAAGGTTTCCAGCTAACACATTCCCTTGGAGGTGGCACAGGTGCTGGCTTAGGAACCCTACTCATCTCGAAGATACGAGAGGAGTATCCAGATCGTATTATGAATACTTTTAGTGTAGTACCATCTCCCAAAGTATCAGATACTGTAGTAGAACCCTACAACGCCACCTTGTCTGTGCATCAGCTAGTGGAAAACACTGATGAATCTTACTGCATTGACAACGAGGCTCTATATGATATTTGCTTCCGTACTCTGAAACTTACCACACCAACCTACGGGGATTTGAACCATCTCGTATCTGCGACTATGTCTGGTGTCACCACTTGTCTTAGATTCCCCGGCCAATTGAATGCTGATTTGAGGAAACTGGCTGTGAATATGGTCCCGTTTCCTCGTCTCCACTTTTTCATCCCAGGATTTGCGCCACTGACGTCCAGAGGAAGCCAGCAGTATAGAGCTCTGACTGTGCCAGAGTTGACACAACAGATGTTTGATGCGAAGAATATGATGGCTGCTTGCGACCCTCGCCATGGAAGATACTTGACAGTTGCGGCTGTCTTCAGAGGCCGCATGTCAATGAAAGAGGTGGATGAGCAGATGATGAATATACAGAACAAGAATTCTTCATACTTTGTGGAGTGGATCCCAAATAACGTGAAGACTGCAGTGTGCGATATACCACCGCGAGGCTTGAAGATGTCTGCGACATTCATTGGGAATTCGACGGCAATCCAGGAGTTGTTTAAGCGTATTTCTGAGCAGTTCACTGCCATGTTTAGACGTAAGGCGTTCTTGCATTGGTACACCGGCGAAGGGATGGATGAGATGGAGTTTACTGAAGCAGAGAGTAACATGAACGACTTGGTGTCAGAATACCAGCAGTACCAGGATGCCACCGCTGAGGAAGAAGGCGAATTTGATGAAGAAGAAGAAGGTGGTGACGAAGGAGACTAGACCACTGCGTGTTGTTAAGACTTGCATTATATTTTATATTTGTATTTTGATGGTTTTATTTCATGAATACATTTCATGATGATAAAAAGTTTTTCTCTATTACACACACAAACAAATTACCCATCACAACTCACAAGCCTTTCAGGTATTGATATGGACAGTAACACCACAAAACCGTTTACAAGGTCAAAGTAAAAGCCAATATACATCTCTCCAAGTTTAACTAAAGATGTTTCATGGCATCCGCAAAGTATTGAAAGTTGTATACACAAATTTCAAGGGTTGCTTACCCGTGGTCCACCTACGTAGTTCACCTAGGTGTTCCATGGTTAACTTATTCAGAGAATCTATTACCTAGACGCTTTTTGTGTTCCTTGGGACCTGTCCTGTCACATTCCCTTACATCGTCAAAGTCGTCCACTGCTGGACATAGGCCTCCCCTTAGCATCACCACAAGGACCGGACCTGCGCTTTCCGCATCCAGTGGATTCCCGCGACCTTCGCCAAGTCTTCGTTCCACCCTGTGGGGCCTTAGCGTCCTTGCAGTACGCCTTCCCTTACATAGATATACCTGTTTTTTTTGCCCTAAGTTTTGTAAGTATTAATGGTGTACTTACAATAAAGATCTATCCAACTAAATCTATGGTGCTACCTGAGCAGTGCATCGCGTTTTCTTAATCGCTGATATCACATCGCTAAAAGCAGGGGTCTATTATCTAATTGCATAATCACAACACAACACATTTGACCACCATCAGTTACAATGAAATGAATGAATGAATGGTTGTCTGGAAGATATCGCTTTTAGCGATAAGACCGCCCATGTACCCATAATTTATACGTTGTTCCTGTTTACTACTATTTTCATGGTGTACAATAAAGTATCTTCTATCTATCTATTTATCTATCTAATTGCATAATCACAACACAACACATTTGACCACCATCAGTTACAATATTACCAACTTCCCAGAATATTAAGTTCTCGTATAACTCGATTCACAAATAGCTGAGCTTAATAATTCAGTGGTTGTCTGTCAGCTAGCAGACTAGGAATAAAGTCGCCTATTTTGAGAGTCAGTGAATGAGTCAGAGGGCGGGGCAGGGGGATGGGTAATGCAAGGATGGGACGCTATTTGCTTGGGAGATGCTGGGGATATAATTATCTGAGCTTGGTCTCTGAATATACACAAATAATGTGCACAAATAGCGCCATCTACGAAGATGCGCCCCGCTCTTCTTCCTAATCGCTTACAGTCACAGGCCTCAAGACTCCGCTTAAGCAAAGTTTTGCTTGAGAACACAGTCGTAAAATGTTGACGGGGACCGGGGGCGGATGCGCGTTATGGTTCATCATCATCATCATCATCATCATCATGTCAGCCGAAAGACGTCCACTTCTGGACATAGGCCTCCCCCAAGCATATGTTGGGGGATATGCCATAATCGCCACCTTTGGCAAGCAAGTTGGTGATCGTAGTTGGTTGGTTAAATACTCAGAATACTGCTGCCCATCCTCTGGTGAATCCCTTAGTCACCTTTTATGACACCCATGAGAAGATATGGTTATGGTTATAATTATGGTTAGCGGGCTCAAAAGTTCAGTGGTATGATTCCGTATGATTGGTGCTGCTCACTGACGGTTTGACGCCCCAATTGGCGGTGGGGCGTATAATATGCAGTGCTACTGCATATTCTTTGTGACCGGGGGTGTCCGGTTAGTCAGGGTCAAGAGGCTTACTGGTTTGTGCTTACAGTACATTATTTATTAGTAGTTTATTCATTATAGTGTGCGCGTGCACTCATTGTTAATTAAGTGTGTATCGACAAAACTAAGGCCAAGCCCGCTCAACTATTTTTAACCGACGAAAAAAAGGAGGAGGTTCTCAATTCGACGCGTATATTTTTTTTTTTTTTTTTATGTATGACCACGCATAACTTTTTACATCCCATCTCGAAATTGGTCCCATTTAAATTTCAAAATCAAAATCCACCCCTAAGGGTGGCAAAACAGGGGATGAGTGCTTGTGCACCCACTGAATTTTTACCTGTTAACCGATTGTGTTGAAACTTGGCACACAAATATAGTTCTAGACACTACGACATAATGGAGACCTGGAGTTAGATTAAACCACAAAAAAATTTAAAATAAAACTTTTTAACAAAAAATGGAACCGACGAAAACAGAAACTGAAAAGCGAAAAATAACTAATTATGAGTCGGCGCCAAACAAACAATCAACGAAGATCATTAAATTACTTTAAATAAATAATAAAAACAATGTAACATCAAATACAACGTGAAATTTTCAACGATAAACTCCAAAAATTCGTTCTCCGCTCGGCCACTTGCAACTTGCATGCACGTTGCTTGTTAAAAGTTTGTTTGGCGCCGACTCATAATTAGTTATTTTTCGCTTTTCAGTTTCTGTTTTCGTCGGTTCAATTTTTTGTTAAAAAGTTTTTTAATTGCGCGATTTTTATTAGTGCTGTTTTTATTCGCGCACTGAGATGTTTTTTCCACCGCGATTTTTTATCGCCAGTACGGGCACCTGCATATGATTCCATATGTTACAGATTTTGCGATAAAAAATCGTGTGAGTAAAAATCGCTTTGCGGACTTGGCTTAAACACTAGCGGAATGTTGCACACTTGTACTGTAACCGATTAGGCAGAAGAGTGGGGCGTTTTCGTGGATGGCACTATCTGTAGTAGATGTATTTTTTTCTGATTTGTATGAAATAAAAACCCGTTCCGTGTGGTGCCGAACGTAAAGAATTGCACCACCTTATATCTTCTCATGGGTGTCGTAAAAGGCGACTAAGGGATTTCCTAGAGGATGGGCAGCAGCGTTCTTAACCTACCAACTAACAACCCGCCTATTAATATTAAGCGAGGCGATTATGGCAAATCCCCCCAACATAATTATGCTTGGGGGAGACCTATGTCCAGCAGTGGACGTCGTTCGTCTGAAATGACGATGGTGACGATAATGATGAAATAAAAATATGATGTAGAAATTAAACTTTAGAACGTAATATGTACTTATGTGTATTTTTCTTAGCGTTTCGCCTTTTGGAATCCCAAAAAGGCGGAACACTATCCTTCAATTTCAAAAAAGCAAACATTTTCTTTTTGAAGCGAAGCTTTTACGTTGCGTACTCGACCGCTGGGGAGTAAACTGGGAAAAAATTTACCGTTAACACCACGGAATAACAAACAAGTTAGATTTTCTGCGGTTAAAACACGCGCGCGTTTTATTCACGCATGCAAATGCATAAAGGCTTTGCTTCTGTAGGGTGTCCACCGATGCCACATTTTTTTTTCATATAAGTGTTATTGAAATAACTGAAAAACAACCCTGAAATCGCGAAAAAATAATCAGCTGTTCCTTACAATTGTGTTCACATAAATCGATAAAATTAAATAAATAAATAAATATGTTTGGGACATTTTTACACAGCACCATCTAGTCCCCAAACTAAGCAGAGCTTGTGCTATGGGTACTAGACAATGGATATAATACTTATAAACTTTTTTTTTTTTAATACATACTTATAATACATAAGCCACACCCAGACCAACACAAACACTTATGTTTATCACACAAATATTTGTGTTCTGTAGGATACGAACCTTGAAATACGGACCTTGAGTGGAGACCGCGAATCGGCAAACGCAGCGTAGGGCGCCCCCCTGCCAGGTGGACCGACGACCTAAAGAACGTGGCTGGGGGGGACTGGATGTGGAAGGCAGAGGACCGAGCGTTGTGGCGCAACTTGGGAGAGGCCTATGTCCAGCAGTGGACTGCGATAGGCTGAGTTGGCTGGCTGTTGGTTTGGATACGAACCCACGACCTCGTTATCAGCAGTCCGACACTCGAAGCACTAGACCACAGAGGTCGTCAATTTAGGGTTCAGCGATTTTTTTTTCGCGATTTCAGGGATGGTCCCATAGTAAAAGTTAGATAAAGATATTTATTCGCAAGGATATGGTACAGAAGATGTTAAATAGGTATACATGTTTTTACACTTTAGGTGTCCGACAAATCCACCTTTAGTAGGCATGCGAATTTTTGTGCACATATTTTTAGTGCTTTATTAGCGTAATCATATGGAAAAAATTACTCTAGCTCTATACATTACAAAAGCTTATGTAATAAGGAAAGCATTATTTTAACAATTATTATTTGTTGCTCATACTGATGAGGACAAAGACCCTTCAAATTTTTTTCAGTTATTTCAATTACACGCTAACCTTTGGTCTAGGGATCGTAACCATAGCTGCAAAGCTCTGGGTTTGATTACCGGTTCGGGCAGTGTTACTAACATGTTTGGTTTTCCTGTTAGGAAATTCTTAGCAGAAAATGTTCTACCTAACCCTTACCGATGTGATTTGTTTTTTAGGACAAAACTTGCATATTGTTTACAAACTTTTTTTGTGTAGTAGAAGCAAAGTCAATAAACTATAATACTCTTCGACCTAAGCAATCAAACCGTCAAAACTAATAAACCATTAACTTCTAACAAAAATAAAGCCCAATGCATTTAATATTTAAGTCGATCGACTAACTTTCAATAAAACCGAGAATTACTAAATTATTTACTTATTCCATCGCAAAGTTTTTAACGTGTTTGACAGTTGAGCACTTTGGGGATTCATATCAGAATTTATTTAATACTCTCTTGATAGAGTACATAACTGTTATTTTTATTTTCAATCAATATTAACTATGTTTGTAGTAATCCCTTTATTTAATTAATAGAATTTTCGGTCTTGTTGCACCCCTGATTGATGAACGAATCTCGAAGATTTGACTGTTTACTGTTACAAAAAAAAAATAAGACGTTACAAAACAAGATCGACTGTTTTGTTAAACATAGATAATAATTCTACAATCGAAACTCAAAAATTGGTTTACAAACTTACAATATAACTAAAACTAATATTTATTTATTAAGGTACAAACATAATAAACATTTTGATTGATTGATTGATTGATTGATTACACACTACACGTTTTACAATAGAAAACAACTACAGAAGAGCATCAGAATAATATTATTTACAAATTTAATAAATTATTTGAACATAGAAAGAACAAGATGGATAAAGGAACAAATAAAATTTCTCCCTTTCGACATTTGTTGATGGGGTATTTCCTGTCCTTGTCGCGCGAAACGGATATTGTACTGACTGGTTGTAGTTACAATGGCGTTAATGTGTTAGGCATTGTCTTAATACAATACGACTACGCGACCATTGTAAGCTTGCGCGAATCCCGGCCGCGCACTTTGTTCGTGATATTATGACATTATCGCGCAATCATTGCGCGATTGTCAATTAGAACACCTATTCGACACCTGGGCCCTAATTCACGTAATTTCATGACGCGCCGATAAAGATGCAGTGACGCTGCAGTTCGTATCTGACAGCGACCGCCGAAGATAAGAAAATACGGAAAGCGTTGTTTTGATCAAAACTTAACTCTCCTTCTATCGTGTCGACATGAGCTACATAATGATAATAGCTCATGCCGTGGTAAAAATATTAGCCAGTCAGCAGGTTGGTAGCGGGGCTGACTGCCCAAGGTACGCCGGACGATCAATTAAATATTATACCCGTGGAGGCCCTTTTAATGCACCCCAAAAAACGCGTGCGTTTGATTGCGGGCTCGCACCAACGATCAAATATTCGGAAGCTTGTACGAATAAAATCCGCGCGAACTTGCGAAGTTCGCATATTCGCATTATATTAGGACAATGCCTTATGACGTCAGTGACCAGGTAGCGCTATCCCTGTCGAGTAAACAAATTTGAAACGCTTATAACTTCGATATTATTTAAAATATTTCATTAGTTCTTTTCACTATTACTAATCTTCTTGTAATAGTTTCAAAATTTACAATAAAACATACAGGATATTTTTTTAAGACTACGGTATATTGCACATTGGTTGCATACCTATTCCTTATCGCAACCACATTTCCAATTCTCTCCACGGCCTGATCTACCATTTAGGCTAATTAGGCTCAAGCCGAGGGCGCAAAGACTGAGAGGGCATCGTCTGATCTAGAAGTTCATAAATATTGAAATTTAAAAATAAAGAGCCAAAAAAAATGGCATGTATTTTGTGGGCAGGTATCTTGACCTGTCTCCAAAATACACGCCGTTGGGCTGGAGAGTGCTTAGTCATAGTTAAGCCTACGGCAGCTAGAACCCTGGAACCCTGGTTCTTTCATTGTAGCTTTTCTCCAGACTGACACGTTATAAACCTCTCAAAAACATATCAAAAAGGTCGAAACCCCTGAAATCAGATACATTATCGAATGCAGTTATATTTTAGTAAAGGCTATAGGGATGTGTCGTTGTCAGAAGCCACAGATGCCGCAACGA
The DNA here is from genome assembly GCA_949699075.1 of Asteroscopus sphinx. Taxonomy (NCBI): domain Eukaryota; kingdom Metazoa; phylum Arthropoda; class Insecta; order Lepidoptera; family Noctuidae; genus Asteroscopus; species Asteroscopus sphinx. The sequence continues at coordinate 8,831,619 of OX453028.1, forward strand.
ACATGTATTAAATCATTAATATGGCTGGGAACATGTTTACTTTTACTATGCAAATATTTGGTTGGCGCGGTTACATGTAGCCAGGTTGTCTCTAAATCTACATTATTCTGAGCACGTGTTCTTAAGAGAAAGAATTTAAATTGTCAAGTGTTTCGGAATTTAAAATGATGTTGGAAATGAAAATTGATTTTGTTTTTTATTTTAAATTTTGTGTTGATAAATGCAGACTATTTTTGTCTGGCTTGAGCGAACCGTATTTTATTTAACACATTCGCCATATACTTATCCTGGTAAGTACATAAGCTTGAATGTACGAAAATAGAGATACATGAGGCGGACTTAATGCCATTCAGCATATTCTACCTCAACAACCTTTGGGCACAGACATAGTAAAAAATATAGACTAACTGCTGCGAACAACCATAGTGAAGCCAACAAAAACCGTGCTCCTTCATGTACAACCAGTGCTCACGCACAAAAAATATCACTATTGATCACAGACATAGTTCGAAGCACATCGTCTATATTTTTTACTGTGTCTGTGCTATTGATACAATTTGCGATTAACTTCTATCTCATCCAAAAGTTCTAATTCCCCGTTAAGGTCTTAGCTCTTTATTTATTTATTTATGCACAACTGGGTTCAAAGGTGGTCTTAATGCCATAGTTTTTTTCTACCAGACAACCTTAGGGTGTTAATACAGAGACAAAAAGAAGGTTTTTTAACCTCTGTACAATGGAATCGGACCACGCTTGTAGTCTCTTAAAAAACCAGATTTATTCTCAAATGCTAACTATAAATGATATTGGTAGACCATAAACACTCAGTTCTAACATCTACAATTAACTACAGAACACACATTTCAATTCAAACACTCCACCATTTAAGTGAAAACGAAAAACTCAGCAACAAAAACATATTAGCCATTCTCAGCCAATCACAAAACCGAATAAACGAAAATAACTCGAAATAACTTGTATATTCGAAGCCAATAAATCGGAAATAGAACTATGAAAGGCGGGTATTTCCAGTAAAATTTAGAACGGAGGAAGGCTTTAAAACTGCATTCATTTGGCGATCGATAGCGAATCTCTGCCGGCAGCTATTTTGGCCCGGATGCGTAAATAGAAATTCTAGATTTAGCATTACGGACTGCTGAAGCGAGACAGATTAGAGTTTCTACATAAATGTTATCTTGGTTTATGAAAAATATGCTGTTTTTATCTAGAACTAAAAACATATGAATGCACAGATTGGTTTAAAATGAATTAGGGTTTTCTACATAAATGTTACGTTAAATTCTGAAGAATATGCACTATTTGACAAGAACCGTGAACATGCTTATTATATTATTTGTTTAGTAGCTCGTTTGAGTAATGGTAGATATTTTCGTTCTTTATTTGCCGATGACAAAAAACAGTATGCTTGCTTTGTCTTAATCCCTGCTAAAGGCGAGATGTGCTATTGAACATGTATCATATTTTTAAGAACTTATGTACCATATCTTCTGCGAATAAATTACTTAATTACTTTTATAAATACACCTGCCCTAAATCTCTCCAATGACCATGGCAAAATTGTCTTACAGAAAAGCTTTAAAATTCAGTAGCATTTTTACCGATCTTCTCGCAAAAAGTCAAAGAAACTATGCATCATCTAGTCTACGGTCACTGCGGATCCCTGAACAACCATTTCTTAAAACGCATCCCGGATATATTTCCACCTTGCTCCGATTGCTTCAATTACCATGTTTTCCACTAGTTTCAGATTTGAAAGATAGTTCTTTCAAAAAGGTTGCAAAATTGGTACATGATGTGAACATTCGTATTGGCATCTTTTTTGTTTTATTGTGGAAATCTTCGAAAGATGAAGGGTTATGTGGGGTTCTTACCGATTTCTAATTATTACTTCACACACTGTGTCTACATCGCTTTTCTCCAAATTTTCCTCTAGCAGGTCTGTTGGAAGAAATTTCTTAAAGGAATAAGTAGGAAGTGCTTTTTGTACGTACTACTCTTCATTCCTATGTTATTTATTTGCCTTCATGTACAAAGTATATTGAAGCATGCATTACATTTTCATGGCACAAATAAATACTATTGGTACATGAACCCTGCAAGGGCACTGCAAATTTATGTGGGTATACAAATGAGTCTAAGAACAGATATGTCATAATTATTATCTCAAATTATAATAAATTAAAATTATCATAAATTAAAACTACAAATACATTAATTGAATTATTTATTTATACAGGTTGACTGGTTGAACAAGGTGGAGGATGTTGTTCAGTACTTGTTTCTTGTTCGAAATATGTAAGAAAAATAGTACCTTAATAATTTAAATATTTTTCCAATCGATTTCATCAAATACTGTGAACATTGTTCTGCTTCCGAGCTGACAAATTAAAGTCGCATGCGAGCTGAAGTGATACACCTAAGGACAGCATTGTTCATGGGTCACTATTTTCACCCTTCCTGCCTTCCACTGAGGTAATATGTGCTACGTACGTGTGCGCAAGCATTTTGATTCCTGTAGGCGTGATGCATCGGGGAATACTAAAAAACTCAATATGTGTACATACGTATTATTCTACTATATCCTTGAATATGTCCTTCGTTCAACTAGCCATGCTGTATATAGTTTTTTCTGTGCGTACATAAAATAAATAAATATAAGATATATTTACTAAAATAACCACCATTCCTACTACCATTTTCTGGGAGCACGGGTTTTGCACTGTATTCTGCTCGTACCCCGCCCCAGCTGGCCACTGCACCTGGGCAGAATATATAGTTACTAGCTTATGCCCGTGACTTTGCCCGCGTGAATATTGTTTATCCCGCATCCCTCAGGAACTGTTTATTTTCCCGGGTAAAAAGTAGCCTATATGTTAATCCGGGTTAAGTTCTATCTGTATGCTAAATTTTATTTAAATCGGTTTAGCTGTTCTTGAGTTATAAATGATGTAACTAACCCGACTTTGTTTTATATATTAAGATTTTTAATCTTACACTCGAAGTATTGCCGATTATGTTTGTGTACAGGAAGTCTCTCACATAAATAATTTTATTTTCAATAAGTCCCTGAACATACATACAGGTATCTAAATGACTTTCTTACCAATTTTCTTCTTCCCCAGGGCCCGGTATAAAGGGTACGATGGCGATTCTGAACTGCCTGCTGGCGAGGCAGCTTTGCTTCGAAGACGCTTCCTGCTCTGCCATCTTGGAAATCATCCCGCGCGTCTGTGGCTCTGAACTTGGTGAGTAACGTTATAGCATTTTTTATCAGCTCGTGAACGACGAACTAATAGAATTTATAATTTACTTTCGGTTCTCAAACGAACGTTCTCACGCATACACATGCACCTGTAAGATTTTTGTTTTTGGCGATGCTTACTGGACGATGCCACGACATGTGTACTGAGAGCGATAAGCACGGTTTGATGTGCATGTGTGTGCGTGAGCGCTGGTTTGTACACGGAGGAGCATGGTTTTGTTGGCTTCAATATTATTGTTCGCAGCACTTTTTCTATATTTTTTACTATATCTGTGGCTATCACTAAATAATCTTTCTGGAAGTACTTCAACAGGCCAAGATAATTCATAACTACCCCACAACTCCTTAGAAATAAATATTTACTACCCTCATTCTTAACAATACGCAAACTTTTCTAAGGCTTGTCGAAAAGAAAATTCTGCCGAATCTTTTGTTAAAGACGCGCTATTATGTATGAGAACATACGAGGTTCTAACCGCGACATCCTTTCAGCAGATATACGGATGCCTGTCACACCGATGCGTAACAAACTCATTATTAATATTCGAGTGAAGTTATTAGGAACTCATAAGACATGAATAACACGCAAAATCGTGTAGCGTTTTCCATTTTAATTTGTATTAAAAGAAAATTCGTGAGTGACGATACTTAAGTACAGTCAATGATATTTAAAAGTACAGATATGTGACTGGCCCGCGCAATCTGAAGACGCGAAAACGTCCTAGTTGTTACGTTTTGCTATTCGTCCGCGTCAAGCAAGGCGCTAAGAGTGACCAGTGATGAAAAAAATGCCGTCGTGTTTGTACAGAAACTGTAGCAATTACGACGCAAAAGTAACTTAAAGTAAATAACTTATTTTGTACTTGTTTATGTGTTTATGTGCCGCCGCGCCGCTGCGTACGGATCATTTTATTCATTTGGGTTGTTATAACATAACTATACTTTTAAATATCATTAGATATAATAAGAAGCAATAATATCCTAATTAAATAGAAAAAAAAAAGAAGAGCATGTAACATCTAGTTTTAAAATCACAAACAAAATCTATCTGACTATGGATACAACGTATAAAGATATGTCTATGTATAAAAAAGATGGTTTTTATACCCATAGTCATTTAATTATTCTCGTAGCTTGGGTCAGATGCCTAGAGTTTGTGGTTTTAAAACCACGATAGGCGGATATTATTTCTTCTGACTTTACAAGTACCTAAGTACACCAAGTACAACTAGCCTTGCTACCAAACTTGATGACTAGCAAATATGTTTTACCACGGCATGAGCTATTCTTGTTTAATGAGTTCTGATACGAGAGAAAAACAATAACGCAAATGTCTTCCCTAACTGAGGCTAATCATGAAGCCTAACAACAGCTAAATAGAGGAATAATTATTTAACTCGCCACCCGTGCATACTAAAAACTAAAATTCGGTACATCAAAGGGATGGTTCGATGCTAACCAAGACAGTCTAACGACTTGCTTTTAAGGTGCATAAACGGGTACTACATTTTTATTCAGCTCAATTCAACTTTTTTCCATAGAAAACACAATTTTTGTAGGGAGATCGTACGCGTCCGTTCAACAGCTGCGTTCAGCTGAACACAACTAAAGGTGCAGGCACACAGCGGGCGGGACGGAACTGAGGCGGAGCGTTGACCGAACGTGGACGGGGCGTACATGTCACACTGCGGGCGGATTGCGTGCAAGACTGAACGGCGCCAGAAGAAAACGTTCCCCTGTCTGTGTGACTACTACTACGAATTCCCATATAATATAATGCCAGCGTATCGGTCGCGCACCACTCGACGCTGTGTTTCCGCCTGGCGGAGTAGTGGCGGATCGGGCACGCCGTCAAAACGCGCGGCAGGCCGGCACTGTGTGCACTGTCTAAAACAGTTCAGTACATTACAACACGACTTGACCCGCCGACGATACGCTTCAGTTCCGCTCACTGTGAGTTTGCAGCTTAAATGGATGCCATAGAAAACTAGTGTTTTCAAAAGCTGGTGTGGACAAAAGCTGAATCTAGCTGAATAAATACAGTTACTCCCTAACTGCACTAATTAAAACTTAATCAACAATTTGGTAAGTTACCATAAAATTAACTGTAATTTTATGCTCACAATGCCATTAAAAACTATCTTCAAATGAACAATGTTTTGCTAAACCGCCGCAAACAAGCTTTGTATGAATTAATTATGAATTCAACGGAATAACTTTTAAAAAGATACAAGGGAATAAACGAAATGTCTTCTTTCTCTGTTTTGCTGCTTCATAAGATTGTTGCTGTAAAGCAGAGGCATTGACTTCGATTCTTCACTGGAGTAACTTTTTATGCTGTAATCGGTTCCTGGCGACTTGCCAGGCATGATGTTACTGCAAATGCTGGTAAACGCGAATCATACGCATCGGTGTAACACGCGGCTTCGTATTTTGACCTTTCGCCGCAGTCGCTCTTGGGAAGAGGAATAAAACATCAGGGAGGCGGCGGCCTAAGTGATGCGTCATCAAATAATCAACAGAATGACAAATGGACGCGCTCTTGACTCTTGCATATAAGTATAATATTCCTAAAGAAAAATACATACAACAGAACCTTGAATCATTCGACTTTATAAACATTTATGTTACAAAAAACATCAAAACAAGATCAATTTCTGCAGTTACTTGGTGATGGTTATTTTAGTTCAATCTGTGATTGTATGCCACTGACACGAATGAAAAAATCGTAAAAAAAACCGCTGTTCCATACAAAAAATCGCTTGACAACATTTATGAAACAACAACATTTGTTTCGTGATTTCAGTGTTGCTTCGGTAGTTTAAAGTTCTTCATAATGATGAGTATAATGACCCCTTAAGAGGTTTTCAGTTATTTCAATTTTATTATACACAGTCTAACTATTAGCTACCGCACCACAATCTTTTTATTTATTTTATAAATTCTTTATTTTTTTAAAGGGATTTTTGTACATTAGAAATGACGATGCCAACCCCATCGTACCTTATACTAAATAAATCAACACTAACTAGAAAACTAACTAACTAAGGTTGCCTGGAAGAAATCGCTGATCGCGATAAGGCCACCTTTTGTACAATAGTTTAAATGCATATTCAATGTAATGTTTTTTTATGGTGTACAATAAAGCATATAAATAAATAAATAATAATAGAGGTAAACTACTTGATTTTTTTAAATTTTAAATGAGATTGTCATTCTAGCTGCACCACAATCTTAAATTTCATTTAAATAATTTAAAATAAAAAAGACGAATATTTAACACAGATGTGATTCAAATTCAAATGTTTTTTATTTCAAATAAACCTAATTACAGGCAACTTTGAACCTTCGGGCTCTAGTTGCAAGGTTCCAAAATGTATGGAGAAGAACCGGCAAGAAACTCCATGGATATACACTTTTTAAAATAGTTAATTGCTTATTACATCACATTCATTCAAATAATGTGAGTATAATTATGTATGAATAGAAATAAACAAAAATATTAAAAGTGAGGATATTGCCTTTAGAAATAAAACCAAACAAGAAGTGGCAGTGAGCGGGGCACAGTGCTCGCAGAACGGATGGCCGATGGGGCAGTAAAGTTCTGGAGTGGCGACCGCGTACTGGAAGGCGCAGCGTGGGTAGGCCCCCCATAAGGTGGACCAAAAACCTGGTGAAGGTCAAGGAAATCCGCTGGATGCGGAAAGCGCAGGACCGGTCATAGTGGCGATGCTTGGGGAAGGCATGTGTCCAACAGTGGACGTCTTTCGGCTGAAATGATAATGATGATGTAGAATTAGGTGTTTTATTTATTTTTGAAAATAAACTTAATTACTCGTCGCCTATACCGCAAAGTTTGAAGACAAAGGTCTTCAACCAGTGCGTCCTGCCAGTCATGACTTACGTTGCCGAGACGTGGACACTGACAGTTGGGCTAGTCCACAAATTTAAAGTCGCTCAGCGAGCTATGGAGCGAGCTATGCTTGGAGTTTCTTTGAAGGATAAAATCCGTAACGAGATTATCCGGAGAAGAACCGGAGTGACCGACATAGCTTGTAGGATCAGTAAGCTGAAGTGGCAGTGGGCTGGCCATGTCTGTCGAAGGACCGATGGCCGTTGGAGCAGACGAGTCCTTGAGTGGAGACCGCGTATCGGCAAACGCAGCGTAGGGCGCCCCCCTGCCAGGTGGACCGACGACCTAAAGAAGGTGACTGGGGGGACTGGATGCGGAAGGCAGAAGACCGAGCGTTGTGGCGCAACTTGGGAGAGGCCTATGTCCAGCAGTGGACTGCGATAGGCTGAGTTGATTGATTGATTGACTTATAGCCAGGATATGGTATTTAAATAGGTCTCTACAATTCCATACTACACTTTTCTTATATTTTGTATCGACTGTCCTTTCTTAATTTTTTACCTATGTGTTTTTTTGTTTTACTTTCTATGTAACCCCACCTATAAGTTACCTGCTTGTGTTTATCACTGTTGTTTAAATGTTGCGCGTCGTTAACTGTGACAGTAAATGTTCGGTGCAGTGCCACCGAACAATTTATTTTACTTGAACTCATCGCTTTATAGGCACATGCGTCTGTGATCAATCAGCAGGTCAGCCAGACGAGATTCCGGGGGGATAATCTTCGGATGTTTCATCGCCGTGGTGTATATGTGCTGGCGAACACGTCTTGGCTGCCGACCATCTTCTTCGACTCCTGCGGGGAGGCGAGAAATGCGGCAAGAGCCGAGCAAGGTGTGAACATTAACAGTGACAAGTGCGAGTGTAGTGTGCGCGAAAGTGTGATAGTGAATAAACGTTTCTAAAATCATAACTCGGACAATATTTCCTAGAGACTTTAAGTAAAACATTGTCAATCAACTTGTAACTATCACCACCTCGTAAAACATCGTCCTCGCCCTCTTCCTTGTCCCTGGGCAAGATGTTCGGTGCAGTGCCACCGAACAATTTATTTTACTTGAACTCATCGCTTTATAGGCGCATGCGTCTGTTAGGTAAATTGTTCGGTGGCACTGCACCGAACAGTAAACCTTTTTTTTAATATATATATATCAAAAATTTACTAAGTACAAAATAAAATGTTCCTCCACACACACCGCTGTCATCTGGAATAGTGCCCAGAAGACTGGCATCGTTGCCACGTTGAGTGGCAACGCTTATTCTTTGACGAAAGAACAAGCCAGCCCTCTGGTCACGCGAAGTGTCGACCAGCCTCTTAGAGATTTCCTTAAAAAGGAGCGCGCACTCGGACCCCATGACACGAGCGTTTCGACCCCAAACGTCTCAATGTCATAGTTACCTGATAGGTTACTATTTGCGCCACTTGAGAGCCTCCGCAGATGCAGCGGCAGGGCCAGCACAGCCAGCCGAGTTAGAAAGATGTGAAGGAGCAAGGCTGTCGACTTAGTGTGTGTAGAATTATTAGTGTACAAACATTAATGACCACATGATACTTAACATTTTACATTAATTACCTACTAAGTTTTTTAAGCAATCCAGATTGTCCTTCATTAATTAAACATACCTACATAACAACACTTACCTCAGTATTTACACAAAAGTCTAGTAATATTACAATTTAGTATTACCAGCCTTAGAAACAAATAGAAAATTCTGAAGCAATTTGGTTCACGATGAATAAAATATTAAGTCAGTAACGACAAAGATCAATAGAATTTCGTGAAGGATTTTGTTGTTAGCTTATAATAACTTCGGAGAATTCCAGTTGCTGGGTAAACTGTAGAAAACTACAGAGGTATTCTGAGTAAAATTTATCTTGAATATTTTAAGGACATTTATCCAGCCTTTTTTCCACGAAACGGCTTCCTTAAGAGGTTGCACGTTTCACAGTGGTTTTGCTTTCATTTTAACCCTTTTTTTTAAATAAAATTATCTTTATTCAGGCAAATTACACCCAACAAAAAAAAGGTAATTATAAATAAATATCACATTCAAAAGCAATAATAATCAAGTTACAAATTAATAATTAAAACAATTTCAACTAATTCCAAAATAAAAAGGATTCATGTACGTACCATACAATAAAATTTAAATAAAAAATAGAAATCAGAGAAATAAATAAAATTTAAAGAGATTATTAGGTGAAATTGAAAAATTTTATCAATACAGCTGTATCTTTATCCTTCAGTGTCATCACAAATATTTAATTATTGGTTTTATTTCCATTCATGATTTATACAAAGTGGAGATGACAATACGATATTAAATAAAACCACGTACAGAGTATCACGTTCTCTGTACACAAAAAATCAATCAAATCCAGTTAATAGTTTAGCCACAGGAAATTATTTAAAATTTATAATAAAACAAAGTTTAACCGGATTAAATCGCGTATTGGTTTTCCTGACGTTTCAAAAGCTTTGCAGTATTTCGTGGTCGCAGGTAGACTAAGATAACAAGCGTCTTTACATATATTTCTAAAAAAATATTTTAATCTACCGTACCTACATTATTATTAATTAAAATCGTTTCGATGCACGCAGTAATCACTCACAATATCAAATATATATTATATCTGTATTTTTTTTTAATATCTGTAAAGACGCTTGTCATCTTAGTCTACCTGCGACCACGAAATACTGCAAAGCTTTCGAAACGTCAGGAAAACCAATTTAAATAATATACGCGATTTAATACGGTTAAACTTCGTTTTATTATAATGGGTAGTGATCGCGAAAGCCTAAGAAATTATTATTTAAATTTTATTAATTTTGAATGTAGGACCATTTTTCTGGCAAAGATCGTTAGGTCAAAGACTCGGCTAATCCATATGATTTTAAAATCACTTTTTCAATTATTACAGATGATTACAAATGGTGTTACTTATTGTTTCGATGTTTTAGTTTTTTTTTTTTCTAAAATTTAGTTTTTTTAGTTTTCGATAAATAACTTATTAATATGTTTAAAATGCTTCTATAGACTAATAATAACCGTGTTATTGTCATATTGTCATTTCCACGCTGTATATATTATACTCATTGTCTAGTAGTACTGATAGCACAAGCTCTGCTTAGTTTGGGACTAGATAGTGCCGTGTAATATATACCAAATTTATTTTTTTCAAGACTACTGTGAAATATGAAAGGCCTCTTAACCAATTATCCTTTACCGGGCAGACATAAACTTTACACTCTGCACATGTATTAAGACAATATTAATCACATTGGTTTTTATTTTTATTTGTAATATTAATTAATTATTTTGGTTGTTATTTTAATTTTTATCCTTAATATTCTAATTGCATACGATCTAGGAGATAAATCATTGGCTGAAGGCAATGACTCCTGTAACACAGACGGTGTTATAACTTAGCACAGGAGTCAGTGCCTCACTGTTTGCATAACATTTTTTTTATACCTATAACGTGTATCAGAAATGTGTGGTCATAAGTCATAAGTCATAAGTCATTTATTCATTTTTGTAACATAGGTACAAAAAATTATATAAAGTTCTTAAATACAATAAAGAGTCCGCTATGTTATGCCAGCAGGCGTACAAATATGTATTTAAAATCTAAATGAGGAATTTGAATCAATATGCTAGTAAAAAAATATTTAATTATACAACTCGAAATGTCACAAAATAATGAAATGTAATCTTAACTATTATAAAATTGTAAACGTCTGTTTGTTTGTTTGTTTGTTTGTTCCAGCATCACGCTAAAACTACTGGACCGATTTTGATGATTTTTTTTTTGTTTGAAAGCTTATGATCTGACTTAAAAACTGGTATGGGTTTTGAGAAAGAAAGAAAGAAAGAAAAAAAGAAAAAAAATAATTCGAGGGTTGCGTACTCACCCGACAGATCGAAGCTTCTATGCATTTGCACGAGCGGATAGTAATGTACGATGGAGTGGAGTGGAGTGGGATGGGACTGGGGATGGGACTGGGGACGGGACAGGGGACGGGACTGGGGACGGGACAGTGGACGGGACAGGGGACGGAACATGGGACGGGAAATGGGACGGGTCATGAGACGGGACATGGTACAGGACAGTAGGACGGCACATGGAACTGGACATAGGATGGGACATGGGACAGGACATGGGACATGGGACGGAACGATAGTGATATAGTGAGATAGTGGGACAGTGGGCCGTGGGACAGTGGGATAGTGGGACAGTTGGACAGTGGCAGTGCGACGGTGGGATGGTGGGACAGTAGGGCAGTGGGGCAGTGGGGTAGTGGGGCAGCGAGGCAGCGTGCCAGCGGGGCAGCGGGGCAGTGGGGTACCGGGGCAGCGGGGCAGTGGGGCAGTGGGAGAGTGTGGCAGCGGGGCAGTGGGGTAGCGGGGCAGCGGGGCAGTGGGGCAGTGGGGCAGCTGGGCAGCGGAGCAGCGGGTCAGTGGGGCAGCGGGGGTAGCGAGGCAGTGGGGCAGCGGGGCAGTAGAGGAGTGGGGCAGCGGGGCAGGCAGTGGGATAGTGGGGCAGTGGGGTAGCGGGGCAGCGGGGCATTGGGTTACCGGGGCAGCGGGGCAATTGGGCAGTGGGATAGTGGGGCAGCGGGGCTGTGGGGCAGCGGGGCAGTAGGCCAGCGGGGCAGCGGGGCACCGGGACAGTGGGGCAGTGGGGAAGCGGGGCAGTTGGGCAGAGGGCCAGGCTGTGGGGCAGTGGGATAGTGGTGCAGCGGGGCAGTGGGGTAGCGGGGCAGCGGGCAGTGGTATAGTGGGGCAGCGGGGCAGTGGGGTAGCGGGGCAGTGGGGTAGCGGGGCAGTGGGGGGCATCGGGGCAGGCAGAGTGGCAGCGGGGCAGTGGGGTAGTGGGGTGGTGGCGCAGCGGTGCAGCGGGGCAGTGGGGTAGCGGGGAAGCGGGGCAGAGGGGCAGCGGGGCAGTGTGGCAGCGGGTCAGTGGGGTAGAGGGGCAGCGGGGCAGTGTTGTAGTGGGGCAGCGGGGCAGATGGGCAGGCTGTGGGGCAGTGGGATAGTGGTGCAGCGGGGCAGTGGGGCAGTGGGGTAGCGGTGCAGTGGGGCAGTGCGATAGTGGGGCAGCGGGGCAGTGGAGTAGCGGGGCAGTGGGGATGTGGGGCAGCGGGTCAGTGGGGGGCAGTGGGGCAGTGGGGCAGCGGGGCAGCGGGGCAGTGGGGCAGTGAGGTAGCGGGGCAGTGTGGCAGCGGGGCAGTGGGGCAGTGGGGTTGTGGGGCAACGGGACAGCGGGGCAGTGGGGTAGCGGGGCACCGGGGCAGTTGGGCAGCGGGGCAGTGGGGCAGCGGGGCAGTGGGCAGTGGGATAGTGGGGCAGCGTGGCTGCGGGGCAGTGGGGTAGCGGGGCAGTGGGGCAGCGGGGCAGCGGGGCAGTGGGGCTGTGGGGCAGCGGGGCAGCGGGACAGCGGGGCAGTGGGACAGTGGACTGGACTGGAATGGACTGGACTGGACTGGACTGACGTGGGTTAGCAGAATTTAACGCGAGCGGAGCCGCGGGTAAAAGCTAGTGATGTTATAAAATAAAAATGTCAAATGGTATTCTTGGTCACTAATCATAATATTATTAAATTAATTGGGCATTTAAAAATTCTTCTATCGAATAATAACATTTTTCAAGTAATAGTAGTTTCATGCGTTTTTTAAACTGTACCACATTTAGACGTTTTATGGTATCAGGTATTTTATTATATATACGTGGAGCCATACCTAGAATACTTTTATATAATAAAGCAGTTTTGCATCTATAATTACACAATGAGTTTTTATATTGACTACGGATTGGAACATTATCATTTTCATATTTTAATGTATATTAATGATGTGTATATGTTTAATTAATTTCTAATATTTGTATGCCACATGTGGAAGCACACAGAGAGACCTACCTATAAAGTACCTAACACCAAAAATGCCTGTGTACACAAATAAACATTTTGATTGATTGATTGATTAAGAGCTCATTCAGGGCATAGCATAGAACAACTTTTACTACGGGACCAACCCTGAAATCGCAAAAAAACACTGCTGTTCCTTGCAAAATCGCTCAACAAAATGTATGCACCAGCTGTTTTTGATCCCAATGACCCCATAGTAAACGTTGTTTGATAGCATTTCCTGAATGAGCTCTTAAAACATGGCCACGCATTTCTGATACACATTGTATATTTACCGAGCAGAATTACAAAAAGAGTTGATGGAAAAAAAATCCTAACCGAAAAACACAATGACCAGGGGCCTTACTCCCACCAGGGGCCTTACTCCCGACTGACATGGCGCATGACTGTCAATGACTTTTTTCCTCGCTTTGTTACTTCTTCACTATATCTATTTCTTGTTCATGTATATTTCTTTTGTATGTGTCTCAGTTGTGTCAAATAAATATTTTTCTTTCTTTTCTTTCTTGACTGGATCTGATTCAGATTCTGTTTAATTTTGACACGAATGTATTTTTGTTATGAAATATAGGATGGCGAAACGAGCTAATGGCCCACCTGATATTAAGCGGTTACCTTTGCCCATAACAACTGCAATACCACCGAGGCTGTTGCCTACATGGTACCGCAAGTCGGTTCGCCAAACTGAGACATGAAGATGGAAAGTCTCATGTGATTGTAATTTCACCGGCACCCGTACCCTTCAGACCGAAACACAGCAATACAAGCATCACTATTAGTAAAACAATACCTTCATACAAAACATAATGTATCTCTAGAGGCAGCATTATTCAACATTAAATGCATCCTTTTATCTCGTTACAGCGACATACTCAAACTTTTTCTTGGTAACTTCCGAACTACATACGATTACAATTTAAAAGCTTTCTAACAGTTTTGAGATGTTCCATTAATAGCTTTGACTTTGTGCCGTCGCTTAAGACAATGCTACATAGTAAGCTAAGCGAAAAATGTCTCTAGCGATGGTAAGAGAGGTGAAAAAAGAACATGCTCATTGGAAAAAAACTTGTACAATCAACTGCATTTCAATGATAAAAACCGGCCAAGTGTGAGTCGGACTCACGCAGTAAGGGTTCCGTACCACCCATCGAATTGATATCCCATAGAAACTGATTTAATTTACGAGTTTATCAAAAGACATCAACGAACTTACGCGAAATGTGAATTTTTGCATCTCTTTCTTACGTAGGTACCACCATATATGTCTATGTTTGCCCTATTTTTTGTATTTGTTACTAAATTACATAGTATGAACTATAATCAGACCAAGTTTGAGCCTGGTGTGTATTACCGTTTTGAAGATAGAGCAAGAATAAAAACGTTGAATAAAATACACGTTTTTCGAGGCTTCTTGTATGGGGACCCCCTTTGGTTTTAGACTTTATTTTATTTTTAGTATTTGTCGTGATAGTAGTCATAACAACACACATTCTCAGAAAATTTCATTCTGCTACCTGTTACCGTTCAAAAGATACAGCCCTGTGACAGACAGACAGACGGACGGACGGACGGACGGACAGCGTAGCGAGAGTAATAGGGTCCCGTTTGGCACCCTTCGGGTACGGAACCCTAAAAACCATCATAATTGGAACTGGAACGCGAAAAAAACTCGCGGGAACTTGTGATGGTAACGTAGTCGCGTTGTTTTAGGACAAAACCTTAGCTATTCACAGTATATGCACATAAAATAAGTAGGTATGTATGTAAAATGTCAATTTCAAGATTCCCATCTTTAAATTGTCATTTTAAAGAAAACTTTACCCTACTCAAATAAAACAGTGCTAAGCGCACCGACTGGATGCGGAAGGCAGAGGACCGAGTGTTGTGGCGCAACTTGGGAGAGGCCTATGTCCAGCAGTGGACTGCGGTAGGCTGAGTTGATGAAGCGCACAGATATACTAAAAAATATAGACGAAGTGCTGCGCACAATCAAAGTGAAGCCAACAAGACCGTGCTCCTCCGTGTACACACGGCTACACATCAAGATGTAATTCCAGTATAAGCTGACCTCGCATTGTATTGGTTTTCCTTAAAACGCGAGGTCAGCCTTTACTGGTTTTGTACAGCTTGATGTGTAGCCGTGTGTACAAACCAGCGCTCACGCACACACCACGCACCTAAAGGATATTTGTTTTCGCGATGCTTACTGAATAATGCCACGACATGTGTACTGAGAGGTGAGCATGGTTTGAGTTGCATGTGTGTGCGTGAGCGTTGCTTTGTACACGGTTTTGTTGGCTAACTATGATTGTTCGCAGCTCTTCGTCTATATTTTTACTACGTCTGTGGCTAAGCGAGAAATGACCTATCTTATCTCTCGATCGAACCTCACCTCTAATGACCCTTTAAACTTTTTACGTAATACGACTTTCGCGTTTTAAGTCTATGGTAATAAATTATTAAAAAATGTTCTATTTACGTTCTTTATAAGGTTAAGGTGACCGGTTTAAACCCACCACAGAGCTCTGCTGAATATTTAAAATTTATAATGGTAGATAATAAACCAGTAAGCCTCAAGACAACACAAAGTTTTGCATAAGAACACAGTCGTAAAATGTTGGCGGGGGACAGGGGGCAGACGGTGCGTTATTATTGGTCAGCTCAAAAGTTCGGTGGTATGATTGGTGCCGCTCGCTGGTGAAATGACGTTCTGATTGGCAGTGGGACGTATGATATGCAGCGGTACTACATATGCGGGGTGACCAGGGGTATCCAGCTAATTGGTGTCTAGAGGCTTACTGGTCTCTGTTTTAGATATACCGGTAAATAAGTGTAGATATATAGATAGATAGAATATACTTTATTGTACACCATGAAAATAGTAGTAAACAGGAACAACGTATAAATTATGGGGTTAGCGATAAGACCGCCCATGTGGGCGGTCTTATCGCTAAAAGCGATATCTTCCAGACAACCTTTGGATGGACAAAGAAGACGTAGGTGAGACGTGTAGTAAATTACCAATGTAAGTGTAAAGCTCAAAGACCGTTTTTGTTTTCAAGGAGGAAAAAGGTTAACCGGCCTCGTGGCAGAGAGACTGGGGTGTGTGGGATTTTTACCGCAATAAAACCTAAAAATTTGGTACCTATCTACCACAAATAGCATGAAAGCCACGACACGAATTTCACTTAGTGTGTTTTTAGGGTTACCAAGAACGTCGTTGCCTACAACGCGTTTTAGCTGAACAAGCACCACAACACGTATTTTGCGTAGTGGATACTATGAAACGCACAACGCGTTGTGGAAGTTTTATCGCTTAATTAGTATTTTAGTTCTGTGAGCCTAATATAAGGACATCAACTGCTATGTCTCAACATCATCATCATCATCATAATCAGCCTCCATAACTCAAAGCTCCATAATCCCACTGTTGTGCATAGTTCTCCTCTTTTGCATACCAACAAGTCGCGACAAGTTTGATTTCATCGATCCATGGAGGACGCAATTAATTGCAATACCGCGTGGACGAACTAACTTGCTCGGCAAAGTGCCTATGACGCGGTCCTTGTCTACACAATGATGTAGCTGAGAGAATTGATTTATTTTCCTGCTCTCTAAATGAATTCACAAAAATTACATTGTATGTGTTATGTTTGGCATAATTAAGGACCACACTACCGCATTGGATAGTATGTCCTGTAATGGTAGTGGTGATTGTGATAAATAAATAATAAAATGAAAAAATTGCTGCAGGACGACTGACATAATTTCTTCTCTGTCTCGGCCACCATTCCGTCAAGATCCGTCTCAATACAGGTACCATTAATTTTATACTTAGGTACGCTAAATAAAATATTTCAATACTTTTTCTCATTCATAGCTGAGCCCTTTCTTTACTTTGCCAACTACATCGATCAACTAAAACAATCTAAGGCCACCTGAGCAGAAAACAAGCATTAATAATAGCAGTCATAATTCATAGATAATCTTACTTTAGCCCTCGCCCTTATTATTGAACACTGGAATCATAACAATGATTTATAGGCTACCCAAAATACTCACCTGAGTTTGTCGAGGGACAATACGTCAGAAAAATGTATTAATAACCTACAAAGTGATGGTAACAAAGGTAGAGGTACAATGGGTGGCCGATATTGAGGCTAGGCTCCGGTAGGGTGCACATGCACATTTTGTGTTAACGAGACATTTCCAGATTTAAAAAAAAAACTTATAAATAGAGAAAGTAAAGAGTCGCCATGTTTTCTGAAAGGTCGCATCACTGGTTAATTAAAAAACTCTAAAAAAATATTTTACTCTGCTTCAGTCATGGTCATGACAAACAAGTGTGTATGATATTTTGATGTTAAATATTCCGCTATACGACAAAAATTCCTGTTTTTTTTAGTTTCACTATGACAAATACATCCTTAGGCTGTTGCCTTATCGCCCTCAGCCATTGTATAATGTTACGAAACGTTTGTTTTTTTGTACTACAACTCCCATAAAAACTTAATTGTATTATAAAATACCTTGAAACAGTGCCTTAACATGAATTGGACTGTTGTTTTACTCGTAAAGAGCTGTTCATTTAATACGTTGAACAAATTGGTAGTACCACGGGTCTGTCACGATTTTAACAAATTTCTATACAACCCTGCCCCCATTGTAAAAAAAAATGGTTGAAGCCCTTCCCCCGCTCTTCAATCTTACTTAAAATTATCATCTACGAAAAGTACACAGCCATATAAACGTTTCCACTGCCGCGAAGAGCGCCTTTACGAAACAGCGCTCGTTTTTAAATAATAATTTTAACTTACTTTTATGATCTTACCTATGAAGTATCAAAATATCAAAACTACTCCCACCTCCATGTAAGAAAATATAAGACTTGGTGACACCCCCTCATACATACATAAATATCACGCCTGTATTCCTCGAATAGGTAGGCAGAAGTGTATAGTATACACCCATATTTCGCTAGTTATGTAAATGTTATGTCCCATGTAAATCAAATCCGAAAAAATCCAACAAAAGCAAATCCGACTCCAGGCTGCTACTGAGAATTTCCTAATGAGAAAACCCAATAATAACACTTTTCCCGAACCAGGAATCGAACCCAGGACCCCACGCTCAGCAGTCGCACTTGCAACCACTAGTCCAACAAGGCAGTCTGTCAGTCCAAGGCATCCCCTCCCTCCCCCACCCCCCAAATCGTCTTACGGAATTAATGGACAGTCCCTAACTATATAAAACAGAAATTAAACACTATTAAAAATTGTCTCCGAAATGTCTTGATAAAACAAAAACTCATGGCCACCCCACCACATATCTGTACACCACACAATATAGGGTGTGATCATAGACAATGGAAAGAGGTCACTGGCGCGGTAAGTACTTCACTTTCCTTTACTTGAATATCGATTCAAACTTAAGTTCTACATAATTAAACTTGTAGGTAGATTTAACACGGTAGTTATCTGTTGGAAAGCCTTTGGGAATCATATTTGGGTACTTTAAATGGTGGTATTGGAAGTGGTATTTTGTGAAAGGTTAATTTTAACTAAGTTTAGTTTAAAACGAGTCGATATTTGCGTTTAGTAAGCAGTCGTATGACTGAATATTAAATTAGGTATATTATTGTATTTTAAATTATTTTTGACCAGTGTGTGTTGCCAGAAATTACTTACGGCACCGAAACGTAGAAGCAAGTCAGTGAATTTTGTCATGGCATATTACACCAGAATCATACACATATTCGGTCGTTGACACTTCATGTACCTGTAATTTAATGAAATGGCCAAAAAATGTATGGTCTAAAAATTTGAAACACGGTAGCAACCATCCGAATAAAAATATAAGCGATGCCAAAGAAATACACAATCTTATAAGGAAAAACCTGAATTAGATAAGTAGCTATTAAGGCACAACTTAAAGAAAAATGCTTTCACAGAACAAATTGCGTTACAGCCGAAATTAGCGTTTCGAAATAAAACAAAAAACTGGTCAAGTGCGTGTGTATATAAACTTAGGGTTCTGTACCAATCCATCGCAGAAAATTAAAACAGTATTTTTTTAGGATAATGTAAAGCTACATTTACTTCATTAAAATTGAAATAGGTCAATTTAAATAATATTTAATCAATAAAAAGAAGATAGACAAACACATAAAAGTAAAAAACAGCTGTTACAAAATGAACTTTAAAAAAAGTAAAAACGGACTTCAAAAAGAATAAAATATTAATATATGCTCTTGCATTCCACCTCCTTTTTTGATAAATCCTTCACTATACAAGCTGCTCGACTGTGGAATGCATTACCACTCAATGTGAGGCGTGCACAAAAACTACCGCTTTTAAAAAAATTGTAAAGGAACACTACTTGTTAATCAGTTTCACTGCTTCTTGAAATTGCTCAACAACTACACTTTATATTTGTATTTATTAGTATATTATATGATATATATTTCTCATACTTATTTAAGTAAATTACATGTACTTTATATTATTATATTTAAGTAGGTATATGGTGGTGGTATATGTACGAAACGTACCTACTTTTACACCGTACCTACCCACGATCGGTTCCCATTCTTCTAGTCCATGCATAGGTTGTCTGGAAGAGATTACCTTGTGCGATAAGACCGCCCATTGTACTTAATCTTTCTGTAAACTATTTATTGTCTTTGTTTTCTTTTGGTGTAATGTACAATAAAGAATATAATGAATAAATAAATAATTAATAAAATAATAAAATTTGTGTGAAACAGTATAGGAAGTAGGTGCCTTTGATTCAGTTTGATTTAAAAAAATAACTGGCACTGACTTCCTAAACTGCTTCATACAAATTTTATTCTTTTATTCTTTTGAAGTCGGTTTTTACTTTTTTTTTTTTTGAGTGGCATTAACAATAAAAAGATTCAAAATTCAAAATTATTTATTTGTCTAACATAGGTATGATGTACAAGACATGGTGTTAATTTTTAAATAATCCAGTATCACTATGTTTTGCCTTGATAGGCGTACAAATTTGGTAACATAAAGATAAAGATAATACTTATTACAGATTTGTGGAAATTAATTGTTTAATAATAATAACTGTTTTTATTAATATATATTAACGAATAGTTTAACAAAGAAATCGGACTCTGGTGTCTTTACTTAAACTTTGTTGTATCTGCCAGAAAATCATTTACTGAATAGTAAGCTTTCAGAACAAGAAAATCTTTGATCTTTGAGATAAGCGATTGCTGCAATCCCGGATGATTTGCTGTCATCCATTGAAGAGTTCCCTTCTTTATCTCCGAAGATCTTCATCAGATCTTCACCAAATGATACTTTCTGAATGCAAATGTTTGACTTGTTGGTGAATATACCAAAATCTCTATATGTATCAAGGATTTCGACAAAATAATGCAATGCTAACCGTGCTTTTATATTGTTGAATCTTTCGCCAAGCCTTTTTCCCAATTATTTTGGGGTCGGTTTTCAGTCTACCCACATGCGGCTGAACATCAGTATTTTACACGGAGCGACTACCATCAGACCCAGTTGCTGCGTGATACCGACATCCTAAGGCTTATATTGTTGAATACTTATTAATAAATCAACGGGGGTAATATTGGCTGTGAGATGACGTAACTATAGTAATAAAACAAGGTTTAACCGGATTAAATCGCGTATATTATTTAAATTAGTTTCCCTGACGTTTCGAAAGCTTTGCAGCATTTCGTGGTCGCAGGTAGACTAAGATGACAAGCGTCTTTACAAATATTTCTAAAAAATTATTTTAATCTACCGTACAATATTATTAATTAAAATCGTTTCGATGCACGCAGTAATCACTCACAATATCATTATCTTTTACAGTGTTGCCTGCTGTTTGGGACTTGATTATTTTCAGGACTGGGTTCCAAACAGGTGGTAACTGCCAACCATCTTCTCTATTAAAATTAGGATGTTTTTTAATTTCAATAGCCTCACGGAGCATTCTAGGTACATATCGGTTTTATAATATACGCGATTTAATCCGGTTAAACCTTGTTTTATTATAATGTGTAGTGATCGCGAAAACCTAAGAAGTTATTATGTAACTATAGTATTTTTGCCACTGTGTTACGGAACCCTAATGCCAAGCTTTATCCTATATCCGTACATAGAATCTGGCCAAAATCTTATACTTATATAACATAAGGGCGTCTTCAGAACTTGAAGAGGGCTTTATGGTTGAAGAGCCCTTGGTTCAGATTTATCCATAAAATTGAAGGGCTCCGATGACTTGCTGATTGTAATGTTTTTGAGATCAAAGTTTTACCTTCCTTAGTTGTAGTTATATTACGAGGGGTATATTGGTTTTTGTTTAAATTTATCCATAAAATAGATAGCTCTCTTACATGGGCTAGTGAAATTTATATGGTCGCTGACAGGGATTTATTTTGTAAAGAATGGAATCCCAAAGAATACATAACACACATAACCAGCTCATTACTGTCCCACTACTGGGCAAGGGCCTCTTCTCAGTACGAGAAGGCTAAGGCCTTAGTCCACCACGCTGGCCTAGTGCGAGTTGGCGGACTACACACACCGTCGAGAACTGTATGGAGCACTCAGTCGTGCAGGTTTCCTCACGTTGTTTTTCCTAGTTATAATTGAATTCAGCGATGCTATTCACAAACGTTCGAAAAGTTTCCGTTTACGAAGTGAAATTTGACCGGCGACACAAAACGACCACTTCCTGCGACTAATATATATATATATTACGCATATAGAGGGGCTCGTAGCGAAGCAACGACTGCGCGGATTGTACGATCTGCAAGGTTAAGCTGCACTTGCCGCGGTCAGTCTGTGGATGGGTGACCGTTTCGTTACACATCGAGACCCCTACGTGCCTCGGAGAGCACGTTAAGCTGTCGGTCCCGGTTGTCATACGAATATCTATGGCAGTCGTTACGGGTAGTCAGAAGCCTGAAAGTCTGACAACTGGTCTAACCTCCAAATGTCAATATTACCCAGTAACTGGGTTGCGGGGGTCTGATGGCAGTCGCTCCGTGTAAAATACTGATGTTCAGCCGCATCTGGCTAGACTGGAAGCCGACCCCAATATAATTGGGAAAAGGCTCGGAGGATGATGATGATGATGTCATCATCATCATCATCCTCCTGCCCTTATAATATATATATATGCAATATTCATCCAGTATTGAATCACAATCAATTCCGCCAAACTAGTTCAAGCTTGGATGTAGTATGCAGCACCGCCCGGCGCCCTCCCGCCTAGAAATATATGCACATGCAGAAGGTGTGACTAATATATTATTCAACATGCAAACGAAACCGATACTCGACACGTGTTTCGCCCCTCTATTAGACATTCTCAGGAGATGTTGACTCGTCGACCGCTCGGACGCGAATAAACTTTATGCATCGCCATGATTCGACGTTTGTGGTGTTGTAATGAACTACCCGCAAAAATAAGTAAAATAAGTCCAATAAGTAAAAATCTGTTATGTGACCAGATTTTTTTATTACATACATGATAAATACTAATGTTATTGTGGCTCAAGGAATGGCCTGTTTATTAAATGTTTTGCAAAATTAGATTTTTCTGAATAGCCAGGCAATATGTTTCTTATATCTAACATTGAAATTACGGCCTAATTAATTTATGTAACTAGTGCTCAATTTAATACATTACAATTATAACTTCAACATGGACTTCAAAAAGGCTTCAAAACAAGAATTAATATGAAACTTAAATAAGCCTGTAGAACATGTTAATTACACAACGTAGTGAATAGAAGCGACGCGGGTAGTTACGTTAGTTTTCCTATTCCGGGCGGGGGTAGGGGATGTTACAACAATACACATTTAAATTCATCCCCCCTCTTTTGTAAGGATTTGTATGTGTTGCCAGTGGTTATGACCGGGATTGAATTTAACTTGTTTTGTAGATATGGATTGCAAACTTGTATTTTGCTTAGCAATGGATGAAAATGCCCTATAGCATAGGACTTAATTTATCAATTTGAGTGCTGGGTGTTTATTTTTGTATTCATAATCAGCCCATATACTGTACCACTGCTGGGCACAGGCCTCTTCTCTGAATGAGAAGGTTAAGTCCTTAGTCCACCACGCTGGCCTAGTGCGGGTTGGCGGACTACACACACCAGCGAGAACTGTATGGAGCACTCTCAGGTGTGCAGTTTTCCTTCAGTGTTAAAGCAAGTAATAATCAAATTCTGATCCACATAGGAATTCGAAAAGTCAGTGGTTCGAGCCGGGTTTGAACTCAGACCCTCCTGCATGAAAGGCAAGCGCTCAACCGCTAGGCTATTACAGTCAAAAGTGCTTTTGACCAACCTCGTTATTCAAAAACGCTTTTGACTGTTTTTCGCAGTTAAAACTAATTTTTACCGGGTAAGGGTTTTGACTGCTGTGACATAAATATATACTAATAAAATTGGGAGCATCTGCAGTCAAACTAGGTGGGATACCTGTATCTCGACGTTGTCAGTACTTCTTAGATTTTATGCTTTTCCCTGGAAAATCATGTTTTTTTAACCTGTAAAAGGAAAATTTTAATTGTTGGCAGTACTACAATAAACAGGAAGCGACCTTGATTCCAATGCTAAAGGCACAATGGGTAGCTCAACAATAGAGAGTGAAGCGTGTGAGGAACAAAGTTATCCTCACGCTATATCATTTAAGGGATCGGTAAAGATACAAGACTAGTACAGTCAGTAACGAAAGTAGGTTAACACTGTCCAAAGTTAATAAAAACGAGTACTTATATTTTTTTTTTGTTATAAACTCGGAGGAATAAAAAACGCGGACGGAATTTCGCTAATAAATGATTGAAGAACTGATTTTTTTCCTAAACCCACCATGACTTCGACAGCATTCTAAATTGTTATTTTATTTGTGACACTACGACAATGATTACCGTCATAAGAGATTTGTTGCGTAATCGCGGGCTTTGTGCCTTACTATGGGTGTGAATGTGTGCGTGCCAGCCCTTTTAAGCGACCCGTCCTACTGTGGGTGCTTCACTCATTGTTTGGCGAGATTCAATCCGCCTTTTTAGGGTTCCGTACCCAAAGGGTGCCAAACGGGACCCTATTACTCTCGCTACGCTGTCCGTCCGTCCGTCCGTCCGTCTGTCTGTCACAGGGCTGTATCTTTTGAACAATTATAGATAACCGGTTGAAATTTTCTCAGAAATTGTGTTGCTATGAAGTGTATCACAACAAATACTAAAAACAAAAAAAGTCTAAAACCAAAGGGGGCCATACAAGAAACCTCAAAAAACATGCATTTTTTTCAACGTTTTTGTTCCTACTCTATCTTCAAAACGGTAATATATACCAGCTTCAAACTTGGTCAGATTATAGTGCATATTATGTAGTTTAGCAACAAATACTAATAATAAGACAAACATAGACATATATGGTGGTACCTGCGTAAGAAAGACATGCAAAAATTCATATTTCGCGCACTGTACGTTGATGTCTTTTGATAAACTCTCGTAAATTAAATCAGTTTTTATGGGGTATCAGGTCGTTGCGCGAGTCCGACTCGCACTTGGCCGGTTTTATTTATTCATCCATGGTTATAAATTATTGTAGATCACTTAAAACACTAACATTAATATACAAGTACTAGATGTCGCATCACTATGCTACATGGGGTTAAAGTACTTCAAATATTCAAAATAGGAATATTTACTTGAAGAAGACTTAATTTGATTTTCGAATACAAATAATACTGCATTTAAGGATTTCACAAAAGTGCCTTCCCTGTGCCAGAAATCGAACCTTTATTTATGCCAAAATATTCAAATAAAATATTTCAAATATTTTTTTTGGATGATATTTCATCCTATCCATATTTTTAACCGACGAAAAAAAGGAGGAGGTTCTCAATTCGACGCGTATTTTTTTATTTTTTTATTTATGACCACGCGTAACTTTTTACAGAGTAGTCCGATTTTGATAATTTTTTTTAATGGATAGGGTATATCTCGAAATTGGTCCCATTTAAATTTCAAAATCAAAATCCACCCCTAAGGGTAGTAAAACAGGGGATGAGTGTTTGTTCACCCACTGAATTCTTACCTGTTAACCGATTCTGTTGAAACTTGACACACATAAATATAGTTCTAGACACTACGACATAATGGAGACCTGGAGTTAGATTTTTACCACAAAAAAATGAAACGCCAAACGAACTTTTAACAAGCAAAGTGCGTGCAAGTTGCAAGTGGCCGAGCGGAGAACGCATTTTTGGACATACATAAAAATAAAAAAAATATACGCGTCGAATTGAGAACCTCCTCCTTTTTTTCGTCGGAAATCCAAAAAAAAAAAGGAATTTTTCGGCCACAAAGATATGTATAAGTTTTAAAACCTATGTCCTAGGTTAAAGGAAGAACACGAAATCTAATAAAACTTAGGTACATTTCAATAAAATGATGAAAAGAAAGAAAGAAAGAAAAATATTTAATTTTTGCGCTCCAATTGACGACACAACAACCTAAGATACAATACTTATACATAATACTTTATTATTTTATGACAAATAAGTACAATTACAGTAAAATTGACAACTGACAACACCGAACCAACGCAACCAACCAACCAACGCTTGATACCAACGCTTTTACTCTAAAAACACGTTATTTTATTGATTGTTTGTCAATATTTCATGGACTTCCTTTAATTTAGGCTTTATGATTGTTGGACAGATTTTATCCTTATTAATTTCTTCTTTCTTTCTAATTATTTATTACTAGCTATTGCTATTTTTTCCGTTCAAAAGTCAAATGTAAATCAAATAATTAATCTAGCTCAAACAAATTACACAGTAACGTTAGTCTAATTTACACTCGACGTTGATAAGTCGGCCCCAATAATTAAGACGAATTCTTTAAACGGGGGGAACGTCTAGTAATTATATTTCTTTCTTTCTTTCTTAAGAAAACCTACAGCTAGTTAGTTCAGTTTAGTATCCGATTAGGTATTGTGATAAGTAGTCATTAATTTACAAATCAAGAAAAGCTACGACAAATTTTGTGAAAATTGTCTTTTTGTGTGAAATTTTTTATGGGAACACTACGTATGTCTGGAATGGTTTGGGCCACAGATAACAGAATATAAGGATATCGGGTAAGCCGCTTAGTGTGCATGGAGTCCGAGTGTCGCAAGCTCAACTTACACACACAACGCAAGAAACGCGTCAATAAATTACAACAAAAAGCACGCAGACATAAAACACGCACACTTGTATCCTTAAGGCATTTTGGAAATAACAGAAAGTTTTCTCTCAAACTACGCACATACTCACTCAGGTGCAAGTGACGGTGGACTAGCGGCAGTGTATGCCCGCTGTGCATACAACGATCAGCCTTTCGCTCCGCGATAAGAATGCCTTACATCATTTTCGGTTTCTATTGTAACTAAATGATGCTAAAGACATATTATATATTATTATTATTTATTTTATTATATTACTGAGGTTGGGTTCAACTTCTCGACCTTTTTTGATAAATACCCCGTCCTATATCCCACAGGAAAAAAGGTATTTATGTCCCCATTGTCTCTGTATTACATTATATATTTTAGTTTTATAAATGTATATTAAATAGTTAGGTAAATATATATTATAGATAATAGCGTTTATATAATAAACTAAGAGCGATAACTAGTGTGTATCTGTAGTGTGTTGTGTTGTGTGCGAGTCACTACCCTTCTCCTTCCTCGCGCTCTACCTCTTCCCCGTTGCCTGTTTAATGACTGTAGTGCGTCCGGTGTTTGAGTTGTGTCTGGTGGGTTTGGTGTTATTAATGAATGTGGTATGTCTGATGTTTGTGTGTTTGTGATGATATTTTATTATATTATATTTTAACAACAACATAATAGGATCAAACACGTGATACATCGAAGAAGTCGGGCTTAAGACACATGTGAAGCTGAGCTTGATTTATTTTAAACAAAAAAAAAATTTAAGGTGCATGTAACAGCCAAGTGGCGCCCCCATCAGTAAAAAATTATTACTCGCTGAATACACCATTTACCGAAAATTCGTTTTTAGTTATTGAAGTACAGCTACTGTAGTTTATCAGAAACTATTAACTCTGTAAATCATAGTTCGTTGTAGTTCTAGATGGAAAAATGGGTAAAAACGGCCACTTTTTGCATTTTTTCTATCCATATTTATCAAAAATTTGTTTTTAACAATTGAAGTAGGTACAGGTACTATAGTTTAACCATAAACTATTTTAGTTCGCTGTAGTTGTAGATAGAAAAAGTGGGAAAAACGGCCACTTTTGGCACTTTTTCTATCTACAACTACAGCCAAAGACATTAAATATTTGGCTACAGCGAACTATAATTTACTTAGTTAATAGTTTCTGATTAAACTAACAAGAATTTTCGATAAATGATGTATTCAGCGAGTAATAATCTTTTTACCGATGGGGGCGCCACTTGGCTGTTACATGAACCTATAATTTTTTTTTGCTCAAAATATATCTAGCTCAGCTTCCAGATACCCCATGTTAAACGTACCTATTGTTTCGTATACTTGGGATTTTCGGATAAAAGTCGCGGGGAATTTTGAACGCATTAAGTTGACAAAACGGCTCGATGTCAGAGTTCGTCCCTCGTCACCGGTCGGGTTTATTGTGCGAGCATACAACGGTGGCAACCTAGCTTTAGTGTGAATTACTTGGATTATTTTTTATGAGGACGATCGTTTTTAGAGATGTGTTGAAAAAAAATGGGTTTAAATGTCAGCTTGCTGTTGAGTAGGTTTTTAGTATTTTTATATTCGACTGCCTCATTGGTCTAGTGGGCGCAAGCGCGACTGCTGAGCGTGGGGTCCTGGGTTCTATTCCCGGGTCGGGCAAAGTGTAATTGGGTTTTTTCAGTAGGAAATTCTCAGTAGCAGCCTAGAGTCTAGATTTGTGCCCGGTCAATGGCAATAGGCTCGCCCCCTATTACATGGGACTATAACATAACTGGCGAAATGTGGGTGTACTATACACCTCTGCCTACCCCTTCGGGGAGATACAGGCGTGATGTTATGTTATATTCGCTGACGTCTGTGGTCTAATGGTTCAAGTGTCAGACGAGGTCGTGGGTTCGATTCCCACAGGACACAAATATTTATGTGATGAACTTAAGTGTTTGTTTCGGTCTAGGTGTTTCTTATGTATTATAAGTATGTATTAAAAAAGGATATAAGTATTATATTCATTATCTAGTATCCATAGTACAAGCTCTGCTTAGTTTAGGACTAGATAGTGCTGTGTAAAAAGTCCTTAAAATATTTATTTATTTATTGCTAGTTGTTTGGCGAATAATTGGATAATGTCGCGGCTGTATTCCCCAAATTACATTAACATTACATCATTTAGGTATATTCCTTAAGCCGGATTGCTGAGAATTTTGTAACACAAAAAAAACTACATTTACCTCATCTGGGAATCGAACCCAAAGTCACTAACGGTCAAAATTAATATGTCTTTACACATCGAGACCCCTCCGTGTTGTCATGACTATGGCAGTCGTTACGGGTTGATAGATAGAATATACTTTATTGTACACCATGAAAATAGTAGTAAACAGGAACAACGTATAAATGATGGGTACATGGGCGGTCTTATCGTTAAAAGCTATAGTAGTAGTGGTAGTCAGAAGCCTGAAAGATTGACAACTGGTCTAACCTCCGGATGTCGGTATTACCCAGTAACTCGGTTGCGGGGGTCTGATGGCAGTCGCTCCGTGTAAAATACTGATGTTCAGCCGCATTTGGCTAGACTAGAAGCCGACCCCAATATAATTGGGAAAAGGCTCGGAGGATGATGTTTCAAAAGACAAATTATCCCACATAAAGCACTATGTTAATTTTAATAACTACATTAAACACCGTCCAAGCGGTTATTACAATGCAACGGTCATAATAATAACAGTTATCTGTAACAGCTTACAAATGGCAGCATAATCAAATTAAACTGAATTTGATTATCGTGCCAATTGTTAACTAACCGTGTAAGTGAGGATACGTTTCAACTAACGGGTTAGTTAAATATGCTCACATCATACATTCTCAACTATTGGGTACTGTTGAACTATTGAAGTGAATAAGCGTAGATAAACGATTAATTTAGTAGATGGAAACGGATAATAAATAAATATTTTTGGGACATTTTTACACAGCACCATCTAGTCCCAAACTAAGCAGAGCTTGTGCTACGGGTACTAGACAATAGATATAATACTTATATACTTTTTTTATAAATACATACTTATAATACATAAGAAACACCCAGACTAACACAAACACTTATGTTCATCACACAAATATTGTTGTCCTGTGGGAATCGAACCCACGACCTAGTAATCAGCAGTCTGACACACGAACCACTAGACCACAGACGTTGTCATGGTGCTGGTACTGCTATAATTTACACCGCACTAAAAAAAAATTTTTGAACACACTTTAGTAGATTAAAATAATATATTTTTAGAAATATCTGTAAAGACGCTTGTCTACCTGCGACCACGAAATGCTGCAAAGCTTTCGAAACGTCAGGAAAACCAATTTAGATAATATACGCGATTTAATCCGGTTAAACTTTGTTTTATTATAATGTGTAGTGATCGCTAAAACCTAAGAAATTATTAACATACGTATGTATTTAGAAAATACACAAAATAACATTTATATGATAACTTCTTGAATCTTCAATACGAAATCATTCGCCAATTTGGCGTTTACGAGTGACTTTAACACGAACGCTTCGAAAATAGATCACCTCGTTAATTGTATCTCACCCCGTTCCGATGAGCAATATCTTAATTAGAAATATGTATTGCTTGAAAGGCAACGATAAATTGCTATTTTAATGTAATCGATCGCTTTAAGACTGAGAAGGATTTCATCTTTATAGAAATCGAAATACAATTTATAATCCCAATGGTATCTTTTAAAAGTTTTCTTAGACTGTAAATGGGCTTCTGGCTCCTTGGAAGATTGATTTATCAATAGAAAACATAACATTATAATTATACTAGCCTGTGCCCGCGGCTTCGCCCGAATGGACGTCGTTTATCGTACCTTCCTCGGGAACTTTTCATCTTCTCGGGATAAAAAGTAGCCTATATGTTAATCCGGGTTATGTTCTATCTGTTTGCCTAATTTTATTTAAATCCATACAGTAGTTTTTGCGCGAAAGAGTAAAAAACATCCATACATCCTCACAAACTTCCACGTCTATAATATTAGTAGGAAGTAGGAATAGGAAATAGCCAATAGGAAGTAGGATTATTGTTTTATAGTGTAAAATGTTTTTTTGTGTTGTGTGGAAATAAGTAAACAAAGACTTTATCGCGCATTATTCCTCAGGAACTGTTTATCTTCTCGGGATAAGAGTAGCCTACATAATAATCCGGATTATGGTCTAAATGAGTGCCAAACTTCATCAAAATCCGTTCAGCCGTTTCAGCGTGATTGAGACAAACAGACAAACAAACATAGACATACTTTTGCATTTATAACATTAGTGGGAAGTAGGTTAGTAGCACGTTAAGCAACCCCTATTACACCTTGGTTATATTTCGTAAAAAAAAAAACCTTCGCGACGGTGGCAGCGGTGCGCGGTGAGAGCGAGTAAAACAGAACGTAGTTTTTTCTGGCATGAGACAATACCAAAAAGTTTTGTAGTTTCATATTACTTACAAATGCTCATAAGTTTAATTGTTAGTAAGTTATAAAGTACATATCCTGGCACAATAAAATGAAAAATAAACCGGCTGACATGAATGTATTATTATTATTAAACTCGTTCAAAAATTGGTACTTTTTATTTTTACGATCATGGCAACTTTTGTCTCGCCCCATTTCGTACACTTTTCTGACGTCACCGTAATGGCGGCGAAGTCTCAAGCCGTTTTGTATCACGTGATCAACAGATTAAAAAAACGAAATTTGAAACAGGAAAATAAAATATTTAGAATCCATTTTAATTAACAAAACTTAGTAAACGTTAATCTTCAACCTAAAATCCATGTTTTGTGCAATTTTCATAATTTTTAAGTCCAACACTTGTAATAATTTCTTTGGTTCACATAATAATTCCTTAGGTTTTCGCGATTTTGTTTTTTTTCCAACACTTGTGTATTGTGAAATCTGAATATCCTCCTTCAATAACTACCTCGTTCAACCAGTCACCCTGTATGTAAATGTTTTCTTACTTTTTCAATTGTTTTAAATTTCATCTCAGCTGGATTATTGGATAGAATCTAAAATGTAACAGACAGACAAACAGGCTCTCATTTCGCTTATTCTCGTAATACAAGTATACAACGTGTTATTCAAATAACTGAAAACCTCTTAAGGGGTCATTGTACTCATCAGTATGAACAACTTTTACTATGGGACCAACCCTGACATCGCAAATAGAATATCAGCTGATCCCTACTTTTTTTTCAATTTATGTGAACACAAATGTAGGGATCAGCTGTTTTTTTTTTTGCGATTACAGCTTGTTCCTTGTTACTTCAATAAGTTCAATATAACGTTGTAGATTTGAGAAATTTCCGTTCTTATAACATTTGTACAATATGTTCATAAAACTTACATAATAATATTTCATACAACATGGTTGAGTAACGGGTATCACTACGTATCAACTTAACTGAAGTACTCGCGCGATATAAATAATTGGTGTAGTATTGACTGAAGCGACTCACGTCAGATTTTGTATAGGAATAATTTATTTCGTTTCTGACAACAGTTATAATGTCATTTTAAGGAAGGATTTCATTCAACTCAGCCTATCGCAGTCCACTGCTGGACATAGGCCTCTCCCAAATTGCGCCACAACACTCGGTTCTCTGCCTTCCGCATCCAGTCCCCCTCAGCCAAGTTCTTCAGGTCGTTGGTCCACCTGGCGGGGGGCGCCCTACGCTGCGTTTGCCGATTCGCGGTCTTCACTCAAGGACTCGTCTGCTCCAGCGGCCATCGGTCCTTCGAGAGACATGGCCAGCCCACTGCCATTTCAGCTTACTGATCCTATAAGGTATGTAGGTACTTCTGCGGATAATCTCGTTACGGATTTTATCATTCAAAGAAAGTCCAAGCATAGCTCGCTCCATAGCGCTAGCGACTTTGAATTTGTGGACTAGCCCAACTGTCAGTGTTCATGTACAAATACTGCTGTTATCTGTTTTAAATTAATATAAAATAATAATAAATATTTTGGGAAGGGGGCTCGTAGCGAAGCAACGACTGCGCGGATTGTACGATCTACAAGGTTAAGCTGCACTTGCCACGGTCAGTCTGTGGATGGGTGACCGTTTCGTTACACATCGAGACCCCTCCGTGCCTCGGAGAGCACGTTAAGCTGTCGGTCCCGGTTGTCATACGAATATCTATGGCAGTCGTTACGGGTAGTCAGAAGCCTGAAAGTCTGACAACTGGTCTAACCTCCGAATGTCAGTATTACCCAGTAACTGGGTTGCGGGGGTCTGGTGGCAGTCGCTCCGTGTAAAATGCTGATGTTCAGCCGCATCTGGCTAGACTGGAAGCCGACCCCAATATAATTGGGAAAAAGGCTCGGAGGATGAATAAATATTTTGGGACATTTTACACAGCATCATCTAGTCCCAAACTAAGCAAAGCTTGTACTATGGGTACTAGAAAATGGATATAATACTTAGATACTTTTTTTTTGTTAATACATGCTTATAATACTTAAAATAAAATAAAATAATGAGTAATCCAAATAAATGGTTCATTATTAAAATTCAAAAGAATAATAAATATTTATGTATGACAGATTTTTTGTAGCTGGAAAATTTATTGTTATATACGAAAACGCGGATAACTTGATGGTAAATAAAATCACAAGTTAAAAAACTTTGAAAATCTAACTTAGAAGCTTTGAAAGGGGTCCGAAACAATTTACCAAGCAGACGAAATCCCACGTCTTTTATAAGCTAAGAAACAAATAAAACGAGTCATAAACAATCTGATAAGGGAACCCCATGAAGCTTTAAAGCTAGTCTCATTAATCACCGTTAATTGTTCACCATGGCTTGGACAATGGTGGCCATTGTGTAGCCATGACGTTTCCATTAACAATGGTTCTTGTTCTTTAGAAATGTGGTTAATGATGTAAGCGGCAAGTTGGAAGAAAAGGTTTGGAGATAATGAAGGAACTAGGTACAGTCAGCGTCAACAATATCTAGACCAACACAGACTGATCGAAATGATCTCCGAAACCGTCTCGAAAACATCCGAAATGCTTCCGTATCCGAAGCGAAAGTTGATCGGCAAACAAAACGATTCGAGAAGCGAACGGATTCGAAAAAAAATGGCTCTGGGAAGTGTTTCTGTTAATTGACGTCTTCAATTCGTCTAGGACAGTCAAGAGTTTACGATTTCAGATTTGCAAATAGCGTTTAGAGAACACATTCAGTAAAATTTCTTTCCTTTTCGATTTGAAATACTACTCTGTCAAAAAAGTACCAGGGGGTCTACTCCCGTTCGACGATATTCGATAAATCGTACGATTCATCGCACAATTTGCTACTCCGGTCAACCATCGTTCCCTTATCGCATGCGATGATCGTGTTTTGACGTTGTTTTTCTCATCTCCGGTAAATTGTATACGACTATGAACCGTAGTCTATCTTAATTGTGCCTTTTTTATGTGCCTATCTTGATTATGTAAGTATCAGTCGGAACGAAAGTTCGTACTTCGTTTGTCGTTCGTTAAACGCGAGTAGACCTACAGGAAAAGATCAATAATACACAAAATGTTAGTTAGTCCAAATTTATATTATCGCCTTAAAAGTAACTATGCTCCTTCAGAAACGATACACATACGCCTACGAATAATCCAAATAGCAAAAAAAAAGACGCTTTTTCCTGAATTGAGTTCAGTTCTCGCCGCGAATTCTGCTTTATGTCTTCTACCGAATGAAAATGGGTGCCACGAAATGGTAATTTGAGTATAGGAAAAATAAAGAAGTCGGCTGGAGCCATATCTGTTGAATAAGTTATTTGCTCGATGGTATTTATTGAGTTTTTGGTCAAAAATTTGTTCACAATGATGGCCTTGTGCAAAGGCGAAATTCAGGTCTTTTGGGACTAGCCGAGCGGCAACATGTTTCTTGCTAAGTGATTATTTAAAATGGTACGAATCGAGTCGTGATACACAGAAAGTTCATATCACGAAAACGAAGTCACGGTCAAAAGCAAGTTAACAATACTATACTATACCTGTATCTATTTGACTTAACTACAACTTAGAACACCGAAAGCAAACTTTAAGCTGGGAAGGCAAATTCAAAGATAACACAAGTTCAATGACCGTTCAAACCCTTTACAAGTTTAGCCAAACTCTGCTAAAGTAAATCAGAGATGGGATAGTTTACATTAAAGTTTCTGATATTATAAAGGGACTATAATTTCTCAGTGTCCGCCCGTGTATTCTATTTATTTTTATAAGATGATCAATCCTATATAAATATATGTTAGTAAATAAAATGTTTATAAACATATTGAACTATATTTAAGGGACTTGTCGCGCACAATAAAATCAAAACATAACAAACATTTTGACTAACCTCGACGTTTCGGCCAAGTTGCATTGGCCGTGGTCACGAGTAGACTGAAGTATGCGGGTGTCATCGTCTTGAGCGGCGGGTGTTTTCTCGAACTACCCGCGGATAGTTTTTCGTAACGTCGCTGTACGTAACACGATATGCTGAATCATAAACATAAATACATACATTTTATATTGTTTATAAACATTTTTTAACAGCAGTGTGGGAGCACCTTTAAATTGGCGTGGATGGTGAGTGGTCGTACAGTTTAAAGCTATCAGTCATTATCGTCCTTTTGAACTTTATGGGTGCAGGTGATGACACATCCTAGAACACATTTAGATAGCTTTGGCAACTTAGAATTACTCTGTTTGGTGAATATTTGTACAGTTATGGTACCCAACCGTTTCTCAATTTCTCATTATTTTCCAAATTCGAGAATGTGTGTGGGACTTTTTGCCAACGTATTTTGCATGATTTTCAAGTTTTACGAAAACATTTGGTCCATGAGATTGTACAAAAGAAATGACAAGTCATTTTACGACCCGGGGGAACTATCCAATCGGCATAAAAAGTAGCCCCTGACATTTGCCGGTGACACTTATTTTGCGTTTCTTTTGTAGCTTCGTGATTGAATGACGGGCGGACGAACATACACCTATTTAATAACCTTTAACCTTTTAATTTTTTGATCGCGAAAACCTAAGAAATTATTATAACATAACATCACGCCTGTATTTCCCCGAAGGGGAAGGCAGAGGTGTAATAGTACACCCACATTTCGCCAGTTATGTTATAGTCCCATATAATAGGGGCGAGCCTATTGCCATTGACCGGGCACAAATCCAGACTCCGGGCTGCTACTGAGAATTTCCTAATGAAAAAACCCAATAATACTTTGCCCGACCCGGGAATCGAACCCAGGACCCCACGTTCAGCAGTCGCGCTTTGCAACCACTAGACCAACGAGGCAGTAAAGAAATTATTATACACCTATTTATTATTATTCAGACCATTTGTAATCACAAAAGACTATTATTATTTATTTCGCTAGTTTTCAAAGTGGTAGGCAACCACCACTTGTGGTGGTGGTGGTGATGGTAGTGGTTGCCTGGACTACCAGCCACCTAATCCTGATCAGATGACGAGACTGTTACAATCTTAGTGCATACTTCATCTCTAAGCAGGAACTCCTGTCTCCCGATCCCACTTATTGGTTTTTTATCGACTTACAATGGTCTCTGATAGACCAAATCATGCCACAGAGATTAATATAACCTAAATTACACATCAGTATAACCAAACTCCGTGTGAACTTCCGTGTGGTGCCGGACATAAAGAATTGCACCACCCTATATCTTCTCATGGGTGTCGTAAAAGGTGACTAAGGGATTCACCAGAGGATGGGCAGCAGCATTCTCTGCGATCGCCAACCCACCTGCCAGCGTGGCGATTATGGCATATCACCCCGTTGCGCGGGGGAGGCCTATGTCCAGCCGTGGACGTCTTTTGGCTGAAATTATGATGATGATAATCAAACTCGCCTCAAACAAGACATAAATTTAGAAAATGACTTAATGCAAAGTGCTCCCAATTCTGCTATTACTGCATTTTTTGGCAAGCCTTTGCGAAACTTGACCACATCTGTACAATTTTGGATAGCTTATAAAACGAAGATATTATTATTATTTCTGTAATTTGTACGCCTTTCATACATTTTTTTTCCAGTAATTCTCTGCAATGTAAATTGGTACTTAGATGATTTTGTTTTATAACTTGTGATTTATGGCCATTTATTTCCGAACTTATGAAAATGTTGGCCATAAATTTTGTATGATAGTAATTGCTCATTCATCAGCTTTCAGGAAAGTGTCAATCGAGTGCCGAGAGTAGGATAGATTTTTCACAATTAGCATTTTTCCATCCGAAAACGGAAAATATTAAAACTGATATAACTCGAAAACAAATGACTGACGCGCCCTGGTTTATGGGATCATCTTTGTTGCAAATGAGCTCTAGTATAACCCCTTTCATGGAATAGGTTGAATTACATATCACCGTCACGCGTCAAATCTTGATAGCGCGATTCAGGATTTGTGACATCATCTAGAACGCCAGTGGTAGTTCGCATGTAGTGCGATAGATGTCGCTAAAAAAAAACAAAGAAACCTAGTTAGTACTATTTCCTCTCGGTTAACTTTAACTGGACACAAACAATTTTTCCTCTCACAGCCAAATCACGAAAAACCTACAAAAAAATGTCACCAGAAAATTCCAAAGCCGTATCTACACAAGCGAACGATGCAAACGAAGTAATAACGACGAAAAACGAGATCCAACAATGAAAAATTACTGGCAATAACTCACTAGCTTGAAAAGAGCAAGTGGCAAATTAGGTACGTAACTTTCAGAGGAATTTTTAAGCATTCGCGTCGATAAAGGAGCCTTGAGAGCTGTCTACCCTTGTCACTCGTAATGACGCAGATGTAGACACAGCCTTATTTTATGCGATATGACACTTGCGTGCTCACCAGAGTGAATCTTTTTTTTTTGTTTCTGTCAATTTTTCGATTCAGATTCGGTTTTGTTGTACTTTTTTTGAATTGGTGAGCGTAGTAAGTTTTCCTATATAAAATGTTTAAGGTGAATTCTACTAGGTAACCCGCGAAATTCAAAATTTCTTGCGGTTTTTTGCAATTTGTAGCTTTATTTCACGTTGTGTATAGATAAAAATACAATTCGCTGCAGTAATAACAATATATCTACTGTATAATACTCATAGATAATATTAACGTAGTTCTATAAGCTCCACAAGCTCGATAATCGATAATTTGATAAATTGAAATTTTGAATTTCGCGGGCTACCCGGTATTATCCACCTTAAGAATATTCCAATAAAGGAAATCGAATATTTAGGTTACGATTAAAATTTATTTTAATCAAACAGACTTAACTAATTACTTATTTAAAAGAATTGACCTCGTAGATACCAAATAATAATTAAATTCTAGATATCAACTAAAAATTATAATAGCGCAGGTTGTTTACATATTAGAACAAAATTATAGCTGACATACATCTGTCTCAGTTCGCACGAATTATACGGTTTAGAGCAAAGTTTAGAGCCGTATTACACTTTTTTGATGAAAACAGCAACGAGAAGTAGATTTTTGGATATAACCTGAAGAAAGTAGCTGGGGTGGACTGGATACGAAACTCAACGCAACTTGGGAGAGGCCTATGTCCAGCAGTGGACTGCGATAGGCTTATTTGATTGATTTGATGGTGGCTTCATAAGCGCATTACTTACAAATTATGTATGCATGTCCTCACAGTAGCTAATGGATACCTTTGATCTGCAAGGTGAGGCAATGCCTCGATCAAATTTTGGTTAGGAGACGTCATATATTTTTATGCACATCGAGATGTTTGCGACCTCAAATTGCGGGGTATCCCAGTTCTCATACCATACCTTAAAAAGAGGAACTCCTAAGTACCATCACACCTAGCGTAGCACGTCGGCTCACCTCGCAGCCAAAGAAAATATTTTATGTCTTTGCTCGCAGCGCATGTTACAGTGCAGTAAAGAAAATTAAAATGCCTAACTTTTAAAGTTTATATTTGCATGTGATAATTATACATCGTCTAGGAATATTCGGAGCTCTTGGGATATGCTCGGAGTTTCTCTGAGGGATCGGATCCGAAACAAGGTAGTCCGCCAGAGATCCAAAGTTGTCGATATAACCTGTAGGTTGTAGGTTGTAATCCTGTAGGATTAGCAAGCTGAAGTGGCCGGCCATATTAGCCGAAGAACCGATGACCGGTGACCGATGGGGTAGACGTGTTCCAGAGTAGAGACCGCGAATCGGAAAACGTAGGGTAGGATGCCCTCAGGCTAAGTGCAGTGACAATCTGGTGGCTGGTAGAAACTGGATGAGAGAGGATAGAAGTCGGTGGCGTGCTATTGGGGAAGCCTATGTCCAGCAGTGGACTGCGATAGTCTGATGATGAGAAATACTCACGGATGTGCGTGGATGTGTCCGGGAGCGCAGATGCGCGCTCGTCCCCCTTCCATCCGCGTTGATGCGCGCCGACGCGATCCGGGAGGTGCAAATCATTATACATTACGGTAACCCTGACGAGTTTAGTCAGAGACAAATAACATTTTCATTTTGGTAAAAGATCAGTCAGAATTCAATAAGAATAAGCAGCCAAAAAAATCTAATCAGAATCACAATAACAGTAGACGAATACAATATTCTTACTTCAGCACAAATTCTATCAACATTTCCAGCCAAGATTCTCTTGACAGGTTTCAATATAGAGACAGAAAAAATGTAATACAGTCTGCCCTTAATGGACTACAGTTCGCAAAAACTTACTTCTAATTCCAAAGATCATTGAGGTTGTGGTTTTTGCGTGAAGGGTTCCGTAGCTTGTTAGGGCGGGGCTACAGCTCCGTTAAAACCTCTAACCTTACAATTAGGGTTGCTTTACTTGGTTGTAATGAATCTGTTTGGGTTGTGTGTAGAGGATTCGATCCCGGTCGATTTTTCGAATCCCGGGATTTTGGGATTATCTACAGTTAATCTCGGGATCCCGGTATAGTCCCGGGATTGTATTGATTGGGATTGCGAGCTTCGCCTGCGTGGATGTCGTTTATCGAGCATCCCTCGGAAACTGCTCATCTTCTCGGGATAAAAATTAGCCTATATGTTAATCCGGGTTATGTTCTATCAGTATGCCCATTTCGTCCAGCCCTTATAGCTTAATTAAGTAACAAACATCCAAACATCTTCACAAACTTTCATTATAGTAGTACTAGCCTATGTCCGCGCCTTCGCCCGCATAAATGTCGTTTATCGTGTATCCCTCTAAAAGTAGCCATACCAACCATATGGTAATCCGGTTTGTGTCCTTTTTATTATTTATTGACATACCACGGGAGTACAGCCGCAGCCACGTAGTTGTAGTCCACTATACCACACTAGGCCACCGTGGTAGACTAAGGCCTTATCCTTCCCATTCGGAGAAGACACCCGTGCCCAGCAGTGGGACAGTAATGGGCAGATTTTTTAAGTATGTACCAGGCCCCTCAGAAAGTATTGCGAAAAAAAGTTTTTATATATGGGAGACTGGCCAGTTATAATGTTTTTCGAAAATATGATTATTTATAAGTAAAAATAAGTAAGTTCCAATTTCAAAATTTCCCTCCACATTTTTTGCGAGTTAATTCAAAGTATTGTGTCTCACTGAAATATGGATCTGCGCCGGGAACATTTTAGAGCTATGATTTTATACGATTTCAAGTGTCGCCTGAAACCGGATGAATCGTACGATAGACTTCAAATGGCATTCATGTATGAAGGCCCTTCCAAGGCAACCGTGTATCGTTGGTATAACGAATTCAAGCGCGGTCGACCAACTTTGGGGGATGACGAAAGAAGCGGTCGCCCTTTGACGGCTGTTACCGAAGAAAACGTGCTAGCAGTGAAAAATTTAATCCAAGACAATAGGCGAATTACATATCAGGAGATTCAACACATATTGAAGATTGGATCGGGAAGCGTTCACGAGATTCTACACAGCCATCTTCGCGTGAGGAGGATAGTATCACGCTGGGTGCCGCACAACCTCACCGATGCTCAGAAGCAGGCCCGGGTGGAATGGTGCCGTGATATGCTTAACAAATTTGAAGCAGGCTCGTCTCGGCGTGTTTACGACATCGTTACAGGTGATGAGTCCTGGATTTATCAATACGACCCAGAAACCAAGCGCCAGTCGACTGTTTGGGTGTTTCAAAATGAGCCAACGCCTACCAAAGTGAAGCGATCTAGAAGCGGGGGTAAGATTTTGATCGCTAGCTTTTTTAATTTGACTGGCCACTTGGTATCAATTCCCTTACGGGATCAAAGAAGCATTAATGCCGAATGGTATACTACCAAATGTTTGCCAGAAGTTTTCTCTGTTATAAGCAACAAGCGACCAAACACAGGGCTCCGCGGGCTACTGCTCCACCACGACAATGCACCTGCGCACACCGCACTCAAAACGAGGGACTTCCTGGACAGCACGCCAGTCAAACTCCTGGGTCACCCTCCTTACAGCCCTGATCTAGCACCGTGTGACTTCTTTTTATTCCCAAAAATAAAAAATCAGCTCAAAGGGATACAATTTTCGTCGCCGGAAGATGCGCTGGCTGCGTTCGAGCAGGCTGTAAACGAGGTGTCTGCGGCGGACTGGAAAAAGTGTTTTGAAAACTGGTTTAGGCGCATGAATCTTTGTATAGAGGCTGGTGGAAAGTACTTTGAAAAGATTTGATAAAAATATATGTACGTATAGAACAATTTTTTTTAGTTTCGCAAAACTTTCTGAGTGTCCCACGTATATGTATAAAGCTGTGAGCGTCAGTCATTTTAAATACCTTTATCGGTTCTGTTTCTTCTTTGTTCCAGTGGCATGCTCAACGGTTACGGTAACAAAGTGCCAGGCTGCTCTGAGGACCTTGCAAGCCTTCCCGTTCTTCAAGCCGACCTGCCTATGTCGGGAACCGAACGTGGATCCTGAATGCAACTCGTTCCGCGACTTCCTGTTTGACCATCCCTGCGTGTTTGTGATGAAGAAGGGTATGTTATTCACTCTTTTCTTTATCATCTTAGCTCATATCAAAGTATGTTGAAGGGGAATTATAATAAAACAAGTTTAACCGGATTACATCGCGTATATTATTTTAATTGTTTTCCCTTGGTCGCAGCAAGACTAAGATGAAAAGCGTCTTTACAGACATTATAAAAAATCGTTTCGATGCACGCAGTAGTCACTCACAGTATCTTTATGCTTTACAGTGTAGCGTGCTGTTTGGGACTCGATTATTTTTAGAACTGGGTTCCAAACAGGTGGTAGCTGCCACCCATCTTCTCTATTAAAATTAGGGTTTTTTTTTCAATAGCCTCACGGAGAATTTTATGTACGAATCGGTTTTCCTTCGCCAGGACTTGTATTTTATCAAATCGAAGAAAATGGTAGGGTTTGTCTAGTGGATGTTCACACACTGTATACTTGTTTAATTATAACGTGTAGTGATCGCGAAAACCTAAGAAATTATTATGTAGAATGGGCAAATCGCAATCTCTATTTCGAGATTATCTCGAAGGAAACGAGAATTGCCCCACAAATGCATGATATTCATCAGATATGATGATATGTCAGCTGTGATGTTTACTAAGGCCTGCTCAGTACTTCTTTAAAGTTTAAGTCCCAAAACGATACAAATCTCTCTTGCAATTAAAATATCTTGACTTAAAAGGACAGCTCCTCCAAAACGGCTTTGTAGAAAAAATACTTCCTTTATTCTCAATTTTGGTCTAATTACATTCTCGACGCGTTTCGACTTAATTTTCTTGGAGACAACTCATGTTTTTTGATCGAAGTCTTTACTGGCCATTGCTTATCTTAAAAGGTCGTATTATAATGGAGGATGTGTCGTGACGGTAATAGGAATATTTGATTTCGAAAATAGGGCTAGTGGATATAAAACCAGTTTTTCCCTTACTAAAATTGAGGCTTGCCTGGCCTGGCCATAGTTACTGGTGGTTATAAACGCGCCTTAGAAGTATGAGTTCCTTATTTTAAATTCCTAGGTTTTGAGCATTGGGCTAATAAAGAAAGAAGAAAGAAAAATGGTTTATTGTCACAGTCAACGACGCGCAACATTTAAACAACAGTGATACAAACACAAGCTTGCTAGCTTGCTAGCCGCAAATAAAACTAGTTGAAAATTCATTGTTAAATAACATTGAACAATGAATTGGCCCTTAACCATTAGATAGACGTGGGAGAAAATCTCTCCCTGACCTCATATTGACCTTTGATTATTGAACAGTTTTGAGAAATATAAATTCATAACCTTAAGTCTTATCAAACGTTTAATTTCTACTGCCCACTCTCATTGTTTAATCTCTTTAACTACATTCCCAAAAACGAAAATGTTAAACATCAAGCTGTCTGAAAGGTCTTATTCACATGACCTTTAATGATAGATGTCCAACAATGAATCCTCAAAAGATAGCCTACGTAATCGTATGTTTATTAAACCCATGTCTAGCTAGCCGTAATAAAAACCAGTGACGTGGTATTAGT
Organism: Asteroscopus sphinx; assembly: GCA_949699075.1. NCBI lineage: Eukaryota > Metazoa > Arthropoda > Insecta > Lepidoptera > Noctuidae > Asteroscopus > Asteroscopus sphinx. Next base: position 8,874,493 of record OX453028.1, read on the forward strand.
CTTGATGTATACGGCATTACCGTCATCTTATTACATATATTAATATCTAAGGCCCGTATTACTGAACGTTCCTCAAGCGTTGATCACTGTTTAAAACTAGTTTTGAGTTGGGATTAAATTTTAGAACATTCCTCAAGCATAGATTAATTTAGCATAGTTCAGCTGAGCTTAGCTTTATTTTATAATGTTACCTGTTTCGGTATTTGATCAGAGATTTGATCTGTAATCACTAAAGTGTGGTCGAGACTACGCTTGAGTAGAGATTTCCTTCCTATTTAAGGTTAAATTAATATTCTATGTTGTTGAATTGAAATTTATAATTACCGTATTGGAATAAGACCGATGCTCAAGTAACGCTTCTATCCTTAAGTAGTGATCAGTTGATTGAAGATCAATCTGTACTTCAGGAACATTCTGTAATACGGACCTAAGATATTTTTTACATTCAAAAACTAAGCACACGTTACTCAATATCATACCTGTTTTCTATTGACGTAAGCAGGGACTATGAATTTCTACAAGCTACAATCTTAATGCGCCTCTTTAATTAACCTCCTTGTGCATGCCCTTCGGCTTAGGGTGCTTTTAACTTAGCAGTTCATAATAAACCCTGCTTTCTTTCAGAAAAAGACCCATACCCAGTGGAAACTCTGCCAACCTGCACGTATGCCCTCAGCGTCTGCCATAACGAGAAGGCTTGCTCTGTACTCTTCGACCGGTTCAAGAACGCTTGCAAGGCCCGCGATGGAGAATGCCGTATGGAAGACAGGTAACTCTTGGACTGTTCTTTTGATTTTGTCAGACTTCTTTGAGAACTGTCGGTCCATTATCAGGACTGTAGATGTAAGAGAACACACCAGCTTCGTGTATAACTTCTCGGCTTCCACGTGGAGAATCCTGTCGTTGATTTGTCTTTGATGACCGAGGCTGATGGTGGGTAACTCTTGACTATTCTTCCACCTACTGCCTTCTGCCTCAGCTGAGTGCAGCGTCAGCAACAGTATCTGGTAACTAAGGTTATCAACTCTCATAGTTCACTTACGGCCTTAATATTCTTTCTCCGATATGCCCTACGAAAGATAGATTGACTTGTGTCTACTATGCTCCAAACAGCTTATGTCAAATTTCTATCTCTAGTAGGGCAAATCGTAGATAAAGTGGATATTAATTTTGGCCGGTAAAATGAACAGCATGTGGGGGAAAAGGATTTTCTGTCCTTGCAAAGTCACCAAGGTATGGTCGTACGTACCGTGCTGAATAAATTGCAACTTTCACTACCATACATAAGTGTAATCTCTGTTTTTTCTTACTTGTCTTATTTGGTAAACAATCTTGGCATGTCTTTTTAATGAAATTCGTCAATAATAATTTTTAAAAGACATTATGTTAACAATTTCACACACTAAATAATTTATTTTAACCTGATTACTTGTGCAAACTGGTAATTATATTTTATCAGTAGTTATTTGATTTAAGAGAGGTGCCAAGATTGTTTACTAAATAAGACAAGAGAGAAAAAACAGACCGTAGATACTAGCACTCCCCAATGAACAGCCAGTCGTGCCTTTTCCGGCACTTTGCGGCTGTTCATGTAGGTGTGTAGCGCCCCATTCACCTGATTACCAGCACTCACTCTCCTTTCGATGTCCTCCACGTGCTTCCCACCTCTCGTATACCTACATGGAACCCAGGTACACAAACTATTTCACTTGTTCCACCTTTTCTATTTTATTTTCTTTTTAGATCTTCATCCTCCTCTAATTGTATTGATACTACTATTATTTATATATTTATTTATAATTTATTTATTTATTTATTTATTATTTATTTATTTATTAAAAACTCAGTAATTTACTCAAGAATTCATAGATGTCGCTGTTCACAAGATCGATAATCGATAACTAATTTTATATCGCTAAACAAGTTACAAGCTTGTTACAAGCTTATAGCGAGCAATGAAATTGCTACGTTACAAACTCCTCAGGGTTGCGCCTCAGGCTTAAAATAAGCAGGCAGAGCTTTGATCGATACCTACCTTTATTTTTAGCAACAGTGCTACAATGAACTTATAATGGTGGCCACTTAATAACAGTCGAGCGAATATAACGGGTTGGTAAACAATTGACTGACATTTATTGGACAAAATGAAACTGCAACGTGTTCATAATTTTGTGAGAATTTTGTTAAACGCTGAAATTTTTATAACGTAAAAGTATTTAAGCTGTCATTGAGAGGAGGTTGATGAAAGAGAATGGAAGTATTTTCATCATGTACCTACATTTTCTAAAGGCTGTATACTATTTTGGTAGGCTGAGCCAAAAGTCGTAGGTTCAAATCCTGCTATTGAGCGAATTTTTCTTCCCACGATTTATATATTTAAAAGACAATAGCTAATATTTTTAGACTATGGTTACGGGACATTTGCGCACAGATAAATCAAAACAACATAGAAACATTTTGTATCGTGCGTGATTCAGCATATCGTGTTACGGACAGTTACGTTACGAAAGATCAACCGCGGGTAGATCGAGAAAACACCCGCCGCTCAAGACGATGACACCCACATACTTCAGTCTGCTCGTGACCACGCCCAATGCAACATGGTTGGAACATCGAGGTTACTCGAAATCAATCGTCGACCGCACCATCGCTTAACATCAGGTGAGGTGGCAGTCAAACGCAAGCCCTTTAGGTATTAAAAAAAATTCGAGTCTAAAAATAGTCACACCTCTAATCACCTTTTTCCATCCTCAGGGAATCTTGCCGCGAAGCCTGGGCTGGTTTGCGCCTCTCCCCACTCTTCGGCTGCATCTGTCCCAACACACATATGAAAAAACGCTGCGACCGAATCTTCGCAGTGGTAAACCACAACCCGTGCGTTGGTGAGTAAGCACCCTTATATGCTAACGCTATGTGTTTGCGGGTTCTGAGTGAAATTAGAAAAAAAAGTTTAATATACCTAACAGGTAGCTTTTGGTCTGACAAAAGAGTGAAATTGTAAAAATAATATAAAGTAATCTGAAATTCTGACATAAAAAAAAAAAATTAGCAACATTGAATAAGTTTTATTTTGTTAGATAACTGAAAAACTAAATTGTGGTTCGCAATTTAAAACTATGGAAAAGAATGTAAAATATCGACTTTTATTTTTTTCGGTTCCGGTGCCTTATTACTTTTTTGCTAATAACTTAGGGCTAAGTTCTCCAAAAAAATTACAGATGTTTATTTTTAAATAGCCTTTGTTGAACAATACTGTGTTAAATTCTAGGTTTAACACAGTATTGTTCAACAAAGGCAACAAACATCTACTACGAGATCCAGTTTAGCCAAATAATTATACTAATACTAACTAACCGCCCCAATTAATATCCACACGTCAGTGGTAACAGTTTGACATTGACAGCGTCTTTATTTCGTAAGCAGTAAGGGTAGTTTTCTAATTCAAGTGTTACCACTGTCATGCAGTCGACTGTACATAACTTTATCGCTTCCTTTTTTGAAGTCTATAAAAAAAACAATTTGGGCATTATCTCCACAACCCAAAGTTTTATATATTTTATTATTTATCATAACCCACTTTAACTTAAAGCCTTGAAAAATGTTACCATCATATAAAATTCCATCAATCATTATGGATCATAATAACTTATTTAAACATTCAACCTCAATTCTGTCCACAATCATGACATTATTAAAACTATAAATCAAGTACTAGATTCGCTGTTTAGAAGAACAACGTGGTTACACGAGTTATGGTTCCGAAACCACACTGTCATCTGACATTAGTTCACTTGACAGCTGTCTCGCGAACACACATAAATTTTATAAAAAGTTGCGTCAACTGAATTTGGAACATGCTGCTTATATGAGATCGAGTGTCTATTTATTGACGTCATTGCAGATAAACGACAATTAAAAGAGTGCATTAAAAGAGCCTCCACGAGTGACGATATCTAATTGATCGTCCGGCGCACTCTGGGCAGTCAGCCCCACTATGAACCTGCTGACTGGCTAATCTTTTCCCCACGACATGAGCCATTATTATTATGTAGCTCCAGGCGACACGAAGAAGAAGAACGACTATTTAAATATAGAATTATCTGTTACTAGCTGTGGTGTGCTGTGCGTTGCAATGCCAACTTTTTCAAACTTTCAACCCCTATTTTACCCCCTTAAGGGTGGAACTTTTAAACATCCTTCCCTAGGGAATGCCTACGCTATAAATGATATCTACTGTCAAAATTTCATGTTTCTAGCCCCAGCGGTTTAGGCTCTGCGTTGATGAATCAGTCAGAACAAGTAATTATATATTTATACTAGTGGATTCGGCAGACGTCGTCCTGCCCGGACACAGTGACACACTGACTGCAGCGCCACCTACTGGGCCCGTTTGTGAATTCAAACTTTGCAGGGAGCCACTCGAACATACACAAAAAATATCATTAAAATCGTCCCTGCCGTTTAGGAGATGATCAGTGACATACCGACAGCAATGATTTCTACCGCGTCTAATTGTGTTTTCAAACCATACAGGAACACATTGAAATATACACACAAAATTTCATCCAAATCGGTCCAGCCCTTGAGGAGGAGTTAGGTGACAAACACACGTACAGAAGAATTCTATATAATTTAGGGCCTTAACACTTTGTCCGTGTTAAACTAAGGCTTGAGTTCACCAACGATAATTTCTCTATTTAAACGGCAGTTTATCAAAAATTCCAGTATGTACGTTTTTCGAGTAATTGGTTGTTTAATCAGAGAATTAACGTTGATGAACACCCGGCCTAAGATACGCGTTTCTTTACCAAAAAACGTAGACTTTAGTATCTTAGCATACGATAGAAGAGTTCAATAGACACAGTGATTCTTTTTAAACTGAATCTCACTTCGATCTCTACCGCCAACGTCGACACTTGTAACACAGAGTGAATAACAAAGCTAAGCGCCAATGGTTATGCTGTCGATTGTCCTTGCATATGTACTTCTATTCTATCCACCCTGTGGCTTAATCGATATCGAGTTGAGCGTCAAAATTGAGCTGAGTTCCTTACAGTACCTTTACCCATTTCTAAGTATTGAACAGGCCTCCTGAAACCACATCCAACCTTAGCTGAAAACCCTTCTGAAATCCGAAACTATTTCCATTAGAGAGGGGATCAATACGGACTATTATCCCGGAATCATTCAATAACTACTCGGCTAGGTAATATAAAGGAGTCTCGTAACAAAGTATTGACCAGACCACAGACTTAGATTAGGCGGCTTAAGATAGGACCATTGAATTGTAGTAGGTATTCTATGTTTTCTAACTGCAGAGTAATTGGGCAGTGTTGTGCAGAAATGATCCAACCTACTGACCAAAATTACAATTTATTTAATATAATTTTATTTGACGACCTCTGTGGTCTAGTGGTTCGAGTGTCGGACTGCTGATCACGGGGTCGTGGGTTCGATTCCCACAGGACACAAATATTTGTGTGATGAACAATAAGTGTTTGTGTTGGTCTGGGTGTTGCTTATGTATTATAAGTATGTATTTACAAAAAAAAAAAGTATATAAGTATTATATCCATTGTTTAGTACCCATAGCACAAGCTCTGCTTAGTTTGGGACTAGATGGTGCTGTGTAAAAATGTCCTAAAGATATTTATTTATTTATCTCAAAAATAAGAAGGAATTCTTGAAGATAACAAATTATTCTTATATATCTATATAAAGCAAGTCTTCCTTTATAAAACGTGGTATAAAAAAAACTTTTCTACAAAATTATTATTACTTACAAAAAGATTTTATTTATCAATCGTAGGAATTACTTATTATTTGATTTAGGGCCGGTATTTCAATAGTCTGATAACTTTTAACTTTTAACTCAGGAATAAATGTGACGTCTTGCTTGACAGATGTTCTATACTACAACTGTCAAAATGTCAAACTTATTCCTCCGTTAAAAGTTAACTGGCTATTGAAAGACCGACCCTATTAGTCATTAGTATTTTTAGTTGAATCCAACGATTTAAGAAGCTAAGCTACTACTGTTGAATCATATCAGTTGAAATGCCAACTTGTTTGACAAATAGATTCTATTAATTAAATTAGGCTTTACATTCAGATCAGTGAAACCAACGATAGGAGGCAGCACCATCTAGTCCCAAAGTAAGCAGAGATTGTGCTATTGTGCTATAGGTACTAGACAATGGGAATAATACTTATATACTTAATTTTTTTTGTAAATACGAAACACCCAGACCAACGCAAACACTTATGTTCATCACACAAATATTTGTGTCCTGTGGGAATCGAACCCACGACTTCGTGATCAGTAGTCCGACCCTCGAACCACTAGACCACAGACGTCGTGCCCGTCGTGGTCTGAATTTTTAATTCGTTTACAATTTCAGTAAGTCACGTTGTCTAGCGCCCGTCTAGGGCTCTTTATTATAGGTATGTTTGCTGTCACATGAGATGCTGTTTTGATAAATAAATAAATACATTTACACTTTGACAGCTCAACTTACAGCCAAATTCTCAAACGCAACTCCATTTTAGGTATCAAGGTCATGTCATTCAATGGTGCATTTTATTGAACGTCTTATGTTTAATACATATAAGTGTTGCGTTGGTAATATTTAGGTTTTTTTGATTTTTAGGTTGTGTTTAAAGAAATTTTTGGCTTGCCGATTTTGACTGAGTGACTTCTCACCGCTTTAATGTATGTCTGGTGGCAGCTCTTTAAAGGCCAGCGCACGCAAGGGACGGCAGGGCAGGGGATTTTGCTACCGGCCAGCGCACACTGATATATCAGCGGCCTATTAGATACCGTGGCATGCTGGCAGCTAACCGAGACATCCCGCGGCATGCCTTCACGTCCTTAGCTTGCCCATGTCGTGGCGTCCCTCAGCATGCCTTCGCGCCCCTAAGCATGCCGTTGCAACGTGATGTTACCTCCCGTCGCCTCACGTCGCGTACCGTCGCATGCCGTCGCATCCCGCCCCGCCGCGGCATTCTCTAGCGCGCTCTTCAATGCCGCGAAGGGAAATCCCCTTTGATGCCTTGGGGTCGATCTCTTAAGATTGGAATATGTATCTTGTTACCACTAGATACGTATGAATTTACGTTGGGTAAAGATAAACTGCTCTGCCCTACCTTCCCGGTGCTCACTGGCCTTTGAAAATTTGGTCTTTAGGATACTTTTCTATTTTGTTGAGAGTGGTTTATTAATACGGACGGAAAGAATTTATCGAGTTTTGATAAAAATCTGTAAATTGAAACAATAGAGTATCCGACTTGGACGAATTTTTATTCGTCCAAGGTATCCGACTCTTCTATCGAATCCTACCACATAATCTGTGGATTCAATACCCCGCCAACGTTTGATTCATTTCTTATAATCTCAGTGGATTGCTAGGGCCGGGCTCTCGCGGGAAGGGGCCCTAATCCCGCGGTAATCCCGCGATCATCCGCCCACCGGCCGCGTCAACTTCCAATCTCTTCGAATCCCTTTAATTCCATAAATTGATCTTGACTTTTTGCAAAAGTTTCATTATTATCTGTTAGGTAGAAACTTTTGTTCGTCAGGTATGAAATATCGATCTTGGAACTAAGCCTTCGTTTCGAATTTTAGCAATTAAGTGAGTTGATGGATAACTATGGCGAAAGACTTGAATAAGATCTTATACTTTAAAGGTCTAGATTTTTTTAATAAACTGCCATAGAAGTCCTATAGCATTGACAAATTCATCATAATTGGATTGACTATGGCTGATTTTTAGGGTTCCGTCCAGTGGCGAAGGGTCCATAACACGATTCCCACCGGCTTGCTTTTAGGAATTATAAAATGAAAAATGATGGAATGTATTGTTCTAAAGTACAAAAAAAATATGTAAAATTAAATTAAAAGTTGTTAAATAGATTTTTTATTTTATTAAAGTGCGATCTTAGCTATTTTAGGATTTTTAGGTACCTGCGGCTTCCCTTCTGAAAATATTCACCCTTCGCCACTATTCCGTACTCTAAAGGTGCCACCCGTTGGCTTGTATCCTATACCATATGACTAAGCCTACACAGTATGTCCATCCGTCCGTCTGCCTGTCACAAGTCTGTATCTCTTTAACCGTAATAGGTAGTCAGTTGAAATTTCCATAGAATATGTTTTACTGTGGCTTCTATCATGGCTAATACTGAAAATAATAAAAAAAGCTACACACAAAGCAGATGGTGGTACGAAACCATTAGTGCGAAAGTCCGACTCACACTTGGCCGTTTTTTTCTTTTCTTTTTCTCAAACGTGAGTCCAAGTTCAAATCAAATCAAATCAAATCCTTTTATTTGCATGAAATATAGTAACAGCCTTAAAATCTTAAAAATTAGTTAAACTATCTATCTATCCAATACCACATAAATAATTCTATTCTCCTCCAAGGTATGTGATCATAGTATGATACAAACTAACTACTCAGTACAAACTGCCTCCTTGTAGAATTTATCTAAACCTAAGGTTACAAATGCTCATGTATGGTTAAGTTACATACCAAGTTTTTACATTGTTATAGCCTAATAACACGAAGCTTATTATTAGCTGGGCATTGTAATAACTATGACGTCATCTAAACACGTGTATGGAAATAGAAAGATCAATATAATGTTTGTAACTTGTAACTCGCGCTGACCACGACTACACAGGCCTTACACGCAATACTGTGACATGTGTCACAGATTTTGTCGCATTACGGCAGTTAAGCTTTTCTTGGCACCTTAATGATCACCAGTCTGTCTGTAAAACAGGGTGATTAAATGTTATTATATTGCCAAGGTCTGGTCTGATATTATAAAGAAGGGGCCTCTGTTATCCGGGTGCCATGTACAGCAGTATAGTTCATGCGGGATAGCAAGGCAAAAGCGGACGTTGACCCCTCCTTACTAATGCATGTCAATGATAACCGCGCGTAAAATTGTTCCACATAACCTGTAAAATTATTATTATCATTGGCATAATGCTGTAAGGGCCTCGTTGACAGCAAGGTTGCATACGACATCGAAACTCCTGTTGATACGCTGGCTAGATGATATTCATCATCATAATCATTTCAGCCAAAAGACGCCTACTGCTGGGCATAGGCCTCCCCCAAGCAACGCCAAAACGACCGGTCCTGCGCTTCCGGCATCCACCGGATTCACCGACCTGGTCGTCGATCCAGCTTGTAAGGGCCTACTCACGCTGCACCTTCTAGTACACGGTTGCCACTCCAGAATTTTTTTAGCACCATCGGTCATACGTTCTGCGTTGATGATAGACGATATATTATCAGCGATAACCATCGTTTACAAATTTGCAACTTCGGGTTATAAGTCGGGTCAATATTTGCTATCGCCATGTTACTCCGCACGAACTGTGTCCATTTTCAGGCTGTAATGATGATGAACGGTGATTATTTTCTACATCTTATTAGGTAACGATGTAAACCGAGTTTTGAAAGCGTATAATGAATGGTGTTACTAGTAGAGTACTGAACTTCCGAGTATCTTAACACCTAACACCTTAATGACAAATTTATGTAGATTAACATTAAGGCTTATTAAGTCAACTTCATCAAAACTAATTAAATTGATCAAAAAGCTATTTCGAGAGCTCATTCATTAGAATTTCAATTAGTTTGCTGAAACCGACTCATTTGATCTAATACAATAATTTTAATTCTATAGATTGAAATTAAATTTTATTTAGCAAAGAGATGTGATAACATTACATCATTAATGAAGTATATATTATATTATTCTACAAAAACGTTGATAAAAATGCATGTTTTTCGAGATTTCTTGTAGTTTTAGACTTTTTTGTATTTTTAGTATTTGTCGTGATAGACGCCATACCGCGACCGCGTACTGGAAGGCGCAGCGTGGGTAGGCCACCCACAAGGGGGACCGACGACCTGGTGAAGGTCACGGGAATCCGCTGGATGCGGAAAGCGCAGCACCGGTCGTTGTGGCGATGCTTGGGGGAGGCCTATGTCCAGCAGTGGACGTCTTTCGGCTGAAATGATGATGATGATGATGATGAGACGCCATAGCAACACATATTCTGTGAAAATTTCAACTGGTTATCTATTACCGTTACAAAGATACAGCCCTGTGACAGACAGACAGACGGACAGCGTAGCGAGAGTAATAGCACAGAATATCGAATACTTAGTACTATGTAATAGGGTCCCGTTAGCACCCTTTGGGTACGGAACCCTAATAAAACAGGTAAAAATGTAACATGGTATAAAAGCCATAGTAATCGATTCTCGTAGTGGTTCTAAACAAACTACTTTCAGGACTTGTGTTAATTTTTTGTGTCACATTGTGTCAAGAGATTTCAATCCACCATTTTATTTTTTTAAGAAATACCTATATTTCTTAGAAGTAAAGCTTTTCAATTCCTAATCCCACTAAAGAAGGTACTCAGCTTGTTTGTTAATAGTATTCCTCCATTCCATTAGATAAATACTTAACAGCTGAAAAAATATTTATGATAATAATATTGGACTTCGTCAAAGATTCTGGAACTATGTTTATGTTATTCTTGGACATACATTTACGTTTTTTATTAGTATTTTTTCAGAAAAACAAAAACACGATTTCTGACAACTCAAGGAATTACTTCTTAAGGCGATATTAAGAGCTAAGTGGCGCCCCCATCAGTAAAAAAAAATATTACTTGCTGAGTACATAATTTATCGAAAATTCGATTTTACCAATTGAAGTACCTACAGCACTGTAGTTTAATCAAAAACTATTAACTGTGTCAATTATAGTTCGCTGTAGTTGTAGATATAAAAAGTACCAAAACGGACAGTTTTTCGCATTTTTTGTATCTACAACTACAGCGAACCACAGATAATATAATACTAGCGAACAGAATTAATAGTTTCTGATTAAGCAACAAAAGCTGTACTTCAATTGTTAGAAACCCCCTTTGGTTTTAGAGTTTTTATTGTTTTTATTTGTCGTGATAGGAGTCATAGCAACCAGCTATCTATTACCGTTCATAAGATACTGCCCTGTGACGGACAGACGGACGGGCGGGCGGACAGCGTAGCGAGAGTAATAGGGTCCCGTCTGGCACCCTTCTGGTACGGAACCCTAAAAACCCTACAAGCACTTCAAATAAAAAACATATTATCAACAGAACTCTTGGAAAGTAAAGAAAACTATAATAAATCAGAGTTTTCCCCGAAACGGTGCAGTTTTCATGGGGAGACGTTAATGGCCCCTACACAGGATCCGAACAAGCATAAAATGTAATCTCATTCAAGTAGAACCCAAGCGGAGTCTGATTCTAGAGAAAAACTCTCCCAATGTTTGAATTTTACTCGACCTCGTTATGTATGGGGTAAGAGATAAGAGATTAGCGGACTTCTTATGTCTTGGAAAATCTAAATAAGAAATAATAATAATTTGTGGCATTCTCATCATCCCCCTACCCCTTTCCACCCGACGGTATACGATAGTGACCCGCACGATAGTATAATCGCACTAACTTGAAAAAAATTAAAAAAATTCAAAGCCACGCAAATTTATTTTTGCGAACGCAACCGACGACAACGACGACGACTTGGGAGAGGCCTATGTCCAGCAGTGGACTGCGATAGGCTGAGTTGATTGATTGGTAGATTGAACCGACGACAATCGACCGTAAGAGATATATACTTAACCGAAAATTCGTTTTTTTTTGCATTTTTTCTAGCTTCTTCAGACTCCTAGAAAACCCCCAAATTACTTTTTTTTCAGGTGTAAAGGGCTGCCCCTATCCCAGTTTTTTTGGGGTAGTCGCAATATGTCTTTTTCTTCCATATATATCCATCAGTTTCACACTGAGGTGACCAGTTTTCACTTTCTTTTTATCCATATTTTATTCATTTATTTATTAAAAGGCACTCCAGAAACCTATTTTTTTTTACAGAGGTGTTGTAAGTATAAATAAAACACAATGTATACATAATGTGGTTCTTCCATGCCATGTACTTTATATTATTACATTTAAGTATATTATGCACGAAACGTACCTACTTTTACGCCGTAACTACCCACGATCAGTTCCCATGCTTCTAGTCCATCCAAAGGTTGTCTGGAAGAAATTTCTTTGTGCGATAAGACCACCCATTGTACTTATATAATCTTTCTGTAAACTACTGTCTTTGTTTTCGTTTGGTGTATGTACAATAAATAATATAATAAATAAATGAATCCTGTGCAAATAGGTCACTAACAAGCAGGCATGCACGACTTTCACAATCTTACACACAACATACAATTCATCCATCTTTTTTAACAGCCATCCACATTCATACTCTTAACATTTCTCGAAACATGCTACTCATTTCTCCACATTACATGACAATCTACTGCATCTCAACTTTTCCGTCACTAGCGCTACACACACACTCACACATTACACACTCACTCACTCACTCACACACACTCACTCACACACACACACACTCACTCTCACTTACACATTTTATCATATTCATTCTCGTTACACCACACATTCCTCTTAAAATTCTCATCTCAGTTGCATAAAATTGCCTTTCATTCACTCTAATTTTTCCCTGTCTATCATGAAGAAAACTAAAGAATAAATTCAGTAGATTTGTTAGAAAAGGGCTTGTCATGACTAAAATCTTTTGTTAATGTTCTGTTTTCCCTTCATTTGAGTTCTTGAACAAAAAAATATCGCCGAGACTAACTCGCTATCCTTTTATTGCTTGCACCATCTCCTAAGGAGTTCGGATTGTAATACGAAGCGACGGATTAAGGATTAGCGGGATTTAACAAAGAAACACAAATAGAAGACGTAATTCAAATCTTACACTTTTGCAACAGATTGTAACAACGTAAGCTCTTGTTGAGATGTTGAAGAAGAATATTTATTGATTAACCTAAATGGTGGTTTCTAATAGGATTCTTTGTTGCTTTGATTTGAGGGATCTTGCATTAGGCCGAAAAAAAGGATATTTAGGCCGCAGAAAAGCTAATTTTCATCAATACCGGAAATGAGAATAAACGAAAAAGGTCTATTAGAATTGGCATTCCATTTTTGTGCCTAACGTAGCTCACAGGAACAACAGGGTTTTTGTTACATGTTGTATATGACAAAAATTATGTCAACACTGTTATAAAAAAAGTCCCATAGTAAAAGTTGGTCATACGGATGAGAACAATGACCCCTTAAGAGGTTTTCAGAATCAGAATTACACGTTGTATGTTTAAGGCAAAAAAATCTGCTTAAGCTTCTGTTGTTATACCAACATAATTTGTACGAAAAACTTATTTAATTTTATTCACGAAGGTCGCACTTGAACGAATTTGTTGACATTAACTTTAACAAAAGGTTACAAAACATAAATAAACTAACTCCTCCACTAATAAAACTAGTTACATAGTTTATCGAGTTTTAAATGTCAATTAAAGTCAGTTAAGTCCCACGCAACTTTATTAATGTAAAATAGTGAAATAATATAACACAACACTGTTTCTGAACGTACCAATGAAGAAAATTAAAACAGTTTATTTTTTGTGGCAACAATTAAATGACAGTTTAAAAATATAATAAATTCGTAAATAGAACTAATTTGAAATTGTAATTCTACATGGGCCACATTTTCGACTTGGTAATTTTAAAATATAAACAACAACAATAATGACAATGTTTTTATAACATAATTTAGTTTTTAAATTAGACTACGGCCAATACATACCTACTCGATACAAATTTTTCTTAATATTATAGTGTATAAATCGGTAAATAAGTGAATTACTCGTAACTCGCGTGACCAGCATTAGATCTAGCTGATAATAGAATAAAATATAATAGTAATCAAATTAAATCAGCCGGTTTAATTCCAGGTTTTAGTTCCAAAACAGGTCAGACTCTTTTAAATCTGTTGTTTATTACCATTTCCTTATAAATATTATGTTATTCGGACGTAATGGTGATGTTAATTTCGTACGGCTTTTTGACTCACCCTGTACTTAATTACAGACTAGTTTCAACCACCGACAATGAGTCTTGTACGCTTCGTTCTACCTCTTTATAAAATATAATTAAAATCAATTAAAGAAGGTCAATGTTGTATTGTAAAATTATAATTCGTAGTTATTTCAAAGAATAATTAATCTTCGTCGGTATAAGTAGATTATAGGATCCCAGTGCTACTCGTGTCATACGATGCCCATAAACGTTAAACGTTCTATTCTTACCACAATCTTACATTGACTTAAGTAAATAGACGATTAGAAAGCCATATAACTCAGTTATTTAATTAAACCTTTAAATATTAAATAGCCATTTACTGTTCCAGATACGTTATCGACGTTACTATTTTTATAACAGAGGAAAATTTAGAGATATTGAACACTTTGGCTGTTTACCCAATTAAAAATATATCCAACTATTTACTAATATTATAAATGTAAAAGTTAAAAAAAAAACATCCAGTCTTGCATCAAAGATTTTGGACAGAAGTAGGAGTAGGACAGAATAAAATACAATAGGCTAAAATATACGATCTGTTTATGATGTAATGAATTATCATCATCAAACACACACACACAGTGTTTTCGTGAACCTGGCACATAAACTAGAGTATTAAAACTGTGGTATCGGCGCGTAAGCGATGTCGAACCGGACTACCGCAGGCGTCGCAGGCTGGGGGGGACCTCCGCTCTCCTTCATCCGCACCCCATTGTTGCTCTGTCTGGCGGCTGAGGTTAATTCAATATTAGAATTTATTACATTATACCTCGTTGGTCTAGTGGTTGCAAGCGCGACTGCTGAGCGTGGGGTCCTGGGTTCGATTGGTTTTTTCATTAGGAAATTCTCAGTAGCAGCCCGGAGTCTGGATTTGTGCCCGGTCAATGGCAATAGGCTCGCCCCCTATTACATGGAACTATAACATAACTGGCGAAATGTGGGTGTATTATTACTCCTCTGCCTACCCCTTCGGGGAAATACAGGCGTGATGTTATGTTATGTTACATTATGCCATAAAGCCTTTTCATCCCGGGAAAATATACAGTTCCGAGGGATGTGCGATAAGTCTTTCTATGATAAGCCGAATTACACGTGGGCGAAGCTACGGCCTGTCTTGTATTACTATAGGTACTGCTAAACTATACCTACAGCGAAATTACCGCTTTCATTAAGGCGCTACCAAGAGCTAAGTGGCGCACCCATCAGTAAAAAAATAATTACTCGCTGAGTACATAATTTATCGAAAATTCGTTTTTAACAATTGAAGTACAAATTCAAATTCAAATTCAAATCATTTATTTTTGAACATAGGTAAAATGTACTAGTCGTTAAGTATAGTCTAATGTGTCTCTATGTCCTACCTTGACTACTACTACTATTATTTATTCTATGCCTTGACGGTGTACAAATTTATCTAAAAGGAATTACTACAATATAAAAAAAATAGAATTACAAAAAAAAATAAAAAAATTGATGTCAAATTATGAAAAAATTAAACATTGTAAATGTCAGTGATAATGAAACAATCATACAGCTTCTGTTGTTTAATCAGAAACTATTAATTCAGTAAATTACAGTTCGCTGTAGTTGCAGATACAAAAATGCGAAAAACGGCCACTTTTGGTACTTTTTCTATCTACAACTACAGCAAACTATAATTTACAGAGTTAATAGTTTCTAATTAAACTACAATACCTGTACTTCAATTGTTAAAAACGAATTTTCGATAAATGATGTGCTCAGCGAGTAATATTTTTTTTACTGATGGGGGCGATACTTAGCTCTTAATAGCGCCTTAAGAAGTAATTCCTTGAATTGTCAGAAATCCTATTTTTGTTTTTCAGAAAAAAATACTAATAAAAAACGTAAATGTACGTCCAAGAATAAAAAAAACATAGTTCCAGGATCTTTGCGAAGTCCAATATTATTATCATAAATATTTTCTCAGCTGTTATGTATTTATCTAATGGAATGGAGGAATACTATGATCAAACAACTAACTGTTAGGTCGTTTTCACAGCCTACGAATGAAGAATGAATGAATGACACCAATGATATCCAAATCACACTATATGATGAACATATTTTTATTGGTTTAAAAATGTAAATTAAGTCTTCTTATGATCAATATTAAAACCTTTGACATCGAAACAACAATTGATAAACTTTTTTACAATTTATTGACAGTAATCTTCATCAATATAAATAAGGCTAAACTTACTTTGTAAACCAATAAAAATATGCATGCCATTAGCGAGATTTAGATTTCATTTGTGTCATGATCTCATTAGTGTAAAATCATTCGTGGTACCCAATTTTATGTGAAATCGACCCGGTACCTACTTAAGTGGGATTAGGAATTGAAAAGCTTCTAAGAAATGTAGGTATTTCTTAAAAAAAGAAAATGGTGGATTGAAATCTCTTGACACAATGTGTAATGTCCTGAAACTGAAAGTAGTTAAATAATAGATAATATTAGTAATATTTTAATTTGGGTGTCTGAGGATTGCGTTTATCAATATACAGGTTGTATAGAATCAACGCAACGTGGGGCGCCCCCCTGCGAGGTGGACCGACGACCTAAAGAACGTGGCTGGGGGGGACTGGATGCGGAAGGCAGAGGACCGAGCGTTGTGGCGCAACTTGGGAGAGGCCTATGTCCAGCAGTGGACTGCGATAGGCTGAGTTGATAGAATCATCATTATCATCAGCCCAGTTTTGTCCCACTGCTGGGAATATGCCTTTTCTCAGAATGAGAAGGTCAAGGCCTTAGTCCACAATGCTGACTGTATAGAATAAAATATGCTTTTCACCCACTTGCTCGGAAATTGGTTCATTATTCAAAAAAAAGAATACAACAATCGGCTCTTTTCCGTATGCAACGAAATAACAGGCCAGTACTATCCAACACGACAATAATAGAAATTGCTGGACAGTTTTTATTTTTTAAATTATGCTACCGAGGTTTTTAAGTACACACTTACGTATATTAGGTGTTTTTAGGTACAAAATATTTATCATTATAAATGAATGCTGAATGCGATTTTTTTTTTTTTCAAAACTGAAAATATAACGTGAACCACGCCCGTACGAATTGGCGCCAATGAAAATTAGATACTGTTGAATTAATTTGAGTATTGTTTCCTCGCAAATGACAGAAAAGTACTATACAAGCCTCGTTTAGTTAAAATCACTTCGGTAGTACCTACTCGGCTATGCCTCGTACTTCCAATATTACTTGGCCCTCAATTGCTTCATTTCAACCTCGACAATAATGTACTATTATTGTACACCATAACAGTGATAAATATCAGGAACAAACAATAAGTTAGGGTATATACAGCTTCATATAAAAGTTCTTACGACCAATTGCGACTTAATAGGAAAATAAGTGAGCTGGAAACGTTCAGATAAAATCACAAAAGTAACTTTTATACCTTCCAAAGAAACCCAACGTGTAATTTTTGAAATGAGAACGATAAATCAACAAGAACTTTTTATTGCCGTTCACAATTCTGGATGATTCGTTTATTTAACGGACAGTTGTAAAGGGGCCTACCCTCTCTTAGATCGTACCTACCTAATGTACCTTCGTAATTTAAGGCGGCGATATACGTGAATTGGGCTTTTTTTCGGTTTTTTAAGTCACTTTTCCTCCGTAATCTTTATCGTAAAAAATCCAAGAAAAATATATGTTAATCTACATCATATAATGCAGGTCCTCTTCGGCTCAGAAAATTGAAAATATTATTTGAAATATCTGAAATAAATACGCAAAGTAACCTCTGTTTAAAATTTTAAGCGTTTTTTGCTCCTAAACTATCAATCACAGGATTTTTTTATTGCTATCAGCATATAAAAAAATACAATACCGAGGGCACCTTCGGCTTACTTTTTCAAATTAGTTTCTTAATTATTTTTTAACGATTTTTTTACGTAATCGATACTCGCAAATGGCTTGAAATCCCCTCGCTCGCCCTTTTAGTCAGTGCGGGACGTGTCGCTGTGCTATACGGACCTGTACTACGTTCTCTCATAATTTTCGGTGTGAAAAATACGAAGGATTTTTATTATAATTTTATTTAGAATGGCGCAGCGGCTGAGCGTATAGGTGGCGGGTTCGATTCCCGCATGGAATAAATATTTGTATGGACTATGGCCTACTTATAGTTACTACTTTTTACATTGTGTAATACGTATTAATAACTTTTTTATGTAGGTATGTTATATAATAAAAAATAGTGTACATAATAATTAAGAAGTGTATCCCTAAAACTTCATAGTATAATTGCTACTTTTGTAAAAGTAAATACGATTATTTCATCATATGTAAGGAAGTGCTACCCATAGTCACAGACAGTAAAGAATATAGACGTAATGCTGTGAACAATCATAGTGAAGCCAAAAAAACTATGCTCCTTCGTGTACAACCAGCGCTCACGTACACACCATGCAATTTAAGTATATTTGCTTTCGCGATGCTTACTTGACGATGTCGCGACATGTGTACTGAGAGTGAGCACGGTTTCAGGTGCATGTGCGTACGTGAGCACTGGTTGTACACGAAGGAGTTTTTTTTTGGCTTCACTAAATTATTCGCGGCACTTCTTTTATATTTTGAAGTGAAACTTCTATATAGACGGGGGTATTAGGAATTTTTAGTCACGAAAAAGCGTTACGGCCGCATGGAGGGGGTAGACAATAATCGCTTGGCGAGAGACGGCAGCGGCGGAGGGACAGAAAGGCTGATGATGTTGATGATGGTGGTAATGATGATGACGATGATTATGATGATGACGATGATGATTATGATGATGATGATGTTTATGTTGATGATGACGATGACTATTACTATGATGATAATGATGATGGCGATGATGATGATGGTGACGATGATGATGATGATGATGACGATGAAGATGAAGATGACGATGACGATGATGACAATGACGATTACGATGATGATTATGATGATGATGACGGTGTCGATGATAATGATGATGATGATAATGAATATGACGATGCCGATGACGATGATGAATATGATGATGATTGTGATGATGACGATGAAGATACAATGACTATGATGATTATGATGATGATTACGATGACGGTGATGATAATGATGGTGGTGGTGATGATGATGATGATGATGGTGATGATGATGATGGTAAACTTCTATACAACGTGTATCAGACATGCGTGGTCATATTTTAAGAGCTCATTCAGGGCATAGCATACAACTACTTTTATTATGGGACCAACACTGAAAACGCGAAAAAAATATCAGCTGTTCCCTGCTAAATCATCGATGTCGCTCGACAAAATGTGAGGATCAGCTGATATTTTTTTCGCGATTTCAGGGTTGGTCCCATAGTAAAAGTTGCTCGATAGCATGCCCTGAATAAGCTCTTCAAATATGACCACGCATTTCTGATACACGTTGTATAGACGGGGCTATTAGGATTTTTCTCTCACGAAAAAGCGTTACGGCCGCGTGGAGGGGGTAGACGATATATAGCGGCGGAGGGTGAGAAAGGCTACGCAGGGGTCGTCCGAAATGCATGTTTTTTTGGTTCCGGATTGAATTCAGTTTTTTTGTTTGTGAACAAGTGGAAAAATGAATCGCAACAGACAAGTGGAAAAACGAATGGCAACTGACAAGTGGAAAAACGAATCGCAACAAAATTTTAACTTGAAGTTTTACGGGCAGATTGTTAATGTACTTATTCAATTTGAAAACCTGCCCGTAAAACTTCAACATAAAATTTTGTTGCGTTTCGTTTTTCCACTCGTCAGTTGCCATTCGTTTTTCCACTTGTCTGTTGCGATTCATTTTTCCACTTGTTCGTTGAGATTCGTTTTTCCACTTGTCCGTTGAAGTTTCACTTCTACTATGTGTCCCAGCTAGGGCATGCAATATTCGCTCGATTTAACTATTCGAGTTTTTCGAATAGTGTTAATCAACTATTCGAATATATTCGAGTTTTTCGAGTTTTACGAATACTTGTTAGATTTTTTAAGAAAAATTAATAAATAATCGTTAAAAACTAGTAATGGAGGATGCGGCTGACGTTGGGAAGGCTGCACGGGGAATCCCATCTCCCGGGCGAGCCCTGCTTGCTTACTAATGGTGGATCGCGACCAGTCAAGGGTGTTTGGCGAATCCTATCCCATGCCTCGGCCAAAGTTCTTTAGAGGAAACACTGTGGTTGTCGGTAAGACTCAGACTCCGCTTTCCCCGTGCGTCCATGACAATTTCCCCAAGTGAAAACAATATTAGAGCTGAAAGGATACGCTTAAAAAAGCGTCTTCTTGACCTTCATCACTCCAAACTGGTTTTGGGCTCTAAATAATTTCAATCGGAACTTCAAAATCGATTCAACTCCCTGAAAATCACTGGCAATGGTGTCGATTCTCTTGTTCACGAAATAAACTTATTTTAAACTATCGCTCTCTTTTAATAATATTAGATACAAGAAAGGGATGGCAAAATTTTTAGAATTGTCTAGTTAGTCGGAATTTGGATTTCTATATACGTTTAGTCGTGATTTCGGAACGTGACCACTAAAATACAAAGAAATGTAACACGTAAACTAATGAGACAGTTCTAAAATTGTTGCCATCCCTTTCTTGTATCTACTATTAGTAAAAGAGAGCGATAGTTTAAAATAAATTTAGTTCGTGAACAAGAGAATCAACACCAATATTGACGAGAAAACCAATACAATATACAATAAATGACGACTGAGACTCTCGATCTTATAAGGAAGAGACGGGAGATGTTATCAGCACACCCAGTGCTTCAACAGATAAAAAGAGAGCGACAGTTTAAAATAAGTTTAGTTCGTGAACAAGAGAATCGACACCAATATTGACGAGAAAACCAATACAGTATACAATAAATTACGACTGAGACTCTCGATCTTATAAGGAAGTTTAAAATAAGTTTAGTTCGTGAACAAGAGAATCAACACCAATATTGACGAGAAAACCAATACAATATACAATAAATGACGACTGAGACTCTCGATCTTATAAGGAAGAGACGGGAGATGTTATCAGCACTGGGTTCTTCAACAGATAAAAAGAGAGCGATAGTTTAAAATAAGTTTAGTTCGTGAACAAGAGAATCGACACCAATATTGACGAGAAAACTAATACAATACTGGGTGTAAGGGGAACGCTTCCGAAAACGAAGATAGGTGCTGGTGATTACTGATACGAAACCACGAAAAAAAAATGCGATTCTTTTTTTAGATTTTTTCATATATATTTTTTTGCATTTTTCATACATAACCAGCTTTGGGCAGTTAATTAAATAAAATTCTTACATAATGAAAAATGAAAAAAAAAAAAAAAAAAACTATAAAAAGAATCGCATATTTTTTCGTGGTTTCGTATCAGTAATCACCAGCACTATCACCTATTTTCGTTTTCGGAAGCGTTTCCCTGACACCCTGTACAACGTGTATCAGAAATGCGTGGTCATATTTAAAGAGCTTATTCAGGGGATGCTATCGAACAACTTTTACTGTGGGACCAACCATGAAATCGCGAAAAAAAAAACAGCTGATCCTAACATTTTGTCGAGCGACATCGATGACTTAGTAGGGAACAGCTGATATTTTTTTCGAGATTTCAGGGTTGGTCCCGTAGTAAGAGTTGTTCTATGCTATGCCCTGAATGAGCTCTTAAAATATGACCACGCATTTCTGATACACGTTGTATACAATAAATTGCGACTGAGACGCTCGATCTTATAAGGAAGAGACGGGAGATGTTATGAGCACTGGGTTCTTCATCAGATAAAAAGGTCTTTAAACCTAACGATTAGGAAGCTAATGCGATGCAACCTCCGTCGCTCCAATACTCGCGCCACTGAGGCTGCGATTGATCAAAATAGGGGATCGAAAGTTTTTGCTCTGATGAAACTAAAAGTCGCGGATAACAAAATTGTCACATAGATTGAGATGCTCGTCGAAGTCGAAAACTTCTATGGACATTATCCCACGAGAACCACAAGACCAACGGTTTCTAGCAACAGTAGCAACTAGCAACGACGACCAAAGAGTCCAACCAACACGTGCCATTACACCGAGGATCTTTCGGACGGTGACCAGAACGATATAAAGAGAGGCCCTCGAGCAGCTCCAGGTGATGAAGAATTACCACTGAACTCCTAAGACCAGGGAACTTCCGGTCCTGAAGAAGCTCTAGTTTAATTCCATCATCCAACAAGGCTAAGGCTAGTGTAGACACTGGAGGCATCAAAAGACTCGACAAATTCCGGTCACCAGAGCAAGCTGAGTTTCGAAAATACTACACAGAAGACTGAAGAGTACAGTCAACCGCTGTGTACGGCATTTGTGGAATACGAGAAGGCCTTCGACTCCATCGAAACTTGGGCAGTTATGGATGCTCTTCAACGATGTCATATCGAAAAACTGTACATAGAGATGCTTAGATGCATGTACAACGCTGCTATTATGACTGTTCCGGACTGGATCGGATTGGACTGGGTGGTACTCTAGTCCAGTCCAGTCCACCAAGACTCAAACCAGGAGTCAATCCAACTGCGCAGAGGGGGATGAGGGATCCCTAATGTTTTTTCTTTACTATGTTCCCTCATCTTTGTCGCTCTTATCGACTTGCTCCGGCACATTATCTTCATCGTCATCGTTTGTATCTTCCGATTCCGAATAAAACATCTTGGTTCATGTACAAAATCGTTTCAAAAACAGCCTGGTTATATGAAGTTAGGCAAATCACATGATTCGTTTTGTTAATTTACGTAATGGCGTGCTTCGAAACATTCAATTGCGTTCGAATATTTTATTTCTAGGTGTTATTCGGAAAACTCGAAAAACTTGAATACCTAAGCTCTTATTATTCGAATAGTAAAAAAGGCGAATACTCGAATTAAACGAATACTCGAACACTCGAATTGCATGCCCTAGACGGGACACATAGTAGAAGTGAAACTTCAAGGGACAAGTGGAAAAACTAATCGCAACGGACAAGTGAAGTAACGAATGGCAACTGACAAGTGGAAAAACTAATCGCAACAAAATTTAAAGTTGAAGTTTTACGGGCAGATTGTTGATGTACTTATTCAATTTGAAAACCTGCCCGTAAACTTCAACTTAAAATTTTGTTGCGATTAGTTTTTCCACTTGTCAGTTGCCATTCGTTATTCCACTTGTCCGTTGCGATTCGTTTTTCCACTTGTCCGTTGAAGTTTCACTTTTACTATGTGTCCCAGCCCAGCACAAATTTAGTTTTTTTTCGCAGGTTTACTGCAAACTATGTTTTGGTTAGGTTAGGTACATTTTAATGAAAGCATTTTTTTGTTTTTGTTTTTAAACACATTTTTTCGCGATTCTCGTTCATAATGATGAGTACAATGATCCCTTTTCGGGAAATAAACGATTCAAATTTCAGCGTGTATAGAAGTTTCACCATCACCATCATCATCACCATCATCATCATCATCATCATCATCGTCACCGTCATCATCATCATACAATTGAAACTGAAAACGATGCGTGTGACACCACCAAACGATTTGCAGGTATTTCCACCCTTTGACAATGCCGCCGATGACTTATTTTCCGAGTCGTTCGGGATTTATTCTAGAACCCCCACTATGTTTCTAAGTGAAAATTTAGGTATTAAATAATCGTAGAATTTTTTAAGTATTTTTAGGTGACTAAGCACATTATTTATCATCAGATCTAGAAATATGGCACGATTACAGATCAACACCTTGTATAGAAGTTTCACTTCAATAATTGTATTTCGTGTATATTTGATTGCAAATATGTTTTCATTATTTACAAACTTAAGTAGGTAATATAACTTATTTCTAATTAAAAAAATGCAAAAATATAAATTCTAAAAGAAATGTACTTTACTGGGGATCGACGTCAGACTGTACAGACCCGAAGTCGACACCTAAATCACTAGACTACGTGTACTGTTACGAGACATCCCAAAATAACCGTGCATATTGTAAAAATCTACAAGTTACTTGCCGGCTAAAACTTTTTTCATTCGAACTCGCAGGCGAGCCGGCGGCGCGGTCACGCGCGGCGCGATGTTATTATGAAGTGTCCCCGCGCTCCCTTTGCATCATTCTGATCGGCAACGCCCATTCGAGCAAGGTCATTCAGATACTGCGCGCCCTTAAGTTAGGTTTCTGTGAAGAACAAACGATAGAGTATAGTGATATTATTTAAACAATGTCTATCCTATAATTTTGTTTAAAATTAATGCAAAAGTCACGCAAGTTCATCTGGAAAGTTGACAATCAGAGGTATGTTATGATCACAGACATAATAAAAAATATACACAAAGTGCTACGAACAATTATAGTGAAGCCAACAAAAACGGTGCTCTTTCGTGTACAACCAGCGCTCACGCACAGTGCTGCCAACAATAATTTTGAAATTCCGTTGAATTTATTGTGTGTTTCCGTCAAAAAATAAAATTCCCCTCGATAATAGCCATTAAATATTTTAAATGATATATTTAGACGATTTAGTTACACTTTATGATGAAACAATCACCTATAGCTTGGCAAATGGCAATCCGCTTTCTAATCTTTTTTGGCAAGACATTGAAAACCATTGAACACCGTGGACTGCACTTATTAATAGTAACAAAGTAACAAAAAATTAAAATGAGTTCATAAATCTGACTAATGTATAGGAAAAAAATAATAGACACGTTAATAAAACTTGTTAAATTTTCCGTTAAAATTCCATCAGCCGGTAGAATAAAATTTATCCCGTTAAAACCTCATCCTAATCCACTAGATCTGACGGGAAATCCGTTAATTTGGCTACACTGCTCAGGCACACACCATGCACATGAAGGATAATAACTTCTTAGGTTTTCGCGATCACTACACATTATAATAATACAAAGTTTAACCGGATTAAATCGCGTATATTATTTAAATTGGTTTCCCTGACGTTTCGAAAGCTTTGCAGCATTTCATGGTCGCAGGTAGACTAAGATGACAATCGTCTCTACAGATATTTCTAAAAAAATATTTTAATCTACCGTACAATATTTATTAATTAAAATCGTTTCGATGCACGCAGTAATCACTCACAATATCATTATCTTTTACAGTGTTGCGTGATGTTTGGGACTTGATTATTTTTAGGACTGGGTTCCAAACAGGTGGTAGCTGCCAACCATAAATATTGTACGGTAGATTAAAATATTTTTTTAGAAATATTTGTAAAGACGCTTGTCATCTTAGTCTACCTGCGACCACGAAATGCTGCAAAGCTTTCGAAACGACAGGGAAACCAATTTAAATAATATACGCGATTTAATCCGGTTAAACTTTGTTTTATTATAATGTGTTGTGATCGCGAAAACCTATGAAGTTATTATATACAAGACGTTGATCTGTAACCGCGCCATAATTCTAGAGAAAATGATAAATAGTGTGCTTAGTCATCTAAAAATACTTAAAAAAAAACACAGAAACATATCGAGGGTTTGAGAATAAATCTCAAAAAAATAAGTCATCGGCGGCATTGTCAAAGGGTGGAAATACCTGCAATTTTTGTGGTTGTTTCGCACGCATCGTTTTTGTGTGGTTTTTGTGTCGCACGCGACACACGGAGGGAATTTGTTTGTTTACAACACAGACATAGTAAAAAATATGGACTAAGTGCTGCGAACAACCACAGTGAAACCAACAAAACCGAGCTTCTTCATGTACAACCAGTGCTCACGTACACACCATGCACCAACACCGAGAGTCGAGAGTGAGAGTGAGTGAGTGCGTGAGTTGGTCAACAGTGTTTCGTTGCACTTGTGTCAAACGCAAAAAAACCGCGTCAAAACTGCGATCTGGCAGCAAGTTTGCAGTCCAAATGCAGTCCGTCTTAGAATAAGTGTACCTATCACGAGTAATCACGACAAATACTAAAAATAAAATTAAAATTAAAATAAAACCAAAGACAATTTATAATAATACAATAGTATTAGTAATTAGTAATAATAATACAAGACAATTTTTTCAACGTTTTTGTTCCTGCTCTATCTTCAAAACAGTAATACATACCAGCATCAAACTTGGTCGGATTATAGTGCAGTGATTTGTAGTTTAGCAACAAATACTAAAAAAATAGGCCAAACATAGACATATGTGGTGGTACCTGCGTAAGAAAGAGATGCAAAAATTCATATTTCGCGCACTGTGCGTTGATGTTTTATGATGAAATCTCGTAAATTAAATCAGTTTATATGGGGTAACAGGTCGATGGGTGGTACTTACTTACTGCGCGAGTCCGAAACACACTTGGCCGGTTTTTTTTTCTATCACCTGCCACTCTGGTCCGTGTGCCCTACTTACTTACAAGTGCTGGGAGCAAAACCTGGTTTTGCCCATGGTATAATAACACCAGGTAGTCTCTTCCCGTGACAGCTAGGTCACGTGATTGCCTCCGTACTACGTCATCGGGCGTGGAGCCAATAGCGGGCTATTAGCGTGACACTTGTCAGTTTGATGTGCTGCCACTTTGTGAAAATAAATTACCCGAGCAAAATGTATTTTTAGGGTTCCTTGTACCTTATAGTTTCGTCATGTCCGTCCGTCTGTCCGTCTGTCTGTCTGTCCGTCTGTCCTAATCCTTTACCGCTTAATAACTTCTACAGTTATTGTTTGGGCTGTGTACTTCGATGAATGAAAATGTAATGGACTTTGCTGGTTACTATATTTTAATATAAAATCTTAAAAAACAAAGGATAAGATGGCTGCTGTTCTTTGTGAGCTACACCGTGCGTGTCGCGTGACAACTTGTTCACGGCGCACGGGCAACTGGCGAGCGCGGGGCGCGGTCGGCGGATGGACGCGCCGTTCGGGCTGGTACCGACGTACCGACGCGATGAGTAGGCGCATGCGCGCCCTCTGGTGGCGTGAGCATAACGCCGGAACAGGCTCCCGGGGGTGAAGCGCTGGCTGCTTCACAATTGAGTTGCAACGGGGAGAGGGCATATGTTGTTGTATGCCCTCTGGATGACTCCCTTTCTAGTCTGGATATCGGCCACCCTGCTGATGCCGTCTGGGCCTGGATGCAGTTTTGTGACACGGCCGAGCAGCCATAGCAGTGGTGGTTGGTTTCGGTCACGCACTAGGACCATGGATCCTAATTTCAGTCCATCGCCTGCTGTGTCCCATTTCGATTTCTGTTGAAGTAAATTTATGTAGTCATGTGAGAACCGCTGCCAAAAATGCTGTTTTAGCTTCTCAATCCTCCCGAACCGCTGCAGTTTGTTCATGGCGATTTCGGTGACAGGAGGATGAGGAACCGACATGAGCGTTCGTCCAATCAAGAAATGAGATGGAGTAAGGCAAGAAAGGTCTGAAGGGTCTGTGGAAACTGGTGTAAGGGGCCGAGAGTTGAGTATAGCCTCTATCTGTGCCAGGCACGTCGACATCTCCTCGTATGTAAGATGTGTCAGGGAAAGTATTCTCCTGAGGTGATGCTTGACCGACTTTACAGCCGCTTCCCATAACCCACCAAAGTGTGGAGTATATGGGGGTATAAATTTAAAATCAATACCTTGGTTGCACATGTCTGATTGAATATCATCTGAATATTTACTAAAAAATGAGATAATGTCGTTGCTTGCACCGACAAATGTTGTCCCATTATCTGAGGAAATTGTCTGCGGCTTGCCACGGCGACTCATGAACCGATAAAGAGCAGCTAAGAATGCCTCTTTCGTAAGGTCCGTGACGAGCTCGAGGTGTAATGCCTTCACTGCAAAACAGACAAAGACACAAATGTAAGATTTCATGAGTTTGCTACCTCTGCCTTTTCGATCTGAAATCAACACTGGCCCGGCATAATCAATTCCTGTATGTAGGAAAGGAAACTCTAAGTGCGTCCTGTCACACGGTAAGTTGCCCATTATAGGCTGGACAGGTTTTGATTTAAATCTAGCACAACGTACGCAGTTGCGTACTGTGCGCCTAGCGAGGTTCCTCCCCCCCAATGGCCAGTATTTTTGTCTGATGTGTGACAGTAGCATCTGTGGGCCTGCATGTAATAAATATGTGTGTTGTTTTTGAAAGATGATGTATGTAAGATGGTGTTTGCTACTTAGCAAAATTGGATGTTTTACGCTGTACTCATAATGTGAATTATTTAAACGTCCTCCAACGCGTAATAAGTCATTGGAATCCACAAAAGGTGATAATGAATTGAATCTGTGCCTTTTATGCAAAGATTGGCCTGATTTGATTAAGTGATATTCTTCAGGGAACATATCACGTTGTGCAATTTTCACCACCATTTTTTCTGAATTATTAAGTTCTGATAGTGATAAAATACCTGTACTTCTGTTGCCAGGATTTTTACTGTTCTGAATAAATCTGTAAATATAAGCTACTGTTCTAATTAATTTATTATAACAACTCATTTTATTAATAAGTGTTAAAATGTTATTGTCATTTGTAGTGTCTGTAGATATAATGTGTAGTGATGTTTCTGGAAGTGATGCCTGTGAGTGAGTGACTGGTGTTTTTGGAAAGTCAATGTGTGTATGGTTAAGGAAACTTGGTCCATGCCACCACAAAGCTGACTCACTGATATGGTCAGCCCTCACTCCGCGAGAAACTAGGTCTGCAGGGTTATCTTTTGAGGGCACGTAGCTCCATTTGCTATCAGAGGTGGAATCCTGAATTTCCCCTACCCTATTGCGTACAAAGGTTTTTAAGCGGCTAGGTGAAGTTTTAAGCCAACCGAGTACAATCATGGAATCTGTCCAATAATATTGTTGTTGAAATTTTACTGTGAGTGATTTTAATATTTTAGTGCAGAGTCTTGTTCCTAGCAATGCTCCACACAATTCTAGCCTAGGAATTGTGACAGGTTTTAAAGGCGCTACTTTATTCTTTGAAGCTAGTAATCTGACACACGTTCTACCTTGTGCATCGACAGTTCTGACATACACACATGCACCATATGCACGTTCCGAGGCATCTGTAAATGTGTGTAATTCTATTATGATAGCAGTGTCACAAGTAACCCAACGAGGTATGCGAAGAGAATTTAAAGCAGAAAGTGACTGAATAAAATTTTGAAATTTGTTTTTTATGTCTAGCGACACTTCATCATCCCAACTGCATTTGTCAATCCAGAGTGACTGCATCAGCATTTTTGCTTCGACTGTACATGGTCCTAGCAGTCCTAAGGGATCAAAAACCTGACTGATTAATGATAATATTACACGTTTTGTCACTTTCTTTCTATTTATTTCAATGTTTATAGAAAATAGTAAGTTATCTGCTGTAGAATCCCAATGTAACCCTAATGTTTTATTGGGTAGAGACTCATTTAAATCTAATGTTTTCTGTTTATGTGTGTCTGTGTTGGGACACAGAGATTGTAAAATTTCTGAATTATTAGATTGTATTTTTCTTAAATTAAAATGAGCAGACTGCAATGTTTTCATAACGTCCTTACATAAGTCTATCACTGAAGGAATAGTCTCCCCTCCACTTAGGAAATCGTCGACATAGAAGTCCCTAGTAATAGCCTGTTTAGCCTCTGGACTTTGGCAATGTTCAGCAAGAGAAACTAAACATTTAGTTGCTAAATACGGCGCTGATGCCGTGCCATATGTGACTGTATTGAGAGTGTATGTTTTTATAGGTTCTGTAGGATTAAATCTAAATAAAATTTGTTGTAATGGACGTTGTAACGGGTCTACTAATATTGCTCTGTACATTTTTTCAATGTCACCTGTGATTACAAATTGATGTTGTCTGAATCTGAGTAATATGGACAGTAGGTCATCCTGGACCACTGGTCCAACCATCTGAATATTGTTCAATGACTTACCTGTTGATGTTACGGCCGAAGCATCGAAAACGACTCGTAACTTAGTGGTCGTACTTGACTCACGAATTATACCATGATGTGGTAAGAAGAAGTTGATTTTCTGCTCTGTGTTCTGCTTATTTTCAGTCATGTGACCCAAGGATTGATACTCAGCCATAAAACGTAAGTACTCCTCTTTAAAAAGTTGATCACGTGACAGTCTGCGCTCCAGTGAGAAGAAACGTCGCTTCGCCATCGAGTATGAGTCTCCAAGAACTTCAGGAGAGTCTTTTAATGGTATTGTAACAATAAACTTACCTTCAGTGTCTCGTCGGGTACTCTCCGCAAAACTCTGCTCACAAGCTCGTTCCTCCGGAGATAAATTGTGCCTTGAGGACACTGACTCCAACTCCCAAAACCGGGTAAGTTGTGAGTCTTCGTTCTGAGTAAGATGACAATTGTGTTCTGTATTTCTGTATGTCTGCATATTTTTGTTACTTATAGTAACTGCGCCTGACACTAACCAACCTAATTTAGTTTGCTGCAACTTTGGACGTTGGCTGCCTAAATCAATGAAGTTGGAAGTTAAAATATCCCAAAAGATTTCTGCCCCAACTAGTATGTCAATAGTTGAGGGAACATTAAAAGAGGGATCTGCTAGTCTGATGCCTGAGGGTATAGGCAAATCTTTGATGTCAATGTATGACGGAGGCAAAGATTTTGTTATTTTAGGTAAAACATAACAACTAAGTTTTGCTACATAGTCGCCTGAAAATGATTGTATTGTTACGTCACAAGACTCTGCACTATAAGAATATTGATTATTGATACCTGATACAATGGAGCCTGCATTATATGTGTTAAGACCCAGTTTCTCACAGAAGTGCTGCGTGATGAAATGAGAAGTGCTGCCGTTGTCAAGAAGAATGCGAGCTGTGCGCAGCCTTCCCGTGGAATCTGCTACCTTCACGAGCGCTGTGGAAAGCAGGATGCTTCTGTCAGACTGAATTTTGGCTGATAAAGCGACAGGAACTTGTGTTTCTGTCTCTTTGTCCATGTGTAACAATGTGTTGTGTCTTTCTGTACAATATTTACAATGTGGAAGTCTGCAGTATTTTTCTATGTGTCCTGGCCTTAAACAGTTTTTGCACACTTTAAAATTTTTGATTTTATCATTACGGATGTACACATCCAAATCTCTGAAATTCTGACAACTAAATAAAAGGTGATCTTTTTGACACATTGGGCATACTGAATTTTTGCTTTTAAAATCTGAACTACTACTACTATTTGAAGTTTTAATTTTATTAAAGTCAGACTGTTGAGAATGTTTGTTGTTACTATTAACATTGTTATTAAAATTATTTTTAAAAGATGTTTCTTGCTGCAATGTGTCCAAGAAGTCTGCTCTGTTAGTAAGAAAAGTAATAAATTGTTTAAGCGTAGGATAATTAGTCAAAGTACTGCGATGCTCTTCCCATTCTCGGAAAGATTTGAAATCCAACTTTTTGGACATAATGTAGATAATAAGTGTGTCCCAGTGATCAGTTGGTTGTCCTAGACTGGAAAGGGCACAGAGGTTTTTGTTTGTTGTATCTATTAAATTTCTTAAGAAAACGCTTGATTCTTTCTGTGAATTTTCGACGTTAAAAAGAGCATTAACATGGTTATTAATCAATATGCGTTCATTGTCAAATCTACTGATTAGCAGATTCCATGCTATATCATAGTTATCTGATCTAAATTCTAGACTTTGTATTATTAATAACGCGCTTCCTTTAAGAGTT
The DNA here is from genome assembly GCA_949699075.1 of Asteroscopus sphinx. Classification (NCBI taxonomy): domain Eukaryota; kingdom Metazoa; phylum Arthropoda; class Insecta; order Lepidoptera; family Noctuidae; genus Asteroscopus; species Asteroscopus sphinx. The sequence goes on from OX453028.1 coordinate 8,906,154, forward strand.
GCACGGAGATAATGAAATTTATTTATTTGACTAATTGTTTTATTAGTGTGTATCAACGAAATATACGTATCTTTGAATTCGAGCCAGTGTTGATAGTTGCCGTCGAAGTGAGGCAGGTTGATTTTGGGCAACCTCACGAAATCACCATGTGCGTCCCTGCTGCTGGCAGACCCGCTGGCGTCGCACCGGCTTGTCTCGTGCTCGTCACTGGGTTTCTGTGCTGCGTTGACCAACTTGGTGGCTTGCGCGACCAGCGCGTAGAACTTGTTGTCAAATTTCTCTCGCTCCTCGTACACATCCAGCTGCTCTTCATCGGCATCAGTCAACGACTCGATCTCAGTCTGTGTAATATCGAATTGTGATGCTAAAGAATCTAATTTTGATAATCTACATTTTAGTTCTAGGATATTAACTTCACTTGTTTCAGTGACTAGTGATTTTAAATAAGTATTAAAGTGGGTTAATTTAGCCTTAATGCTTCCTCTTGCTCTTATTAATTGTTTTAAGCGAGCGTCAGCCATTTTGAATGCAGTAGGAAGTTAATTATTAACTTAAAATAATTGTGAATAGGTAGCTGATTATGTGTGCTGTAAATATAGAAAATCGGCCAAGAACACAAACACAAACACACGTAAAGACGCCAACGACACCCAGCACGAATAGAGCTATCGTTAGTAGGTACTGTTGTTACTAGGGATAGTCGTAGGAATTGGAATATTAGAATGAATTGGAAAGATAGGAAGTAATTGGAACGAACTCACAGTACAGTTCCTCTCTTCTCGGTCAGAGTGTCGCCTTAGGGACTCTCCTGTAACTTCTGTTTGTAGGTACTTCGGCCTCGTGCCGTGCCTCTTCTTGAATATTCACTAGGTATTCTGGTCTGATCTGAATTCTGAAGTCGTTCTTAACGAAGACGATTGACGGTAGAAGGACCACTGTTTGGGCTGTGTACTTCGATGAATGAAAATGTAATGGACTTTGCTGGTTACTATATTTTAATATAAAATCTTAAAAAACAAAGGATAAGATGGCTGCTGTTCTTTGTGAGCTACACCGTGCGTGTCGCGTGACAACTTGTTCACGGCGCACGGGCAACTGGCGAGCGCGGGGCGCGGTCGGCGGATGGACGCGCCGTTCGGGCTGGTACCGACGTACCGACGCGATGAGTAGGCGCATGCGCGCCCTCTGGTGGCGTGAGCATAACGCCGGAACAGTTATAAACATAAGTAAATGAAATTTTGACAAAAAATGGAATAGATATAGATCTGAACATATAGAACAGGGAAACCTATTATTAGCCACACAATACTGTAATACACATATTCTGTAATTTATTATATGTATCGCTGTTGGTTTTCTAAATAAAATAAAATAAAAAAATAAATAAATAAAATCTCAATTTTAAAAGAATAAAAAAATCTTGATTACGTATTTTAGAGGTGGCGCCCATACATGTGAAATGGCGATGAAAATATTTTTTTCGCTGCACCCCCTCGTGTGGGGTATCGTTGAATAGGTCTACTAAAATGAAGGTAATGTTTCATACACAACTTTTTTATCAGGTATACCCTCTGCGAAATACAGTTCGCCAAAGTGGCTTGCAATGTGTCCCCCCCCCTGCCATTTCTAAACTATGCAACGTAGAAACTTATAGTCTTCAACATTGATAGACCTTTATAAAAACTCTCTTTTAAAATTATTTCGAGTATAATGTGATTATAAATTTTTGAGTTATAGTGAGAAAACTGAAAAATACTTAAGACGTCCTAGTTCATAGGTCATTGACCTTAGAGAAAAATGATCGTAGCAAATAATGCTCCTTTAGTTACTTTCTATTTAAAAAAATCACAAAAAGAAACGCACTTCTTAAATTTAGCTTCATAAACTTAGCACTAGGTGGCGCTGTTTGCAAAAACTAAAATAGCAATGATTAATATTCGATTTGATTCGTTTGTAATTAGACCTACTTAAGGAACCCTATAATACTGAGCATGGCCCGACATGCTCTTGGCCGGTTTTTTTTTCATTTACGTTCTTCTAAAAAAAGAATCACTTTTTAACTAGTAATTTAATATAGTTTCCTTTATTAACTAATTAGATGAATAACACGAGATAACAAATAGTTAGGCTAGATAGGAATTTATTTTATATTCATTATGAACAAAAATCTCCTTAAGTATATTGAAGATATCAATCAATGGCAGCACTGATCGTGACGTAGCTTGGAGGCATCGCGCTGTCATTGCGGGAAGAGAATACCTGGTGAAACATCTTATTATACCATGGTTTTGCCCAAATATCCGGGATTTTGAAGTCTTCAATTTAGATCATAGGGATGCCCCTATCCTTACACAATGTTTTTCCATTAGCAACATAAATTAAATGGTCGAACGAATGCCTTGTTTCTACCCAGTTAGCAATTCCACTTTACCAACATTTGCACACAACAAATTTCAGTTACAGTTACGGGGAAATCATTTCCTTTGTCTGCCTCCGCTGGCGGTATAGGCCCGGAGTTAGCGTTGAATTTATTAACATTATGTAAATAAACTGTTTTTTGAAGACTTTTTTCAAAAATTATTATAATTAAGGTATTATTAGTATTATATAATGACGGAGGACCGAATATTGTGCTGCAACTTGGAAGAAACCTGTGCCCAGCAGTGGATTGTGGCTGAGATAATTGAGGGAGATTAACTGAAGTAGATTTTTGTAATGACAAACATTGTAATAAAATAAACGTAGTAGTTTTTTTTTTCCAAAATTTTTACTTTACAACATACACAAAAATGATTATAAAAAACATCACAAAAACTTTACACAGGTTTGTCTAGATGTTGAGACACTAAGTTTTAAAAATAAGTAATTCATTTGCAATTACGATGCCCGAGCATCGTTTGCATAAAATGCATCTTATTCCCTTCTCCATATTTCAGGCTGTATCTGTCCTTAGTTTCATCGAATGTAGTCGTGGAAATGTAAGAAACAGACAAATTCATTTTCGCATTTATAGTATTAGTTAATGTGTATTCGCTACTTGGTATTTGATATAGAAATAGAGAGTCGAATGACTAGTTACTATTTTATTTTATTGAGACTAGACGGTTTATATATTCGCATTTGATCTGTTTTAGTCCTCTATCAACATAAAAATGAAAAATAAGTCTCGAAAGACATATCATCAATAAATAAAAATAGCATAAATAGTACATGCACTGGTGACACACCATTCTACCTTACAGATAGATAACTAAACATATGGCTGATTTGCTTGGTCGATCACACGGGTGCAGTCTTCATTTTATTATCATTCCATAAAACATAGCTTTCTGTATCAAAGTTACTTTATTTATATAAGCTGATTAGATAAACAAGCATATTCCCATTATTTGAGACTAGAAGATTTTAAACTTTCGCGAATTTCATTCATATTGAACTATGTTTACGGGACTTGTCGCGCACAATAAAATCAAAACAAAAACAAAACAAAAAACATAAACTTTTTGACTAACCTCGACGTTTCGGCCAAGTTAGTCAAAATGTTTGTTATGTTTTGATTTTATTGTGCGCGACAAGTCCCGTAAACATAGTTCAATATTTGAGACTAATTAGAAAAACGTTTTTTGTTCTAAAATCAGATTTGCCACGATATCCTTCACAAAATGGACCGTAGCTCCTTACCTACAAGATACAAAAGACTTACAGCGAGCACCAATTATGAGCTTCAAATATTTACGTACCCGATGTGCTACACAAATTAACTGTTTGCCATAAGGAACTGCCAAGCTATGGTCTTTCTCCATCTTTTGCTGTCCATCGTTTTACATGATATACCCATCTAACCTTTCGTTATAGAAATAAACTTTCTCTAGGATTCTGCACTAGTAAAGTAGTCTAGCTTTCAAGACATGCCTCAGGGATTTAGTAAAGATGAACCCATAGAATTGTGCCAAAAACATAATCCGTGACTTATGTCTTATACAACTACAAGATAACTAGTTGAACGAGGGACTTATTGAAAGAGGATTTCAGTACTTGTTCTCATTCCAAATAAATAAATATCTTCGAGACATTTTTACACAGCACCATCTAGTCCCAAACTAAGCAGAGCTTGTGATATGGGTACTAGACAATGGATATAATACTTATATACTTTTTTTATGTAAATACATACTTATAATACGTAAGAAACACCCAGACCAACACAAACACTCATGTTCATCACACAAATATTTGTGTCCTGTGGGAATCGAACCCACGACCTCGTGATCAGCAGTCCGACCCTCGAACCACTAGACCACAGACGTCAAATGTCAAATATATAAAATTTAAACATTTTTCCAATCGATTTCAGTGGACGCTGTTCTGCGCTTAGAAATCAAAGTTGCATGCAGTGAGGTGATGCACCTAGCACGGCAGTGTCCATCGGTCGCCATTTCCACCATCTCCGCCCTTTGTACTAGCCAGCAGACCCCTAGATAGTCTGAGAATGCGTGAGCAGTTCTACTTCTGTATGTGTGATTTATCGTGGTTTTTTGATTACGTGTACGCACTTTCTACCATTTTTAATGTCTCTCGTCATCCAGTCAAGTTGTATAGTATAGTGCGTGATAGGCTTGCTGATTCGTCAACAGCATTCATCTTCAAAAAAAACGAAAAAGAATTCAAAGTCGCTCAGCGTGCTATGCTTGGAGTTTTCTTGAAAAATAAAATCTGTAACGAGCTTATCTAGAGAAGAACCGAAGTGACTGACGTAGTAAGCTGAAGTGGCAGTTCACTGGCCATGTCTGTCGAAGGACCGATGGCCGTTGGAGTAGACGAGTTCTTGAGTGGACACCGCGAATAGACAAACGCAGCGTAGGGTAGCCCCCAGCCCAGCCAGGTAGACCGATGTTCTGATTAAGGTATCTGGGGGGACTGGATGCGGAAGACAGAGCACCGAGTGTTGTAGCGCAACTTGGGAGAGGCCGATGTCCAGCAGTGGACTGCGATAGGATGAGTTGATGATGATGGTTCATCAAACTAAATTCAGAGTATAGTGTTGATTTTTTAGTTCTGTCGTAAATTCCGAGAATACAACAATCTTTGGCTAATAGCAACAGCAGTGAAAGGAAACTCCTAGAAAACTCAGTTTAACAAAAGAATGTTTGAGCTCTCTGTCAACACAAAAAAATAGGGTTCCAATAAACTTATTCTACATTTCGACATACATCAAAACTTCACCTTTAACCTACAAATACACACCACACAAAAGGAACCACCATCAAAGTCAACGAACAAAATAATAAATGACACACCCCACGTCACCTCCACGTCGCGTACCATAAGTGTGCGGCGCGGAGGACCAATAACTTCAATCGAATATTAATTTTGGAGAAGTCAAGGGCCCCCACAATATGGAAACAAAGAGGCCCATTCATCGTCCTTTGTCCCAACCACTTTGTGGGCCCGTAAAGCAAACCTTTTTGTAGATTTCTTTTCCCTTTGACAAGGAGTTTTCTCGTTCACTTGTTGTTATGTTAATAGTGATTATGGAGTTTAGTTTTAGTTGGTTGGCTGTGGTTTAGTCTTTGGCATAAAAAGGAACCTTTGGGGTCCATAATTTTGTTTAAAATGAATGCTAAAGTCACGCAGGTTCATCTGGAAAGTTGATAAACAGACAGTGGTATTATAAGATTCAGTTCTAGTTTATCGGCATTCAATAGTATATCCAGTGGTCATTATAATCAAAACGTTCATACAAAGTGTTCTATCTCCACAGCGACCTGTATCTCCACAATCCATACAAACACTTAGTATTTTTGTACCATTTGATGACTCTGATGATATTATAAAATGTTCAACAAAGACGACGACCATATTTGAGGTATTCAAACAATAAACAGATAGATTTAGAATCCATTCGTTCTCAACATAAACATATCTACTTATTATTATTTTTTCCGACAAGATACTCAAAATTGTGACTCACAAGTCGATGGTGCTTGGAAGTCGTGTGCGTCATCCCAGCGAAAAAGTGCCGAATTTCTTAATTCGAGATAAGTAAATCGTTAGTGTATGACGTCGTGTAATTGTGTATGAACATTTCAGATTTGTGTGTCCAACCCTTTTTGGGATATTCATCAAAAACGTTTTCCGCTGGAACGACGTCTTCCCAGCGAGACTTTTTTTTCCAAAGGACGTAAGTAAAATAAAATAGTTACATGGATTAGAGTATAACGAAAGGTAAATGTGTATGCATTACTGAGATTTGTGTGTCTAAAGACTCCGTAGATATTCAAGTTTCCGCTGCGGTGACGTTTGGCTGATTGCTGGATATCATAAACGGTTAGGCGAATAGTTGTGACTTTTTTTACACATGTAGCGATTCTTTTGTGTGTAACGTTTGTGAAAACAGACTTCGAAAAAAATGACCGCTAGCAAGCTATACATTTTAAAATGAAATCAGGTTATTAGATCCTAGTACTGCGAATATGAGCTCCGAAGCCTAAATGTTAAAGTTTATTTGTACCTTATAAATGCTCACAATGTCATGTTAAGTCTCATCGATGTACTGTAAGTAAATAATGAATTATGAACAAAATTGCTAGGTCTGGGCCACGATGTTGTTCGCCATTCGATTGAACGAGTTTACTATGGGTTGGCAAATTAAAAGGTATCCCATTCGTTAGTGTATTAGTTCAATTATCCATCTGTGAAATTGTAGCCCAATACACTTAATAATAAAAGAAATATAATCAAAAAACCAATGAGAAGCGCAATACAGAGATAAACCAACCAAGTTTGAATGTGTACTAAAAAGCGGCCGCGCGATACATGGTGCTTACCTTCCAAAATTGTTAGTATAGTACCGTTTTTATTTTGGTACATGTGCGTACACAATTCTTTAGTTTTATTTTCTCATTTTACTTTAAACAAAGCCAAAGTGGCTTGCAATGTGTGTCCCCCCCCCTGCCATTTCTAAACTATGCAACGTAGAAACTTATAATCTTCCACATTGAAATACCTATGTGAAAACTCTCTTTTAAAATTATTTCGAGTATAATGTGATTATAATTTTTTGAGTTATAGAGAGAAAACAGAAAAATACTTCAAACGTCGTAGTTCAAAGGTCATTGACCTTAGAGAAAATGATCATAGCAAATAATGCTCCTTCAGCTACTTTCTATTTGAAAAAATCACAAAAAGTAACTTTGACACGACACACTTCTTAAATTTGGCTTCTTGAATTTATCGCTAGATGGCGCTACTAACAACACACTCTGAGTCGCGAATGCTGCCGATTATTGCAAAAACTAAAATAGACATGATTAATATTCGATTTGATTCGTTTGTAATTACACCTACTTAAGGAACCCTATAATACTGAGCATGGCCCGACATGCTCTTGGCCGGTTTTTATTATTTTGTTGTTGTTGATTTTTTTGCACGAGTTTTTAAGTACCTATACATACACATATCTAGAATCATTAGTAAATTGATACTTTTGAAAATAAAACTAATTAAACTGCAGTTGTTTTTCATTTTTACTAATTATTGTGTACGCACCTGTACCAAAGTACCACACCAATAACAATAAGTATGCTAACAATTTTGGAAGGTAAGCACCATGTATCGCGCGGCCGCTTTTTAGTACACATTCAAACTTGGTTGGTTTATCTCTGTATTGCGCTTCTCATTGGTTTTTTGATTATATTTCTTTCATTATTAAGTGTATTGGGCTACAATTTTACAGATGGATAATTGAACTAATAATCTAACGAATGGGATACCTTTTAATTTGCCAACCCATAGTAAACTCGTCCAATCGAATGGCGAACAACATCGTGGCCCAGACCTAGCAATTTTGTTCATAATTCATTATTTACTTACAGTACATCGATGATACTTAACATGACATTGTGAGCATTTATAAGGTACAAATAAACTTTAACATTTAGGCTTCGGAGCTCATATTCGCAGTACTAGGACCTAATAACCTGATTTCATTTTAAAATTTATAGCTTCCTAGCGGTAATTTTTTTTTCGAAGTCTGTTTTCACAAACATTACACACAAAAGAATCGCAACATGTGTAAAAAAAGTCACAACTATTCGCCTAACCGTTTATGATATCCAGCAATCAGCCAAACGTCACCGCAGCGGAAACTTGAATATCTTCGGAGTCTTTAGACACACAAATCTCATTTATGCATACACATTTACCTTTCGTTATACTCTAATCCATGTAACTATTTTATTTTACTTACTTCCTTTGGAAAAAAAAGTCTCGCTGGGAAGACGTCGTTCCAGCGGAAAACGTTCTTGATGAATATCCCAAAAAGGGTTAAAACACACAAATCTGAAATGTTCATACACAATTACACGACGTCATACACTAACGATTTACTTATCTCGAATTAAGAAATTCGACACTTTTTCGCTGGGATTACGCACACTTGGAAGTCACCACTGGTATCTGCATCAACTGTGAAATCAAATTTCGTAAGCGGTTTTCCAAAACAAATTCAACACGGGAGCTTGCAAGAAAATAGCATTCATCTTTTTATAAAGTCAACAACGCATTGGTGACTCCCTTGGTGTTGCAGATGTCCATGGGTGGTGGTAATTGCTTACCATCAGGTGACCCGCTTGCTCGTTTGTCCGCCTTAATTATATTTAAAAAAAACAAATGATGGTTGAGAAAATTTGACAAATTTTTTGACCTATCGTATAGGTGACTGTAGTGGCTAAGCAGACAGATGCTGTCTAAAATTTATAGCTTAAATCAAAAGTAAAAGATGCTAAGGAATCATTCTCAGAACAAATTTTTCAACATAAGGACGAAACTTCGCTTATCTTATTAAATCTACCCTGAGACAAATTACGTAGTCAAATATACCGTGAGTACTTTATATTTTCCTGTCATACCTAAATCAGGGTAGAGACAATATTTGGATGTGGAATTATTTAGTACTTGCCGCTCGTGTAATCTAATGGAGACTGATAAGGTCTTGAACATGACGTGGCAGTAGACATGACATGTTTCTAGGCTAGAGATGGATAAGTACTTACTTAACGTAATTGAACCTAAACAAAATTAGACCGAGTAGATCTAGTGAGAATCATTAAAAAACCATTAACCTTGATATGTCTAATCATCTTATATTAGAAGCCAGGTAGGTACTATACCTATTTAAATCTTATATATAAAAATCAAATGTCACGGTGTTCGTGGACGCGCTCTTCCGAAACGGCTCTATCAATTTTTATGAAATTTTTGCTGTATATTTGGTAGGTATGAGAATAGGTCGTAATAGTACCTACATAACTGTCGAGGCCTGAAATGAAGCAATTGACGGCCGAGTAATTGGGTGATTTTAAAAGGACGAAGCGCTAGCCGAGTCCTTTTTAACTAAATGAGGCCGTTAATTGCTATTTCGGCCGAGACTTGTGTAGTACTTTTCTCTGATTTGCGAGGAAACACAACACAAATTAATGCAACAGTGGTGTCGATTCTCTTGTTCACGAACTAAACTTATTTTAAACTATCGCTCTCCTTTACTAATAGTACATACAAGAAAGAGATGGCAACAATTTTAGAACTGTCAAATTCCCTATACAGAAATAATTTATATGGCAGAACAACGTTTTCCGGGTCGGCTAGTCTTAACATAACATAACATCACTATTTCCCCGAAGGGGTAGGCAGAGGTGTAATAGTACACCCACATTTCGCCAGTTATGTTATAGTCCCATGTAATAGGGGGCGAGCCTATTGCCATTGACCGGGCACAAATCCAGACAGTGTCCAGACTCCGGGCTGCTACTGAGAATTTCCTAATGAAAAAACCCAATAACACTTTGTCCGACCCGGGAATCGAACCCAGGACCCCACGCTCAGCAGTCGCGCTTGCAACCACTAGACCAACGAGGCAGTCAAAATGTTTGGGAATGACATATCTCAACGAATGACTTTTTCGTTGAGATATGTCATTCCCATACATTTTGATTGTTTTCTATTAGCGTTGACGATTGTAGATTGTCAACTTGGCTAGGGGGGCAGGTATTTCAATGTAAAAGAACACTTATAGACGTTTAAAATTTAATGGAATGATCATAAAATTAATATTTGTATACATATCATCATCTTCCTGCCTTGGTCCCAAATTACTTGGGGTCGGCGCAATACGTCTCCTTCTTCCATTTTTGTCTATCAGCCGTCATCCCATCATTTACTCCCTTTTCATCCATATCGTTCTTCACGCAATCCATCCATCTTTTCATTGGTCTCCCTCTCCCTCTCCATCCATGAACATTCATATTCATCACTCTCTTATTAACATGCGTTTCACCCCTCCTCATCAACACATATTCAATTGCAATTGTAGTAATTGAATTGTATTCAATTACTTTATCAGAACCTAAATTGCTTTTATGCCTACCCTGTGGCCAGTATTCCATGTCTCCGTGTTGCAGTAGTTTTATAGCAATATCCGGGGGAAAATGTACATAGGGTGCTACTAATACGCGGATAGTCCCCTCGTAATGGCAAGGAAACGGAAAAATAGCATTAGTCCTTTATACCCTTCTACTTCGCTGCTTCTACTGGACTTGGTTACACTACATTATTGTAAAAACTTTGGACAAAATTTTTGCCAACCAAGACTTTAAAAGAATTCTTTGCGGTAAATAATTAAAGAATGGCAAGAAGATGAATTCAGTTTTAATTGCATTTTCAGTATTGTTACTTTAAATTTTTATCAAACATTTTTGCATACCTTACAGATTCCCTGATTTAAATGTAAAAACTTTTCATACTTCTTTTTCATCTCCGGCTTTCTCCGGATCGAATTGAAAACTTTACATTTCACGTTAATCAATTCGAATGACAATTACATTTTCTAAGATAAATTAAGAGGAACGTAAACGTAACTTTCATCATCTCTAAAAATTATCATAAAAAACATTGCAATTTAAATAAATGGAAGGCCGCCTTTATTTCGACATGAAAAGCCTCTGAAGGTCTGTTTGTCCGAAGTTTAAAATTTAACATGGAGACCTTTCAGTACGTGGGAACACACAACTGTTCAAATTACTCTGGCTACCAAGCTTGGGAAAAATATCCGAGCCGCGGCGTTCGGTGAAAAATACCTTTCAAACTGTTTTGTTATGTTCGAGGTAATCTGAAAATGACACGCCGTTAGCGTTGTTATTCCGCCATTTGTTTGGGTCTCAACTCTCAAGTAAATAGAAAAATGGGTCTATTTCGTGTTGTACGTTTAGTGAAATAACTTATGTTACTTGTGGTTTCAGGATATATTCAATTCTGTTATCTTGAGAATTTATCAATTAAGCTATGACCTGAGGTTTTTATTAAACTAAGTGGCAATATTAAGAAATAATACATGAGTATTTTATACTTTTGAGAACATTTCATAAGAATATTAAATACCTAATTGGTATCTTGAGAATTTCCGGATTTTTTTTTCACTCAGAACTCGCATGCATACTAATATGAAACTAACTAGCAATAGCTTTAAGTGTTTAAAATGGCAACGCATAGGTACACGCGTAATATAAGTTACACTTATCATAATCCGATCCTAATGTCTTATAAACACTCTGGTCCCAAGATCGAACCTTGCAGGACACTATCAGCATAATTATCTGTTTTTTAGATATTATATTAATTTAAGCAATTATATTAAAAAGACGAATGTTTTAAAACCATACGACACGGGTCAACAAAGCGTACAGAATAAAACAATACATAAATAACAACAAAACAAGAACACTACACTATAAAATGCTTCTGAAGGAGTACTAGACTCACTTTCAAATAGCCGTCAACGTGTTATATTAGTTGTTTTACGTATTTGATTTCGTTTTCCATTAATTTGTTATACGTGCCTATTTTATTTCAACACAAATTAGATGCATAAGCCTTAGGATTGACTTAGATCACAACTTACCACACAAGGCTGTTTCAACTTTATGTTTCACCGGACACTAGCTTCTTTTTAGTGTACTCCTGACCACACACCTTACAAATGCCCGCAGTTACCTCAACTCTTGGCTTTCCAACACCTTCGGCCTTCGGTGATCGGTCTTTAGACAGTATCATCTTTCGGGGCGGCACACACAACCCTAGTCACGTCTACCTGGTTTCTTGAGTACTCTCAAAGGAGTGAACTCCCTTGAGGGTATTCGTAGTGCGGTGGGTGAGCGAGCAGAAGTGGTGGGTGGTAGTGTCTGTTGGTAACGTGGTTATGGGGCAGCGGCGGCGTGGGGCGATTGCCCGCCGGCGGTTCGGGCGATGTTCGAAGCGCCCCGCCGGCCGACTGCGCGCGCGCCTGCGCTCACACGCTACGCTGCTCCCGACGGTACCATCCTGCTGCTCACCGAGAACGGCACGCGGCTGATGACTCGTGCCGCTGCCGCGAGCCTCCTGCGCGCTGCCCTCCTCTCCCCGCGACCCCCTCGGCCCCGCCACGGTGAGCCGCCACCGCACCCTCTCTTCATCTTCTCTCTTTCTATGTGTCTGTCGGATTCCGTCGCCTCTCGCACTGCACGCTTCGCACTACGCTTCGTAAGGTAGGAGCGTGGCTATACGTGCCAGCCATAAGTTCCACCAAAAATTGCTGTCTATACACTCTTGCAAAGATTTTAAACTTAACATTTCTAGCAATTTTATAAATCTCTACACGGAACGTCACATAATAGAAAAATTCTAACGATCGTCTCAGCTTTCTTTAAAGACACGGCTTTAACAATTTGAAACTCTAGATTTTTTTCCTGAAAATTTTAACCTAGTGAAGGCTGACCCAATTTTAATAATAAGGTGTTGAATATAATTTCGATTAGCTACATAGTGAGTGCGGAGTAGCTTAAGTCTCCTTAAAGATTTTGAATAAATATTTTATAAAGATCCGCTCCTACTTTATGTCTGCATGCTTTATAGATTACTGCTTTCTTTTTCCTTTTTACACCATTTTAGACTTTCATTCGTTATGATATAGTTTTAGACGTACTGAAAGTCTACTCTGGAATCTCTTGAAATGGGCATGTCTGCATGTTTTCTTTCTGCATCTTCTATTTTCTACGATCTCTATGGTTACTGCGCGGCATAGATTGGCTTTGATAAATAGTTCGAGCGGGACTGCCAACCGGGGAGGCTTTGCTGATCTCATTTCCTTACCGCGACATTTTCTAAATCGTAAAATTTTTGGTTTTGCCCGTTTAATGTCGTAACGTTTGCGAATATCATTGTTTTTTATTGGATTGTCATTTTTATATATTTACCGTCAGTAGGGTCAGTTTTTTTTATTAATATCGATGTATGTTGATCGACCGGCGCGATCGCCTCTGATGTTACGATTTCGGAGTCCCGTCGTGCTATGGCTCGATCGTCGAGCTTGCCACCCCTAAGCGATTCGATGGATGAAATTCCAGTAAAGCTGATGTCGGACGGAAGGATCGCGAATCGAAACGGAACCGGTGTGACTTCGTGGATCGGCGGTATGTCAATAACACATGATGGGAACCTGATCGCTCCGGACAAAATTATGACGCACATCCACCGTTATGCGAGCCCTCACTACAATCCGCACGGGCACCATTACCATCGCTGGAACCATGAGCCGGGGGGGAGCGAAGATCCCCTGTATGCGACCAAGACAGTCTACGGACCTGGATACATTGATGAAAACCGTACGTATGGCGTTGCTATTCTCAATGCGTTGACTAATATTTTTAGATTAATTTGAACTCACTCAAAGATCATCTTACCTTTAAAAAAAACATTGATGTTGAAAGCACCATAAAAATGTTAGACAACGCATCCAAAATAATAGGTGGTACAAATAAGAAAAAAAAACACATATTTTAACAGACAGTACAACTAACCATAGATATCGTAAGTCACTTCACTTCGAGCTTCAATACTGTACAATACTAGACGGTTTTAGGAAACCATCGAGACATGGGTGATTTAATTCATTTCTTATAGCACCTACATGTTACCATTCTGAGTGCTCTTTACCCCTTTATTATTTCGTCCCCAGTAATCCGAGCACATTAGTTTAGATCCTCCACGATTTTATAGTAAACGATAGTTTATCTAACAAAACACAAAGTAAAGCTTTGCGTAGAGACAATGGCTAGAAGGGATATAGAGCTTTAGAGCCCTCGTGTGCTTCCTTTCCGGATCCGAAAAATCGTAGAGAATTTAGTTTGTAAAGGAGCGATTTAGCAAAGCCGCTTAGATACGAAAATCTCCGCGAAGCTTTGCAAATTGCGCTCAAGATTCATCTACCACGGACATAACTCTGTTCTCATCGATCCGCGGATGTAGCACGGATATAATATTCAAAAGGAACTGTTATTTATTATTAGATGTACGAGGTGATCCACTATGCATGAATCCATTAAATATTCTATTCATATTTAACTTTAAACCGGCACAGATATCTCATGGAGTTTATGCCTCACAACGAGTTGTACGTAATTTGAAAGCATGTCCGATTTATTGAGATTATCGCTTGTATTTAACGTATGAATTTCATACAGATTATCAATTTCATTGGCAACTCATCGTGTTTTATTCACGACACGTAATTTTTTTATCGATTTCTCACACACATATTCCATATTATTATTATTATGAATTTTTATCCACAAAGTGTAAATTATATTTATATAAGCATGAGCATATTATTCACACTCCGATATGACGATTTAGTTATTTTCAGTTAAATTGATTATTTATTCATTTATTTATTTTTACTAAGTATCTATTTATTTATTTTACACAAAATGTTGTTTTATTTTATTTAGCTGCGTATTTAAAGCACTATTTGCTTTAAACGTGTCACGATATAAGTACGCAGGAACAGCAATTTCCGAAATAATTAATTACGTGGTTTTGGTTTAACTAAAACTAATTCCGACATATCCTGTGTAAGTAAAGCAATCTAATAAATTAATAACCTAATATTGAACCATAAACCGTAATTGCGAGAATAACTTAATCCGGCTTATAACGCGAATACTAATAACGATGATAATGAACGAAATAATTCTAAAATTGATTGGCAGTAAAGACATTTCTAAATTAACCCCAAATTCTACTGGAATAAAGTTTCAAAATCCTAAACAATCTTGTTCTCAGTCTCTTTAGAAGCTAAATTATTTTCAAAAGTAATTAATTAGGAATGATTGGCATCTTCTGCGTGATCGATGGCTTAGTTTTAGGAACTTCTTTAGAATTTCTCAATTCAACAGCATAATCATTTAAGAATCTCTTATCTGCGTCATATAAGAGTAATAGACCTATTTCTACAACCAACAGTAATCGGAAAAATGTTGTACCTTCTAATCCTAAATCATCATCAACACGAACAACATTATCAAACATTTTTAACACGACCACATCAACTAACACATGACAACAACCAACAGAGAGGATTGGCAAAGAGAACGGTAAATCAGGTGATGAGAAGGTGGCCCTGCAGTCGACGTGCCACGTGGCCCTGGACGCCTGCATCAAGGACAGCGAGTGCGTGACGTCACTGACTCCTGTGCTGCAGAAGTGTCATACCAGCGACTGTGACAGGGAAGGCTGTATGGCGGCGTTGAGGGGCTTCTACAGGAATCCGGGCGTGCATTGGAATACTGAGATAGCATTTTGCCTTTGCAAGTGAGTATGTTTAGTTTTTATTTCAAAAATATTCAAGTTTATAAAAAATACTACTATTTTTCAAATTCTATTTGAACTATTTTTGACCTTGTAAGAGAAATATGCTACTACATATTTATATGTGTCAATTAAGTGATATTTCACTGTTAATTCATATTGATCCAATGTAGATAGAAAAAGAATACTTTATTGTTTGCACACCATAAAAATGAAAATAAAATTATGACAAACATGAGCACAGTACTAACAATTGGCAGTCTTATCGCTTAAAGCATTTTCTTATAGCTTATAAGAATCCTATGTGTTCATTGTCATTATTTTATTTTCGAATATTACAATAAAATCGTGTCACTGTTACAAACTTGTTCAATAATATCTATATTTTCTATGACTTCATCGGTACCTATCATCCTCAAAATTCGGCATTTTCCGGCAAGACATCCTATAAAAAAAATTGTGTTCATTGTCATTATTTTATTTTCGAATATTACAATAAAATCGTGTCACTGTTACAAACTTGTTCAATAATATCTATCTTTTCTATGACTTCATCGGTATCATCCTCAAAATTCGGCATTTTCCGGCAAGACATCCTATAAAAAAGTTGTGTTCATTGTCATTATTTTATTTTCGAATATTACAATAAAATCGTGTCACTGTTACAAACTTGTTCAATAATATCTATCTTTTCTATGACTTCATCGGTATCATTCTCAAAATTCGCCATTTTTCGGCAAGACATCCTATAAATTAGGATCATCTTCCTGCCCATATCTTAAATAAATTTAGGGTCCGTGCAGCATATTATTTTAAATATATCAGTACCTACTTATTTTTACAATTTCTCCAGGAAAACTGACAACCGTGAGGACTCGTGCATGAACGCTCAAGAGCGGCTGCATCCATCGTGTGCGCAGCGACCACCTATTGGCTCCCCTCTACCCGCTTGCCATACTCTTGCGCACGCATGCCGCGAAGAACCTGAGTGCAGGTTGGTGTTAACTTCTTTATGATATTTATGGAGCTTTTAGGACCTAAGTTATGTTGAGCAGCTAGGACTATCCCGGACACATGGTGGGACACAGTGGAAGCTTTATTGCTAAAAACTGAACTAAATAAATTATTAGTCTCGTTACAGGCATAACAAAAGCATAAAAAACACTCCTGTATAAGACAAAAAGGCTCCCATATCAGCATATGCAGCACCGATATTTTGCAGCGCTGGTTTCCAGCTGGGTCCCGATAGTGATGCCACCGAATGCCACGTGCAGCTACGAGCAAATACATAAAATAATTAAATAAGTGAATGACCATAAATAACTTATATGAAATGAATACATTACAATAAAGATAAAATAATAAATGTCACTTTCACAATAAATATTAAATAATAAATGTCACTTACACAATAAATATAAAATAATAAATGTCACTTTCATAATAAATATAAAATAATATATGTCACTTACACAATAAATATAAAATAATAAATATCACTTTCACGTGTGCATCCAATCTGCATATATCGTAAGCGTTATCGGAATCTTCTGCATAATAAAGAGCTGCTTTTATATAATGCTAAATTCTTTCTAAGAATTAACACTTGAAGAAACCATGGTGATGTCAGTTAGTTATCAATGTTCTGCTTGATTCAAATATAATACCAAGTCACTTAATTACAATTCCCGTGAGTAAATATAAGGTGCTTATTTTGAACATAAGATCAGCTTGAGATCATAGTTTGGGATGCCTTTGCCCAGCGGTGGGATTTTACAGTCTATCAGTCCAGTAAGACCCAGCATCAAAACTTCCTAATCCAAATTTCGTAGAACTCACAACAAAGAGAATTACGTGAACTTTGAAATAATTAGGCTATTTGGCATTGCATGCATAAATTATTCAACCTGATGTAAATATAACAGTGCAATTAAACGAAACGCCTACCAAACACGCCTATAATAACCACACAACGAATAACAATGCATTATTCATGAACCTAAATCTATCAAGTTTATCCAGAATATCCAGAGTTTACTTTTTACGTATAATTCAGTAACTGAATTCCTATACGGCATAGATTTATTAGCCGCTATTGGTTAAGGGGATTACTCTAACTCTACTCGTATTTCGAATTCAATAACTTGAAAAAAAAAGGAGGCCAAGTGCGAATCGGACGAATGAGTTCCGGACTTTTGAAATGAACTTTTTTAGTATTTTTTTTGTATGTCAGGGGCACAGACATCATGAAAAATATAGACGAAGTGCTGCGAACAATCATAGTGAAGCCAAAAACACCGTGCTCCTTCGTGTACAACGAGCGCTCACGCACATGCACGTAAAACCGTGCTTACCCCTCTCAATGCACGTGTCGCGGCATCGTCCGGTAAGCGTCGCGAAAGCAAATATCCTTCAGGTGCATGATGTGTGCGTGAGCGCTGGTTGTACACGAAGTAGCACGGTTTTTTTGGCTTCACTATGATTGTTCGCAGAACTTCGTCTATATTTTTTACTATGTCTGTGGTTAGGGGCCATAATAACACATATTCTGTGGAAATTTCAACTAGCTACCTATTACAGCTACAAAGATACAGCCCTGTGACAGACAGACGGACGGAGGAAGGACGGACAGACGGCGCACATGCGATGATGTGATGGTCACACATTAAACAGTAACTTTTTTACGCGTTTTGTTTTTTGAAAACAGTAAACAGCCTAAAAATGTTAAATAAATATTGTGCTTTCACTAGGTAACCGCTTATTCGATCTCTTTGAGTTTGGATCTCTCATTATTTTTATTATTCTTTCATTTTCATTTTTACGCATCCGATCAATAGCAGAATGAAGGGCTAGACATTTATAATTGAATCTAGCAGAGATTGTTATATGTTGAAACTATTGACTGAAAATAAAGTTTGAACGGAAAACTGTGTACGTTAAATGATGTGATTCATTTTTAAAAGTTTCGAATCACTGGTTGTGAATTGTTATTTTTACCCGATTGCTCTAGAAGGGTAGTGCGATCGCGCCATTTGGCTTGGAGCTAACTACTGCAGGATGGCGGACTACACATACCAAAACAAGAACTTTATGGAACACTCTTACGTCTCAGATCAAAAGAATCTTAGGTATGCAGGTATCCTCTTGATGTATTCGTAATCAGATTCTGATCCGCACATGAATCTGAAAGTCTATGGAACGGGCCGGTTTCGAACTCAGATCCTCCTGCGTGGAAGGCATAGACCAGTAAGTCTCTAGACGCCGACTAGCCAGACACGGTCACCAAGCATATGCAGTGCATATCATACGCCTCGCCGCCAATCGGGACGTCACTCCGACAGCGAGCGGCACCAATCATACGGAATCATACCACCGAACTTTTTAGCCGGGCAACCATAATGCGCCGTCCGCCCCCCGGCCCCCGCCAATATTTTACGACTGTGCAAAGCTTTGCTTTTCTCATGCAAAACTTTGCTTATGTGGCGTCTTGAGGCTTACAGGTATGTGGTGGAAGGTAAGCGTTAAACCGCTAGGCCAAGGGTTCCCAAAATGTGCGCCACGACGCGACGCGAAAGTAAACAGGGCGCAACGAGGCGTTTCTGATTTGTTTGTGATCGTTTTCATTTCTGTGCCTAGTGTCACTAAACACATATTTCAACAAGAGCACCGTGACAAAATATCAAACCAGTAAGTGCGCTGCGAACTGAAAAAGTTTTGGAACCCCTGCGCTAGGCTATCACTGCTTTAAGTAGGGAAGTTACGGAGCATCGACGCCGACTCCGAAAGGTCGGAGCTTCCGATTGATTTTACTCCTTCGACTTCGGCTCCGATAATTTTTAATGACAGGAAGATTGAATCGCAGCGAGTGACCGTGGCACAAACGCGGACGTACAGTCAAGATACTTCCCGGTGTTACGTTGTGGTGGTGGTTCACTGGAAAGTTTGCTGATAGTACGGTCGACCGCACGTCGGTGGTAACACTTTGACATTGACAGCATCTTTATTTCGTAAGCAGTAAGGGCGGTTTTCGAATCGAAGTGTTACAACTGTCATGCAGTCGACTGTACGTCGACACACTATGTCACTACAAGACTCACATACGTAATAGAGGCTTCAGGAATGAGTCCGACCGTACTCATTCCAATTGCGGTTGGACCTGATTGGAACGTCTAACTGCCGTGCTGTAGAGTTGTAATGAATCAGATCATTGAATCAAAGAAGATCCTAAATTCGTATTTCCTGATGATTTATGTTACTCAGGACATAAACCTATCTCGTATTTTGTAGCTTGGTTGAACGACAGCAAATAATTCGCCGCTTTAATTCAATAGTGACACAACTTCTTCTATTTCGTGTCAATGGTTCTCATGTATTTCACAGTGATCACACAATATTTATGTGATACTTGGCCACCACTATGGCGTTGTTTATTGCTTTATTTAAATCGTCTATTATTTAAACCATTTATTGTACCACACACAAATAAAATATACATATTACATGAAAAGGTAACAGGACAAATTACAGAGAACACAACATGTATACCTACTACATGATGGCATTCATGATGTATAATATGTATATTTTATTATATGTATAATGTACATAGGTATTTACCTATTTTTATTATATGTAATTATAGTCCGTAGTACGAAACATATTTTACTACTTTACTGGTGCATCTACCTTATTCTTTGTCTCTGCATTACCCTAAGGTTGTCTGGTAGAGAACGCCTATGGCGTTAAGACCGCCTTTGTACCCTGTTGTGCATAAAGAATTAAATAAATAAATAAATGGCAGCTGCGACACAGTGCATATTACTGCTGCTGCTATGGTACTCTTGTACCTTGTTGTACTTGTAATAATGTTGCCCAATAAACTTTATCTTATCTTATCTTATCTTATCTTACATAATATGTGTAGCAAGGGATCCAGCTCAGTATTTGCTGTGCATGTAGGTATGCACAGCACTGATTTTAAGCTGCAATCAGTGAAAATTTACGCCAACAAAAAAAAAGTAAGTACCTAAATGAAAGACATTTGATATCAAATAACACAATATTATTAATTTTGGAATTTAACTTCTGTTAGACATTATAATTTAATTTAACTAAATTATTTTTATCGTGCAACATCGTATATTTGTATTTATAGACATTTGATACATTCAAGTTGTATTTTATATAAATAAACAAAAAACTTTAATAAAAAAACATTGAAAAAGTTAACTGACACAACCGAACAATACACATTGCACAATAATAATCACCTATAACAACAGCTAAGTATTACACGATATAGTTAAAACTACATGTATGTGTATAACCAAAGACTTTGTATAACTTGTAAACTTGTATAACACCCCACACGAGATCGACAGACACAAGTTTCTGCTACGGTAACTTTTGAATACATAAAAGTTCTTGAGTGATATGCTTTTTCAAAGTCAATTGGCCAGTGGCGGATTTACCAGCAGGCTGAGTAGGCTGGAGCCTAGGGCGGCAGATTTTAGGGGCGGCAGATTTTAGGGGCGGCAAATTTGGGGCCAACTTTTAAGCTATTGCATAGCTTCTATCGCGGGCCTTGAGCGTGGAGACCGAATCCAGAAATTCCGTAACGAAAATAACCTAACACTCCCCGCTCCGACCGGCACAGCGGTGATACTTTTTAGTTTTGCCATCTATCGATGAATAGCAGAACTTTTAATGACATTTTGAAATATCACGCTTGTCTCTTTAGTTCTGCAAATCGCCTCTAGGTGGCATTGGTTGTATCGGCGTTACTGCGCATGCGTAATCCCCCTCTTCGCCCCGCAATCTGGTGACTCATGCCTGCTTAGAGTTTCGGCGTTAGGGCACCTCCTCTTTGTATTTACATAAAAAATGCTATGCAATAGCTTTACCGCGGCAGTCTCCGAGTGCCACACGTCTTTTGGAACGTAGTTCCTTATCGCGCGTTGTGAAAGGGGGCTAGACGGAAAAAAATCTCACGAAAAGTTGTAACGACACTTTTTTTTTTTTTTTTAAAGTATAGGATGGCGAAACGTGCTTTAGGCCCACCTGATGTTAAGTGGCTACCTTTGCCCATAACAACTGCAATACCGAATCGAAAGGAACTTCGTTCCATCCGGGTGTCCCTTGACACCTCTCAACTTTTTTTTTTCATATCTTACAGGAATTAAAAAGATTCCTACTTATTAAAAATAAATTGTAAAAGTTTCATTACTTATTGAATTTTATCGTCATCATCAGCCGGATTGTAACCAGATAATTGAATACATTGTTTTAAACTGTAAGTTGTAAGCTCAATAAAAAATATTTTATTCCGTTTACCGAATGTACATTATTGTGTAAGTAGTGTTAGGGCATACCTTACCCCGCCTTATTAGTAGTACATGATTGAGTTTTATCAGCTCAGAAATATACCCAAAAACTATGGGCAATCACTGGCGGCCTTAGGGCGGTGCGAATGGTGCCACTGTTACGGGCGCCGTCATGGGGGCTGCAAAATCGTCAGTAAGATTCGTTATTGACCGACGATGATCGTTTTGCGACTTATTGCATTTAGCACTTTTTGCCTGTGCGTTTTTGGGATATATTTAAAGCAATTATTCTATTACATTTATTATAACTTATACATATAATAAGTTACCGCCTATACCGCAAAGTTTGAAGACAAAGGTCTTCAACCAGTGCGTCCTGCCAGTCATGACTTACGGTGCCGAGACGTGGACACTGACAGTTGGGCTAGTCCACAAATTCAAAGTCACTCAGCGAGCTATGGAGCGAGCTATGCTTGGAGTTTCTTTGAAGGATAAAATCCGTAACGAGATTATCCGGAGAAGAACCGGAGTGACCGACATAGCTTGTAGGATCAGTAAACTGAAGTGGCAGTGGGCTGGCCATGTCTGTCGAAGGACCGATGGCCGTTGGAGCAGACGAGTCCTTGAGTGGAGACCGCGAATCGGCAAACGCAGCGTAGGGCGCCCCCCTGCCAGGTGGACCGACGACCTAAAGAACGTGGCTGGGGGGGACTGGATGCGGAAGGCAGAGGACCGAGCGTTGTGGCGCAACTTGGGAGAGGCCTATGTCCAGCAGTGGACTGCGATAGGCTGAGTTGATACATATAATACAAAAAAACCAAAATATTAATTTAAAAATTTCGGACTTGCTTCGCTCGCGATTTTATTACGTCTTTGGGTTCTCTCTGCTCATGCACACTCAGCTGCAAAAAGATGTACATCACTTTTCCAAATTAATAATGTTAATTTAAAATAATATGTTTTTTTTAAATTGTACACATAACATCTTCTAATACATTTTTGGGTTGTGAAATGAGAAGACCTAATCGAAAACTTAAAAAAAAAATGATTTCGTGGAGTGTATACGTCTTTTGGCAGCTACACATAAATTTACGTCATATTTTCGTAAAAAACCTAAAAAAAAGCGCTGTAGATAATAAAATTCACAATCGCAATCGGTGATGTTTTCTTGGCGTTTTGCAAAACCTCTCTACCCTCGTCGATTTCAGAGTAAGTTTAGCCCGGAACCTCCGAAGGGGTTACTCCACCACTGGAATTTACACAAATAACATAAAAATGTACCCCCCGCCCCTTAGCTTTCCACATTTGGTGCTCTACAATGAGATCCTGAGACCACCTGAAAAACTTGCCAAGGCCGCCCCTGTGTGCAATCTTAACTAAATCATTGAATTGTAAAAATAATCTAGAAACCGACACTTCTAAAGTTCGGTAGGGGCGGCAAAATTTGAATAGCCTACTTGCGGCAAATGTGTAAATCCGCCACTGCAATTGGCACATTTTATTGGGATAGATTATGCAAATATGCAGGTAGGACAAGGGACAAGTGAGCAAATGGGCCATGGACTGAATGGGGGCCCCGCAATCGCATTCAGTATTAGACAAGTCTCGCATTCCCCATTTTAACATATTCTCTCTGCAGCGACCGACTTGAGTCCGGAGTCGGTTGAGGGACTTCCAGACTGGCCATGGGAGATCGGGACCATGGAGGCAGGTGTTCTTGCAGTGCTACAAAATCAGGCGGTGGTGGAAGCCATTCCTTCCACAGCGCTGCGCTGTCCTCATTACGGCTGGATGGAGTTGAGGCCTGGGTGTAGCGCATAAAACTTTAGCGACTTTTCAGCCGGGCTCTTGGGAGTTAGTATCCGAAGCGGCGACAGATGAAGAAAAAGAAGGAGAGTGGTTTCTAGAATAAGGATTTTTTTTTTTTTACATATAAATGATGTTAACTAGAAAAAAAATATGAAATACATACCAACCAAAAACATTACCCTCCTTTTGGGCTCAGCCGCAGTCGGGGAATAAAGCTAAAGGATGCATATCAAAGACTAGTATAGTTAGTAGTTCTCAACGAGCAACCGGTGATGCACCAATGTATATCTAAGATTTCGTCAAAATTCCATTTCCAGTGGATTGTCAAAACACAGAGCAATGAACATTGAAATCCAGATGATTGCGATTGCGAGTGAGTTACGCAATTAGGCAGCAGTTGAGCATTTGCTATGATTTATTTTGGCCTTAAGACAAGAGCTCGTGGTATTTCAATCAGTTGACAAACAATCGTTTCTTAATAGTTTTTATAAAATGGTAAAATAACCTAAACAACAAATAAATCTCTCAAAAATTACGAATTTACAGACCAAGTTCCATCCTCTTGGCGATGGAATTTACAAAAAATGCTGAAACACATCAGATTTTTTTTTTTATTCCCACGCCTACCACAAATTCAATGGGAAATCCGTGTGCTTTACTCGGTCGTTAGCGAGTTTTATGAGATCCGTGGAGTATAGTATTATATTATCCGTGCCATGTCCGTGGTATAAAACCGAATCCGAACGCGCGAATTGTTTCCTTGCACTAGAAAACTAGATATTTTTGTACTTTACGTGTGGTTTAGTGGCATAAAAATATGTGTAATGGCTTGCTGTTCTGGTTTCTGTCATCATTTCAGCCAAAAGACATAGGCCTCCCCCAAAAGGGACCTTATCACCACGCTTGGCAGGCGGGTTGGCGATCGCAGTTGGTTGGTTAAATACTCACACCCGTATTCAAGAACAACCCTTACGTAAGTGTATTCTTTGTCACTGCAAAGTGTCTGATTTCTCACAGTGTCGGAGATGTCCATAGACTCGTTTCATAAACAATACTTAAGTATTTCTTCGCTCAGTGATCGCATAGGGACGAATTCGGCATTTTGATTGGTCGGTTCCGGGGCTAGCTTCAGGTAGTCATTTAAACATGTGTTGATTTTTGAAAATTGGGTTTTGTTGCATGCGCTCCTTGCAGTAAAATTTTTGTGCTACAATTTTTGAATATGAGAATATGAATATAATATATGAATAAAAGAAGAATATGGAAATAATATCTTCGAATAAAATGGATTTAAAATAAAATAAATAAAATAAAATGGAAATTACATCTCCGGATAAACTGGAAATAAAATAAATAAAAATACCATGTACCTAATGGAAATTACATCTCCATATAAAATGAAAATAGAATAAAATAATTAAAAGTAAAATAACTGATGAAATAAAAAATGCCATCTCCGGAAAAAAAACGGAGATGGCATACCCATTTGGGTAAATATAAAATAATAAAAATAAATTAAACAGGAAAAGACATCCCCGGATATAACTGAAATAAACTTCTGCAAAACAAAAATAAAGTTATAGGTATATATTTTTAATTATAAATAAATATCAATTCGTCTAAATAATTATTAAATTCCTCGTCACTATAACACTAATTTTTATTAAACTAACAGAAATACGCAACAGGCAACAACAACAATGTTATATTATATCGAGATTATGAATTCGCCTACACTATGCGTTCCGTAAAATAGCTAACGGGTAACCTTAGCTAAGGGTGCACTTTATTAGTTGCATAGTGTCGCTCAACACTCAAGTAAGGTTTATGAAACGAAATTTCGTCCACTGTGCGTTAGAGCCTACTGTGCGTTCTCATAGTATCGTTCTTGAATACGGGTGTCAGAGAACGCTGCTGCCCATCCTCTGGTGAATCCCTTACGGTTAAAATTAATATCCAATCTATCCACGATTTGCCCTACTAGGGATAGGAATTTGACATATTAAGCTATTTCTATCTCTAGTAGGGCAAATCGTGGATAGAATGAATATTAATTTTGGCTGTTAGTCGCCTTTACGACACCCATGAGAAGATAAGGGTGGTGTAATTCTTTAAGTCCAGCACCACACGGAACACGGAAGGTGTTTGTGCTTTTGTTAAATAAGAAAACATGTTTTTTTTACCCGTTTGTTTTGTTACATTAAAACCGGGTCATATCTAATATCATATTATGAAAATGGGATGCAACTAAACGCCTCTGAAAGACGTAAGTGGAAGTTCAATTCGATACCACGAGCAGTGTTCACGGTAGCTTAGTGGCTAAAGCACTGGCGTACTGAGCCAGGAGTCGCATGATCGAATCCTGCTCGTGAGCGATTTTTTTTCCACAATTTATATCTTTACCATATTTTGAATTTTATTAATCGACGATGGAGTGGGTGGGGGAACTAATTTTAAAAATGTTACAAAGAAAATCCAAGTTACTCCTAATTTCAAGTGTGTTAAATAAATAAATAGTGATTGTAACAAAAATGACAGTTAGGAGGTATTGACACTTCATCGTCAAATGTAGGTACATGCATGGTATAATAACACCAGTGGGGTAATTGTGTAATGCATTCACATTGACATCAGCTTTCATTTTGAAATTACAGCAATATTCATTGCGTGGTACGCAGTTGTCAATATGACGGATTGTCAAAACACAGAGCAATGAACATTGAAATCCAGATGATTCCGATCGCGAGTGAGTTACGCAATTCGGCAGCAGGTAGTCTCTTCCCGTGACAGGTAGGTCACGTGATTGGCTCCGTACTACGTCATCGGCCGTGGAGCGAATAGCGGGCTGTTAGCGTGACACTTGTCAGTTTGATGTGCTGCCACTTTGTGAAAATAAATTACCCGAGCAAAATGCATTTTTCCATTTACTTTCTTCTATAAAGAATCACTTTTTAATTAGTAATTTAATATAGTTTCCTTTATTAACTAATTAGATGAATAACACGAGATAACAAATAGGCTAGTGAGGTTTTTTTTTTTTTTTTCATTATGAACAAAAATCTCCTTCAGTATATTGAAGATATCAATCAATGGCAGCACTGATCGTGACGTAGCTTGGAGGCATCGCGCTGTCATTGCGGGAAGAGAATACCTGGTGAAACATCTTATTATACCATGGGTACATGAAGTTCTATTCCGCTATGGCGGTAAATGTCATGTCTCTGGCTATAAGTATTCAAAATTCACAAAAACGATTTCCTGCTTCGATTGAATAGTGACGTATAACATAAGAGACACCATTCGATGCGGAATTAGCTATATTTTATTGTGAGCAAAAATCATTTTTCCGTGGAAAACCATCATATTGACAACTACGTACCACGCAATGAATATTGCTGTAATTTCAAAATGAAAGCTGATGTCAATGTGAATGCATTACACAATTACCCCACTGGTCCTATATTTAACCAACTAAACCTGATGATTCAGGTAATTATGTAGCTACCCCGTTCTATCTATAACTGTTAAGACCATAGAAATCTAAATAACAAGGTAATAGAAATGGTAAAGGCGCGTGAACTTGTCGCCGCGTGCAAGTGTCTCATAGGACACCAGTGCGCGAACGGTTTGCTTGATCATCAGTGCTGTTTTGGACGCAGTGACTAAAATTGTATTTTACGCCATATCTCAATAAACACAAAATGAAATTAAGACGCGAAAATGACTTAAATTTATTTTTACGGGAAAAAAAGTATTATGTATGAAGGGTCCAAACTATATAAGAATTTACCTAGAGATCTAAAAGAAACTAAATCTTACCACTTTCAAAAAACTACTCAAACAACACATCATTAAAAATTCACACTTACTAACTTCGAGCCACATCCAGCTTTTCTGTATCGTGAACGTGAACTTGTTTTATATTAGAGCCAGTGTCAAACGAACATTGCATTTTTTTTGTTAGAACTACCCACAAAATATTTTATTTCTAATGTTTAATTTTCGCAATATGTCCTATATTTTTTTTTTTATGTACACACGGCTACACATCAAGCTATACAAAACCAGTAAGGACTGACCTCGCGTTGTAAGGAAAACCTATACAATACGAGGTCAGCTTATACTGGAAATGTACAGCTTGATGTGTAGCCGTGTGTACTTATTAGTTAATTCTCGTGTGAGTGAATGATTGTATTCTTGTGAGAAATATAGTTATCTTAAACCATCTCACAGCGTATTTTTTAATTGGCATTGAACGCTAGAAACATGGTTGGCGTAATTGCGTATTTACGTTGGCATTGAACGCTAGAAACATGGTTGGCGTAATTGCGTATTTACGTTGGCATTGAACGCTAGAAACATGGTTGGCGTAATTGCGTATTTACGTTGGCATTGAACGCTAGAAACATGGTTGGCGTAATTGCGTATTTACGTGTTGGTAGCTGCAAACCGGCGACACGCGTTCCGGTATTAAAAGACGGTAGATAACATTTCTATTACCTTATTATTTAGATTTGTATGGTTGAGAGCAAACCCAACTAATAGATAGATAGAGATAGAGTATACTTTATTGTTTGCACACCATAAAAATAAAAATAAGGTTATAACAAACATGAGCACAGTACTAACAATTGTCGGTCTCAACTAATGCGCGGGTCTTAGAAGCCATGCAGGTGGCAGCGCAGTGTTCTCGTCACAGAGTACTTTTGTATATTCTCGTATGAGTCATGGTATAATAACACCAGGTAGTCCCTTCCCGTGACAGCTAGGTCACGTGATTGCCTCCGTACTACGTCATCGGCCGTGGAGCCAATAGCGGGCTGTTAGCGTGACACTTGTCAGTTTTATGTGCTGCCACTTTGTGAAAATAAATTACCCGAGCAAAATGCATTTTTTCATTTACATTCTTCTATAAAGAATCACTTTTTAACTAGTAATTTAATATAGTTTCCTTTATTAACTAATTAGATGAATAACACGAGATAACAAATAGTTAGGCTAGTTAGGAATTTATTTTATATTCATTATGAACAAAAATCTCCTTAAGTATATTGAAGATATCAATCAATGGCAGCACTGATCGTGACGTAGCTTGGAGGCATCGCGCTGTCATTGCGGGAAGAGAATACCTGTAGGGAATCTGTAGGGAAAGCAATATTCCAAAAAAAAAAAAACAATCCAGTTATTTTAATATCCCAATCAATAAACATAACATTTTAATTCGGTTTTCCAGGATCCGCCTCGAAAACTACGAGCAATGGTGTGCAGTGGACGCTGTCACCCAGGGCTGTGCTGGTTCCCCTGCCGCCTGCCGCGCTGCAGTGGTAGCTGTGCTGGGCACCCAGCTGCGAGCCGCCTGCGCCTGCCGCGGGACTGACTTCGCGCAGCTGTACGACTGCCTTGGATGGCAGCGACTGCTGTGGCTAAATCCTTGCGTTGGTGAGCTGAGTTTCATCTTCAACATCATCACCATCATCATTATTTCAGCCGAAAGACGTCCACTGCTGGACATAGGCTTCCCCCAAGCATCGCCACAACGACCGGTCCTGTGCTTTCCGCATCCAGCGGATACCTGCGACCTTCATCAAGTCATCGATCCAACTTGTGGGGGGCGTACCCACGCTGCGCCAGTTCTCCAGTACGCGGTCGCCACACCAGAACTTTACTGCCCCATCGGCCGTTCGTTCTGCGAGCAATGTGCCCCGCCCACTGCCACTTAAGTTTAGCAATTCTTCGGGCTATGTCGGTCACTTTCGTTCTCCTGTGAATCTCCTCATTTCTGATTGGATCACGCATATCTGGACACTCCGAGTATAGCCCTTTCCATTGCCCTTTGAGTGACTTTGAGCCTTCTTATCAGGCCCATTGTAAGCGACCACGTTTCAGTGCCGTGAGTCATTACTGTTCAGTTAGTTGTTCTGTTCTGCTTAGTTTCATCTTAAAGTAATCCAAACAGCCCAACTTGTTTGCTAGCGCTGATGATGGAGTGTTAGGTATTGATAGTATTTAGTCGATGTAAACCGGATTCGTAAACAAAACGAAAAATCTGCTAAAAAGGAAAATGCTGCCCAGTCATGCCTTCTGAACAACTTCTGAACTGTCAACTGTATATGATCTAATGGGGGGCCTGAAGTTCTAAAATCAGGCCTAGGTTTAGTTTAGACTCCAGATATCCCACAAATCGCAATTTACCAAAAAAAAATGCTTGTCAACTGTATTTACTAACATAAAAAAATTTATTTGTGGAGATAAATAAAATATATTTACTATTTCAAAATGTAGCCATAAAAGACAACAAAGACGAATGCACCATGGAACTTCGTTACGAAATAGTTCTACGAGATGACGTCTCAGAACAAACAAGCGGCAATATAAAATATAATTGTTATAATGACCGCCCTAAAAACAAGTATAAATAAAATAATTCAAAACCTACCATTCAAATACACTCTCTTATTTTAGACATATAAACTGTTATATTCTACCAACCATGATACAAAATCTAATACATTATCTTAAAATTCCAGTGGAATCCCAAAGCGACTACCACATGAAGACCTACGGGCCGCTGCTGACGACAACTCCTTTCGACAACGGCATCAGGTACATCACCGTCGCGCCGGACTCACCGATCTACCACCGGACCACAACCCACCATCATCGGCATACCACGCAGCATGGAACCTCGCAGATTGAGCCTGTGCAAGTAAGAATTTGTTGTTTCCTTTAAAAACAATATTATTATAATAATTTCTTAGGTTTTCGCTAACACTACACATTATAATAAAACAAGTTTAACCGGATTACATCGCGTATATTATTTAAGTTGGTTTTTCTGACGTTTCGAAAGCTTTTTCAGCGTTCGTGGTCGCAGGATGACTAAGATGACAAGCATCGCATCAATTTTTTTTTATTTTATTCTACCGTTTTTCGTTTCGATGCACGCAGTAGTCACTCACAGTATATGTTGTACAATGTAGCGTGCTGTTTGGGGCTTGATATTTTTTAAACTGGGTTCCAAACAGGTGGTAGCTGCCAACCATCTTCTCTATTAAAATTAGGATGTTTAATATTATTATGTTAACACTTTGCGGGACACACGATAAAACATACTTAACAAAAGAATTTTTGTTAAGGGACGGATCGTAGAACCCTAACAGCCAATCAGTTGAACGCCTTCCTTATACACAAGAGAGTCTGAGTTCGAACCCGGCCCACACCTCCGACTTTTCGAATTCATGTGCGGATCAGAATTTGATTATCACTTGCTTTAGCGGTGAAGAAAAACATCGTGAGGAAACCTGCACACCTGAGAGTGCTCCATACAGTTCTCGACGGTGTGTGTAGTCAACCCGCACTAGTCCAGCGTGGTGGACTAAGGCCTTAACCTTCTCATTCTGAGAAGAGACCCGTGCCAGGCAGTGGAATAATAATGAGTTATGTTATGTTGACGAGTTGTGTTAAATGTATGTTAATAGTGACGTGCATTGCAAATATGCAGTGCCTTCCTCATTTGAATTCAATAGTGGTGTAAGTTATTATCTTTTTTCCAATGTACGATTTTTATTTATATTTGAATAGACCTATTAATGCTAAATTAATCTTCCTACATAAGAAAATAAATAACTTACACCACGAGGTAATAGTCCCATCTTTCTAGACTACTACAATATTAATGATACCACCGTAGGGGAGAAAGATCATTGGGCTTCGCAATTTGTTACAATTAAACCGCGCTAGGAACATGCTGCCCGCCTCCTTGACAGTTCTTTAATGGTCTTTTGAAGCGCAGAAAACCGAAAACAATTCCAAAGCTAGTGTTACCCAGTCTTGGTCTTGCGATCTTACGGTCTTGCATTTTGGCAAGACTGCAAGACCAAAACTTTGGGCAATACTATCCATCTACTACTACTAGCCATCAATGTATGTGATTCTAAAAAAAGCCAAAGGGGCGATATGAAATTCTCTGCTTTCACCAACCACTTTTCTACAAGAGGTTGATCTGTAACCGTACCATATTTCTAGAGCAAACGATAAAATACTTAACAAATTCTACGATTATTTAATACCCTACACTTAGAAACATAGCGAAGGTTTGAGAATAAATCCCGAACAGCTCAGAAAATAAGTCAACGGCGGCATTGTATTTAAAAGGGTGGAAATACCTGCAATGTTTTTGGTGGTTTCGCATGCATCGTTTTTGTGTCGTACGCGACATACGGGGGGAATTTGTTTTTTTACAAATAGGTATTTAAACAAAAAAAAAATTGGTATTGATTTTTTTTTTGATTCGTGTTCAGTATCAGTAGTATAGTCACCTTCTTAAATATGGCACGAATACAGATCAACATTTTGTGTTATGACTAGTTTCTCAAGACCAAGAACGCTGACTGCAAAACCAAGACTTTTGCCAACACTATCTAAACCCCATGCTACTACTAAGAAATTTCCAATAAAACCCAATGTCATTCCGCGCCCCTGAGTTATTAGACCGAGCACAATCACACTGCCAGGTGGACCGACGACCTAAAGAACGTGGCTGGGGGGGACTGGATGCGGAAGGCAGAGGACCGAGCGTTGTGACGCAACTTGGGAGACGCCTATGTCCAGCAGTGGACTGCGATAGGCTGAGTTGATTGAATCACACTGGTTCAACCATAGAAATCTAAATAAAGGTAATAGAAGTGGCAAAGGACCGTGAACTTGTCGCCGCGTACAGGTGTCTTTTAAGACACTAGTGCGCGAACCGTTTGCTTGATCATCAGTGCTGTAGTGAACGCAGACTCACTAAAATTGTATTTTGCAGCATATCTAACAGCGGATTTTTTTAGGCTTAATTTATTTTGCATTGAATGCTAGAAACATGGTGGGCGTGATTGCGTATTTATGTGTTGGTATCGGAAAACCGGCGACATGTGTTCCGGTAGGAAATTACAGTAGATAACATTTCTATTACCTTATTATTTAGATTTCAGTGGGTTCAACCAATACGACGGTTTCTCTTAACACCATAAAGCCTCCAATTTTAAAATACAATTTTCCAGGAAAACCGCGAGGAGCTAAGCCCAATAACAACCATGTCGGAACAAACAGTCGGTCCGAATGAGGTCGCCCAAATCTCTGAACCCGTCATCGAGACCACAACCGAAACGACAACGGTCCCGACTACAACCACATCCACGACCACGACTACAACCACGACCACCACGACGACGACTACCACGACCACTCCGAAGCCGACCACGACCCTGGAGCCAACGAAGTACTGCATCGTGAAGAAGCCTGAAAGTGATGATCAGGCGCAGTACATCAAGATGGGCGAGACTCGACGAGTGAGTATCATAATTTTTTTTTAATTTTTTTTTCTAACAATGCAGCAATGTCTTATGTTTCTCAATTAAATGATAACGCCACCTGCACTCATATTAAAATTGAATCAAAGTCTTCCATTTAAATAGTGTTTGCCGTCAAGCCTCTGTAACTCTTGGATGTGGATACTTCTACTGACCAGATATGAGTCTTATGACACCAGCAGTCAAAGCTAAAGAAGCTTATATAAATTGTTCTAATACAATTGAGAAAATTAAATTCTAATAAATCACTATTCAATAGTACACACGGCTACACATCAAGCTGTACCTTTCCAGTCAGTGGCGTGCATTGGTTTTTGGCCTAGGTAGGCAGTCACTAAGCAGACTGAGCAAGTTACTATAGTGTAAAATTATTAAAAAATCTGATACTTACCTACACACATTTCATACAAAACGTTTCTCCGTCTACGTACAAAACAGTTGTATTAACGTGCTATGTAATAGTCATAACATTTTACCTTTTCTTGAGTCAAATACAGATTTTGATGTGTTTGTCTACTGAAATGCACTTTTTTGTTTTGTCAACAAACGAAAACTGATTGAATGGGTTTCTCGTAATTTCTCTAAGCATAGTCTTCCCCACAAACCGAGCACTCTAATTTATCCATGTTTACATCAATATTTTTACAAAAAACTTCACAATTCACAATAAAACGAACTAATTATTACACGATTTATGCAATTCGTCACGCATATGTCAAGTTCTGTCAAGTGTCAACAGCATGGAGAAAAGATCTCCATGGTCAACAGCCAATTAGAGTTGGGCCATAGTAAATCTACGAGTTGGGCGTTATTTAACGTCGGTTTGAGAAAATATTTATGAGGGTGATAATCGAATACGTAGTACGTTGGCATAGTAATGTAACGATTATTTTACGTACAAAGTTACACAATAGATTTTCGGAGCACGAAAACAATAGTATTTCTACAATTATTATACACCATTCGTTATTACATTACTTAAATAACGTTATAAATCTATTTATCGTTATTTTGTTATGAGCGTATATTGAGCTTCATTATTTTACGATGAATGTGTAGCAATGTACAAACAATCATCAAAATAATAATAAATATTGTAATCTTTTTATTCGACCCTTCGAATACCATTTACAAATTATTAATGTGAATACTTAAATGCAGTAATTTCAATAAAACAATAATTATCTTTATTTCGCCGCTATTTTTCAAATGTTGGGTTTAGTTTTATTATAACGATCACTTTGTATGGAAATATCTAGTTACAAAATAATAGGATTCAAAACTACTAACGCATAACAGTTACGTGTAAAAAACGTTACGGACAACCCACGACTATTGCCACTAGGGCTACGTTCAGTTATGTCACCTGCGACGTTTTCGGAAGCAGGTGACGCTTGATAAGACGGCTAAATTGCGAAATGTCAAATGTTAGTTATTTACGCATAGCCATATCGTGATTCATTTTTTTGTCGTATGACTTCGGGTATTAGCCTAAAGTAGTGTGTGTGTATAATAGTGTATATGGTTACCAAAAAGGTTTGATTGTGTGTGTGAACGTGACAGGCAATCGTGCGAACGCACATTGCACATTGAGGTACGTTTTGCATTGAATTCATACATTATTATTGAGTACATATGTTAATTGTTTTTTTTTAATACGCTGATTAATTGATTTAGTAATAGTTAATATTAAATTCTAACGAGGTAGGCATTGCTTATTTGCCTATATGGAATGCACGCCACTGTTTCCAGTATAAGCTGATCTCGCATTGAACGGAAAAACTATACAATGCGAGGTCAACGTTTACTGGAAATGTACAGCTTGATGTGTAGCCGTGTGTACTGCACCACAACAGTAAAATTGTGGCGAGCACGAATGTGAATGAAAAACAGCCTCTTCCTCCTTGCCTTTTCCCAATTACGTTGAGGTCTGCTTCCAGTCTAGCCAGATGCAGCTGAACATCAGTATTTTACACGAAGCGACTGCCATCAGACCCCCGCAACCCAGTTACTGGATAATACCGACATCCTACGTTTAGACCAGGGCTGCGTTCAGTTATAGGTATCACCCGACGTCGTCGGACGCCGCTCGGGGCAATCTTTGCATGAGCGCTCTGAGTAACTGAACGACCAAAGCACAGATAATGTAATACTAGTATGCTCCGTGCGTCGTCGGGCGATATTACTGGACGGAGCCCGGTGGTCAAACATTCAGGATTCTGACTACCCGTAACGACTGCCATAAATATTCGTATGGCAACCATATTCGTACCTATGGCAACCGGGATCGGCAGCTTAACGTGCTCTTCGAGGCACTGAGGGGTCTCGATGTACAACGAAACGGCCACCCATCCAAGGACTGACCGCGGCTAGTGCACCTTAACCTCGCAGACCTTGCAATCCATGCGGTCATTACTTAGCCACGAGCCCCCGGCGTATGAAAAACAGCCGTGGACTGCAAAATAAGGTCAACGTAACTGGAACGTTGCGTTTATACAATTATGTCGTAGGATAATCGAACAAATCTAATATTTGTGAAAATACTAAGAAAAAAGAAATTGTGTACAAGGCCGGGTAGTTGGAATCTAAGAAAGATTTTCGTAATAATAATAGCTATTTTACCTAAAGTAACGTCACAGAAGAGAAATAATACCATTCTTTGATAAGAGAGAGCTAACTGCTGATGTATTGATGAACATAAGTGTTTGTGTTGGTCTGGGTGTTTCTTATGTATTATAAGTATGTATTTACAAAAAAAAAAGTATATATGTATTATATCCATTGTCTAGTACCTATAGCACAAGCTCTGCTTAGTTTGGGACTAGGTGGTGCTGTGTAAAAATGTCCCAAAAATATTTATTTATTTAGTTTAATACCGCCTAAAATCAAATCGAAACTGTATCTTCCAGCTTTAATAACACTTAGGCCCCTTCTATGTTCCAGCTGTACCGATCAGCTGAGCTGGCAGAATGCACAGACCTGTGTGTCTGTGAGGCAACCCTCCAGGTGTCGTGCAAGGTGGCCTGTGTACCCAGAGCACCCTGCTCCTCCCGCCTGGCACATTACTCCCATGCAGCCCCGGCCTATCAAGCGTACAGAGGACGATGCTACTGTTACTCTGGGTCTTTCATCTGCATGAGGCCGAATCCAGGTAAGGGGAAAGGTAAAGAATACTGCTGATACTTATTTGCACAGTATAAGCTTTTTGCAAGGATTATAATTAAGTTACCCATATGCAAGGTGGAGATGACAATACGACATTAAATAAAACCAACAAGAGTATTACGTTTTCTGAGTGCACACAAAGAATCAATCAAATCCAGTTATTAGTTAAGCCACAGGAAAGAATTTAAATGTTATTAATTTTGAATGTAGGACCATTTTTCTGGCATAGATCGTTAGGTATGTATCTGTGCGAATCCATATGATTTTAAACTCTCTTCCTAAATTATTATTACAGATGATTAAAAATGGTGTTGCTTATCATTTCGATATTTTAATATTTATAAATAAATAGTAATATTTGTAAATAAAGTTAAAAAAAAAAAAAAAAAAAAAAATTCAATAAACAACTTAATTAAGTGTTTAAAATGCTTCTATGTATAGACCAGTAATAACCGTGTTTGTTTTAATTTACTGTCGTATTGTTATCTCCACGTTGTAGACTGTGAGCTGGCCACATGTTGACATCATCATCATCATCATCATCATTTCAGCCGAAAGACGTCCACTGCTGGACATAGGCATCCCCCAAGCATCGCCACAACGACCGGTTCTGCGCTTTCCGCATGTCCTATCTCAATTTTTAACCGACGAAAAAAAGGAGGAGGTTCTCAATTCGACGCGTATATTTTTTTTTTATTTTTTTTTATTTTTTTTTATGTATGACCACGCATAACTTTTTACAGAGTGGTCCGATTTTGATGATTCTTTTTTTAATGGATAGGGTATATCTCGAAATTGGTCCCATTTAAATTTCAAAATCAAAATCCACCCTTAAGGGTAGTAAAACAGGGGATGAGTGTTTGTTCACCCACTGAATTCTTACCTGTTAACTGATTCTGTTGAAACTTGACACACATAAATATAGTTCCAGACACTACGACATAATGGAGACACCTGGAGTTAGATTTTAACCACAAAAACATGAAAAATAAAACTTTTTAACAAAAAATTGAACCGACGAAACCAGAAACTGAAAAGCGAAAAATAACTAATTATGAGTCGGCGCCAAACAACCAATCAACAAAGATCATTAAATTACTTTAAATAAATAATAAAAACAACGTCACATCAAATACAACGTGAAATTTTCAACGATAAACAATTACTTTCCAAAAATGCGTTCTCCGCTCGGCCACTTGCAACTTGCATGCACTTTGCTTGTTAAAAGTTCGTTTGGCGCCGACTCATAATTAGTTATTTTTCGCTTTTCAGTTTCTGGTTTCGTCGGTTCAATTTTTTGTTAAAAAGTTTTATCTAGGCTCAACACTTCGTAGTTTCATTTCATTCAAACTCTTTTCTTCACCGATTCAATAAGTCATTAATAAATCATTATTATCTAATTGCCAAAATGTATATCCAATCTAGTAAAAACATAAATCTGACATATTTTGTATGGAGCTTAAGACAAATTCCTATCTCCAGCAGAGCAAATCGTGGATAGATAGGATATTAATTTTGGCCGTAAATGAAGTTTAAATTGACTTCATTCAACTCGTACCTACTAACATTTTATTCTATTTCGAAGTATGAAATTAAAAAAGAAGGCATGGAAAATTGAGACAGGACAAGACGATATTTTTTAAAATATTTTTTTATAGAATCGAATGGCGAAACGGGCTAAAGGCCCACCTGATGTTAAGCGGTTACCTTTGCCCATAACCACTTCAATACCACCTAGGCTGTTGCCTTGTTTGCACAATATTAATGCTATCTTGATTTTATTTAAAATTGCACAGTTAAATTACGATTTTATTTAACTCACAATCTGTAATTAATGCTTTAATCATTATGTACACCGGTGCACAATAACTTTAATCTTACGGATGCACAATAGACATTACATATATAATAATATACTCTGTAAATAAAACATGGACACAGTAGGTACCTAAACTACCTAACTTAACAGTAGAAATGTTGTTCACTCACTGTTTTAATTTCATAGATTTAATAATAGTAGTTTATGAAACTGTTGCATAATAGGGGTTATTAAAACACGAGTGTGAGTTTAAAAACCGAGCCGTAGGCGAGTTTTTTAATAGTATCACACGAGTGTTTTAATACCTAATTATGTCAGTTTCATACACTATTTTATCTAAACTCATACAATTTTAAATAAAATACCAAAGTCAAAATCTTCGTAACATTGTCGTTGTTTTTCTTGATATCTCTGGTAAAAGATTGTTCGTCATTTACGTTGCTGCATCCAGAAATTCAGGCGGGGTCATATTCTCCTCAGTTCAGTATCACTGCTGTAGTCAGATATTTTTGCCCAGAATAAAACTTTCGACTTACAAAACCATAATAATAACGTAAACAATAACAATAAATTTACAAGTAACGATGACCAAATCCAGTAGGACGTGGCGCGCGGCCGCTCACGCGCGCTGCCACGCGCCTACACAGATAATAAAATATAGTCTGGCGAAAACATTATAATTGAAACTAATTTTCTATCCTTGTCAGGATTCCGTCAATCTCTGTTTTATCATACAAAAAATATACCCGTAAACCCTTAAATATAATTAAAAGCAATATGACAATCCAAAGTTCTGCCAAAAACGCGATTTTAAACGATAACAATTTTCAATGTATGACAAGTGGCGCCACCCTGAATTTTGTGTAGGTACAGTAGTAGCTTAGCTTCTTAAATCGTTGGTAGGTACTCATTGGTGCCAAACTGTACGACTGCTAAAAAAAAGGTTTGAAAACTCCTTGGTTGGGTCGAAGTGGCATTAAAAACTCCTTAGTTGGGCTGAAGTGTGCGGTTATGGTAAAAAAATTAAATTACCGCATTGTTTTGTTCAGCAAACTGTATCGTAATGAAACTTTTTAAATTTATTACAGGTGCATGTGCGTAAAGTATGTCATTATGACATTACTTTCGAGTTCATAATTCGAATTTTACGATACGAGTGAAGATAAATAATTTAATTCTTCACAATCTCAGATTTCACATTATTGCGCGAAATTTTTGTATAGTACACCCACATTTTGCCAGTTATGTTATAGTCCCATGTAATAGGGGGCGAGCCTATTGCCACTAATCGGGCACAAATCCATACTCCGGACTGCTACTGAGAATGAAAAAGCCAATAACACGGCCCGACCCAGGAATCGAACCCAGGACGCTCAGCAGTCGCGCTTGCGACCACTAGACCAACGAGGCAGTCAATTGTCAATTCGGTTGTTTTAATTTATTTTAAAATAGTCAAATTGTGATATTTAAACACGTTTGTCACAGATACATTCTTGTTTCAGTGATATCAAAAGTTTTAAATATATATTTTACTTTGATCAATCAAAAAAAACAATGCCGTTTTTTCGTTTTATATTCTAATTACAGTACGAAATACTATAAAAATAGCATGTAGATTTTTGAAGATAATGGTATTTGTACAATAATTTTAACGTATAATTTCAGTTATGTTTTAAATTAAAATTTAAAAGAGTGTAACGGCTCGCGCACCACGCGCTCACTGTCCATCCGGACGTCCATCTCACAGGTCTGGGATAACCTCGCCTAAGCAAGCTAAATAAATAATCATTTAAATTTTCCAGGTGAGTACAAGCTGCCAGAAGGCGTCTACCTACTTCTCGGCTTCAGTGCAGTAGACGAGGCTCTACTGCGTCCACATACTGGGCTGGGAGCTGAAGACGCTGTTCGTCTACTGCAGCAGTACCTGTATACGGTCCACAGTGAAGGGGTACGTATTCAGTTAACTCAGTTGACCAGGCGGTCAATTCTCGTAATTACAAAATATTCAAAATATAGTTCCAGTTGAGTCTCAATGGTGTTGTTCACCAACTAAACTTAATTTTAAATCTTCAAATCTATTTCTAATAGTGAAAACTAGAAACAGATAACAAGAATTTTAGAACTGTCAAATTAGTTTATGTATTACATTTCTTTGTGTTTTTAGTCGGACGTTCCAAGATCACGACTAAACTTGTATAGAAAACTTAATTCCGACTTATTTGCCGGTTCTAAAATTGTTGCCATCCATTTCTCGTATCTACTGTTAGTAAAAGAAAGCGATAGTTTAAAACAAATTTAGTATATTAACAAGAGAATCGACACCAATGTCCAAATATACATCAAATAAAACGTCTACTGTCAATTGACATTTACAATATAGTTCAGAACTATATTTTAAACATTTTTAGCATGAGAATTGGCCTCCGAATACAATTCAAAAGAGTTGAGAGCATGACAGAAGCATGTCCTAAAACAAGAACCAAGTTTAAATGCCTCTCGAACTTACAAACGTTTCTCAAATAGTTTTTTCAACTCAGCAGTAGGACTTTTCGCGTTATCTATTTACGAAGAATCTCGAGAGATTTAGCAATACTCACTAGACATTTTAAGTGATTTCGCGTGAAAACAAATCCCACCGAAATTAATTTTCTTTGCCAATTATTCACTCAAATCCATATACAGAAATCAATGCATCTCTAAGTTACAACCAACTCTTATGCCACTTTCCAGACAAACTGCACGCTGACTCTATTCAACATAAGCAATGAGAATGTAATCATCTCAGCGAGCGTGACGCCCCGAGAACAGGAGGCACTGCGGGAAGCTGGGGACGCTCTACTGGATAGAGAGAAGGTAGGACTTAAACCAAATGCAAAACCAAAAACGAAGTGGATAATAATAATTGTTATAATTATTTTGAGGAAAGAGGTAGAGAGAGAAGAGAGTAGGGGTCTTGAACGCCACTGCGACCTGATAAGATCTATTGTGAAGAAGTGGATACTGCATCATCAAAAACATAGGCTCACAAGCATAGCATTAAGTTCTTTTCGAAGAAATTTAGTTTTTTAAGGAAATTTTGAGTTGGTAAGCCACAAAATTCCTCGAATGTGCCAAAATGGTATAATATCAACGGAGACTAGCCATCTGCGCGGGACATATTAATTATAGTGCACAAGTCTGTGCACAAACACAGGTGCACTCTCTATTCCCTCACTCTCTTAATCCGATGGAACGGCAATCCGACATGATCGGAGAGAGATCAGACGCGGGACCGATGGCTTTACGTGCTCTCCAAGATACGGGGGTATAGTACCGTCAGACTTGACAGAAAAATCCCAATAACACTTTTTGCCCGGCCTGGGAATCGAACCCAAGACCTCACGCTTTGCAGTCACGCTTGCGACCACTAGACCAACGAGGCAGTCAAAATTATACATTTAGTGTATAAATCTATAAAAACTTTTGTGAAATATAGAAATGTTACTTAAATTCACCATGTTACATTTCAGGAGGAATGCATTGACGTTCTCAAGATCGTCAAAGCACGCATCAACTCTCAACACGAGGACATCTCCTCACACCTTCTTCTCTCCATCTTCAAAATTGCTGAAGTTGACGTCGTGTACCCGACGCCCCCGAGCTCGGCCATCACCTCCCACAGGCCAGTCAAAATCTTCTACATAGCCATTATTATCTTCACTCTCTTCTACAACTTCAGATCCACAGTATCCATCATCAGCACTGTCCTATTCTTCAAGAGTTTCGTCAATTGTTTGTCGAATTTATTGATTAGTAAGCTAAGTATTAAGGGTACCAACCCTATCATGTTAGACATCGTTCTTTTCGAGAGATATTTTGTAGAAGAAAATATCAATTTTGTATCTATTTTTAAATGTTACGATGAATTTATTGATAATAGTACTGTAGATGTTGTAAATTACATTGAAAATCGGCACGTTGCACTCGCTTTCGGTAACGCACAAATGAAACATATCACCGATGACATAGATTTAAGTAAAATAGATGTAAATAATTATAAGGAAATGATACATATCATAAAAGCTGTGAGTATTACAATATTTAATAATTTAAATGAACTTGTTGCTGATGCAATTATACTTAAATATTTTTCTAGAGATGTGTATTATGAAATTGGATGTACTTATTATGATTCGATGAAGCTTTTTGGTGATTTAATTTTTGGAAATATCGCGTCCTCTTCTTATGGGATTGTAAAATCCGTTAGCTTAGGACTGACTCTAGTAGTAGTATGAAGACTGACATGATTAACTAAACATATCATAGTTGTATTTCGTTTTATTTTCGACTTAGAACTGGTGCTTGTAGGTCGTTCTTAAAGGCTGGGTTTTGTAAATAAGTGTATTACGCCTTTTACACTGTTAGAGTTTCGGTTGGTATCTCCGGTAGTGTAGAATGTTTTGTGCTGCAGACATTAAGATTTTCAATCATGTTTTTAAAGGACTCTGACCTCTGTTTTTTTACAAACAATAAAATAATTGAAGTACTATGTACTAGAGCAGCTATTACAATCAAAAATAGTGCGCAACTTGAAGGCCCCGGGGACGCGCGGGGTGAACGAGCGCATGCGTAAAAGAATCACTGAAACATGGCCGCCATCGCGGTCACGAGTCACAAATGTTTCTAGTATTAAGATACCTACTGTTTGTATTTTAAGTAACAAAACTTAGCATTCAAACACATCACGTTGAGGCAAGCGGCCTGGCACAGACTAAGTAAGTTAGAGTGCAGGCACTCTAACACGTGTTACATACAATTGAAATTAGGTGTCTTCTCTAGTACGTAGCACATTATACCACCTCAATGATAAATAAGTAAAGTACTTATTTACTTACGTACTCATACTGTTGTATAATAATATTTAGGTATAAGTTTGCAGTGTACGTCAACTTAATTCTATATCTTCAACTTTCTAAATACATAACAAGTAAATTGTGATAATCAGTTCTTTTCCTTATATTTCTTCTTCAATTGAGTCTATAATTTCTTCATATTTATATAAAATGTCTGCAGC
Source organism: Asteroscopus sphinx (assembly GCA_949699075.1). Classification (NCBI taxonomy): domain Eukaryota; kingdom Metazoa; phylum Arthropoda; class Insecta; order Lepidoptera; family Noctuidae; genus Asteroscopus; species Asteroscopus sphinx. The sequence continues at coordinate 8,949,351 of OX453028.1, forward strand.
ATCGAAACCGTTATCATTCTTGGTTTCCCTAACTAGGTTAGTGTCTGATGTAGTGGTATGTCGCCTTTCTGTTAGATGACTGTAACTAGATATATCCATCAATGTGAATGCACTATTAGAGAACACGAGGCTTGGACAAAACTTAGCCATGAGTGGGATTCTTTAAAAAAGCTTTGATATTAAAAAAAAGTTGATTTTGAATTTTACACAAATCTTTCAACATTCGTGTAAAACTTAAGTTATCATTTATGAGTTAGTATAGGTAATAAGTTTCAAATAATTATAAATAAAATAATCTAACAATATCTACACAAAATAAATTAAGTTATTTATTATACATTCTTACATTTTAATTATTATCAACTGACTATATTAAAATATTGTTATTAGTGAAGCACCATTTTGTCATCTGTTACTTCAAGAAGATATTATATCTATTTAAAAACACATACAACGTTACATTTTGTTTACGCAATTTGAGAAACTGGTTTGTTTACGGTTACTCCCATAAATTGTATTATAACAAGATTGGGGGTGGTTTTAGCAATTCTGGGGAAAATTAATAGTTTTTGGGGAAAATAAGATACACAGAAATTGGATTAGTTTATATAATGTATTGCTGCCAGGTGGACCGACGACCTAAAGAACGTGGCTGGGGGGGACTGGATGCGGAAGGCAGAGGACCGAGTGTTGTGACGCAACTTGGGAGAGGCCTATGTCCAGCAGTGGACTGCGATAGACTGAGTTGATTGATATAATATATTTGGGAGAATAATCGAGGGTTTGAATGAAGACGAAATATTGGAAGTTTTAAATATCATTGGATTGGACAGTCCAAGTTAAGGGAGCTGCGTCCCTTAGTTCATTAACCTACCTAATTCCTTCTGTGTTAAATATTATGAAATTTAGTTTTTGTGTATAATTTATGAATATCTTATAAGATTTTATAAACAATTTGATTCAGAATCCAATTTCAATTGAAATAAGGTGTTTCGTTTGAATTATTGTCTGACCGTCTTTTTTTTAGTACAATTTTAGTATAATTCTGCATGTATTTTAGTAAAAACATGCATGTTTTTTTTTTTAACTAAAAAATTATGTGGTTACTCACCACACAATTTTTTATTTGATTAACTTTTTATAAAACGGTCACACTGCCTGTATCGTTACGTATATGTGAGTTTACAAATGGTGGCTGAAACGTCAATGAAACACGGGGGTCAGTTACAGACTGGTTTATTGCAAACGTAAATTAACCTACCCACCACCATTCCTTATGATCTGCGCCCGATCATCACAGTGGCCACCATTATCATTTATATCCGGACTCTTTTGATGAAGACGTATTTATTTTTCTATCTAGGGACGGATGCCCAAAGACATTATTTTATAATATCTTTGCGGCTGCCCATGCAATAATTTTTTGCAGTCGACTGCTGGACATAGGCATCACTTAAGTTGCACCACAACACTCGATCCTCCACCGCATCGAGTCCCTCCCATCTACCTGCTTCAGTTCGGCGGTCCACCTGGCTGGGGGGCGCCCTACTCTGTATTTGTCGAGTCGCGGTCTTCACTCAAGTAGTTGTCCGCTCCAAAGGTTATCGCTCCTTCAACTGGCAAGGCCAGCCCACCCACTGCCACTTCAGCTTTCTGATTCTACAAAATATATATCGGTCACTGACTCTTCTCTGGATAATCTCGTTACGAATTTTATCCTTCAAAGAAACTCCAAGCATAGCTCACTTCGTAGCTCACTGAGCGACTTTGAATTTGTGGACTAGCCCAACTATCAGTGTCCACGTTTCGGCACCGCAGGCCATGACATTTTTTTGCTAAGTTTTGTTCAAAATCGAATCTATATAATTAGGAAACACTTAGATAAATGTATTGTATTCCGGGTACATTTCACATAGAAATGTAATGTAAATGGTAAAAGATAAAGCTTTAATTTGAAGTAGACATAGATTTCTTGTGTTCTAAAAGAAACTTAATGAATAATGAGATGTTAGATAACTATTCATGCTAAAAAACTGCTGTTTGACTGTTGAACGGTGTTGCCAGGTTACATGATTTTTAAGTAGATTCCGTTTTGGAATGTTTTTTTCTTATAAGTACCTAAATACTTGAAAAAAAAAACTGAAAGTTGATCGAAAATATTCTATATCATCATCATCATCATCAATTATCATCTGCTCACTATTGTCCCTCTGTGGGGCACGAGGAAGTTTTAGGGAGGAATTTTTTAGGAAATTATGAACAGGGTTATTTTAATTTACCAATACACACACATTTTCGAAGATTTGTCTAAAAAAAGATAATCGTAATTATCTGATTGTACGAAAAACTCAAAATAGCTCTAATTTAGCTTCAAAAGTCTTTATCGAAAATGATTAACTAACTTTATAGACCTATATATCCTGTTTATGCTTATACAGTTTAATTATGATCGGTCCAATCATTTCGAAGATTAAGGGACTAGAAAGTTTGCATGAAAAGCCTTGAGGCGTTAAAGATTAATAAAAGATTTTAGTTAAAAGTCTTAGGATTCTCTTTCAGTCAATTCGAACTATGTGATGTGATTCTGAAAATAAAATTTATCTAATTTAGCTGAAAAGACCACTTTATTAATACGAGCCTAGATTAAATCATGTATCAATTGGTTAACCCTTTCACTGCAGCAAGGTCCTAACCTAACCTATACACTGGTTCAGTGAACCACGTAACTCGCCAACCACAGCGCAATGCCAAGTGACACTAGCAGCAAAAATTACTTTTTTATTTTTCAGATAATAATTTTCATTTATTAATGCCGAAAATAAAAAAGAGATTCTTGCTAAAAATTACACTAAATGATTCTTATCGTGTTTGTCTATTTTTTCATTATTGCATTAATAAATAAAAATTAATATCTGAAAAATAAAAAGTAAAATTCGCAAAAAATACTGTTTTATACATGGACGAATAAAAAAGGCGGACGGAATCTCACTAAACAATAAGTGAAGCATCCATAGTGAGACGGCTCGCTTAAAAGTATGGGTAGGCACGCACACATTCACACCCATAGTAAGACAAAAAGGCGCGATTACGCAACAAATCTCGTGTTATAACAATATTTATCTGGTGTGTTAAAATGCTGTCGAAATTATAGTGGGTTTAGGAAAACATTTGGTGCTCCTATCTTTTCTTAGCGAAATTCCGTCCGCCTATTCGTCCGAGGTTTTATATACCTGCTTATGTCAAACTTAAGAACATCTTAATTTTTGTTATTATCCTAGTTATTAAGGGCTGGCAACACTGCTGTTTAAATACTTGATGTACAAAATACTGGATTTTCCTAGTATGTAGGATCTTGGATCCCATTGGATAGCAAATCCACTTCAAGGCCGTAAGTTGCTAAAATTCTAATTTATTATCTTGGTACAAAAAAAATTGTACCTAATTGTATTAGCATCATATAAATGAAACAATTTCACAGCCTACGAATGAAGTTGACACTAATGCGATCGTGACGAAAATGATATCCAAATCACACTAGTGATATGCATATTTCTATTGGTTTTATAGATCAACCAAAAATAACAATGTTTGAAAGTTTGCAACTAGGAGGAGATTAAAAATATGGCTTTATTATGTTAAAAAGTTTAAATTACTTAATATCGTTTAATGTATGTACCTAAAAATTAAATAAATACATAATAATCAAATAAACTAACAATCTCACGAAGTTGTATTAACAGTAATTTATCACAAGATATATAAAAAATAACATATATAACTGTGTAAATCCTTCCATAATAGCCTTATTTCACGAAAAAAAGCAATATCATATCGGTCCATGGCTTTTCTTAGTTAAAATAACTTTATCAATGGTCCGATTGCTTAAAAATATAACGCACGAACACGCTTCATGTTTGTAAAAAATATTTATATGTTAAAAATAAAACTGTTTTTCTCATTAAAATAGAATAGCTGAATATGTACATTATTTTTTCTCTTATTTTGAGTAAGTAATGAAACTTTGTAATGTTTTACTTCATTGGATCACATTTTAATACTCTATTAGATTTATTTTACTTAATTTAAGTACCTAAGTTACGTAAGTATATAATATATTGTGTAGTATCTGTATGTATAGTAACTGAATTATTTGTACATCTATTTAATAAATAAATGAAACGTTATTGACGAAAATTTTTTAACAAATATCTTTAATAATGTGATCCGAAAAACACATACATATCAAAATGAAACTTTGCGAAATTAAATGTAACGATACATATCAACAAAGCTCAATTTTATACTTATTGTATTTCTAGCATTAGATGTTGCAAAGCAAAATGGCGTACATCTTTATGTAGCTTAGAGTTTAGAGACAAATGTAGTTATAAAATAAAATAAATTTACAAGAGAAATTAGAGAAAAATATTTCTAAAATCAAATGTTGAATTCTGTTGTAGAATCATCAGATTGTCGTATTAAAAAAAACTGTTTGTTTTTTCTTAAACTTTCTTTTTAATTAAAAAATTATGGTGTTGAGCAATTGGTTAGAATAGAAATCTGAATTGTTTATTGATACGTCCTTTATTTCGGACATTGTAATAAATATTGTTAGTGCACATGCCTCATGCCTTCCATGTAAATAAGAATATATAGAGAATACATAGTAATATTACACTGGAAAGTATATAATTTTGAAAATTATAAAATGAAAATTGTTTACTATCTGCACCCATACCTACTAATAAAGTTAATAATTTTATCTACAAAAACCGTATCGTCACAAAAAACAAAATACATTTTTTTTTGTTTTTTATTTCTCTATTTAATGGAAACGATTTTTTTTATAATTATTATAAATTTAGTATGATCGATTTATTGTTTAAATTAATGATAAATGTGCGTTTTATTTGTATATTGTTTGTTATAGATATAATTCTTGTTAATTTAACTGATAATGTTGAATTTTTTGACGTCGCTTTTTAAGATGTGTGTTAGTTATATTAGGAATACACTAAACAGCGGTTTCTAGCCGCGAGGTTTTTTAATCGCAATTCTGTAACACACGGAATCATAATACAGATGCGGTTTAAAATCGCAGTACAGTCAGCCGCTACTGCCGCTAACAGTTTGACCTTTGTTTGGCAGTTTTCATAATTCAAGTATTACCACTATCGTGCGGTCAACTGCACAGTACGCGGTTTAACTCAATTATGAGTTAAGCTCGCCTTTGTACATGTAATTTCAAAACTATTATGTATTGTTGTGATTTTCTTGTGTGCAATAAAGAATAAGAATCAAAATGTAAAAACCTTGCGGCTAGAAACCGCAGTGCGGTGTAGCCCTTTCGGTGTCAGCGACTATCAACTCTAGTAGTCTCGATGTATAGCAATATTAATGATCGTAGATATATTTAATATCGGTTTGGGAAACGAAAACAAATGAAAAGGTTGGTATTTTATCTATTTTTACAGTATAGGCAAAATATAGATGAAATTGTATTTTAAATGTTAAAGTAATAATTATTTCCGTCCTAACTATGGTAGAATCTGTTTTAGGAATGATTTATCAAAATCAACTTTCTGTTCAATCTTATAGGCGTTACAATTCGACAAGTTTATTCTTTCATCACAAAGATTTTTTTTTTAAATAAATAAAGTAAGTACTTGTGCTTATGCGCATATCATAAGCGAATTTTAAAGTACCATCCACCCTTATTTAACCTCTATTACGGAATTTTGCGAAAAAGTACTTACCTAGTTTTATATTTTTTTTAAACAGTAGTCTTTTTAAATCTTCAAAATATTTCTTTGTTCTTCAAAGTAAAACACTATACATTGCGCAATTTCGATTTCCAAACTTAAAAATATAGTTTGAACCTTCCCAAACCGATATTGAAGAAAAAAAATGTGAATACACAGCACTGTAGTGATATGCGTAACTGAGCTTCTAAAAGATTAACAATTGTTTTATACACTAAAACATACATTATGTAATAATAAATACTTGTATTATTTTACCATCGTCTGCAGACGTGGTGAGTCTTATGTCATTTTGTTGTAGCTAAATAAAGAGAATTCATACAAAAGTTTAGTTTTCTTCATTTATTTTACTTTGTACAATGATTCATTAAATATCATGCTGATGGTGGCGTTAGTGTCGGATAATTCCCTTCAATATGGTTGAGTTAAGCGATGGCTTATGCTCGCGTCATGCCATGACGGGTGCCGTCTGTCGGGACGGGACAGGTCAGCTCCTACATACTATGGCAACTCTTTTTACGTTTATATCTAAAGGCAATATTCTCACTCTTAATCTCTTGTTTATTTCTGGCATTAACCTACATTATACTCACATTATTTGAATAAATTTGATTTGAATTTTAAAAAGAGTATCCATGGAGTTTCTTGCTGGTTCTCCTCCATAGGACCCACAATTTGGAACCGTGCAACTAGAGCCTGTCGTTTCAAAAGTTCCCTAGGTTTAGGTATTAGGTTTATTTGAAATAAAAAACATTTGGTTATGATTGATTTTGGCGATGCTTGGGCTCCCCCATTGCTTGGGCCTATGTCCAGCAGTGGACGTCTTTCGGCTGAAATGATGATGATGATGATGATGATTTTGATTCAAAACTCCTGTGTGTTCGAAGCGTTTTTCAACAAGTTTTTTTTTATGTGTAGATAGATAGATAAAACGTTTATTTAGTACAAAAACAAGACACAGGACATACAAGTAAAAATACAATAAAAAAGTGAGATATGTTTCTCAGTATTGTACCAAATGGGTAACATCTTTCCTCTCGCTTTCCTGCAATCTGTAGGAGTGATTTCGTGAAAAGGGACGGAAGTGTGTAACAGGAAGCCGGAGAAGCGCGCACTATTTGATTTGACCAATGAGCGCGCGCGTGGTGCTAGAGTTGGCCGTCAGATGCTAATATATGTGTAAACTATATTAATAAATGTATTTACTGTTGATAATTAGTGTCTGAAAAAAGTGCAGATCATTAAAAAAAATGCAAGTGAGTAATAATGAATAATTATTGGAATAAATATTTCAGTATTTAGCTTTTTTTTAATTTTTAGGTAAATTTCTATCGCTGCTCAATTGATATTTTAAATTTTGATTTTAAAAAAAGCAAATTAAGTAATTACACGGATAATTTCTTAAATATTTATAATTGCAGAAATGGGTGCGGGATGTCAGATGTTACACATAATGTGCGACTTATTAGGCTCGCTCCTTTTTTTTAAGCTGCCGAAACGTTCAGCCTGTTTGGTTTGAAATTAACTTGCAAGATTGTTAGACAGACGGCACAGACATAGTCAAAAATGTCTGACGACTAACAGAAAAGCGAGATTGAGTATAGGTATAAGTTTAATAAAAAAACCGGCCAAGTGTGAGTCGGACTCACGCAGTAAGGTTTTCTTACCACCTATTGACCTGATACCCAATAGAAATTGATTTAATTTACGAGAGTTCAGAGACAAATATGAATTTTTAAATCTCTTTCTTACGCAGGTACCACCACATATATCTATTTGCTCTATTTTTAGTATTTGTTACTAAACTACATAGTATGCACTATAATCAGACCAAGTTTGAGTCTGGTATGTATTACCGTTTTGAAGATACAACAGGAACATAAACGTTGAATAAAATGCATGTTTTTCGACGTTTCTTGTATGGGGACCCCCTTTGGTTTTAGACTTTATTTTATTTTTATTATTTGTCGTTGATAGTAGTCATAGCAACACATATTCTCAGAAAATTTCAACCATCTACCTATTACCGTTCAAAAGATACATCCCTGTGACAGACAGATGGACGGACGGACAACGTAGCGAGAGTAATAGGGTTCCGTTTGCCACCCTTCGGGTACGGAACCCTAAAAATAAAAAATTGAATTGAATGATAGGCAATAGGCAGCAGTTAAGCAATAAAATCGTCTAAAGTCAGTACCTAGTGTCCTCTTTTCCTAGCTAGTAATTAATTTTGTGATAGATTAATGCCTTGGTCACACGTATCGAGTAGAGTGGCCAGAGAGTGCACGCATTCGGTCGGCTGCGAACAACACAGCAAGGACACGTCTTTGTATTTTTCACAGTCGACCGAGTGCGTGCACTCTCTCGCCACTCTACTCGGTACGTGCGATCAAGGCATAATGATTTTCATCATGTAAAGTCCGCAAAGTGCAGGTAGGTACGAGTTTCTAGTTATTGAAAACGCTTATTACACTACGCGGTATTCAGCGCGCGGTGCTAAGACTGTCTTGGAATCTTATTTTTACAGCTCGCTATTACACCAGACTAACTATCGCACGCTAACTCATTTCAAGGCGTACGTCAGACGACGCAGACGCTTGGCACGAACTTACGTTACGCGATATTTAAGCACCAAAAAATCTATAAGTACTTATAAACTTCTAGAAGTACTCGGAGGCCTTCTAACCGAAGTTCTTTATGTGGTCTTGAAGTTTTTTTGCTATATAAAAAATAAGGATGTATTATTTATAAGGTCCTACGTTACTAATACGAAATATTTTAAGACATACATTTATGAATGCTACAGAACTCATCAATCTGTTAAAATCTTGATGGTTTTTCTGCTTTAAATAAGTAAGTCACGATATAAGTCGATCACGTTTAGAAGTACATCATTTTCTATATAGCATACCATTTGAATAGCGAGCATACCGCACTACACACCCTTCTTAAGACGTCCGTCCGCTGCGGTCAGCTATATAATGTACTCTGTGGCTGCGGTTGCCGCGCGCCGACTGAGCGGTCTTGCAGACCAGTGTTGCCAGCTGGCAAGTTTAAAACTATCGCAGATCTAGGAAAAAAATATCGTATAATTATCGCATACGCTTTCTTATACAAAATTGTAATCATATTGATATTTTAAGGTTTATGTCCAAAGCTTCTAACGATTAGTGTGTTCTTGTTTAACACCAGCTGTGCGTTGTAAATTGCAAAGCTATTTTTTAACCGACGACAAAAAAGGAGGAGGTTATCAATTCAACGCGTACCCATAACTTTTTATAGAGTGGTCCGATTTTGATAATTCTTTTTTTGATGGATAGGGTGTGTCTCGAAGTTGGTCCCATTTAAATTTCAAAATCAAAATCCACCCCTAAGGGTAGGAAAACAGGGGATGAGTGCTTGTTCACCCACTGAATTCTTACCTGTTAACCGATTTTGTTGAAACTTAGCATACATAAATGTAGTTCTAGACACTACAACATAATGGAGAGCTGGAGTTAGATTTTAGCCGCAAAAAAAATCAAAATAAAACTTTTTAACAAAAAATTTACCGACGAAATCAGAAACTGAAAAGCGAAAAATAAAATGAAGCTATTAGTCTTTTCCTAACTAAACGAATGTAAATAACTAATTATGAGTCGGCGGCAAACAAACAATCAACGAAGATCATTAAATTACTTTAATTAAATAATAAAAATTATTATACAACGTGTATCAGAAAAGCGTGGTAATATTTGAAGAGCTTATTTAGGGGATGCTATCGAACAATTTTTACTATGGGACCAACCCTGAAATCGCGAAAAAAAAAACAGCTGATCCTTACATTTTATCGAGCGACATCGATGATTTAGTAGGGATCAGCTGATATTTTTTTCGCGATTTCAGGGTTGGTCCCATAGTAAAAATTGTTCTATGCTATGGCCTGAATGAGCTCTTAAAATATGACCACGCATTTCTGATACACGTTGTATATATATATATATATTTTTTTTTTTTTTGTTAAAATGTTTTTGTTTTACAAAAACCTTCGCGGGCTCTCGCACAACAACTCACCAAGATTGTCATTGCCAAAGAGTCTTTGCAATCGGATGATTGTTATAAGAACACGTACGGGGACGCATGTATGCAGTTGAAAGCAAAATATAGTTTTTTTTTTCGGCTTTTTTGTGCATCTTGTTCAGTCTGTCGTATATGCGTCACACATAGTGAGTGAAAGAGACAAAAATTTATGCCTTAGCTTATGCTTTTGGTTGTTGTCACTCTGCCTCAAAATTATCGCAGTGCTACTTAAATTATCGTATGAATTAGTAAAACTATCGTGCGATACCTTGCTATTATTTTTTATCGCAAAGGACTTGAAATTATCGTAAATTTACGATAATTATCGCACGTCTGGCAACGCTGTTGCAGACTAACTCTTATTACACCATGCGATAGTTAGTCTGCAAGTCTGCAAGTCTCGCCGCGCGCGTTCGGTCGCGCGGTATTTAGACTCGGCGAGACTAAGTGTTATTACACTACACGGTCCAATGATATTATATACTAGCTTTTACCCGCGGCTCCGCTCGCGTTAAATTCTGCTAACCCACGTCAGTCCAGTCCAGTCCAGTCCATTCCAGTCCAGTCCACTGTCCCACTGTCCCGCTGTCCCGCTGCCCTGCTGCCCCACTGCCCCACTGCCCCACTGCCCCGCTGCCCCGCTGCCCCGCTGCCCCACTGCCCCGCTGCCCCGATGCCCTCTGCCCCGCTACCCCACTGCCCCGCTGCCCCACTGCCCCACTGCCCCGCTGCCCCACAGCCCCGCTGCCCCGCTGCCCCGCTGCCCAGCTGCCCCACTGCCCCGCTACCCTACTGCCACACTGCCCCGCTGCCTCACTACCCCGCTGCCTGGCTGCCCCGCTGCCCCACTGCCCCGCTGCCCAGCGGCCCCGCTGCCCCACTGCCCCTCTACCCCACTGCCCCACTGCCCCGCTGCCCCACAACCCCATTGCCACACTGCCCCCCACTGCCTCGCTGCCCCGCTACCCCACTGCCCCTCTGCCCCACTGCCCCGCTGCCCCACTGCCCCGCTGCACCGCTGCCCCGCTGCCCCGCTACCCCACTGCCCCGCTGCCCCACATCCCCACTGCCCCGCTGCCCCAATGTCCCGCTGCCCCACAGCCCCGCTGACCCACTGCCCCGCTGCCCCACTGCCCCGCTGCCCCGGTAACCCACTGCTCCGCTGCCCCACAGCCCCGTGCCCCGCTACCCCACTGCCCCACTGCCCCGCTGCCCCACGATCACACTGACCCACTGCCTGCCCTGCAGCCCCACTCCCCTACTGCCCCGCTGCTCCGCTACCCCACTGCCCCGCTGCCCCGCTGCCCCGCTGCCCCACTGCCCCGCTAACCGACTGCCCCACAGCCCCGTTGCCCCACTATCCCACTGCCCCGGTACGCCATTGCCCCGCTGCCCCACTTTCCCGCTGCCTCGCTGCCCCGCTGCCCCACAACACCACTGCCTCGCTGCCCCGCTGCCCCACAACCCCACTGCCCCACTGCGCCACTGCCCCACTGCCCCACTGGCCCACTGCCCCGCTGCCCCGCTGCCCCACTACACTACTGCCCCACTGCCCCACTGTCCCACCGTCCCACTGCCACTGTCCCACTATCCCACTGTCCCACTATCTCACTATAACACTATCGTCCCGTCCCATGTCCCATGTCCTGTCCCATGTCCCATCCTATGTCCAGTCCCATGTGCCGTCCCACTGTCCTGTCCCATGTCCCGTCTCATGTCCCGTCCCATTTCCCGTCCCATGTTCCGGCTCCTGTCCCGTCCACTGTCCCGTCCCCAGTCCCGTCCCCTGTCCCGTCCCGAGTCCCATCCCCAGTCCCATCCCCTGTCCACTCCACTCCACTCCACTCCATCGTACATTACTATCCGCTCGTGCAAATGCATAGAAGCTTCGATCTGTCGGGTGAGTACGCATCCCACGAATTAATTTTTTTATTTTTTTCTTTCTTTCTTTCTTTCTCAAAACCCATACCAGTTTTTAAGTCAGATCATCAGCTTTCAAACAAAAAAAAAATCATCAAAATCGGTCCAGTAGTTTTAGCGTGATGCTGGAACAAACAAACAAACAAACAAACAGACGTTTACAATTTTATAATAGTTAAGAAGTACAGATGAGTGACTAGCGCGAATGTCTGAAGACTCGAAAACAAGCTAATTGTGACATCTTGCTATTAGTCCGCGTCAAGGCAAGGCGCCGAGCGTAACCGATGACAAAAAATTACAAAAATGCCGTCGTGTATGTACAGAAAGTGTACTAATTATGACATGAAAGCAAAAAAAAACAAAAAGGGATCAAATACCACTTGTAAGTACAAAAAATTATTTGCATTATAGGCGTATTTCTATTAAAAACAATAAATATTTTTTGTTCCGAGAGCGATAAGACAAATAATAGATTATAAAGATGCAGATGCGACTCGTAGGCAGAAAAGTGGTACGTTCAGTATTATCGTCCGGCGACGCACGGAGCGTACTTTGGTCGTTCAGTTACTCAGGTCCGTATAACAGAACATTCCTCAAGTACAGTTTGATCTATCAACTGATCGTTAAATCGTTAGATTTTGCTTCGTATGCGTATATGCGAAATAATACAATAAATTATCGATTATCGAGATTATAGAGCTAGGTTAATCTTTTTATGAGTATTATTCAGTAGATATATTATTATAATAAAACAAAGTTTAACCGGATTAAATCGCGTATGTTATTTAACTTGCCCTAGACAAACCCAACCATTTTCTTCGATTCGATAAACCACAAGTTCTGGCAAAGGAAAACCGATATGTACCTAGAATGCTCCGTGAGGCTATTGAAATTAAAAAACATCCTAATTTTAATAGAGAAGATGGTTGGCAGCTACCACCTGTTTGGAACACAGTCCTAAAAATAATCAAGTCCCAAACAGCATGCAACACTGTAAAAGATAATGATATTGTGAGTGATTACTGCGTGCATCGAAACGAATTTAATTAATAAATATTGTACGGTAGATTAAAATATTTTTTTAGAAATATCTGTAAAGACGATTGTCATCTTAGTCTACCTGCGACCACGAAATGCTGCAAAGCTTTCGAAACGTCAGGGAAACCAATTTACGGCCAAAATTAATATCCAATCTATCTACGATTTTCACTACTAGAGATAGGAATTTGACATAAGCTCCATACAAAATATGTCAAATTTCTATCTCTAGTAGGGTAAATCGTAGATAGATTGGATATTAATTTTGGCCGTTAAATAATATATACGCGATTTAATCCGGTCACGGACCAGTAAGCCTCAAGACGCCGCTTAAACAAAGTTTTGCATGAGAAAGCAGTCGTAAAATGTTGGCGGGGACCGGGAGGCGGTGGACGGTGGGTTATGATTGGTCGGCTCAAAAGTACGGTGGTACGATTCCCTATGATTGGTGCCGCTCGCTGTAGGACTGACGTCCTGATTGGCCGCGGGGCGTATGATATGCTGTGCTACTGCATATGCGTTGTGACCGGGGGTGTCCGGCTAAGCGGCGTCTAGAGGCTTACTGGTCTGTGAATCCGGTTAAGCTTTGTTTTATTATAATGTGTAGTGATCGCGAAAACCTAAGAAGTTATTAGATATATTGTTATTTTTTTATTGATGTACAACGCGAAATAGAGCTACAATTTGTAAAAACCCCCATAAGAAATTTTTAATTTCTCTGACTACCCGGTAGCATTCATCTTAAAAAGCATACAACTTAATGGTTGAATTCCCCGCACCAGACAGGATCATCATTATTTCAGATTTGTATCTATTTTGTTAGTAAATATTGACCTGGGCCGCGTTTAATATTATCACCCGATGTCGTCGGATGACACTCGGAGCGATCCTTGGGCGTTCGTTTGTATGATCACTCTGAGTAACTGATCGACCAAAGTACGCTGCGGGCATCGTCGGACGATAATACTGAACGCGGCCTAATGTTAGTAAATTACGAATTTTAAATTGAGATCAATTTAATGAAAGCTTAGTTTATGTAATTTATACTGTCACAGGGGTATATATGGGGTATAATCCAGGGTTGATAAAAATCATGACTTTTTGTTAATGACAGACATTTTTTTTTTTTAATAAATTAAATCATGATTTATTTGTTTTTTTTTTGACTTTTTAAGATTTTTACTTGATTTTTATTATTTACATACTCTTAACTGATAATATTCCAAATATTGTCTCAAAAATCCCAATGGTTCCGAAGAAAAACTAGATAAGTAAAAAAAAACATTTTTTATCTCCAAAATTAGTTACCTATTATTTTTAAATGGTTTTCATAAATGTTAATCTACTGACATAGAATCTTCCATATTTATGACAAAAATTACTACGTCAAAATAAAAAAACAAAACTTGAAGAAGACCTACTCCTTATTTACCTTAAACTCTTACCTACTTCTTCACTTATTATGAATATTTTTACGAAAAGTTTTACTAGTATGCAACTTTGTAAGAATTAAAAAAAACCATAAATTAATCTTAGTATGACAGTAATAATTAAAAGAGCCTCCACGAGTGACGATATTTAATTGATCGTCCGGCGCACCCTGGGCAGTCAGTCCCGCTATCAACCTGCTGACTGGCTAATATTTTCCCCACGACATGAGCTATTATCATTATGTAGCTCATGTCGACACGAAGAAGAAGAAGTAGTAATTAAGTACAGAAATGTAGGAAACAGTAATAAAAACAATAATAACAGTATTAACAGTATTATAGACCAGTAATAAAAATTACTGGTCTCAGTTCCGAAAAGTAAATTCAACATCTAATAGAAGCATCTCCTAACTCGATTTTCTTGACTATTTGTAGTTTGAATGCAATATTTTTATTCAATATTCAGTAAAAAATAAAAACTGTATACATTTTAATATGAATTTTTCGTATCTAGTCCCATAACATTATGATTTAAATAAATCAATGAAATTTTATGGAAAAAATAAAGTATGTCAAAAAAATCATTTTTATAAAAAATAAATACTATTAAAGTTGGGCATAATACTTGCCGCGTAAAATACTTGTACCTTCTGTTTTTCGTTAATCTATGCCAAAAGTGCTGTGATTAGCTACTCTGCATGCTGCTGCGTGCTGTGATTGGCTACCCTGCGTGCTGCTGTGTGCTGTGATTGGCTGGCCTAAATAACCACATACACTACACGTAGCTGACAAACACTAGCTGTCTTTTTTGTTCATATTGGTTTACATACACCATCTCTTTCACACGACACGGCAATGTTGTGAAATGTAAGGCCTACCCCGCACTGCGATTTTTCCTCGCGCGAATTTTTATCGCAAAATCTGTAACACATGGAATCATATGCAGGTGCCCGCACTGCGAATAAAAATCGCGCTGCAAGAAAACATTTGCCGCAGATTACGCGCGACAACGCGCGACAGTATTCTGTAACACATGGAATCATATGCAGGTGCCCGCACTGCGAATAAAAATCGCGCGTTACGGTATGGGGGGGCGTCGGGGGTCGGGGTAAATAGGTGCCAGTCGGTCCGCCGACTCCGCGGCAGGCGGCAGCTCTCAGTCACGCATCAATGCACAGACCAAGTAGAGATGCTACGCATCAGACGACAATCTCCGAACAAGAAATTTGGTCAATAGGGAACCAAAGAGTAACCTCAATAATAGAAAATGACAAGCACAGATAATACATTTTTTTCAACTTCCAACCAAGCAAAAGGTTTTTAAATTTCGGCCTTGGATACAAGGCTTTTGCCTCTTATTCATGCGTAGGTAGGTACCTATACATGCATTGCTAATATTTTATTTTTTATAGTGAAAGTGAAATAAAAACCATTACTTTTACATAAATCTGTTTATTTTTCAATTTTCTCCCAACATTGTTTTTTTTTCAGTTATTTCTAATCAGAATAAAATTCTACATTTTCTTGTTTGATTTGCATCCACAGGATCTTCCTAGCCACAGGAGTCATCGTCTTCAGTGTTGAAGGGACTGTTATTTGATTGTACATTACCTGCAAGGAAAATTAAGGCTTTTAACTACTTGGTTTTACATTAATATCTACAATGTTATAATTGCATTTACATAAATCAAACAAAATGAAAGAAAGAAATAAAATAATTATTTTAATCTTGTTTCAGGCGAGAGAAAAAATAACACATCAACAATAAAATTAAAAATAATATGCCTGTAAAAGACTAAAAAGGCCCCCATCTCAGCATATGCTACAACACCGAAATGTTGCAGCACTGGTTTTCAGATGGGTCCCGGAATGAACATTATAACCTAGTAATTTAAAGTATAGCCTAGTGGTTGAATACTTGCCATCCTTGCAGGGGGATCTGAGTTCGTACCCGGCCCACACCTCTGGCTTTTCGAATTCAAGTGCGAATGAGAATTTGATTGTCACTTTTTACTTTAACGGTGAACGAAAACATCGTGAGGAAACCTACCCACTTGAGAGTGCTTCATACAGTTCTTGATAGTGTTTAGTCCACCAACCCGCAGTAGGCCAGCATGGTGAACTCAGGCCTGAATCCTTCTGAGAAGAGGCCCGTGCCCAGAAGTGGAACAGTAACGGGCTGATAATAATGAACCATTTTTTAATAGAAATGTCTTTAGAACATTACCCTGCCTACCGTCATGCTCAAACATTTCTCAGTTGATTGTGACATTCACACACAGCTTACTTTGTTGAGGCTAACTTATAATATTATTATTCATATTATTTTGTTTTTAAATATAAATGCCATTAAAGAAAATGAAAAAAGCTGTTGCTTACCTCATTTAACAAATGATTTCCAACAAAACTGTATGTAGGCGGTGGCATCTCAGTATCTGAAATAATAAAAATTAGTTTTACAACAGCATTAATATTATTAAGATTCCACACCCGAAGGGTCCAAATGGAATCCTATTGCTGTGGCCATGGGCAGATCCAGGATTTGTTTCTGGGAGGGGCATAAGGGCCAGATTGGCAAGGAGTACTTAGAAGTGTCCCCTATAGTATTGCATTATGTGTGATATTTTATGATTTCCAACTTGCGGTAGCATGTAGTATACTTATGTTTGCAAAAAGAAACAAATAATATTCAAGCGGTATTGTATTAATCTCCCAACTCCTAGTTTTATTTGAACCATCTGGTGGGAAGGGCTTGTTTCCCTGTGTATCAATTCATTAAGCTTCGTTTGGCCCGCAGAAGCCTGAAATAATCGTTTTCTGTAGTGTGTACTGCATGCAGATTGAAAAGTTCATTGTCAAATATTACACTTTAACATTGAAATGAAATATATTATTATTTGCTTACCTGATGTGATGATATAACAGTGGCTTGATGTGCTAGTGGCTAGTAGTAGGCTTGTTTGTTGGGCAGACGTTAACAATCATTTCGTAACCGTAATTCGAAATGTACGTTTTTATTTAGTTATATTAAACTTTGTAGAAAACTGAATAGTATATTTCAACTTTTAAATGGGATAGGTACATAGTTTAGACTGCCCATTTTACAAAGAGTTAATTACAAAGAGAATTACTTCAATAATTGAGATTATACTTGTATACTCTACACATAGGTATATAACAACAACAAAGAGAATATATCAACAATATAATATATATAGACCAGAAGGGGAACGCCGAGGGGGACGAAGTAACTGTCAAAATCTATTATTGAACCCATCTAGAATCATAGACATAACGTTGAAAATTTTTGTTCTAAGATTACTACCCGTGCATCAATGTTTGTAGTAGGATGTCGCGCTCTCCGTCTCACGCTCCGGCGTGGCAGTGCCAGAAAACGATGTCGATATAGAGCAATTAATAACGTAATATCTGTTTTTTATTATTTGCCTTCTTTAGTAAACAATCTTGGCATGTCTTTTTAATGCAATTCGTCAATAATAATTATCAAAAGACATTATGTTAACAATTTCACACACTAAATAACATTTATTAACCTAATTACATGTGCAGAACTAGTAATTATATATTATCAGTAGTTATTTGAATAAAGAGACGTGCTAAGATTGTTTACTAAATAAGACAAGAGTTAAGAGTTTTGACGACGTCTGTGGTTTAGTGGTTCGAGTATCGGACTGCTAATCACGAAGTCGTGGGTTCGATTCCTACAGGGCACAAATATTTGTGTGATAAACATAAGTGTTGGTCTGGGTGTTTATATAAGTATTATATCCATTGTCGAGTACCCATAGTACCTGCTTAGTTTGGGACTGTGTAATGTGTGTGACTGGTGCTGTGTAAAATGTACCAAAACTATTTATTTATAAAAAAAGACGAGAGAAAAAACAGAACACAATGTGTTATTGAAATAACTGAAAATCTCTATGGGGTCATTGTACTCATCAGTATGAACAACTTTTACAGCGGGACCAACTGTGAAATCACGAAAAAAATATCTGCTGTCCTCTACATTTTTGTTCACATGAATCGACATATACAAATGTCGTATCTTGGTAGGTTATTTATAGCAGGACCAACTACACGTACTACATTAATGGACGATTCTTTTGTCATTCTGTAATATCCGAAAAATTCCTTACATTTTGTCGATTTATATGAACACAAATGTAGGGAACAGCAGTTATTTTTTTGGCGATTTCAGAGTTGGTCCCATAGTAAAAGTTGTTCATACTGATGAGTACAATGACCCCATAGGTTTTCAATAACATATATACGTGTTATTGAAAACCTCTTAAGGGGTCATTGTACTCATCAGTATGAACAAGTTTTACGTTTACGATTTTAGCGTACTACGCGACAATACTATTGACATACAACGTGTTATTGAAAACCTCTTAAGGGGTCATTGTACTCATCCGTATGAACAACTTTTACGTTTACGTTTTTAGCGTACTACGCGGCAGTACTATCGACATACAACATGTTATTGAAAACCTCTTAAGGGGTCATTATACTCATCCGTATGAACAACTTTTACGTTTACGTTTTTAGCGTACTACGCGGCAGTACTATCGACATACAACATGTTATTGAAATTGAAAACCTCTTAAGGGGTCATTATACTCCTCCGTATGAACAACTTTTAGTACTATTACGTTTACGTTTTTAGCGTACTACGAGGCAATACTATCGACATACGAGTTATGACGTGATAATGAAACCTCTTAAGGGGTCATTACTCTCATCCGTATGAACAACTTTTACGTTTACGTTTTTAGCGTACTACGCGGCAGTACTATCGACTATCGACATAAGACGTGTTATTGAAAACCTGTTAAGGGGTCATTATACTCAGACCTATGAACAAGTTTTAGTACTATTACGTTTACGTTTTTAGCGTACTACGAGGCAATACTATCGACATACGAGTTACGACGTGATAATGAAACCTCTTAAGGGGTCATTATACTCATCCGTATAAACAACTTTTACGTTTACGTTTTTAGCGTACTACGCGGCAGTACTATCGACATACAACATGTTATTGAAAACCTCTTAAGGGGTCATTATACTCCTCCGTATGAACAACTTTTACTATGGGACCAACTCTGAAATCGCCAAAAAAATAACTGCTGTTCCCTACATTTGTGTTCATATAAATCGACAAAATGTAGGGAATTTTTCGGATATTACAGAATGACAAAGGAATCGTCCAATAATGTAGTACGTGTAGTTGGTCCTGCTATAAATAACCTACCAAGATATGACATTTCTATATGTCGATTCATGTGAACAAAAATGTAGAGGACAGCAGATATTTTTTTCGTGATTTCAGAGTTGGTCCCATAGTAAAAGTTGTTCATACGGATGAGTATAATGACCCCTTAAGAGTTTTTCAATAACATGTTGTATGTCGATAGTACTTTCGCGTAGTACGCTAAAAACGTAAACGTAAAAGTTGTTCATACGGATGAGTGTAATGACCCCTTAAGAGGTTTCATTATCACGTCGTAACTCGTATGTCGATAGTATTGCCTCGTAGTACGCTAAAAACGTAAACGTAATAGTACTAAAACTTGTTCATACGTCTGAGTATAATGACCCCTTAACAGGTTTTTAATAACACGTCTTATGTCGATAGCATTACCGCGTAGTACGCTAAAAACGTTATCGTAAAAGTTGTAAATACGGATGAGTATAATGACCCGTTAAGAGATTTTCACTAACACGTTGTATGTCGATAGTATTATTGCGTATTACCCTAAAAACGTAAACGTAAAATTTGTTCATACGGATGAGTACAATGACCCCTTAAGAATTTTTTTTAATAACACGTTGTATGTCGATGCAGTCGATGTATAACCACGTAGCGTAGTACGCTATCGATATACGTGTTATTGAAATCCTGTTAAGGGGTTATTGTACTCATCCGTATGAACAACTTTTTTACTATGGGACCAATCCTGAAATCGCGAAAAAAAAATGTTCATATGGATGAGTACAATGACCCCTTATGAGGTTTTCAATAACACGTTATATGTCGATAGTATTGCCGCGTAGTAAGCTATCGACGTTCAACGTGTTATTGAAAACCTCTTAAAGGGTTATTGTACTCATCCGTATGAACAACTTTTACTATGGGATCAAACATGAAATCGCAAAAAAAAAAGTTATAAAATAAAATAAAAATGTCTAACGGCCAAAATTAATATCCAATCTATCCACGATTTGCCCTACTAGAGATAGGAATTTGACATAAGCACCATACAAAATATGTCAAATTCCTATCTCTAGTAGGGCAAATCGTGGATAGATTGGATATTAATTTTGGCCGTTAGACATTTTTATTTTATTTTATAACTTTTTTTTTTGCGATTTCATGTTTGATCCCATAGTAAAAGTTGTTCATACGGATGAGTACAATAACCCTTTAAGAGGTTTTCAATAACACGTTGAACGTCGATAGCTATAAGTATATTGTGCCAAAAAATATACATAACATTTGGTACAAGTCGTCCACGTTACACCGGTTACACGTGCGTCTCAGTCGATCACTGCTTAGAACTGGCCACAGAGTACATTGAACTCAAGAAAATCGCGAGGATTTTAATCGCAGTGCGGGGTACCTAAAATTTTGTGCGCGAATAATTACAGCGCGAATAAAAATCGCTGTGCGGGGTAGGCCTTAGGGTATATCATATCTGTACTTATGTAAAATCATTGACACGGTCTCAAAGACAGTCTTAGCACCGCGCGCTTAATACCGCGTAGTGTAATAAGCGTTTTAGCAATCAATACCCCTAACCGTCCATTTTATAGGTTTTTGCTGTACCTGTATGTAGGTTGTAGATGTCAGATGTATCTTCTTTATTCCTAGGACGCTAGTGTATTAATTAGGTTTCTTATCGATTAAGTACCTATCTAATTGCAGTTTTGCATTTTGAAAAGACCTCGGACGAATTTTTGTCCTAACAGTGTCCAGAAAAATAAGTAGTAGGTACCTAATTATTCGTGATCGAATAAGAAATGAGGAGAATCGCAGGAGAACGAAAGTGACCGACATAGCCCGAAGAATTGCCAAGCTTAAGTGGCAGTGGGCGGGGTACATTGCTCGCAGAACAGATATAGCCGATGGGGCAGTAAATTTCTGGAGTGGCGACCGCGTACTGAAAGGCGCAGCGTGGGTAGGCCCAACACGCAAGGTGGACCGACGACCTGGTGAAGGTTGCGGGAATCCGCTGGATGCGGAAGGCGCAGGACCAGTCGTTGTGGCGATGCTTCGGGGAGGCCTATGTCCAGCAGTGGACGTCTTTCGGCTGAAATGATGATGATGACCTAATTATTCTATTGCGAATTATCTTTTTTTTTTTTTTTTTTTATGATTTATAGATCTGCTCTTGACCACAATCTAGACAGCTTTGTCAGGATGTGGTCGACGATGGAGCGAGCAAACCTATTAGGTGCCGATTCACTGATCAAAGTATCTAGAATAATCTAGATATAGGTGTGTGTAGCTCAGACCATGTGGCCTGAGGTGCATAGTTGAAAATCGTTGGTTGAAAAGAACACGCAATAGAAGTAGGTAGGTAGGTACCTTAGATTAAGAAGGTACCTACCTAAGTAAAAAGATCAGGTAACTTTTTTTGTTAGGTACCTACCTACCTACTGCCCGCAGGAGTTACTGGGTTAACACTAACCAGAACTAAATAAAACGATATTTAATATGAGAAGCTTACATTTATTTATTGCTTAAAAATAAAATCAGTCTCTTTAACAATACAAACTTTGATTGGATTTTAAAATTTCAAAACACGAACAAAATTTAAAACCACCAGAGATTAAAAAAATGGTAGGTAGTGGGTGGGTAGGTAACACTTGAAACTTCCTATTTCTCCTCAGTGCTGTTGCTCTGGTCCTTGATTTCCTTGCGGATGGGACCAGTCGGAGCTATGGGCACCTTCCTTTCTCCTTTGATAGCCTCTGGAACCTTCCTGGGAGCAGTGATGGTCAAGACACCGTCGGACGAGAGACGCGACTCAACAGTTTCGGGTGCGGCCCCATCAGGGAGAGCATACCGGCGCATGAACTGTCTGCTGATGAATCCATGCTCATCTTTCTTCTCCTCGTGTTTACCTTCAACAACGATGTACCCATCAGCTGTTTTCACAGAGATCTCTTCAGGCGAGAAATGCTGTACATCCAAGTTGATCTGTAACTTGTCTCCGTCGGCCTTGATGCTGGAGCCAACGTCCCTAGCTGCGGCAGCAAGGTGTCTCCAGGGTCTGTAGTATTCCCTTGTCAGCAGTGGTCCAACGGCAGCGGTGAGAAGATCGTCTGGAGTTAGAGCGAGGCCGAAGTGCTGGTCGACAAGACGGCGGGGGCTAGGGCGGTTCAAGCCAAAATCATCGAAGAAATATGGTAGCAGAGACATTTTAAAAAATATCGAGTCTTCGGATCTTTCCAGAAATTCAATGAGAAATCGCTTGGTATCGCTTTGAGAGCGCTTAGATGTTCACTTGTCGCTTGGTTACTCACAAACTCACAATTTCAACTGAATGCCGGGAACTACGTTGCGCGGCCTTTATATACTGGTAACAGCGCCATCTGGTATCTAGTAGAAAATGCTGGAAACAAAATATAATCAGCTGTGTGGTTCAGGACAGTTTAAGCCTGTGGTTCGCAATGTTGGTTTATTTGATTAAGTGAACACCAATTTTGTAGTAGACTTTATTGTATTAATAAATTGTACAATGATGTGGTTATTTTTTGTTTCAGTATTATTAGTTTGAGTAGAAGTAATATATATATTTAACTGTTATTTTAGACAACTTATTATTTTTTCAAAGTAATTTTTTTACGAACATGTTTTAGTGGTGGATACAAATGGTAGGTAATAAAAAAAAATTATGATATTTTAAAATAAACTTATTGATTAATGTAATTACTCCAAATTTCTAAGTCTTAACATGTCCCGTTTACTGTCTGAAATGTATCCCAAATCCCGACGTCGTCGTTTTGAGTAATTGGTAAAATTAAATATGTTTTTCTTTATTATTATGTAGGTACTTTGAAGAGTATTGTATCAAGTTTAACGGAGATTTTTAACATGAACCTTACCACTTTACACTTTTTACCCCCTCGAATGATTCCCGGTGCTTCAATGATTATTTATACCATGTTTCAAGACCACATTATTTTTCCCAAGTTTTGAGTGAATCAATCAAGTGAAAAAGATTTACCGCAGAAATTTTAATATTCCATTTTACCCCCTTAAGGGAAGATTTTCAAATTCAAATTCAAATTAACTTTATTTGCTCAAAATGTGGTACAGAGGATGGTACATTCTAAATAGGTGCAAAGACACATATTGCCATATATACACAGCATGCAATTTTTTACAAAATACGTTAATCAATTTAACTAAAGTAGTAATAGCTATCACTGGACCGATTGTTATCTTTAATAAACAATTATTATTATTATAAAACTCGAAAACTTTCTCACATCCCACATTGCTTTTTTTACAGTAAAATAATTCCTCAAACGTTTCTAACTGAATAAAAAATAAAAAACATGCGACCCGCAGGCTGCGCATTGAGCGGCCCTGCACCTTATCGGGATTACTGACCTACGAGAATCGTCGAGAAATATCGCGCGCCGCCTCCCTTCACCGAGTTCACGTTCGATGTTGTTCCACAATGTTCTTGAAACCTCGCATCGGTAATAATATCATGTACCTACAAACAATTGCAGATACGCTGAGCAGCTGCCACCGAAATAAAAATTGGTTGCCGTACTATTACTACCTGCGTTGGTAAATGTGATTGAATTGAATAGATTAAATAGCTGCAAATATCGATGTCGATGAATAACCGCCCTTAAAGACATATTGTGTACAATTTCAATGTTTAAAGTAGAAAGGCAGACGCCGTTTTCTTAAAGGAGTTAAAACTGGTTTTGACTGCCATATCTATATAGGCTTAGACCACCTTTTTTCTGTTGGTCTAAGTATATAGGTATATATGCCATATATATGGACTGCCATCATGATCAAACACCCATATCCATAGCCAAAGTTATTTTAGTTCCCATCATAGTTCCAATATTTTCCAATAGTCCTGCATCCACAGCCTGCACCTTCCCGAGACGGAATAATAATATGACTGCGACCACGAAATGCTGCAAAGCTTTCGAAACGTCAGGAAAACCAATTTAATTAATATACGCGATTTAATCCGGTTAAACTTTGTTTTATTATAATAATATGACTATTTATTTATTTATAAACTACAGTACAGTCAACAGGTACAGGTCAATTTAAGTACCTTCTAGATTGAGCGACAGATAAATCTTGAATTTGACGTGGGGTCTCTCTGTCTAGAGCAAAACCCAGACTGTACTATCATTGTACTATATTCGGTTCGTGCCCCATCCCATCATAGGTAGATTAAAGTTGTCTGTGGTTAGTTCTTAGATTAACAATAAAATTGATCGAAGGGTTAGTTCAATGATTTTCTATGTGGCTTTTTAATAAAAAGGAATATTTTGCCACTAATGGCGCAAGCTAAGAAATAATGCTATTCTGCCGCAAGAAGTTGTTAGCTTTTAAAACACTTTAGAAAATCATTGAGTTACCTACGTGGGACACTCAGAAAGTTTTGCGAAACTAAAAAAAATTGTTCTATACGTACATATATTTTTATCAAATCTTTTCAAAGTACTTTCCACCAGCCTCTATACAAAGATTCATGCGCCTAAACCAGTTTTCAAAACACTTTTTCCAGTCCGCCGCAGACACCTCGTTTACAGCCTGCTCGAACGCAGCCAGCGCATCTTCCGGCGACGAAAATTGTATCCCTTTGAGCTGATTTTTTATTTTTGGGAATAAAAAGAAGTCACACGGTGCTAGATCAGGGCTGTAAGGAGGGTGACCCAGGAGTTTGACTGGCGTGCTGTCCAGGAAGTCCCTCGTTTTGAGTGCGGTGTGCGCAGGTGCATTGTCGTGGTGGAGCAGTAGCCCGCGGAGCCCTGTGTTTGGTCGCTTGTTGCTTATAACAGAGAAAACTTCTGGCAAACATTTGGTAGTATACCATTCGGCATTAATGCTTCTTTGATCCCGTAAGGGAATTGATACCAAGTGGCCAGTCAAATTAAAAAAGCTAGCGATCAAAATCTTACCCCCGCTTCTAGATCGCTTCACTTTGGTAGGCGTTGGCTCATTTTGAAACACCCAAACAGTCGACTGGCGCTTGGTTTCTGGGTCGTATTGATAAATCCAGGACTCATCACCTGTAACGATGTCGAAAACACGCCGAGACGAGCCTGCTTCAAATTTGTTAAGCATATCACGGCACCATTCCACCCGGGCCTGCTTCTGAGCATCGGTGAGGTTGTGCGGCACCCAGCTTGATACTATCCTCCTCACGCAAAGATGGCTGTGTAGAATCTCGTGAACGCTTCCCGATCCAATCTTCAATATGTGTTGAATCTCCTGATATGTAATTCGCCTATTGTCTTGGATTAAATTTTTCACTGCTAGCACGTTTTCTTCGGTAACAGCCGTCAAAGGGCGACCGCTTCTTTCGTCATCCCCCAAAGTTGGTCGACCGCGCTTGAATTCGTTATACCAACGATACACGGTTGCCTTGGAAGGGCCTTCATCCATGAATGCCATTTGAAGTCTATCGTACGATTCATCCGGTTTCAGGCGACACTTGAAATCGTATAAAATCATAGCTCTAAAATGTTCCCGGCGCAGATCCATATTTCAGTGAGACACAATACTTTGAATTAACTCGCAAAAAATGTGGAGGGAAATTTTGAAATTGGAACTTACTTATTTTTACTTATAAATAATCATATTTTCGAAAAACATTATAACTGGCCAGTCTCCTATATATAAAAACTTTTTTTCGCAATACTTTCTGAGGGGCCTGGTACCTAGTTATTTTTGTTAGACAGGGTAGGTCTGTGGTAGGTAGACTTTAAGGTAAATGCTACAGGGTAGCCCGCGAAATTCAATTTTTTTGGCGATTTTTGCAAACTGTAGCTTTATTTCGGGTTGTATATCGGTCAAAATATGATTGGCGGAAATAATAACAATATATCTACTAAATAATATTCATGATAAATATTAACCTAGCTCTATACGCTGGAAAAGCTCAATAATATTAATTTACGATCAAATTATCGATTTTCGAGCTTGTACAGCTTATAGAGCTAGGTTGATATTTTTTATGAGTATTATTCAGTAGATATATTGTTATTATTTCCGCCAATCATATTTTGACCGATATACAATGCGAAATAAAGCTACAATTTGCAAAAAACACCAAAAAATTTGAATTTCGCGGGCTACCCTGTAGTATAGTATAGTATAACGGGCTGGTTTCCGCAACTCCACGATCAAGCGTGTATTTTGCGTACGGGGGCTACCCTGTAGCATTCACCTTAATTAAAATTATCTGCATAGACAAATGCCTCTATGATTATCTGATTATGCATAGATAATTATAAATATGTGATTATGCTTTTGTCAAACCATTGCAAAATTGAGGAATGAATTGCAATCACTCTGCAAACAATGCTGCAAACACTGGCTGCAAATTTGTTTACTAACATTCACTCATCGTGTGTCGATGTGAATTTTACGAAGTGAGTTTGTCTCGTTTCTGTTGTGATACTTGTGATAAATACGTACAGACATAAATTATTGTAACTCTGTGTGAGTCACATTTGTTAATGTTGCTGTTAAATTGATATTGATAATAATTAAATAATGACGCAACGCGGCCGCCACTGAGAACTTTCGTGAATATTCTACTCGCCACTAGATGGCGTTATTGATAAAGTCAATGTGTGAATTCAATGGTGTGACAAAATATATTTGTGCGGTCTGTATCTGTACGGTCTATTGCATTTATTTATGATAAAATGAATGCAATGAAATAATTTCTTGAGCAGGAATATTTATAAGTTAGGGAGTGCCATCAACAGCCTATCGCAGTCCATTGCTGGACATAGGCCTCTCCCAACATAGATTATACACTCTCCCAAGTTGCGCCACAACACTCGGGCTTCCGCCCTCCGTATCCAGTCCACCCCAGCTAGGTACCTACCTTCTTCAGGTCGTTAGTCCACCTGACTGGGGGGCGCCCAAAGACATTCAAATACCTAAGTAGGTACCTATTCATAGGCCCTACCGCAGAAAATCTAACCATTAGTTAGGCCCTACGCTGCGTTTGTTGATTCGCGGTCTCCACTCCGGCCATTGAGAGATATGGCCAGCCCAATAGCTCAATGCCACTCAGTGCACATTTTTTTTTTTTAACAGATTTTTACTACCTACCTAGGTGCTAGGTAATATGCAAAGACAATAAATAGGTATGAATATTTTTGGAAAAAGGAATTCCCTCACTTCCCTCATTATTTTCGTACTGTAGGTGGGTTTGTTCACTTTTTATGATTTGAGTAGAAATTATTATACTACTTACCTCCTACCTACAAGTAAAGTTAATAAAAACCATGGGGCTTGGCATAGTCATAGGTAGGTACTTATGGTCATGGCCATACTTAGAACTTCCTGAAATCCTGAACAACTCCAAAATCCGAGAGCAGTACAAAAGTAGGTCGTCATCATCCTCCGAGCCTTTTCCAGACTATGTCGGGGTCGGCTTCCAGTAGTTATACAACGTGATTGAAATAACTGAAAACTCTTAAGGGGTCATTGTACTCAACTTTTAACTACTATGGGACCAAAACTGAAATCGCGAAAAAAATATCTGTTGATCCTTACACACGAATAAATCGACAAAATGTAAGGATCAACTGTTTTTTTTTCGCGATTTCAGGGTTGGTCCCGTAGTAAAAGTGGTTCAAACTGATGAGTACAATGACCCCTTAAGAAGTTATGAGGTTTTCAGTTATTTCAATAACATGTTGTATAGGTAAACAAATTTAAAAAAAGAAAAAAAATACTGGGGCCAGGATTTCATGGTTGAGAACTCGAGAACAAAGGTAAACAACAAAGGTACACTTTACACTTTGTTTTTTCTACCTTTTTTTTTTATAGTATAGGATGGCGAAACGAGCGAAACGAGTGGATGGCCCACCTGATGTAAAGCGGTTACCCCTGCCCATGACAACTTCAATACCACCTAGGCTGCTGCCTAAACGGTACCGCAAGTCGGTTCGCCAAACTGAGACATGAAGATGGAAAGACATGACATGACTTTTCTTATTTAGCAAACAATCTTGGCATGTCTGTTTAATGCAATTCGTCAATAATAATTATTAAAAGACATTATCATTATTAACAATTTCACACACTAAATAACATTGTTTAAACTAATTACATGTACAGAATTAGTAATTATATTTTGTCAGTAGTTATTTAGTGCCAAGGTTGTTTATTAAATAAGACAAGAGAGAAAAAACCATAAACTTATTATACTGAAATAAGTAACTTTATGGAAAAACTGATATTTTTTTTGCATAAGAAAGGGCTATTCTGTGATTGTGGCACCTATTCCGTTTTTAAAAATGAGGCTTTTTGTAAATAGTAAGTATTGTATTGACCACACACATAGGACCTTAGACGATTTGTCCGAGCATAGGACCCACAATTTGGAACCGTGCAACTAGGGCTTGACGCATAGAATTACTACACAATCTAAGGCCTGAAGTTTCAAAAGTGCCTGTAATGTACTATGTATGTACTAAGTACATAGTAGGTACCTCAATGCCTGTAACTAGGTTTATTTGAAACGCCCCGGCTTCGCACGGGTGCAATGCTGCTATATTATGAATGTATTATACATATAAACCTTCCTCTTGAATCACTCTATCTATTAAAAAAAACCGCATCATAATCCGTTGCGTAGTTTTAAAGATCTAAGAGAATGGAGCATTTTTCCAAAAGGACAGCGTTGCGCTACAGAACAAATAATGATTGCGCAGCAATATAATGCGGCCTAACCCGCTGCTCCCCTACCAATTGCAACCAGCTCCCCTGAATATTTTCGATAAGCAGTTGTCGAACGATTCGGTTTGTTATCTCAAGTGTCTACGGTTGAAGTAACGAGAGAAAAAGAAACAACAAACCGAATCGACCGACAACTGAGTTATCCTGTAGTTCTGAATCGGCCTGCTGGTTGGATTTATACAATATCGACGACCCATCTCAGTACTTGACGATCACCACCTCATTATCAGAAACAGAATCATCATTCGGCTATTATTGACCACTACTCAAGCAACCAACCCCTGTCTGTCTGTCTTCGCCTGGTGAAGACTCCGTTGTGAAAGCCTGCTTGCTCAACGTGCCAATGAAAACAACGCGTCGAGCACATAGGTGCGTCGAGTTGGCGGGTTATCCCCGAATCCCGTTGTCCCCCAGTCGTTCGACCCCACTGGGGGTGAACGGGTTTTTTTTTCCCGTTGTCCCCCAGTGTGGACATAAGGAATTTTTATTCCTGTTGGCCCCCATTAAATGTTCTAATTATGGTAGATCTTTCAAATTGCAATTTCGCATTGTCACGGGCCTTCCCCCGTTTGTTTGTTTGTTTGTTTGTACCGTTGTTTTACCCTTTGGTAAAACAATAGGCTGCAGGTAGTATTTTATATATCTACATTGAAACAAAACATTAATTAGATACTTGCTTACATATTTTTTTTTTTATAATTTTGTTTTATTGATAATGCGTTTGCTTTATTTATATAACAATCTAGCCTTAAGACTAATAAGTAATTTAATTTTAACATAAACTTCTAAACAATTAAAATTCTAAGAATGCGTCCTATAACTCTTTCCTTAGTTTCTAACACTGTTCAC
Organism: Asteroscopus sphinx; assembly: GCA_949699075.1. Taxonomy (NCBI): domain Eukaryota; kingdom Metazoa; phylum Arthropoda; class Insecta; order Lepidoptera; family Noctuidae; genus Asteroscopus; species Asteroscopus sphinx. The sequence continues at coordinate 8,979,410 of OX453028.1, forward strand.
GTGTTCTTTATAGCACTTATTGTATTGCACTCTCACTAACCACCTATTCATAAACTAACTCGAAGGGTTTTATTCTTTTGAGTCTTCTTGTTAAATCCGTGTTGTCGAGGAGCTGTATTGCCTCGATGTTCACGTGATGATGAAACCTATGTTCATGAGCTTCTGCGTATTTTTTAATAATTATATTCACGAAGTCCATTTCTAGGTCCCGGTGGAGATCGAAATTTCTAATATACCAGGGCGCATTGACGATGCCCCTCAGTACTTTTTTTTGGAAATTTTGGAATCGTTGGATGATTTGACGATTACTCTGTTTGGTACAGACAGTCCCACAACTGAATACCATCTGTCCATATTGGCATTAAAATTTGTTTGTATAGCAATATTTTATTATGTACGGACAACGGTGAATGTCTGCCAAGGAGCCAGTACATTTTTTTTATATCGTAATGTAAGCACATTAAAATTAAATAAAACTGTGTCGATGCTTTCCTATCTCTAGTAAATATTGATAACATAACAAGCAGTATGATCTTATTAAATGTCTGTCATCATAATAATATCATGTATTTCAGGTTAAATGTCGCCATCGAACCAAATATAATATAACTTTAATAAAAGAATAAACCCTAATATTTAAATGGGGGCCAACAGGAAAATTACCGTTCACCCCCAATTTTTTTTATTGGGTGACAACGGGAATCACCCGAGCTGGCTAGTGTGTCGATTACATTATAATCTTATTAAGATCATATTATTAAAAATCGTTGTCAAAATTCGTAGTGTTTTTTTTCTCTGTGATCAAAATGACACACCTTGTCAATCACTCAAAATAAATCAAAATTTAAATCAGAAAAATATATATAATCAAATATGATAAATCATTAAATTCAAGTATGATTTTACGCCCTGTACTGGGTGCCAGCACACGGCAAATGCTCTGTTGTCCAATAAAACAAACTAGAAGTTTGAGACCAACCATAAAAATAGGCAAAGAGCAATTTCAATTGAGCTTAGATGTTCATCAATACAACAAAGATGAAATTCGAGTGAAAGCGCACCCAGAATTTGTCGTTATTGAAGGTAAACAAGAGAAAAGTACCCAACAGGGGTATATAATGAGGCAATTTATTAGAAAATTCAAGCTCCCTGAAGGATGTATTCCAACAAAAATGGAATCGATTTTATCCCCTGACGGGATTCTTACGATCACGGCACCAAGATCGTTTTCTGCTCCGAATATGCCTACCGAGACGGTGGTAGTCCCTATTTCCTATGGGCCAAATGATAAACATAAGAAAATGGATAAAATTAAAGAACCATCACCAATAGTGTTTAAGAATCCTTGCGACAGCTACCCTAAGGTAAAGCCTGAAGATTAAAGGAAGTTTTCTTTGGAACTGTATTTATCTTTTTTCGATTTTGTGTCGTAGATGCAACTAAGTCAATTATTTTGCTGTCAATAAATTGTGTGAAAAACTATAAGTAAATTAATAATTAATAATTGTAATTACCCCGTAAACGTTATCTACACAACTTAAAGCAACATCCAGTGGCGGATCCAGGTCGGGGTAAAGGGGCTCAAGCCCCCCCTCCCCCAAAGCATTTGGATCCACCGCTGACAAATCTAAAATTAACCAACTTTCTTATTACTACATTACCTACAGTAAAATTTTCATCACTTATCCTTACTTAATCAAGTTCAGTTGTAGTTTACTGTTTATCTTGATTCTTGATAAAGCCTACCCTCAGCTGGGTCAAGCACCTCCCAAATCAAAATCCTGGATCCACCACTGGCAACACCTGCCTAGGGCTACCATCCATCCGGCTTTCTCCGGATTAGTCTCAAAACGTCTCCGGTGAAACCCGGACGCTCGCCGCGTTCGTATTTTTTTAGTGTGTCCGGAGGAAATACCAGGATTCGCCCAAATGTCCGGAGTTTTGGAAGTCTGTGCGGCGGCGTCGGCAATTTAGATCACGGCCAACCTACACTACATCTACCTATATTGTTTCATTACGCGCATTGAGGTAGTGACGTAGATTTTGTAAAAATATCAGTGTAGTAGCCACGAGAATAGGTACTTCAACTGTTGTTTTTCAGGGGCGGATTATTTATATTTTTAAATTCAAAAACATTACACTGTATCAATCTGTAACTAATCTCTGTTTTTAGGGTTCCGAAGTCCTACAAGGAACCCTTATAGTTTCGTCATGTCCGTCCGTCTGTCCGTCTGTCCGTCTGTCCTAATCCTTTACAGCTTAATAACTTCTACAGTTATAAATATAAGTAAATGAAATTTTGTTAAAAAATAGTCTACATATAGATCTCAAATTTAAAAGAATAAAAAAATCGTTTTTATGTATTTTAGGGGTGGCGTCCATACTTGTGAAATAGGGATGAAAAATATTTTTTCGCTGCTCCCCCTCGTTTGGGGTATCATTCAATAGGTCTACTAAAATGAAGGTAATGTTTCATACACCACTTTTTTATCAGGTGTACCATCTGCGAAATATAGCCCGCCAAAGTGGCTTGCAATGTGTCCTCCCCTGCCATTTCTAAACTATGCAACGTAGAAAGTTATAATCTTCCACATTCATAGACCTTTGTGAAAACTCTCTTTTAAAATTATTTCGAGTATAATTTGATTATAATTTTTTGAGTTATAGAGAGAAAACTGAAAAATACTTAAAACGTCCTAGTTCAAAGGTCATTGATCTTAGAGAAAAATGATCATAGCAAATAATGCTCCTTTAGCTACTTTCTATTTGAAAAAATCACAAAAAGTTACTTTGACATGACACACTTCTTAAATTTGGCTTCTTGAATTTATCGCTAGATGGCGCTACTAACAACACGCTCTGAGTCGCGAATGCTGCCGATTATTGCAAAAACTAAAATAGCCATGATTAATATTCGATTTGATTCGTTTGTAATTACACCTATTTAAGGAACCCTATAATACTGAACATGGCCCGACATGCTCTTGGCCGGTTTTTTCTTACTTGTCTCATATAGTAAACAATCTTGGCATACCTTTTTTATGCAATTCGTCAATAATAATGATTAAAAGACATTATGTTAACAATTTCAAACACTAAAGAATTTTTTTTAACCTAATTACATGTGCAGAACTAGTGATTATGTTTTATTTATAAGCAGTTATTTGAAATTCAAATTTTGAATAAAGATACATGCCAAGATTGTTTACTAAATAAGACAAGAGAGAAAAAACAGAGTACCTATACATAATTAACATATACATAACATCACGCCTGTATTTCCCCGAAGGGGTAGGCAGAGGTGTATAGTACACCCACATTTCGCCAGTTATGTTGTAAGTCCCATGTAATAGGGGGCGAGCCTATTGCCATTAACCGGGCACAAATCCAGACTCCGGGCTGCTACTGAGAATAATATATACATAATTGTGTTTACATATTATGATGACGTCATTATTATGAGCCAGTTTTTCATTGTTCTGGTATTTTCTGGCAACTATTAAGATAAGGTGGTGTTCACCTTCAGATATTGTTATTGTTATCATATCCTACTGGTAATCATAGACCAGTAAGCCTCTTACTGGTCTGTGCTGGTAATAGACCGACATCGTAAAAAATATAGACGACACTTCTGTCACAAGACAACTGACAACTTCTGTCTGACTTTTCACAAATATCATTAATCTGTGTTTCACCTAGTACATATATCATTAATCTGTGTTTCACAAGCTGCGTGAAAAAAAACACTCACTTTCGCTTTTATAATATTAGAAGAAGTGCTGCGAACAATCATAGTGAAGCCAAAAAAAACTATGCTCCTTCGTGCACAACCAGCTCTCACGCACACACATGCACATCAAGCTCACCCCTCAGTACACATGTCGCGGCATCGTCCAGTAAGCATCGCGAAAGCAAATATCCTTCAGGTGCTTGGAATGGGTAACCGTTTATTTTACTAAATACGTGGGACACTCAGAAAGTTTTGCGAAACTAAAAAAAATTGTTCTATACGTACATATATTTTTATCAAATCTTTTCAAAGTACTTTCCACCAGCCTCTATACAAAGATTCATGCGCCTAAACCAGTTTTCAAAACACTTTTTCCAGTCCGCCGCAGACACCTCGTTTACAGCCTGCTCGAACGCAGCCAGCGCATCTTCCGGCGACGAAAATTGTATCCCTTTGAGCTGATTTTTTATTTTTGGGAATAAAAAGAAGTCACACGGTGCTAGATCAGGGCTGTAAGGAGGGTGACCCAGGAGTTTGACTGGCGTGCTGTCCAGGAAGTCCCTCGTTTTGAGTGCGGTGTGCGCAGGTGCATTGTCGTGGTGGAGCAGTAGCCCGCGGAGCCCTGTGTTTGGTCGCTTGTTGCTTATAACAGAGAAAACTTCTGGCAAACATTTGGTAGTATACCATTCGGCATTAATGCTTCTTTGATCCCGTAAGGGAATTGATACCAAGTGGCCAGTCAAATTAAAAAAGCTAGCGATCAAAATCTTACCCCCGCTTCTAGATCGCTTCACTTTGGTAGGCGTTGGCTCATTTTGAAACACCCAAACAGTCGACTGGCGCTTGGTTTCTGGGTCGTATTGATAAATCCAGGACTCATCACCTGTAACGATGTCGTAAACACGCCGAGACGAGCCTGCTTCAAATTTGTTAAGCATATCACGGCACCATTCCACCCGGGCCTGCTTCTGAGCATCGGTGAGGTTGTGCGGCACCCAGCGTGATACTATCCTCCTCACGCGAAGATGGCTGTGTAGAATCTCGTGAACGCTTCCCGATCCAATCTTCAATATGTGTTGAATCTCCTGGTATGTAATTCGCCTATTGTCTTGGATTAAATTTTTCACTGCTAGCACGTTTTCTTCGGTAACAGCCGTCAAAGGGCGACCGCTTCTTTCGTCATCCCCCAAAGTTGGTCGACCGCGCTTGAATTCGTTATACCAACGATACACGGTTGCCTTGGAAGGGCCTTCATCCATGAATGCCATTTGAAGTCTATCGTACGATTCATCCGGTTTCAGGCGACACTTGAAATCGTATAAAATCATAGCTCTAAAATGTTCCCGGCGCAGATCCATATTTCAGTGAGACACAATACTTTGAATTAACTCGCAAAAAATGTGGAGGGAAATTTTGAAATTGGAACTTACTTATTTTTACTTATAAATAATCATATTTTCGAAAAACATTATAACTGGCCAGTCTCCCATATATAAAAACTTTTTTTCGCAATACTTTCTGAGGGGCCTGGTATATAAAATTAAATTAAATAATAATCACAATTCTGAATAACGTTTGTTCTATGACTGGAAAAAACTAAACAGGTTAGGCAAAACAAAATAAGTTTTATTTACTCGAAGTGTGTAAAATTTGCGTATACTATAGCACATTATACCGCAAGCTGCAAGTCCGAGCGCACGTTTATACTAGCCACGCAGGCCCGCTTCGCCGGCCGTCTAGAATATGCAAACTTCAGAGTATTTTCATATTTTTTTATGAAAATAAAAGTTTCGAAATATAAAAAGTCGTATAACAAACGTTGTTCAGAGACGTAACACAAAGTAAGTGCCAAGAGGCTTCGGGTATTTTTTCAACTACTTTGTAAAAAACAAAATAGCAGTCTATCTACAAGACAAGTATTTCCATTTCCGTTCAAGAACTCAAAATATCTCACTGATTCTAAAACCACTTCATAAAAAAAATTGTTTATCACCAAAAGTAAATATTCTAAGGTAAACAGTTTATGTATTTACAAAAAAAAAGTATATAAGTATCATATCCATTGTCTAGTATAGTTGCCGGCACGAGTCGTGAGCACAGATTCCCCTGCGTAAGTCGAATCTCTGTTCACAGCATAACAGACTAGAAACTGGCACTTGCATTGGCTTAATGATATGATAATGCATAATTGAATATACGTAGAAAACAATACTAGAATACAGTGACGACAGAGACTATCACGCAGGTACAATTTGTGCTCACGTCTCGTGCCGGGAACTATACCCATAGTACAAGCTCTGCTTAGTTTGGGACTAGATGGTGCTGTGTAAAAATGTCCCAAAAATATTTATATTTATTTATTATATTTATTATATTCATACGATATTACCATTACAATGGTTCAAGTCAAGGTAAACAATTAAAACATTCAATAGTGAATTCACGACAATCACGACAGGACAATTAAAAGTGCAAATACTTTTTAACAAAAAATAAAACCGACTTCAAAAACCTTAACTAAAAATTAAAAAATAATCCTAGTATGTATTTCAAAATCTTAACATAACATAACATAACATCACGCCTGTATTTCCCCGAAGGGGTAGGCAGAGGTGTATAGTATACCCACATTTCGCCAGTTATGTTATAGTCCCATGTAATAGGGGGCGAGCCTATTGCCATTAACCAAAAAATTTCTACAAAATTTTGGTTTATGTTATGATTTTGAAATACATACAAGGATTATTTTTTACTTTTTATTAGTTAAGGTTTTTGAAGTCGGTTTTATTTTTAACCGACTTAAAAAAAAGGAGGAGGTTATGTATTCGGTGGTTTTTTTTTTTTTCATGTATGTACACCGATTACTCCGAGATTTCTGGGCCGATTTGCGTGGTTGTTTTTTATTTGGTAGAGGAAGTCCGCGCGGTGGTCCCATATAAATTTTATTGACTTAGGTTGAGTAGATTTTTAACTAGCTTCAATAAATCAGTTTATTTTAGCTTCGCCTATCTAGATGATCTACTAATAGTTTCGTTTTTCTGTGAATTATCCTTGGACGAATAAAAAGAATCGTCCAAGGAATTATCAACTAAAAAGTATGAAATAAAACTTTTTAACAAAAAATAAAACCGACTTCAAAAACCTTAACTAAATAAAAAGTAAAAAAATCATTCTTGTATGTATTTCAAAATCTTAATATAAACCAAAATGTTGAAAGCGCTTAGCTCGACAGTACATTATATTTACATGACGCAAAGGGATAGTCACGCGCCGCTTTCAAAATTTTGGTTTATATTAAGATTTTGAAATACATACAAGGATTATTTTTTTACTTTTTATTTAGTTAAGGTTTTTGAAGTCGGTTTTATTTTTTGTTAAAAAGTTTTTATTTCATACTTTTTAGTTGATAATTCACAGAAAAACTAAACTATTAGTAGATCATTTAGGTAGGCGAAGCTAAAATAAACTGATTTATTGAAGCTGGTTGAAAAACTACTCAACCTATGTCAATAAAATTTATATGGGACACCGCGCGGGCTTCCTCTACCAAATAAAAAAAACAACCACGCAAATCGGCCCAGAAATCTTGGAGTAATCGGTGTAAATATATGAAAAAAAAAAAAAACTCGCCGAATACATAACCTCCTCCTTTTTTTGAAGTCGTTTAAAAATACGTGTTGATATCGTGTTGATATACTGACGCACAGTCAGCCAGAATTACTAGGCCATTATCCGTGGCGCTGCGCTGCTTAAAAATACAAGAAACTCAAGAATACGTCAGATTTAATTCAGCAAAATGTACAACCAACAAACCTATTTCACCACAGGCCAAGATATACTGGCGCTCCTTTCTTATCTACGTCATTTATTGAATCCATCGGGAACTTTCTCGTTCTAAATACTACGGAGACTGTTGCCAGACATGACTCACTGCGCGTGCGCATATATAAACGGGACACGCGCGTATTCCCGTAGACTAAAAAGAAACGCGCTAAAGATAACACACAAATAATGTCTCTGCGACCTTACTTCCACGATTACGACCTTCCTCGGTGGCCAAAACGGCTTCTGGACCAGAACTTTGGACTTACAATGACTCCAGAAGATTTATTGACGGCATCTGTCAGCCCTATCAGTCCACTCATCGCAGGCGTGCAACCCTGGTGGCCGAAAAACGTTGGATCTTCTATCAAGGTTGACAAGTACAAATGGCAGATCAATGTAGACGTCCAGCACTTCACTCCAGACGAAATTACAGTCAAAATCAGTAACGGATTCATTGTGATTGAAGGTCAACACGAAGAGAAGCAAGACGAGCATGGTTTCATCTCCAGACAGTTTGTCAGAAGATTTAAGCTGCCGGAAGAAAGCAATCCTGATACAGTGGAGTCCAGACTCTCTTCAGACGGTATCCTGACGGTCGTCGCTCCGAAGAAAGCTGAAGTCGCTACAGGAGAGAGGGCTGTTCCTATAACACACACTGGACCTGTCAGAAAAGAAGCCATTGATGACCCCAAGAAGGAATAAAAGGATGATTGATCATACAGACTGTTATTTAAGAGACTGCTTTTATATACTTTTAATTGTTTCCAATATATATTTCACAATATTATTGTCTATTTTCGTTTCAATTTCACCTGAATGTCATAAGATCATATAATTTTAGACTTTTGACTGTTACTTTACTACGTGGCACGTTCTAGATTAATTTTTCGTTTTGTTGCCTAAACTGTCTTCTTGCTTGCAAAATTTACCCACTAGTTTTCAGTTTCAGGTAAAATGAAACAGTACAAATTGTCTGATACAAAGTTACAGCTGTAAATACAACGTGTGTATTGATATAACTGAACTCATCAGTATGAACAACATGGCACCAACCTTGAAATCGCGAAAAAATAATCAGCTGATAGCTGATCCCTAAATTTTGTCGATTTATGCGAACACAAATGTAGGAAACATCTGTTTTTTTTGCGATTACAGGGTTGGTCCCATAGTAAAAGTTGTTCATACTGATGATTAAAATGACCCCTCAAGAGGTTTTCAGTTATTTCATTAACACGTACGTGCCTACACATACCAAAAAAAATTAAGGGTAGTATATGCTCCTCATCATACACAACTACTACGAAAGGACAAACTCTGCCGCAAAAAGTAGGGTAGTCCCTTAAAGGTTAATTGTATAATGTCAAAAAACCAGCTTGAGTCCTTTCAGGTGCCAATAACAAACCCTTTTTCCAGCATAGGTAAATACATTGACCTCAGTGGACGATCAAACATTAAATTAGGTACAGTCGACTGCATGACAGTGGCAACTCTTGAATTAGAACACCGCCCTTACTGCTTACGAAATAAAGGCGCTGTCAGTGCCAAACTGTTACCACTGACGTGCAAACAAACCGGTAAAAACCGTACAAACAAACGTGTAACAAAATAATATCCAATCTAGATTTATTATTTCTGCATTCTTTTTACCAAAACATAGGAAATGTAAAAACTCCATTAGTAATAAAAATTTATTTTTATTTTAACAAAGCACTAGTATTATTGTTGATTTATTTACATTTAAACCTACATTTATAAATTAAATTCGATTAACTAGCCGAAATTACGCTGGTGAAAGGTTACTGTACAAAATGTTGATCTGTATCCGTGCCATATTTAAGGAGGTGACTATACCACTGATACTGAACACGACTCAATAAAAAAATTAATAAAAATATTTTATTTAAATACCTATTTGTAAACAAACAAATTCCCCCCGTATGTCGCGTTGGACTTAAAAACGATGCGAGCGAAACCACCCAAAAAATGGGCAGAATTTTCCGCCGTTTGACAATGCCGCCGGTGACTTACTTTCAAAGTCGTGCGGGATTTATTATTTCAAACCCTCGCTATGTTTCTAAGTGAAATTTCTAACCGTTTGCTCTAGAAATATGGCACGGTTACAGATCAACATCTTGTATCTGCATCGTTTTCCACAACTTTCTTGTTATACATCGCATTTTCAATATCTTGCAAACTCTTTCCATTAGTCTCGGGAAGTATAAAACTTAAAAATATCCCGGAAAACAACGTAACACTAGCAAATCCTAAATACATAACTTCTTCTCCAAACCTGTACATTATCTCCGGGGTAACTTTTACAGAAATAAATAGTAAAGCAAATGATATCCCTGAACTTATTCCCGATCCAAAACCTCGTAATTTCGCAGGAAATATCTCTGCGACAAACGACCAAGATACACTAGTCAACGCACTTGCTATAGCTAAGTATATAACTATACAGGTTACAGCCAACCACACCAATCCAACAGGCTTAAGATACAAATATATTACTAAGCCTATAAGTACAGTAGTAGTTGTTAAACAAGAAGTTACGAAAGTAATTTTTCGCGGCAAGACCTTAGCAAGCATGCATACAACTACTCCCGCCAATACTCTAATACAGTCTGTAACTAACATTAACATAAAAGCGTCTACATCTCCAGAGAATGTCTTCTCAAATATCTCTTGTGCGTAAAAAGATATAGTATTGATACCACACCACTGCACAGCTATGAATAGTAAAAATACAGTTGCCAGAGACTTCATGAATGGTTTACTAAATATTGTATTCAGTGTATCTTTAAACGAAGAAGTCTCCTCTGACTTTTCTTTACACTTCTGTAGAACTGCTGCCAGTTCCTTCTCTGAACTCTCTCCCTTACCTCTAAATTCTATAAAAGATTCTATACCTTCTTCGATTTTCCCTTTTGACAACAGCCATAGCGGACTTTCTTTCAAAAACATTAGTATCGCAAGGCATAAAATGATTGGCAATATGAAAATGAAGCAACTCGTCTGCCAGTGAACATATTTTCCAACTGTGTGACTGGTTAGAGCCCCCAAATGGATAACCATTGAAGAGCTGAATAAGAAAATTGGTCTATACTTCGGATCAGACAATTCTCCGATATAAACCATAGTATTTGCCCTTAAGGCTCCTGTAATCAATCCTGTGATGAACCGTCCTATGAGCAGGACTGTGTTGTTATTGGCTAATCCCATGACGACCCAGCCGATGGTGAAAGGGACGATCAGGACTAGCTGACCTTTCCTTCTGCCGATGCCGTCGCTCATGAGGCCGGAGAAGAGGCAGCCCATCATCATGGCAAGTGGGGAGATGGAAGCTGAAACGGGCGAAATTAAAATATTAATTTACATTGTCGTTGGTGGTCAAGTGAAAGCGTATCTTATATAAAGGCTGGGTGCATTTAAAGAGCCTCCACGAGTTGCGATATTTAATTGATCGTCCGGCGCACTCTGGGCAGTCAGCCCCGCTACCATCCTGCTGACTGGCTAATCTTTACACCACGACATGAGCTATTATTATAATGTAGCTCATGTCGACACGACAGAAGAAGATATAAAGGCTTTTTTAATAAAAATTAACGACTGGTGGCGAAAAGAAAAAGAAAGTAAAGAAAAAAAACGGAAAGGAAGAAGAAGAAAATAAAGAAGAGAGAAGAAGAAGAAGAAAAAATTGATACTCATTTCGACTAATTTCGACGTCGTCTAAACGACGTCTGTGGTCTAGTCTAGTGGTTCGAGTGTCGGACTGCTAATCACGAGCACGTAGGGTTCGATTCCCACAGGACACAAATATTTGTGTGATGAACATAAGTGTTTGTGTTTGTCTGGGTGTTTCTTATGTATTATAAGTATGTATTTACAAAAAAAAACCGGCCAAGTGCATGTCGGGCCATGCTCAGTATTATAGGGTTCCTTAAGTAGGTGTAATTACAAACGAATCAAATCGAATATTAATCATGGCTATTTTAGTTTTTGCAATAATCGGCAGCATTCGCGACTCAGAGCGTGTTGTTAGTAGCGCCATCCAGCGATAAATTTGTACCGACGATTTCTTTAATAATTGTATGGTGGTGGGTAGACAATATTACTATTGCAATAAACCAGTTCGGTGCTAACCCTCGCCTTTCATTGACGCTGCATTGGCGACGAGTACGGGATTTTATATTTTTTTCATAACGCGTGCAGTTGTTAGTTATATCTAGTAAGATGCCAATCGGAAAGTTAGAACCGTTTAGTTTAAGTTCTAAACAGTGGCCAGCTTACATACGTCGGGTAAATCAATATATTCTACTAAACGACGTAAAAGATAATTTGAAAGTGCCGATGTTAATTACGATCGTAGGTGAAGCCACTTATTCGTTGATGTGTGACTTGTGTTCGCCAGACTTTCCCGAAAACAAATCCTACGAGGTATTGGTGAAACTAGTGGCCGACCATCTAGATCCGCAGAGATCTGAGATCGCCGAGCGACACGTGTTCAGGTTACGTCGACAGCGCGCCGGCGAGCCCTTGATGGAATACTTACAGGCACTTAAACACCTGGCAACAACGTGCAATTTTGGAAGGTGCAAAAAGTGTTCGACGCTCGAGGAAAATCTTAGAGACCAATTTGTGTCGGGTCTGACGAACGATACAATGCGTTCTAGAATATTTGCAGAAAGGAAAATAGAATATAAGGAGGCTGTGGAGTTAGCACTAGCTCTGGAGGCTGCAGAGAAGCACGCGGAGGTGAGCGGCAGCACAGTGCCGACTACGACCTCAGGTGCTGGCGGCGAGGCGGGTGAAGACCTGCACTACACGCGCGGAGGCCGCGGGCGCGCTCGTGGCGGGCGCGGCGCGGCGGGCGCGGCGGCCGCGGGCGGCGCGGCGGCCACGGACCGTCCGCGGGGGAGCGGCTCGGCAGCTGCGCAAGCATGTTGGCGTTGCGGTAAGGCGCATCGCCCGGAGAGATGCCGTTTCGTAAATTACAATTGTGATGAGTGTAAACAAAGAGGACACTTGAAAGTGATGTGCAAGTTACTGAAAGGTGGTGGAAGTCGTGCGGACAGTCGGCAAAATTTTATCAGTAGCGAGGACGATTCGGACGATATGTTTAAAATTGAGGCTGGAGGTAAGAAAAGCAAACCGTATTTCATAAACGTCACTGTAGACAGTTTTGAGATCAAATTTGAAATCGACACCGGTAGTCGTGTTTCAGCTATTAGTGAAGAGATGTATAGAAGTAAATTTTCTTACAAGAAGATTAAAACAGATAATTTGAGGTTCAGTTGTTATTCCGGTTCACGCATCGAATCGCTTGGTTACATAGAAGTTCAAGTAAGACTACGAGATGTTGAAGTAAAATTATTACCGCTTTATATTATTAAAAACGGAGCTTGTCCTTTACTGGGAAGAGACTGGTTGCGTGCGCTTAAAATTACTCAAATAAATCTTCATAAAATAACCGACGATAGATTCGTGAACCGTTTATGTGCCGAATATCCAGAGGTGTTTACTGATAAGTTGGGGACATGTAAGCGAGCCATTCGACTACAGCTGACTAACGATGAGCCGGTGTACGTGCGTGCGCGGCCCGTGCCTCTGGCATTGCGAGAGCGTGTGGAGCGTGAGCTAGCGCGGCTCGAGGCCGATGGCTCCATATATCGCGTCGACTATTCCGACTACGGAACCCCGATTGTGCCAGTGGTCAAAAAGAATGGCGATATACGCATATGTGGGGACTATAAGATTACAATTAATCCTAAATTAAAGCGTGATTTTTATCCTCTGCCGCGTATTGACGAGTTATTTGCGAACTTAAGCGGTGGAGAAAAATTTTCAAAAATTGATCTCACGCATGCTTACGAACAGTGTCTTTTAACGGAGGAATCTCAACCGTATACCGCAATAACAACTCACCTCGGTACGTATGCCTATCGTCGTACGCCCTACGGTTTAGCTTGTATACCCGAAAAATTTCAGAAGTTGATGGAAGAGACCCTACGTGGCATACCGGGTTGTGTTGTTTTTCTGGATGACATTTGCACAACGGGGGTTAATGATAAAGAGCACATCAGTAATTTAAGAGCTGTACTTGAGCGGCTGCGCAAAATGGGTTTAACTGTCAAGTTAAGTAAGTGTAGTTTTTTACAAAATAGTGTGAAGTACTTGGGATTTGTTATTGACAAAAAGGGCTTACGGCCAGACACTGCTAAATTGGATGCTATTTCCAGCGCACCCAGACCAGAGAATATTACCCAACTCAAAAGTTTTTTGGGAATGTTAAATTATTATGGGAAGTTCATTAGTAATTTGAGCACATTGTTGCATCCTTTATACAATTTATTAAAAAAGGATGTTCGCTGGAATTGGGATCCAAGTTGTGAGCAGGCTTTTACGGAAGCTAAGCATGTCCTCCTGGGTGAGCGGGTATTAGCGCATTATGAGGAGGGGCGGCCGCTCGTACTTGCGGTCGATAGTAGTGCTTATGGCCTAGGGGCAGTGTTGGCCCACCGGTACAGCGATGGCAGCGAGCGCCCGGTCAGTTGTGTGTCTCGCACGCTTAACGCAGCCGAGCGGAATTACAGTCAACTTGATAAGGAGGCACTAGCCATATTATTTGGTGTAACTAAACATCATCAGTACTTGTTTGGTAGAAGTTTTATTTTACGCACTGACCATCAGCCGTTGACACACATATTTGGTGCTAAGGGTGGCATCCCTCAGACCGCTGCCAGCAGGCTGCAGCGGTGGGCGGCGCGTTTGGCTGCATACGACTTCACTATAGAATTTGTTCGTTCAGCAGACAATGGGCCGGCTGATGCTTTATCGAGGCTACCGCTACCCCAGGAGGGTAGCTCAGTTGACATGGTCAGTTATATCAATTTGATTGAGGAGTCATTTCCTATTAGTTTTAAGGATATTGCTAGGCAGACGGAAAAAGATTCATTGTTATGTAAGATAAAGGGCTATGTGACTTTTGGTTGGCCGTTGACAGGGAATGATTCTGAGAAACCGTACTTTGCTCGGAAGCAGGATTTAGTAGTAGAATTGGGCTGTCTCATTTATAAATATAGGATCGTTATACCGAATGCGTTACAAAAACAGGTTTTAGATGAAATACATGACGGGCATTTAGGCATAAATAAAATGAAAAATTTGTCACGAAATTATGTGTACTGGCCCAGTTTAGATCGAGATATAGAGGAGCTATGTCGCGCGTGCACAGCGTGCCGCGCAGTGCGCGACGCGCCGCCGCACGCCCCCCTGCACCCCTGGGAGTTCCCCCTGCATCCGTGGCAGCGTGTGCATGCAGATTTCGCGGATTGCGGAGGTACACGGTATTTAATTATTGTAGATGCGAACTCAAAGTGGATAGAAGCTATTGCAATGAGAAAAACAGACGCGGAGTCGACTATCGCGGCAATGAGAAGTATTTTTGCTCGGTTCGGGTTACCGTCACTGCTCGTCACTGACAACGGCCCTCCATTTTTCTCACATGAGTTTAAAACGTTTTGTACTAAAAATTGTATAAAGCACGTGACCTCAGCTCCTTACAGACCGCAAGGAAACGGAGCTGCGGAGAACGCGGTTAAAACAGTTAAAAAGGCGATAAAAAGAGCTTTGTACGAGGGCGAGAACGTCGCGACAGCCTTAAATAAATTTTTGTTTCAATATCGCAACTGTCAACATGCAACTACTGGGGTATCCCCGGCGGTGGCGTTACAACATGCCATACAATCTTAGAACAACATGCCTGCAACACCATCAATACTTATCCGACCAAATTGACGAGTACTGAAAATGCTCAAACGTCGTTTGGCCACTACGTATTTTGAATTTATCAGTATTATATTTGACTATTGCCAGGGCAAAAACACAGATGTCGCTAGTATCTACGTATTATGCTCCCGAGGCTAATGATCTGACTGACTAGCAAGGTGCAAGGTAAAACTCATGCGCTGTTGTCTAGAAAAGCGTATAGATGGCGTGAATTTAAAATTCTAAGTTGTAGACAAGTATTTACCAATAAATAAGATTTTTTCCAGTTTATTTTCTTTTTTTTGTAAGTAAATTTGCCTATCTAACAGGCCAATTTAAAAAATCTATTCTATTTCTATTATTTTGTTATTAAAGTATAATTATGTTGGAAAACGTAATTTGATAAATAATACCAACATTTAAACTTATCAATTGCTTTTTATAATTATACTAATACGTTTTACGCAATTGAAGTGATATCTAAAGACATACATTGTAAAAATAAAAGTTCTGACGTCACCGAAAGACGTAACTGAAAGTTAAATTCGTTATGTGTCGTAAGAGTAATGGTAGCCTGCTGGTTACTGTTGTGGACTTATAATCTTGGAGGCGCAACTTCGAATCCTACTTGTAACGAGACTTTTTGTCTTTATTTTTTCGATTTATAAAAAGGATGAATACAGAGCCACCTAGCGATCTCGGTACATAGTTATCAAAACTGATTCAAGAGTGATTTCAGGGTTAAAATATAGAGGCGCCACTTGGTGTGGACCTTTATTGGGGGCAGAGATTGGTCTCTATTTCCGTATGTATAAATGTACTCTGTGGCGGGCGCCTCGACGCGCTGCGGCCGGACGTGTCAGTGGCAGTGCGAGCCGCGCAGGAGCGGCAAGTGGCCGCTGCAGGCGGTAAGCCGCGCATCCTGGCGCCTGCCGACGAGGTGCTGACTCGCGACTACACCGCGAGGGGGGATAAGTGGTTGTCAGGTAGAATCGTCGAGAAGACTGGACCGGTCTCGTACAAAGTAGACGTAGGACGTGGTGTTGAGTGGCGTAGACATGTCGATCAAATTATTCCCGTGAAAAACAAGAATCGCCATTCATTATCCCGAACTAGTATAGTATCCGTAAGTAAAGATTCAACCTCAGAGCAGGAGGTTCCACTGGTCAGTGAGGAGGCTGAGGACACTTTTGAAGACGTGTCTGACGGCACTGGTGAGAAGTTAGAGATCACTGGATCTGAAGCGGCATCTAAGCCGGAGCCACCGTCAGGCGCGTCTGCCCGTGCACTGCGTGCTTATAATCGGTCTCAAGCAGCAGAGGCTCAATAAACTGCATTTTTCATGTTGTATTAGATTTTAGATTAAGCCTTTAGTTTATGAGGGAGAAATGTACCGACGATTTCTTTAATAATTGTATGGTGGTGGGTAGACAATATTACTATTGCAATAAACCAGTTCGGTGCTAACCCTCGCCTTTCATTGACGCTGCAAAATTCAAGAAGCCAAATTTAAGAAGTGTGTCATTTCAAAGTTACTTTTTGTGATTTTTTCTAATAGAAAGTAGCTAAAGGAGCATTATTTGCTATGATCATTTTTCTCTAAGGTCAATGACCTTTGAACTAGGACGTTTTAAGTATTTTTCAGTTTTCTCTCTATAACTCAAAAAATTATAATCACATTATACTCTAAATAATTTTAAAAGAGAGTTTTCACAAAGGTCTATCAATGTGGAAGATTATAAGTTTCTAAATTGCATAGTTTAGAAATGGCAGGGGGGGGGGACACATTGCAAGCCACTTTGGCGGGCTATATTTCGCAGATGGTACACCTGATAAAAAAGTGGTGTATGAAACATTACCTTCATTTTAGTAGACCTATTCAATGATACCCCACACGAGGGGGAGCAGCGAAAACAAAATTTTCATCCCCATTTCACATGTATGGACGCCACCCCTAAAATACGTAAAAACGATTTTTTTATTCTTTTAAAATTGAGATCTATATGTAGACTATTTTTTAACAAAATTTCATTTACTTATGTTTATAACTGTAGAAGTTATTAAGCTGTAAAGGATTAGGACAGACGGACAGACGGACAGACGGACGGACATGACGAAACTATAAGGGTTCCTTGTAGGACTTCGGAACCCTAAAAAGTATGTAAGTATTATATCCATTGTCTAGTACCCATAGTACAAGCTCTGCTTAGTTTGGGACTAGATGTGGGTGGGTGGGTTGGTGCTGTATAAAATTGACCGAAAAATATTTATATTTATTTATTTATTTATTAATGGTACACTTCTAGGTACACCAAGGTTTTTTTTTATAGTATAGGATGGCGAAACGAGCTAAAAACCCACCTGATGTAGTTACCTTTGCCCATAACAACTGCATGACCGTTCGTCGTTCGTTCGCTCGTTCGTCCGTGTGGTGCCGGACGCAAAGAATTTCACCACTATATCTTCTCATGGGTGTCGTAAAAGGCGACTAAGGATACCAGAGGATGGGCAGCAGCGTCCTCTGAGTATTTAACCAACCAACTGCGATCGCCAGCCCGCCTGCCAAGCGTGGCGATTATGGCATATCCTACCCTTTGGGGGAGGTCTATGTCCAGCAGTGGACGTCTTCCGACTGAAATGAATGAATGAATGAATAACAACTGCAACACCACCTAGGCTGTTGCCTAAATGGTACCGCAAGTCGATTCGCCAAACTGAGACATGAAGATGGAAAGTTTCAGTTGATTGAGTGATTGTGTTGGTTGTTTGTTTGTTTGTATGTGTGTGTGATTTTTGGTCTAAAATAAAGCAACTGACGGCCGAGTAATATTGGAAGGACGAGGCGAATCCGAGCACTTTCGAAGTGATTTTAAAAGGTCAAGGCGCGTGCCGAGTCTTTTTTAACAAAACGAGGCCTTTCGGTCGAGACTTGTAAAGTACTTTTCTGTCATTTGCGAGGAAACAATACACAAATTAATTCAACAGTATCTAATTTTCATCCGCGCCATTTTGTCCGAGCGCGGTTCTTGTTCTATTTTCAAACTTTTGAAAAAAATATGCGCATTCAGCCTATAAAATAATAAGTACCGTGTACCCATAGACATGTGTTATATTTCTATGCGTGTACCTAAAAACACCTAATTTATGGGAGTGTGTACTTATAAAACCTCTCTAGCATAGTTAGAAAAAAAACTGTCCACCAATTTCTATCATTGTCGTGTTGGAAATTGCTTTCATGTTATTTCGTTGCGTACGGAAAAGAGCCGATTGATGTATTCTTTTTTTTAAACAATGAAGCAATTTCCGAGCAAGTGGGAGAAAATGCTGCTGTCAACCTTCATATCAGCACCTTCATATCATATCAGCAAATGGTCTATCTATCATACAAGCAGGATACGTCCTTTAAAATTTTCCTTGCGAAGTTTTTGTGTTTTCGTGTGATGAGCATATTACGAGGAAAGTTTCAAGTATGAATGAGGATGGCTATAAAAACCGGCCAAGAGCATGTCGGGCCATGCTCAGTATTATAGGGTTCCTTAAGTAGGTGTTACAAACAAATCAAATCGAATATTAATCATGGCTATTTTAGTTTTTGCAATAGACGGCAGCATTGGCGACTCAGAGAGTGTTGTTAGTAGCCGCTAGATGGCGCCAAATTTAAGAAGTGTGTCATTTAAACATAACACAAAGTTACTTTTTGTGATTTTTTCAAAGAGAAAAAATGGTAAAGGTGCATTATTCGCTAAGATCATTTTTCTCTGAGGTCAATGACCTTTAAACTAGGACGTTTTAAGTATTTTTCATTTTTTTCTCTACAACTCAAAGATTTATTATCACATTATGCTCGAAATAATTTTGAACGAGAGTTTTTACAAAGGTCTATCAATGTGGAAGATTATAAATTTCTACGTTGCATAGTTTAGAAATGGCAGGGGGGGGGACACATTGCAAGCCACTTTGGCGGGCTATATTTCGCAGATGGTATACCTGATAAAAAGTGATGTATGAAACATTACCTTCATTTTAGTAGACCTATTCAATAATACCCCACACGATGACACGAGTGGGTGCAGCGAAAAAAAAAATTTCATCCCCATTTCACATGTATGGGCGCCACCCCTAAAATACGTAATCACGATTTTTTTATTCTTTTACAATTGAGATCTATATAGACTATTTTTTAACAAAAAATCATTTTATTATGTTTATAACTGTAGAAGTTATTAAGCTGTAAAGGATTAGGACAGACGGACGGACATGACGAAACTATAAGGGTTCCTTGTAGGACTACGGAACCCTAAAAATAGGTAGAACAAATAAAACATGGATGGATTGTGTGAAAGATGATATAGATATAGAAAGAAAGTGAACACGGAGATGACGGCTGATAGAGATGTATAAAGTAAAATACATGCTGCGCCGACCCCAAATAAACTGGGTCACAGACTGGGTTAAGGGCAGGAGGTTTATGATGAGTTTTCTTGTGTGACAGGTTTCTTATATTCTACAACGGATTTCCCATGAGTGCGTTTAGAGTCACACTTCTTTACATGCAGAAAGTCCCAGCAGCCTCTGAACAACTAACTATAGACGCTGATAATTTATAAACCGATAAAATGTAAGGATCAGCTGTTTTTTTTCTTCGCGATTTCAGGTTTGATCCCATAGTACAAGTTGTTCGTAATGATGAGTACCTAGAATCACCCCTCTTCATTTTCAAAACGACTACATTTTCAGCGTGTATTCACAATGATTTCACAACGTAGGTCTTACAAAAAGTTTGTTCCATTTCGTAAGTTAAACAAAATGACTGTTAAACTTACCGATCCATGAGTCATAACTTTTATCGTAAGGGAAGTTGGGGTCACTCTGGAGTTGTGGCAGTAGAACTGCGGTGAAACCGAAGGTGATCCCCCCAGTGAGGGACAGCATGGATACTGCGAATGATGCTAGTATCTGGAAGAGGTACAAGCAAAGGACATTGATAAAAATAGCCTTAAACTGTTACAAAGATGAAAACATACGACAATTACATGCATATTTTTTTGATACATAATATATATTGTATTTAATGCGGACAGTACAACAAACATCATTAATGACGTAACCGGATAAAATTGTATCATCCATATTTTTATTTCGATACTCGATAGTCTACGATTCAATATTATCGACTCCTTTTCACACAAGAAATTCCTTGCTAGCACGCACTGCGATACACCGCACGCGGTTTTAAGCCGACCTAAAATGTAACCTTTTAGAGAAAGCGCACGCAAAATGCGGTGATGTGCGGTACGATTTGTCCACCAAAGGTGTGAGTGAAGTGGCTGCGAAGCTAAACGCATGGGTCCATGCACTATGATTTAATTTCGTGCGAATGTCAGCTATGTGGCTCGACCTTCGAACAAGAAATATTAAATAGACGACACGATTGATTGAGTAGCTGAGCGTTTGCTCTGTAATGAAAATGAGTTGTATGTTCGATTCCTACGGAACAAATATTTTTATGGCGGTAACTTTAAAAAACCTACCAGGTAACGTTAAAAAAAGCCAAGAAAGGTATAAGGTGCATCCTTTAGCAGCATTGAGGCCTATAATTGGTTTGTAACATAAAATAAATACAATTACTATGACTTATTAATATGTATGTCACAATACTCATTCTTATTTACGAACGCTTTTAAAAGTCAACACCATCAAATATTTAGGCCACATAATAACAGCCGACCTATCCGACCACGATGATTATAAAGACAGCGATGCGCCACCTCAAGTGCGCGGCATTATGCTAGCCAGGCGGTTCAGCTGTTGTAGCGACGTGCGTCATGAAGGCACAGCTGTTCAGTTCACTAGCTACTGTACCGTCTGTACCAGTGTCCAGACTGTCGAGCTATGGACTAACTACACGAAGGCCGCACTGAGACATGCGAGTGCATTATAATAATAGAAACAGACGATCGAACTTGGTACGGGCCGGACAGCGGATTTGGTCCGCTCCGTACCAAATCTGTCCGTCTAGCTAGAGAGTAGTCTGCCGGCCTTGAAGTCTTTATTCCTTCAAGCTGCCGACGTTATGTTTGCCGCTGGCCATGCGCCCTGCTGGCAGGCGTTGAGAAACCGATTGGCCGTACCTGTACCTATACCGCTCCACCAACTCCTTCGTGGCCGCAAAGCGAGACTGGGACTACAGCCCCCTACATCAAAGATGGCAGTCCGATATTTTCATTCTCCGTTTAACTACTGCCCAAATACAAAACAAATACCTATATGTTACCTGTCTGTAAATATGCGCCGATTCAGCAACTTTCGGAGCGAACTCTTGCAATACGTTGATATTTGTCATCTTGATTTGTTTCCTTTTCAATATTTTCAACGAGGGTATAAACCTACAATATTTTAATTATGGCATGTCCTCGAAAGTTCCATTATTTCTTACGGAAATAAATTCCGATGTCACGGAGCTAATGTCGCAATATCTTACTGTCGAAACCTGTTGAAATAAAAATATATGTATAGCTATTATACAAAATAATTGGTAGGTTTCATAATGTAGTTAGGTACTTTTACGATAACCCAAACAGTTAAAAAAAATAAAACCGACTTCAAAAACCTTAACTAAAAAGTAAAAAATAATCATTGTATTTATTTTAAAATCTTAACTTAAACAACATTTATAAGGCGGCGCGTGGTTGACCCTTTGCGTCATGTAATGTACAGTCCAGCGCAATATCTATAGTAAAAACAGTTTATGTGAACGTACATGAAAATCACGCGCCGCCTTCAAAATGTTGTTTAAGTTAAGATTTTAAAATAAATACAATGATTATTTTTTACTTTTTAACCGACTTCAAAAAAAGGAGGAGGTTATGTATTCGGCAGGTTTTTTTTTTTTTTTCATGTATGTACACCGATTACTCCGAGATTTCTGGGCCGATTTGCGTGGTTGTTTTTTTATTTGGTAGAGGAAGCCCGCGCGGTGGTCCCATATAAATTTTATCGACTTGGGTTGAGTAGTTTTTTAACCAGCTTCAATAAATCAGTTTATTTTAGCTTCGCCTACCTAGATGATCTACTAATAGTTTCGTATTTAAAGTATAAAAAATAAAACCGACTTCAAAAACCTTAACTAAAAAGTAAAAAATAATCATTGTATGTATTTTAAAATCTTAACATAAACCAACATTTTAAAGGCGGCGCGTGATTGACCCTTTGCGTCATGTAAATATAATGTACAGTCGAGCGCATAGGTATCTATAGTAAAAAACCGGCCAAGAGCATGTCGGCCCATGCTCAGTATTATAGGGTTCCTTAAGTAGGTGTAATTACAAACGAATCAAATCGAATATTAATCATGACTATTTTAGTTTTTGCAATAATCGGCAGCATTCGCGACTCAGAGCGTATTGTTAGTAGCGCCATCTAGCGATAAATTCAAGAAGCCAAATTTAAGAAGTGTTTCATTTCAAAGTTTCTTTTTGTGATTTTTTCAAATAGAAAGTAGCTAAAAGAGCATTATTTGCTAAGACCATTTTTCTCTAAGGTCAATGACCTTTGAACTAGGACGTTTTAAGGATTTTTGAGTTTTCTCTCTATAACTCAAAAAATTATAATCACATTATACTCGAAATAATTTTAAAAGAGAGTTTTTACAAAGGTCTATCAATGTGGAAGATTATAAGTTTCTACGTTGCACAGTTTAGAAATGGCAGGTGGGGGGACACATTGCAAGCCACTTTGGCGGGCAATATTTCGCAGATGGTACACCTGATAAAAAAGTGGTGTATGAAACATTACCTTCATTTTAGTAGACCTATTCAATGATACACACGAGGGGGTGCAGCGAAAAAAAATTTTGCATCCCCATTTCACATGTATGGACGCCACCCCTAAAATACGTAAAAATGATTTTTTTATTATTTTAAAATTGAGATCTATATGTAGACTATTTTTTAACAAAATTTCATTTACTTATGTTTATAATTGTAGAAGTTATTAAGCTGTAAAGGATTAGGACAGATGGACAGACGGACAGACGGACAGACGGACAGACGGACGGATATGACGAAACTATAAGGGTTCCTTGTAGGACTTCGGAACCCTAAAAAAACAGTTTATGTGAACATACATGAAAATCTCGCGCCGCCTTCAAAATGTTGGTTTATGTTAAGATTTTAAAATATATACAATGATTATTTTTTACTTTTTAGTTAAGGTTTTTGAAGTCGGTTTTATTTTTTGTTAAAAAGTTTTTATTTCATACTTTTTAGTTGATAATTGCGAGGGTTCATTCATAAATGTTTATATAACCAGTTTGAGAATATATTTTTTATTAAACTTTGCTATTCCACTGCTGGGCAAAATCGCGCTCATGTTCTTCCAAACCTCCAATCACTATCGTGAAAAAAAAACACGCATATCGGTCAAGAATTCTCAGAAAAACGTACCAATGAGCAGATCATCTAGATAGGCGAAGCTAAAATAAACTGATTTATTGAAGCTGGTTAAAAAACTGCTCAACCTAAGTCAATAAAATTTATATGGGACCACCGCACGGGCTTCCTCTACCAAATAAAAAAACAACCACGTAAATCGGCCCATAAATCTCGGAGTAATCGGTGTACATAAATGATAAAATGATAAAATGGTTCAAGAAATGTACCTAATTAAGTATTTTTTATGTGCACCTACCGCATGTCGTCTTGTTGTGGCAATAAATCATTTTTCTTTCTTCTTTCTTTCAATAAAAAAAAAAAATCCCGCTGAATACATCGTTTAATTTTCAAAAATCTGCACCGTGGTTGTGTTTTTTCTAGTGTCCTACCGAAACAGGATTTTCAGCCGAAACCGAAACCGTAACCGAACCTTCGGTCTTGGTCCCAGTTTCGGCCGAAACCGAAACCGAAACTTATTTGAATTTCTTATAGCATGTTAAATCAATTGTATTTTTACGCATATATAGACAGTTAACACGTGTAAAAAATAAATGCAACAATTAAAGTATGTAAAAAAAATCGGTCAAGTGTGAGTCGGACTCACGCAGTAGGTTCCGTACCACCCATCGACCTGATACCCCATAGAAACTGATTTAATTTACGAGAGTTTATCAAAAGCACTCAAAAGACATCAACGAGCGTACGCGATATGTGAATTTTTGCATCTCTTTCTTACGTAGGTACCACCACATATGTCTATTTTTGCCCTGTTTTTAGTATTTGTTGCTAAACTACATAGTATGAACTATAATCAGACCAAGTTTGACGCTGTAATGTATTACAGTTTTGAAGATAGAGCAGGAACAAAAACGTTGAAATCCAAGTTTCTCGAGGTTTCTTGTATGGGGAGCCCCTTGGGTCTTACCACAAAAGATTTAACCACGTCTTAGTTATGTGTCCGACAGATTTTTCTGAAAATTGTTACTACAAATCCACGTCTTTCACTCGCTTTGAGTTAAATACGCTGTCGGTGCGTGTTTATATTAAACGTCTGTTTTAAAGTGTCTCGCCCTTGTCTAACCCCTAAAATTCGCTTGTGGACATTTCATAATTTTCTTACAATAATTTATTAGTTATGATTTGAATGTAATTAGTGGCTGTAGTTTTATCAAACGTTAATTTGCACAAACAAATATTATTTTGTGCTCCAAGGTCTTTTTATTAATAGAAACAACTTTATAAGCCTACAAAAGTACTTAATTTACATTGTTATTACATTTTTTTTTACTAAAATGAAACTTTACACGCCATAATATATTTGTTTCATCAAACCAGTTCTACCTACAATTGGCTGCATTGAAACCTTTCCTAGGGTTTACCGTATTGGATAAAAAAAAGGGTATTGCCTAAGAGCACGGAAACAAAATTCGCGCGCAGTAGGGGTGCGTGCGTCCTTTGTTCCCGTGCTCTGAGAGCAGCGCCTAAGCAAGCAGATGTTAGACATTGTTTTGTAGTAAAAGAAATGAAACACCCGCTCACTGGGCATTTAACTTTTAAACGCTGTCTCGCCAAACACACATCGAAAGCTTGTTTTAAATTATTTTTGTGGTAAGACCCCTTGGGTTTAAGATTATTTTTATTTTTAGTATTTGTCGCGATAGTAGTCATAGTAGTAGTAAATAATGAAATTTGACTGGAAAACTTTCCCGTACTACTGTACTACGCGTCCGAATTGACTAAGCACCTCGCGTGCTAAAGGGAAAAAATGCAACATGACTAATAGTACTGAAGGTCATTCACGGTAATAGTTAAATCACCGGAGGTAGTTGTGTATCGGATTTACGGGGCAGTTCGAATACGGGTACAAAATTTAATCCAACAACAATTACAAACAAATATATGTTTGAATCAAACATCACAGGTATCTTCACACATCTTTTGAGTGTTACATTAATTTCTACATAAATTCATATTGTATAAGTTCTAGGGAATAACTCAACAGAACCAAATAAAATATCTAATGAATTATATTCTATTACAACTTACAACCTATGGCTAGCGAACTCGACTGGCAACCACGTTCACTCACTCGAAGTTAGCCGAATGATGCGCGACAATTAACGAATACCTAGTTTCGGCGGGGCCGAAGGTTCGGCCAATTATTGGCCGAAACCGAAACTGTGGCCGAAACTAGATTTTTTGGCCGAAACTAGCCGAAACCGAAACCGAAACCGAACCTTCGGTCGGTCCTTAGTTTTTCGTCTATAAATCAATTAATTACTCCTCCTTAATACGTTTTACAATTATATACCTGAGTAAGAAAGAGATGCAAATATTCACATTTCATAGTAAGGTGCACACTGATTGTGCATGGTGACACTGACAGTGCTGCATCTTTGGTAAACTCTCACGAATATCTATTTCAACGGGCTATCAGGTCGATACGGAACCCTAACAAATCGCAGACGTTCTCAAAAAAGGCCAGGTTAAAAGCACTCTGTACCGACGAGCATGCATGACGAGGTTAATGAACGTAGATGAAGCGAAGGTGTGTCAGGATCGTAGCAGGAGGAAATCCTTTTTTAGGGTTCCGTAGTCCTACAAGGAACCCTTATAGTTTCGTCATGTCCGTCCGTCTGTCCGTCTGTCCGTCTGTCCTAATCCTTTACAGATTAATAACTTCTACAGTTATAAACCTAAGCAAATGAAATTTTGTTTAAAAATAGTCTACATATAGATCTCAATTTTAAAAGAATAAAAAAATAGTTTTTACGTATTTTAGGGGGGGCGTCCATACATGTGAAATGGGGAAGAAAAATTTTTTTTCGCTGCATCCCCTCGTGTGGGGTATCATTAAATAGGTCTACTAAAATGAAGGTAATGTTTCATACACCACTTTTTTATCAGGTGTACCATCTGCGAAATATAGCCCGCCAAAGTGGCTTGCAATGTGTCCCCCCCCCCCTGCCATTTCTAAACTATGCAACGTAGAAAGTTATAATTTGATAGATAGACCTTTGTGAAAACTCTCTTTTAAAATTATTTTGAGTATAATGTGATTATAATTTTTTGAGTTATATAGAGAAAACTGAAAAATACTTAAAACGTCCTAGTTCAAAGGTCATTGACCTTAGAGAAAAATGATCACAGCAAATAATGCTCCTTTAGCTACTTTCTATTTGAAAAAATCACAAAAAGTAACTTTGACATGACACACTTTTTAAATTTGGCTTCTTGAATTTATCGCTAGATGACGCTACTAACAACACGCTCTGAGTCGCGAATGCTGCCGATTATTGCAAAAACTAAAATAGCCATGATTAAATATTCAATTTGATTCGTTTGTAATTACACCTACTTAAGGAACCCTATAATACTGAGCATGGCCAGACATGCTCTTGGCCGGTTTTTTTATATCAAATGGGCTAACGTTTGACCGCCACCTCACCTAATGTTAAGCGATGGTGCGATCTATATTTTTGTTGACGTTTAATAAGCGCTAATTGGCTTAAGCCTAAATTGAATAAATGCCATTTTGATTTTGAAGATGTGTTTTATTTAATATCAGGGTCCGAAATTATCAACGACTATACAACATACAGCCCAATAGACGCCTAATGTTGAATATAATGCGTACAATAAGTTTTGCTACTAGCTGAGGCACTGCAATCCTATTAGCCCTACCAAGGCGGCTATTGGCTAATCACTAACGCGGCAGTTTTCACGGCTCATGTAAGTGGCCGAAACTGATTTGAAGATTTCAAGCGGCGAATAGTGGCAACCTACATAAGTGAAATTTCATAGATGTGTTGCAGACATCGGTAACCTGTTATAAGGCGTCTATGGGTTGTATGGTCGTTGGAAATTATCAAGATAAATTAAGCTCTGGTCGAGTGTGCGAGAGAAGCGAAGGGACGACAAAGGGAATCTTCTGGTGGAGCAAACTCAGAAACACTATAGCTTATCAAACAAAACATTATGCAGAAAGTCAATTGCCAAACGTAACCAATGTTCGATAACATTTTAGAAACATGCAGCTTGTAATAACACGATTTTCAAATAGAAATGTTGTGAAACGTTGTTTTTATAAACATGTCGATGTAAAAAGACTTGTTTGCAAAATGAAACATAGTGAAAGGTTGTTTTTAGAAATATGTGGTTTTTCAAAAGACTAGTTTGCGAAATGAACGTTTGTATATTTTCACAAAATTTCACTTCAAAAACAATTTTGTAGTGACATTTTGTGAAAAATTATTTGGGAAACATTATGGACCTATCGAAAACTAAGGAGATAATGATGTTAACTGTTTCTTATTTATAACAAATACATTTTTGAGCTAATGCTGTTAAATTTCATATTATTATTATTTCATCATCATCATCATTATCATTTCAGCCGAAAGACGTCCACTGCTGGACATAGGACTCCCCTAATGGGGGGATATGCCATAATCGCCACGCTTGGCAGGCGGGTTGGCGATCGCAGTTGGTTGGTTAAATATTCAGAAAACGCTGCTGCCCATCCTCTGGTGAATCCCTTAGTCGCCTTTTACGACACCCATGAGAAGATATAGGATATATATTATTATTTATTATCATTAAATTATTGTTGTTCACAAAATGCTAATTCAATATACGAAACATCAGGGACCCAGCTGTGCGTATCAACTCAGCCTATCACAGTACATAGTAGCTGGACATAGGCCTCTCACAAGCCGTGCGTACATAAAAAGTATTTCTGCTCATCGCTGTACTCGGGAGGGCCCGTGGTTCAGATATACCCAAAAGGCTTACAACGCTCTGCGGATCCAGTTCAATAATGCGTTCAGGGCATTGTTGTGGCTATTGTACTGCGTCGGCAATGTTTGCCAACGCGCGTACAGACGGATTCAACGTCGTCTGGAGTAAAAAGTCCGCCTCACTACTGCGCAGGCTGCGCGGCAGCCACAGCACCATCCTGCACATGATAGCCGCCCGGGCTGATAGTCCGCTTGTGTTGGCGCTAGGCGACCGGACCAAATCCCTTTTTACTAACATAGGTTAAGTTATATGTTAGTAACACATTGGATTGGTTAATTTGTCCTGTTACCTTTGCATGTAATGTGTATATTTTGTGTATGTGTGGCAAAATAAATGGTTTAAATGGATCCATTGTTGTTTTCAATAAAAATATAAATATTTCTGTTATCTATAGAGATTACATAAATAATATAAAATTTAGCAGCATTAGCTTAAAAATTCATTTGTTATAAATAAAAAACAGTTAAAATCATTATTTCCTTAGTTTTCGATGTACCTATACAACGACTTCCTATCGATAACACGTTTTCAGCGTTGGTACATCACTAGTGCACGGGGCGGAGTCGACGCCATATTGTGTAATGTGTATACAAAGTGCCGCACGTCACGTGACCTTAGCACTGCTCCTTTTGAAGTAAGTAGGTTCTTTCCTCGTAGGTACTGTTTAAGCGAGGACTGAAGTAAGATACAGGGTATCTAGTTTATGAGACAGGGTTTCACTAATTGCTCTTATCTTTTGACTGTTGTATCCTGGTTTAAAAAATGTTTATTGTTTGTATTGCAACTATTTCTATGTGGATATGCGTAAGTTCAAATATCATCCCAAATTATGAAAAAGAGTATATATTTTACAGTCAGAACTCTTTCCCGGACAAGACTAGCTCTGACTGACGAATACAGTCAAAACTACATTTGACTAAGGAGCTTGGTCAAAACTAGTTTTGACTGAAATTCCGCTCAAAAGTAGTTTTGACTAATTGTATCGGTCAAAACTCATAAAAATTCAGTTTGACCCTAATTATAATGAACTTGTAATATAGATCAAATTAAAGGTGTAAAAGAAATTCAGCTTACTCTGGCTTACTCCGACTGCATGTGGCCAAACTCTGTCCTACACCTAGAGCACAGATAATATAATACTATAGGTACTAGTATTTTTAAAAGCATGGAGTCAGAAATCGAGTCCCGAGTGTACGAGAGCGTAGCGCTGCGCGAGTGTGAGAGTAAAACGAGGGGGGGACAAAGTGGGTCTTCTGGCGGAGAATGAAAGAAAGAAAGAAATTATTTTTTTGCCACAAACTAGGAAAACAAAAAAATAGATTTGTACAACATTGTGTGCCCCACGGCTATGCCAAATAGGTCCAGTTCAGCACATGTCAGGTCACCAGTACCTGACGCTGGTATTCATCTGAACCTATATGAGTAGTGACTGTGACGGAAGTAAATCAATTCCATGAATAAATTGCAGGTAGGTATTAAAAATAAATAAATACATTAATTAATTTTAAAATTTTAATTAAATATCATATGGTATACATAGGTAGGTATATGGATGCGGAAGGCAGAGGATCGAGTGTTGTGGCGCAACTTGGGAGAGGCGTATGTCCAGTAGTGGACTGCGATAGGTTGAGTTGATGATGATGATTGATACATAGGTAAAGATCACATAATAATAATAATGGAACGATAATGTTTTTAGTGGGTGCGAGTCCCACATACTCACACCGCCTCCCCGGGTGGTGTGACATGCGATAGGCATTTTCTACGTCACAAAAAAAAGGCTGTTGATACTAAACTTTGATAAATACCTACATTTATGTAACTACACAGTTTGAGCAATAAGTGTCTTTGTCTTATTGTGTCATTTAACAATGTAAAAAGCTTCATTTCCTACACTTTTTTTTTTTTTTTTTTGCCGTGGGAAATCCTCATGGACGCACTCCGCCCGGGGTAGGCGGAGCCAGTGTCGGACTCTTACCGACTAAAACCACCACGGTGTTCCTTCAACTACCTTAGCCGGGGGCGTGGGAACCCGTGAGTATTCACACAACCACCCCCGACAGGTCCTGGCCCGCCACAAGCAGGCGAGCCCCTTCTCCCCGTGCGGCCTAACGTCGGCCGCACCCTCCTAGGTGGCGCACACGGAACACTGCACGCCACCTCACCTCATGGGCCTTTCCAGCTGCGCCAACTACGCCGGCTGTGCCAGCTACGCCAGCTGCTGGTCGGGCAGCAGACTACCCCGAGTCTGCTGCTCGCAGGCCCTACCTCCTGTAATTTTTTATAGAGGTTTTCTTCCTCGCGGTCCGGGCGGTGAAGCCAAGACCCTCGGTCCCAAGAGGCGCGAGAACACTACTCGGCGGGCACTCCTGGGGTTACGAGATCGACGGGGGCAAGGAAAGACAGTCCCCCCGCTGCCTGCCCAGTGGCAGGGTGAGTACACACCGGGCCCGCCCCTGCTCCTCCACTGTGCCCTCTGCTGATATCAGAGGGACACGTGGAGCAACTCCCTACTGGCCCAGAACGGGCCCCTCCCGCGCCAGAATATTCGCCACAGACAATAAAATCCCCCGAAGGTTAATCCCTCGGCAGGATTCTATTGCCCGTGCCCAGGATGCACCGGCCAAACAACTACCGATCCCTCCAGACGTGTCCAGAAGGACAAGCAGCCGTCAGGCACACGTGGAGGTTTTCTGGCTAGCACCCCTTCATTTCCTATACTCATTTATAGCATAATAACCAGATTTACGTGTTTTACCAAACTGGTCTAACTTTAACCAATTAGAATTTCGCATTTTATAATGTTATTATGTGCTGCATTATGCAAATATTGGTAATAAAATACCTGCATTTTATTTTCAACGTTGAGGCTCTCAAAGGTACCTAATCATTTCTAATAAATGGTAATTACGAAATAGATATAACGTAACATAACATAACATCACGCCTGTATTTTTCCCGAAGGGGTAGGCATGCAGAGTTGTATAGCACACCCACATTTCGCCATTTATGTTATTGTCCCATGTAATAGGGGGCGAGCCTATTGCCACTAACCGGGCACAAATCCAGACTCCAGGCTGCTATTGAGAATTTCCTAATGAAAAAACCCAATAACACTTTGCCCGACCCGGGTATCTAACCCAGGACCCCACGCTCAGCAGTCGCGCTTGCAACCACTAGACCAACGAGGCAATCGAAATAGATATAATAAATATAATATATATATAATTGTAAGATTATTTATATATATATTATATATATTTATGATACCTATATGTGTAATATATTTTGTGCTATTTATTTATTTTAGTTTAGTAGTACGCCACGGACTGCCCCCATTATCTAGATCTTACGTCTTCTTTGTCCATCCAAAGGTTGTCTGGAAGATATCGCTTTTAGCAATAAGACCGCCCATGTACCCATAATTTGTACGTTGTTCCTGTTTACTACTATTTTCATGGTGTACAATAAAGTATATTCTATCTATCTATCTATAATATGTAGTGGATAATGGACTCTGCGTGAGACTTATATAAATAATAAATAAATAAATAATAAAAAGTGATGTTATGTATGTGCCTGTATAATTTTTATTTTACACATGGCAATACAATTCATCATGTGTTAACACTGGTAACCGCGAATGCTAAAGTTACGTCTCAAAGATTTATATTATACAATACAATACAAATACACTTTATTGTACACAAAAGAAAATAGCAACATATATGACTTATATAGAAGACATGTACAATGGGCGGTCTTATCGCTCAAGGCGATTTCTTCCAGACAACCTTAGGATGGACAATATGGACAAGTAAAGAGAGGGGTAGTACGCAGTGTAACAACATAATAGAATACATATTTTTCATGTATTTTTTACTACATAACATAAATACTATACATAATTATACCTTAACACAGCTGCATAAATATGAGATACAATAAATGTAATACATAAATAAAACGATGTTTAACATATATTTCGTTGAATAAATACAATATAATATGTCTAAATATTACATAATGTACCTGCCGGATGTTACAGTGATGCGTAGTGATCTTTTATCAGTTTTTCAGCCTATTTAGTTTCTAGGCAAAATCAGGTCTTGTGTTCCACTTAAATTTGCCACCCCTTCTCGACCCTAGAAAATTATTGGTTTTATGTGGATTAAAAGGTACCGTATCGTACGTACCTACACACGTTCGGTTCCCATTCTTCTAGTCCATCCAAAGGTTGTCTGGAAGAGATTGCCTTGTGCGATAAGACCGCCCATTGTACTTACTTAATCTTTCTGTAAACTATTGTCTTTGTTTTCGTTTGGTGGAATGTACAATAAAGAATATAATAAATAAATAAATGAATAAAAGGTAATTCATGTAATTTTCATTCAAGTTCCGAATAGGTAGTTATCAAATAGCGAAAGGATTGGTGAAATGGTGAACAACATTATGGGTGTTGCTGTGCTGCCAATTCCAATGACGTAAGCCCCTAAAAGTCGCCTTTAACGTAGGGTTGCTATTACCTAAATTGCTATTACCTAAACGCTGGAAAAAGACTTCCATAACTCCGGACAATTGGGTGAAACCAGACCCAGAAAAATATTAAATGTTATTTTTTTACCAACGACTGGCTTTCCCCGGACACTTCTATAGAACCCCACCTGGGCTCCCACGGATGCCCCCCAAACTAGGACAAACCCGGGGAAACCCGGATGGATACCAGCCCTACTTTCACGACTCGTACGCAGATAAATGGCCAACATAGTGGTTATTGTCCTATAACTGTCATTTATTAAAAATGGAAAGAAAAAAAAAATTTTTTTACATCTCTTACTAACATTAACAGCTTTTCAGAATCTATTCAGTTATAACCAAAGAAAAACTATTCATGAAGTTACTCTATTCAGACAAAATAACCAGTACATTGATGAACATTTTAAAAACAAAAACGAAAATAGTTTCTACTTATGTTGATCTGGGGGCCTAGTACGAGTTTGACACTTACGAATACTTTCATAGTTTTCGTCGACTTTCATTCATAAATCAGTAGTTCTTCCTTGTATCCGCCAGGGGCGCTACTGATTTATGAATGAAAGTCGACGAAAACTATTTAAGTATTCGTAAGTGTCAAACTCGTACTAGGCCCCCTGTATCCGTGCCATATGGTGACTATACCACTGATACTGAACGCGATACACAAAAAAAAAACGTTTTCCTTTTCTTTTAAATACCAATTTGTATTTGTTAAAAAAAAATTAATTAACAAAAACAAAAAACCCGACTGCGTGCGTTATTTTTTTTTAGTTTTGTCATGTTTTATTTATCATACTATTAATGTTTTTTTTTGAAAAGTCAAATTCATTTTTAACGTTGAATATTTTGTTATTTTTTTGCATTTTTCATTCCAAATTACATTTAAACATATAAGTTGTATATATTTTTGTAAAGCATTTATAAAACCCTTTATTTTGATACCCCACTCGATAGGTTTTGAAGGAAAAACAAAATTTTTGAAGAGGTAATATGGCGCCAAAAAGCGGCCATTTTAATTTTTTAAATTTTGATGTACCCAGTGTCACTCTCAGAATTAAGACGAATCTAACGACACCTCTCAATCTCAAATCCATCAAGCCGTTTAGGCCACAGAGCGTGCCAAAGAAATATACATACATACATACATACATACATACATACATACATACATACACTCGAAAAACATAACCCTCCTTCTGGCGCAGTCGGGTAAAAAGGGGGCAAACGAGCATGTGGGTCACCTATGCAATCACAGTCGCCGACGCGTTACCGACCCTTTTAAAAGTACATAATATTAAAATGCTGTTTTCTTGAAGGCCCAGGTCGAATTGGTTTTCGAAAGGCCTTTCCTTAATCCTTCGCGGATGACGTGTTCAATTATTTAAATAATAATTTATACATATTTTGTGCTTTGTATTTATAAAAGGTATTTAACGAAATTGTATTATTGGCAAAATAAAGAATAAGTGATAAGAAAAAAAGGAAAACATACATACTATTTTATCCTTTACGAAATCCAACTTTCACTGTAACCAACTATCACTCCAATAAATTGTTTATGACTAATTATTTTTTTGTTTAAAAAAATAATTTATATAACAACAACAATATCATGAATAAAATGCGAGAGAAAAATCATTGAATGAACTACACTCCAAGATAATCATTGAATGAACTACACTCCAAGATAATCATTGAATGAACTACACTCCAAGATAATCGATTCCATACTAAACTAAATGGAAAGCTATTCGGGTGTGTAAGTTCGCAGTGATGTTGCAGTCGTAGTGTTGAACAAGTCAGAATTAAAATTGGCTAAGAGCGTTACTGATGCGTTTTTGGGCGACACTGATATTTATCGCTAAATGAATACTAGGATGTATACAAATACTATAAGTAAACGTCACCATCATCATCATTTCAGCTGAAAGACTTCCACTGCTGGACATAGGCCTCCCTCAAGCATATGTTGGGGGATATGCCGTAATCGCCACGGTTGGCAGGCGGGTTGGCGATCGCAGTTAGTTGGTTAAATACTCAGAGAACGCTGCTGCCCATCCTCTGGTGAATCCCTTAGTCGCCTTTTACGACACCCATGAGAAGATATATGGTGATGCAATTCTTTACGTCCGGCACCACACGGAACAAGTAATAAGTAAACGTCATTTACGTTTAATTAGGAATGCAGAACAGTACTATAAGTCATAAAATGAAAGACTTAAGAGGCATGTAGCAGCCAAGTACAAGTGGCGCTCCCATCAGTAATAAAATTATTACTCGCTGAATACGTCATTTATCAAAATTTCGTTTGAAGTACAGGTAGTGCAGTTTAGTCAGAAACTATTAACTCTGTGTAGTGATACGAATGCGTGTTCTATAAAACTCTCTTTATTTAAATATTTATTTATATTTTTTTACTGATGGGGGCGCCACTTGGCTGCTACATGCACCGTAATAAATATTAATAATACTTAGTTATAAAGTTAGAGTGAGTGAAAAAAATTTGCTGATCCGTACATTTGAGTTAACATAAATCGTCAAAATGTAGGGATCAGCAGTTTTTTTTGTGATTTCAGGGTTGATCCCGTAATAAAAATTGTTCGATAGCACTCACTGAATGAGCTCTTCAAAATATGACCACGCATTTCTGATACACGTTGTATACACGCTGAAATTTGAATCGATTATTTATCGCTTATCATTGTACTCAACTCAACCCTGAAATTGCGAAAAAAATCAGGAGGTCCCTACATTTTATCGATTTAAGTGAACACAAATGTGAACAATGACCCTTTTTCAGGATATAAGCTATTCAAATTTCAGCTTGTATGTCGTAGGATAATAACGCCCCAACGTTATACTGCGCTGTATAGCAAGCAGGCTTGACTGCCTGTGTGTGAATCGCTGCTGCAAGCTCTCAACATGCATCGGTGCTGAGCTTGAAGCAGGGATTTACATACCATATGTGTCTGTTATCAGACATGACCGTGGATGCGAACGAGTGACTAGGGGAATGAGATAGTGTCCCTGAAGCGGGATACTGCAACGAGAAGAAAGAGGTAGGGGCGGCGGGTTTGCTAGTCAGCAATAGTTGGCTGGCAGACACGGTCTGATGCAGACCACCGTTCGGCCTGACCCGTAATCCTCATTGAGAGGAACGGGGGCCCTGCTTGCAGGGCCACGGGGAGACAACCCCTTTAAATAATCCTACACGGGGACCCCACCCCGTAAAAAAAGGCAAAGCTGTGTTCAGCAATCTATGATGGCGTCTCGTAAAGAAGTATTACCCCAGGAGGGTACCAGCTGCTCAGCAGCTGGAGAATCCCTCACTGAACCTAGTTCAGTCTGCCCTTCGTATTCTGGGGGGGGCACCGACCGCCTACCGTCCAATTTGGACGCATTGAGCCAGGGAGGCTCACGTCCCCGTGGTGTGGAGTCGTTGGACTCGGTTTCCAACACGTCTACATCACCGGGACCCTTACAACGGATCTTCGTTGACCAACTCTCTGATTCTCGGAGGAGTGAAGGTCTCAAACGGCCGCGCGAACCGACTGCGACTGAAATGTTGCCGCCTTCAAAGGTGCCTTCGAAGGCAACTACTTCTAGGGGTAG
The DNA here is from genome assembly GCA_949699075.1 of Asteroscopus sphinx. Lineage (NCBI taxonomy): Eukaryota > Metazoa > Arthropoda > Insecta > Lepidoptera > Noctuidae > Asteroscopus > Asteroscopus sphinx. The sequence continues at coordinate 9,016,112 of OX453028.1, forward strand.
AGGTTCACGACGTGGCAAGAGAGGTCGACCACGACCTGGCACACCACGTGGCTCGTGTACTGACGAGAGTGAGTCGGACGACCCGAGTGTCTCGCTAACGTGCCAATCAGGCACCGACGTGAGTGAGGCAGAGGAAGTGGGGACGACAGTTAGTGCTGAGACCTCTATGATAGAGAAGAGCTCTGCCGGTTCAGCAGAGGCTCTGGAGAAAACGGCTCTCGAGGATATCGAGGTAGTTTTGGACACTACGCGGAAGTCCAAAAACCTCAAGGGTACGTGCCAACGTGCCATCAAGGAGGCAGCGGAGCGCGTCAGATTGGCAATCGAGGAGCTCGCCAGTAGAAGCTCCAACGAGGAGACTCGTAGGCTTCAGCTGGAGAACGACCGGTTGCGGAAAGAGGTTGGAGCCCTCCGCAAAAAGAAGAGGGAAGAGCAAAAAGGCTCCCACGCAGGACACTGCGGACTCCACCAAGCAAAACACTGGGGCTTCGTCCGGGTCCAGGAAGAGGAAGCGCAGACGTCGCGTGCCTAAGTCGGCTGCAGTAGTTTTAACACTGCAGCCGGAAGCAGCAGAGAGGGGGCTCACGTATGCGTCAGTAATGGCGAAGGCCAGGCAAAGTGTGGACCTGGTGGAGCTCGGTATCACCGATATCAGGTTCCGCCAGGCTGCAACCGGGGCACGTCTTTTAGAGTTCCCGGGGGCCGAAGGCACTGCGGGGGCAGACCTCATTGCAGAGAAGCTGCGAGTGGTCTTTGCGGAGGACGTCAAGGTCTCCAGACCCACAAAGGCTGCTGAGCTAAGGATAAACGGCCTTGATGACTCCGTGACTGTGCAGGATGTGCAGGAGGCAATCAGTCGAAAGACCAGCTGTCCTGTAAACTCGGTCCGAGTTGGTCCAATCCGCCTTGGCCCGGGTGGTGTCGGATCTGCCTGGACGCAGTGCCCGGTTGCGGCTGCAAGGCATTTGTCTGATGCCGGTCGACTTCTCGTCGGTTGGAGCTCTGCCAGAGTTCAGGTCCTAGGGGCTCGGCCTATGAGGTGCTTTGGGTGTTTGCGGACGGGTCACTCACGGCAGAAGTGCCCTTATGACGTGGACTACAGCGGACTCTGTTTCCGCTGCGGTAAGCCGGGGCATCTGGCATCGACGTGCTCTGCAGACCGTCACTGCCCATTGTGTGAAGCGGCAAAGCTACCTGCTAGTCACGCTGTCGGAGGAAAGGACTGTAAGCCTCCAGTCCTCTCCAAAAAAAAGGGAATGACTGCATCGACCTTGGCCGCATCCAGTGCGGTGCAAACGGAGCCGTCGCAGGAGAGACCAATGATTGCGGACTAATTATGGACCCAGACCGTAATCATTGCCTTCTCCAGACGAACCTGAACCACTGTGCTGGTGCGCAGGACTTGCTCCTTCAAACCATGGCAGAGTGGTCAATCAGCGTGGCTGTAGCGTCAGAGCCGTATTTTGTCCCTCCCCGCCCTAACTGGGTGGGTGACGTGGATGGTTCCGTCGCTATCATCAGCACCGAGGCGCCCCTTTCAGTTAAAGAGAGGGGTTCGGGATATGTCGCAACCGCTTGGGGAGACGTAACACTCTTCGGAATATATTTCTCCCCTAACAAGAGCTTGGTTGAGTTCGAGGTTTTCCTCGACCAACTCGGAGCCTCGGTTCGGCGAATGACATCAGGTCATGTAATGGTTTTGGGGGATTTCAATGCAAAATCCACTGCATGGGGATCCCCCAGAACCAATGTAAGAGGAGAGGCGGTTGAGGAGTGGATGGCAGCTACAGGCCTCTGTCTTCTAAACATAGGCTCCGTAAATACGTGCGTCCGATGGCAGGGAGAGTCGATAGTGGACCTTTCGTTTGCTACTCCTGCCATCGCCGCACGCGTCCGGGGTTGGCGGGTCCTAGAGAGCGTGGAGACCCTATCTGACCATCGGTATATCCGTCTGGATGTCTCCACCTCGCGAGGCCCTGTAGTTGCTCTGCGCTCTGGTGCTCAGCAGTTCCCGCGGTGGGCGGTGAAGCGGCTTGATAGGGACCTACTAGAGGAGGCAGCCATTGTTCAGGCGTGGCTGTCCTCACCACCTCCCACAGAGGGGGTCGATGTCATGGCTGAACGCTTTCGCGAGGCTATGACGGCTGTCTGCGATGCAGCCATGCCCCGCACGCGAAGACGGCCCCCAAAAAGGGAGGTCTACTGGTGGTCCCGGGAGTTGGCAGATCTCCGTGAGGCCTGTGTTATTGCCCGGAGAATTTACTCGCAAGTCCGCAGACTTCGCCATCGCAATCAGGAGCTTGAGACACAGCTGTATGAGTGCTACCGCGGTACCCGGGAGGCTCTAGTGTCAGCAATTGGTCGAGGGAAGAAACAGGCAAGGAGCGAGGTGTTGGAGGGGCTAAACCGTGAACCTTGGGGGCGCCCATATCGTGCAGCGCGGAATAAACTCCGCGTCCAAGGCCCTCCGTTGACGGAAACTCTCCAGCCTCAGTTCCTTACGGAAGTCATTGGAGCCCTTTTCCCAGACCAGTTGGAGAGCCTACCCCCAATCATGGCTCCAATGGAAGGTGACCAGCCCGTTGAAATGGAGACTCCTCCGGTCACAGATGCAGAAATGGGGGCGGTGATACTGCGGGCGCGTGCCAAGAAGACTGCTCCAGGACCAGACGGTGTGTCTGCAAAGGTGCTGGCCTTGGCACTGGGTGTGATGGAGGATAGGCTTAGGGAACTGTTTGACGCCTGTCTGACGTCAAGGCAGTTCCCTAGGCCCTGGAAAGAAGGTCGCCTGGTGCTGCTTCAAAAGGCTGGACGGCCTCCAGAGTCGCCTTCGGCGTACAGGCCGATAGTCTTGCTGGACGAGGCGGGGAAGATGCTTGAGAGGATTCTCGCCAACCGCATCGTCCAGCACTTAAACACGATCGGGCCGAATTTGTCAGACGCTCAATACGGCTTCCGGGCAGGGCGTTCCACGGTGGATGCCATTGTGCACCTGAAGACCGAGGCTAAGGACGCGGTTGCGCAAGGGGGGGTGCTGTTGGCGGTGTCACTGGACATCGCCAACGCGTTCAACACTCTGCCATTCAGCTGCATTGGAGAGGCGCTCCGTTTCCACGGGGTACCCATGTACCTAAGGCAGCTGGTGGCAGACTACTTGAGGGGGCGGTGCGTCAGTTATCAGGGACGCGATGGCCAAGTCGTACGCAGGTCCATCACGTGCGGTGTTCCGCAGGGGTCGGTTTTGGGACCACTTCTGTGGAACGTGGGTTACGACTGGGCCTTACGTGGCAGCCTCTCCCCTGGGCAGGACGTAATATGTTACGCAGACGACACCCTCGTCATAGCCCGGGGAGCAAACTATGAGGAGGCGGCACGCTTGGCCACTGAGAGCGCGTCCCTTGTAATTGGCCGTATCCAAGCACTGGGTCTCAAGGTGGCGCTTGAGAAAACGGAGGCCCTGATATTTCATGCGCCCCGACGTCAGCCACCGACTGGCGCCCACATCACCATCGGTGATGCCAGCATAATGGTCCGGACGCGGATGAAATATCTGGGCCTGGTCTTAGACCGACGTTGGAATTTCGGCGAGCATTTTGAGCAACTTGCCCCGAAGCTGATCGGCACAGCATCCGCCCTTAGCCGACTGTTACCAAACCTGGGTGGACCGAGCGTGACCTGCCGACGGCTCTACACGGGGGTGGTACGATCGATGGCACTCTATGGGGCGCCGGTGTGGGCGGAGTCCCTGAATGCCCAAAATAAGGCTCTGCTGCGGAGGCCGCAGAGAGTCATGGCAGTCAGGGTCATACGCGGATACCGCACAATATCTTCAGAGGCGGCGTGTGCACTTGCAGGTACCCCCCCGTGGGACTTAGAGGCCCAGGTGCTCGCCGAGATCTATCGGCAAGGAGCGGACCACCAGGCGGAAAGTGGCAGACGCCCTATGCCTGAAGTCGTGAAGATGTGGCGCAGGGAGGCACAGGCTGCCATAATGGGGCAATGGAAGGAGAGGCTGGAATCGCCCAGTGCCGGTCTTTGGACTGTGGGGGCTATCCAGCCGATCCTTGAGGTATGGGTACGGAGGCGACACGGGACGTTGTCCTTCCGTCTAGTGCAGGTGTTGTCGGGGCATGGTTGCTTCGGAAAATACCTGCACAAAGTGGCGAGACGGGAGGCTACTCCCGTGTGCCACCAGTGCGGCTGTAGTGAGGACACGGCCCTTCATACTCTGGTGCAGTGCCCCGCCTGGGTGGTGCAGCGCCGTGCTCTCACTGCAGCAATCGGAGGAGACCTCTCACTACCAGCCGTGGTCAGAGCCATGGCTGATAGTGGGAGTGCCTGGGAGGCAGTTGCTTCCTTCTGCGAGGAAGTCATCTCGCAGAAGGAAGCGGCGGAACGGGTCAGGGAGGAGAACACCTTCGCAGATCCGATCCGCCGTAGGAGAACGGGTCGGCGCCGGCGTCATTATGGCGACCTAATGCCACCCTAAAGGGGCCAGTGGACGATAGACTGGGGGTCTATCGTCTGCCTTGCACGGCCCTTGAGTTGCGGTGATGTCCCAGGTGTGCCCGGACATCGCCGAAAGAGAGTCAAGAAGGAAGAGGAAGGCCCCGAAGTGGGCCGCGCTGGATGGGTCGCGAAAGCCATGCACTGCAGTCCTCGTGGCCCATCCACCCAAGGCGAGAGTAGGCACACGGCGGAGTTTTTAGTGGGTGCGAGTCCCACATACCCACACGCCCCCCAGGTAGTGTGATATGCGTAAGGCATTTTCTCCGCCTCAAAAAAAAAAAAAAAAAAAAAAAAGGGATTTACATACCATACAGTGCGGTTTAGGTTAAGTGCGTAGGATAGGCATTCTAACATAGTTATTAAGTAATATTGTTACTAACACAGTGAGTCTTGTTACTTGTTAAATAAATGAATAATAATAATCGGATAAATCGAATATTTGCCAAATCCTAGGATGATTGCCAGAGACCGGATAATTTGAATCTAAGAATGATTTTCGTGATCATACGTGCTATCAACAGGATAATTGCAAAAATCCCACTATGTTTAGGACGATTGGAAACTTGAACGCTGATTGGCTCATCTAAGAGTCAATTTAAAACATCTTTATTGTGGTTGGCTGACTGACTGAACATGGTCTTCACAAAACTAAATACGTAGAAATGTAAAGAAGTGACAAGCCAATAGGTATTAATTTTAATAAAGTATTATATTATCAGGTATGGAGCACTCTCAGGTGTGCAGGTTTCCTCACGATGTTTTCCTTCACCAGTGATAATCAAATTCTGATCCGCACATGAATCCGAAAAGAGAGAGAGAGAGTGCTCCATACAGTTCTGGGTGGTGTGTGTAGTCCACCAACCCGCACTAGGCCAGCGTGGTGGATTAAGGCCTTAACCTTCTCATACTGAGAAGAGGCTCGTGCCCAGCAGTGGGACAGTAATGGGCTGATTATGTTATTATGTTACGTTATTATATTATCACAAAAAAGGTAAGTACATAGTCAACAATACGCTGAAGCAATATCAGACAACAAAGAAAGATGAATGCATGTCACTTTTGTAAAGGTAACACGCCTTCACCAAGTCTGCATCTCTTAGTTCACCATAGTAAGTTGAGATACAACCTTACAAGCAAAACAGGCAGATTGCTACAGATGGATGATATTTTCTGAAAACCATATAAGTAAAAGGGCTCCGTTCGAGCTTGAAACTAGTCGGGCACACCCGATGGAATTACGTGAGTGGTTTTGGACTACGACGCCTTACCTAATTTACTTACATTCAATGAAAAATCTTATTTTCCAAATTAGTTGCAACATCATAATACATTTCGAAGGGTTCATATTCTCATGAACAAGTAGAATACCGGTTTCTCGTCAAGTTTTACACACTTACAGGGTCAAATAATAACTGTCTTTTATATTTAAGCCTTTTCTGAGAATAAAAAATACTCAGATTTGCACACGGAATTGGTATTTTTTCTGTGGATTTGCATGAGTTTTACATGCCGTCAACAGGTGTTTTGCCTGCTGATGAATTTAAAATAATTTGTACGAATAACAAACAACTTCGCCGAGTCTTCTCGTCGCCTACACCGCAAAGTTTGAAGACAAAGGTCTTCAACCAGTGCGTCCTGCCTGTCATGACTTACGGTGCCGAGACGTGGACACTGACAGTTGGGCTAGTCCACAAATTCAAAGTCGCTCAGTGAGCTATGGAGCGAGCTATGCTTCGAGTTTCTTTGAAGGATAAAATCCGTAACGAGATTATTACGGAGAAGAACCGGAGTGACCGACATAGCTTGTAGGATCAGTAAGCTGAAGTGGCAGTGGGCTGGCCATGTCTGTTGAAGGACCGATGACCGCTGGAGCAGACGAGTCCTTGAATGGAGACCACGAATCGGCAAATGCAGCATAGAGCGCCCCCCGCCAGGTGAACCGACGACCTGAAGAACGTGGCTGGGGAGACTGGATGCGGAAGGCAAAGGACCGAGTGTTGTGGTGCAACTTGGGAGAGGCCTATGTCCAGCAGTGGACTGCGATAGGCTGAGTTGATTGATGAATAACAAAAACAATAGTTGACATCTGTCCATCTGATAAGCGATAGCGATAACTCTCCCCGTAGCTTAACGTCTCTGTTAGTGTTATTTATTTATCCATGTACATACTAGAGTACACATTTATTTATCCATGTACATACTAGAGTACACATTTATTTATCCATGTACATACTAGAGTACACATTTAAATAACAATAAAGAAGGTGGAAGTCAAACCTAAGCCCATACAAGTTGTTGATCTGTAACCGTGCCATATTTCCAGAGCAAATGTTAAATAATGTGCTTAGTCATCTAAAAATACTTCAAAAATTCTACGATTATTTAATACCCAAATCTTCACATAGAAACGTAGCGAGGGTTTAACAATAAATCCCGAATGACTGAACAAAAGTCATCGGCGGCAAAGTCAAAGGGTGGAAATACCTGCAAATTGATTTGGTGGTATCGCACTCGTCGTTTTTGTGCCGCGCACGTGATACATGGAGGGAATTTATTTGTTTACAAATAGGTATTTAAATAAATAAGTAAACAATTGGTATTGATTTTTTTATTGATTCTTGTTCAGTATCGAATCGAATACAGACAGATCGACATGTTGTAGAATAAAAAAAAAAAATAAGCTACGTTTTTGTTTAGGTCTATGGTTGTTATTATTTAATTAAGACTACAGTACTACCTTCTTGTCTATACAAAAAGCGCCAACGCAACCCCAAAATTGTATCCGATTTAAATTTTTTTAGGGTTCCGTACAGCAAAAGGAAAAAACGGAACCCTTGTAGGATCACTTTGTTGTCTGTCAAGAATTTTTATATAAAAAATGGGCTGAGATATCAAGTTGAAATTAATATCAAATAATAAGGTCTATGGTTCATAGGCGTAAAAAAAATTAAGCTTCTTAAGTCGACGCAATCAAACGATACGGGCATTTATGTCACATATTTTGATACTCATAAACTCACTCATCAAAACCTATAGGGTACTTCCCGTTGACCTAGAATCATAAAATTTGCCAAGAAGCAAGGTCTTACAGCACAAGTAAAGGAAAATATCCGAAAATAATGAATTTGTGGTTACATAGAAGTTTTTAAACTTTCGCGAATTTCACTCATATTGAACTAAGTTTAAGTTCAATCGGGAAGATGGATATAGGTTGTCCTCCTCGTGGAATCCGGTAATCGAGAAGTGTTCGCGTCGTGGTATGTCTACATGTATGGCCGCCGAAACTGTCAGCATTGTGTGTCGTGATTCAGCATATCTTGTTACGGACAGCGACGTTACGAAAAACCAACCGCGGGTAGTTCGAGAAAACACTCGCCGCTCAAGACGATGACACCCACATACTTCAGTCTGCTCGTGACCACGGCCAATACAACTTGACCGAAACGTCGAGGTTAGTCAAAATGTTTGTTCTATTTTGATTTAATTGTGCGCGACAAGTCCCGTAAACTTTGTTCAATATATTTGTGGTTACATCACAGGGAAAAAATATTTTTTGCGATTACAAACTTACATTTACATTTGGAGAATCGGCCGTGTTGTAGACCGATGTATGGGAGACGATTTTTTGAACGACAGAATGAAAGAAAAATATTATTTTGGCATGCACAGATTGCATATAGTACCTATAGCATAAACACAAAACACAGATAATACAATAACATAATGAAAAAATCATACAACGTTTCTCCTATCTATTTTTTCCGTTGCAAAGTTAAGTTTGTCCTTCAATCCGACTTTCCTTTTTGTTATAGCCATAGACCAGTAAGCTTACTGGTCTGTGGTTATAGCAATGCATGTTCGGTGTTTACATATAATTTATGAATATCATTAAGTTGATTATTAATAAAATTAAGGCAAATACAGACATGAGTGGTGGTACCTGGTTAGGAAAGATGCAATTATGAAAGACATCAACGAGCAGTGCTGCACCTTTGGTGACCTCTCATAAATGAAATCAGTTTCTATAGGGTATCGGGTCGATGGGTAGTAAGGAACCCTTAGTGCGCGAGTCTGACTCGCACATGGCCAGTTTTTAGGGTTCCGAAGTCCTACAAGGAACCCTTATAGTTTCGTCATGTCCGTCCGTCTGTCCGTCTGTCCGTCTGTCCGTCTGTCCGTCTGTCCGTCTGTCCTAATCCTTTACAGCTTAATAACTTCTACAGTTATAAACATAAGTAAATGAAATTTTGTTCAAAAATAGTCTACATATAGATCTCAATTTTAAAAGAATAAAAGATTCGTTTTTGCGTATTTTAGGGGTGGCGTCCATACATGTGAAATGGAGAAAAAAAAATTTTTTTCGCTGCACCCCCTCGTGTGGGATATCATTGAATAGGTCTACTAAAATGAAGGTAATGTTTGATACACCACTTTTTTATCAGGTGTACCATCTGCGAAATATAGCCCGCCAAAGTGGCTTGCAATGTGTCCCCCCCCTGCCATTTCTAAACTATGCAATGTAGAAACTTATAATCTTCCAAATTGATAGACCTTTGTAAAAACTCTCTTTTAAAATTATTTCGAGTATAATGTGATTATAATTTTTTGAGTTATAGAGAGAAAACTGAAAAATACTTAAAACGTCCTAGTTCAAAGGTCATTGACCTTAGAGAAAAATTATTGTAGCAAATAATGCTCCTTTAGCTACTTTCTATTTGAAAAAATCACAAAAAGTAACTTTGAAATGACAAACGTCTTAAATTTGGCTTCTTGAATTTATCGCTAGATGGCGCTACTAACAACACGCTCTGAGTCGCGAATGCTGCCGATTATTGGAAAAACTAAAATAGCCATGATTAATATTCGATTTGATTCGTTTGTAATTACACCTACTTAAGGAACCCTATAATACTGAGCATGGCCCGACATGCTCTTGGCCGGTTTTTTAATATGTTAACTACACCGTGAAGAACTATGCTACTAGGTTTTTTTTTCGCTATATCTTCGTAGTGATAGGCATCTAAAATGACGAAATTTTTGTTGAAATTTACCATAGTACGTGCCTTCCCCCACTTTCCTCACTATAGGTACCCGAAGAAGCCGATGACGTGTGCGGCTTGTGCCGCGGAGGTAGGGCTGATTTGGGTGTATACATTGCAGAACACTGCTACCACAGAGTACTTTTTAATATGACTGCTACATCAGGGTTGTTGGTATCAAGACAATTTTTCTTACACCAAAAACATAAATTAACATAAAATAAATATTATGCAGTTTATTTTTGCACTTTTTGCAGTCGTCACGATCCTTTGTGAATCACTCTATGACTCTATGCGCCCCATGGTTGGGAACCCATAAAGGTATTAGTATAGAAATGTCTTTGTGGGAACCTATGGCGTAGATTATAATCTATCCAAGCGGTTGACAACAAGAACAAAAGATTGTTGAGTGGAATGGAATAAAACCCAAAACCCCCAAAATCCAAATTACCTACATCAAAAAATTAAGTTGTACCTAGGTAAAAATTTACCCAAAACCTCGAAACAGGTCGTACGCTTATCTCTAATCTTCTTGATCCTAATCTTTTTACAGTATTTCTACAAATTAATGTATACCTTCTTTATTGTTCTGTGTGTATACCTGATCCGCGCAAATAAAGAAGAGTTTTTAATGCCGGATGAAAAGCCGCTTCCATTGAATTCATTATGATGTGAACCTCAGATTAATCTGAGATGTGAACAAATAATTTACAACAACAAATTTTGATGAATTTTAAATCATTAACTCGGATCGTAACAATCAAGATTTAAAAATATGCTTTTTGTTTTGCTAAGTACATCAAGAGCCGCCCACAAGGTGAACCGACGACCTGGTGAAGGTCGCGGGTATCCGCTGGATGTGGAAAGCGCAGGACCGGTCGTTGTGGCGATGCTTGGGAGAGATTTAAATATTAATTAAATATATAATCAATAATAATTTACTAATATTAATTAACTGACGTAACTTACTAATAAAGCCCTCTTTGCTACGCCTGTAGAAGGCCGCTAAGTTTTAAGTGCCTCAAAATTGTACACTTAGTTGCAAATAAATGCTTTGAACTTGACCTTGACCTTTATCCTTTATCCAACAGTGGACGTACCTATTTCGCCTGAAATGATGATGATTCCTATTCAAGCGGGTATTTGACCGCCAAGGCTTAAAATTCATATTTGTTTTTGTCGACTCAGCAAGAAGTTCGTAAAATCGTAGCAAAAATGTTCCTGGGGCCCTGGGGCCTTACTGGGGACTGTTTCGAGCTCTGAAACAAATCGAGCTAATGTAGCATAATTCCTAGAAAAATGCAGTACGATTTGACAATAACTCGAATTTAAATTAGATTGATACAGCACTATATTTAGTCGGAAGTAAGGCCCCCGTCCGACTAAATATTGACGTCGTATTACCTACCTATGTAAGTCGTTGTAACATTTTGTTAGAATGGTTAGGGATAGGGTTGCGGTTGCTCTATGGGGGACACGTATACAACATGTAATTGAAATAACTGAAAACCTCTTAGGGGGTCATTTTACTCATCAAGTCATCAGTATCATGATGAACAACTTTTACTATCTATGGTACCAAAACAGTGGGGTAATTGCTACGAGGAAAGAACCTACTTACTTAATCGTAGGGTAATTGTGTAGCTTTCATTTTGAAATTACAGCAATATTCATTGCGTGGTACGTTGTTGGCAATATAACGGATTGTCAAAACACACAGAGCAATGAACATTGGAATCCAAATGATTGCGATCATAGATGATATACTTATAGATTGCGATCGCGAGTGAGTTACACAATTCGGTAGCAGATATCGCGAAAAAAAATCAGCTGGTGGGTAGGTACCTACATTTTTGTACAGTCACAGATAGTATAATACTATACTAGTAGTAAAGTTAAATCGACAAAATGTAGGGAACATGATATTTGATTCGCGATTTCAGATCAATAAAATAGTTGACAAAATAATTTTTGAACATTTCCTCCAAAGTCGAATTTTCCGCCATATCGGTCCTCGACATCGTAGATAGCGAAAGGACGTTATTCTAGGTCAACCAGTTTTAGTTTCCTGTTCACATGATTTACCAAATGAATGTACCTACCTACAATGAATGAATGTATGTATCATCATCATCATTTCAGCCGAAAGACGTCCACTGCTGGACATAGGCCTCCCCCAAGCATCGCCACAACGATCGGTCCTGCGCTTTCCTGCGGTTGGGCAGCGTTCGGGAAGCTACGCAATATCTTCTCGTCCAAAAAACCGCAGTGCCTCAAGACGAAAGTCTTTGACCAGTGTGTTGCCAGTAATTACTTACGGCACTGAAACGTGGTCGCTCACAATAGGCCTGATAAGAAGGCTCGGTCACTCAAAGGGCAATGGAGAGGGCTATGCTCGGAGTGTCCCTGCGTGATCGAATCAGAAATGAGGAGATTCGCAGAACGAAGGTGACCGACATAGCCCGAAGAATTGCTAAACTTAAGTGGCAGTGGGCGGGGCACATTGCTCGCAGAACGGATAGCCGATGGGGCAGTAAAGTTCTGGAGTGGCGACCGCGTACTGGAAGGCGCAGCGTGGGTAGGCCCCCCACAAGGTGAACCGAGGACCTGGTAAAGATCGCGGGTATCAGCTGAATGTCAAAATCGTCATCATCATTTTTTGTAGAAGAAACACCCAGACCAACACAACCCCTTGTTCATCACACAAATATATTATTTGTGTCCCGGGGTGTGAATCGAACCCACGACCTCGTGATCAGCAGTCCGAACCTCGAACCACTAGACCACAGACGTCGTCTAATATAGTACAGTAGGTAAATATAAATATACCTACTTAATTTAATTTGCACGGCTGGATACCTACTTCGATCCATGGTATAATAAGATGTTTCACCAGGTACTCTCTTCGCGTGACAGCTAGGTCACGTGATTGCCTCCGTACTACGTCATCGGCTGTGGAACCAATAGCGGGCAGCTGTTAGCGTTAGTAATATTAGATAGTCTGTGCTGTTAGCGTGACAATTGTCAGTTTGATGTGCTGCCACTTTGTGTAAATAAAATGAAAATACCCGAGCAAAATGCATTTTTACCCGACTGCGCCAGGAGGGTTATGTTTTTCGAGTGTATGTATGTATGTTTGTATGTATTTCTGTATGTATGTATGTATATTTCTTTGCCACGCTCTGTGGCCTAAACGGCTTGATGGATTTGAGATTGAGAGATGTCGTTAGATTCGTCTTAATTCTGAGAGTGACACTGGGTACATCAAAATTTAAAAAATTAAAATGGCCGCTTTTTGGCGCCACATTACCTCTTCAAAAATTTTTTTTTCCGTCAAAAACTATCGAGTGGAGTATCTAAATAAAGGGTTTTATAAATGCTTTACAAAAATATATACAACTTATATGTTTAAATGTAATTTGGAATGAAAAATGCTAAAAAATAACAAAATATTCAACGTTAAAAATTAATTTGACTTTTCAAAAAAAACATTAATAGTATGATAAATAAAACATGACAAAACTAAAAAAATTAAAATAAAAAAATTTATTAACAAAAACAAAAAACCCGACTGCGTGTAAAAATAACAGAAAAGATATAAACAAGACTTATCAACACGCAGGCGGAGGCTACCTATGAACTATTATGTAATTCATGACCAAAAACATAGCTACCTAGCCTCCGACTGCGTGTTGATAAGTCTTGTTTATATCTTTTCTGTTATTTTTACACGCAGTCGGGTTTTTAGTTTTTGTTAATTAATTTTTTTTTTCATTTACTTTACTTTACTTCTTTATAGAAGTTACACTTAATAATTCTGTCTAACAATTTCGAATATGAGGGTAGACAGTTAAATAAAATACATTAATAATAAACACAAGTATTTATTACACCTTAAAAACAATCAGTCTTAAAATATGAGAGAGAACACAGGAATGATTAAATACAGGAATTTAGTAGAACGTAGAACCCAAGTTCACTGCCTTACTTATCACCGTTAGCTTGATCTTTGACTTCCTTGCGAATTGGTCCGGTCTGAGCGATTGGGACGTGGCGCTCGCCTTGCAGCACAAGAGGTACCTTTCTCGGAGCTGTCACCGTCAGGACACCATCAGAAGACAGCCTAGACTCCACACTCTCTGGAACACAGCCCTCTGGCAAGGCATACCGACGGGTGAATTGGCGGGAAATGTAGCCATGTTGGTCTTTTTTCTCCTCGTGTTTACCCTCGACAACGACAAAACCGTCAGCCGTCTTCACACAGATTTCCTCAGGAGAGAAATGCTGGACGTCCAGGTTGACTTGAAACTTGTCTTTGTCGGATTTGATGCTCGAGCCGAGGTCTCGTGCGGCTGCGGCAAGGTGGCGCCACGGTCTGTAGTACTCCCTGCTCATCATGGGTCCGGCGACAGCGTGCAGGAGGTCTTCAGGTGTTAGCCCCAAGCCGAAGTGTTGTTCCATCAGACGGGGACGGTTCATCTCGTAGTCAAAGACGGATGGTAACAGCGACATTGTTCTTGATTTTCTTCGATTCAAAATTATGAATTAACTGCTGATACTGCTCGAGGATCTTCTTACTTTAGAAGGTTCGCAGAAAATTCTTTCTCAACTTGCTTTGTTTCGCACTCGCTTGTTCAATTTGAACTGATGACGTCCAGCGCGCGCTTCGCGCTTATAAATGGGCGCCATCTACTAGAAATTTGTCGAACATTCGTGAAACCGCGACAATGGCAGAGGAGCTCAAGCGACGGGTCGTTTGTGATTTATGAATTTGTTCTAGAATTCTAGATACAGTTTGGTTGCTAATTAAACCCGCGTAAGCGGTGAGCGAGAAAAAAATCACCAATAGCGAAACTATGCTTCGCCAAGCTAGCAAAATAAAGCAATCTTATTGGTGGATATTTTTCTCGCTCACTTCTCAGCTCCAAGTTGATTCCAGGATTGGACAAGTTCGACATTTCAAAAATGTCAAATCGATCAATAACTATAGACATAAAGGTCATTATTGCATAAAATCATGCAATTATTTATATATTTATTTGGTATCATACATTGATAAAATGATTCCTGAAATGTACCTAATTAGTTATTTTTTATGTGCACCTACCGCATGTCGTCTTGTTGTGGCAATGAATCATCTTTCTTTCTTTCTTTCTATTTATTCACTCATTATGCACAATACTTTATAGAGGCGGACTTACGGCCAGAATTAATATCCTATCCAGTATTTTATTATCTGTGTCCTATCTATCTATGATACCTACGAGATGTAGAAATTTGACATAAGCTCCATACATTTTATGTCAAATTTCTATCTCTAGTGGCGTTAGTCGTGGATAGGTTCTTAATTTTGGTCGTTAAGGGTTCAGACTGTTGTCTAACGGCCAAAATTAATATCCAATCTATCCACGATTTATCCTACTAGAGATAGGAATTTTACATAAGCTCCATACAAAATACCTATGTCAAATTTCTATCTCTAGTAGGGCAAATCGTGGATAGATTGGATATTAAATTTGGCCGTAAATGTCTGAGCAACTCCTAGGATTAAGTATCCCTGCATCAAACTTTGTAGAATATTCTCGTTTTTTCTTCATGTAGACGAAGAGCAACAAGTTGGCAAGTACCATCTAGAACGTTCTGCAAAGTTATGAACACTGCCATCTAGTATCGAGTAGCAAAACTAAATACAATATAAACTGTGTCAAACTTCAATTTGCTTTTCTTTAAACTCTGCAAATAACCTGCCGAGAGGTGGCGCTTATTTAAGTTTTAATGTTTTCTCAAACCGTACACCTGACTTGAATAAGAGGCTTTTAAGAAGAAGTAATAAAATAAAGTTCTTACAATTACGAGTGTTCTTATTAGGTACCACAGACTACTTAGAGATAAGGTACGATCTCGTCGAAATGAGAATAGATTACGAGTGTTCTTATTAGGTACGATCTAGTCGAAATGAAGTTACCAAATAAATATATCGAAATTATGATCACATTTTACTAATTTAATTTATTATTTAGTAAATTAGGATAAGGGCAGGAGGATGATGATGATTTTATAAGTTTTGTGGCGTCATTCGTGTACAACAACCAGCCAACAAAAGTGATGTACCTACCTACGCTATCAAACACCATTCCAATAATGTACAAATATCCCTAGTCCCTACGCGGTGCAAATAAAATTGATAGTCGTTGTTCTCGTTGGAAGGGATGGGCGATATACAGGGTAATTGAAAAACGTTTGATGTTAAGACGTTTAAAATTGCCGGTACGAGACGCGATGTACTTAGTGCGGTAGTTTCTGTCGTCAACGTGTTCTTTGTAGTTTTTGTTTTCTATGTATAATTATTCAAATAAGCATTATCGTATACTAGCCTGTGTCAGCGGCTTCACCCGCGTGGATGTCGTTTATCGCGCATCCGTCGGGAACTGTTCATCTTCCCGGGATAAAAATAGTAGCCTATATGTTAGACCGGATTGTGTTCCATCTGTATGCCAAATTTCATTAAAATCCACATTGTAGTTTTTGTGTGAAAGAGTAACAAACATCCACACATCCATACATCCACAAACTTTCACGTTTTAATATTATTAAGTAGTAATAGTAATATTAGTAGTATAGTAAAGTAAGATAAAGTAGGAAGTAGGATTTAAACCAATGCAAGTGCCCGAGTTTGGTCTGTTGTACTGTGGACAGAGATTCGACCACTACGCAAGTGGAATCCGAGTGCTCACGTCTCGTGCCGGCAACTATAACACCTTACGTTACGTACGTAGTTGAATTTAATTCCTAGATTAATAGGCAGAGATATTATTTCATAACCCACAGGAATCTTAGTAGGTACTAGCTACGTATAGTACCAGATAAGTAAAGTAATTTTTTTATTACTCAATGGATTATTACGGAATGTAGGTCTGCCGTTGTGTCGATATCGATATACCTACAACGTGTATCAGAAATGCGTGGTCATATTTGAAGAGCATATTCGGGGGATGCTATCGAACAACTTTTACAATGGGACCAACCCTGACATCGCGAAAAAAAAAACAGCTGATCTTTACATTTTGTCGAGCGACATTGATGATTTCGTAGGGATCAGCTGATATTTTTTTGCAATTTCAGGGTTGATCCCATAGTAAAAGTTGTTCTATGCTATGCCCTGAATGAGCTCTTCAAATATAACCACGCATTTCTGATACACGTTGTATATCTCGTTAAGTTAGCAAGCTATCAACGAGCTAGCTAGTTTAGTTCATTTCTGTTTTGCGAACCGGCTTGCGTTACCAATAAGGCAATAGCCTATTGAAGTTGTCATGGGCAAAGGTAACCGCTTAACATCAGGTGGGCCTTTAGCTCGTTTCGCTATCCTATACTACAAAAAAAAGGTTTTCCGCCTCAGTACACTTCAGATGGTTCGGTTCGGTTGGTTGACTTGGTGGTTGGCAGCAAAATTCGGAAAGATCATGTTGTGGATTTTGTATTATTTTCCAAAAATTGTGTTTCTTCAAGTGTTAATGTGTAATAATGGTGGATTATTAAATATTAAGTGCTCTTTAACGTGTATAAGTGTGGGTAAATGGTACAAAGTTGGAAAACGTGACTTTCGTATTTTCTCATCATCCCCTCAGAAACCTAGGTAGCACAGAGTCTGTAATACAGGCCCAAAATAACGTTGACAAGAGATTTTTCAAATATTTTATAAAGTTTTTTTGCGTAAATTAAATAAGGTTATTAATTATAAAACCGGCCAAGAGCATGTCGGGCCATGCTCAGTATTATAGGGTTCCTTAAGTAGGTGTTACAAACAAATCAAATCGAATATTAATCACGGCTATTTTAGTTTTTGCAATAGACGGCAGCATTGGCGACTCAGAGAGTGATGTCAGTAGCCGCTAGATGGCGCTATACAGTGCCAAATGTAATACACGGCACTTGACGCCAGCATTGGCGACCCAGAGAGTGTTGTACGACGCCGCTAGATGGCGCCAAATTTAAGAAGTGTGTCGTCAACATAACACAAAGTTACTTTTTGTGATGTTTTCAAATAGAAAGTAGCTAAAGGAGTATTATTTGCTATGATCATTTTTCTCTAAGGTCAATGACCTTTGAACTAGGACGTTTTAAGTATTTTTCAGTTTTCTGTCTATAACTCAAAAAATTATAATCACATTATACTCGAAATAATTTTAAAAGAGAGTTTTCACAAAGGTCTATCAATGTGGAAGATTATAAGTTTCTACGTTGCATAGTTTAGAAATGGCAGGGGGAGGGACACATTGCAAGCCACTTTGGCGGGCTATATTTCGCAGTTGGTACACCTGATAAAAAAGTGGTGTATGAAACATTACCTTCATTTTAGTAGACCTATTCAATGATACCCCACACGAGGGGGTGCAGCGAAAAAATTTTTTTTTTCCCCATTTCACATGTATGGGTGCCACCCCTAAAGAACGTAAAAACTATTTTTTTATTCTTTTAAAATTGAGATCTATATGCAGACTATTTTTTAACAAAATTTCATTTACTTATGTTTATAACTGTAGAAGTTATTAAGCTGTAAAGGATTAGGACAGACGGACAGACGGACAGACGGATAGACGGACAGACGGACAGACGGACAGACGGACAGACGGACGGACATGACGAAACTATAAGGGTTCCTTGTAGGACTTCGGAACCCTAAAAATACACCTAATTTTACACAAGAATCTCTATTTATCTTCAAAATAACCTCCTTTAGCGCGAATATACAGATACAAACGCTTGGTAAAAAAATTATCAATTTTCCGCACTTCCTCTACAGATATTTTGTCCCACTCTCGTGTAATAGTAGCCTTTAGCTCATCAACACTTCTATGACGCGTAGCACAGAATCTTGCTTCTAAGATAGATCATAAACTGTAATCCATCGGATTTAGATCAGGTGAGTATGGCAGTCATTCTTTCGAGCTGATAAATTCAGGGAAATTGTCTTTGCACCACTGTTGAACACTTAATAGTACGGGTGCCAATTGAGATTTCCGACACTTCCGTGAGACCTAGTTCCGCCATACGGACAACTGGTATGTACTTATTCGGCATGTTTTCCTGAACACAAAAAGTGCGGTAGTCACTTCCTAGGGGTATGGGGGGGGGTAGCTATGACGCAGCAAAGATGGCGGCTGGGCTATTCTGTTTAGCGGTATTTCTAGATAACTACTGGACCGATTCTCATAAATAAGGTGTCAAATGAAAGAAAATACAATGCACATTATTTCATTTCAGACATTTGTTCATGTGAAGCCAATACCAACAGAAATATTAACAAAAAACTACATTTTGAAAAATAAAACTCCTATTAATATGTAAATAGCTCGGTAACCGTCAAGATTATGGAAATTACGTTACAGTAAACCGTATTGTTATTTTTATCATCTTTCTAATGAACCTTAAATGAATACAATCGAGTAATAAATAACGGAGCTACAGTCGTTTAAGTGAGCGTCGGTAGCGCCGAGCTGACGACGGTAGCTGAGCCCTTGGTACGTTAGTGCTATTAGATATTCTGTGCCCTTGGTACGAATAATCTCGAATTGAGTACAGTAGGCCTAGTACGAGTTTGACACTTACCGATACTTCCATCGAATTCGACGACTTTCATTCATTAATCAGTAGCGCCCCTGGCGGATACGAGGAGGAACTAGTAGTTTATGAATGAAAATCGACGAAAACTATTAAAGTATTATAAAGTGTCAAACTCGTACCAGGCCCCCAGTAGGTCTACTCGCGTTTTACGAACGACAAACGAAGTACGAACTTTCGTTCCGACTGATACTTACATAATAAAGATAGGCACAGAAAAAAGGCACAATTAAGATAGACTACGGTTCATAGTCGTATACAATTTACCGGAGATGAGAAAAACAAACGTCAAAACACGATCATCGCATGCGATAAGGGAACGATGGTTGACCGGAGTAGCAAATTGTGCGATGAATCGTACGATTTATCGAATATCGTCGAACGGGAGTAGACCCCCAGCTTCTTAACTCGAAATGTGGTTCCATCCGGCAGAAAGCATGAAACTTGGCATGTATGTAGCTTTCATATTATGTGCTTCAATTTATAAGTAGAAACACGTCGAAAAAGTATTGTTTCCCCCCTCTCCCCTTCCTTTGTGTCCCCAATCGTAGTTTTTTTAATTTTCTATGAAAACGGTTAATGTTTCGAGAAAACGGTCACAGACCAATATATAAATAAATAATAAAATAAATAAATATCTTTGGGACATTTTTACACAGCACCATCTAGTCCCAAACTAAGCGGAGCTTGTGGTATGGGTACTAGACAATGGATATAATACGTATATACTTTTTTTTTTTGTAAATACATACTTATAATACATAAGCAACACACCCAGACCAACACAAACACTTATGTTCATCACACAAATATTTGTGTCCTGTGGGAATCGAACCCACGACCTCGTTATCAGCAGTCCGACACTCGAACCACTAGACCACAGAGGTCGTAATATCGTATCGTCATATTTTTCATAAAATTATCCACAATATTGTCATTAGATGTATGTTGATAGGACTTATGGTTTTCCAAATAAGCTAATATTCATTTGTGTAAATACAGGGATTCAAGCAATTTATTGAAACTTCCCATCAAGTCCAGTTAAAACTTTATGTGTTTTAAATATGACTTATGCATATGCATATGTTTGTGTAGCAATCTCTCTGGCACTTATAGCAGGCCAGTGTAGCGAAGCCTACGTAGATATCAAACAGTATTGCAGCTGTGACAGGAACATTGCATCAACCCCTTTACGGAAGCTGAGGTTTCCTTTTCCGTACTCCATAATGGAGTCCAAACACTATCTTCTTTCTTCCGTTCCCAGTTTTTGAAGTAAGGATATTCAGGGGTTGCTAATTGCTATCAAGCTTTGACCCCAGATCAATCCCGCCTGTAAACTTGCTCGTTTCGTATGCCGTAGAAGAGTGGCAAATGTTGTCGGCAGCTTATCCATCCGCATAGTCCTTCCCTTGATAAAAAACGCCTTCTTTGCTTGGTCTTCCACGTCGCTTGTGTTGTCGTAAGTCACGATATCATATCTCGCCAAAAGATCGCTTCTCCTCCACTAACTACCACCACTGGCACCTTTGATACCTTGGACCGTGTTTAGGGGACACTGGTCTACTTACATACATGATAAATAAGGGTGGTTGCTGGCAAGGCGAGTCCTAGTTCTTGAAAAGTACCCGGTAGAGTTATTACTCCGTCACTGCTAGTGGTGTCCAGCAGTGACGGAGTAATAACTCTACCGGGTCAACAAAGGAAGTGAAGTGAACTAGGTAAGTACCACTGATCACTGACACTAGTCCACTTAGTACATACATGATAAATATGAGGGTGGTCGCTGGCAAGGCGAGTTCTATGCTGCCGACTTACACTATCGTACCACCCGCCATAAATCTAAATTCCATCCTCACCATCTTGATGGTTGGCGGTCTACTACTGTACATTTCACAAGCCATTTTTTGCATCGTACAGCAAAACTGTGGAACAAACTTACGTCAGCGATTTTCCCGAACAAATTCGACATCGGAGCCTTCAAGAAAAGAGCATACGTCTTTTTAAAAGGTCGGCAACGCATCGGCGACTCCCCTGGTGAAGCGAATGGTCATGGGTGGCAGAGATTGCATACCATCAGGTGACCCGCTTGCTCGTTTGCCCTCCAATGTTATAAAAAAGTACAGCAAAATTTACTTATAGGTAAAGCAACACAAAGCAGAAGCATAATGATTTATCGTGGGGAAAATTATTTGTGCGGATCCACAGTAAGTACGTAGTAGGTTGGTGCACAGAAGACACAAGCTATGTTTTGTGTCATATTCAATGATCAAACGAAATTCTCAAGTGAAGTCGATTGTTATTCTATTTCGTCACTTAAACACCTAAGTACCTAGTACTTACCTACTTCACTTGACTTCCGTTGTTGACTCGGTAGAGTTATTACTCCGTCACTGCTGGTTACCACTAGCAGTGACAGAGTAATAACTCTACCGGGTACTTTTCAAGAACTAGGTCTCCCCTTGACAGTGACCTCTTATTTATCATGTATGTAAGTAGACCAGTGCCCCCTAAACACGGCCCAAGGTATCCAAGGTGCCAGTGGAGGAGAAGTGGTGGTGGTTTTGGCAAGATATGATATCGTGACTTACCACAACACAAGCGTCGTGAAAGACTAAGCAAGAAAGGCGTTATTTATCAAGGGAAGGGCTGTGCGGATGGATAAGCTGTCGACAACATTTGCCACTCTTTTACGGCCTACGAAAGGAGCATGTATGCAGGCGGGATTGATCTGTGGTCAAAGCTTGGTAGCAATTAGCAAGCCCTGAATATCCTAACTTCAAGGACTGGGGACGAAAGAAAGAAGATGGTGTTTGGACTCTATTATAGAGTACGGAAAAGGAAACCAGCTTCCGTAAAGGGGTTGACAAAATGTTCCTGTCACAGCTGCATTACAGTTTGATATCTACGTAGGCTTCGCTACACTGGCCTGTTATAAGGGCCGGAGATATTGCTACACAAACATATGCATATCCATAAGTCATAAATAAAAATACACAAAATTTTAACTGGACTTGATCGGAAGTTTCAATAAATTGCTTGGAACCCTGTATTTACACCAATGAATGTTAACTTATTTGGAAAACCGTAAGTCCTATCAACATACATCCAATGACAATATTGTGGATAATTTTATGAAAAATATATTGGTCTTCGACCGTTTTCTCGAAACATTAACCGTTTTCATAGAAAATTAAAAAAACTACGATTGGGGACACAAAGGAAGGGGAGAGGGGGGAAACAATACTTTTTCGACGTGTTTCTACTTATAAATTGAAGCACATAATATGAAAGCTACATACATGCCAAGTTTCATGCTTTCTGCCGGATGGAACCACATTTCGAGTTAAGAAGCTGTACTCAATTCGAGATTATTCGTACCAAGGGCTCAGCTACCGTCGTCAGCTCGGCGCTACCGACACTCACTAAAACGACTGTAGCTCCGTTATTTATTACTCTATTGTATTGATTTAAGGCTTATTAGAAAGATGATAAAAATAACAATACGGTTTACTTTAACGTAATTTCCATAATCCTGACGGTTACCGAGCTATTTACATATTAATGGGAGTTTTATTTTTCAAAATATAGTTTTTTGTTAATATTTCTGTTGGTATTGGCTTCACATGAACAAATGTCTGAAATGAAATAATGTGCATTGTATGTTCTTTCATTTGACACCTTATTTATGAGAATCGGTCCAGTAGTTATCTAGAAATATTGCTAAACAGAATAGCCCGGCCGCCATCTTTGCTGCGTCATAGCTACCCCCCCCCCATACCCCTAGGAAGTGACTACCGCACTTTTTGTGTTCAGGAAAACATGCCGAATAAGTACATACCAGTAGTCCGTATGGCCGAACTAGGTCCCACGAAAATCGTTATTTGAAGACTTTTTTACAATTGGCTCTCGTACTATAAGGCCCTGTGAGCTGGAGCAGAGTTTTGATGAAATATCCATGGACGGTCATCAAAGTGCTGTTGACTCCAAGGAAGAAGCACATTTTCAAGAATGACTCGTCGGTCGTTTTCTTGGTTGATTTTGATCCCCTTTTCTACAAAAACTAGGGGAGTTTTGGCAGTGACGCAAATCGCACCTCAAACCATAACAGTTTCTGCGTTTTGGTGATGTGGTACAATTACAGCAGCTCCAGGACGAGTGGAAGACCAGATCCTGACATTTTGGTGGTTATGGGTTTGTTCTATCATAAATAAATTTTCGTTTGAAATGACGATATTTTTTCAATTTGACGCTGCGGCATCTCTCAAGACAAACTTTTTTGTCTTTGTCCGTAAGCAATTGTGATTTTCTGAGTTTATATGGTATCAATTGTAGATCACGTTTTACTATACGCTGTATGGTGGAGCGACTAATCCCCAAGTCTCGCGACATTTTCCTCACCTCTTGGTCTGTGGATTACGAACTAATCTTTGTTTGATAATGGTGCCGATTCTCTTGTCACAAAATTCTCTAAACTAGACTAAAAATCACCTAAATTTAGTTTAGTCCTGTCAAACGACGTTTTCTATTCTGAAATTCATTTTAAAACTAATTTTTGGTTTGACAGGACCAAAATTAGTTTAGTTATTCAACTTAGTAAAAATTGACATTTTGCTATTCTGTAATTGACGTTTTTCACCTAATATAAGAAATGTCAACCTAAATCTGACTATTTTTAGAAGGCATCAAAATATATGTCGACTAAAATTTGTTATCAACAACTAAAATTACAAAGCTTATTTTATTCATTTTTATAGTTTTTAGGTAGTTTAAAATAAATAATGGATGCCTACTATGGGTTGCAGCTGTTGTAGATTGAGCAGAAAGGTAAATTGTTCATTGTTCATAGAAATATACAATGAAATTTATAATTTCGATAAGAAGAGGTACCTATATAATCAAAGGATAAGAAGTGATTTTTGTGTTGAACATAACATCTATTTGTAAATTTTATCCATAAACTTATTTTACTGTAAGTTTATGATTTTATCACAGTTATATATCGCGACTTATAATTTGTTCCTATCATAATTCGTAACACAGTCTAGTCTGCATATATCATTAATCTGTGCTAGTCTGTTTCACTTTTTTTTTTTTTTTTTTTTTTAATTTATTCATGACCATGGATCCTTGTCCTTCAGTCGTAATCATTGAACATATTATACTTGTATCCTAGTAAAGTGATGGAAACTTTACTAGGTTTCTGAGGGGATGATGAGATAATACGAAAGTCATGTTTTTCAACTTTGTACCATTTACCCACACTTGTACACGTTAACGAGCACTTAACATTTAATAATCCACCATTATTACACATTAACACTCGAAGAAACACAAATTTTGGAAAATAATAAAAAATCTACAACACGATCTTTACGAATTTTCCCGCCAACCGTCTGTTTCACTTTTTTTTTTTTTAATTTATTCATGACCATGGATACATGTCCTTCAGTCGTAATCATTGAACATATTAACATTGTACTTAACTATATCCTAGTAAAGTGATGGAAACTTTACTAGGTTTCTGAGGGGATGATGAGATAATACGAAAGTCATGCTTTTCAACTTTGTACCATTTTTCCACACTTGTACACGTTAACGAGCACTTAACATTTAATAATCCACCATTATTACACATTAATACTCGAAGAAACACAAATTTTGGAAAATAATAAAAAATCTACACTACAACACGATCTTTACGAATTTTCCCGCCAACCTTCCGTCTGTTTCACTTAAATTCCAGTGTTGCCGGCAATCAAACAAAAAAAAGTCTGAAAGTTCTGAAACCGAATCAGAAATTACTCGTTTTGTGTAATAGTATTTTTTACAATAAGTATTGAAATAAATTATAACGTTTTTGTTTATCTTTTTTTTTCCTTTAATATATTACATACATAGAATAATAACTTATGTCTTAGGCTTATATTCAGAGTCGAATCTACGCGTGAACTCATGCTTCCAACTGCCAAAATGCAGTACTATTTCGTTCGTCGTCTTAATATGAGCCTAAAAATCGACGTATTCTACAATACATTTGGACGTCGCACAATTTAAAGTGACATTCAATTATATCATTTTATGCTATTAATATGTGTCCCTAAAAAGCCTGAATTCACAAATTTTCCCTCTTTTGGGGAGAAAGTCTCCAAGGTACTTTTTAGCTTCTATTCTAATCAAAGACATTTCATTTAAATTTTTTTTAGTATAAGTAACTGTGATTCTAATTTATTCAACTTTTTTGAGAAATTTCGTGTGGACGTGTGCTAGAACTTTTTAACCACGTTTTTAAAAAGGGAAATTCCAGCTTTTTAAATTAAAGAAATAGTTGATTGTGATTGCCCATGGAATTCAAAGGTCCTTGCGTTTTTTGCAAATAGCTCTGTTTCTCGTTGTTTAAGATATACAATATGATACCCTGCAATAATAACAATATATCTCCGTTGATAGGTACTCTTAGGCCCGTATTACAGAAGGTTCCTCAAGTACAGTTTAAACTCCAATCACCTGATAACTACTTTAAGGATAGAATCGTTACATGAGTATCGGTCTTATTCCAGAACGTTACCTAATTATAAACTTTAATTCAACAACATAACACACGAATTTGACCTGAATTAAAATAGAAATCTCTACTCAAGCGTAGTCTGGACCACACTAGAGTGATTGATTACAGATCAAATCTCTGCTCAAATACCGAAACAGGTGACGGTATAAAATAAAGCTAAACTCAGCTGAACTGTGATCAATAAATCTCTGCTTATGGAACGTTCTAAAATCGAAGCTCAATTCAAGTCGAGTATCGTTCTGTAATACGGGCCGTAGAAAATAATAACCTAGTATAACAGTTTGAGTGTGGGGTTCTTGGCGAAGGTCTGTGTTCGTAGGTGGGTCAATAAAACGTAGAGAGTTCACAATACAAAGTCTTGTATTCGAGTATCACAATGGCAGGTTATTATTATAATCACACTGGACACTGGTGAACTAAAACTACGGTACGATAATATATACATTGACAGATTGACCGATGCGTGATTCGCGGTAGCGCGCAGGAGTCTGACTGAGACGCGTGTCGGCGAGAGCGGCGGGGGGCCGGTTTCCGCCGTTACACGCGTTCTAGAATGATCTTCGGCCCTCTGATTGGTGGAACCGACGCGGAAGACATTACGGCGAGGGACGCGAGGTTTGGTGGGAGCGATGGGGTGCGTTCCGAAATATGGTCACGTTATATCCTCCCCCTCCGAGTCACAAAATCGTCCCGGTGGTGGCTCGGCAAACACAAAATTACGGGGCCGTTCACGAGGGTTCCGAGGCCGTACTGGAGCTGAGACCTGACTAGACCTATACGACTTTAAACAGAAGTAAGAAACTTACCAAAATTCTTTTGAATTTAAATCAGTGACTTCATAGGTAGGAGAACTAACTATTTCGCTTACACAATAGTGTCCATCACGCATGAGTTTGCGGGTTTTACCTTTAAATTAGTGCACAGAAAAAGTCACCTACTTGGTAGTTTACAGTCTGTCGGGTTTTATCAGCACATCACTTCCTATCGTCCTGATGACGTTCAGCCCTATCTCTAATGATATCGCAATTGTCTAAAAATCGACGGAGATATGGGGTGATCGAGAAAGGAACTTTTCACGCATTGTAAGCGGTATGTGGAGCTGTGGCCGTTCGCTGTCCGAATCTGGAAGGTAATGGCAGGGAACACCTTGGTTCATTATGAAACATCAATCTGTCTTACCTTACCATTGAGTGTCGACTGGTCCGGTGTCTTCAAGGCTGTGGATTTTCTTAGCAACCTCGGGATCGTCAAGCTGCTCCTTACGAAGGTCAGCTGGACTTACTTGGTAAGTCGACGATGACACTACAGACATCACAACTTTCTATGTTGGCATTGTCGCACTGAAGACGGCGTAAGGCGTTAGCCACAGAACAGACTTTAAGAGAATTTACGAAAGTCTGCGATATTATATTTAAGTGAGACACCTATCAGGCGTTTTGAGGGTTAAGAGTCACTTTAATAAAGAATGAATGAGTGACTGTAAAAACAATTTTAACTGATTTTATACAGGTGAGAGAAAATACGGAAAACTCGGGACTGATATGGGTGGATGATCTCTAATATCAGTAGGCGGTACAGAATACTGTGTTAGCACTCCCCCTGGTCCGAAGACATCCTCGTTGCGTTGGAAGAGAGAAGCTGGACTATTACGTTCGAGAGGGCTCAGCATCGTACCCTCGTCTTCTCTTAAAATTTCCGCGGAAGAACAAGTTGCGAGGTTAATGGGGTACTCATACCCCAATGGGTACACTTCTTTAGAATCATGGAAGTGCCATGTGGAAGTAGCAAAATTAATATCCAACCCAGCTGCTGTTAAAAAATCTATACCCAACAAAGTATCATTATGAGTAGCATCCGGAAACACGAAAAATTCTATATTGACGCTCTTACCTTTTATATTGACTTCCAGTGTAGTTGACAGCATTTGGCGCATTGGTGCTGAACCATCGGCGAGCTTGACACGCATAGAGCTAGACGTGAAGACTTGATTATGCTGTTTCAGTAACGCGTAGAGTGAGGATCCGGCGACAGTTCCCTTGGCCGCGGTGTCGATTAAACCCGTTCCATGAATTCCTAAAATCTCAATACCTAAAATAGGTCGTCGCGGTATGCCGTTAGGCAGAGAACTTAATGATGAACAAGTTATAAACCTCTCATTCTCGGATTTTGAGATCACCCTACTCGGTATACTACTTTCCGGAGTTTGTCCTGGAGAATTCATAGTCACCCTACTAGGTAGACTAGTTTCCGGGTTGTGTCCCGAAAAATTCATGGTCACCCTACTACGTGACGGACACTGATAAGAGCGAATATTATTATTAGAATTATTACCATTATGATGTTTACGATTCGATCTAGAATATAACAAATCACGATCACATTCATTATGTGATAAATTACTATTAATGACGCACTGGTTATCAACCGATTCCCTAGGAAGCACTGATTCAAATTCCCTAGGTACATAAGTGCGCTTATGGGGCTCCCCCTGCATAACAGGTGGAGATAAAGATGTAAACAAATACGTATCATCTACACGACAAGCAAAACTTGAACCTTTTTGTTTATTATGACGTTTATGTACATTAACGTTATGGTTAGAGACAAAATTATTTACGGGGGGTGTACATGCATTATTAAGCGAAATAGAACCCGGTTCTGTAGTGGTCAGCGTTGTATCCACATATACACAATTAGAGCTCTCAGAATAAACACTACAAGTAGGAGAACACGAGTCAGGTACAGCCCCAGTACAGACCATAGGAGAAGAAACATTGATGTTACTATTACTCACCTGGGTGGACGGCTTACCGTACGATGATGCACCCGGGGTCATCGACCTTCGCGATCGCGATGTATTAGGCATAAAATCGATCGCGCTAAAATTTGAATTGCACTTAGAGCAATTAGAACGCATCACTCCGCTCTCGCCGCAACCGTAACACGATATCTTATTACTATTGTTATTATTTACGTTACTATTACGAGAGTCATTCACGGTTTGTATTAATTTTCGACACTGATCACGTGTATGTCCGTAATATTTACAATAAACGCAATATCGTCGTTTCTCGGCGACTGGAGTGATGTTGGAGGCGACGCTCGGCGTGTCTTGACGCGAGGCAGGCTCCGTTGATGTAGGTTGACGAGAACTCGGTTCTCGCTGCGTTTCTGACCGCGACGTTGCCGGTGGAGGCGATTTGAATCGTGCGCGGGGAGCAGCGGCGCGCGCGTCGGCGGCACCCTTTGAAGTGTCGGCACGCGTCTGAGATTCCTTTGTGGATTCCTCGATACTCCGAGCTTTTAGGAGGAGACTATTGAAGTCGGAGAATTCCTCTCTTCGTAACCTTTTTCGCATTTTATGATTGAGTAGTCCGTATATCATGTCTAACTGGACTTTTTCAATGAGGTCACCGTTTGGTAGACGCGCTAGCTGGGCCCGTGCTTTGGCCACGAACAACTCCGTACTTTCTTGAGGTTGCTGTGGCTTTGAAAACAGCTCTACGTAAATACGATGAGGAGGACGGTTGTCTCCGAAGGCACTGCGTAAATATTGGACAGCGCTGTCCCAGGTACTGACGGTGGCCTTGACTCCCTGCCACCATGTGGCCGCGTCATGTGTAAGTAGCATTGATAGCCCACGTAAGGCGTTGGCTTCGTTGACGTTCGCGCAGTCCTTGAATGCTTCAATAGCATCGACGAAACCGTCGAGGGATTCCGTTGTCGCTCCGCTGAAACGAGCCTTGCAGGTGGCGAAGTTTCCAGATGCAGGTTGAGCGGTCGACGGCGTGGGTGTGGCTGGCGCGGCTGGAGCCAGCGCGGGCGAACAAGATGGCGGCCGCGCTTCGAGGACTCTTGTGAGAAGCCGCTCGAAGTTCTTGGCTTGGGCTTGCTGTAGAGACGCCATTATTGAGGCGAGGTCGCTCGCTGTGATGGGCGTCGGCGCTTCGGCCGCGGGCGCGCGGGGCACCGCTGGCTCTGGCGTTGCAATCTCTTCATCTTGCTCTGAACCGACGTCGAAGGGATCCGTCTGGTGACGTTGTTGACTACGCGTTGTAGAACGTGGCATTTTACACAAGAATCACACCAATACACACGGAACACAGTTAGCACTTCGCCCACTCGTTGGGCAGCCAGTATAACAGTTTGAGTGTGGGGTTCTTGGCGAAGGTCTGTGTTCGTAGGTGGGTCAATAAAACGTAGAGAGTTCACAATACAAAGTCTTGTATTCGAGTATCACAATGGCAGGTTATTATTATAATCACACTGGACACTGGTGAACTAAAACTACGGTACGATAATATATACATTGACAGATTGACCGATGCGTGATTCGCGGTAGCGCGCAGGAGTCTGACTGAGACGCGTGTCGGCGAGAGCGGCGGGGGGCCGGTTTCCGCCGTTACACGCGTTCTAGAATGATCTTCGGCCCTCTGATTGGTGGAACCGACGCGGAAGACATTACGGCGAGGGACGCGAGGTTTGGTGGGAGCGATGGGGTGCGTTCCGAAATATGGTCACGTTATACTAGCTCTTTAATCTGATCACCCTATTCCAATTTATATATTTTATTGAAAATATAAAACAAAAATGTACTTTATTTCATGACATGATTTTTTCTCCTTAATTTTAATGATACACTAATAATTCCAAATATAATTATTATTTAATTTCCTTCTGTTTTTGTGAACTTTCGGTCATTCCATTCACTCTTTAATAATTTTTTCAAGATGTACTGGTAACACCGCCAATTCAACTTAGATGCGTCAAACTCAATTATTAGAGCTGTCAACAAGTTTTCTAAAATAAGAAAAAGATAAACACAGAATAAGTTTTATGATTTTCTAAACTAAAATTTGTAAATTTTAGTTATAGTTAGGTTTAGGTGGGTGTACAAGAGAATCGGCACCAATGTGTCGGTTCCTAGAAGTTCTACAGTTGTCTTGCGTCCTCTCCTAGGATGGTCTCCGATGTTACCGAGCTCATTATAGCGTATAATTGCCGAAGAAAGTAACTGACAACTTACACTAAGATTTTTGCGATTTCGCACTGCCTTTTTCGACGCTCATGCAATGAAATTATGGCTTCATGTTGCACTGACACAGTGAAATATGTTTTTTATTTATTTATTTTTAGCTAACAAATAATGTTAAAATGACGCCAAAGAATGAGTTAACAATTAAGAAAAACAAAAGAGGAGGCAAAGTATTCCATTACTGAAATATTAGTATTTTAATTTTGTCAACGTTATTTTGGGCCACGGTGTATAATATGAACCTAGGTACTAAAGTTTACATTACTTTACTAGGGTGAGTCAAACTAAACACTTGGCTAAAAAGTCTAAGCAACCAGGCCATAAATCTACTCATTCAGTGTGGCCAAGTTTAGCAGAATCCTGCGATTTTAGCAAGATAAGGTCCCTAATTTAGGGCTTATCAGATTTTGTCTGCTGTGTCGTAGTAGCGTATAGGTTAGAAAAAAAATGGGAATTTGTAGCAAGATTTTGCTTAAATAAATCTACTGAGTTTTACTTGGATGATTACATAAAATTAACGACAACTTTCTACGACTTTCAATTAACGATCAATTTTTTATTTTTTTTCTAAAGTTGTTGTATGTTAGGTTGGTTCATTTTCCTTTTTATCGTTAACGATAAATTATTTTGCCAATTTTAGAATTTGGCTTGAGAGTCGATATTTTGCTAGGTGAATAGTAAAGTTAATATTTAAAAAACTTAAAAATACGCTTTTAGTGGTACTGTAGTCCATCATCAGATCAGCTCGATGGTACCAAATTATTGTATTGTCATCCGCATTACATATACTTGCAAAGTTTCAAATCAATACGATAATTAGAAGTTAAAAAAGGTTAAAATCGACTTCCAAGATTTGTTTAGGTACATAGTTAGCTACAAGTGAAACTAATATAAGCGTATTATAAACTGACCAACGCATAGACATGTTTCTGCAATCTTACACGTCAAACAGGAAGAATGGGTGTATACATTTTACCTCTTCAAAGATTTATTTAAAGATAGCTCAAAGGCAAGCGGCAGCTTTTACAATCTATAGACGTCTTGAACAAATAAAAATATTTTATTGTTCCCATTCTTCCTTTTTATTCCAATAATTTAACGATTAACAATTAGATTAAATTATAGTTTCATACAATTTAATGAGTATTGAGTATGAGATTTATTTTGTTTGCATACAATTATAGCATTTTTTTTATAGTAGATTTTAGGGGAGCCTGATCATCAATTTAAATCTGGTCACACTGAGTTGACTTTGACGTTTGGTTTGACGTGTATCGTATTTATTATTTGCACTCGTTGTCGCTCGCTTCGTGAAATCGTGGTGCGTTGCGTACGATTGCGAGATCGTCTGGTAATTTTCATTTTAAAGTGCGCTTCCTTCGCTTGTTTTGTTGCCGAGTGCTGTGATTTTTTATTTCATTTATATTTTTATACATACATACATCGCTAGTACATAAGTGAACTGTGAAAAGAGCGTTTTTCAAACACTCGTTAAATTGTTGATGTGATCCTTGTTTTTGTGGTTTTATTTGTGTGACGATGGCAGATAATTCAAAACTGACCGACGAGGAGAGGACTGAGATCAGGGAGCAGTTTGAACAGGTAAGGTTATCAGTTTTAATACAGATAATGGTAGATCGGAATTGATTTGTCTGGTGACTCGGCGTTTCGGCGTGTAAATTTAGGCCATTGATTATTCGTAATAATGTTTTGCAATATTCGATGTACAGTTTGCCGGAATGCTAGCGTACGCGTTTTCCGAAGCCGCGTGTGGTCGTCCTTGGTTTGCTCAATGTTTACGATGCTCTCGTAAAACCCGGCGACATGGTTTTGATTGTATTCAATTCAATTAACCTTTTCGATTCTAGTGTCTGTTTTGTTTCTGGAAGCAGAAATTTAAAAAAAAGTTGTGTTAAATTTTTGCAAACAACCTGGCTGTTACCCCTTTTCATGTGGCATGAAAAAATGGATATTTTATTGTATTACTTGATATTATTATCTTATGGAATTTAACATGAAATTCTACAGGGAAATTAATTGATTTATAGAAGTAGAACAGCTCCTTGTGAAGGAGCTTGTCTGGGGAAGTACTACTACCAAACCTATTTCTAAACAGTGGTGCTTGCATTGTGGTGTACCAG
This sequence comes from Asteroscopus sphinx, assembly GCA_949699075.1. Taxonomy (NCBI): domain Eukaryota; kingdom Metazoa; phylum Arthropoda; class Insecta; order Lepidoptera; family Noctuidae; genus Asteroscopus; species Asteroscopus sphinx. The sequence goes on from OX453028.1 coordinate 9,049,022, forward strand.
TGCGAAGGGTATGGATGCTGCTGAAATTACAAACAGATGAGACTTTCCATCTTTAGGTCTCACTTTAGTGAATGTGATTTGCAATATAGTTTAGGCAACAACCTAGATGGTAATGCAGTTGTTATGGGCAAAGGTAACTGCTGAACATCAGGTGGGGCTCTAGCTCCTTTCGCCATCCTAAGCCATAAAAAATTCTAAATTATATCTATTAATATATTTAGTCTTGTTTTGTTATTATTATTGATTGAACTTGCCTATACAAGCTAACTTGATTAAGGAAAACTGAATAATTATTCAATTATTATTTATTACAATGTTTATATCAATTAAATATAAATAACAAAACCACTATGCCTATATTAAGACCATATCAACAAAATGACAAAGATAGGAACCTATCATATTATTACATTTCTTTTTTCTCACATGAGATTTTCCATTTGGCTAATGCAACGCCCAATGTTTAGGAAAAAACCTAGGTGGTATTACAGTTGTTATGGGCAAATGTAACTGCTTAAGTTGCTCTTTAACGAGTTTCACTATCCTATACCATGGCAAAATAAAAATAAAAAACATTTTTTTTTTAATTAGTTTTATATTTAACTATTTATACACACGGAAATATTACAAACTACAACTTACACAAAAAAGTTGTGTTAGGAAAACTTTAGTAAAAGGTATCACTGATTTCTTTCCGTATCTCTTCCAACAAACATCTTTCATATATATATAATTAAAAAGATTTAAAATACAGGCACAAAGTAATAACTAAGTTATCTATTGCCGATATAGTGGCCACTCAATTATTGCTAGGAGAGCATTTAACATTGCACTGATAACAACTTGTCAGTGAATGTGATAAAGTTATGTACAATCTATAATTATTTTTGTACAACATAATCATTGTATTTAATTTAAAATGGCTCTTATAAGGAATCAATTGAGTTGAATTCGTGATGAATTCGATTGCACGAGAATCGCTCCCCTGGTGATAATTTGGACTAACCTAGTCTGCTGTTTTTACTCCTCTCACAACCACAACAAATAAATGAAAATTAAATTTATTACACGCAACAATCAAACATTCCACTTGCAAAACAAAATAAGCATATTTATTGATTAGAAAACTTTAATAACATGATTAATATGAAGAACTTCATAGTACAAGCCGACAGTTCATTAGTCATGCAGACAGCAATGGTCTGGTGCATGCAAAGTATTTAATGCAAAGACACTCAAAAAACTTACACGCTCACTCTATGGTAATGAATAATGTTATGCATGTATTTCATTATAGAATAGAATAGAATAGAAATCATTTATTTGCATATGATTTTGGGTAAAGTACATAAGTTGGATTATCATTTAACACAGAATACACATATTCTGTAATTTTTTATATGTATTGCTGTTGGTTTTCTTGACAGTGACGTTATGGTTATTTTATCCCATAAACACAAACTGTTGAATGTAAACTTTTTTTTTGTTATGTTTGACGACCTCTGTGGTCTGGTGGTTCAAGTGTCGGACAGCTGATCACGAGGTCGTGGGTTTCGATTCCCACAGGACACAAATATTTGTGTGATGTAACATGAGTGTTTGTGTTAGTCCATTATAAATATGTATTAACAAAAAAAAAGTATATAAGTATCATATCCATTGTCTAGTACCCATATTACAAGCTCTGCTTAGTTTGGGACTAGATGGTGCTTTGTAAAAATGTCCCAAATTTTTAATTTTATATTTATGCATTTGAGTCTGTATCCAGCTCATCTTTTGTTTGAATATTGAAATGGTGGCCCATTATTTAAATAGATGTGAATTAGTGTCTCAATCAGAACTAGGGTTGCAAACAACATGTCCTTTATCTGGAATGGGGGAAAATTCTAAATTGTTCAGAATTTCTTAACTTTGACTTCATCTACCCATACCCGTATGAATGCTTCACATAAGAAGTCTAAATGCAGCGAAATCATAAAAAAAAAATGTCCCGATTTTTCTGCAAATATCCAGAATTTATTCTGGATTTTCTTTTAAATGATCTGGCAACCCTAATCAGAATCAGATTTTAAAGAGGATATAGATTAGAATCAAAATGTTATCTTATATAGTGTGCCATATTCTTTTATTTCTTTTAATAGGTATGTCAAATCGCCAAATAACGATAATCATACGCCTATCTTTAATAAATAGTTTTTAATAATTTGGTGATTCATAGATTGCGCCGTGAAATGTATAAAATTTTAATATAGACATTATATTAATTAGGTACTTAGTAATAATGACTTTCAATGTAATGATTGCTAATGTAAAATCATATGAGTCACAATCTTTCTTATTTCCTCATCTTGGCCAGAAGTAATGCTTAGTATAGATAGAGAGAGACCATGAGCGACTATGAGAGAGCTATGCTTTCCAAGTGGGCATTGACCGATTTGTGCTTTTAGGTTAAAGGGGTTCTAGGTCAACTGTTAGCTCTGGAATACGTCTTTTACCCTAGTCAACATTATTATTAGTATGGGACATGACATACTATGTATGATGCCTTGGGGTAATTCCGGATATTATGGGGCAATTCCGTTAAAATGGATTTCCGTCAGATAATGTAATAATACTACTTGATACGCACAAAAAATGATGTCTCACTATTGCTGCCAACAACCCCTCGAGTATTTGGGTCAAAAAATGCATTTTTTGTTGAATGGATGGGCGCCATCGCTTAATGGCTCGCGGTGGTTCCAACTTGCATTTTGTACGAAAACGTTATGGACATATGGTGGTCCATAGGACACAAGACGGGTTAAAAAAAATCCACACTCTGTGTCAAATCCATTTTAAAGGAATTATTCCATGTCGGAATTACCCCAAGGCACCATATAGGTACTTATAATTTACCCAATAGTGTTATCAGTAGTCTCTACGGACAGTTGCATGGTGAAACTTATCTCCTTAATCTTTTAGCAACACAAGATAACTACGAATATCATATTTTTATGAGTCAGCCCATTTTAGACCTATGTCTAGCAGTGTGGTTGTTTTGTTTCCTCTGTTTGGAAGCCTACTTGTTAGTTACACCATTATTTAATTTTGGTTGAAAATCTGTCTCGTTACTTAAACAACCATTTACTCGATAAATGTAAGTACTAGAGTTTTAGGTATACGTTTTAATCAGTTTATTAATGTTTATGCCCACCAGCCACATGGAGTATCTAGCCTCTCTTTTCCTCCAACACAAAATCAACTCAGGTGTGATGTGATTACACAGACTAGCTCATACATAAAATATGACCACAGTATACACGTCACCAGTTACCCAACAGGCAATTTCGTTCACACATGGTTTAGTATTCAAAACTCATCGATATTGTCGCCTTGACATGTTTCTACACTGTGTACATGTCGTAGATATTGAATAACCAAATAGGTTATCGTTTTGCTTACCCAGTACTTTGCACATGTTCGAGTTTTACGATTCAAGTGATTTCTTTGGTTTGTTGTGGTATTTTCCTTGGTGAAAACCCCAAATAATAAGGTCACAAAAGTTATTGAATGATATGACGTACAAAAGATTGTAAAAGCTTAATATATTATTTTTAATAATTACAAATCGACCAAGTTTGAGCTACGCAAATCGACTGTCTTCTGATCTGACTTTGTCAATCCTTAGGCAATCTATATTCACCACAGAAATAGATAGAATGGAAAAGTGGGCAGGGCGCGCGTGCCAACACTTTGCACCATAGTGCAGGGCATTTCAAAGCCTTTCTCAGTACGCCTTATGACTTGTTTCTGTACATAATGTAACAAAAACCCGCAAAAATGTCTTATTATGCTGTTTCTAACTGCAGAAACAAAAGCTAACATAACATAACATCACGCCTGTATTTCCCCGAAGGGGAAATGATGATGTTTGATTAGTAGTAGATAAGTTAATTTAAAAAAAATTATGGCGTCATTATGTAAGGCGTAGTTTGTTCGAAAGTTGCCACGCATGAATGCCAAGTAAAATTGTTATTACAACCATTCCATCTCTATCTATTTCTATAATATTCACAGACAGCACATTCAGTTGACAAAAGCAAGCCAAAACTGATAACATTTTGTCGAATTCCTGTGAGATGTGATGTTACGCCCATTAAAGCCTTAGGTCTTCTTTAATCTGTGCTCCAAGTACCTATTAACCCTTTGCAGTAGTAGGGATGTTCTATTTTTAGCTATGAACTACGCAGAATATCACCTTTTTCTAAACAATTTAATGAAGGAAGAAGACGCAAGATAACTGCCCTATTGTTATCGCAGGCAATGGTCTAGAAACTTGATAACGTGTTTTGCATTTTCTAGAGAAATATAGACGTGTATTTAAGCGTGTATTTAGAACCCAGCTGATATAGCTCCATGTAAGGTAATGGAAGGATCTTCCAATTTGAAAAGATCTAAATCTCCTTTAAATTTTGTGTCAGCCATCTTTTCTTTCGTAATGTCAGGCCATCAAATACTCAGAGCCGTAGCCAGTAGTTAAATAAATATTTTTGGGACATTTTTTAAACAGCATCATCTAGTCCCAAACTAAGCAGAGCTTGTACTATGGATACTAGACAATGGATATAATTTTTTTTTTTTTTTTTTTGTATTGACATACTTATAATACATAAGGAACACCCAGACCAGCACGAACACTTATGTTCATCACACAAATATTTGTGTCCTGTGGGAATCGAAACCACGACCTCGTGACACTAGACCACAGACGTCGTCAAGTTATAACCGAGTCAGCCAGGGCTGTTTCCCAATCATAAAGGAGTCAAAAAGAACACAAAGCCTCCAAACCAGTAGATGAAAGACCTTGGTGAAGGATTCGATCTCTTGATCTCTCAGTGGCTAGAGCCACAGGCATTTTTTCACGGAAATCCTCCCAGGGAATGCGACGGGTCTATGTCGGACTAAAACCAACATTGTGTTTCTCATACTTCCCTCGGCCGGGGTGCGGGTTTCGCATTGTATTTGCTCGTACTTCGTAGTTATCGTACCCCATAGCAGCCAAGACCCTGAAAATACTATAATTATAATTATTTTGTTATTTTTAATAACGCATTTACACATGCGAAGCGAAATCTAAAGATTTAAAAAGAATTGTGAATCTCTCGTGAGCGATTTTTTCTTTCCACAATTATAGCTTTACTATTATTATACATAGATTAGTAAACACTATTCTCCCACGAAAAATGGCACAGTCAAACCACGTACAGTCGATCGTACATAACAGTTTGATCTTGACAGCGTTTTTATTTCGTAAGCAGTAAGGGCGTGCTACCACTGACATGCGGTTAACTGTACCTACTCTTACGAAAACCTATTTGTATTCTATTAAAATCATACTCACTTAATATTTAACAGTAGAACTCTCCCATTTAGTACTCATTAAGTCCTCAACAAATAGATAGTACTTTACTCTGATTCATAGCATCGTACTCGAAGTAGGTCAATTAATCAATCAGGGCTTAATAAGTTAACAGACTCCAGTTAGTGTCCCTTCGAATAACAAGCTATTAAGATAGCTCAGATAACTTACGTGTCATTACTCATTAATCAGTGGCCAATACGTAGATCTTCGGCCATATATTATATTAAGAACTTGGAACCAGCCAGCCATCTACCTAATGAAGTAAAAAGAGGTTTATAATGATTTTTTTTTTGTGGTTCATTATGGAAAGGGGTTTAGGCCAAACAGCTGCCAAGCTTTAGTGGAACTGGGCTGGTCACATCTGCCGCATACCGGAGGAGCTATGGGCGAAAACAACCACACAGTGGGTTCCAGACAGCAGCAAACGACAACGCGGCAGGCCCAGAAGGAGATGGCGGGACGAACTTGACTCCTATCTGAAGGATTGGTCCCAGAAGGCAAAAGACAGGGAGAAGTGGAAAAAAGGATGGGAGGCCTTTGCCCTGCAGTGGGACACTACAGGCTGATAATAATAATAAAAATAATGATTAATAATTTGTTTCCTTTCGTGAGCTTCTTGACGGATGTACTTGACGGCTTTGATGGGGTCGATGATACTACATGCTCATAGTTGTTAATAGTCTTGGTTTCAGAATAAACTAACGGCTAAACAAGTGTTTAGTACAAACTCAAAACTTAACTGGTACTTTCAAAGGATATAAAAAGTTGCCGGCATAGATTTGCATATAAATACAACATGTCTTGAAATATACTTCCGTACTCATATAATTTTCTGTCTGCCTATAAAGATTTGCCTTCGAACTTAAAGGTTACTTGCAATGTCTGGCGGGGTCGCCGTAAGTTCGTCAAGGGTAGGGGTTATTATACACTTTTGCACAGCAATACGCAAGGGTTGCCAAAACCTTGGATTCCCCTAAAGAGTTTCGATTCATTCCTTTCGAAAGAAGTTTTACCATTTTTTAACCGACGAAAAAAAGGAGGAGGTTCTCAATTCGACGCGTATATATTTTTTTTTTTTTTTTTTTTTTTTTTTTTTTTTTTTTTTTTATGTATGACCACGCATAACTTTTTACAGAGTGGTCCGATTTTGATGATTCTTTTTTTATTGGATAGGGTATATCTTGAAGTTGGTCCCATTTAAATTTCAGAATCAAAATCCACCCCTAAGGGTAGTAAAAAAATGAGTGTTTGTTCACCCACTGAATTCTTACCTGTTAACCGATTCTGTTGAAACTTGACATACATAAATATAGTTCTAGACACTACGACATAATGGAGACCTGGATTTAGAGTTTAACCACAAAAAAATGAAAAATAAAACTTTTTAACAAAAAATTGAACCGACGAAAACAGAAACTGAAAAGCGAAAAATAACTAATTATGAGTCGGCGCCAAACAACCAATCAACGAAGATCTTAAATTACTTTAAATAAATAGTAAAAACAACATCACATCAAATACAACGTGAGATTTTCAACGATAAACAATAACTTTCCAAAAATGCGTTCTCCGCTCGGCCACTTCCAACTTACACGCACTATGCTTGTTAAAAGTTCGTTTGGCGCCGACTCATAATTAGTTATTTTTCGCTTTTCAGTTTCTGTTTTCGTCGGTTCAATTTTTTGTTAAAAAGTTTTATTTTTGTCACATACAGTCAAAAAGCTTTAAGGGGTAGGTAGTGGTACATATTCAAAAACGTCTTTCAAATAAATGAATAAATATCTTCGGGACATCTTCAAAACATTTGCGACATTCTCCATTTCGTTTGCAATGAATAAATTCAACTTCTACTAAGCAGAGAAAGGCCTAGTGTTATGTCCAGAGACACTATTGCCTGAACACATCATCAGTCTAGCATTTTCCTACTTTCTAGACTACCTTATGAATCGATTTTCAGTATTTATTTCATTTATTTGTATCCCAACTACAGAGATTACTGAGCATAGCATGAATTTTTGCGATGTCGTGTAGTTATCGTCAAATCTTATATGGGATTTTTTTCCAAAAACGCACAATTATTATTATTATTTTGAGGAAAGAGGTAGGGGGTCTTGAACGCACCTAAGCCACTGCGAACTTATAAGATCTATTGTGACGCCTCTTGCAGCATTAGAGCACTTCTCCAAACTGCAAGTCAATCATGAAGTCGACTATGACCTTGAAACAATCCCATACAAAGTTTGTAGATAACTACACGATAACTTTAACTACGTACACGATATCGTAAAAACTCATGCTAGGAGCACTGGTCCTAAGGTTATCTATGTCTTGCAGGCTTCTGAGTACCTGATTTTGTAGCACCGCAAGATTTTTAGAACACCTGCCCACAGGTCATGATCTCCCATGGCCAGTCTGGAAGTCCCTCAACCGACTACGGACTCAAGTCGGTCGCTGCAAAGAGAATATGTGCGTATGGGAAATGCGAGACTTGTCTAATACTGAATGCGATTGCGGGGGCCCCATTCAACCATGGCCTATTTGCTCACTTGTCCCTTGTGCCCTACTACCTGCACAAGAGACGATTTGAACAAAGCCACAAACAATGCCAAATACCACATGAATACAGTGTGAACTACATGAGAACCATAGATTGACACGAAGAAGAAGGCTTCTGAGTACAAGTTGCATAAGTGCAAATCCAATGACAGTGTGTGTGTGTTATCGAGCATATACTTCAACTTTTATCAATAATAGAGTTCTACACAATTTCTCTGTAAACATCTTTGCTAGCAACATAGTAATAATTACATGTTCCTTTGAAGGAGACGTGAGGCAATGCGTTCAACTTAACGTAAACACAACGAGCAGTGATATGGAACTGTCAGTCAATGTTTACATTACCTTCCTTTGAAGTACTTGCTGTGGGTACATCAAAAAGATTAGTAGATGTATTCATATGAAATGTTACAACATTAACTTTGTCTTAAGGTAGTAGGTAAATCCTTGTCGAGATTGTTCAAACATACAATCCACAGAAATAGATAGAATGGAAATGTGGGCAGGGCGCGCGTGCCAACACGCTGCACCATAATGCAGGGCATTTCGAAGCCTTCAAGCATTTCTCAGTAGGTACGCCGTATGACTCGTTTCTGTAAATACTGTAACAAAAACCCGCAAAAATGCCTTATTGTGCTGTTTCTAACTGCAGAAACAAAAGCTGTAAGGCGTAGTTTGTTCGAAAGTTGCCGTGCATGAATCGCAAGTAAAATTGTGATTACAACCATTCTATCTCTATTTCTGTGGTACAATCTTTAAAGACGTTAACGTCTAGGGCCGCTTTTGTGCTATGACTTTTCCACCTTTCCGAGTGATTTGTTCCGCATTCGCCCCACGAAGTTTCGCCCAAGACACAAAACATCTTTATTCGTCCCATATTTCATTCCTTTTTGGTCCCGAAAATTATTTCTACTCTTTATTATTTAGTTCTGTTTCGATATGTGCTACGTAGTCTCTTTCTCAAACTCTTGTCCAGGTTATTTCTAAAATACCTTACTGCCTTCACATTAATTTTGTTGGTGTTGGTGGTTCCTGCCCTGCAGGGCCCCGAGTCTGCTAATTGACAAACGCTTCAGTTGGGTGTCGGTAGAGTGTCGGTGGAATAGTTTTAGCCATTTGGTATTCTACTAGTTATTTTGAGACCAATGGCTTTCCAATGACTTTCCACTGAACTGCCATTGACTACAATTCAACTGCCATTGGACTATTTGCTATTCTGCTGTTATTTGACGTTTCCCACAATCGTCTTACGATGATTTTTTTGCAATCATATTTTTTTTTAATAAGTAAATTTTTTTTGGTGATTTTAGCTTTGGTCCCATAATAAATGTTTTTCATACATCGAATGTGTACAATGACCCTTTAAGGGATAGTTTATTAAATATTCGTTTTTTTTTGCGATTTCAGGATTGGTCCCTTAATAAAAGTTGTTCATACAAATGAGTACAATGACCCCTAAAGTCATTTTCAAGAACACGTTTTATGTCTATAGTATTGCCGGGTAGTACCTACGCTAAAAACGTAAACGTAAAAGTTGTTCATACGGATGAGTATAATGACCCCTTAAGAGGTTTCATTAACACGTCGTATGTCGATAGCATTACCGCGTTGCACGCTCAAAACTTAAACGTAAAAGTTGTACATACGGATGAGTATAATGACCCCTTAAGAGATTTTCAATAACACGTTGTATGTCGATAGTATTGCCTCATAGTACGCTCAAAACGTAAACGTAAATAAAAGTACCAAAAGTTGCTCATACGGATGAGTATAATGACCCCTTAAGAGGTTTTCAATAACACGTCTTATGTCGATAGTATTACCGCGTAGCAAGCTAAAAACGTAAACGTAAAAGTTGTTCATACGGATGAGTACAATGACCCCTTAAGAAGTTTTCAATAACACGTGTGTCGATGTATAACCGCGTAGCGTAGTACGCTATCGATATACCTACTTGTTATTGAAAACCTCTGAAGGGGTCATTGTACTCATCCATGTGAACAACTTTTACAATGGGACCAAACCTAAAATCGCCAAAAAAATATCAGCTCTTCCCTACATTTGTGTTCACATAAATCGACAAAATGTAGGAAACAGCAGTTTTTTTTACGTTTGATGTGTTTTAATTATTTTATAGACATGAAAATTTTGTAGGTAATATCAACAAAATCCTTAATTTAAATATTCCATTGATAATAACTTAAAAAAAGTTTGATAAAAAACAATACAACTACTAATGGTAGATTTAAATGGGCAACATCGATTTGAAAATAATTGATATCCCATTACCATTCTATTGCCATTCCGACGAGATTGACATTTAAGTTTTAGCAGAATACCCATTTTGTCACAGTTGTATAGGAGTGTCAGTAGGATGTCGGTGGAATGGCGATGGTTGGTTGACGTAGTTGCTTCATGTTCCAATAGTTACGTAAACGACGTAGCGAACTTCGCTTCAAGTAACTTAAGCTAAGTTGGCCATTTATTATACTCGAGGCTGGATTGCAGCCCGAGCCGAAGGCGAGGGTGTAATGGAGCCGAGAGGATAATAGTCAATGCTCACGCGTGTCATACACACTTGCGAGGAAAAAAACAAATGAACGTATTTTAGGCAAATATTGAATTTGTGAATAATAGCGAGCGGATCACTGTAATCGCACGGTGACGTATAGGTATGCGCGCGCAGTTGGTAGAATGAAACCGCCAAACAGCCTAATATTAAAAATATTATTGTGATTAAATTTATTATTTATGACATAAATTAATGTTAATTTGTTGACAAACAAATAATTTAATGAAATTAAATGTTTATATAACACTAATTAAATAGTTGATTTATTCACAATTTTTTAAAATTTAGTTTAGAAATAAAAACATTTTGCTGCTTTTAAAAAATAAACTGTAAGTAAAGTAAAAACTAAAAAGCACTAGTGCGATAATATAAAGTAAAAACCACGCGTGCGTTATTATAAGCTATATTATGAACCTAACAGCGGTGCAATAAGAGCCACTTAACGAGTGTGTTGAAAAATAATTGAAAGATTTCAAACTTGAAAAAATCTGCTGTTCTCTACATTTCGTCGATTTATGTGAACACAAATGTAGGGCCGCGAAATCGGGAAAATGTAGGGAACAGCTGTTTTTTTTCGCGATTTTAGGGTTGGGTTCATAGTAAAAGTTGTTTATACTGACGATAATATATATGTCGATAATATTGGCAGGAACCATGCTATCGATACTATCGATAGAGTAACTGATTCTCAAGGTTAGCTATAGATATTATCAAAGCGATTGTTGCTATCGACCGTATTGATAGCTTTTTATGCAATACTATTCATAGCACTATTAGTGTCCAATACTATATAGACACTAACGATAGTATTGCTATAATATGTCAATAGTCAATAGTACATGCCAATCAATTGTGTAACTGATTCTCAAGGTCGCATCTCTAGTCTAAAATTGAATAGTATCGTCGAATTAAATAACTACATTACACACAGGCTGCATGTTACGAGGAAAGTTTCAAGTATGAATGTGGATGGCTATAAGAAAAGAGGCAGACCAAATAAAACATGGATGGATTGTGTGAAAGATGATGTGAAGAGAAAGAAGGTGAACACAGAGATGACGGTTGATAGAGATGTATGGAAGAAAAATAAATGCTGCGCCGACCACAAATTCACTGTGATAAGAGCAGGAGGATGATTATGGTAGTTCCTGGCCTAAATAGAAATACATCGTGTTTTGTTCATTAATGAGTTAAAGTATGTGTAATGTTTTTAAGCTTATTTTCCTGTACTACATTGCAGGCGACAACATTAGGTACTTATTCGCAAAATGTGCTCGTGTAAAACTCATAAGTCTCATAATCATAACACTTGTCACTCAATCACGTTTCGTTCGATGCATTAGAGACATAACCGGCGCGGGCCAGTGGAGTTCTCGTAGCTCCTCTATTTTGTGCTGAGGATGGGCATCGTGTGGTTTAGGCGGTAGAATAAACGTGGTTATATTCTCTTTGCGGTAGGAGTCCAACATATCCAGACGGAGCAAATTCATGGGGATTACCATCCGAAAACAAAAAAGGTATATTTCGATGAGACCATATTAATAGTAATTTAACATAATGGACACACGTAATATCCCATTATCATTGGTCTTTTAGAAGCTAGTCCTATTCTGGTTAATTGAATGTGGTAGCTAATTCATTAACTTTTGTGTCCTAAACTATACCTACATTAAAACCACAAGCTTGATAACTTAGTTCAAAAACAATTAATTAATCTTTTATGTTCGTAACTTGGTCATGAGGGTCATGCTTCAAATAATTTGATAATTTTACTTAGCATGTTATGTAACTGGGGCATTTATTTATTCAATGTAAGTAGGTAGACTTGGTCTTGATCTAATTTTAAAAGTTGTCCTAGATTACCGTTAGTTGTTGTAAAGGAGGAAGGTTTAAACCAAGTTATGACTAATATAGGTTAAAGTTATGGAATAACACTGAATGAATCTCTATCTCAGTTGCTTGTAAATATTATTACAAAATCAATTTATTTATTCGCAATAAATAGGGCGTATAACTAAGGCGTATCTGAGGACCAATATTTTTTTTTCCTTTAAAACTGTTTTGAAATGAAAATCATTCTCATGACACTCAATTTAAATAAAGGGAAAGTGAAATAATTTTTCATAAGCTTTTAATTTAACGGCATCACCTTGTAGCCTTGGTAAGAAACTTGATAGGCAGAAGAAACAAAGAATATTTTTTTCAACTCAAGGTGTTAAAGCGTAAACTAGATCACACCAAATCGTAACCATATCGCGATCTAATAGTATTGATGTATTGGTAAAAGTTTGATCCTTACCTCGATAGATGGCGTTGGGGTCGAATTAGATCGCGGTATGGTTTCGTTACCTAGATTTTGCTAAGTGTTGAATGTTTTAATTTTTTATGAGAACAAAATACAGTGCTCGTCTTGCCATCTAGTAGTTTCATTCGGAAACCCCAATTTTTGTGTAGTGGCGTTTTACTTGGCAGACAAGAGTAGTGAGTGGTAAACATTGGTCCTTCGTAGCCGGGTAGTAGTTCCGGGAGAAGGCATTACCGCGGGAGTTTTTTGTATACCGTGGCGCACCTATGGGCAGTGGATCGCTGTTCGGGGCGCACTTTCCAGCTGAGCTGAGCTGCTGATGCTGACCTGCTGACGAAGAGTCTGGAGACCAGTGGACAGCACGAGACCGGGAAGGAGCGAGCCAGTTGGCAAAACTGGCAGCAGGGAGCGCCGACGGTGACGGAGTGTGACGTCATAATTACGTGTGAGGGTGAAGTGTTTGGACAAAAAACTGTAAGTAATTTGAACCTTATTCCTAAGAAGAAATTAACTTTAAAATTCGAGTAATAGTGCATGGACTTGTAAAATAAATTGAAAAAGTTTTGGACTTAGAATAATTTGCGAAAAAGTGAAGTGACGGGGAATCCATGCCCGAATTTTACAAGTGTTTGAGAATTTAAAGACTTGGAAAATTTTCAACGGAATCATCTGGGACTTAGAAAAATTTCAACGAAATCGTCTGGGACTTAGAAAAATTTGTGATTCAAATATAGACTTAGAAAACTTTGTGAACTTTATTTTTAAATTTAATTTTGCAATATTGTGTTTGAATAATTTGTATTCATAATGGATGCATTTAATAAAATTCAACTTGATGCGAATAAGGCTATACTGCGGGCCAGATCTAATTTTAAAAAATCCTCCAAAGACCGTATTACTAAGGCTTACCTCGAAGTAAGACTGGAGAGATTAGATAAACAGTGGCAGTCATTTGCAGATGTTCATCACCAAATATTATCTAGCATTAAAGATACAGAAATCAACAAATCGCAATACTGTACAGACGATGTTTTCGACACCACTGAAGATGTATATCTAGATTATAAAACTGAATTAAAAGAAATGTTAAGTAAATTTAATAAACAGGATGTTTCCCAGTCAGTGTCAAGGGAGAGTGATAAGGCATGTAATATCAAATTGCCCAAAATTACATTACCTAAGTTTTCGGGCCAGTATACAGAGTGGGTTAGTTTTAGAGACCTTTTTATATCTCTTATTCATACTAACAAACAGTTAGACGATGTGCAACGGCTCCAATACTTAAAAAGTCACTTGTCGGGAGAAGCGGAACAACTATTACGTAATGTTCCAATTACCAGTGGTAATTATACAACCTGTTGGGAGCAGTTGAACAATCGCTATAATAATAAAAAATATTTAGCTAATTGTATACTAAAGCGTTTTTTGAGTCAAAAAAGTATTACTGGTGAATCTGCAAATTATCTGAAAGAATTACTTGACACTAGCAACGATTGTCTAAATGCTATTCAAAATTTAGGAATAAATATAGACACATGGGATATAATTGTAATACATATTTTAAGTTTGAAATTAGATCAGGAGTCTCGTAAGTTGTGGGAAGCTAAAATTTGTGAAATTTCAGAAGAGTTGCCCACATTAGATCAATTTAAAAAGTTTTTGGAACAAAGATTTCGCTCATTAGAATTTTTAGATAACAAAGGTTCTCGAAATAATGTCATTAAAAATACTTCAGTTAAAACACTGCATGTTGCAAATGTAACTTCAACATGTAAATTTTGTAACGAAGACCATAAACTCGGTGGTTGTAAAAAGTTTAGTAATGAAGATGTCACCTCACGGCGTAGTTTCGTTCAATCGAATGGATTGTGCTTTAATTGTCTCGGTTCGGGGCACGCGGTTTATGCCTGTCGTTTACCGACAAGATGTCGTTTATGTAAAAGAAAGCATCACTCTTTACTACACTCTAAGGATACGCCAAAAGTATCAGCTGACCCTATTGTAGAAACCAAGCAATCAGCTGATACCAAACAAGACGAAGTCACTAATACAGTAGCAACTGTGGCTGCTACTTCTGGTGGTCATGATTTATTGCCCACGGCCTTAGTGAAAATTCAATCCGGTACAGGTACAGCGGTGACTCTGCGCTCTTTGCTCGATCAATGCTCCCAGGCTTCGTATATCACGGAGTCAGCGGTTCAGCTGCTTGGGTTAAAGAAATATACCTGTTACAACTCCGCACTAAGGCTAGGGGAAGATAGTGAAGGTTCTGCATTGACCTCTAAATATATTGTTTATATTAAATTGCAATCAATGCATAACCCTAACTTTACTATAACAGTCAAGGCTCACATTCAAAAGAAGCTAACTTCAGTTTTGCCGGCTCAGAAAATAGATTTTCCGTTGTGGGCTGAACTGAAGCAATATAATCTAGCAGATCCTACTTGGGGTACACCAGGGAAAATAGATATATTGTTGAGTTCCTCGGTGTACAGCAAAGTCCTCAAACAGGGACTTAGCAAGGGTCCTCCCGGATCAATAATAGCACAGGATACAGAATTAGGATGGATCCTGTCAGGAGCGGTTCCGGGAAAGAATAATAATGTAGAGAATAGATGTCTAAACTATCTAACTCTAGAAGGTGATCAAAACTACCTTTTAAAAAGATTTTGGGAAGTAGAGGAATCCGTAGCAACTAAAAAATATTTAACTGAAGAAGAACAAGAATGTGAAGCATTCTATAAGAAAACAACGCAAAGAGATTCCACAGGTCGTTACATTGTAAGATTGCCTTTTAAAACGGCTACACCAGACTGCGTTAATGGTCTAACACATGATATCGCATTACGCAGATTTTTTAGTTTAGAGAAACGGTTAGCCAAAGAGTTGGAGTTAAAACGGCAATATACAGATGTAATTAATGAGTACATTGAATTAGGCCACATGGAAGTCATTCCATCGAATCAAAAAGACAAATCCAATGTAGTGTACCTGCCTCACCACGCTGTAGTAAGAGAGGACAAAACGACTAGTAAAGTTAGGGTTGTTTTTGATGCCTCTTGCCTAGGTAAAAACGGTGTGTCGTTAAACAGCGAGCTAATGATCGGTCCAACTCTGCAGGCAGATCTTCGACACATAGTGATGAGGTGGCGAATGCATCCTATTTGTATTGTTTCGGATATTGTCAAGATGTATCGGCAGGTGAAGGTCTCTGATGAAGATGCGGATTATCAGAGACTATTGTGGCGACAAAATACCAAAGACAACATACAGCAGTTGCGGCTGTTAAGAGTGACGTTTGGTACGGCATCGGCTCCATATTTGGCCGTCAGGACATTACACCAAATTGCATACGATGAAGGAAAACAGTTCCCCATCGCGCGTGATAAAGTCCTGCAGGATTTTTATATGGATGACCTGATGACTGGCAGTCAAACCGTAGCTGAAGGTAAAGAAATTTATAGTCAAACAAAGCAATTATTAGCAAAGGGAGGCTTTCAGCTACAGAAATGGAAAAGCAACAGCGAAGAACTATTAAAACATATAAGAAAGGATAACGAAGAAGAAGAAAATCTAGAATTGAAAATAGATAAAGTAATGAAAATATTAGGACTTACCTGGTGTAGAGAAGCTGATGAATTTGTGTACACGGTGAAACTGCCGCCGCTGAAGATACCTGTAACTAAAAGAAGTGTTATTTCTCACATCTCTATGTTGTTTGATCCGTTAGGTTGGCTGGCACCTGCAATCATAAAAGCAAAAATATTAATTCAAAAGATATGGTTAGCAGGAATTGATTGGGATGAAGAGTTACCAGTTGTTTTAATAAACGAATGGTGTACTTACCGTAATGAGCTCGAACAAGTGGTCCGGTTTCGAATACTTAGATGGATGCATGCTTACCACGATGATCTTCTGGAACTGCACGGGTTTAGCGACGCCTCAAATCAGGCTTACGCTGCAGTAGTTTATATCCGTGTAGTTGATAAACAAGGTGTTATTCATTCTCGATTGGTAACTGCAAAAACAAAAGTAGCGCCGATCAAACAAATCTCCATACCTCGCTTGGAGCTCTGTGGAGCAGTGCTAGTATCTAAATTATTAATCGAAGTTGCCGAAGTCCTGAAAATTGAAAAGCAACATATTCGTGCGTGGACTGATTCTACGGTAGTATTAGCTTGGTTAAGTAAACATCCATCCAATTGGCAAACATTTGTTGCCAATAGAGTTTCAGATATATTGACAGGCGTAGACAGAAGCCAGTGGTTTCACGTGAAATCTGCCGACAACCCGGCTGATTGCGCTTCTCGTGGGTTAAAAGCACCAGATTTAGTCTCGAATCAATTGTGGTTGGAAGGGCCGTCGTGGCTGAAACATAAAGATATTGATTATGGAACGAAGAAAGAATGCATAACAAATTTAGAAGAAAAAGCAAAGAAAGCTAGTTTTGTAACAGTAAATGATGAAGAGCTTACAGTGTGGACGAAATTTTCGTCACTAAGAAAATTGGTCAGAGTAATCGCTTATTGTAGAAGGTTTATTTATTTGAAGACAGCATCTAGCGACTCTGACAAATTTCCTTCGTGGCTTACAGCTAAAGAGTTAAATGAAGCGCTAATGGTGTGTATTAAGCAGTGTCAAAAGCAGTATTTTAAAAAGGAAATAGAAAGCTTACTTGGGTCAGGAAAAGTAGAAAAGAAAAGTGTACTTACCGCACTTAGTCCATTCGTCGATCACGATGGGATACTCAGAGTCGGTGGACGCTTGGAGAGAGCTGAAATCAATGAAAACATGAAACATCCAATTATTATACCAGCAAAATCTCATTTTACCGATCTATTGATAGCAGATACTCACCAGAAAACGTTGCACGGAGGGCCTCAAATAATGATAAATTATTTGAGATCCAAATATTGGGTTCTTGATGTGAAAAATAGGACAAAATTTCACGTCCGTAAATGTGTAACCTGCATTCGTCATGCTGCTCGCTTTAGGGAGCAACTTATGGGACAGTTACCCAAAGCAAGAGTAACTCCTAATCGACCGTTCCACCAGAGTGGAGTTGATTATGCTGGTCCGATCAGTATTAAGACATCAAAAGGGAGAGGTCATCATGCCTACAAAGGTTACATTTGCCTTTTTGTTTGTATGGCTACTCGAGCCATACACTTAGAAGTAGTCAGTGACTTAACCTCACAGGGATTTTTGGCAGCGTTTAAGCGGTTCGTCGCTAGACGTGGACATTGCGCTGATCTTTATAGCGACAATGGTACCAATTTTGTGGGGGCTGCAAAGGAGCTGAGAGCGTTACTGGCTGCCGAAAAATCGAGTGTTACAAGGGAGATAGCGAATTGGTTAGCTGAAAATGGGACCACCTGGCACTTTATACCACCTCACGCTCCCAATTTTGGTGGACTGTGGGAGGCTGGTATAAAGTCTACCAAGTACCATCTCAAGAGGATTATTGGAAACAATACTCTTACTTATGAGGAGATGGCTACAGTCATGTCACAGATAGAGGCGTGTTTAAATTCTCGGCCCATTTCACAATTGAGTGACAATAGTCAAGACCAAGCTCCGTTAACGCCTGGACATTTTTTAGTGGGAGAACCCCTTGTGCTTGTACCGGAATTTAATTATGAACAATCTAACATCACTAGTTTAAAACGATGGCAGCTGACCCAGCGTATGGTCCAAGATTTCTGGCGTCGCTGGTCTGAAGAATATCTTACTCAGTTCATGAATCGGTATAAATGGGCATATCAAGTTCCGGAGCCAGCTATAGGTGATATTGTGTTAGTGAAAGAGGACGATTTGCCGCCAGCTAGGTGGCTTTACGGTGTTATTGAACAAAAGCATCCTGGGCTGGACGGAATTACGCGTGTTGTGACCATAACATATAAAGGCTCTCTGATTAAAAGACCTGTTTCTAAATTATGTGTGTTACCAATTAATAAGTAAGTTTTTAGTAGCGGCTGCGCCCGCATATTTTTGTGTGATCTTAAATAATACTTGTTCTACATTTGTGTCATGTTTAGTTGATGTTGAACACATCTTATTGTTCAGTTTGGTATAAATTAACTGATACGGATATTAGTATTCTTGTTTATTGTTTAAGGTATAATTACCTAACATTTACCTTCTTGTTTTAGATCATATTTCCATTTGTTAAAATACCTCTTGCTATGGACAAAATATTCGGCCATGGTGGGCGGTTCAGACCTATTCACATTTTGTCCATGGTGGGCGGAATGTTAAAGCGTAAACTAGATCACACAAAATCGTAACCATATCGCGATCTAATAGTATTGATGTATTGGTAAAAGTTTGATCCTTACCTCGATAGATGGCGTTGGGGTCGAATTAGATCGCGGTATGGTTTCGTTACCTAGATTTTGCTAAGTGTTGAATGTTTTAATTTTTTATGAGAACAAAATACAGTGCTCGTCTTGCCATCTAGTAGTTTCATTCGGAAACCCCAATTTTTGTGTAGTGGCGTTTTACTTGGCAGACAAGAGTAGTGAGTGGTAAACACAAGGTTTCCAGAAAGGAAGTTACCTATAAAAAGCGTCAGAAATTTCACCGCTTACCATAACATTTAAAAAGTAATTGCTTTAAACTTGAGCATGGTCTTCAGAACATATTTCGACCTTATCAGGTCGTCCACAGTTCCGGTGTGAATCATTGCCCTCAAAAATATGAATAGGTAATCGACTCGTGGTTCACCATTTCTGGTTTTTGAGGGTCTTTGCTCAAAATATATGTAAACAAATCTATTTTAAGATGTTTTTTCGTCTAGTTGTAAACAACTGAGCTGTTCTGACCTAACGTATTCATCTTTAATGTTACCTAGACATATTTTGCACCTATTGAGTAACAAAATAAGTAATTCAAAGATATTTGTGTGATTGTGTGTGTACCTCTCTACTCAACTTCAGTACCTAAGTTAAGTAGTAAGGCTTAGTAAGTGCAAGTAATAATAATGACTAGACTACTTCCTAGTATGCTCTATACCCAGTCACGTTTCTTCTTCTAACAGATCATTATCATCTTCCTGCCCTGGTCCCAAATTACTTGGGGTCGGCGCAATACGTCTTCTTCCATTTTCCTCTATCAGCCGTCATCTCATAATTTACTCCCTTTTCATCCATACCATTTTTTACACAATCCATCCATCTATTCTTTAGTCGCTCTCTCCATCATGAATATTCATATTCATCACTCTCTTAGTAACATGCGTTTTATCCCTCCTCATCATATGCCCGTACCAACTCAAACGATTTCCTTTCAACTTTTCTATCATTGGCGCAACTTTCAAACTCCTTCTTATGTATTCATTTCTTACTTTATCCTTTATTGTCACTACACACATCCATTTTAACATTCTCATCTGTGCTACATGCATTCTTCTTTCATCAGTCTTCTATGACATAAATTGTATTGAAGTAATCAAAACTAAACCAAACAACCTAGAAAACAATGCCTGCTCTTCATAATGGCATACTAGTAGTTTTTAATTGCATCCCGACATAATTAGTGTACTTTATTTGCTCAGTTAAACACGCCACACCGTGGGTCGTTGTGCATCGACCTTGGGCCAAGAATGCGGTTGCAGGAGTGTGACTATTTTCAACTTTATGACGTTAAACATAAGGTGCTATAAGGTCTGCTGTTTTTAATGCCTAAGCGAGTCTAGCTTACCTATGTAGGTAGGTGTTTATCTCTGCGACGTTCTAAGTTAAATAAAAGAGCGCTAAGGATTGGACTATTGTTGGCTCTTTCCAAACTGGATCTGGCCGCTTTTTACTTTTTGGTCCTTTCCATTCTAATATCTGGACAGCCTTGTGATTATCTATGACAGACAACGTAGGTACTTTTAAATGCTAAGTGTTTCTAACTAGATGTTGACATTCAGATTTGCATAATATAGGTACACAGACTTATCTAATGACTTACTGCTGATAATTATTACTATTAATTATCATAAGTGGATAGGTACAGTCGACTGCATGACAGTGGTAACACTTGAATTAGAATACCAGGAAACCGCCCTTACTGCTAACGTTATAAAGATGCTGTCAATGTCAAACTGTTACCACTGACGTGCGGTCGACCGTACTTGAGGGTTATAATAAGTATAAGCATTTAATATATGCAGCAGCCTACTCACTATACAAAAACGTCAATAAAAAGTTCGCAAAACCCACCAGTTAGGTTGACCTCCCCCACTCGAGACATTACCTTAAGTAAGTGATAAAACGTAAAGAAGAATGACCTCCTGAGAGGCCAAGTTATGATGGTCGTTGGGTCAGTATAGTTTTAAATGGCATTGACCGCGTACTCGACGGCTCAATGGTCAAAACGGCTGATTAAAATGAATATTGTTACTTAACTATAAAAACATTGGAATAAATTTTATAATTTAATTTAATGTAATCTAAATTACTTTCACCGGAGATTGTGTAGTAAATCTTAGCTAGATACGGATACTTATATCGAAAGCTTTTTATTGCTTTTAATAAATAGTTAATGTTATTCAAAGAAAGTGGAGAGTATGAGATAAACGTAATTTTCCATTAGGTTTTGAAAAACTACGAGAAACCAATTAATTCGGTTATTCGAGACGAACGCAACTTTTCAATAGGGTTTGAAAAATTGCAAGACGAATGTAACTTTCCAATAGGGTTTGAAAAACTACAAGGAACCAAAGAATTTTGTCCTTCGAGAGGCATACGCAATTTGACGCAATGTTGATCTTTAATCTTACGTCTTTAGTTTACTTAAAGCTTAATTATGTGATTTTAAGCTAAACCATGCTAACTCTATGCTAACTATAAACAAGCATTACGAACAAACATAAATAAACTTAATCCGAGATTTATTAACCAAACCGTCCTGTTTAGCAAATCGTTTGCAAATATATTAGAGACAATATCACGCAACAATGCAGACTTTCATCTAAGTATAGTATTATATTATCTGTGATCTAAGTAACTGCTGCGGTTACAAAATCATGATTCATTCGATTATGACGACGAACAATCATACATACAGTGCAACCCGGCTTCACACGCAACCGGTGAAAATTAAATTATTGTCTTCTTAACCGTATACTTAAATGTAGTGCATTCATTTAGACCAGTGGCTCCCAAACTTATTTTGTCTACTCGAAAGTCGAGAGTTCAGTCGGTATCTAAGAGTCCTCCTAGCTAGATGAAAATACAAATCGCCCCCCAAGCCACAACACAACGCCCCTAAATTTTTTCTGGGTCTCTTACCGCCCCCCTTTAGGCCTGCAGCGGCCACAGGGGGGGCGTTATCGCCCACTTTGGGAATGGCTGATTTAGACTTCTTCTTCTTCGTGTCGACGGTACAAAAAATTTACTGGTAGTGGCACAGTAATCACACGCTGCTGGCCCATAAACTTGCCACGTCTTGTGCATTGTCTGTGGCGTTGATAAGGTCAGTCAATGTGCAACTACTTGGACACAAGGAGCAGCACAGCAAATGTTACATTGATTGAGGATCAATGCCACACATGCAGGCTGTAGCTGTTTGGTCTATATAGCCCCACTTGCTCATGTTAAGCCTGCATCTGCCTACCAGGGTGGGTCCGCAATCAGTTTAGCGACTTCCATGTAGGCCAGAGGAGTTTATACCCTACAGGATGCCTCTCACTTGGTTGGATGTAGTTTGCAGGTGGAGGTAATTTTTCCAGCCACAGTTTTCGACGGGACTCAGCTGGAGAACCTTGTAGACTAAAGGAGGAGAACTCGTAAGGGGCCGGAACCCGTACCAATGTAGACTAAAGGAGGAGGAGAACTCGTAAGGGGCCGAAACCCGTGAGTCAAAAAACGCCAATCCTGCTCAAAAACTACTTACTGTATGGTACTGAAATTAAAATACGTGATACTCAAGGATAGACGTCACAATATTATTGAGTCCAAAACATGATTGCACTTATTTGGCTCGATCATAAAAAATACAAACATACCTCCGAAAATATACAGTTTCGTAAATATTTCCTACATTTATTGGAATTTTGGTATGGTATTATATCTAAATATTGTTTTATTATTTTGAAATAATTTTATGTAGCCATTTTATCGAAAATACACATCATTTATGACGACCTCTGTGGTCTAGTGGTTCGAGTATCGGACTGCTGATAACGAGGTTGTGGGTTCGATTCCCACAGGACACAAATATTTATGTGATGAACATAAGTGTTTGTGTTGGTCTGGGTGTTGCTTATGTATTATAAGTACGTATTTACAAAAAAAAAAGTATTTAAGTATTATATCCATTGTCTAGTACCCATAGCACAAGCTCTGCTTAGTTTGGGACTAGATGGTGCTGTGTAAAAATGTCCCAAAGATTTTTATTTATGGGTATTTTTTTTCGCTTATTTGTACCTTCATTCGGAGTAGCGTCAACTTCATGGCAAACTATTCCTTCCCGGCAAACCTCATATTTTGTTTCGCGCTCTCTCTCTCATTTCGCGGCGTTCTGGGCTTTCTTACTTTACGAGTCCGTTGACATAGCACTTATTTAAGGGGCAAACTTAGTGCACCTAAAGACAATACCGCTTTTCTTTCAAACAGTGCCACCTGGCCTTCACTTACGTGACCGGAAGAATTTAACTTAGGGGCAAGTTCACCCAGAAGATAACAGATGTTTATGTAAAAACCAGATGTTTAACCCGAACTTTGGAGTCTATGCTGCATAAAATATTAATATTAGGATTATTACTCTCCAATATAACAAAACAATTGCATTTTATCATATTCGTAAAATTTACAATAAAAACCGAATAAAATAAGGGCCGGAACACGTTGCCGTTTTTCGAGCGTGCATTTTTCTTTTACGAACATAAACAAAGAAACATAATGCATTATGCTTTGAGAAAACTTATGACAGATGTGTAAACATAACTGTTTTTGTCGTATTGAGGTAGTACGTAATTTTTTTTATTTATAATTTTTTGTATAATTAATAAAAATAAAAATGAATGCGGCTGATAAACGATGCTCGCACGAAACCTGCACAATGTTACCGCTACTTTTGGGTAAGCACTACTACCAGAATTATATCATGTTTCAAGAAACGCGCCCGCCCGATACACTTTGAGTTTGAAGCAGCCTAATATTCAAACATCAAAATGGCGTATTTAATTGGTTGCTATGGCAACCAAGACCGCTTATCCTGCCAAATTAAAAAGTTATGTCATATGTATAGAGTAGCATTATACTAGGATTTTTAATTTTGGAAGAGTTACCTGATATGCAACCGTTTTATATTGTCGTTCTTTTCATAGTGTTGTTGCCATTTAGTTACCATTTTGATTAATCGTGTTACATCATTCGTTCTTTCATTCCCAGAACGCTCGGTTTCAGAATCAATGATCGGATAGGAGTCGTGAACACGAAAATTCCCGCGTCCCGGTTAAACATCTGTTGTTGAATAACAGGTTGATTTTGCAAACAGTGGTTATTTCATTGTCCGCGAACTCGGCCCTTAGTACTTGTTTACTAACCTATGGTTTATTAGAATTTATATGATTCGTCGCCGTTACTGATTCATATGAGTGACGTAAATAAAGAAACTATTATTTTAGTTTTTTTATTACTATGTATTTACTAACTGTATTTCTCTTAGATTTATAGTTTTATTGATAACCATGACTTGCGAGGTTTTAATTGGAATCGGATGACGTATTTATTGGCATAAAAACACATCTAAGAACAAAAACCAACTTAGGGAGTTCCACGACAGCGATTTAATAATGTTCCAGACGTAAGTCTGGAATACCCTTTAATAGTGTCGAGGAATTTGCTATAGTGTGATGTAAATTGAGCATTAAACCCTTACAACCCATTCCACTTGGAAAAGATATGTGAAATTAGGGCCCTCATACATGAATGGCCCTAAAATATGGTTGAGCTACGTGATGGCTGATGCATGCGCATGCTTACTATCATGTCCACTCAATTTGACCAGCACTTTCTTCAAAATGCCAGTCCCGGCGTTGTCCTGCATTGTTCTCACTCTCACACAAATTATTAATACAAGGTAAAAACTTCTGGACTTTAAAAGATACTTTAATCCCTGAGTTTGTTTCGGCGTTTCTTCTCAGACTAGGAGGAATTCCTCCTAGTTCTCAGAGGTAGTCACGTAATAAATGCCGACGATCTAGTTTATAAATAAATGAATTGTAAAACAGATTTTAACATGCAATTTGCAGAATAAATAATTTTATTGAATTATTTATTGTACAAAATGTTGATCTGTAACCGTGCCATATTTCTAGATCAAATGATAAATAATGTGCTAAGTCATCTAAAAATACTTATCAGATTCTACGGTTATTTAATAACCAAGTTTTCACTCAGAAACATAGCGTTAGTTTGAGAATAAATCCCGAATGACTGAAAATAATTCACCAGCGGCATTGTCAAAGGGCGGAAAATTCTGCCCATTCTTTTGGTGGTTTCTCACACATCGTTTTTGTTTCGGCGCCTGGCACACGAGAGGAATTTGTTTATTTACAAATAGGTATTTAAATAAAAATGATTTGAATGATGAAGTTCTGGAGTTTTAAATTACAATTTGACTCAAATTCAAATTGACTTCGACCATAATTTCAAAACCGAAGAAGACACAAAGGCGATCCAATAAATCCTAAACAACAGCAGCTAGCTCCGCTCCATCACATAAAATTCTGGACTTCTAAATTACAATGTGTCATAAATTTTAAACGGACTTCGACCATAACTTCAAAGCCTAAGAAGACAGATACTCCAAAAAATCCAAACACCAGCAGCTCACTTCATACGGGACTTCTAATTTCTTCATTCTTCATTCTGGATTTCTAATTCAATTAAAAATTCTTGCTTTCTATCCTTCCGCCACCTTCCTTCCTTTTCTTGTTTTCTTTTATTTTTTTATTCTTTATTCTTTCCTTCTTTCTTTCTTTTAATTTTTTTTTCTACAATTTGTCATAAATTCAAACGAACTTCGACCATAACATCAAAACTGTTTTTATTTTACGTAATGGGCTTGCGTTTGACTGCCACCTCACCTGATGTTAAGCGATGGTGCGGTCGACGATGGTACACGCTTGCCCAGAAGAAGATACAAAGACAATCCAAATAAATCCTGAACACCAGCAGCTCACTCCATCACGCATGTCATCGCTATCTTCGCAACAAGCTAATCGCATGATGCGTGCAGCCACCGTTTTGCTTTCCAATTAATTACTACGTTCGAACAGTGAAATTACAGTTTAATATTGATAAACGACATGTAGGTATTGCAAAATTGTGATAAGCTTATGTGTTTGATACGGCATTTTTGTGCTGCTAATTCATTTTGCGGTCCATTTTATTAACGTGTGTAATTTGTAGATTGTTTCGGCTGACATGGCTGTATAGGACATTAAGAAATAAATCACTAAAATTAATCCGTGGTGCAAGGCAGCTGTGCTTGCAGCAGTTGCAAATAGCTCTTTTTTGTGTATTTTATTTCGTAGGGAAATCCTCATGGACACACTTCGCCCGTAATGGCGGAGCCAGTGTCGGACTCTTACCGACTAAATCATCACGGTGTTCCTCTAACGACACTTGGCCAGGGGCGTGGGAAACTTTGTATTCACCCAACCAACCCCGGCAAGTCCCGGCTCGCCACTAGTAAGCGATCCCCTTCTCCCCGTGTTGCATCCACATTGGTCGCACCCTCTTTCTTGTCTTTTCTGCGCCCTTGACCTTGGCTTTTACTCTATTCTGTCTTCCGCTTGATACGGAGGGAAAGTGAAAACAAGTTTCTTCCTTCTCCTAATTTCTTTTCTGATTAATTTCTTTGCTGGTTTTAAGATAGAGTTCAATCATTTCGCGGGGACGCGCCGAGATTGTTTTGGCGTTTTTTCTGGTTGGTCGCCATTGTAGATAGTGTCTTATTGAAGTTGCAGTGAAGTAACACCGGTTCTCAGCGTTCCGCCTTTACTCTACCCCCAGCTGTCTTTGAGCTCCTGTTTGCCGTTATTTGTGACACTCAGGTCATTAATGTAACTAATAAACGGCAATCAGATACATCTACTGTCAGGAAATTGAGATTTAAAGCATCGAGATTAGTTTGGAACTGTATTTTGAACGTTTTTATTTATGAGAATTGGCCTTCTGGCTATGAGCTATGATGATTTATTCCACAACACCTTTTTCTGACTGTTGCATCCATTCTACTCCATATGCTTTCTTACTTTGATGTTTAATCTGGAAAGAACAAGGTTTAGCAACTTTCATGTTTGTGTAGTTAGTTATTTCGAGGAAACCTCTTGAACCTCTGGAATCCTGTTGATTTCTTTTCCAAGATTCATCATGTAAGTCATAGACTGTACCAGAATCTAGTAATGAACTAAAAAAAATTGGACAGTCAACATAATCAACACAATAATAATGTCAACACTGTTTTTATTTTTGCAATAATTGATGGACATTGGACACAAAATAATGTATACCAATGAAATATTTTAGCCTACTGACCGACCCTTTTGTTGCGGTTAAGAGTTTGTTTACTAGATATGACACAAAAGTATTAGTAATGAAACAAAGGCAAACAGGTTTTGCATAATTCATCTCAAAAACTACATTAATCTTAGTAGATAATCATAGCCTTGGCTAGTGTTAGTCATTTATGTTATGTTATGACGCATAAAGTTGTTATTAAACTTAATTACAGTAACTAATTTGTGTCAGTGGTGCTTTAATAACCCATCGTCTGGGTTTTTAAAACATTACACATATATTTATGTTCCCCATATATTCACCTGGATAATTTATTAAATGTGGGTATGGGTTTGCCTTCAAGGGGGACTTGTAATGGTGGCCTTATTATGACATGAAACATTGTTAGGGTCTTCTATTGTTAAATCTTCTTCATTGATAAATCCGGACAAAAGGACCAAAACATTTTTAATTGTAATAGTATTCATAATAATTATACGTTTCTCGAAATCTACACTAAAGCCGATATTCACTACTTACGCTCATCTTAGTTTGAGAAATGTCTATGCGAGTTCCGATTTCCGAACGTCTCTGAATACAAATCTAGACATTGCATTTTGACATTTGGTAACATAAATTCACGCTTAGATTTGTTTCTGAATGTAAGCCTTAGGACCGTGAGAGAGCTTTAGAAGGAAAATGGACACCAGACTGAGTAAAAATAGATAAGACGTTTTGCTGTCTTTTTAAACTTTTTTTTTGTTCCGTGTTTTTAAACCATCTCAAGATGTCATCATCAATGAGAAGAAGTTCATCAAAACATTGATAAAAATATAATAAAACAAAAATATAAAAATCATAAAATGAAATGTAAAAATATAAAATAATAACAACTTAACCGTTGTTCAATACCACGTCTTAACAATGTTTAAAATGATATTGAAAGTTTTCAATACAATCTCGTTAACGAGACCGGCCTTTCGCTCCGTTTCGAAATAACAAGTTTAATACTTGCCGTTATATCGGCTGCATAGATAACAATGAATAATTGTCACTGTTTCTCCATATACTAGTCATACTGAATTTGACCAGTGACCGGTAAATAACAGGGGTGCTAAATTTACGCTATTCATAATATGTAATAGCAAAGGGTTAAAATCGATAGCACGTGCAGTAAAGGGTTGAGAATCCCTAGCTTTGTATTGATCGCGTGTAATCTATTCTGTGAAATGAATACAATACAATACAATTAAGATAAGACAATAATGCTAACATTTTTTGTTTCCTCTTGAGTTTTTGACCACAAAGTTGCGGGTTCAGTACGTATGTGTCAATTCTACAAAATGATTAAGTTAATCCAACCCACCACTGACAGAAAAAATTGTGTGGAAGCCAGGACTCAATCGTCTAAAATCGCCAACACCCAGTGAGCAAGTGTGTCGATCCATATTCGTTCTTCTGTTTGTGCTTTCCACCAGAGCTCAAAAATCCACCAATAAGATTGCTTAATTTTTCTAGCCTCGTTCTCCTATTGGTGGATTATTGCCAAGCGAAAAAATCCCACTCCACAAGAGGAAAGGCCCCGAGTGAGGCCTTTTTTATCCTGCATTACGACAGTTAGATAGATAGGTAGAATATGCTTTATTGTACATCATAACAATAGCAGAAAACAGGAACAACATGTAAATTAAGGGGTGGTGACGGTCTTATCGCTCAAAGCGATGTCTTCCAGACAACCTTCTCTTAGACAGTTACAGGCTGATATTGGTGTCGATTCTCTTGTTCACGAACTAAACTTATTTTAAACTATCGCTCTCTTTTACTAATAGTAGATACAAGAAAGGGATGGCAACCATTTAAGAGCTGTCAAATTAGACGAAATTAAAATTTCCATACAAGTTTAGTCGTGATCTCGGAACGTGCCCACTAAAATACAAAGAAATGTAACACGTAAACTAATTTGACAGTTCTAAAATGGTTGCCATCCCTTTCTTGTATCTACTTTTAGTAAAAGAGAGCGATAGTTTAAAATAAGTTTAGATCGTGAACAAGAGAATCGACACCATTATTTGTTTTAATAAAATTCAAACCTTTTGGTTGCCCGTGGGTGACGTGTAGCAACGACAATGCAACGGCTATGGCGCCTACAACGCGTCCCAGAACGTCGTAAAATCCATCAAATTCTAATCAATATTCGAAGACTGTAATCATAACAAAGCTTGCCCTTTTACATAAAATAGTTTTCCCGAAAATATCCAATAACCTTTAATACTTTTTGGTACTTACTTTCCATTAAGTAATGGCAGCATTAGGATGCAAACGAATAGTATTTTGAGTGAGTTCAGTATTTGAATTTATAGCTGGCGCCTGGGTGGCAATTTGTTATGTACGCAGTATTCAAAGGGTTAATAGCGATGGTAACAGATACAAATGCCTCCAAGCATTTGCCATTTTGTCTGACCCTCAATAAAGTATGTATAGTAACCAAAGACAAATTCTAAATCATCACATTGATAGAGTTGGGATTGGGAGAAAAAACGGTAGTTTTGCCCAGCTTACAACCAAATCTTCCAGAAACGAAATCTATTGACCTATTCAACTCAGTTACTTGAAGATACCGATATCTTCTGAGAACACTTTTATTCGACTCAAGATTCTTATTACTCGTGACGTCGGAATGTCTAGCTATTTGTATGAATAACTGTCTACACCAAACACCAAACCGCTGTGACATTAGGTCACAACCCTCTCAAATCAAAGCTATAAACACAACAGAACAAACGAATCAAAAAGTCTCGTGTATTCGCGATTAACTTCCAAAGAATTCGTGCTACTCACACTACGAAAGTGAAGTGAACAATATTTCACACTAAGCCGTTCTCCAGGTCAACACTCCATGACTCATTCACTCTTAAAGGTAAGCTGATGAACACACGTAATGTAAACGAACACATTCCAGTGTTAAGTGGACGACGTAAACATTGTGGGTGAATGGTTGATGGTCTTTATGGGAGATTGTGAGCCTTTTTATAGACACTTATTGTATTAAAATAGGAACATAACTATGATGTGAAGCAAAAATGTTACAGAATAAGTTTATTGTGGCATTTTACGAACAAAACATAGGAGGAATGAGTTTTGTGGTACAGCATGAGCGACATCGTTTGAGTGCTATAAACAAGCTGATTTCAATACTTGGCAGTTATTGTTATCTGACGTTATTAGTCTTAAGGTAGGACCAGTAGATTGCAGAAAATGTCCACTAATCCAAGGTTCCTACTTTCATGCCGAAAATACCAGCTTTCTGGTTTCAACCTTAGGAAACTTATGCACGTGTTTCATATATTTACCACCTCTGGTTTAAACAAAGGTTTGCTCGATGAATGTACGTATTACAAATATAGTAGTGAATGCGGAAAAGACTATATATGTAAGTAAACCATAAACCACATATTTTGACTAAGGTAAACACTGAGTGAGGTGGATGGCTTAGGGCTATATTGGACAATTAATAGCCATATTTTGCGAATAACAATAAAAATAGGTACTAGACCAATAAAACTTACCATCGAGATTACATAGTATCGATCGTCAAAGGTTCTACAGAAAAACAGAGACTCCAAATGAATAAAAAAAACTATTTCTAAGAACTCAAATCCCAAGGTTTTCTATTGAAACAATACCCTAAAACCAACTTAACAAACCATAGGATATCTATAGGAAATTCCAGGAATTCAAGCCTGCGATGCCGTCACTGCGGAAACGGTGCGCTGCGCATGCGTCGATAAGTTTGGAACATAAATAGCTAGTAGGATTTAATCACGGAATGATTAGTAAATGGAATATCTACTTGCATAGAATACTTGTCTAGCAAATCCTTCTGTCTGAATTTGAGGTGTGGAAGGAGTAAGAATTAGTAAGACACATCTGTCGTACGAAGATTTGAAGATTGGCGGCATTTCCAAGCTGCCCAATTCTGTCAAAAGATCAATAGTCGTTGGGGCAGATAACCTAAAGGGCAAATCGCCAATAAATAGACCCCGTGCGGGCGACACCCGTGAGACATAAAACGGAAAGCTGTCCCGAGTGAGATATATGTCCAATAATCCAGTTGAACACTGTAAGCTCAGTTCATTTCTACCGCGGTTGGTGAACGCAGTATCAGTGCGGTTTTCATACTCTTCAATCAAAATTTACCCACACGTTACAACTCCATTGTCATACTACTCTATGTTTGAACCATAAATAGCTGTATGGCATTACTTTACCTTTTGCCTTGTTTATGAAACGTGTAACAGTAATAACTGTAATCAACGCATGCGTTTGTAAGCGTATAGTCAGAGATTGAATATTGAGTTATAGGCCGTTCATGGCTCATGAGTCATTATGTTCGTGTGTTTTAGTCGTGCTTCCGAGTACGCTTTGAGTACTAGTAATTTTATTTTTAATCAGGTAGTTGGTATGTTAAGTGTTGTTATACTTTATGAAATAGTTAAAGGCAGAACTGAAAATGATTGTGGATGTGTAAACCCCCTATAAAAAATCGATCCAAAGTTGTCCTTGTCTCCAGATCTTCGGAATTTAAAAAACTGTTTTGCATTTAAAATAATTAAGTCAGTGGTCTTTTACCACATCCTAATACCATACCTAAAATCTAAATCTATCCTTTACATTTCCTCGTAAAATTATTTCAGTGTGATTATCACACATAATCTGAGATGGCCAATGTGGCCCAAGCCAACTCGTTGATCTTTGATTTACCCACTTCTACCTGGCCTTGAGTTAATCGCATGTATTTAATCGTAATTAAAAGCCAATGTTTCTGATTGCCGTTTATTGGAGACATTAATGACCTAAGTGTCATCTTCTTTTTTCACGTTAAAACGTCTTCTGTGAAGGCACGTTCTAGAGAGAAGACTTCTCAACAATGTTTTCACTTAAAACTGTCCCAGACATGCAGCTATCTCGATCAGGCATATTGTAAATAACTTTCAGTCTGTCTGTCCGTTCGTCCGTAACGCTCTCGCCTCGCCTCGAATGGCGACGGATTTCAACCGTACATTTGATAGGAATGAGTAGTTTAGAGATGAAAGATTTCTTGGTTGAGCTCTTATTGGATGGAGTTTAATTGCGTTCAATGCTTCGCCGCAATGAGACGCCCATCCATATCCTATGCGAGTGTGCTGCAGTGCACCACATGAGAAGCCAGCATCTTGGAGGCCACGTCATCTCAACGCAGGAGATCAAATCCTTCTCCCCCAAACTCATAGTCGACTTCATGATTGACTTTTAGCTTGGAGAAGTGCTGTAATGCTGCAAGAGGCGTCACAATAGATCTTACCAGGTCGCAGTGGCTTAGGGGGCGTTCAAGACCCCTACCTCTCCTCAAAATAATAATGTTCAATGCTTACTTACTTATTTGTCGGAGTATGAAGATTGGAGAAGATCGATATTAGGTCGATGAACGTTCTTGAAGAAATGAGGATAGGTATTGTTATGCTTGGTTTCCATTTAGCCCGTTTCCGTAGCAATTGGCAACGCAATGAGCAATGGTAATAGTGTAAACGAGGGGATTGCTGTATACATTGCCGTGGAAATATTTTTGGAAATAATTAGGCAACGCGATGAACAGTAGCAATGCTTAAGTGTAAACGAGGGGATTGCTGTATACATTGCCGTGGAAATATTTTTGGAAATAATTAGGCAACGCGATGAACAGTAGCAATGCTTAAGTGTAAACGAGGGGATTGCTGTATACATTGCCGTGGAAATATTTTGGAAATAATTAGACAACGCGATGAACAGTAGCAATGCTTAAGTGTAAAATGGGGATTGCTGTATACATTGCCGTGGAAATATTTTTGAAAATAAGTCTGCAAAGCGTTGAACAGTGGCAATGGCGATGTTTAAGAGAGGGGATTGCTATATACATTGCCGTGGAAATATTTTTTGAAATAATTAGACAACGCGATGAACAGTGGCAATGCTAATTGTAAACGAGGGGATTGCTTGCTGTATGCATTACCGTGGAAATATTTTAGAAATACGTTGGCAACGCGAAGAGCAGTGGCAATGGCTAAGTGTAAAACAGTTAGAAAATATTATTATTGTTTGAAAATAATGTAGATGCTGCTGACTTATGTGCTGAACCTTTCATAATAATAACAGAAGTCCAGAATGTTTTTTATCATGGTCATTACTTATTACTCTTGAAGTAGTGATAGCCTAGCGGTTGACCACTTGCCTTCCATGCAGGAAGGTCTGAGTTCGAAACCAGCTTGCGCCTCTGACTTTTCGAATTCACGAAGGAAACATCGTAAGGAAACCTGCTTACCTGAGAATGCTCCATACAGTTCTCGATGGTGTAGTCCACCAAGCAGCACTAGGCCAGCATGCTGAATTAAGGCCAGTACCAAGCAGTGAGACAATAATGGGCTGATTACCTATATTTATGTTATTACGCGTGATCCGCGGATTTTTGTCGCAATTTCAGCTATTGGCGATAAGGTATCCACATCCACAGGATGGACCTGTGGATGTGGACATTTTATATAGGACTCGCTCCTCTTTTGCCTTTTATGTCACTCGTTATTCACAGGGAGAAACGAATAGGTATGTCACGTCATCATTATCAACATCATCATTTCACCCGAAAGACGTTCTCTGCTGGACATAGGCCTCGCCAAGTAGTTTGGAGGGATGTACCTACCATAATCACCACGCTTGGCAGGCGGATTGGCGATCGCAATTGGTTGGTTAAATACTCAGAGAACGCTGCTGCCCATCCGGTGAATCCCTTAGTCGCCTTTTACGACACCCATGAGAAGATATAGGGTGGTGTAATTCTTTACGTCCTGCACCACACGGAACGGAAACGGAACGGTATGTCACGTAGTTAAATTGTAATAATAATAATATTATTAGTTAATTATAAATAAATTACGTTGAATCATTTTACAACGAATTGTTTATATAAAATAAAGGGATTTACCAGGACTCTACATATTCATAACCTAAGTAAGGTCTGGTGGTTCTAATACCGAGAATATTTTTTTTCCTACAATTTTATATTTATTATTTATTACAAATGTGAATTCCCATTGTTAGATTGTTACAAACTCATTGTTGTGTTAGTCATAATACAATGGGCAGTCCCTTCGTCCTTATATGGGTCTTATTGACTCATAGTCGATATGGCCATTCATCTACGCATTCATCAACATACTGTGGAGTTATCGTCGCTTCCCATTTGTAAATCTTGTATTTTAAATACGATGCCAAAGTTTTCTGAATACATACTAAGATAAAGTGAAGCAACATGATTTCTTTCCGTGAATTCCGTAAGTTTCCTTTTATTTAATAGTCCGTTTCGTCCCACTGCAGGTCAAAAGCTTTCCTTCCTTTATTCTTCGCAATTTGTGGCCCTCATTTTCCATCTCCATCTCTGGGCCTGCCGCGTTGTAGTTTTCGGCTGTGTGGGACCCAATCTGTTGTGATTTTCGCCCATAGCCCCTCCGGTATGCAGCAGATGTTGCCAGCCCAGTTCCACTTTCAACTTAGCAGCCGTGCGTCCTTAGTCTGCAATTTTGGTTTATGAACGCATTATCGAGTTCCTTAGACAATCAGTAAGTTTGAACCCCAAAATACTGTCTACAAGTGAAAGAAATTCCCTGCAAGTTAATTATTAGGTAATTAGACAACAATTTTTTTGTGTAACTAGCCTATGCCGCGTGAATGTCGTTTATTGCGCATCTCTCGGGAACTGTTCATCTTCCCGGGATAAAAAGTAGCCTTTATGTTAATCCGGGCTATGTTCTATCTGTATGCCAAATTCGTTCAACCCTTGCAGCGTGATTGAGTAACAAACATCCAAACAACAACAACATATTCACAAACTTTCACATTTATATTATTAGTAGGATAGGATAGGATTCGTCAAATGTTCCTAAGCTCCTACAATTTGTGGAAGAATTGATCCTTTAATGATCTAAGGACCAATTTCTACAAACTCTGCCTTAATCCAATCTTAATTTAAATGGAAGTGAATGAACGAACGTGGCACCCTGAAAGTAATTTACCAACGCCACTGCTTTTGACGTTTCTTTTCGTGACGTTTTAGTTCATGATTTTGATAAAGTTTTAATTTATGATTAATGGTTTGAATATCGCTATCTATAATAGAGCCATCTCTGCTTCGATGTCGGGGTTTATTAAGTTCTTAATTGTTTTTAGATACTATCTATAAAGGGTTCCGTTCTGGGGAGTGCTACGGTCTATTTTTTATAACATTTTCATTATTTTATTATTTTTAACGCATTTACTCATGCGATGCGAAATCTAACGATTTAAATTGTGGAAAGAAAAAATCGCTCACGAGCAGGATTCGAACCTGCGACTCCTGGCTCAGTACGCCAGTGTTTGACGTCACCCAAAGACGTACCAAAAAGTTGAGGTTAATTTCGATACCACGAGCAGTGATCATGGTAGCTTAGTGGCTAATCCTTGTAGTTTTACGGCCAAAATTAATATCCACGATTTACCCTACTAGAGATAGAAATTTGACATATTTTGTATGGAGCTTATGTCAAATTCCTATCTCTAGTAGGGCAAATCGTGGATAGATTGGATATTAATTTTGGCCGTTAAGCTACCTGGAATTTGCTCGAACCTCCAAAAATCTTCATCCAAAACGAAATTGCTAATTGCGCAGTCGTTTCGAGTACAGCGTTGTGCAAAAAATAACTACACGCACACGCAACGTTTAGAATACAGTTTTACATACAATTATGTGTTTAATGTGTATGTAATTGTAAACACACGATGATAACGTATTGTTTCGCCTTTATCGTACGCATCCTGTGACTGTCGGGGTTAGATAAAGAGCTTTTCGGATATGTAACCGTGACTCATGTTTTGAGTCTAGAACTCTGGAATCATTTATTTCTAAGATTCTTGTTCTATTTTGAGATCTTAGGGTTATATTCAGAGACGAACCTAGGCGTAAACTCATGCTTCCAACTGTCAAAATGCAGTGCTATTTGACAGTTGGAAGCATGAGTTCACGCTTAGATTCGTCTCTGAATGTTAGGTCTCTGCTCTGCCTAAGTTGAGAAAAGTATAAAGTATTTTTCTAGTGTAAAGAAAAAAAAAAAACCACTACAAAAGTACGACTACAGTAGTACTTAAAAGTACGAGTACAGGGTCCTTATTAATGAATATAATAGAGGGAGTTTGAAGGTGGCGATAGTGATAGAAAACTTAAAAGGAAATTGTTTGGGTTGGTATAGGCACGTAATGCGGAGGGACAAAACGCATTAACTAAGAGAGTGATGAATATGAATGTTCATGGATGGAGAAGGGGACCAAAGCAAAGATTAATGGATTTCGTGAAGGATGAAAAAGAAGTGAATGATGAGATGACGGCTGATTGAGGAAAATGGAAGAAGAAGACGTAGGTATTGCGCTAACTCCCAAGTAATTTGGCACAGGGCAGGACGATGAAGATGATGATAGGGTCCTCATTAGCATACCATTGCATCCGGCGAGCATGTGTGAGAGAACGCATGAATGCGGAAGAAGCAAAAGGAATATGTGAGGATCATAGCACGTAGCGTTCTTTCGTTTCTGCGTATCTCCATAGAAAAAGGAAAAACGTCCACTGTATGTACAATGTAGGTACTTATTTAGACATGGACTTGGAAATCTTTTCTCACCATTTGAACGTCAGATCAGATCCGCAGTTACAGATCTGAAGTATATGCTTTATAAAACTCTAATATGTAATCCAGAACTTCAGAGGTGGTTCTATCTAGTTGTAAACGGATGCTTTTTGTTTGAACGAATGAGCAATAATGAACGGAATTACAGCGAATGATACAGAGCACGTTGGCGCCACTTGAAGACACGTGCGGTTAGTTTTTGAGTGTTAATGGGTTAGCCCATCCTTTGCAGCTCAGCATTAAAATAGTTGAGATGATAATTGTGCCAAAGATGTATAAATTCTTCAGATTTTGGCCTTTCTTATCCTACTTCTTACTCAATTAATACATGCTGAAATTTTAATAGCTTCTTTCCTGAAAAGAGGTCATTGTACTCATCATTATGAACATCTTTTACTATGGCACCAACCCTGAATTCGCGAAAAACAGCTGGTCCCCCTTCATTTCAACGATTTAAGTGAATAAAAATGTAGGGTGACCGCCGACCTGAAGAACGTGGCTGGGTGGGACTGGATGCAGAAGGCAGAGGACCGAGTGTTGTGGCGCAACTTGGGAGAGGCCTATGTCCAGTAGTGGACTGCGATAGGCTGAGTTGATGATGACAAAAGTAATTGCGAAACTGAAAGAGCTACAAATTTGTTACAAAAAAAACAAAACACCGATAACTAATAATTTTGTTAACAATTATTTTTATCGTAACCTGTATGTTTACTTTTATTGACCTCAATAAATAACTGAAAAAGGTGTAATAAATACAATTAGTGAAATCTAAATTAATACAATTAGTGTTTCCTTTTTTTAACAAAAAGTGGTTCGGTCATAATGAAACCTGACACAGTCTGGGACAGAAGCCGTATTAAAAGCGACTTTTGTCGGAGTACATACTTTCAGTATGTACTCCGACAAAAGTCTAAAAGTAAGGTCATGTATATTATAACATTTATAACATCTTCTAATTAAATCAAGAGCATGATCATAATATACCAAATTGTCTTTGGCAGTTAGAATCTGGCAACTGGTCTTTAGAAACGGTATCCCTAACTCTCGATACGCGGCAGTCAAAGAACATACAACAGAAAACTGTTTGGACTTACATAATAAACCACGTAAATAATGGATAGGTGTGATATTGATAAGATACAGAATCTTGAACAGCTGGTTCATAAATAAGGTCACATAGCAATGAGACTTGTGCCACCCCTTACCACAGTTCCAACAAGGGTTCGTGGCCAGGCGATGTGAGGATCAGTGAGTGTTTGAGTGTTTGTCGAAAATCGCATGCCACGATAAAACGAATATTTGCCTTATATCTAGTATGTCCTTGCATGATGTCATAATTTCAATCCCTTGTCAATTTCTAAATGTGATTTTGAATACTTAATTCTTAAGGGTTTAATTAAGACAGCCCTTGTCTTGTCAGTGTCACGATTTGTAGATGTCAATATGTTGCATAAAAGTAGTCTAACAAAATTTCATATACATTTTATCGTTACTAATTTCAAATACATTGGACCTCCCTTGCTATCTTATCGCGTCGATAATTTCAAGTCCATATCGTATCATTGTTCATGATATTAAACTTGGATGAACATTTTTATTGATCTGTTTTGTTTAGACAAGTTCATGTTCTGTTGGCGATCAACTTGCGATTTCCAATTCAATTCAAGTCAAATGTTTTTTTATTTCAAATGAACCTAATCACAGGTGCTTTTGAAATGTAAGGCTCTAGTTGCACGGTTTCAAATTGTGGTTCCTATGGAGAAGAACCGGCAAGAAACTCCATGGATGAATTCCACCCAGATGATAGCTATCAACTGTGCATTGTCTTTCCATTGTATGTCAAACTTCATAGATTTCATTAGACATATCATCTTTAGTTTGTTTCCGGAGATGATATGCTTCAGCAGTGTACTTATTTCAAAAAAAGCAATCTGACGATAGAAAAATGGGCCCTAAAATATGCACAAGGTCTTCTATTATAATGTAAGGATAAAAAAACCTCAATCCACGCGATCGATTTCTGTGCCAATAACTCGCTGAACGGATACTTTTATCGATTCATAGATCTTGTTCAAAGACAATTGCACTGAGACTGCAAAGTTTATTATGTTGTTCTATAGAATGCTGTTACAATAAATACCAACTACTGATTTTAAGGTAAAATTAAATATTAGTCAGGCTGCTCTTTTATTTTTTTTCCTTGTAATTTTGGTATGCACATTACAGTCATTAGGGACAAGTTGAAGAAAATCCCAAACTTACTCAACAAGCAATAATACTACTCCATTTTTGGCAAAAACATGGCGAATCAAATGACCTAAATTATTTGGCAATTAAATCATTTCTAATTTGGAATCGAATCGTCAGCAACAACCACTACACAAACAGCCAAACGTGAAGGCTTTGCACAAAAATGATTGCGCTCATTAAAGACCATTGCGACAATAAAAAAAGAAAATTGAAACAATGCTGTCCCAAGTGTTACGTAAAATTTTCGCAATATTCGCGTGCAAACAAAATTTTATTCACACTCGCGAATTTCGTGTTCACCAAACTGTTACGTACGAATTCGTAAAGCTACCGAGGTTAAATTGCATTTTTGATCTAGATTGCTGGATTGCATACACTGCAAGTTTTACTTCCATTGTTCTGAATACCTTACCTTTAGTTTGCATTGCACTACATTTGCCTTTACTAGTTTTATGTTGAATGCATTATTAATTCCAAACACGATAGGATTCTAGCGTTAAGATTTAAACAATGGTTCCCTTATAAATAATTTATTGTTGTATCTGTCAATTACTTCGAAACTTATTGAAAGACAATAGTCCAGATAATGGCTTAGGTGCAGAAACTGGTTCCAAAATCGTGACCGATCTAACCCAAATATCTATAAAATGAATAAGTATGGCAGGTCTAGGATAAAACAAATGCAAAAGTTAAGTAGATAGTTACTAATCTATTAATGCACAAACTTCCGACACATAAATTTGCTATGAAGCGAAGCTATTCATCAGCATTGAAGTCTCAATCGACCGATACCAGCTCTGCGAAAATACCAAACAAATTGCCGTTTATACAAAAAGCTAGGACTGAGCATAAAGGTCCAAGCACACAGCGGGCGAGACGGAACTGAGGTGGAACGTCGACGGAACGTGGACGGGGGGCGTGCATGTTACACTGCGGGCGAAGCGCGCGCGGTACTGACCGACTGACGGCGGCGGAATGACAGCGTCAGAAGAAAACGTT
Organism: Asteroscopus sphinx; assembly: GCA_949699075.1. Classification (NCBI taxonomy): domain Eukaryota; kingdom Metazoa; phylum Arthropoda; class Insecta; order Lepidoptera; family Noctuidae; genus Asteroscopus; species Asteroscopus sphinx. The sequence goes on from OX453028.1 coordinate 9,089,322, forward strand.
CCGCTATCTGTGTGACTACTACTATGCATTCCCATATAATACAACGCCAGCGCATCGGTTACGCCGTCAAAACGCCCGGCAGGACGACGATTACAAAACGACGAGACCCGCCGACGGTACGCTTCAGTTTCGTCCCGCTTCAGTTCTGCTCGTTATGGGTTTGCAGCTTTAACCATCCGTTGTTTTAGCACCTTGTTCCGTGCGAACTTTCCGGGGCGAACAGTCCATTCACCAGGTTCACAGTTATTTCCCATGCTCCCGTTCACATCACCATCATTCGTTAATTACTGCGACCTGACCTTTGATGCTCTGTGACAGATCTTGATGAAATCCAGGAAATTATTTTCAAAATGTGAGTAGGAATATTTAAGAAGATCGAAGATAATTAAATGATTAAAAACCAAATAAGGGGAAAACGTTTTTTGACGATTTCCTTGCAGAAAGTACATGATTAAACCAGTAATATAGGTCACTTACCTTGTAGGGTCTATCCTTGGCGGTGCATGTATTCTAAATTGAGTTTATGATCCATTTTTCTTCAACTTCTTATAAGTTTTCAATACGAACTCTTCAAAAAATACATTTAAATAAATTCTCTTGAATTCATTTCCCCATTCTCGGCTATCATAGGTTAAGATAGTTTTACTGGGCATTACTATAAAGAGGTAACGGTTACGGAGGCCGCCTGTTCCTCCTCCTATGATTGGCCACTTGTTACCTTCCGGTCTCGCTCCCTTCATATAATTCATATAAATTTGGACGGCAATTTCGTGTGTAGATACTTGCATTTCTGGTCATTTGTAGTCTTTTGGCTACTAGATCTCTAACGGCCAAAATTAATATCCGATCTGTCCACGATTTACCATACTAGAGATAGGAATTTGACATAAGTTCCATACAAAATATGTCAAATTTCTATCTCCAGTAGGGTAAATCGTGGATAGATTGGATATTAATTTTGGCCATAATAGGGCAAATCGTGGACAGATAGGATATAAAATTTGTCCTTTTATTAGTTTCCTACATCAGTTAATTATTCATCTGCCTTAAACTTTAGATCTACCTAAGAATTCCTGGTTGCAAAAACATTTGATTGTATTTTTTTTTATAGTATAGGATGGCGAAACGAGCTAAATTCCCACCTGATGTTAAGCAGTTACCTTTGCCCATAACAACTGCAATATCACCTAGGCTGTTGCCTAAATGGTACCGCAAGTCGGTTCGCCGAACTGAGACATGAAGATGGAAAGTCTCATGTGATTGTAATATCACCGGCACCCGTACCCTTCAGACTGAAACACAGCAATGCAAGCATCACTATTTGGTATCATTTACACTTTTTTAAAGACTTTCATTTAAGTCTTCTTCTGCATCTTAGCACTTGCTTTCTAGGTTGTTGCTAAGACAAGCTTCCATACAAAATTATGACAAAGATTTTGATGTCATTGATTAGTAAGCCCGTCTTCACCGCCGGAATGCTTGCACACAGTAATCGCTTGATATCAATAAAAATGTGACAGTTGGAGTTCTACGATGGGTTATCATCATTCATTACCCTCAATTGATACAGGTACAACTTTCGCTGGGTCATGAACTACTCTTTAATGGTAGGTTTTTCTTCCATTGCCATCATGCAAGATTGATGAGTCAACCTAACTTTCCTTAAACGTCATAAAGACGAAAGATAGCATCATATTTCCGAGTGTCTGTCTGTCTACCAAACGTCCGAATTCAGGCATTATCCCTCGATAATCGATCATTGTAGCACAGTTTTAATACCATCTCATATGATAATAAAACTTTTTAACAAAAAATTGAACCGACGAAAACAGAAACCGAAAAGCGAAAAATAACTAATTATGAGTCGGCGCCAAACAACCAATCAACGAAGATCATTAAATTACTTTAAATAAATAATAAAAACAACGTCACAGCAAATACAATTTTATTTTTACAAATACGTTATTTTTCGCTTTTCAGTTTCTGTTTTCGTCGGTTCAATTTTTTGTTAAAAAGTTTTATTTTACATTTTTTTGTGGTTTTAATCCAACTCCAGGTCTCCATTATGTCGTAGTGTCTAGAACTATATTTATGTGTGTCAAGTTTCAACAGAATCGGTTAACAGGTAAGAATTCAGTGGGTGAACAAACACTCATCCCCTGTTTTACTACCCTTAGGGGTGGATTTTGATTTTGAAATTTAAATGGGACCAACTTCGAGATATACCCTATCCATTAAAAAAAGAATCATCAAAATCGGACCACTCTGTAAAAATTTATGCGTGATCATACATAAAAAAAAGAAAAAAAATATATATATATACGCGTCGAATTGAGAACCTCCTCCTTTTTTTCGTCGGTTAAAAAAAGCCGTCCTTTGCCAAATAAAAGCTTTTCTTTTCTTCTTAGACGCCAAAAGTGATCTTCAGCTATCTTCTGCTGGGTATAAGCGTCCTTTCGTTCACGAAAACACTAATAGAGAGGGACAAACGAGCAAGCGTGTACCCTGATGGTAAGCAATCATCGCCGCCCATAGACATCCGCACCGCAATACGTTGCGTTGCCGACCTCCCAAAAATACATCCTCTTTTCTTCAAGGCTCCCATGTTGAATTCGTTCTGGATAACCGCTGATGGAAGTTGATTCCAGTTTTGCTGTACCGTGCTGGTTTCATCCGGTTATTTGCGAGTGAACATTCGCATGTAAATCCCTACTTTCCTGGAAGCATGCAAAATATCCACGTTTTGTACTACAAAAGTAGGCTATTTCAGTCACGACAGAAACCTGGCATACCTTACAATGTAAGAACATCCTCAATAAACCTAACTCAGTCAGGCAAGACGTGACATCCTTCATATAAATCTAAAACCGATTACGATATGCTATCAGCGTGTATAAAAATAACAATGGAACTCCATCTTTAATCCTTGGCCTTATAAATATCAGTATTTTATTTATTCTTGAGGGAATTCTTATAATTATTTTATCAACCAGGATTATTTGAATATATTTCATTTTCCATACCCTCAAGTTTTGCTTATTAGAATAAAAATATTGAAGTTGAATGCAACCATATAGGAATAGAATATAAACGTGAATGCAACACTAAAGCATACATTTCAAGTTGATGTTGTGCTGCAATGCAATGACTCATTTGTCACTTAACCCATTTCTCTGAGTTGACTAATAGCTTAAGAGATAACACGGTAGACAACTCGGCTGCAGACCCCGAGGCCAACGTACCTACCGTAGCCCCGTCAGATTGACTAATGACACTGCAGCACTGGCTATCTTATGCTGAAAACGGTTTTTTTTTATCAACTTCATTTGAATGCAGAATACCCTGGTATGTCTGGCTGGACTTTAAAAGAGACTTTGATCCCTGAGTTTGTTTCGGCGTTTCTTCTCAGAGGTAGTCACATAGGAAATGCCGACGCCATCTTGTTTTTAACAGAACTGACTTGACTTTTAAAAATTATTTGACATCCAATTTGCGGAATAAATAATTTCATATCATTTCATTTCACTGACTGACGAAACTCCGATAAACGATTAATCCACTTGCCAAAAAAAATGTGACGGACAGCAGGATTACTGGGATACCTGACTGCGTCGTCCGCTTGCTCAGCAAGATGTCTCCCTTTTTCAACAGGCATAGTTTCAGTACTACAGTGGGCTAGGTTTAGAAGTCGCCTTGAATTATTTGACCATGTAATGCTAATGCCTAGATAGTTCTAGTCACCTATTGCTTTATTGGAAACTGTGAAAGCCTAGTGATTGAACTCTTGTCTTCCATTCAGGAGGGTGTGAGTTCGAACCCTGCCCGCACCTCTGACTTTTCGAACTCATATGCAGATCGGAATTAGACTATAACTTGCTTTAACGGTGAAGGAAAACATCGTGAGGAAACCTGCACTCCTGAGAGTGCTCCATACAGTTCTCTAAGGAGCACCGTTGAGAACACCGCGCCGTATGTAGTCCACCAAACCGCACTAGGCCAGCGTGGTAAACTAAAGCCTCAGCTTCAACAATGGGACAATAATGGGCTGATATGTGTGCCTTATTTATCACACAGATTTGCTGCTAAGTTTAATAAACAACGTTTAATAATATGTATTCAAAAAATTTCTTGAACTAAAATGTCAATTTCTCCATCCAACCTTACCAATACTCTTAAACGATCAATTTGATAAAGTAGCATGCCAAACTACTATCGATATTAACTGCCAAAATGGCAACCTTCGCTTACGTAAGTCAACATCATGAATAGTTACCTAGTCTTTGTCTACAAAGGTCGTTATGTCTACATATTATGACAACAAACACTGTTGGCATAAACTTCGAACCCTTTGTAGGGTTTCCGAGGGTAGACACTGGTTTATGCAATCAGGCTGTGACTCATAAAGGTGACAGATGGTCTAGCTGGATATGTCTAGTATATGGTGTAGATGCATATCATGTTCATGTTTTTGGGTAAATAGGAGGGTTTGCTATTTGTTTGCTGTGTTTTAAAATTGTGTTTATATTGTAAAATTGATGTTTTATCGTAGCGGGACATGACTACACTGTGTTTGCGACATCGAACATACAGCCAATAGAACCCTATTGTTAAATATAATAATTCATTAATAATAATTATTTATTTATTTACATAAAATCAGTTCTTGTGGTACAGTTAATGATAATGTTAATGGTAATGAATGCTTACAATAAATTCTGTCAACTAGTTGAGGCGGCACTGCAATCCGATTGGCCTTACCAAGGCGGCTATTGGCTAGTCACTAAGGCAGAAGGTTTGAAGACTCACATAAGTGGTCAGAACATATTTTAAGTTTTCAAACAGCGAATAGTGGCGACCTCATCATCGTCATTTCAGCCGAAAGACGTCCACTGCTGGACATAGGCCTCCCCCAAGCTTGTTGGGGGGATATGGCATAATCGCCACGCTTGGCAGGCGGGTTGGCGATTGCAGTTGGTTGGTTAAATACTCAGAGAACGCTGCTGCCTATCATCTGGTGAATCCCTTAGTCGCCTTTTACGACACCCATGAGAAGAGATAAGGGTGGTGCAATTCTTTATGTCCGGCACCTCACGGAACATCACACATCATCAAACAGTGGCGACCTACATACAACGGTAAAAACGACCGCATACGTAACAAATCAAAGGTGTTCAGTTCACCCGATCAATTAAAGCGTCATGCTTCGGGTCAACGGTCTCCTAATCGCATCATCGCGGGTCCTTGACCTCCCACTCCACTGTCTGCAGTAGGTACTCCGAGTTTGGTTCGCCACTGTCGCGGAATACTAAGGCTGTGCACAGTTGGGCTTTGGGCAGTGAAGAAGATAGAGTTTTCAGAAGTCAAATATGTCATATTTGAAGAAAGAAAAGCATTGGAAAAACTAGATCCTATGAATAGCAACTGCTTTTATTTTAGTAAATTGGAAAAACTATGTCTATTTAAGCAACTGCTTTTGAACTTATTGAATTGATAGTAAAAGACTTCAATATTACCATAATTTTACACATTCAATTGTAATTATGTTTTCAATAATCTTTGAACGATTGTTATTGTTAAAATTTTATCTATTTCGCTATCAGCTATTTTTATTGTTAGGTCTCACATTCTCTATGCAATGCATAGAACAGCTATTTATATATCATTTCAAGGATTTATCTAGAAACTTATTTAATTATTTATATCAAAACTAGTTTGTGGACAATTTCTTTCAAGAATATCCATGATACAGTCTAAAAGAAAACTGTAGATATCGTTTGACAAATTATAATTTGCTACCTACATCGTTTCTATTGTATACTTTTGCGTATTGCGAAAAAAATATACCGATATAATATATCTTCTATAACAGGGGTCACCAATTAGTTACGCTCGGGGTCCCTTTTAAGAAATGAAAGGACCATCGCGGTCCGCACAACTTTTTATAGAAAAAAATATTTATTAAACAAATGTAATTACGAATATTAACAAAGGTATTTTTTTACATATCAATGAGAAAAATTAAATTTTTTGTTGCGGACTATCTGTCTGAAGTTTGAAGTAAAATTGGTGCAAGCTATTGACATTAAATCCTGGAGATGTTCATCAGTAAGTCGAGATCGAAATTTATTCTTAATGAAGTTCATCTTCGTAAATGCTGCTTCACAAATATATGTTGACCCAAACAAAGTAAGAAGTTTCAAAGCTAATTATTGTATTTCGGGATATTGATTACCACACACAAATTTACTACTAGGTACTCCTGTACTCTGTAGTTCAAGTTGCTGTGTTCTCGCGGTGCGCACTAAATGGGTCGGCGCGCGGCGGTCCGGATGCGGACCGCGGTCCGGATGCGGACCGCGGTCCGCCATTTGGCGACCCCTGTTCTATAAGTTATGGCCTGTTTACAACTAACACTGATATATCGATAAATTAAACACATAAACTTGAATACTTTATCGATAAACGCATACCGAGTAATGGTACAGACGTCACTCGATTACAGGTATTTAAATAGCTATCAGACTATCTGGTATTATAGTATTAATTTTATTGCGTAACGTCGTCATCACTGATATTGTTTTTTTTATTGATTAGTTTTTGCTCCAAAAAATGAAAGTATAATGTAAAAAAAGTCGGCAGCGCATCGGCAACTCCCCTGGTGTTGCGGATATCTATTGGCAGCGGGCAATGGAGAGGGCTATGCTCGGAGTGTCCATGCGTGATCGAAACAGAAATGCGGAGATTCGCAGGAGAACGAAAGTAACCGACATAGCCCGAAGAATTGCCAAACTTAAGTGGCAGTGGGCAGGGCACATTGCTCGCAGAACGGACTGCCGATGGGGCAGTAAAGTTCTGGAGTGACGACTGCGAACTGGAAGGCGCAGCGTGGGTAGGCCCCCCATAAGGTGGACCGACGACCTGGTGAAGGTCGCGGGTATCCGCTGGATGCAGAAAGCGCAGGACCGGTCATTGTGGCGATGCTTGGGGTAGGCCTTTGTCCAGCAGTGGACGTCTTTCGGTTGAAATGATGATGATGATGGGCGGCGGAGATTGCTCATCAGGCGACTTGCTTGCTCTATTGCACCCCTATGTTATTTAATAAAAGCCATTATTCATACAAAGAATGTTCAAGATAAAACATTCTAGTAGAAGACAAACTCTTTTTTTGTTGAACGGCTTTCAGTTTGAGTTGCCGAATTGAGTAACTCACTCGCAATCGCAATCATTTTGTTTCTACAAGGTGTTATTGAAATTACTTAAACCTCTTAAGGGGGTATTGTACTCATCAGTATGAACAAATTTTACTATGGGACCAACCCTGAAATCGCGAAAAATAAATCAGCTGTTCCCTACACTTTGTCGATTTATGTGAACACAAATGTAGGGAACAGCCACTGTGGTATTATAAACGTGAAAGTTTGTGAGGATGTATGGATGATTGTTACTCTTTCACGCAAAAACTACTGTATGGATTTTAATTAAATTTGGCATGCAGATAGAACATGGCCCGGATTAACATATAGGCTACTTTTTATCCCGAGAAGATGAACAGTTCCCGAGGGATGCGCGATAAATGACACACACGCGGGCGAAGTCGCGGGCAAAGGCTAGTAGTCTATATGTGTGTTATTAAGTAGGTACACAGTTGCATTTGCAGGATTTAAAATACCAATAATTATACAAGACCACTGTTTTCTTAGGTATATTATTATGATAATACCCTTCACATTGATGGAATGCGTTACATACAATGGCATGCGTCATAGGCAATTAATTAATAACAATACCTTTAGGTAGTATAGCAGCATTACAGTGCTAAAGAACCAAGACTTGCCGACTATTTTAAAACTTTTGTTGAGAGAAAGAGGCCAAAATAACAGTACCAGTGGATCATCATCATCATTTCAGCCGAAAGAAGTCCACTGCTGACATAGGCCTCCCCCAAGCATCGCCACAACGACCGGTCCTGCGATTTCCGCACCATCGGATTCCCGCGACCTTCGCCAGTTCGTCGGTCCACCTTGTGGGGGGCCTTCCCACGCTACGCCTTCCAGTACGCGGTCGCCACTCCAGAACTTATTCTTCTTCTTCGCGTGTCCCGGAGAAACATCGACCATATACCCCATAGGCACCTCATAACGGGCGACCGATGTCTGTCAACACATCTATGAAATTGTAGGTCGCCACTATTCTCCACTTGAAAATTTCAAATTAGTTTCAACCACTTATGTGAGCTGTCAAAACTTCCGCGTTAATGATTAGCCAATAGCCGCCTTAGTAGAGCCAATCCGATCCTCGCCTCGGCTAGATGACAAAATTTATTGTACGAATTATATTCAACATAAGCGTCCATTGGGCTGTATGATCGATGCTAAGGATTAACAATAGTGTAATAGTACTAATAGTAGTGTAGTTTACTACGCACTTAAGTACATAAGCGAGGATATAATGAGGATGTTAAATAAATAAGTTTTTGTCCGCCAGTGAATCATGCTCCTGTGAGTCACTATACTCGGCGCTTATATACTATCTTACGAGCATATTATGTAATATGTTCCTGCCTCCGATGTGATTTATGTCCTTACGCACAGTCTAAGAAGAAAGACTGACTGTCTAGATATCGCGTTTAGAAGTTTTTTTTATTGTGTTAAACATGGCTTAAATATATGATAAAGAGAGTTAGTTACGATGTAAACTAATTTCTAATTTATTTATTGCTCGATTGATTAAAAAGTAATTAAGTGACAACCTTACGATTGTGTTCCCCAGTGTCAATCTAGGGTTGTCAATTTACTTTTGATAGTGAAAAGTAAATCTTGGATTTATTTTGTAAACTACAGACAATATTTGTGTGTGCTATCGTTTATGTATACAGTTTACATTTATAAACATGCAGACAAGTAAACGCCCTCTATGTAAACATTACCTGCTCACTAAAAGGGGATACTTTCATTGCATTGTTTTCTGCCTAAGGCAATAAAATTCATGAAAGAAAGCATTCCATTTTTATGGTTTCTTATGTAGAATTAGCTGACATCCGCAGCTTTGCTCCAGTAGTACGTCGATAAAAAGAAATCTTCATACGAACTAGGTATAACACGCTTTTAGAGATGGAATAATTAAATAAAATCCTGCGTGTAGCCACTGAGGAATTATAACGTAGCACATCTAGGGTACTCAAGGAATATTCCCTCCAATTTTCAAGTTTCTAGGTTTAGGTCATCGACCATACAGCCCAATAGACGCCTAATGTTGAATATAATTCGTACAATAAATTTTGCCACTAGCTGAGGCACTGCAATCCGAGAAAACTAACGCGGCAGTTTTGACGGCTCATGTCATCATCATCATTTCAGCCGAAAGACGTCCACTGCTGGACATAGGCCTGCCCCAAGTGAGGAGATATGCACACGGAACTTATTTGTATCAGTTTTCAGCTAAAAGGAACCTAGGAAACTTCTAGACCAAAGTATTTAAGATTCAGTTATACTTGACGATAGACGCTCTATCTAATGATCGATTTTGAAGACAAGTTCTGATGGACACACAGTTTATGAGAATCATAAAAAATGTGCAACTGCACATAACGCATGTGGTCGTTAAATATTTTATTTAAGTAGTATTTAAATCCTTCTAGAAACAAAGTTGTAAGTGTACATAGTTCATATCGATAAGGCTTCTTTTTAAGGCCGTTCGTTTCTGCTTGAAATGGTTCATAAACTTGAAATATAAAATGTTATGCAGATACAGGGAAATAAAATGTAGCCAAATGGAAATTTCCTTGTCATAAAATCCATAATAGTATTCACAAAAGACAATTTACATAGATCGGCTATTATATTTTGATATTTTCCATTTTTGTATTACGTCCTTACCACTTTTATGCATGCACAACGAGAAATTTGTATATGTTACGGGTAATGTTAGAACGGGTAAACCTAGTTTTAACCGGATAAACCTATTGATATTCGGTATAGTTAGGGACGTTAAAAAAGCTTGTTGTTTCGGCGTATATCGTTGATTTGATACACCATAACATTAACAGCTTCTGCGATAGCGTAATAGATCTGGCAACGCTAATCATCACACATCACCCTTGACATTGGGCCTCCAAATAAAATTTGTTTACTTCTCACCTTATCAACTCAGCTTATCGCAGTCCACTGCTGGACATAGGCCTCTCCCAAGTTGCGCCACAACACTCGGTCCTCTACCTTCCGCATCCAGTCCCCCAAGCCATCTTCTTCAGGCTCGGTCCATCTGGTAGGGGGCGCCCTACGCTGCGTTTGCCGATTCACGGTCTCAACTCAAGGACTCGTCTGTTCCAGCGGCCGTCGGTCCTTCGACAGACAAGGCCAGCCCACTGCCACTTCAGCTTACTGATCCTACAAGCTATGTCGGTCACTCCGGTTCTTCTCCGGATAATCTCGTTACGGATTTTATCCTTCAAAGAAACTCCAAGCAATAAAATAATAATTTCTGGTTTTGGATCGCTGGTGCTTGTGGTATACAATGTACATCCACCCCGTCTAGATCTTTCTTCAATCATGCTTTCACTTGTGAGTCGTGCCGTTTCTACAATACACGTCTTTACCTTTTAAGTTTTACGATCAGTTCCACAGATATTTTGACTACATTTCAACATGGCATAGAATAGAAATGAGTCAACCGAGTTTGGAGGCCCAGCCATCTGTTCAAACAATCGCAATGAGATCGCGTCACGGAATATTGTTCGATTGATGAGCGCCTTGAAAATTTATTTATTTTATAGCTCTTCAATTGTCTTTGAGAATGATTTTATTGCCACATTTTAAGGTAAAATGTTAGAAGTGTATGCAATGCTAGCTGTTCCATGCATTGTTGCAATGTTGCATGCATTTCAATGCTAACTTAATTTTTTCGTCAAAAATCTTTGCAGGCGTCCACTATATTTCATAACAATTTTCAACCCCTATTTTTAGATTTTTTTCACGATTTCAGTGTTGGTCCCATAGTAAAAGTTGTTCATAATGATGAGTAAAATGACGCCTTTTCGGGAAAGAAGCCATTAAAATTTCAGCATTTCTGGATAACTAAACCAGTTGTCAGACTTTAAGGCTTTTGATTACCCGTAAAAAGTGCCATAGATATTAGATATTCGTATAAAAACTGGGATCGACAGATTGATGTGCTTTCGAGGAACAGACACGGTCTTCTTGATGTAACGAAAGAATCACCCATCTACAAGCTAGCTAGCAAGCTGCAATGATCAGGCCCGCTGGTAGGTGTAGCATGCAGAACGATTGTAGACAAGGATTGTGCCTACAAAGAAATAGACAAAATTTAATTTTTTGTTCTATTATAACAAAGTTTTGTCTACTTTTCTGTAGTCAAATCTCTTACATGACATGGTCATGTTGTGCCTACAGAATGACACAGTTATGTAGGTATAAAATGTTTGTTTTTAACCAAATAAGACTTGACCTTCAAGGTGTTGTGTTTTCATACTCCACCGTGGCCTTCATTTGGTCATGGTATAAAAATGTGCCGAATCTAATTCTTACTACTTACGAGGGGTGAATCATAACTAAATCTTGATAAGTTTCCATTCACTAATTCTCTTCATAACGCGCTGAGCAGACGACGTTATTTTTGAGTGATCAAGAACGCGTTTAGTTGACATTCCTTTTGCGCCGTATTTCGATGCTTCATTCTTCAAATTTTTTTATAAAATCATAAAACCCGACTGCTTAAAACACAAAAAAAAACATTAAAAGAAGATAAATTTCTGCTGTCGGTGCCATACAATCACAGATTGAACTAGAATAACCACCACCGACTGCAGAAATTGATCTTGTTTTGATGTTTTTTTTTTGTGTTTTAAGCAGTCGGGTTTTATGATTTTATCAATTTTTTTGAAGTATGATGCATCGGAATACGGCTCTAAAGGAATGTCAAGTAAACGACTTTCTTGATCACTCAAAAATAACGTCGTCTGCTCTTCGCCTTACGTTGTGTTTGCGTTTTACTGTTATACTTTTATAATTTTTTTTATCACTTTTTGTTGACAGCAAATTCATCGGAGTGGCATGACAAATTTCATACATCGATAATTAAATTATACCTAACCATACTAATAATGTATGTTATTGTTATATCATCACGAATTTATCGTAAGTCGCGTTATAATTCTAGAAACCAAGTCGATATGATTAGATTAAAATTTGATATAAAATAATTCAACACAACAAAACTATTTTTCGTGTTTCCGTAGCGGCGGCAAATTGTAGTAAATGTTAGATCGATAGATTTATAAATAATATTGTGTACCCTATGTACCTAACACCTATAAGGAAAATTGTTTGCTTAGTCATAATATTTTCCCTTTTTACCTAACAGGAAATAGGTACAATTGTTCCCTGAGTATATTGTTTTTTTTTTAGTTTTGCTATGAGTCAATAATTACATCTGTTTTTTTGTTACACCTCTAAACTCATTTATTATAATATCCCATGTATGACACAAAAATGACAAAGCCAATAGACAACATTATAAACTGTGTCAAACGACACATCCGAACAACAAAATGGGCCACAGGTCAGCTGTCTGTCAATTAAGCACTCAGGGTTATCGACTCCAACAAATTAATTAATCAACTGTTAAATAATTATTTTGTTCATAGTTTTCACGGAACGATTGCCCTCAAATTAATTTATTACACTCATTATTATAATTATTATGGCGTTTGTATTAATCAAATTATATATTCATAAATTGTTTTTGAATGTTCTGGTATAAAAAATTGATAAGTGATGACAATTTATTGTTTCTTCTAATCAGTTCTGTAAATTGATTTATACTTACGTTTTACGCTACCGAGAAATTTTACATCATATTATTAAAAAGCTTAACGTAAGAAATATATAAAAAACATGTATATTTCTAATATTTTCTACGTTTGTTTCCCGTTATAGAAATCATTTATTACAATTATACTGTGCCACTTCCCCATTTTATCCCCTCCCATAATCATTTAATACAAATTTTATTATTCTTCTAATAAACATTGTACCCTAGTGTTTTAATCGTCAAACATGCTGTCTTCATTACCAACTACACGTAAGAATGACCTTGCCTCCACATTTCGTAGGAAACAGAGCGTGTATTGAAGCACAGTAATAAAACTTACCGTTACTAATTATTATCGTACACAAAAACTATGATGTAATTCTGAAAAAGAGGTAAATATTATATTTATTTATTGCTTTTGTAATTACATCGTGTTTAGTGTAGCCTGTATATAATTGTAAGTAGGTAATTATTATGTGATTTGTGAAATATTTCATCATCATCATCATTTAAGCTGAAAGACGTCTACTGCTGGGCATAGGCCTCCCCCAATTAAGGGGGGATATGCCGTAATCGCCACGCTTGGCAGGCGGATTGGCAATCGCAGTTAGTTGGTTAAATACTGATAGAACGCTGCTGCCCTTCCTCTGGTGAATCCCTTAGTCGCCTTTTACGACACCCATGAGATGAGATAAGAATGGTGCAATTCTTTATGTCCGGCACCACACGGAAATATTTAATGTTATTTAAATTTCATAATTTAAAGAACTAGAACTACTTTGAGTGTAAGTGGCAAGGGTTGTCACAACTATAGTTATAATAAAATAAAGTAACTATAAAATAAAGGCTTTGTTTCCGTACAGCTCATGCATATTCTCACAAGTAATAGATTCCAAAACAATCCATAAGTTTATGTAATTGTAAACATTTTAACATCTATTGAAACCTCTTATTTACACGGAACCGGAATCAATAAACAATCAGACGTAATATTAGTACAATGGAAGGATACATACGTTAGCTCACACGTGTGTCTTTGCAATCTAAACATCAACAACTGCAGTTGTAGTTGTAGTGAGCAGTAGGCTCTAGGCTGCTGATATCAGAGCTGAAGGGTAGGATAGTTCTCTCTCGAATCGAAGCTGTGGTAATGGCAATTTTGGGCAAACGGTTCAAATTTTTCTAAGCCTCGATCTCGAGCCAGTTACGCTGTTTTCCGTTTGATAAATAAATGTTTCTGAAATTTTAATTGTACAGAGCCTTAGCTAAGGGCTCTGGAACCCCAGGGCCTAGTGAGTTAGAAGTAATCGAGACTTTGTCTACTTATGTATCCTATTTTGACTCAATACTCTGGTCTAGGATGCTGCGGCCCTGAGATTGTGACATAACCCGAAAATCTTGCTCTTTAGACTTAGCTGTATATCACGCAGACGTCAGATAATCCCCAAATGTGCTGTTATCTCGTTCTAATCCCTTGTTTATCACCCCTTCACGAAACTATGACTCCATCTTATAATCTTTACATCACGATAATATTATATCACTGGTGTGACGGTGACTTATGTAGTTGTGGCGATCGCCACGCTGTTCAGTAAACATCCAATTGTTTGATTGAGCGTGTTTCATTTCAATCGGAAGGTAATAAATTATTCTTATGCCACACGAGTGATGTTTATTATGTCATTCTTTAATTTGGTGATACCGACCGTTTTTGTGGTAGATTTGTTTGGTCTGCTTATGCAGGATAAAGGCACAAATGCGTTGTATAATATACTTTAAAATCAATATTGGCCTCGTAGTCTGATAAGAATATTACTACTTCAAACAAAAGTACGGGATCCATATCTGCCTCAAAGAACCGTCATCATTGATTCTTATCACACCCATATGATATAAGATCTTTATCAGAACCAACGCATTCGTCGCAACAGCCACAGATACTGACTTTTCGGTATAAACAAACATCTTTTTATTATAACCCTGTCTAAACGAGTTCTGTAACAATAAATATATGCAGTGAATCTCCATTACCATAAATACGTATGTCGTGTACTTGAACAGCCACAAAAAGGTTCGCCGAGGCCAATAATTCCTTGGTTTACGCTCTGTGAAGTTATTTATTTATACTTACGAGTTACGAACGTAGTTCTTTGCCACATGGTCGGCTCATTGCAAAAATAGGCTATCCAAGGGGGGTGACCCATTTCTTCTTTTGAGCGTCTTAAAAAGTAGTTTGTGTTGACATAAATTGACAAAATATAGGGATCGGTTAATTTTTTTTTCGCGATTTCAGGGTTGGTCCTATAGTAAAAGTTGTTCATAATGATGAGTACAATGATCCCTTGAGAGGTGTTCAGTTATTTCAATAACACGTTGTATATGTTCTATCACGGTCTATGTATTACACAAAAACTAAGACGCAAAAATTTACTAATTAAAAAATAGGTTAATAACTATTTACTTTCAAGAAAAGCAAAACAGTCTTGACTGAAACTAAACTGCAAACATTCTACCACAAAAATAAACAATTTATCTTGTAATGTTGTACCTACCGAAGAGTAAACAATACATATCGTACAAAACTCGTATGTACTCACTGATTCCTCATGTTTTTAAATCAGTACATATTGGTAAACAAATCATTTGTTTGCTTGTGTCAACCCTAACTTTCCCTTGCCGAACGTGAGCACGTGAAAATGTATAACAATTCTATGCTCGACAGTGTAAAGATCGAAACTTGTAATTAATTTCACAGTCCGTTAAATTAGAATTATGTGTTTTATATGTGATTTAATTAATATGCGCTAGAAAACGAGAGTGACAGTCAGACAGTGGATAAATGTTAATTTTGCCTATGTTCAGAATAATTTTAAAACAAAGTAGATCATATAAAATAGGCCGGAAATATACGAATTTCCTTATTTTGATAACGGATTAATAAATTAGGTTTTAGGCATACAATAATAATGTTAGGTACGCGATTTTATCACAAATATTTTCCGGTCTTACTTACGAATTTTGGGTCATGGAAATATGAACTTTAAATTACATAGGTATTAATTTGTTTTTTTGTTTGTTACAGTTAGACACAGACAGCAGCGGCTACATTGACTTGAAGGAGTTAAAAGAAGCCCTCGACAGCGTCGGATACAAAATCCCACAATGGAAGGTAATCAATTAAATATTGCTACAAATCTACAATCATTCAATCATAGACTTATATATTACTAGCGTATTCAATACTGAGAAGTTTTCTTTGTGCCATCTTTGTGTTAATTAATTTTGCCTGGGCCATGGGCTTGATAAGAAGGCTCAAAGTCACTCAAAGGGCAATGGAGAGGGCTATGCTCAGAGTGTCCCTGCGTGATCGAATCAGAAATGAGGAGTTTCGCAGGAGAACGAAGGTAACCGACATAGCCCGAAGAATTGCCAAACTTAAGTGGCAGTGGGCGGGGCACATTGCTCGCAGAACGGATGGCCGATGGGGCCGTAAAGTTCTGGAGTGGCGACCGTGTACTAGAAGGCGCAGCGTGGGTAGGCCCCCCACAAGGTGGACCGACGACCTGGTGAAGGTCGTGGGAATCCGCTGGTTGTGGAAAGCGCAGGACCGGTCGTTGTAGCGATGCTTGGGGGAGACCTATGTCCAGCAGTGGAGTCTTTCGGCTGAAATGATGACGGTCATGAATTCATTTTAAGAAGTGAGAGAGAATGTCGCCGTTCGTTTAGTAAGTAAGATGAATAATCTAAAAAGTTTACACTAAGTCCAAAAATAAACGAAATATTATGGCTAATTATTCTGAAGGTTTCCTATACTTACCCTAGTGGTGAAATTACACTTGGTCATTCGATCAACAATTGTTAATTTAAGACTTGGTCGTTAACCTGCATTCGGATGTCTGTTCATTGAATTGTCAGATTTTCTTTTTGATAAAAAGTTTGTGTTCTAGTGGTTCGAGTTTCGGACTGCTGATCACGGGGTCGTCCGTTAGATTCCTATAGGACACAAACATTTATGTGATAAACATAAGTGTTTGTGTTAGTCTAAGTATTTCTCATGTATTATATGTATTTACAAAAAAAAAGTATATTTGTATTATATCCATTGTCTAGTGCCCATAGTACAAGCTCTGCTTAGTTTGGGACTAGATGGTGCTATGTGAAAATGTACCGAAATATTTATTTTATTTATTTATTTATTTCTGGCTTATTTTACTTATAGTAACAACTGCTAAGTCTTGTGGGTGAAATAAACTTACGCATGTTATAATCCCTTTTCAGGTCAGATGCATGATCGAGGAGTACTACGACAACGGCAACAACAAACGCGGCGTCAACGGCAGTATGAACGGCGACGCAAGAAAGAACGCCATCAGCCTCGGCGAGTTCGAAGAGCTGATCGGCAATCTCAAGGCACAACAGGTTACTGTGATATTGGCTCTGATACTAGTGTAATACGCATGTGATGATAACAATCGTGCCGTCAACGGCAGCATGAGCGGTGACGCAGGAAAGAACGCCATCAGCCTCGGCGAGTTCAAAGAGCTGATCGGCAATCTCAAGGCACAACAGGTAACTGTGATATTGATTCTGATACTAGTGTAATACGCATGTGATGATAACAATCGTGCCGTCAACGGCAGCATGAACGGTGACGCAGGAAAGAACGCCATCAGCCTCGGCGAGTTCGAAGAGCTGATCGGCAATCTCAAGGCACAACAGGTAACTGTTATATTGACTCTGATACTAGTGTAATACGCATGTGATGATAACAATCGTGCCGTCAACGGCAGCATGAACAGTGACGCAGGAAAGAACGCCATCAGCCTCGGCGAGTTCGAAGAGCTGATCGGCAATCTCAAGGCACAACAGGTAACTGTGATATTGACTCTGATACTAGTGTAATACGCATGTGATGATAACAATCGTGCCGTCAACGGCAGCATGAGCGGTGACGCAGGAAAGAACGCCATCAGCCTCGGCGAGTTCGAAGAGCTGATCGGCAATCTCAAGGCACTACAGGTAACTGTGATATTGACTCTGATACTAGTGTAATACGCATGTGATGATAACAATCGTGCTGTCAACGGCAGCATGAACGGTGACGCAGGAAAGAACGCCATCAGCCTCGGCGAGTTCGAAGAGCTGATCGGCAATCTCAAGGCACAACAGGTATCTGTGATATTGACTCTGATACTAGTGTAATACGCATGTGATGATAACAATCGTGCCGTCAACGGCAGCATGAACGGTGACGCAGGAAAGAACGCCATCAGCCTCGGCGAGTTCGAAGAGCTGATCGGCAATCTCAAGGCACAACAGGTAACTGTGATATTGACTGATACTAGTGTAATACGCATGTGATGATAACAATCGTGCCGTCATCGGCAGCATGAACGGTGACGCAGGAAAGAACGCCATCAGCCTCGGCGAGTTCGAAGAGCTGATCGGCAATCTCAAGGCACAACAGGTAACTGTGATATTGACTCTAATACTAGTGTAATACGCATGTGATGATAACAATCGTGCCGTCAACGGCAGCATGAACGGTGATGCAGGAAAGAACGCCATCAGCCTAGGCGAGTTCGAAGAGCTGATCGGCAATATCAAGGCACAACAGGTAACTGTGATATTGACTCTGATACTAGTGTAATACGCATGTGATGATAACAATCGTGCCGTCAACGGCAGCATGAACGGTGACGCAGGAAAGAACGCCATCAGCCTCGGCGAGTTAGAAGAGCTGATCGGCAATCTCAAGGCACAACAGGTAACTGTGATATTGACTCTGATACTAGTGTAATACGCATGTGATGATAACAATCGTGCCGTCATCGGCAGCATGAACGGTGATGCAGGAAAGAACGCCATCAGCCTCGGCGAGTTCGAAGAGCTGATCGGCAATCTCAAGGCACAACAGGTAACTGTGATATTGACTCTGATACTAGTGTAATACGTATGTGATGATAACAATCGTGCCGTCAACGGCAGCATGAACGGTGACGCAGGAAAGAACGCCATTAGCCTCGGCGAGTTCGAAGAGCTGATCGGCAATCTCAAGGCACAACAGGTAACTGTGATATTGACTCTGATACTAGTGTAATACGCATGTGATGATAACAATCGTGCCGTCAACGGCAGCATGAACGGTGACGCAGGAAAGAACGCCATCAGCCTCGGCGAGTTCGAAGAGCTGATCGGCAATCTCAAGGCATAACAGGTAACTTTGATACAGACTGTGCTCAAAGCAAAAACATTTAAACATCCCAACTGTGCAGTGCACAGTGTCAGTGCCGTGCCTCGGAGAGCACGATAAGCTATCAGTCCTGGTTCTCATATGAATATTTATGGCAGTCGTTACGGGTAGTCAGAAACTTGAATGTTTGACCACTAGTCTAGCCTCCGAATGTCGGTATTACCCAGTAACTGGGTTGCGGGGGTCTGGTGGCAGTCGCTCCGTGTAAAATACTGATGTTCAGCCGCATCTGGTTAGACTGGAAGCCGACCCCAAGATAGTTGGGAAAAGGCTCGGAGGATGACTGGGCACCATATAAATCTAAATAATAAGGTAATAGAAGTGGTAAATGGCGCGTGAACTTGTCGCCGCGTACAGGTGTCTCATAGGACACCAGTGCGCGAATCGTTTGCTTGATCATCAATGCTGTTTTGGACGCGGAGTCGCTAAAATTGTATTTTGCAGCATATCTAATCTCCGGATTTTTTTAGACTTAATTTATTTTGCGTTAAATGCTAAAAACATGGTAGGCGTAATTGCGTATAGTTGCCGGCACGAGTCGTGAGCACAGATTTCACTGCGTAAGTGGTCGAATCTTTGTTCACAGTACAACAGATCAGATACAGGCACTTGCATTGGCTTAATTATATAATAATGCATAATTGAATATATGTAGAAAACGGAATACTAGAATATGGTGACGACAGAGACTACCACGCAGGTACAATTTGTGCTCACGTCTCGTACCGGGAACTATATTTATGTGTTGGTAGCGGCAAACCAGCGACTCCGGTACTAAAAGACAGTAGATAAAATTTATATTAAAAAAAAAAAAAAAAATTTCAGGCAAGGCATAAGTTTGACGTCATACATATACACCCATATCACATTATTATAATTAGAAAATTAAAATTAAATAAATGAATTATTATACACTATCACCTTATTATTTAGATTTCTGTGCAACAAACCCTGTCTGAATATGACTGATTGTGTATAATTTTCAAAACGAGCAATACATGGCAGTCTTTATCGCCTAGTTCTCTTATACTTATACTCGTTAATGTTCGAATGTAAACCATTTATTTTGGTAAAAGTCCAAATAATATGTTTTTAGGGTCGGGCGTCATGAAGGAACAAACAAACCCAGTGTTTGTTCCGGTATCACGCCAACCGACACTTTGAAGACTTTTTAGGATGTCATTCGAAAACTCAAACACACAGATTTGACATCTACCGCAGTAGGTAGGTATGTATGTATGTAAAATTAAATGAAAACAAAATAAAGTCACTAAAGCGCAAATCACATACAACTCTGGTGCGGGACGGGCGCGGGTCTGTTAGGGTCCGCGGTGGGTAAATTAATCTGTTTTTATATGGACGACATCACACACAGCGTGGGCGCGGGTCGGGCCCGCGTCGGGTGGAGCGCGGGAGCCGCGCGTCTCTCACTACAGACAGAGCGCGGGCCGCAAGTGTCGGGAGCCGCCCGCGGCTCCGCGCTCCACCCGACGTGGGCCCGACCCGCGCCCGACACGCACCCGCGCTGTGTATAGGTAGTTCGCGAAACCATTCATGGCTAATACAGCTAAGAAGGAGCATAGAGCACTGAGATAGAGATGTATGGAAGAAAAAGAGAGATGGTGTGGTTGGTAAGGCGTATTTTACAACACCCGCGGGTGTTACGCGGTTCGAATGTAAACATCCTTAGATCCCGTTATCAGAAGAGAAACTGAGATATGTAAAAATAACATCATCCGTGAAATAGCCTCTCCTCTCCGGGCTATGATTTTCTGATTGAGAGGGAAACACTGAACTGCGTGTCTATTCTGTAAAAACTTACTGACGAGCTCACTTTTAAATCCGTAGGTAAGTTTATTTTTTTCATACTGTTTTCACTACGGGTTCAGAAGTGAGTTCAAGTGAGTTTGCTTATGAAATCTTACAGAATAGCAATCCTGTTTTCCTTTTCCACATAAAAGTACTGTCAACCATGATTACACTATATAATCATTCCAATAAAGACTAAACAAATTAAACATTCAACAAACTCCGTTTAATTCGTGGCCGTTACGATTAAACAAATCAATATTATTAGCTTCATAAAGAGGCGAATTGACAAGCATTAAGACTCTTTATGTGGACAGATTAGATTGACGTCAGTCAATAAAGTGATAAATACTAATAATTGGGGTCAAATACATGACCGGGATCTTGCAGGGTTACCAGTTTATAACTTCGGGGTTGTAAGACGATTTACGATGTTATAAATAAAAATGCTTTTATACTCATTCTACCCTATGACTGCCTTACATAAAAGAAGGTCAGATCTGACCCCCCGAGCTAACAATGAAATGTCAATCCGCCGTGTGTTCCTTGCCTAACAAAACAATAAACCTTTCTTTGTCGATAGACAATAGAAGTCTGAAGAAGGAAGAAGACTGCCCCAGAAGGAGAGTAAAGTTTTTCCATACTGGAGGTCGGAAAGTTTATGAATAAAAAGTTTTTTTTTTTAATTAATTTAATTTAAAACTACATAATTAGTAAGGGTACTAAGGCTATACGACTTTCAATTAACTGCAAAGTTAATCGGGTCGGTTAAGGAACACAGTCTGTTTCTCAATGGGATGTTGCTGACGTCACCCAATGACGTTTATGTGGAAGTTAGATTCGATACCACGAGCAGAGTTCACGGTAGCTTAGCGGATAAAGCACTGGCGTACCGAACCAGGAGTATCAGGTTCGAATGCAGGTCGTCAGCGAATTTTTCTTTCCCCAATTTATATAATTAGAATTAAAGAAGTACCACAAACCAATAAGCCTCAAGAAGCCGCTTAAACAAAGTTTTGCGGAACGCGGTCTTAAAATGTTGTCGGGGACCGGGGGGTGGATGGCGCGTTATGATTGGTTGGCTCAAAAGTTCGGTGGTATGATTCCGTATGATTGGTGCCGCTCGCTGACGGACTGACGTGACCGGGGGTGTCCGGCTAGTCGACTTCTAGAGGCTTACTGCCTTACTGGTCTGTGAGAAGGACTGAAGAGATTAATAAGGCAGTGTCATGCCAAGATTGTTAGTTCCTTATAGCCTAGCAAATGTTTAGCTATGGCCATTTAAAGAGCTATATAAGGAAACAATAATAAAATGTTTAACATATCACATGCATTCCTATGACCCTGTGTATGTGACAATTGACTAGGATAGCACAGTTTACAAGGCAAACTTGAAAATAGTAAGTACTATTCAAATGCGTATTTCTGCTTTTAAGATGGCATGATTGCAAGGAGTAAATCGTTGCTAAAATGTTTTGGATTTACAGCTATCGAGCCTATCGAATGGTAATATGATCAGTAATTAATCAATAATGTCATTTCCATGCATTTCATTGACTTTCATTAGGTCTGTACACAGATTTGACATCTACCGCCGGTAGAACCTGTACATGGGGTGTAGGGGTGTGGGTCTGTATTAGTAAATCGCTCTAATTTTTTAGCTCTCTCAACTCTCAAGTGTCATATTGATAAGTATTGAGATGTTGAATTAATTTATGTTCTCAAATGTATATTATGTAACTTAAAAAGACTAACATTTTGACAACAGCTCTCGAGTTTCTACTTCACAAATGTCAGGTTTATTAATACGGGGCCATAAAAAGCAGACCAATGTAATGATCGATTACGTGAAACATTATTATGGATAGGAGGAAAGTGAACACAGCTGGTAGAGAAACGGATATATGGAAGAGGGAGAAAAAAACAAGCTGCACCGACCCCGAATAATTTTGGTAGGAGAGGCATGATGTCCAGCATAAACCTTATTTAATTGCCAGTTATAGTCAAAGACCTTAAAACCAAGAATATCACCTCTAAATGCTAACCCTGGTTGTGAAGAAATCAACTTATAAATCACTCGTTTGCAATGTTCAATTGTTGAGCGTCGGTCGGGTCATTGGTCTTTTGACGTTTGTTTTTATTATATTTTTACAAGCTCCATGCTCTATGTATGCTGGCGTATTGTAATCTAATGTATGAATATGTTAGTCAGTACTGTTATAATATGTTGATGTGGGAAGGAATTATGTATATGATGATGTGTCAGCTGGAATTCGTAGGGTTGTGTCTGGTCTATCGATAACTTGTCTTCTTCTTTTTCTTTTATAGTGTCGACATGAGCTACATATCGATAACAGCTCATGCCGTGGGGAAAAAATTAGCCAGTCAGCAGGTTGATAGCGGGGCTTACTGCCCAGGGTGCGCCAAATGATCAATTATAGTCGTCACTCGTGGAGGCTCTTTTAATGCACCCCAACAAAAACCCGATAACTTATGATGCGCAAACTTTAAAAATAGGTAATCTCTTGAATCTATTTAGGTAGTTTTTGGATAAAAGTTATTCTTCTTGTAGATGAAAAACATTGTGGACAAGATCAGTTTCACGCAGCTGTCTGCTCACTTTTATAGTGCGTATAAAATTAATCTTAATTCCCTAAGCAAGGCATAAGTTTGACGTCATAGACATACACCCATATCACATTATTAAAATTACCTACAATAAGAAAATTGGAATTAGAATTACAAATAAAAGTATGTAGCATCTTCTAAATTATTATGATTCCACCGCATTTGTGCGTATTCTTGTTCATCATTATAACTTCAGTACGGTGGAGCAGCGTGTCTTTTAATTTTAAATGACCCCTTCATTGCTCATTGCTAACATTCTAACAATATGCATCATATATTCCTGATAACCTTATAACTTACAACTCCTTTGTCTCAATATACAGCCAATGCTGGGTATTAGAGCGTTATTAATAATTAATATTTTATCAAACATCTTGTAAATCAAGAGGTGGCTATTATTTTTCTGGTAGTCGTCACAGCCAATGACGCAATTACCATGAGCCTCGATCAACCGGCTGGATCGAAGGCCTGGTACAGAAAGCTGCACTCTTTGACATGACAAGAATTACGAGGGACCTTTCTCTGGAGCTCTAACCACCTACAGGTGACCTATGGTGCTGGTGTTACAGGGTTCAAGCTTTTACCCTATTTTGGATGTCGGCTACTATTGTTTTTTCTTTCTGTAATAAATAAAATGATGTGTACACATACAAATAAGCAATTAACAGTTAATTATCTTGTCTTATTTTGCAGGTGTCCAGCACATTCAAACAGGCAGTCAGTAAAAAGGAGAATCTGGAACACTTGGGTGGCATGAGCGAAGCGTCTAGTGATGGTCAGTATTTTTTTTAAGCTATTGCATAGCTTCTATCGCGGGCCTTGACCGTGGAGACCGAATCCAGAAATTCCGTACTTTTAATGACTTTTTGAAATATCACGCTTGTCTCTTTAGTTCTTCAAATCGCCTCTAGATGGCATTGGTTGTATCGGCGTTACTGCGCTTAAGCTATTGCATAGCTTCTATCGCGGGCCTTGAGCGTGGAGACCGAATCCAGAAATTCCCTAACGAAAATAACCTAACACCCCCCACTCCGCCCGGCACAGCGGTGATACTTTTTAGTTTTGCCATCTATCGATGAATAGCAGAACTTTTAATGACTTTTTGAAATATCACGCTTGTCTCTTTAGTTCTACAAATCGCCTCCAGGTGGCATTGGTTGTATCGGCGTTACTGCGCATGCGTAATCCCCCTCTTCGCCCCGCAATCTGGTGACTCATGCCTGCTTAGAGTTTCGGCGTTAGGGCACCTCCTCTTTGTATTTACATAAAAAATGCTATGCAATAGCTTTACCGCGGCAGTCTCCGAGTGCCACACGTCTTTTTTTTTCACTAATTATGACCTTTGTCTATATAGGCTTGCATGATTTCACGCAATTATAACCGTTATATCTACAGGCTTGGATCGATTTGATGTTCTTGAAATGTTGAACTAGTTAACGGGATTCTGGAGTCAACTTTAGTAGTAGTCTGAGAAAAAGCTCCAATTTCAAAACAGCCATTATTTATATATATATGGTAGATCCATATGATAGCCAAATAGAAATCGTTAACCCATTCAATCCTCCCTCTACATCTAGAAAGAAAGAAAGAAAAACTTTTATTTGGCACAGGACAGTGACAGCTAAGTAAAACATGAAGTTGCTGCTGGGCATGCCCATGCCAAAAGGGCAAATGCAAATGCCATCTACTTACTTATACGCGTTCTCCTTTATTTCCCAGGTACAACTCATTCAGTCCGCCAGGAGGAACAGATGGCGTTTTCCGGGTGGATCAACAGCAACTTGGAGCACGATCCAGACCTGAAGCACCTGCTGCCCATCGACCATGAAGGCAAACAGCTGTATGAGAAGCTGAAGGACGGACTTATATTATGGTGAGAATATTTCGCATGTTTTTTTTACTCGCCATCTTTTGGATATTAATCAAGATAAGCCTGTCGAAAGCAAAGTCTTAACATACCATTTTGAGCTCTTCCAAAAATGAAGGCAACGGCTAGTCATGTCTAACCACAGAAATAGATCGATAAAATGGAAAAGTAAGCGAGGCGCGCGTGCCAACACTCTGCACCATAGTGCAGGACATATCAAAACCTTCCTCTACGCCTTGACTTGTTTCTGTAAATACTGTAACAAAAACCCGCAAAAATGCCTTATTGTGCTGTTTCTAACTGCAGAAACAAAAGCTGTAAAGTTAATTTGATTAAAGTTAATTTTTTTTAATTAATTACGTCAACATGGGAGGCGTGGTTTGTCCGAAAGTTGCCACGCATGAATTGCAAGTAAAATTGTGATTACAACCATTCTATCTATCTGTTTCTGTCTGTCTAACCATTCACTATACTGAGTAATGGTTAAATTAAGTAATGATTTTCATGGTATATTCTATCTTCTATCTGTCTCTGTTGTATTGGCAGTCAGAGTTCGTCGCCTAGCCATCAGAACCGGAAGAACGGAGAAGAAGTAGTTGGTAGGAAAATAGTAAATACAGCTTCTTTCATTAATAAGACAGTGAAACATTGCATTAATAAAATCGTACGGTCATTACCATCGACCATGCACCCCATAGACGCCTCATAACAGGCAACCGATGTCTATCAACACTTCTATGAAATTTCACTAATGTAGGTCGCCACTATTCGCCACTTGAAAACTTCAAATCAGTTTCGACCACTTATGTGAGCCGTCAACATTGCGTAATGCGCGTAAGTGATTAGCCAACAGCCGCCTTGTTAGGGCCAATTGGATTGCAGTACCTCGCCTCAACTAGTTGATAGAATGTATTGTATGCATTATATTCAATATTAGGTGTCTATTGGGCTGTATGGTGGCAGTGGGTGGGGCACATTGCTCGCAGAACAGATGGTCGATGGGTCAGTAAAGTTCTGGAGTGGCGACCGCGTAGGCACAGCGTGGGTAGGCCCCCCACAAGGTGGACCGATGACCTGGTAAAAGGTCGCGAGAATCCGCTGGATGCGGAAGGTGCAGGACCAGTCGTTGTGGCGATGCTTGGGGGAGGCCTATGTCCAGCAGTGGACGTCTTTAGGCTGAAATGATGATGATGATGATGGGCTGTATGGTCGATGGCTGGTCAAAATCTACAGAATGATCTGTATCATAGCATTATCATTATGCATACATGGTTGACTGCTACCTTATTCTTTCTAGCTTTATTCCTAAATCTTCCATCGCAATGGCCGTAAATGCTATCTGCGATGCTATCTAACTCAATCTTCATCTTCTATTTCAGTAAAGTGATAAACCACTCGTGTCCCGACACGATAGACGAGCGAGCAATCAACAAGAAGAACCTAACACTGTACACCAAGCACGAGAACCTGACTCTAGCGCTGGTGTCCTCGCAAGCTATCGGCTGCAACATCGTCAATATCGATGCTCACGACTTGGCTAAAGGTACATGATAATACGACACATTGTTATAATAACCTAACACTGTACACCAAGCACGAGAACCTGACTCTAGCGCTGGTGTCCTCGCAAGCTATCGGCTGCAACATCGTCAATATCGATGCTCACGGCTTGGCTAAAGGTACATGATAATACGACACGTTGTTATAATAACCTAACACTGTACACCAAGCATGAGAAACTGACCCTGGCGCTGGTGTCCTCGCAAGCTATCGGCTGCAACATCGTCAATATCGACACTCACGACTTGGCTAAAGGTACATGATAGTACGACACATTGTTATAACAACCTAACACTGTACACCAAGCATGAGAATCTGACCCTGGCGTCCTCGCAAGCTATCGGCTGCAACATCGTCAATATCGACGCTCACGACTTGGCTAAAGGTACATGATAATACGACACATTGTTATAACAACCTAACAATGTACACCAAGCATGAGAATCTGATCCTGGTGTCCTCGCAAGCTATCGGCTGCAACATCGTCAATATCGACGCTCACGACTTGGCTAAAGGTACATGATAATACGACACATTGTTATAACAACCTAACACTGTACACCAAGCATGAGAATCTGACCCTGGCGTCCTCGCAAGCTATCGGCTGCAACATCGTTGCTGCGTCGCTGCAATATCGACGCTCATTTTTTTTTTAACGAAGGGAAATCCTCATGGACGCACTCCGCCCGGAGAAGGCGGAGCCAGTGTCGGACTCTTACCGACTAAAACCACCACGGTGTTCCTCTTCCAACCATTGGCCGGGGGCGTGGGAAACTTGTATTAGTCCAACCATCCCCGGCAGGTCCCGGCTCGCCACTTGTAGGCCAGCCCCTTCTCCCCGTGCGGCATCATCGTCTGCCGCACGGGGAGATGACCTTCTCTTGACTGGCACGCGCGGAACACGACGCGTCACCGTCACGGGCCTTGACTGATAGGGCGGCGGGCTACCCCGAGTCCTTCGCCCGCAGGCCCACTCCTAGGGTGGCTGCAGGTCGGCGTACGCCCTCCTGCGACGCCCAGTCCTTCTCCTGCGGGTGGGAATAGTGGTCGTTGCCTCTCGGACCCTTTCCGCCGCCTCCTTAGCGAGTATCACCTCCTCGCAAAAGGAGACGTCGCCCTCCCAAGCGTTTTCGCTCCCGACCATAGACAAAACAACGCCCGGAAGCGAGAGATCGCTGCCGCCTACTGCAATATCGACGCTCATGACTTGGCTAAAGGTAACATGTTAATACAATACATTGCAACCATTTGCCCAGTGTATCAAGATTGCAAGCTTGTTTAAAAAAAAACTTTTCTTTTGTTAAACATGCACAACATTTAACAAACTACGCAATCGAAAATATGTACTAACGTTATTATATCGCTTTTTTTTTAACTATCTTCCAGGCAAACCTCACTTGGTGCTGGGTCTTCTATGGCAGATCATCCGCATCGGTCTGTTCAACCAGATCACACTGGAACACTGCCCCGGCCTCACTGAACTGCTCAATGACCAGGTCAGTACAATTGTTATGACATAACATAACCAGACCATGCTGTCCCACTGTGGGGCATATCATCTTTCACACAATCCATCCATCTTTTTTTTGGTCTACCTTTTTCTTATAGCCATCCACATCCATACACAAAACTTTTTTCGTAACATGCTCCTCATTTCTCCGCATCACATGTCCATACCATGACAATCTACTGCATCTCAACTTTTCCGTCACTGGCGCTACTTACAAACTCCCTCTCACATTCTCATTTCTTATCATATCCAGATCGAACTCACACACTGCAGGAGTGCACGGAAGGCAAGCGTTCAACCACTAGGCTATCACTGCTTTTTGTTAATTATTTTGATATTCATGTATTTAAATTAAAAATTAGTTGCACGAGAAAATGAAATAAACGATAATTTTACTATTCTTTGTAGGCTACATTCTATTGTTGTGATTGTGAAGATATAATATTTTTTATCATAATGTTGCATTTTTTTCATGATTGCCAGGACTGGTTAATACGTCATATACTAGGGCTGGGTTCACACAGATAACATGATAATTACCTTTAGAAGCTCATATTATGTGTGTATAGTAGGACAGCTAAATGTTCAACATCTTTCATAAACATTTTGTTAGCAGACACATAATACTTTCGATGAGGAAATGGGACTAAAATTAATTGGCAAAGTGCATTTAATTTATACTTTTTGGAAAGTAAATGGTATAATGAGTACTAATTTTATAGAATCGTCACATGACTTTTTTATTTTTGACGCACCCGTGGACCATTGTGCGCTGTTCCCTAAATACTGGTCTTCCGCAGACAGGTGCTGGTATAAAATCAGATATTCACTTCTTAATTTACCTATAAGTAACTTGGATTACACAGCATCTTAAAACTAAACCTAAAATCTTCTTCCAGGAACGCATCGAGGACCTACTAGCCCTGTCTCCAGAAGCGATCCTCCTGCGATGGGTGAACCACCAGCTGCAAAGAGCGGGCATCACGCGTCGCTGCACCAACTTCCAGCAAGACGTGGCAGACTCCGAGATCTACTCCTACCTACTGAAGCAGATCGCGCCAGACGATGCTGGAGTCACAGTGGAAGCTATGAGGGTATGTAGTCAACCAATAGACCAAGTTTTTTTTTATAGTATAGGATGGCGAAACGAGATAAAGGCTCACCTATATTGAACTAAGTTTACGGGACTTGTCGCGCACAATTAAATCAAAATATAACAAGCATTTTGACTAACCTCGACGTTTCGGTCAAGTTGCATTGGCCGTGGTCACGAGCAGACTGAAGTATGTGGGTGTCATCGTCTTGAGCGGCGGGTGTTTTCTCGAACTACCCGCGGTTGGTTTTTCGTAACGTCGCTGTCCGTAACAAGATATGCTGAATCACGACACACAATGCTGACAGTTTCGGCGGACATACATGTAGACATACCACGACGCGAACACTATAAGAAGATGGATATAGGTTGTCCTCCTCGTGGAATCCGGTAATCGAGAAGTGTCCCCGGAACACAACAATGGAAGCAAAACTGTTTGGCGGCGGAAATATGTGTTGAAAGTAGATTTTATGTATGAAAAAACTCGTTATTCGTCGACGGCCGAATATATTTTAGAACCTTTTAAACCATGATACCTTAATTATGTACAGTATGACACAAAAAATAAGGCGCGTCGTCAATCTTTGTTCGCGCAGACACGAAAAGACGAGCGACGAAAACAACTGAAACATGAAAAAATATAATCGACCTTATGTAATGCCCATAAGGTATTAAAATTGATTGGCGTGCCGCCTTTTTCTATTTCGCTCACACTTTCCGTACACTGTTATTGTAGCGGTAGCGGCTGAGACTTGGCGCGCAGCGATGGAGCTTTCTGATTGGTTAACCAATTTCCCGCGTATTTAAATTGTTCATCTGTGCAGGTACAGTCAGAAATCTTTCCGGTGATCCACCAGTAAGGCTAAAATCGCTTGCACTCCGATGTCCGATGGCAGCGGTAGCTACGTGTAATGTAGCAGGATTCGTTCAAGGGATTTTGTCTACAAAATGCACCACCGCGAAGTATCGTGACCGTACATCGGTGGGCCATATTAAATGTGTACTACTGTACCTATATTCGCAAAATAAATGGTATAATTTTCTCAGGAATCGGATCTCCTCCGTCGTGCAGAGCTGATGCTGCAACAAGCCGCTAAACTCCGCTGTCGTGCCTTCGTGACCCCGGCCGACGTTGTGGGCGGAGTGTACAAGCTCAATCTGGCCTTCGTAGCCAACCTGTTCAACCAGCACCCAGGGCTGCAGCGGTCGGGAGACACCGAGGAGTTGCACCAGCTAGACGAGACCAGGGAGGAGAAGAGTGAGTGTCTTTGTTTTTTTTTTCTAGTATAAGATGGCGAAACGAGCTTAAGGCACACCTGATGTTAAGCGGTTACCTTTGCCCATAACAACTGCAATACCACCTAGGCTGTTGCCTAAATGGTACCGCAAGTCGGTTCGCCAAACTGAGACTGAGACATGAAGATGGAAAGTCTCATGTGATTGTAATTTCACCGGCACTCTTACCCTTTAGACCGAAACACAGCAATGCAAGCATCACTATTTAGTGGAGGAGTAGGTACGGTGGTAGTACTTCCCCGGACGAGCTCTTTCACAAAGGAGCTCTACTACTACTAAATTTGATTTGATTCTGCTAAAGTAAAGAGCAGACTGCAGAAAAACTGTCCGCCGATAGGGGTGACTTCCTAGTCTGATTGTTATGCTGGTTCTAATCTGGACTGGTGTATTGAACCGCAGAAGTCACAGGTTTAATTAAATCCTACTTGTACGCGAAATTTTCTTTCAACTATTTTTAACTACACGATGTGTTTTGTCCTTAAAGTGTGGGTTTACCAAATTTTCAAAATATAGTTCTAAACTTATCTCAATGTTTTAAATCTCAACCTCCTGACAGTAGATATTTCTGATTGCCGTTTATTGGTGACATTAATGACCTAAGTGTCACAAATAAACGGCAAATAGGAACATCTACTGTCAGGAGATTGAGATTTAAAGCATTGAGATTAGTTTGGAACTATATTTAGAACGTTTTTAATTACGAGAATTGGCCTTCAGACTATTCACAAACTAGCATCACAGTCTAGCCATTCCAAAAAGTCGCCCAACGCGATACGCGAGATTTAAGGGGCCGAAGCCCGTAATTCAACAAACTAATGCGAATCCCGCTCAAAAACTACTCGCTCTATGGTACTGAAATTAAAATACGTGTTACTCAAGGATAGACGTCACAATATTATTAAGTCCAAAACATGAATGCACTTATTTGGCTCGATCATGAAAAATTCAAACATAGCTTGGAAACTGTTTATTTTCAAACAGTTTCCTAAATATGTCCAACATTTATTGGTATTTTGCTATGATATTTTACCTAAATATATTTTTATTAAGCGTAGTATAGCCACTAGAATTAAAGAACATATAGCTGACGTCAAGAACAGACGCTCCACAAAGTCTGCAGTGTGTGAACATGCCCTAGACAAACCCAACCATTTTCTTCGATTTGATAAACCACAAGTTCTGGCGAAGGAAAACCGATATGTACCTAGAATGCTCCGTGAGGCTATTGAAATTAAAAAACATCCTAATTTTAATAGAGAAGATGGTTGGCAGCTACCACCTGTTTGGAACCCAGTCCTAAAAATAATCAAGTCCCAAACAGCATGCAACACTGTAAAGGATAATGATATTGTGAGTGATTACTGCGTGCATCGAAACGATTTTAATTAATAATATTGTACGGTAGATTAAAATAATTTTTTAGAAATATTTGTAAAGACGCTTATCATCTTAGTCTACCTGCGACCACAAAATGCTGCAAAGCTTTCGAAACGTCAGGGAAACCAATTTAAATAATATACGCGATTTAATCCGGTTAAACTTTGTTTTATTATATTTTTATTATTATGAAATAATTTTACCGAGCCAAATAGCTCAAAAAAAATTTTTTTTTTCGCTTAAATGCACTTTCATTCGGAGTGGCGTCAACTTCATGCCACACTACTGCTTCCCGGCAAGCCTCGCATTTTGCTTCTCGCTCACTCTCATTCCGCGGCGTTCTGGGCTTTAACTATCCCAAACTGCCTTCAAAACTGTCACACAATGTCCCGAGTTGCCTTTAAAAACTGTCAATGTCAATTTTCGTTGAACCACTGTATGGATTAATAATTACATTGTGCTAACATTATTAAGTTTACAAAAAATTTAAGACCGTGACCGAAACTAAAAGTTATTCGTTGTTTGCATGCATCAAGTGTTTTGACAGCGAGAGTTTACTAACTTTAGTACGTTACTCGAATCACTCAGAATATGTAATTATGTTTAACTCTTGTTTTTATTCAGTCAACGACAGTTTTGGAATTAGGGTAACAAAAATTTTTTTACGCGTATATTCTTATTTTGCGACAGTATTGCTGCGAATATCCCTGATACTGAGATTGAAACAAAAGAATAATTAACTTCCTACTACTCCTAATTTAAATTAATTTTCTGATTAATTTCGTTGCGGGTTCCAAGACAGTTCAATAATTTCCCCGGCGCCGAGCTTCTTTGTTTCGTAATTTTTCTGGTTGGTCGCCATTGTAGAACCCGGCGTGCAGGAATGGGAGTGGTTGGGAATGTGTGGCGGAATTGTCCCATTTTTAAAACATGAAATGTAACGAAACGGACTGGTAGTCGTCCGAAACACTCGACTCGCTTAAACGTAGTGATTTATATTATCTTTGGACTCGCTATGAACTTGAGTGATTGTGAATTTTCAGTCACTTCAAAACAGGCATGGGCGATGAATGAACATGAACGATACATGTGAAGCAAGACATTCAAGCCCTATACTTCACGATTTGCGATACTTGTTCACGATTTTGTCACGACTGAGAAATATATCGCTATTACGCCAATGTTCCACCAATTGTGGTGGAACATTGGCGTAAATGCTTTGGGATCGAAATAGCATTGACAGGATTTTGGGCGTTCCACTCAGGGTGCTGGCGGGACGCGTTATAAAAAGGCTGTAAAACGGGACGTTCCGGTTTTAAAGCCGCTAGATTGAAACCACAATCGATCCCGTTACAAGTGACATAATAAATAACCGATCTCTTAACATCAAGTCAAAAAAAAGTGAGGTGGCGCTCAAACGCAAGCTCACTTGTGAATAAAATAAAAGCCGCTCTGCGAATTAGGATCGTCAATTATCATAATGATCTGTTTACACGTTCATCCATGATTTACATTCAAGGATGTCATCTGCGCTCAACAATGCCTTTTCAATTTCATAAAAATATTATGAAAGACCCTATTGTTATCGCCTGAATACCTATCTAAGGAACGGGTGTCTAAACTTTTGCCTTTTCTATAGTTCTATCCCATTCGCGTTGAGATTCGGAAGTAACAGCAGTTTCTGTGTCAAGTTCATTATTTTCGAGTATTGTGTTAAAAAATTGTTTAAAACTACTTGAAGACTTAAGAGCGAGTAACTTACAGTAATTTATCTGATAAGTCATAATTGAGTCTAGTCTAGCAGTTTAGTAATTAGTGGTTCGTTTAGTGAACATTTAGTTGAAGTTTTAGTCTAGTGGAATAGTGTAAATAGTAATTATGCGAGGAATCATCCCTCCCCGCGAGTCATTGATTATGTTCGAACGCGCTATTCGTGTCGATGCAGATCAACCGGCTTCGAAGCTAGCAATGTTTATTGGTACGTTTTAATAGGAACATCGTAACTAGAGTTGCCAACCGTACTATATTATATAGTATTTTACTATATTCCTGCCCGGTGTACTATGTACTGTTGAAAAAATATATAGTACGCAAAAATTCTATATTTCGATCGGATGTTATATGAGCTTCTGAGTTTAACTTTTTAGGTTTTTTTTGTTTTAGTTTTTAGGTAATTGTAACTTCATGCAGTTTCGGCTTTTCGTTTCAATATGCCTTTTTGTATTGCCATGCCTTTGAGAACCCCAAGCGCATTTATTAGCCTGTCCTACTACCTATAATTATTAGTTTTTATTTTTTATAAATCTGCAACAACACTCAGCAAAACTTATAATTGCAACTTACTTTACCGGTAAGGTACTTAACCTTAGGTAGTAAGTAACATAGGTATTTTTTGAATAACACCCGGGGTCTATAGCAATTATGCAAAGAGAATAAACTTAAAACACAACATACGTGTCGAATTGATAACCTTCTTCTTTTTGAAGTCGGTTAATAAAAAATATTTGTATTTCATTGATTTCTTCTTGCATTTCCCGGATTTCTGATCCACAAAGTGGGCTACCTTAGCAACAATACGCGCTGCCCAGCCAATGAGGTGCTTTTCAGGGATGTTATGGATATGAAATTTCGGATCTGGATACGTATATGGAATTATTTCGGATTTTCCGTTAGTTTCGGATAGTTTCGGTTATGGATATTAGATTTTTAAGGAATTGTAAAAGTAAAAGAAAAAAGCTATAGAAATACCAAACAATGCAATGTGTGGGCTCAGCCGGGCAAAAACTAAAACATGTCATAACATGTCTCATTTAGACTCCTCTCCTATCAAAATTATTCGATTCGGATTATCGGATTCGGGTACGGTTACGGATAGATTTTTATTTCCGATATCCGATAGTTTAGGTTACGGTTACGGAGCTCCATAACATCCCTGGTGCTTTTTATCGCCGCGTTCGTGACGTTTCACTTTTTATGAGTTATATCCCCACCCCAAACGTGCGTTAAGAAGCTTCGCTTCAAAAGCGAAGCTTCTTAACTAATCTATTTCCTCGTTGTCCCCAGCATACCGCAACTGGATGAACTCGATGGGCGTGGCGCCGCACGTCAACTGGCTGTACTCGGACCTCACAGACGGCCTCGTCATCTTCCAGCTCTACGACATCATCAAACCCGGCATCGTTAACTGGAAGAAGGTAAGACAAATCTACAAACACACATAAACAGCCCATTATTTTCCCACTGCTTCTTCTATCGTGTCGACTTGAGCTATTAGCTATGTGCACGACAGGGGCGCTGCCTAGCGGCCGCAATAAAAAAACGAATTTTCGGGAACCGTAAATTCATTTAACAATTAGTTATTCAGCCTTGTTTTGATAATATCTACAAATTAAAGATAAAATATTAGAGAAATGTGTAACATTGACGATATTAAAGTGCAGTTAATAATATTTGTAAAAGATACGCTGAGATTTGTGAAATAAGAATAGGATTCAAAAGCATAAAACATAATATATCTTTCCAACCTGAAGCTGTGACAAAAGGAAGAAAATTAGTTTTAGCAGAACATGTGAGAAAAATTAAAAAAGTAACAATTAACAGCCAAAGTTGTTTAATATGAGCCAAAAAATTATATTATTGGGTGTCGTCAGTGACACTGACACTACAAAACACCCATAAATTACCCGTACTCTAATCAATCAATCAACCCAGCCTATCGCAGTCCACTGCTGGACATAGGCCTCTCCCAAGTTGCGCCACAACGCACGATCCTCTGCCTTCCGCATCCAGTCCCCCCCGGCCACGCTCTTTAGGTCGTCGGTCCACCTGGCAGGGGGGCGCCCTACGCTGCGTTTGCCGATTCGCGGTCTCCACTCAAGGACTCGTCTGCTCCAGCGGCCATCGGTCCTTCGACAGACATGGCCAGCCCACTGCCACTTCAGCTTACTGATTCTACAAGCTATGTCGGTCACTCCGGTTCTTCTCCGGATAATCTCGTTTCGGATTTTATCCTTCAAAGAAACTCCAAGCATAGCTCGCTCCATAGCTCGCTGAGCGACTTTAAACTTGTGGACTAGCCCAACTGTCAGTGTCCACGTCTCGGCACCGTAAGTCATGGCAGGCAGGACGCACTGGTTGAAGACTTTTGTCTTCAAACTTTGCGGTATAGTACCGTACCGTACTCTAAATTGTGCCTTAATTATTAATTTTCAGTAAAGTCACTTTGTTTTAACATTATTATTTTTATTTATTACTAGCTTTTACCCGCCGCTCCGCTCGCGTTAAATTCTGCTAACCCACGTCAGTCCAGTCCAGTCCACTGTCCTGCTGTCCCGCTGCCCCACTGCCCCGCTGCCCTGCTGCCCCACTGCCCCGCTGCCCCACTGCCCCACTGCCCCGCAGCCCCGCTGCCCCACTGCCTCGTTGCCCCGCTGCCACTCTGCCCCGCTGCCCCACATCCCCACTGCTCCACTGCCCCGCTACACCACTGCCCCACTGCCCCACTACCCCGCTGCCCCACGGCCCCGCTGCCCAGCTGCCCCACTGCCCCGCTACCCCACTGCCCCACTGCCCCGCTACCCCACTGCCCCACTATACCACTGCCCCACTGTCCCCCACTGTCCCAATGCCCCGCTGCCCCGCTACCCCACTGCCCCACTGCCCCGCTACCCCACTGCCCCGCTGCCCAGCTGCCCAGCTGCCCCACTGCTCCGCTACCCCACTGCCCCGCTGCCCCGCTACCCCACTGCCCCGCTGCCCCACTGCCCCGCTACCCCACTGCCCCGCTGCCCCACTGCCCCAATATCCCACGGCCCCACTGCTCCGCTGCCCTGGTAACCCACTGCCCCGCTGCCCCGGTAACCCACTGTCCCGCTGCCCCACTGCCCCGCCGCCCCGCTGCCCCGGTAACCCACTGTCCCGCTGCCCCACTGCCCCGCTGCCCAGCTGCCCAGCTACCCCGCTGCCCCGCTACCACACTGCCCCACTGCCCCACTATCCCACTGCCCCACTGGCCCACAGCCCCGCTGTCCCGCTGCCCCACTACCCCACTGTCCCACCGTCCCACTGCCACTGTCCTACTGTTCCACTGTCCCACTATCTCACTCTATCACTATCGTCCCGTCGCATGTCCCATGTCCCATCCTATGTCCAGTCCCATGTGCCGTCCCACTGTCCTGTCCCATGTCCCGTCTCATGTCCCGTCCCATTTCCCGTCCCATGTTCCGTTCCCTGTCCCGTCCACTGTCCCGTCCCCAGTCCCGTCCCCTGTCGCGTCCCCAGTCCCATCCCCAGTCCCATCCCCTGTCCACTCCACTCCACTCCACTCCATCGTACATTACTATCCGCTCGTGCAAATGCATAGAAGCTTCGATCTGTCGGGTGAGTACGCAACCCACGAATTAATTTTTTTCTTTTTTTCTTTCTTTCTTTCTTTCTCAAAACCCATACCAGTTTTTAAGTCAGATCATCAGCTTTCAAACAAAAAAAAAAACATCAAAATCGGTCTAGTAGTTTTAGCGTGATGCTGGAACAAACAAACAAACAAACAGACGTTAACAATTTTATAATAGTTAAGATTATAATAGTTAAGAAGATAAGATATAAAAAAATTAATTAACAAAAACAAAAAACCCGACTGCGTGTAAAAATAACAGAACTGAACTATTATGTAATTCATGACCAAAAACATACGTAGCCTCCGCCTGCGTGTTGATAAGTCTTGTTTATATCTTTTCTGTTATTTTTACACGCAGTCGGGTTTTTTGTTTTTGTTAATTAATTTTTTTATTTTAATTTTTTTAGTTTTGTCATGTTTTATTTATCATACTATTAATGTTTTTTTTGAAAAGTCAAATTCATTTTTAACGATGAATATTTTGTTGTTTTTTTGTAGCATTTTTCATTCCAAATTACATTTAAACATATAAGTTGTATATATTTTTGTAAAGCATTTATAAATCCCTTTATTTTGATACCCCACTCGATAGTTTTAGAAGGAAAAAAAATTTTTTTGAGGAGGTAAAATGGCGCCAAAAAGCGGCCATTTTAATTTTTTAAATTTTGATATACCCAGTGTCACTCTCAGAATTAAGACGAATCTAACGACACCTCTCAATCTCAAATCCATCAAGCCGTTTAGGCTACAGAGCGTGCCAAAGAAATATACATACATACATACATACATACATACATACATACATACACTCGAAAAACATAACCCTCCTTCTGGCGCAGTCGGGTAAATATACTTGAAGAAGAAGGTAATTAAAAATTGTAGACTGAAAATAGTATTTTTTTAGTTACACCAAGATAACTTTATGCTTATTCGTATATTAAGATGGATACAATATAACAACGTTTAGGTACTTCTAAATTCTATTGCTTTTCATACAAAAAATTAGAGAAATCGCAATTTAGAGGTAGCTTCCGGTCCTTGTCTGTAAGTCGAAAGATTCTGATTTTCGGTTGGCTCAAAAGACTGCATTTCCAAGATGGCACCACCCACATACGACAGGATTTTTTTTTCTACTCTGTACAATTCGGCCCGACCAAAAAGTTTTTAATGCAATATCTTTAGCAGCCGTATTTTCTCTATGGAGGCGCGCGCTAGAGCGCATGCGTGCGAATGACAGCTGGATATGAGCGCCTTATTCACCTTAATGTATGCAAAATGTTGTAGAAAATATAATTAAAAATAACCGGTTCCCGTCATCGTAGCGAGGTAAAATACATACCAGTTTTTAAGTCAAATCATAAGTTTTTAGTCACAAACCCTTTCAACAAATCGGTCTAGGAGTTTTATAGTGATGATTTGTAACAAACAAACAAACAAACAGACAACTGACATTTAACAATTTTATAATAGTAGTAGATAACTAATCAGTGAAATTGTAATAGTTATATGGATCAGTAACTTGCTTTTTCCTTTTTAAAGCAGTTAAGTTGGAGTGAATGATGATGGTATTAATGGGTGATAATGATAGATGTAAGTAGGTGCTAGTATGGTGTGATTGGTTCCATGCTGATTGTAACTGCAGCCTGCATGCTATCAATTATACTATAATATGATTGACCCTATGAGGCTGGCATAGTCACCCAGAGTGTACTGAAGCCTATAAAAAAATGATAAAAAAAAAGCAATTCAGTACCCATTTCTTATTTGTTCTAATTCCAAGGAAACTTGTAATATTTAGGTACAAAAACTATTCTTCTCATTACTTGTGCAGTTCACAACACAACAAGTCTTGTGCTTTTCCTTCTTTAGCTCAAAAACATCGAAAAGACAGCGAATTTCGCGTGGAAATACAAAACATAGGCCTAATATGTTTCGCATTTCTGCCACAGCGTGCGCTGCAATCGATTTGACTGTCCTCCCCTTTTCTCCAAATAAGAAGGTTAAGACGCTGACAACACCTAAAAAATCAGCCGTCTGCGGTCACTGTCGTTTTTTACAGAACAGAAAGAGAGGCAACGAGCGGAGGGACGTCGGGTGCGTCGCTCAACTTGAATTAAAATTAACAATATTTTTTTTAAATAAAAAACTTAAAGCTTATTTGAAAAACAGAAACAACAAATGTTTAGATTATTGTCTTTCTCAAATGTTTTCTTAATTTTATTTATAATATTTAGTAAATAATAGAGATTGTTTGCTTTAAAGCATGTTTTAAGAGGTTAGTTTACAATTCTTTTCTATCGAGAAAACTTCAAGAAAACGTGTTTTGGGCACAATACAGTTTCAGAAAATACGATCAAGATTAACATATTTTTTTTCACTGCCACAAACTGAATAGATACAGCTAAAAATGTTTTTAAAAGAAGCCTATTTGGGGTATTTGGCTGTTGTCAGCGTCTTAAGGCATTAGTCCACCACGCTGGCCTAGTGCGGGTTGGCGGACTACACACACCATCGAGAACTGTATGAAGCACTTTAAGGTGTGCAGGTTTCCTCAAGATGTTTCCGCACACATTGAGTGAGAAAGAGCTTCGCTTCTGTTGGGTGCCCCGCGACACCTCGTTTTTAGGGTTCCGTACCAAAACCGTAAAAAATAAACCCTTATGGTGCGACTCTAATTTTAAAGTGGGGCTCCTACTAGTTCAAGTGGGGTATCATATGAAAGGGCTTTTTTTGCACATTTCAAAACGGGTTTTTATTTATTATTAGGCCGCGTAGTTTTCGAAAAATGACAAAAAATACCATACACCCCCCTCCCTTTATCTCCGAAGTTTTAAAGCAAAAATCGGAAAAATTACAGTTGATAAAAGTTGAAAGTTGAAAGGTCTTAATTGTACAGGTTTTTATTTATTATTATGCCGCGTAGTTTTCGAAACTTGCCAAAATACCATCCCTTCCCCCTTTATCTCCGAAGTTTGTAAAGCAAAAAGTCTGAAATATTACAGTTGATAAAAAATTATGGAAATATTACAGGAAAAATAGAACGATGTATATTCAGTTTTTTCTCTCTTGTCTTATTTAGTAAACATTCTTGGCACGTCTTTTTATTCAAATAACTACTAATAAAATATAATTACTAATTCTGCACATGTAATTAGGTAAAATAAAAATATTTAGTGTGTGAAATTGTTAACATTATGTCTTTT
Organism: Asteroscopus sphinx; assembly: GCA_949699075.1. Lineage (NCBI taxonomy): Eukaryota > Metazoa > Arthropoda > Insecta > Lepidoptera > Noctuidae > Asteroscopus > Asteroscopus sphinx. The sequence continues at coordinate 9,130,141 of OX453028.1, forward strand.
AATAAATATTATTGACGAATTGCATTAAAAAGACACGCCAAGATTGTTTACTAAATAAGGCAAGTAAGAAAAAACAGAGATTATGTAACCAGCACAGTATTTTTTAGAAATCATCAAAAATCCTTCACAAACAAAGTTATGCGGTCCGTCTAAATAACTTTTTATACGATCAAAGAAGGTCGGAACTACGGAACCCTCGGGGCGCGAGTACGACTCGCACCTGGCCGGCTTTTTTATTATTATTATTGTGTAGCCGTTATGATGTTCGATTTTATAATCAATCATAAAGTACGGTCGACCGTACGTCAGTGGTAACGTTTTGACATAGACAACGTCTTTATTTGGTAAACCGTAAGGGCGGTTTTCCAATGCAAGTGTTACCACTGTCGACTGCACATGTACATTCATGTTTTTTCTTAGGTACACCGTCAGTTTTCAAAGCTGCGCAAGTTCATGGAGCGTCTGGAGAACTGTAACTACGCTGTGGAGCTCGGCAGACAACTGGGATTCTCTCTCGTCGGCATCGCGGGCGCAGACATCAACGAAGGAAACGCCACACTTACGCTAGGTAAATAGACAAACAAACCAGCACTAATTAGAATGAAAATAAGACTGTCGTGCTGTTCAGCCAAGTGACTTGAGTCTTGTACGTAAACGTTGAAGAAGTCTTATTCTTCAATCTTTAGTACGAAACCCTGTTCTTCATCGAAGGCCAGATTAAACCAAAATATTTTTAGGATATATGTCGTAGGATAATCGAAAATATCGTAACATAACATAACATCACGCCTGTATTTCCCCGAAGGGGTAGGCAGAGGTGTATAGTACACCCACATTTCGCCAGTTATGTTATAAGTCCCATGTAATAGGGGTATCTTTGCGAAAATCCTAGTAATATTTTAAAGGACCGGATAATTGGAATCCATGTCATATCCATGTTTAGATATTTCATTTTCGATGCTTCATTGGGGAAGCTTTGAAAATGAAAGCCAAAATGAACCGTCTAATTTCGACTTTATTGTTAGACATGAAAATAATATTATTATCTTCATCGCGTTTTTGTAGGGCTTTCCAATCTGCTAGCATCTAATTAAATGATGCCAATGTTGCTTCGGCGTAGCTTGTGCTCTTTCCGAATGCTAGCATCATCGGACTTCACACTATCTGTGTGCCAAATTTCATCCAAATCCGTTAAGGCGTATGAAGCAGCCAAGTGGCGCCCCCATCAGTAAAAAAATATTACTTGCTGAATACATCATTATTGAACATTCGTTTTTAATAATTGAAGTACAGATTGTAGTTTAATCAGAAATTATTAACTCTGTAAAATATAGTTCGCTGTAGTTGAAGATAGAAAAAGTGCCAAAAGTGGCCGTTTTTTGCACTTTTTTCACTGCGTGATTGGAGGACAAACAAACAAGCAAACATCCATACTATTGCATTTGTAATATTAGTAGGGATTACACCCTAATATTTCGTCATTAACTACATTTTTTTAATGTAAACTTCACCGTTTCTTTCAGCTCTGATCTGGCAACTAATGCGCGCCTACACACTGTCGGTTCTGACGCGGCTGGCGAACACTGGCAACCCCATCATCGAGAAGGAGATCGTGCAATGGGTCAACAACAAACTTAGTAATGCTGGCAAGACATCCTCTATAAGGAGCTTCCAGGTACTTGGCTATTTTACTTACTCCTTTGGCTCACCGACCCAAAGTGATTCTTGGTTTCCGAAACGAGAACTTTCCACTTTACCAGTTCCCTACCACATCTCTTGCCAGTTGATAGTTTGGAGCTCTGCAGATAACCTCCACATCACCTTAGCGATATCTAAGGCGTCTCATCACTCGACGTTCCGTTGGTCGACATATTAATTTTATAATACTGTGGGTTTGCACCAAAAAACATTTAACATGTAATGTCTCGAAACTTGTCATATGAAACTAATGTCACAACTTTTTTTGTTGATTGTTACGTTCGCACTGCAGAAAACTGGGTAAATTCTTTGACAGATTTCAAGATTTGTTGTTGGCTGTGTTTGCACTGACTAAAAACTTATACATTGACATGATTGTCTATAGATTTGTCACGGCTGACGTTCGCACTGATGCTTAATCATGTGTCACAACTTGTATAAATCTCGTTTTTTGTGTTATCCAATGAGGTCGGTAATCATGTATGGCCGAAAGCAGATACTTTGAAGTGTATCGAAATTAATTGTGAAACATGTCAATAGACTATGAAATGTCAAACAAGTTTCGTTTCAACAAGTTGTGTGATAATGCGAACGCGATTCAATACATTGACAGAAAACTGACTTTTCAACATGTTTTTATGTGAATGTTTCGTCAGTGCAAACTCACAGATAGCCTCACTGTACACCTAGACATTACATTCAAACCCGAGGTTGTACTATTTCTAGCCTTCTAGAAACATAAGATTTGCCATGGTAAAATAGTTTTCTTCTAGAAACTTACGAAATCCTGAAGGCCAATTCTCGTAATTAAAAACCTTCAAAATATAGTTCCAAACTAACCTCAATGGTTTAAATCTCATTCTCCTGACAGTAGATATTCCTGTTTGCCGTTTATTTGTGACACTTAGGTCGTTAATGACACCAATAAACGGCAATCAGAAACATCTTCTTTTAGGAGATTGATTTAAAGCATAGAGATTAGTTTGGAACTATTTTTTGAACGCTTTTAATCACAATTTTTCACGACGACAACGGTATAAAAGCATACCATTACAGATTTGTCTTCAATGAAAACAAGTTTAAAATATTACAAACAGTATTTCCTTCAAATATGTTCTTGTTCTTTTTTTCTAGGACGAAGCGTTGGCTACTGGCAAGGTTGTGATCGACCTCATCGACGCCATCAAGCCTGGCTCCATCAACTACGACCTGGTGCTGCCCGGAGGCAATGAGGAGGTAAAAAACGCATTTTCCGAACTATTTGGTAGTTTTTTTTCGTTCGCAAGAATCTGTTGGTTAGTGTCTGATCTCCTATTTTCTTTCATAAGTATTATTCTTACAAGACTACAACGAATAAGATCCCTGGTCAAGACAATAATCATGTATCACATATCAATTATTTTTTGTTCTCATTATCATTTACATCTTTTAAACCAACTTTAGGGTAAAAGCCTTTTGCTATTTTACGCCATTCTTAGAAAATATGTTCTTAAAGAAAACAGGATTGCGCTATTCTTATTGAAGTCTTGCTGTTAAGAAAGTCGTCGACCTATCTTCCCAGCGAATGGGGTGAGGGTGGGGGTTTAGGGGGTCCCCCCCTTGGTCGACACAAAAACGCTAATATTAGCTGAATGCGCGCTTGACATAGCAACGAAAGATAGTTGTGAGAAGAGGCAGTGTGCCCGTCTTCCGCCCTCTCTCCACACACATTCACTCCTCACCACAGACCAGTAAGCCTCAAGACGCCGCTTAAACAAATTTTTGCATGAGAACGCAGTCGTAAAATGTTGGTGGGGACCGGGGGGCGGACGGCGCGCTATGATTGGTTGGCTCAAATGTTCAGTGGTTGATTCCGTATGATTGGTGCCGCTCGCGGACGAACTGACGTCCTGATTGGCGACTGGGCGTAAGATATGCAGTGGTACTGTATATGCGTTGTGACTGTTGGTGTCTGGCTAATCGGTGTCTAGAATCTTACTGGTCTGTGCTCCTCACACACACACATACCACCTCTTACATAATTATACTACTATTATGATACTCATCACATTTTTTTGCAGGAGAACCTAGCCAACGCGAAATACGCGATCTCAATGGCGCGTCGTTGTGGCGCACGCGTATATGCGCTTCCTGAGGACATCACGGAGCGCAAGCCCAAGATGATCATGACGGTGTTCGCCTGCATGATGGCGCTGGACTACATCCCCGCCATGGACGCGCCCATCGCCAGCGGGAAGGCGTAAGACTACTTCTGCATTGTAGCTACTCCATATAGTTAGTCAGAGAAGATAAATGACAGGCGAAATTAATTTCATGTTCCAGACACCAAAATCTCGCGAACTAGTTAGGATGGTTTCAGAGCAGTACGGACTGTCCGCCTGCGGGCCGGACGGACTCCGCGCGGAGCGTGTTCCGCACGGAGCAATCCGAGTCACTGTAAAATGATTTTCTAACGCCACACGTGTGTCCGCTCCGGAGCTCTGTGCGGATGGTCAGCTTTAGTACTTTACGTTTGAAAATTTAAAGTCTGCAGTCTGTGGGGAAGACGGGGGGGGGGCATCGTACTCAATAACGTCGTGAAATGAATAAATGACGTACAATTTAATCTTGAAAATAACGCATGTAGGTTCGGGTGTTTTAAGCTGTAATACAAAAAGTCAATTCAATTTGAATTGATTTTTAATTTGAGTTTAAGGGACTAATGTAATAATTTAATGCCCCGTAACCAAAATAATTGCTCGCAATGACCAACTGTATGGAGTTAGATATACACAAACTGTGAATGTACTGTCGTGCTGTGTGTTGCTGGGAATATTGGCATTTATACACAAAATAGGAGCTTTTCAAAAGTATTTTTTATTTATTTTTACCTAATTTGGTTCGTAAACATAAGCTGCTGATTTTGTCATCATAAGTGGGTAAGATTGATTAAAATATTGATCTTATACTCTTTCATAGAGTTGTGGTGTTATTTTTATATTGTCAACATTTCCAGTTCATAAAGAGGGTTCATATTTACATTTTGAATAGTCTGTGTGTCGTCGTTTTGTTTTTGTCGGTTAAGGGACGATTTAAAAAAGCTTGTCAACGAGCAAACTTTGTATAATGATGCCTACATTTAGCGTAAACTTTTGTCGTCGGTCGACAAATCTTTTATATGGGCAAATAAAATTACAAGGCGCCTTATTGGAAAGGTTATTGTAAAACCTATAAGCAATTAAGGATCTTTGTAATTCAAACATTATAATGTTCTCAACAAGATCCGACACAGTGCAACATGAAATTAGTTCTTAAAATCACCGTACGTCAAAAATAAGGCGTAAAGATTAATGTCCTTAATATCTAATTAGTATGAGTTTTATCTCAGTAAGACATAACTTGTGACTAATAAGCAGTGATTGGAATAGGTAGAGCTAATGTGCCTAAAGTTCAAAGAACAGAGACAAAAAAGTGGAGACTTCCTTACGACTACATTTTTTTTGCAATATATGTTCCGAGTCTCGGAACATTACTTAAGTACAACTAAAATTAATAAAGTAAAACAACCATCGAATTCATTTCCCGTTTCTGTTTTTAAAAAAAGAGTATGATATTCCGAAAAAAAAAATTGTCGTAAGGAAGTCTCCACTTTTTTTTGTCTCTGTGCTTTTATGCTTTAAGCACATTAGCTCTACCTATTCTGATCACTGCTAATAAGTATAAGAGGCCTAGAGGTTTTTAATGGCTGTATCGACAGATACTCTCATATATTTTTTTATTTTAAACGAAATAATTACTAGCCCACCTACTGGTACAATGAGAAGGTGAAGTGGCTGATGAAAATATGATTTTTATTTACAGTTTATCAATGCCAACTGCATATAGGTAGCCAGACTGTCCTAACGAAAAACAATATATATATATATATTTAAGATAGGCTGACAAGTTGTGTTTGTTTCTATAAATCAATAGTAATATGTCATATTTTGTCCCTCTCACTGTTTCAAGATCGCTATACCAAAGCGATTAGCATTTTATCGACTGATTATGTACTACATTCCAAATTGTACAAGCAATGATTTGGTGTTGGATTGTATTGTGATGTCCGGTATATGTCACTAGTTAGGTGGGATGGCGCGGGGTGCAAAATCCTAAATTTTATCTGACAACTATACGTACGCATGGCTTACAGATCCAGCTATAATTTCCAGTATGAGCTGACCTCTCATTGTATCGAAAGCCTATACAATGCGAGGTCAGCTTATACTGGAAATGTCTAGCTTGATATATAGCTAGTACATGTTTTTTTTTAACATTGTAAACTATATTTAGCGAATATAGAAGCAATTGTCAGTACATTTAGGAGCAACGATCCCTGCGCCATTTTCAATATAAATAATATATCTGTGTACAGTACGTGTAATATAACTGTGCCGCTGTTAAGTGAGAAACAGGTGGCTGCGCAGTAGTCAATTTTGCAACCAAATCAGTAGCGCGTATGCGCAGTAATGGCGGCAAGACTGATAGGTTGTTCATCTGAGTGGCAAGATGGCGGGGATTGCATTTTCTCACCATGGTATAATAAGATGTTTCACCAGGTATTCTTTTCCCGCGATGACAGCGCGTTGCCTCCAAGCTACGTCACGATCAGTGTTGCCATTGATTGATATCTTCAATATAGTTCTGTCCAGTTCATTCTTGTCCATCCTAAGGTTGCCTGGAAGAAATGGCTGATCGCGATAAGGCCGCCATTTGTACAATAGTTTAAATGCATATTCAATGTAATGTTTTTTATGGTGTACAATAAAGCATATATAAATAAATAAATAAATAGTTAAGGAGATTTTTGTTCATAATGAATATAAAATAAATTCCTAACTAGGTAGCCTATTTGTTATCTCGTGTGATTCATCTAATTAGTTATTAAAGGAAACTGTATAAAATTACTAGTTCAAAAGTGATTCTTTATAGAAGCAAGTAAATGAAAAAATGCATTTTGCTTGGTTAATTTATTTACACAAAATGGCAGCACATCAAACTGAAAAGTGTCACGATAACAGCCCGCTATTGGCTCCACAGCCGATGACGTAGTACAGAGGCAATCACGTGACCTAGCCGTCACGGGAAGAGAGTACCTGGTGAAACATCTTATTAAACCATGGTTCTCGCTGTCTCAGCCCTTCGTTAATGTTCGATGCATCCTTTTGTCCTGCTCACACTTATTACCCGTCTGTACCTGCGCAAAACCTATTTTCAGAGTGGCACAGTTATATTACGTACTGTATGTGACCATTGGCATTATATTAAGTGTAACTTATTAAATAGGGCTCGGCAGGCGTAGTGTCTGTTATAAAATCAATTACGTAATATTTAATGACGTATTTTTATCAGAAATCGATCATTTTAACGGCTTAAATAAATAAATACATAGTACTTATGAATGATTAGTATTACACGTCGATCTTTTTATAAATTTTTACAACGAATCGTGATGAGTTTATGATAGTACGAAAATGGCGGTTCTGTATACCGAAGAACAGCGTGCTTTATGTATTAAAACTATAGTTTTATGTAAACCTATTTGGGGTACTTAACGCAGCCAAGAATTGATACGTTAAGACAATAGGCAAAAAAGATGTCTGTTTTATTCGTTTGGCTTCCAAAAATAAGTTGACATTCTTATAAGAATGTATCATTTTATTTTATTCAATAATTGTGCCGATTCTCTTGTCCACAGCACTAAACTAATTTCTTAATTTAATCTCATTATGTCTCTTTCTAACTAAACACATTACAAGAAACAAGATTATTGACAAGATTTTAGTCCTGGTAATTTAGTCCAGTTGCTTGTTTTCTACGTGAATTTATTGGCCATCTTTTTAGATCACGACTATTTTAAGTAGACTAATTACAAGGCCTTCTGTCCTTTTTCAATAGTATTTGTAAGAAAGAGAAACAGCGTGATTAAAATTAGTTTAGTGTGGTAAACAAGAGAATCGAAACTAATAACAATCTTTATGTTTGGGTTGTCTGTCCATGGGTTTAGTTCGTCGTAATGTATAAAATGATCGCTTATTATGTGTGGGAATTGGCAATAAATGTGTATGTGGAATTGTTTATGTGATAATCTAAAATATGAAACGCCATTACAGAAATATATACATAATAATATGTAGCTTTATACGTTACATTCCTCAAATATCCAGCATTCCCCTTTCTCGGCATTTTGAACACTGATTTCATTCTCAATTTATTAGTTTTAGAAATGTATATTTTCTTATGTTATTTAAGTTATATTCTGTGAAATATTTTTGTAGCGTTTTATTAGTTTAGATATGCCCGCGGTATACAACGATATTTTACAATCATAATATTTTTTATTGTAAATTTTTATTTTGTTAGACGTTTTAAGGCTTATCCATGATTTTATTGATTAAGTACTTAATTTTTAGATTTTGCTTTAAAATCAGAAGTTTTTAATTTCTTAACATGAAATCCAACGATCTAATAAATGAATAACTATAATTACTCCACTGTATTTAGTGATGCTAGCTATCAGTAATGTTAATATACAAGTATATGTAAGCCTCAAAATAAAACGGAATTGGTAAAACAATACGACTTTTTCATTTCCCATCCCTTTATCTCCTGGAATATGATTTATTTACTCATGATTTATTTATTTATTCATCACTTGCATATTATTTATACGATATTGGGTGCTTATTTCTTGTCTTATGTGCTAATCAAAGGTATGTCGCACTTTTTTTTTACAACAATTTTCAAGGGCTTGATTATAACACAACAACTTGATTTTGAAATAACTGAAAACTTCTTAAGGGGTCATTATACTCATCATTTTCTTTATCGCATTGGGCTAGCCTGTAATGATAGATGATAAATAAATAAAAAATCTGTATGAACAACTTTTACTTTGAGACCAAAAGTGAAATCACGAAAAAAAATCGACTGTTGTTGTTGTTGTACAAACAACATATTCACATAAAGCGACAAAATATAAGAACCGCTCATTTTTATTTCACGATTTCATGGTTGGTCCCATACTAAAAGTTGTTCATACTGATGAGTACAATGACCCCTTAAGAGGTTTTCAGTTATTTCAATAACACGAAGGTGTAACATTATATTATTATTAGCTGATAACCGTCTAAGGAGTGAATGTAAGTACTCATCATAACGAACAACTTTTACTATGAGAGCAACTTGAAATCACGAAAAAAAGCAGCAGCAATTCCTTACAAAATCATCGTTGTCGCTATTTTCAGTGTTTTCTTCCTTGTCTTATTTAGTAAACAATCTTGGCACGTCTCTTTATTCAAATGACTGGTGACAAAATATAATTACTAGTTTTGCACATGTAATTAGGTTAAAAAATGTTATTTAGTGTGTGAAATTGTTAACATAATGTCATTTGATGATTATTATTAACGAATTGCATTAAAAAGACATGCCATGATTGTTTACTAAGAAAGACAAGGAAGAAAAAACAGTGATTAGACAAAATGTCTAATCACTAGCTGTCGTCGTTCGTCTAGCTGTTTTTTTTCGCGTTTCAGTGTTGCTCCCACAATAAAAGTTGGACGTCATGACTGTTTACCCTGACCGTTGTTACCTTCACTAGTGTATAACGTGCCCGCTCTTTGTATAAATAGGTACAGTCTAGTTCTTTAATATCTGGACCATTCCAGATTTCATAAATATCTAAGCATATAAAAGTTTCATAAAATTGTAACAACTTAACGTTTCAATAACTTGTGGTCACGCATCTAGTTCATTTGTATGTGACAGCTCATACTCAATAATATGTGTAGGTACAGCCATAGGTACATATTTATATAAAGACTATTACGATCATAATTATTTAAGCATTCATAAATATATAAGCACACTAATTCAAAAATATCTGAACAATTAATGCATTCCAAATTCAAGGTTACCTCATATTCTATAATGATTAGATCATTTTACGATTTACCTACATTTAAACTTCACTGTCGAGCTTTCTCTTTAGTCAAAAGTTGCAATATAAGGTGCTGGCAAGATAGAAAAAACTTCAATGACTTTAAAGATTCTTATTTCTGCAAAAGATCAAATCATGTCACATTTCTGTTTTCTAAGCCTAAGCGCGCACTGCTGTACGATTTCGTGTGAATTTCCACCGCAAACTCTGCGAGGGTTATGTTGAATTTTAAACGATACTTCATTATAGGATTATTTAAATATTAGATATAATATATTTGTATGTGTGTTTGTATATATGTTAGTATGTATGTTTGTGTTGTTGAAACCTGTAGTCTAAACGGCTTGACGGATTTTAAAGTAGGTTTTGTGTGGGCTATAATTTTGATTTTGTAATTTATTTGTAGTTGAACGGAGATTTCCCAAAAAGTTTGCATTCTTAACATTTGTGAAAGACGTTCAAGCAGATTTTTACTATTATTCCTACTTATGTTCTAAGTCATCATTCCAGCCGAAAGACGTCCACTGCTGGACATAGGTTCTAAGTAAATGTAAATTTTTAAACAGACTGAATAAAAGTTTCTAACAAATATAGTATGCGTTGACCCTTAGATTTCTTTAAACTTAATTAATTAAATAATGCAGCTGCTTAGCAACGTTGTCAGATTGATACAATCGTATCACGAATTGGCAACATCGCATTTATTACTTCATACACCTGCAAGCAAAAATAAATCAAATGCTAAGGGCTATATAACTGAATATTTCTAGCTGTATAGATATTTATGAATCCTAGGTTGTACCGAATTTTTTGAAATCTAGAGTATTTAGATGTTTTGTTTAGAAGAATAGTCAGATATTAAGGTGTGCACTACTGTAACATATTAATGAACCGTTTATATGATAACATTTTATTGATACTATTTCTGTAGAGAACTTTATGGTCATTTTATCGCTTACAAATTTTTGAACCATTGGCCCTGCCAATATATTAATGAACTCGACTGTACCAGCTAGGCACCAGTATAATTTGATCTTTGTGCTAACAATTTCAGCTGGGGGATGGAAGAACTCGGCGACTCAAACCATAGCTATAGCCATCAAAATTCTATTACGACTATTGACGGGTATGATATATTATTATAAAATATTGCATATATTTTTATTCCATAATTACTACCCTCTAATTAATGGAAAACTGCTGAACTGTTACAATTAAAGAAAATAAGACTTGTGCCCAGCGCTCTTAACAACAAGAAACTGATGCTACACGAATATTTTAAATCTCTTTGTACATCATTCATTATTAAACTCGGCATGTAGCCAAGTGCCAAGTGGCGCCCCCATCAGTAAAAAAATCATTACTTGCTGAATACATCATTTATCGAATATTCGTTTTTTTTATTGAAGTACAGGTACTGTAGTTTAATGAGAAACTATTAACTCTGTAAAATATAGTTCGCTGTAGTTGTAGGTAGAAAAAATGCCAAGTGACCGTTTTTCGCACTTTATCTTTCTACAACTACAGCGAAGTATAATTTACAGAGTCAATAGTTTCTGATTAATCTACCTAAACGAATTTTCGATAAATGATGTATTCAGCGAGTAATAGTTTTTTTACTGATGGGGGCGCCACTTGGCTGCTATATTCCCCTTAAGATTGTTTACTAAATTAGACAAGTAATAAAAAACCGGCCAAGAGCATGTCGGGCCATGCTCAGTATTATAGGGTTCCTTAAGTAGGTGTAATTATAAACGAATCAAATCGAATATTAATAGTGGCTATTTTAGTTTTTGCAATAATCGGCAGCATTCGCGACTCAGAGCGTGTTGTTAGTAGCGCCATCTAAGGTTAAATTCAAGAAGCCAAATTTAAGACGTTTATCATTTCAAAGTTACTTTTTGTGATTTTTTCAAATAGAAAGTAGCTAAAGGAGCATTATTTGCTATGATAATTTTTCTCTAAGGTCAATGACCTTTGAACTAGGACGTTTTAAGTATTTTTCAGTTTTCTCTCTATAACTCAAAAAATTATAATCACATTATACTCGAAATAATTTTAAAAGAGAGTTTTCACAAAGGTCTATCAATGTGGAAGATTATAAGTTTCTACATTGCATAGTTTAGAAATGGCAGGGGGGGGGACACATTGCAAGCCACTTTGGCGGGCTATATTTCGCAGATGGTACACCTGATAAAAAAGTGGTGTATCAAACATTACCTTCATTTTAGTAGACCTATTCAATGATATCCCACACGAGGGGGTGCAGCGAAAAAAATTTTTCTTTCTCCATTTCACATGTATGGACGCCACCCCTAAAATACGGAAAAACGATTCTTTTATTCTTTTTAAATTGAGATCTATATGTATACTATTTTTTATCAAAATTTCATATACTTATGTTTATAATTGTAGAAGTTATTAAGCTGTAAAGGATTAGGACAGACGGACAGACGGACGGACATGACGAAACTATAAGGGTTCCTTGTAGGACTTCGGAAACCTAAAAACAGTGTGTCCTAGTTGTTCAGATTATTTTAAACATTTGTCCCGATATTGTTGATACTGTCAGTACAGTACATAGTATAATAAGTTGTTTATTTACAGGACCTTGGTGGACGCTACAGATGAATTGTACGATTCAACCGAAAATGTTGATATTGTTGAACAAACAGAGGTGACAGAGAAGCCGGTGCCTCCTCCCAAACCAGACAATCTAGTGCCTCTGCCTAGATCCATCTCCATTGCTTCCAATAACTAAACGAGACTAAACAATTTTACCTTAAAACCTTGTTTAAAGGTGGTTTCACACCGGCGAGGCGTGGCGTGGATGGGCCGAGCGAGAATTGAAATTTGTATAGCAACATTTCAATTCACATCACGCCCATCTTTGGTGTGAAATGTCTGGATAGGCGAGGATGTGCGAGGCAGAATTGAAATATTTGTTGGTACAACATTAAACTTTATTGCTGCATGTATAGAGTTTTTATTACATTACAAAACGTGCCCACGATGTAGATACAGTCAACAAATCGGAATCATGACCCACTCAGCTGATAATTCGTTTGAAATCGTCAAAACAGTAAGGTTTTCTTGTATGCTGCACTTAGGACATTTTGAATATTTATATTTGGTAAACTGTAACTGTCACTCGCTAATAAAATTGATAACAAGTCTGTTGCCAGGGAAATATCTGTTAAAGCTAAATTCAACCTAATTATATTAAATGTCTGTAGGATATTAAGCTTATTGTGGGTCATGATTCCGATTTGTTGACTGTAGGTACATCTTTCGGTGTGAAAAGGTCAGCGAGATTTCAATTCACGCGGTCACGCCCATCCTATCCAATCCCCGCCTCGCCGGTTTGAAACCACCTTAATAGCCGTTTAGCCTAAACAGTGGGCCTAGTACGAGTTTCACACTTACGAATACTTTCATCGTTTTCGTCGACTTTCATTCATAAATCAGTAGCGCCCCTGGCGGATACGAGGAGGAACTACAGATTTATTAATGAAAGTCGACGAATACTTTGAAAGTATTCGTAAGTGTCAAACTCGTACTAGGCCCACAGAGCATAACTCTTTGACAATCCCAGTCGCATGTATCCGACAAATATCGTATCAAATTTTTAGATTTTCTGTCGCACAAAATATCGTAGGCGTAATAGACACGATGATATTTGTCGGATATAGGTAAATAAATAGTATAAATTCGACTGGGGCGGTTATAAGGTTAAACATATTTTTTGTTTGAACTAAATCGTTAATCTAGACGAGGTTTAACAAGTGTTTAAATTGTAGTAATAGGTACCCTATTTATTTATTTTATAAGCAGAACCTGGAAAACGCCGGGAATTTATACAGAAGAACAGTAACAGTACCTACATTCTATTTATTATAGACACAATTAATTATAGTTCAGTTATTTTATATTTTATTGACATTTTTATACATTATTTTATCATACTTTTGTATTGGTGTGTGAAAGAAGTTCAATCATTAAATATTTTTAACAAATATTGGCTTTAATTTTTCAAAATAATAAATGAATTTGGTATTATTTCTACAAATTGGATGTCACTTCACAGCTCAGTGGCGCCACCATCAGTAAAAAAAATATTATTCGCTGAGTGCATCCTTTATCGAGAATATGGTTCCACAGAATTCTAGTAAAGGTACTATATTTAATCAGAAACCATTGACTTTTAAATATAGTTCGCTGTAGTTGTAGCTAGAAAAGGTGCCAAGTGGCCGTTTTTAGCATTTTTTCTATCTGCAACTACAGCGAACTATATTTTACGTTTTAATAGTTTCTGATTAAATTACAGTATCTTTACTACAAATACGTATTTTTTTACTGATGGGGGCGCCGCAGAGCTGTCGGTTATAAAAAAAATAAATAAGAAGGCGTCGGTATTTCCTATGTGACTTCCTCTGAGATATATTTGAGACGAATAAATGCAAAATGCAAGCAATCTCGATCGTCATTCCTGCAAGTGTCATTAGAATAGGTCATTTTCTGCTGTTACTTATAAACAGCAAGCGGCGACACATTATCGGGTTGTTTGCAGTGTAAATATTTGCATCTGATTACTGATAGCGGATTCCAAACTATGGAGTCAACTGTTCGCTGCCCCATATGTGGATTGTATTAAGAGTTCTTTAAGTTTCCTATTCCTATCGGACACGCAAGAAGACATGGTCGGTTTTTTGTCGATGAATATACTTGGCTTATTTGTCACTGTTGTAAGACTATGGGGGCTAACTCCAAAAGATATAGATACCTACGCTACACATGGCTACATATCAAGCTATACTTTTCCAGTATAAACTGACCTCTCATTGTAAGGAAAGCCATGTACTCGACGTCAGTATTTATCTGACAATTGCTTACATTACATTTACCGCCAAAGAGTGGAATTCCTTGCCGGCGTCAGTGTTTCCCGAGAAATATAATCTGGTGGTCTTCAAGACTCGAGTGAATAGGTTTTTGCTGGGCAAGCGTGTACCATCGTCGATCGCACCATCGCTTAACATCAGATGAGGTGGCGGTCAAACGAAAGCCCGTTAAGAATAAAATAAAAAAAATTGCTGACTTCCCTACCTATTTTTTTTCGTCTTGATTTGTTTTGTTTATTGTGTGCTTGCTGGCAGGGCCGGATTAACCATTAGGCAGAGTATGCAACTGCCTAGGGGGCCCCGCATCGGCTAGGGCCCAGCCAAAAAAAGTAATTGTAAATGTTCAATACAGTAAAAAATTTTTTTTTTTTTTTTTTTTTTGTGTGTGTGATTTGTGAATTTCCTCAATGACAATAGGTATTATCGCTTTTTTTCGACGCATGCTGTCAGTTGGTGAAATACTTCATACTTACAGAACTGAACCATCTAGTACCGAGTAGTAGAACTAATAATATGGATGCGTTACGTAGCGTATTGTATGATAAACAAAAGTTTTGAAATGCTTCATCTGTAATTGCGATTTGTGAGTTTTGCGACCGTGATCCCTTCATCTTGAAAATAACTGATGATCTTCAAACGGCTGAAAAGGGACCCCGAGAATTGGATTGCCTAAAGGCCCCGACATGGTTAATCCGGCCCTGCTTGCTGTTGGACAGATAAATCTTTTTTTTTCTTTATCTCTTCAACTCGCTTGTTAAGCGTGGCGTTAAAGTATAGTAGTGGGGAGTATTTTGTGTGTGTGGAAATAAAAACCATACTTGAATAAAATTGTGATGATTTAATTCAATCCATAGCCGGCAACGAAAATTAATACTTTTACATATTTTAACATACATATTATTCTTGTGTGATCTTCGAAACAAATGGTATAAAATACAAAACAATTCATGCTAGTGCTGAACACTTGTTCATAAAATATGGTGTTTCTATAAGGCGTTGCAAATATTTACATAAACACATAGATATCACTATGAACATAATTCATTCCCTATATTTTTCATCTGAAATATTTGCATTATTATCTAAACGTACAGTCGACCTCACATAAGAGGTAACAGATTTACCTTAACGGCGTCTTTATTTCGCAAGCAGTAAGGTCGGTTTTTGTAATTCAAGAGTTACCACTGACGTGAGATCGACTGTACACATCAATAAGTAATAACAATTTTGGTTACTTCACTATTGACAGTGGTTTGAATAAAAATATTTACATAGTATACGATTGTTTTTCAGAAAAAAAAAATGTTTTGTACATCGTTATAACTTATATTATAATAAAGATGTTAATACCTGGGCGATAATCTAATAGGCTAAAGTAGTAGTTCTGTCTTAGATGTAGTCAGGGAACCGAGAACTATTATAATTTAGGATCTAAACTATCATTACTGTTGTAAGTTAAGAGAATAATGTAATACAATTTTTTTAAGTTGGCAACACTGTCTGTTGCTGTAAAAGCTTCCTGTTTCTCTTCTTCGTGGTCGTTACAGTGTTTGTCGTGTGTAAAGTAATAAATATACTTTTGTCTTCGTTCGCTTTTCTTTTAAATATCCATCAGGTTATGGGCCCAGACACATAATCTGAGGGTTAAAAGTTGAAATAGCGATAAATACTGCCATACTTATAGTAAGGAGTGAGCACGCGGTAGGCTTGAGGTTAAGTTACCGGTGTGGCGTGTCGTCTTTACAAAGGAGACTTGTTTTTTAGTTAACAAGGCAAGAACAATAAGTACAGCAGGAAGGAAAAGAACAAAAGGAAAGAAAGATGGATTGTCACCACAATCAAAGTAGTCAAATAACCAAATTAGAAGGTTCGAAGAATTGGAATATATGGAAATTCCAGGTGATGGTTATACTTCGTGGGCAAGATCTTTATGATGTGGTTGAGGGCCGAACGTTACGACCAAAGGCAGAAGAAGCTGCTAAAGTTGATACCTGGAGTAAGAAAGATGCAAAAGCTCAAGCTATATTGGTAACCAGAATGTCGGAGAACGTTATGTTACATGTCATTTCATGCACTAGTTCTACAGAGATGTGGAGAAAACTTCACAGTGTGTTTGAACAAAAATCAGAGACAAGTATACATATAGTGCAACAACGGTTCTTCCAATATAAATTTGAAGAAGGCATGGAAATGTCGGTTTTCTTATCAAAAGTTCAGGAATTACAAAACCAACTAAAACAGTTGGGCGAAGAAATATCAGAAAAATTTGTCATTACCAAAGTTTTAATGTCTTTGCCAGATGCATATAAACATTTTGTTTCGGCATGGGAGTCGGCACCGGATGAAAAGCAGACCTATGACAATCTGGTAGCTCGGTTATTGGTAGAGGAAGACAGGATAAAAGAAAGAGGTGAAACATCTCAGCAGTCTACGGCTTTAGTTGCTAGGGATATGAAGAAAATAAAGTGCTTCAAATGTAACAAGATTGGTCATTATCAGAATGATTGCAAGAGTAATGCAGACTCTAACGAGAAAACAAACCAAAATACAAATAAGAGGTGTTATTATTGTAACAAATTGGGACATTTCAAAAATCAATGCCGCTTTAGGAAGAACAAAGAAAATAAAAATAAGGATAGTAATGCATTTGTGGTGTCCAACGCCTGTGATGAACAATTTCAGCAACTAAAATGGCTAGTTGATACAGGTGCAAGTGAACACATGACATGTGATCTTACAATGTTTACAACATTTGTAGAAGCTAATGAAGAAAAGTCAGTGATTGTTGGAAATGGGTCAATGATCAAGGTCATAGGCTGTGGACAGATTGTTGTGCAAGTATTCAACGGATGTAAGTGGATTGACACAACTATCGACAATGTATTGTATGTTCCAGACCTAAAAACTAATTTATTATCTGTGAAATGTACTACCGCCAAAGGTTACGTCATGGTGACGGATGACAGCTCGTGTCGCTTTTATATGAAAAATAAACTGTGTGCAATTGCAAGGCGAGTTGGTAATTTATATTATATGGATTTACGTTATAAATGCAGTGTAGCGAATATAGTAAAAGTCGAAAATAACCTACAAGAGTGGCATAGAAAACTCGCACATCAAAATGTGGATTACATTAAGATGTTTTTGAAAAACAATAACATTCCTGTATCTGATTCAAACATAAAGTTTAAATGTGAAGATTGTTTGGTAGGAAAAATGCATCGTTTACCTTTTGGGAAAAGTGAAAGTAAGACTGTTAGAACATGTGAACTTATACATGCAGATGTGTGTGGTCCCATGGAGGAGTCTTCTGTCGGTGGCTCAAGGTATTTCGTGAATTTTAAGGATGACTATTCAAATTTTAGATGTGTTTACTTTATGAAAGGAAAACATGAGGTTAAACAATGTATTGAACAGTTTATTACCAAAGCTGAAAATGAAACGGGCAACAAGATAAAGTACTTTAGAAGTGATAACGGTTTGGAATTCGTGAACAAGGAGGTTAAAGATATGTTTTCACGACGAGGTATTATGCATCAGAATACTGTTCCCTATACACCAGAGCAGAATGGGAAGGCAGAACGGGAGAACAGGACTCTTGTGGAGAGTGCTAGAACGATGTTGCATGCTAAAAGGCTACCTAAGAAACTATGGGCAGAAGCAATAAATACTGCATCATACATTATTAATAGAAGCGGAAAGAGTAATTTAGAGAATAAAACGCCATATCAAGTTTGGAAAAATTCACAGTTTGACATTGAAGCATTAAAAGAGTTTGGTTCTGAAGTATTTTCTCATATTCCTAAAGAGAAAAGAAGAAAATGGGACGCTAAAGGCGAAAAAGGTATCATGGTTGGATATCAAGAAAATGTCAAGGGATATAGAATATATTTTCCCAGCAGAAATTCTGTAGATGTGAGGAGGGATATTGTATTTCTGGAGAAAGATAATAATTTACAGAAGAAGGAACACGAAACAGTTGAACATACTATAGACAACTTATTGTGCGATGAGCCTAACCAGACTGAATATATGTCTGAGGAAAGTCAGATAAGAGTGTCTGATACAACCATCGTATCAGATGATGACGACTACATGGCCTGTACAGATAGTTCTGACTCTGACAGTGAATGTAATAATTCTAATATTGAAAAAATTTCAGATATTCCTGAGTGTCGTAAGCGGGTTAGAAAACAGACATCATTTTATAATTGTAATAATGTAATTACCATGGAAGATGAGCCAAAGACGTACCAGGAGGCCATGAGAAGTAAGGATTCAAGTAAGTGGCAATTAGCTATTAACAGGGAATTGGAGACTTTAAAGCAAAATGAAACTTGGGATATTTGTGATGTGCCTAAAGATAAAGAGATTATCAGTAGTAAATGGGTGTTTAAAATTAAATCTAACATAAGTAATACACAATTTAAGGCGAGACTTGTGGCTAGAGGTTTCGAACAAAGTGATGACATAAGTTTAAATGAAATATACGCTCCTGTGGCAAAATTGTCAACATTTAGAATTTTCATATCAGTTGCAACAAAATTAAAATTACATGTTCACCAATTGGATGTCACTGGTGCTTTTTTGTATGGGGAAATTAAAGAGAATGTCTATATTAAATTACCAGAGGGAGCATATGATGATAAAAATAAAAATATAGTAAAATTAAATAAATCACTTTATGGTTTAAAGAAATCACCCAAGTACTGGAATGAGAAATTTAATTCTGTCATGATAAAAGAAGGGTTTGATAGGTCAAAATGTGACTCATGTTTTTATGTAAAATGTCAAGGTAGTGATAAATTGTATGTTCTTTTGTATGTTGACGATCTGTTGCTTTTTGGTTCAAATAGTAAACAAGTAAATGATCTTATGTCAGTATTGAATAGTAAATTTAGCATGAAAAATTTAGGTATTGCATCAAATTTTTTGGGTATAAACATAAAACAAGACATTGTAAACGGTGTTACTGAATTAAATCAGAAAAATTATCTTGAAAATGTTTTAAGAAAGTTCAATATGAGTAATTGCAAACCAATATCTACTCCTATTGACTTAAATTTTAATGCAAAAATTCTAGATAGTGAATGTCAAACAGGAAAAAATATAGAAATGTTATGCAGGCAGATAATAGGATGCCTAATGTATGCCGTGTCTGGCACTAGACCTGATCTATGTGTCGCTGTATCATTGTTGAGTAGACACCAAAATAATGCAAACCAAGCATTGTTGAATGCTTTAAAGAGAGTTTTAAGATATGTTAAAGGTACGCTAGATTTAAAATTAATTTTTAATTGTAATGATGAAACACTTGTTGGATATTGTGATGCTGATTGGGGTGGGGATATTAAAGATAGGAAATCCACAACAGGATATTGCTTTATGTTTTCTAATTGTTTAGTGTCATGGTGCTCCAGGAAGCAGGGATCTGTCAGTTTGTCATCTACAGAGTCGGAGTATGTAGCCATGAGCATGGCTGCTAGTGAGGCATGCTGGCTAATAAATTTACTGTATGAATTTCAATTCAGAGAAATATGTCCTGTTACAATCCATTGTGATAATCAGTCGGCAATCATGACCTCTAATACAGAATGTGTTAAGCGCTTGAAGCATATTGATATTCGTTACCATTTTGTTAAGGAATTAATTAAAAAGGGTAAAATTGTTATTAAATATATTAAAACAGAGGAACAAACTGCTGACATGTACACAAAACCTCTCAACTGTGTTTTGTTAAATAAGTTTAGAAATAATTGTAAGATTTTTTAACTAGAAGTTTAGTATTACATTAAGGGGGAGTGTTGTAAGTTAAGAGAATAATGTAATACAATTTTTTAAGTTGGCAACACTGTCTGTTGCTGTAAAAGCTTCCTGTTTCTCTTCTTCGTGGTCGTTACAGTGTTTGTCGTGTGTAAAGTAATAAATATACTTTTGTCTTCGTTCGCTTTTCTTTTAAATATCCATCAATTACAATAGATTAAAGCTACATTCTTAAAGGTGGGAATAAATAAGTATAATATAGGTTATAAAAAAAAAAAATTGTTAGGATTAGATTTTGAGCTTAATAAAAGTATTTTATTGCCAAATATATTTAGTATTTTT
This sequence comes from Asteroscopus sphinx, assembly GCA_949699075.1. NCBI lineage: Eukaryota > Metazoa > Arthropoda > Insecta > Lepidoptera > Noctuidae > Asteroscopus > Asteroscopus sphinx. The sequence continues at coordinate 9,150,802 of OX453028.1, forward strand.
ATTTTAGGGTTCCCTGACTTTACCAAATCAGCCATACTCTATACAGTTAGAAAATTTGGAATGTTCTCATTAAAATACGAAGAAGAATTAACTAGATATGAAAGAAGAAAGAAAGAAAGAAAAATGATTTATTTACTACAGCCACACAACACACACAATAACAATAATATACAGCTTTAATCAATATAGTCTCCTAAAAGTATAATTGTGTGCCTCGCGGCTGCACCAAATAGGCTCAGTTCAGCAAAAATGCCAGACAACTAGTGTCTGGCGCTGGTTTTCAACTGGACCTTGTTTGAAAGCGTCACGGATGAAAATCTGTTTTACAGTGAGTAAACTAAACATAGATAAAAATAATCAGAAAGTTTTTCGCAATAATAATATAATATAAAATATAAATATCGTGATATATATATATACGTGTTAAAATAGTAATATTAAATAAATGGGAAATAAGTGGAACGGACGTCATCAATTAATAAATACAGAACTAAATATCAGACCAACACTTGATAAAGAATGGTTTTCAACCATATGTATTGTATTTATTTAAGACTCTAGCCGAAACTATGTTGAAGCGCTGTAGACAAATACTATTTTAATTAGATTTATCGCTTATGATGTAATATTTCCGTAAAAAATGTTCAGTATGATGAAATATAAAATTATTGTAATACAAAAACCATCTTCATGCGTATTGGTATTATTTCTAATAAACATAATCGAATTTTCACAATACATACTTAAACTAATTAAAAATCCTTTATTTTATTCATACTTTCAAACAAACTTTGTATGAACTGCGAAAAATTTGACAATTAATCGAGTTATAAATAATTTAATTCAATAAATAACGTCATTTTGATAAAAACTACTAAAATATGAACCGTTTTTTTTTATATATACTCAAATGGTATTACTGAAAACAATGCAGTAAAATTGAAATGGAATATAAAAATGGACATTATAGATTCATATTTTAGTGTCGTCTTTAGGGAATATTTGACTAAATTCAATATAAAAAATATAAAATAATGAATATATTTAGAACCAATGTCGGAACGTATTAAAAACATTGTGATGGCAACTCAACACCCCCCCTCCCCATTAACTACAATTTGTACAAACGCAATGAAGCAATTTATTATTATCCTTCACCTAAATAATACAAGTTATTCAAAAGTTTTCTACAGATTCGAGATTTTTAAACCGTTCAGCCTTTTAGGTCTTCCGAGTTTATTTTGTCAAATTTATTTGTTGTGTTTATCAAACAAGCTATGTGTGGCAATGAAAACATGATCATAGACTTTATAATAAGACTAGCCAACAGTTTGTCAATTATAGGGGTAACTGCCTAAGGGTTGTATACCACTCACCAAATTTATTTTTCTAATGTGACTTTGATCAAAGAAATAGGATGTTTTTCATCAAATGTTCTATGTATTTTATCACTGATCATCAAATAAATTGGATTGGATAAAGATATTGGACAAAGAAATTTAACCAGTGGCATACCACCCTAAATTACATAGTATTGTTGTTGATGCTCTTGTTCACCGACTTAATTTGAACTATACATATCTTTTTCTAATACTGAAAACAAGAAAGAGATAGCAAGAATTTTAGAACTGTCAAATTAGTTTACGTGTGTCTTCGTATTTTAATCGGTTCGTTCCGAGATCACGACTAAACTTGCATGGAAGATTGAATTTCGACTAATTTGACAGCAATGAAATTGTTGCCATCTCTTTCTTGTTTCTACTATTAGTAAAAGAGAGCGATAGTTTAGTTGGTGAACAAGAGGTTCAACACCGTTGTGTGACAAACACAACAATACTATTATTAAGATTTGACAAGTCTCGTACTTTAGAACCGAGTTACACTTGTGAGCAATCAATCAAGTTTCGACAAAGTACTGTATAACGTTAGAATAAATCATCAAATATCTAAGAGGGCCCAGCCCTTTTGTTTGTTCATGTAAAATCACTAATTAAATAAAGTGATTACACACTGTTCTAGAGTTTGTACAGACAGTAGACAAATCATTATTTATATATATTTTTTCTTTTTCCGAGTCTTTTCCCAGTTATGTTAGGGTCGGCTTCCGTTTCAACCAGATGCGGCTGAACATCAGTATTTTACACGGAGCTACTGCCATCAGACCCCCGCAACCCAGTTGCTGAGGAAAACCGACATCCTACGGTTAGACCAGTTGTCAGACTTTCGGGTTCTTGACTGCCATAGCATCGTAAGGCCCACCAACCTACTCTAAGTACATATGGTCAGTAGTCTTTCAGACCCAAGCGAGCTGTTTAAATCATCAAATATCGGCCCAAAGACCTAAAAAAGGGATATATTTATATGGCTTAATTTGCATTTGATGTCCCTGTTTTAGGTGGTTGGGTTGATTTAGGTATATTTTTACAAATTCAAGTCTGGGTCGCAATTACTTGCACCTATTTTTAGTACCTTGGGCCGTCATTTATATCAACCTAAATTTAGGTTGGGCCTTACGAAGATAGATTTTCGTATGGCAACCGGGAATGACAGCTTTACGTGCTCTCCGAGGCACCGAGGTGATGAGTTTTTATGGTCTTATTATATTAATGTACTACGCGTCCTAAGAATGATTCAGTCAGTATATAAGATGAACAACAATGAGCAATGATAAATATTGAACCATTCACAAAATCATCCAATCTCTAGAACTGTGTATAATCACTTCCAAGTTTACACTTAAATAATAATAAAGAAATATCACTGTAATAAGTATACTTACACCACGGCGCGGCGCATGAGTTGATAAATACAAATATAACAATATTTAATAATGTTCTAAGTTAACAGAGAGCTTACTAACATTGAGTATAACAATTGTTTAATAAGTTAACATCGTAACTCCTTTAATAAAAACATATAGTTCCCGGCACGAGACGTGAGCACAAATTGTACCTGCGTAATAGTCTCTGTCGTCACCGTATTAGAGTATTCCGTTTTCTACGTATATTTAATTATGCATTATCATGTAATTAAGCCAATGCAAGTGCCAGTTTCAGGCCTGTTGTACTGGGAATAGAGATTCGACCACTTACGTAGTGGAATCTGTGCTCACGACTCGTGCCGGCAACTATACTAGTAATTAAAACATTTTGGAACCCGTGATTGGACATTAGAATTGCTGTGTCGGGGCCGAAGTTCGGTTCATTTGTCTCTTATTTCCGCCGCGATACTGACAACACTGCATTAATATTGGCAACCCTACTCTCGACAATGAGTGTTAACGAGAACGCAGCGCCGACTTTACCGACATTTTTTTCTCGTGAACAAAGTCTATGGGCCAATGCCAATGGGCAGTACCTTTTTTGTCTAAACTTATTGTAGTAGACACTTTCCAAATTGCTATAATCTCGATATAATCTCTTTCAGGTACAGAAAGTGTACTACCATGCACAAAATATGTTTTTAAAATGAATTACTATGTTTAAGTATTAAACATTTAATTTTCTTTATTTATCAACTCAATTCTCCGTGCAAAAAGTAAATAACATTAACTGCTTAGTTAATCTAACACTTGGAGCTGAATCTATTCCGTAACAAATACTAACGAAGTTGAAATTACACAAATGAATGAACTTCATTCCTCCATTTAATCATACAGTACCACCACTTTGATGAGTTACAACGATGTACCTGCGCAGATGTCATTTTTTCGTTGGCGCCAAAATATTTTAGCCAATAATAACGCACCACATTACGTGCGAAACATCTTCATCCGCTATTGGTTGGTTGTATACGTCATGGTGCGTTTCATGGCTGTGATTTGTCATACAGTACACAAATGTTATGAACGAAATAGTACGATGTTGCGATTGCTTACCATCGGTGACCCGCAGGCTCTTTACAAAATCGCCCTCCTATGTTATAAAAAAAAAAAAAAAAAAATTCAAATCTAAACGTAAAGCAATAAGGCCTCTATTTCATTGGTGTTTACAATCGTTCTTGGTCGGCGTTAGATTATTCCTTTCTACGCAAACGAATATTGTCGAAAGATATAAATGTTGTAATGAAAAAATTCGCTCACGATTCGATTAATAATTAAATGCAGTGTTAATCGGGTATGTTAAGGACATGTATGCATGTATGTATGTTTGTTTCACAATGGGATGTTGGTGTTGTCACCCAAAGACGTATAAGTGGAAGTTAAGTTCGATACCACAAGCTGAGTTTATGGTAAAGTCTATGTCAATCAAAATAAAACTTTTGCGATGTAAATATTTTCAAGACCTTTGTCTTGAAAATATTTACATCGCAAAGGAAACTGATATTTATGTCTTGTTCAGTAGGTTTTCTATTCCGAAATCATACAAATTGTAAATTGGATTGACATAGACAGACATTGACTTAGCGGATAAAGCACTGGTGTACTGAACCAGGAGTCGCAGGTTCGAATCCTGCTCGTAAGCGAATTTTTCTTTCCACAATTTATATCTTTAGATTTCGCTCCGCATACGTTAATGCGTTCAAAATAATAAAATAATGAATATTGCCGATGTAACTCATATATAAGTGATAGTAGCTACTGTAAGATCAATACATCTATCTTCCACAAATTTGTTAGAGGTCTGTATGTTTTTAGCTATTCTTATTTTATGTATTGTTAGTTTAACTGAGCAGTGTTTACCTCAACACGGTCGGCGTACATACAAATAACGCAGTGTCCCAGGACAAAATTGCAATAACACCTAAAATTCCACTAGTGACGCTGATTCTGACAAAATCAACCACATAATGACGTGCATTCATACCTGCGGTGGACAAAAAGAAAAGAAAATTAAACAAAAATAATTAAAATAAAAGTAATAAATAAAATATGAAATTAAATTGGAAATTGTATTGCAATTAAGTCCATCTCTACTGGATATTTTTTCAAGGAGTTTTGAAAATTTGCTTACAACGTGGAGATGACAATACGACAATAAATGAAAACACGGTTATTACTAGTCTATAGAGGCATTTTAAACACAAAGTTGTTTATCGAAAAAAAAAAAAAAAACGTATTTTAAACAAAATAAATATTAAAATATCGAAATAATAAGTAACACCATTTGTAATCATCTGTAATAATTGAGAAAGAGAGTTTAATATCATATAGATTTGCACAGGTCTTTGACCTATCTATTCCAGAAAAAATGGACCTACATTCTAAATTAATACAATTAAAATAATTTCCTGTGGCTAACCTATTAACTGGATTTGATTGATTTTTTGTGTACAGTTAGAGAACATGATACTCTGTGCGTGGATTTATTTAATGTCGTATTGTCATCTCCACTTTGTATACAACGTGTATCAGAAATGCGTGGTCATATTTGAAGAGCTCATTCAGGGGATGCTATCGAACAACTTTTACTATGGGACCAACCCTGAAATTGCGAAAATAAAATCAGCTGATCCTTATATTTTGTCGAGCGACGTATGATTTAGTAGGGAACAGCTGATATTTTTTTCGCGATTTCAGGTTTGGTCCCATAGTAAAAGTTGTACTATGCTATGCCTTGAATAAGCTCTTCAAATATGACCACGCATTTTTGATACACGTTCAGTATCTGTTCTTTATCGCAACCACATCATTATAATTCACTATAAAACAAAATAAAAATTCGTTTTTTTTTTTATAGGATACAGGTTTTTTTTTTGTAGCGCACGCCATACAAAGGCAAATTTTTATTTTATTTCAAAGTGATTTTTAATCATGTGGTTGCGATAAGGAGCAGATACTGAACCGCTAAGCAAATTATCCGCAGTCCTTAAAAATATATCCTGTATATTATAAAGAGCACATTAATTAACAAACATTTTTTAAATTTTTATTGCTGGCAACACAATGTTTCGTTTTTATTCTTATAAACATTACATGTATTATCTGTTATACATATTATTAAATTGATATGATTTTAGCATTGTTTAGACTGATGCAGAAATTCTTCTATAACTTATTTACTTAGTCGAGAAATATTATTTTATCGACTTCAAATTTATTTGAAGAAATAGACCAGTGATTCAGTAGTTTCGCATTTATTTTAAGATAGAAAAGAACCATTCATCGTATCACACTGTCACTTAATTCTAATAACACGCAATGAAAAGCATAAAAACTTCCAAAAAATACCTTTGCAAAAGTATGCCACATCAATCTAAAAGATGCTCTCAGACTATAATACATACATACACGATATAGTACATAACAAAGCTTATATATAAACAATATAGTATGTGAAACAACTACAATACACATTAGCTTGTTGAAAATAATAGAAAACTATTGAATATCATCTACGACTTTCATTTTCATATGTTCACTGGTATTTGGAGACGAAGTCATCTTTAGAATATTTTTTTATATATACTCGTAATATAGGAATTATAAAATTGAATGATTTTTCAAAAATAATGTTTTCAAAACCGTATTTGTAATTATTAAATTGTGAGTGGACTTAACATAGAACATATGAAAAGTAATCAGGCTATGAAAAATATTAATCCGTATTTTTATTAGATTTTATATAACTTGCTTTGTTGTCTGTCTGTTCGTTTGCTACTAATCTCGTAAGTCAATTTTGAGTCAGTTCCTGGTATCCAAATAGACTGCAATATTATTTTGCATGCCAGTTTGATGCGCTTGGCATATTGTTTAAAAAATACTTACGATTTTTTTTTAAATAAAATGTTCTAATAATTACATTTCTTATTCATATTGAGATTATTAATTTATGGGTTATCCTATTAAGGATCAATAAATAATTTAACCTTTCCTAATAATACTATAAAACAGAAAACATAAAGAAAAATTCGTGGTAAATAATACTTTATGAAACAAGGTTCTCAGCCTCCAAACACCAGCTTGCTCTAATAGTTCGTCTATATACGTTCAATTAGAATAATTACTCTCTAGTATAATGCTCAACATTAACGCTAGAGTGGACCGGCACATACGTAAGGTTTTTACCACGCCTTCTCATTCACACTGGGTTCTCGAGTGTTGAGGGTTGACAGAAATAAAGTTCGATTCATAAGGCCTTTTGCTAAATAAAATATAGAAGAGACAATTAGGCGTCGTCCTAATACAACGCGATTTCGAGACCGTCGCAAATTCGGGTGAATTTTGTTCGTGCGAACCCGCGATTAAACACACTGGGGGCTGGGGGTCTACTCCCGTTCAACGAACGACAAGCAATTTACGAAATTTCGATACGATTGATACGTAACAATAAAGATAGGTACAGTCAGAAATCACTCCGCTGAACCACTACTAAGGCTAAAATCGCTTGCACCTTGCACTCAATGTTCGATGGCAGCGGTAGCTACGTGTAATGTAGCAGGATTCGTCCAAAGGATTTTGTCGACACATTTTATCGAAAGATCGTGACCGTACATAAAAAGGCACAATAAAGATAAACTAACGAAAGTAACCGACATAGCCCGAAGAATTGCCAAACTTAAGTGGCAGTGGGCGGGGCACATTGCTCGCAGAACGGATGGCCGATGGGGCAGTAAAGTTCTGGAGTGGCGACCGCGTACTGGAAGGCGCAGCGTGGGTAGGCCCCTCACAAGGTGGACCGACGACCTGGTGAAGGTCGCGGGAATCCGCTGGATGCGGAAGGCACAGGACCGGTCGTTGTGGCGATGCTTGGGGGAGGCCTATGTCCAGCAGTGGACGTCTTTCGGCTGAAATGATGATGATGATGATGAAAGATAAACTATATGGTTCATAGTCATATACGATTGACCGGAGCACAGAAAGACAAACGTCAAAACACGATCATCGCATGCGATACCGAAACGTTAGTAAATCGGAGTAGCAAATTGTGCGATGAATGGTACTATTAATCGAATATCGTCGAACGCGAGTAAATGGTATCGAATAGGTGTCCTAATTCGCGCGAACTTGTGAAGGTCGCGTAATCGCGTTGTATTAGAACAACGCTTTAAGGTGGAAGATGCGATCGGTTTTCCGTAGTTATCAAACCAGCTTCTCACAGATAGTTGACACTTTTTATTGTAAGTTAATCAAGACAAGTTGTATTGGCTAGTGTTTTAGTGCCTACTGCGCTGTTAGCTTCAATTTAAAGTGTCAATTGAAGTAGAATTGAATCTAAAAATCTGCTTAAATGGTCAACTTGTAATCCCAAACCAAACTTGTAGTCCAATTACTCAAAATAATGCGATTAAATATTTTGGTTTGGATTGTCCTACTCATACTTTAGATATTAAGCAGATTTTACCGGATAGTTTGGTGACAAAAAATCCGCAAAAATTAATTTCAGCATTGACAAAATTCGTATAGAGGCACCCTTCAAACCGGAATTCATACCCAACAAAACACTCCACACATGCTCCTACCATTCAAATCTCTATGTATAGTGGGCGTCCCGTCCCCAGCGTGAAGGAGTAGGTGACGTGACGGCCATTACCTGTCGTGGTGTTTGTCCAGCAGGTACTCCTTAAACCTCCGCAGCAGGTGCTCGGACAGCTGCGTCACCTCCGGCCACTGCTTCAGCACCATCACGCCCAGCATCACTGCTAGACTCGTTGTTAGAACGCGCACCCTGGAACATGCAACGTGGTTTTGAAGCGAAGCTTCTGTATCGTTGTTGCGCGCACGGCCGGGGAGTAAACGGAAAAAAAAACGTCACCGTTAACTTCCCCTTCCATTAGCGTAAATAGCGTGTAGCTACACTACTATCTCTTATACACATGCACAGCTCTTTGCACGCACGTTTTATCCGTGCTTGCTTAAAAGCTTGGCTTTTATCGGGCGTCCCCCGTCGCCACCTTTTTTATATATTTTTTTGCTTTCTTTGACACTCTTTGAAAGAGGAAAGAGTGGAAGCAAACTCTATGTTGGCTGAGCGTTATATCGAGCATTAAACCCTATAGAGACGTCATCACATCTGCTTTGTTTGAGATTAATTCCACTAATTTTCGACAGTTGTTTTATTTAAGTTGGGCACTGACGATGTATCCATTCGGACGTCGTTTTAATGACTACTTCCAAAAAAGCTAGATTTGTTCTAAAAATAACATACGTTTTTAACATTCACGAACAGATTTTGGAATGCGGCCACGCCATTCGGACTTTTTGATGCATTGTCAGTGGTGGTGTCGTCGTCCCTTATCAATAAAATTTCTGGTAATTAGCCTAATCGATAGTCATTACTATGCCTTTCCATAAGGCTCCTAAGTGCGAGCGAGAGCGCAATATTATCTATACCGTTTCGACGTTTAATAATAGCGACTTTCACTACGCTGGAGGTGCATTAAAAGAGCCTCCACGAGTGGCGATATTTAATTGATCGTCCGGGGTACCTTGGTCAGTCAGCCCCGCTACCAACCTGATGACTGGCTAATCTTTTTCTCACGGCATGAGCTATTATCGTTATAACTCATGTCGACACGATAGAAGAAGACTACGCTGAGTGTTGGCACTGTGCATAGATTGCCACTCATCTTTTTTTTTGTTTTCTGATGGAAATCCCCATGGATATCTTCCGTCTCAACAAGGTAGAGGGATATGTGAACATAAATAAAACATGAATCTTTTTTTTTACCAAAATATGTCGGGACTCTTACAGACAAAAACCACACGGTGACCAACCTAAGCACAAAATAGAGGAGCTCTAATAACACCTATGGACCGCACCGGTGCCCCTGTAGTGTTGCCCAGGAAAGTCTGTTGGAGAAGCTTGTGACTCACCTAGTGCGTAGGAAAGGCATGGCCACGCCGGCAACGGTGGCCACTAGTAGCAGTGCTAGTTGCAGCAACGTGAGCGCCACGTTGAGCAGCTTCACCAGTAACAACCGAGGCGGCAGCGTGCCCGCCCCACCCGCATCCCCACCCACACCCCCGGCTCCCCCACCCCCACCGCCACCCGCCATCCATTGTTCTAGTTTGCTGATCTGTAAGGGACATTTAACTCATTACTACTTTTAAACAGATTCAAAATTAAAACCGAATTAGGAGATTCTCAATTTAATGCAATTATGTTTCATCATCATCATTTCAGCCAAAAGACGTCCACTGCTCGACATAGGCCTCCCCCAAGCATCGGCACAACGACCGGTCCTGCGCTTTCCGCATCCAGCGGATTCCTGCAACCTTTACCAGGTCGTTGGTCCACTTTGTGGGGGGCCTACCCACGCTGCGCCTTCCAGAACCCGGTTGCCACTCCAGAACTTTACTGCCCCATCGGCCATCCGTTCTGTGTGTAATGTGCCCCGCCCACTGCCACTTATGTTTGGCAATTCTTCGGGTTATGTCGGTTACCTTCATTCTCCTTATAATATGTTGTAGTGTGTAACTAGTCTTACCCCGTATACTGTATTAATATGTAAGTTTAGCATAAGTTATAGCATTACATTATAGTGATTCAACCAACTTGTAGGTCTCCTTATTTGATACCAAACGCCACACATTACAATGTTAATAGTATGTTAGTTATGTTTTATGCATTGTAATTTAAAAGTATTGTCAAATATTACACACATTATGAAAAAAAATTGTATGCCAGTACTTGGTGGAACATGCATTGGTTCATAAAAATGTTTTGTAACACCTTATTGTACCATGTTTGATGCAAAGAAATAGTATTCTATTCTATCTTTTTTTGTTGTGCCAGAAGTAATTAAAGGTTTTATGATGTAATGATTGGTAACTCACTTTAGTCTGACAGAGGTCGAGCGCTTCGTGGATGTCTCGTATTCGCTCCTCGCTCTGGTACTGTACTTTCTCCTCCACATCAGTTAAAGCCTGCTTTAGGTTCTCCACCTAGAATAAACAAACAATTATTCGTATAAAACCCAGGTATACAATATTGATAGCAGCAGTGTTTGGTTCAACTGGAAGATGAACAAAACTTTAGTTTCTCTTCAGAATAAATGCCTGAATGTTACCTCATTCTGGTGCAGTTCTGTGAGATCATTGATTTGCTCCTCCAGCCGCTCAGTCTTGAAGCGTTCCTCTTGTAGCGCGGCCGACAGGAACGACACCTCTTGTGACAAGTTCTGTTAAGTATAAATTCGGATAAATAAGTACAGTAGTACACATTTTATATAGCCCATCGATGTACCTGCGCAGATGACACAATTTAAATACGCAAGTAGGTAACACAAAAACTGTTTACAGGTAAAAGTAAAATCTAATATACATCTCCAAGTCTTACAATAGATGTTTAATGGCACCCGCAAAGTATTAAAGTTGTATAAACAACTTCAAGTATTAAGAAAATCTATAGTACAGTATTAATACTTTGCGGACGCCATTAAACATCTTTTGTAAGACTAACTTTTTTAATAAGAGAAAAATTAACTTTACTAAAAATCATAGATTTCAAGTTCAATTTGAATCACATTTTACAATAAGATTTTTTTTCTGTAATTTCTGCAGGGATCCAGCAGAATACCAGCTTCAGGTATAATACCTGGCACTTGCTGAGCTGGACACCCATTTGGTACAATCCTAAGACACACATCGCACTTATTAATGCAAATGAAAAAAGGAACGAATGAATGATGTTAGTTTTGTTATGACATTACAAATATGTTGATACCTACATATATACTGTAATTCCTAAAATGTACCTAATGAAGTTATTTTTTATGCGCACCTACCGCATGTCGTCTTGTTGTGGCAATAAATAATTTTTCTTTCTTTCTTTCTTTCAAATACTGGTGTGATTGCTTCTGTTTTTTTACCCGACTGCCCCAGAAGGATGGTAATGTTTTTCGGGTGTATGTACTCAGTGGCGGTTCTAGGGGGGGGTCGTAGGGGTCATGACCCCCCCCAAAATCGTACACGTCAAATTGAAAAATCTACTAAAATAGTCAATTTTTTAAAATAAACTATTAACTTCCTGCTTAAACGTCCAAAAGTAAACAGTAAAATCAAAACTAGGTAAGTACTACCTACGTACTCAAACTACTACTCGTACGTAAAAAAATCCTAACATTATTTTATAGTTTTGTTTGTGTATTGAAGTTCAATTTACAGCATAGGTATTATTTTGCTCAAAATAAAGTATGAATGATATTTCCAGTTTAATGACAAATAATATCACATACGACGGCAGTAGCCCGCAGTACCTAGATGATTTTGTTGAATGGTTTGCGGTACTTTACATGAGACTGCTGTTGCGATCGGACACTATATCAAAGGCACAAGCGATTCAAGCTTTGAAGGTGAAAAAAAAATTCACGCTCGCTTTGCTCGCTCTTTTTCATTAACATACATTACCTACAAATCCAAAAAATACACTTAAATTTTAGTCAACTTTTCGCTCGCTTCGCTCGCTTCGTTCGCGTTTGTACCCAGCGCACGTTCGTTTCCTCTTTCTTGACGTTCATTTTGTAAGTAACTATTCTGTTACATAATAAACTAACTCCAAACTTTACCTTGTCTTTGCATAAATAAATAAAAAAATGAGAATTTTTTTGGACCTTGAAACTGTAAGTAAGCCAAGTTGACACCCCCCAAAATCTTGGGCTGGAACCGCGCCTGTATGTACTCGTATGTTTCATGTTATTTTTTCTTCTTTTGTGAATTCTGTCTTGAATGTTTTGTGTCTTGTTTTGTACCAAATAAACGTTATTTCTATCTTGTCAATTTAATATCATACCTTCAGTGCATCTATCTTCTCAGATAGCCGTTCGTAGTCCTCCCTGCGCTCGCGCAGCTCATTCAAAATTGGTTTTAACGTGAACGTTGTCTCCGAAATGTTATTTGAGCCCGGCTGTGCTGGGTACCTGGCAGAAACAATAACATATTGGACGAATAAAAAAGGCGGACGGAATCTCGCTAAACAAAAAGTGAAACACCCATAGTAAGACAAAAAGCCGCGAATACGCAACAAATCTCGTGTGACGGCAGTTATTGTCGTAGTGTCACAAATAAAATAACAATATATATCTGGTGTGTTAAAATTCTGTCGAAATTATAGTGGATTTAGAAAAAAAAAAGAAGTGCTTCAAACTTTTCTTAGCGAGATTCCGTCCGCCTTTTTTATTCATCCGAGGTGTAAAATTGATTCATTTGTTTTGGCGTAAGTTACAAGTGGTACGCGCTGTATTGCTCGGTTTAACGTAATAGCTGCTGTAATATTCCAAGTTGTAACTTTGTAAGTCTACACACTGTAATGCTCGCCTATATTGAAATTTCGCCCCTTTAAAGCGTATATTCAGTGACGAATCTAATCGTGAACTCGTGCTTCCAATTGTCAAATAGCACTGCATTTTGACAGTTGGAAGTTCGTCTCTGAATATAAGCCTAAGGCCCGTATTACAGAAGCTTCCTCAAGTACAGTTTAAACTCCAATCACCTGATCACTACTTAAGGATAGAATCGTTACTTGAGTATCGGTCATATTCCAGAACGGTAATTATAAACTTTAATTCAACAACATAACACATGAATTTGACCTGAAATATAATAGAAATCTCTACTCAAGCGTAGTCTGGACCACACTTGAGTGATTACAGATCAAATCTCTGACCAAATCCCGAAACAGGTGACAATATAAAACGAAACTAAACTCAGCTGAACTGTGATCAACAAATCTCTGCTTGAGGGACGTTCTAAAATCAAAGCTCAACTCAAAACCAGTTTTAAACAGTGATCAACGCTTGAGTATCGTTCTGGAATACGGACCTAAGAGTCCAATACGAAATTTAGCCCATTAAGATTGAAATTATTGTACTTACGGCGCCCCCTCACTTGTGACGGAGGAACTAGGCGAAGCTTCGGGCGAGTACTTGGGCGCGGGCGACGTCGCAGCACGAGGCAGTGTGGAGCCTCGGGGAGCCGCCGCCTCACCCGCCTCGGACGCGCGCGACCCTTCCGACGACGCGTTCGCTACCACGTTGTAGCAACACTCAATACATGGTGGATGGAGTTACACCACACCTCACATTCATTTCCAATAACCTACCTATCGCGGATTTGTCTTAACCCGCATTGAAACAATCAAAATCTGCTTTGACAAAGTGAATTTTGGTGACTATTGGGATGTTACTTTGATCGTGGCAAGCACACTTGGACGTATGTGTCCAATCAAAGTAAACTAGAACCGCGCTCTACTTTTCAATGTCTATGAAATGAGAAGTAAAATTTCTACACCGGCAAGCAACAAGGTCAAACATCTTTCGATATTGAAAAATAAACGAACAATTTGACGTATCGAAAAATGAACATGCGGTGAACTTTGGATCTGAAGGCTAATTCTCGTAAAAAACCGGCCAAGTGTGAGTCGGACAAAGTCCGCATTATACATAAAATTAAATCAAAATGTAATAGAACCGTTGTGTATTTGATTTTAAAAAAATCGATACGTCAAAATTGTTCATGCTAGGGCTAGTAACTGGTCTACTGGTGGACTATGATACGTGTCACCTAGTATTTAAATACACTTATCAAAAATACTTTGTCAAAAGTGGTTTGTCAAACCGGACTCTTATCATGTCAATACGGCTTTACTAGTGTTAGAAATTGGACATGAGCTCCACAGAACTTGTGTCCAATTTCTATCTCTATTAGGACAAATCGACGATAGATAGGTTATTGGGAATAGCCTTTATTCAGGCCAGGTCACAAGGGCGTTTAGGAATACAACATAGGTTCTGTGATACGTTGTCAGAACGTTGTTCTTGCTTGATTGATCTGGCTTTAACTCCTATACGTCTCAGGAGAACTAGCGATAGAAAGTCTATGGATGGGTTGCAGTTTTTAAAGAAAAATATTTGTATTTAAAAAGTGTAAAACAAATAATGAAATAAGTGGCCAAACAAAGGCCAACCCCATGTGAGTTATGGATTGTCTAATTGAGAGTTATAGAATAGTGCAAAATATAAAAATATGGCATTTTTAAGTTTGTGTGACATTGAAAATTGTACACGGAATGGTAAGAGATAAATTATATTACTTCAAGTATGTGGGAAATGAAAAATATCTTTGAAATAACGAAATCCTTATAAACAAGAACGCAAAAAATATTGAAATTCCTTACTGGAAACGTTTACCTCTTTTCTATAGTATTCAAACAATTTGTTTTATTGAATTGGCGAAACTAGTATTAAGTTAGTACGAATACATTGCAAACAATTTGGTATAAAAATAAAATCTGTGCCAATTATTGCGAGAAGCTTTACGATTTTGTGTATAAGTGAAACTAAATGATAGCAAAAAGCTTTAAAAAATTGATGTTGCAATAAAAGTCAGTATATTCAAAGATTTTTCCTCGAAAAATAGTTCAAAAAGGAAAAACAATTTTCTTAGCCGTAACAAAATCATATTTATGTAAATTTTTCAACACAACTGATTAGCTACAGCAACTTTATCCTCAAGTCACGTTTCTATTATAAAATAATAGATGTAATATTTATGTATTATACTTACAACATACGGTATTGTATATAAAACGTTTATTTACCTCGTAACTCCGCGTGTGGAGGCGCTGGCGTGCAAAAGGACACGGCATGATAAGCAACACAAATTGACAGTTGTTACATTATAGGCACGAACTAGTAAATAAATGGAGTGATCATAACACAATGAACGTTTGTCATTGTACGTCGCGTCATACGGCTTGTTTTCAATTAGTTAAGCACTTTACGTTTGTTTACTATGATAAGAATAGGACTGGCCTTGACCGTAATCGTACAAATTATACTTGGGTTAGCCTTCTCGTACTGAGGAGCGGCCCGTGCCCAGAAGTGGGACAGTAATGGACTGGTTATGTATAAGTAAATAAATCTTACTTAACGTACCTCAACTGAAGTTGGTTTGACATCTAATTGAAAGTCAAAATATTGAGTCCTTTTTTCCTTATTCTTATCTTTATCTTTTTTTAATGGATTTTTTCGATTAGATGACATATATCATTTAACACCGTTCGCCTGCAGATGATCACTCCATTAGGTTACTATTCTGTGTTATAGGCTAGATGACAAGCAGGGTTCACAGCAAATACAAATGGGTAAGTACTATGTTGTAGGTGATTTACTTATCCTTATGAGTATGTGTTTACGCTAAAGGTTTATCATGCCTATACCAGGCCCCTCAGAAAGTATTGCGAAAAAAAGTTTTTATATATGGGAGACTGGCCAGTTATAATGTTTTTCGAAAATATGATTATTTATAAGTAAAAATAAGTAAGTTCCAATTTCAAAATTTCCCTCCACATTTTTTGCGAGTTAATTCAAAGTATTGTGTCTCACTGAAATATGGATCTGCGCCGGGAACATTTTAGAGCTATGATTTTATACGATTTCAAGTGTCGCCTGAAACCGGATGAATCGTACGATAGACTTCAAATGGCATTCATGGATGAAGGCCCTTCCAAGGCAACCGTGTATCGTTGGTATAACGAATTCAAGCGCGGTCGACCAACTTTGGGGGATGACGAAAGAAGCGGTCGCCCTTTGACGGCTGTTACCGAAGAAAACGTGCTAGCAGTGAAAAATTTAATCCAAGACAATAGGCGAATTACATATCAGGAGATTCAACACATATTGAAGATTGGATCGGGAAGCGTTCACGAGATTCTACACAGCCATCTTCGCGTGAGGAGGATAGTATCACGCTGGGTGCCGCACAACCTCACCGATGCTCAGAAGCAGGCCCGGGTGGAATGGTGCCGTGATATGCTTAACAAATTTGAAGCAGGCTCGTCTCGGCGTGTTTACGACATCGTTACAGGTGATGAGTCCTGGATTTATCAATACGACCCAGAAACCAAGCGCCACTCGACTGTTTGGGTGTTTCAAAATGAGCCAACGCCTACCAAAGTGAAGCGATCTAGAAGCGGGGGTAAGATTTTGATCGCTAGCTTTTTTAATTTGACTGGCCACTTGGTATCAATTCCCTTACGGGATCAAAGAAGCATTAATGCCGAATGGTATACTACCAAATGTTTGCCAGAAGTTTTCTCTGTTATAAGCAACAAGCGACCAAACACAGGGCTCCGCGGGCTACTGCTCCACCACGACAATGCACCTGCGCACACCGCACTCAAAACGAGGGACTTCCTGGACAGCACGCCAGTCAAACTCCTGGGTCACCCTCCTTACAGCCCTGATCTAGCACCGTGTGACTTCTTTTTATTCCCAAAAATAAAAAATCAGCTCAAAGGGATACAATTTTCGTCGCCGGAAGATGCGCTGGCTGCGTTCGAGCAGGCTGTAAACGAGGTGTCTGCGGCGGACTGGAAAAAGTGTTTTGAAAACTGGTTTAGGCGCATGAATCTTTGTATAGAGGCTGGTGGAAAGTACTTTGAAAAGATTTGATAAAAATATATGTACGTATAGAACAATTTTTTTTAGTTTCGCAAAACTTTCTGAGTGTCCCACGTATGTATTGTATAGTATAATGATAAGTTTTAATTAATTTAAGGATTTATGAAAAAAGTATTTAAATATTATCAAATCATAACAATGGGGTAGGCATAGAATATTGTACATTCACATAGGATTTAACATTCACGGGAACGAAGTTTGGAGCTAAAAAAATATGTAATGTTTTCATAATTAAGTTACGGATATAATACCATACTACGAACTTTATGTCCTTTTCCATATAACAAGATTACATTTGAATAGATGAATTAGGCAATATTTTGTAGGCACATAACTTAAAACGCGACATGTATTGTATGAGGAACACAAATCTTAGTTCACAGAATTACGTCATTGTGTTGCGCTGACGCAATATTTCACACACAGATACTATAAAAAAAAACTATTTACATTTCCTGCGGCATTTCTTGCACTTATTGAACAGCATCACATCACGACTGCCCCGCACTGTCTCACTGACTACACTGACCGGACTATTGTTTTAAACTAAGATTACAGACGATAGCGATACCCGACGAACTGTTTAGCGATAGTGTGTGATAAAGGATAATTTGTTTCACGTGTTGAGTTTTATGTGAAGACTGAATGTGGGTTTTCATACACCAGATTATTACTAAAAGGTTTATAGGATTGCATTACTCAAAGCTTGAAACAAGTATGATTAAGGTATGTATCATAAGTTGAATTTTTATGGTTTGCAAACAATAAAGTATACTTTATCTATCTTTGTATAATATTTAGCTTCAGATTCCTCAGTCTGGTTAAATCAAATATTTAATAACTCATTCATGATTCATAAATCTGTATCTTTTTAGGAAGATAAATATGTCAGTAAATCACAACACGATAGGGATCACGCTTTATTTATAAATACATAGATAAAACATACAAAATATAGCTCACGATTATTTTACGCTATCAACAGCAACTTATCACTTTATAACACACAAAAAACTAGAATATTTTATTTTTAAATGCTTAACAGCAACTTATCACTTTATAACACACCAAAAACTAGAATTTTTTATTTTTAAATGCTAAACAGCAACTTATCATTTTATAACACACAAAAAACTAGAATATTTTATTTTTAAATGCTAGTTATAGGGTCTTTAAGTAACAGATTTCACTTATTCACGCAAAAAATAGGCACAATTATATTTCACTTTTTAAATATTACTTAGTCTGCAAATTTCCAAAATACGCGTGAGAAAAGTCCAAACAAGTAATGCCTAACCGACGGTGTGTTTACCGCGTGACGGATCATACAGTCTTTATCTTAGAGTGACCGTGAATATAATAACATATTATGAAAACATACAGGTATGTCAACATATTACCGTAAAGTCTATGATGGACATGTTTTGATTTGTTTTAAAATTTAAATATTTGTTTGAATGAAAAGATTTGAACGAGGCTGGTGGTTTGTTTACTTTTATGGTAGCCTTCTTGTATTGTGTTTAATATTCATTTTGTATTTTACTTTATTTTGATGTAGCCTTGTAATTATTATGTAAGATAATGGTGAAATAAAATATAAAAAGTTATACATGCTGAAATTTTAATCGCTTCTTTCCCGAAAAAGGGGTCATTTTACTCATCATTATAAACAACTTTTACTATGGCATCAAACCTAAAATCGCGAAAAAAATATCAGTTGGTCCCTACGTCCCTACATTTGTGTTAACTTAAATCGATAAAATGTAGGGACCACCAGATTTTTTTTCCCGATGACAGGGTTGGTCCCATGGTACAAGTTGTTCATAATGATGAGTACAATGGCCCCTTTTCGGGGAAGAAGCGATTAAAATTTTAGCATGTACCAATTTTTTTTTTTTTTACTTGTCTATAGAAATTAAGATCAAGTCCTACATATTTTGCGGGAAGAGGCGTCACAATAGATCTTATCAGGTCGCAGTGGCTTAGGGGCGTTCAAGACCCCTACCTCTTTCCTCAAATAATAATACATATTTTGCAGTTCACAGCAAAACTAAACTAAGGTAAGGTACAAGTTATCTAATATTTCATTCGTGCAACTAACGAGAGACTAAATAATCGACGGATGTGCATCTAGGGATCTCTACATACTTCCTACGTAGGTATATAATTATTAATTACTATGTGCGACATAATTACACAGGTACATACGTAACTAGTAACGTACGTACGTGTAGTGTACATACATAGGTTACGTAATTACAGCAAACATCCGCACTTGGTAATTATCTAAATTGTTCAGTCAATGGTAAAACAATTAAGGATCGTAATACAAAAGTTTTGACGCTTGATAAAACCGTGTCTAACATTATAACAAAACAAGTTTAACCGGATTACCTCGCGTATATTATTTAAATTAGTTTTCCTGACGTTTCGAAAGCTTTGCAGCACTCGTGGTCGCAGTTCTAAAAATAATCAAATCCCAAACAGCACGCTACATTTTAAAAGACAGTGACATTGTGAGTGATTACTGCGTGCATCGAAACGATTTTATTTATTGAAAATTGTACGGTAGATTAAAAGATTTTTTAGAAATATCTGTAAAGACGCTTCTTCGATCTTTGTGTTCCTGCGACCACGAATGCTGCAAAGCTTTCGAAACGTCAGGAAAACCAATTTAAATAATATACGCGATGCAATCCGGTTAAGGTGAATGCTACAGGGTAGCCCGCGAAATTCATTTTTTTTGCCGTTTTTTGCAAATTGTAGCTTTATTTCGCGTTGTATATCGGTCAAAATATGATTGGCGGAAATAATAACAATATATCTACTGAATAATACTCATAAAAAATATTAACCTAGCTCTATTAGCTGTACTAGCTCGATAATATTAATTTACGATCAAATTATCGATTTTCGAGCTTATAGAGTTAGGTTAATATTTTTTATGAGTATTATTCCTTAGATATATTGTTACTATTTCCGCCAATCATATTTTGATGGTTATACAACGCGAAATAAAGCTACAATTAGCAAATAACGCCAAAAAAATTGAATTTCGCGGGCTACCCTGTAGCATTCACCTTAAACTTGTTTTATCATGTGTAGTGATCGCGAAAACCTAAGAAATTATTACTGTGTCTAACGTCAAACTTTATACATAAAAAGACATTTAAACCCTGTTTAGTAAAAACAACTGCTAAACACGATTTTTGTTAAAATAGCAAGAAGTTATTTATATACCACACCAATGACTCTTAAATGAACTATGTGAGAAAGGATTAAGTTTTGACGAAAATGAAGTAGGTTATTTACTGAGTTAACTATTATTTTATATAGTACTTCTAAAACATGATGTAATGAAGTTAAATACAAATGGTTTACTCTTATATACACATTATATACTCACAAGGACCCGTGTTCTCTGTGAGACAAAATACATGAATATTATATAAACGTATATGTTTCATTTTGTATCAACTAATACTGGCATAGTGAAATATTTACTGACTGTTTCGTGAAATGGAAACTGATTTTAACCAATGATTTGAAATGAAAAAAAATATGAGTGCAAAATTATCTTAGTAGAGAATAATAATAACCTATTTTTAATAACATTTATAGCTATATCATTACTAAACTGCTATTTATATTGAAGATGTAAAACAAAATGAAAAATGCAAGTTTATCGATTAAATGTTCTTTCTGATTTGAAAAATGTCTGAATGGTAACTAAAAAGACTGGAAATCAACTAAAAAAATAAGCAAACAACAGAAGCTATACTGACTACATTTAAAGGCATTATTTAAAAAATAAGAAATAAGTAGAAATTGTAAAAAGTACCGGAAGGATGTAACGGAAATAAAAAGTTCATCAGGAAAAGAAAAATATGCAAAGACAAACTCATTATTATCG
Organism: Asteroscopus sphinx; assembly: GCA_949699075.1. Taxonomy (NCBI): domain Eukaryota; kingdom Metazoa; phylum Arthropoda; class Insecta; order Lepidoptera; family Noctuidae; genus Asteroscopus; species Asteroscopus sphinx. The sequence goes on from OX453028.1 coordinate 9,172,055, forward strand.
AAAAAGTTTCAATGGTTATTTTATTTTTGTGTAGTCTTTTATACTTATATTTTGTACTTATGAGTCTCGAACTCATATGTAGGTAAACTTATTATATTTGATGTGTATCTACGGCTACGTGCACTATATGTAGTCTATGTAGTACAGTGATGTGATGACTACAAATCAGGTGTTAGAGCACACATCTACGATAGGCGGTGGTAACACTGGCAGCTGGCAGTTGCCAGTGGCAGCTGGCAGTTCTGTTGCCACTTGCCAGTGTCATGTATGGCCGCCGTCACAACCGTAATCTGGAGTTTTACTCTATCGCTAAATTTAATCATCGATATGATTTGTTTGAAACAAATTCCGTCAATTTCCGACTAGACACGCGAGTGTGACATTGCGCGAGCTTTTCCTAGTTATCTTTTTTTTATAGTATAGGATGGCGAAACGAGCTAAAGTTAACTTTGCCCATAACAACTGCAATACCACCTAGGCTGTTGCCTAAATGGTATCGCAAGTCGGTTCGCCAAACTGAGACATGAAAATGGAAAGTCTCATGTGATTGTAATTTCACCGGCACCCGTACCCTTCAGACCGAAACACAGCAATGCAAGCAATAGAACATATTATTATTTCTATACAAATCAATAGAACAGTTTCGTAATCGGACAGCCCGTAATTCATTCCTATAGGGTTTACCGCTCGTTAAATCGAATAGATCATTTACTGTGTAGCAATAAGTTTTTGATTCCTCTGAACTGATTTACGACGTATAATTTTCCTCAAACACTGGGTCTTTTTTCCTTGTGGTCCAAAGGCCAATCTGCGCGTCAAACTTTGATAGCACCACGGAATAAAGAAAACAAGTAGAAGTGACATACAGCTACCGCACACGTGGCATAATTAAAGTGCAGATGCGCAACATTAACTTAATCGCGCTTAGTTTCCCAGTGCGACACTATGATGTCTCGAATGCTTACTTAGAATACTAGATTATACCTTATTGTGTAATTTTAACGAGTAAAAATTATAGCAGGACAAAACATTTTTCTCATAGAGGTGTATATAAATTTCAATAAACAATTTGAATTTTAACAACTTGTATTTAGATTTTATTTAAAAAAAAAATATTATATAATTTCTAATTTTATTTGAATTTTAAATAGACCCAATCACATCATTGTTTTTTTGTGTATTTTGATATACTATTACAATTGTCAATGTGTTATTTTGGTGACACTTTTTCCCGTACCAAGTAATCGTAAAGGCACTTCCATTGTTTTCTTTATTCCGTGGATAGCACGATTCAGGATTTGTGACGCCATCCCATACGTCAGTAGCATGTAGCGCGATAGATGTCGCTACACTATTTTATCTACAAAAGTAATGCTAAAAGTATAAGTAATATCTATGATTCCCCTAAATACCCTGGAAACACTTTACAGCGGTCATTAAGTTTGTCCAAAAAGCTTAAGAGTAAAACTCCTGAATACGTATTGATATAAGTATTAATCAGTAACAAGTCAAACAGTAGTGTAATATACAGACCGGCGAGCTGTGCGATGTTGTCGGCGGACCCGAAGCGGTTGGAGCGAGAGAACAGATGCGCGAACTCCCGCGGCGCCGCCATCACGCTGCCGCCCAGACCCGTGATGCCGTCGCGGATGTTGCCGCCCACATTCCTGGAGGGTACGAGGAAATTATAGGGCATTTGACAAATACTCATTTTTTAAAAACATATTATTTTGAAGAAATAATAGACGATTTAACATAAAATTAATAAAATCAACGACAACATTGAAGATATACACGCTTTTAAAATTTTTGGAGGGGACATTTTCTGTCCTTGTCGTGCGAAACGGACATTGTACAACACAATATCTAATAGTACTAACGTACAGAACGGCCACTCACCGGCCCCCGCCAATTCAAGATTCCTCGCCTGCGTCCCGCACGCGCCCCCAGTTTGACGGCACTTGGACTGCACGATTGCAATGGGCGTCAATCGCCAGTCGCTATACAAGCACACCATCTCTGAGAACTATGGGACGCGCTTGGAATCCAATCGGCATTACGAGCGGCAACGGCAAGCATCCCTAACCTACACGTGTGTGCGTTCGTATACAGACGTAATCTTGTGTATGTAGCTGGTGCTAGCATTTATATTGTATTGAGTGTCCGAGGTATGATTGTACTGAGTTGTGTATGTTGTGGTGTGGTTACAATAGTATATTATAACTTTGATATTATAAATAAATAAATATTTGAGCCATTTTACACAGCACTATCTAGTCCCAAACGAAGCAGAGCTTGTACTGTGGGTACTAGACAATGGATATAATACTTATATACGAATTTTTGTAAAAATATTCCTATAATACATAAGAAACACCCAGACCAACACAAATACATATGTTCATCACATAAACATTTGTGTCCTGTGGGAATCGAACCCACTAGACCACAGACGTCGTCGTCTATTAAAAATATTTCATTATTTATTTATTATTTTAGCGCCCTTATTTCATAAGCAGTAAGGGCGGTTTTATAATTCAAGTGTTACCACAAACGTGCAGTCGACTGTACGTAAAAAAGTAGTCGATTTTGCAACCAAATCAGTAGTGCGCATGCGCGGTAATGGCGGCAAGACTGATAGGTAGTTTATCTGAGCGGCACGATGGCGAGAACTGCATGTTCTCGCTGTCTCAGTCGTTCGTTAATGTTCGATGCATCCTATGTCCTGCTCACACTTATTACGCGACTGTACCTGCGCAGCCCTTCGCAAAGCTTGGTTTCACAGGGACTAAGTTAAATTACGCGTACTGTAGTAAGTTTTCATTCATAACTCACTTTTGCAAATTTAAAAAGTGTTTTTGTTGCTGACGGTACCAGATATTCGAGTAACCATTATAATATTGGCTATCCTTTAAAATATAATCTTGTTCTTTAGTTAACCAGCCAGTGTTTTAGTAAATACATTTTAAGAACAACATAATAATTATATTATAATACTAGCTTTTACCCGCGGCTCCGCTCGCGTTAAATTCTGCTAACCCACGTCAGTCCAGTCCAGTCCAGTCCAGTCCACTGTCCCACTGTCCCACCGCCCCACTGTCCCGCTGTCCCACTGTCCCGCTGTCCCACTGCCCCACTGCTCCACTGCCCCACTGTCCCACTGCCCCACTGTCCCACTGCCCCACTGTCCCACTGCACCACTGCCCCACTGCCCCACATCCCCACTGTCCCACTGCCCCACTGTCCCACTGCCCCACTTCCTCACTGCCCCAACTGCCCCACTGCCCCAACTGCCCCATTGACCCACTGCCACACTGCCGCACCCTCCCACTGCCCCACTACCCACCGTCCAACCGTCCCACCGCCCCACTGCCCCATTGCCCCACTGCCCCAAAGTCCAACGGCCCCACTGTCCCACTGGCCCACTGTCCCACTGCCGCACCCTCCCACTGCCCCAACTGCCCCATTGACCCACTGCCACACTGCCGCACCCTCCCACTGCCCCACTACCCACCGTCCAACCGTCCCACTGCCCCATTGCCCCACTGCCCCAAAGTCCAACGGCCCCACTGTCCCACTGTCCCACTGCCACACTGCCGCACCCTCCCACTGCCCCACTACCCACCGTCCCACCGCCCCACTGCCCCATTGCCCCACTGCCCCAAAGTCCAACGGCCCCACTGTCCCTCTGGCCCACTGTACCACTGTCCCTCGGTCCCACTGCCCCACTGACCCACCGTCCCACTGCCCCACTGTCCCTCTGCCCCACTGCCCCACCGTCCCACCGTCACAATGCCCCAATGTCCCACTGCCCCACTGTCCCACTGCCCCATTGTCCCACTGTCCCACTGCCCCACAATCCCTCTGCCCCACTGTCCCTCTGCCCCACTGCCCCACTGTCCCACTGTCTCACTATCTCACTATATCACTATCGTCCCGTCCCATGTCCCATGTCCTGTCACATTTCCCATCCTATGTCCAGTCCTATGTCTTGTCCCATGTGCAGTCACACTGTCCTGTCCCATGTCCCGTCCCACTGTCCTGTCCCATGTCCCGTCTCATGTCCCGTCCCATTTCCCGTCCCATGTTCCGTCCCCTGTCCCGTCCCCTGTCCCGTCCCCAGTCCCGTCCCCTGTCCCGTCCCCAGTCCCATCCCCTGTCCACTCCACTCCACTCCATCGTACATTACTATCCGCTCGTGCAAATGCATAGAAGCTTCGATCTGTCGGGTGAGTACGCAACCCACGAATTAATTTTTTTCTTTTTTTCTTTCTTTCTTTCTTTCTCAAAACCCATACCAGTTTTTAAGTCAGATCAGCAGCTTTCAAACAAAAAAAAAATCATCAAAATCGGTCCAGTAGTTTAAGCGTGATGCTGGAACAAACAAACAAACAAACAAACGCTAGACGTTTACAATTTTATAATAGTTAAGATACCTGAAATTTATAAAATGCACTCACTTCAACCCTTGTCCCATATCTCGTAGCACTTCGCGAGGTTGTCTGTGAGCCTGCCCGCTCGTGCCGTGTTGCTGGGAAGCAAAAAACTTTACACTAAAGTTAAAATCTATAATTGCTTAAACTATTAGCTTTATGACAAAAAAATCTAACAAAAAAGGAAAATGGGTAAGGTATCATACAGGTCGGCTGTATTACAACTTTTTAAGAGGCTGACAACATCTAAAAAATCAGATCTCTGCGGTCACTGTCGTTTTGTACAGAACTAAAAGAGAGGCAACGAGACACAGAAATATATAGAATGGCCACGTGGGCAGGGCGCGCGTGGCAGCACCATGCACCATAGTGCAGGATATTTCAAAGCCTTTCTCAGCACGCCTTATGACTTGTTTCTATAAATAATGTAACAAAAACCCGCTGTTTCTAACTGCAGAAACAAACACAAACAAGCTGTAAAGTACATTTGATTAAAATTTATTTTTAAAAAATAATGACGTCAAAATGTAAGGCGTAGTTTGTTCGGAAAGTTGTCACGCATGGATCGCAAGTAAAATTGTGATAACAACCATTCTATCTATTTCTGTGCAACGAGAGGAGGGACGTCGGGTGCACCGCTCAACTTGAATGTTGTGGCGCAACTTGGGAGAGGCCTATGTCCAGCAGTGGACTGGGACAGGCTGAGTTGATGATAGAAAAGGTTCAAAAAAATTAAAATTATGATTTAAGTGTTACTCACCTCCCAATTCTTGATACGTTTGTTATAACCTTCTAGTTTTTTCTGCAGCTGCGCAATGCATAACGCACTCTTCTGATTCTTTTTCTCAAACACTGCTTTTATACGCTGAAGTTGCTGTTTATCTGCGTTCGCTGCTAGCTTCAGGTACTCGTTCACGTTGTCTGAAAAATTAAACATTAATTAAAATGATAAAATAATAAATTATGAAATTTGGTCGTTTATTTGTGTGTCTAATACAAAGAAATTTGTATACTGTCTAATATTCAGTAAGTACCAAGACAATGTTCGATGCTTCGTGTGACTTTTATCGCGTTGACGAAAGGTTCAAATTAAAAAAAAAAAAAAAAAAAAAAAAAAAAACATGATAAGATGCTTGACGTTTTTAACCGACGAAAAAAAGGAGGAGGTTCTCAATTCGACGCGTATATTTTTTTTTTTTTTTTTTTTTTTTTTTTTTTTTTTTTTTTATGTATGACCACGCATAACTTTTTACAGAGTGGTCCGATTTTGATGATTCTTTTTTTATTGGATAGGGTATATCTTGAAGTTGGTCCCATTTGAATTTCAAAATCAAAATCCACCCCTAAGGGTAGTAAAACAGGGGATGAGTGTTTGTTCACCCACTGAATTCTTACCTGTTAACCGATTCTGTTGAAACTTGACATACATAAATATAGTTCTAGACACTACGACATAATGGAGACCTGGATTTAGAGTTTAACCACAAAAAAATGAAAAATAAAACTTTTTAACAAAAAATTGAACCGACGAAAACAGAAACTGAAAAGCGAAAAATAACTAATTATGAGTCGGCGCCAAACAACCAATCAACGAAGATCATTAAATTACTTTAAATAAATAATAAAAACAACGTCACATCAAATACAACGTGAGATTTTCAACGATAAACAATAACTTTCCAAAAATGCGTTCTCCGCTCGGCCACTTCCAACTTACACGCACTATGCTTGTTAAAAGTTCGTTTGGCGCCGACTCATAATTAGTTATTTTTCGCTTTTCAGTTTCTGTTTTCGTCGGTTCAATTTTTTGTTAAAAAGTTTTATTCCTTGTTCTAGTGACGTGACGCTAGACATAGTGTTGTGATGGTAGGTAGATATTTGCCAGGTATGGTAGGAGACGACCTAGGAGAGGACGTCTATATAGAGCTATATATTCTTCTTGTCGATATGAGCAATACAATAATAGTTCATGCCGAGGAAACTTTTGTAGTGGAATTTGAGTGTCAGGGTACGCCAAACAATCATTTAAATTGCATCGCATGTAAAAGCTCGACCTATTATAAGTAATCCTACTAATATAATAAACGTGAAAGTTTGACTGCCTCGTTGGTCTAGTGGTCGCAAGCGCGACTGCTGAGCGTGGGGTCCTGGGTTCGATTCCCGGGTCGGGCAAAGTGTTATTAGGTTTTTTCATTAGGAAATTCTCAGTAGCAGCCCGGAGTATGGATTTGTGCCCAGTTAATGGCAATAGGCTCGCCCCCTATTACATGGGACTATAACATAACTGGCGAAATGTGGGTGTACTATACACCTCTGCCTACCCCTTCGGGGAAATACAGGCGTGATGTTATGTTATGTTGTTACGTGAAAGTATGTGAGGATGTGAGGATGTATGGATGTGTGGATGTTTGATACTCTTTCACGCAAAAACTACTGTATGGATTTAAATGAAATTTGGCATACAGATAGAACATAACCCGTATTAACATATAGGCTTTTCATCCCGGGAAGATGAACAGTTCCCATTCATGCGACATTCACGCAGGTTATAAATAATTAAAGAACTCACCATCGCGTATAGTCTGTTCCAGTCGTATGAGATCCTTGGTGCGCTCGATCTTGCTGTTGAGATGCGCGATGGCTGCCATCGCCTTCGATGACGTCACATTCGCTCCATCGCTCTCGTCTTCAAGTATAATGTACATTACGTTGTTTTATTTGTTAAAGCTCAAGTCATAAAACATCTAGAAATTAGAAAACTCCTAAGGCTTGATTTCACCAACGATAATGATCTGGTTAAACGACCGTTTGCCCACAATTCCAGTACATTTTTCAAGTAATCGGCCGATTAATCAGAGAATTTACGTTGACGAACACATTATAAGACACTTAGATGATCTTACAAACAAAATTTATTTTATTGATTAATTGATTTTCTTTTCAACACAAACAAGTCACTATGCTAGCTGATTTTCATCATTTTATATATTGCTAAGTTTTAAGTCCTACGATGTCAAAACTACATGTAATCATTTATAATAATATTACGTAGTGTAAATGTGAGCTTATTATGTGTGGACACCAGTCACAGCAACGATAAATACTGGAATAGGTAGCATAATCGTCACGCTTCTAATAAAGTCATAGGTCATGTCAGTATCAAGTAGCAATTATGATATTGGACGATAATATAGTTATAATTAATACAAAAGCATTTGATCGGCTTTTCTTGTTTATAACAATGGTGTTGATTCTTTTGTTCACGAACTAAACATATTTTAAACTATCGCTCTCTTTTACTAATAGTAGATACAAGAAAGGGATGGCAATAATTTTACAATTTTAAATTTCCATACAAGTTTAGTCGTTGTCTCGGAACGGGGCCACTAAAAATACGAAGCAATGGAACACGTAAACTGATTTGACAGCACTAAAATTGTTGCCATCCCTTTCTTACATCTACTATTAGTAAAAGAGAGCGATAGTTTAAAATATGTTTAGTTTGTGAACAAGAGAATCGACACCAATAACGCCGGGTCCGCCAACCCGCACTAGGCCAGCGTGGTGGACTAAGGCCTTAGCCTTCTCATACTGAGAAGAGGCCCGTGCTCAGCAGTGGGACAGTAATGGGCTGATTATGTAGTGAGGTTTTTAAGTACACACTTACATAAATTTGGTGTTTTTAGGTAAAAATGTTTATCATTATAAAGGCTGAATGCGCATTGTTTTATCAAAACTTTGAAAATAGAACAAAACCGCGCGCAGACGAATTGGCGCGAATGCGTGAATGAAAATTAGTGAATTAATTTGTGTATTGTTTTCTCGAAAATGAGAGAAAAGTACTATACAAGTCTCGAAATAGCAATTAACGGCCTCGTTTAGTTAAAAAGGAGACGGCTGGCGCCTCGTCCTTTTAAAATCACTTCGGAAGTACGCGGCTTCGCCTCGTCCTTCCAATATTACTCGGCCGTCAATAGCTTTATTTCAGGCCTCGACAATAATGTACTATTAATATTCTATTCTATTTTTTATCAAGGACGTTTTAGTTTTCCATGTAACCTGATTATAGTACAATGATAGTTTCACTTCAACATTTTACTTATATTTCCCTGTATATCACTTATTTATCAACAACACAGTATATTCATCACTGTTTATTAATATAACTGATCTAATTCACTGTAATCACTGTCTATTGTAGTTATACATGAGTTTACTGTGGTTTAGTCCAAGTCTAAATCTATACTAAAATTAAAAGTTCATAAAACCCGTTACTTTTTAATACTGCTAGTTATCATGAGGAAAACGGCTTTAATATAAATTGTTTACATATTAATTAAGTTCATAAATGAATGTACCTATCATAATTTAATCCCTAACGAGAGTACAGTACCTCTGTTATGAGATCTGGTTATGAGTTTTACAAAATTTAATATTAAAATCTACACTCTGTTTTTTATTACTTGTCTTATTTAGTAAACAATCTTGGCATGTCTTTTGAATGCAATTCGTCAATAATCATTATTAAAAGACATTATGTTAACAATTTCACACTCTACTTATAATTTTTTAACACAATTACATGTGCAGAACTAGTAATTATATTTTATCAATAGTTATTTGTATAAAGAGACATGAGATGATTTACTAAATAAGACAAAAGAGAAAAAACAGACTTTACTGTCGCTGTCGACTATAGAAAAATATTCTCGCTCTTATTGGCTTTGACATTGACAGTGACATTGCCCGAGCCAATTAGAGCGCGAATAATTTCCTATAGTCGATAGCGACATTAGATTTTACATTTTGTAAAACTCACAATAGAGCAATGATATTTAAAAGTATAGATATGCCATACCCTAACGAAACGAACGAAAAATATGTTCCGTACGCAGCTTCAGCACAATACACATAAACTAGTAGGTACAGTCGACTGCATGACAGTGGTAACACTTCAATTCGAAAACCGCCCTTACTGCTTACGAAATAAAGATGGTGCTAATGTCAAAGTGTTACCACCGACGTGCGGTCGACCTTACAAAGTAAGTTGGTTACGTTAAGTTACTTTCACGTCATAATTAGAACACTCTCTTTTTTGTCACTGGTCACGTTCTACGGCTTATTTGACATGGATTAATAGAAAAATCGTCCTAATTAAGAAGTTTTCGAGTCTTCAGTTGCGAGTGCAAGTAACATATCTGTACTGTTAAAAATCATTGTAGAATAGAGGTAAAGTACGCGCAATTTAGCTTGGCCGGAGTGAAGTTGGCACAAAACCGTCGCAGTAATCATTTTATGGGTGTCAGTTGAAGACGGGAGGCGGGGAAACATGCGCAGTAACAAGCTTCTAGACGTCGATTAGCCAAACACCCCCGGTCACCACGCATATGCAGTAGCACTGCATATCATACGCCCCGCCGCCAATCAGGACGTCAGTCCGTCAGCGGGCGGCACCAATCATAACACGCCGTCCACCCCCCGGTCCCCGCCAACATTTTACGACTGTGTTCTGATGCAAAACCCTGTTTATGCGGCGTCTTGAGGCTTACTGGTCTGTGGCAGTAACCAACTTCACTCCAGCCAAGTTAGATTGCGCGTGCTGTACCAGTATTTACCTTGATTTGAATAGTCACCATCCTGACCTGAAACATAAAAAAACATTTGTTAGGAAGGTCTGGTGGAAATTATTTGAACCTTCGAGTGTTGCAAGTTGCAAGGTTGTATGTAATACAGTCAAACCTGGGTAAGTGAGAGCTGGATAAACGAGAAAACTCTACAAGTGAGAGTAATTGCCAGGTTCCGTCATTTTAAGCCTCGAAAACCTCTACAAGCGAGAAACAGAAACCTCTATATAAGAGAGTCGGTTTTCACGTCTGAACCTATAACTGAGACTGCCATGCCCTATACCTCTATAAGTGAGAGTTGAGCGTATATTTTATCTGTTATGACACTTTCTAAATTTCGCGGAACTGACGCAAATATGGTTCGCCTAGCTAACAAAAATAAAACAACAAATCGAGCGTCTTTGTGTCCCACCCAGATCATTGTTTTTGCACCACATTCTTTTAGAATGGCCAAATGTGCATCTGCACTGACCTTTTTGTCAAACTTATTACAGTTGAAATGTATCAATTGCAAAGAAAGTGTCTACAGCTATTTAGTTATCTCTGTAAGTGAGAAAAACCGCTCCTGCACCTCTATAAGTGAGAAACTTGGTTAAGTGAAAAACCTCCATGAGTGAGAAAAATATTCCGATCCCTTGAACTCTCGCTCATCCAGGTTTGACTGTATGAAATTTTGATACCCTCTCTCTCAGGCACCGCGATTTCGTGCGGTAAAATTACTGAGGTGCCTGAGGGCACCGCTGCCTATGCGCCGTTCAATAGAATTTGAACCATCACAAATAAAAAATACGAGTCTAAAAAGACTTTGTTTCACTGGGACGTTTTCAACCCGGCGGTGCTTGAGGGTAATAACGATGGTGGACAACCAAAACATGCCACACAGATTCATACAACCTAAATTACAAGTTGCAATTCTGATATTACTGCATTTTTTTCCAATCCTTTGCAGGACTTGACCACATCTGAACCATTTTGGATAGCTTATAAAATGAGGATTAAATTTCCGTAATTTGTACGCCAAATGTCATACATTTTTTTCTAGTTTTCCGCAATGTAAAGGGTACTTAGATAATTTTGTTTTATAACTTGTGATTTATGACCATTTATTTCCGAGGCTATGAAAAATTTGGCCATGAATTTTTCTACGATAGGAATTGCTCATACATAAGCTTTCAGGAAAGTGTCAATCGAGTACCCAGAGTAAGATAGATATTTCACAATTAGCATTTTTCCGTCCGAAGACGGAAAATGTAAAAAAAACTTAAGACTGCTATAACTCGAAAATAAATGACTGGCGCCCCCTGGTTCACGGGATCATTTTTGTTACAAATGAGCTCTAGTATAACCACTTTCATGGAAAAGGTCGAAATACAAATCACACCTGAGAGTGCTCCATACAGTTCTCGATGGTGTGTAGTCCACCAACCCGCACTAGGCCAGCATGGGGGACTAAGGCCTTAACCTTCTCATACTGAGAAGAGGCCCGTGCCCAGCAGTGGGACAGTAATGGACTGATTATGTATATGCATTTATACAAATCACCCTGAAAATTAGTTACCTCTATATGCGGGCGATCCATACTCGTCAGCCGAAGAGAGTGCATACGACACGTTGGGGCTGTACACCGCGCCACTATAGTCACCTGGCGTTATCAGACCCGGCAGGATCTTCTTCTGTGGCGAGTCTTCCAGGCTGTCAAGAGAAAGCAATACAAAATTAGAAAAACAGCTTCAACTATTAGTATCGAGCAACGACCATACAGCCCACAGACGCCTCATAACAGGCGACCGATCTCTGCAACACATCTATGAAATTTCACTAATGTAGGTCGCCAGGTCGACACTATTCGCCACTTGAAATCTACAAATCAGTTTCGACCACTTACATGAGCCGACAAAACTGCCGCGTTAGTGATTAGCCAATAGCCGCCTTGGTAGGGCCAATCGGATTGCAGTACCCCGCCTCAGCTAGTGGCAGAATTTATTGTACGCATTTTATTTAACTTTCGTTTCGGAGAACGAAAGTAACCGACATAGCCCGAATAATTGCCAAACTTAAGTGGCAGTGGCGGGGCACATTGCTCGCAGAACGGATGGCCGATGGGGCAGTAAAGTTCTGGAGAGGCGACCGCGTACTGGAAGGTGCAGCGTGGGTAGGCCCCCCACAAGGTGGACCGACGACCTGGCGAAGGTCGCGGGAATCCGCTGGATGCGAAGGCACAGGACCGGTCGTTGTGGCGATGCTTGGGGGAGGCCTATGTCCAGCAGAGGACGTCTTTCGGCTGAAATGATGATGATGATGATGATTTTATTTAACACTAGCTTTTACCCGCGGCTCCGCTCGCGTTAAATTCTGCCAACCCACGTCAGTCCAGTCCAGTCCAGTCCCACTGTCCCACTGTCTCACAGTCGTCCCACTGTCCCACTTTCCCACTGTCCCGCTGTCCCACTGTCCCACTATATCACTATCGTCCCATGTCCCATGTCCTGTCCCACTGTCTCACTATCTCACTATATCACTATCATCCCGTCCCATGTCCCATCCTATGTCCAGTCCTATATCTCGTCCCATGTCCCATCCCCTGTCCCGTCCCCTGTCCCGTCCGCAGTCCCGTCCCCTGTCCCGTCCCCAGTTCCATTTCCTGTCCACTCCACTCCACTCCATCGTACATTACTATCCGCTCGTGCAAATGCATAGAGGCTTCGATCTGTCGGGTGAGTACGCAACCCACGAATTAATTTTTTTCTTTTTTTCTTTCTCAAAACCCATATCAGTTTTTAAGTCAGATCATCAGCTTTCAAACAAAAAAAAAACATCAAAATCGGTCCAGTAGTTTTAGCGTGATGCTGGAACAAACAAACAAACAGACGTTTACAATTTTATAATAGTTAAGATTAGGCGTCTATTGGACTGTATTGTCGTTGGTATCGAGGGAAATTTGGTGATGTTCTGACTTTTCGAGTTCATGTGCAGATCAACAGTATCAGTATATAGTATCACTTGCTTTAACGGTGAAGGAAAACATTGTGTAGAAACCTGCACTTCAGAGAGTGCTCCATACAGTTCTCGATGGTGGGTGTAGTCCATCAACCCGCACTAGGCCAGCTTTGTGGACTTGTGCCTTCCATTCTTATTCTCATTTTGAGAAGAGGCCCCTGCCCAGCAATGGACCAGTAATGGGCTGATGATGATGATGTTTGTTATATAATATAATTTTTATGGATTCTGACTCTCAATGTCTAATTTTACATTCCGTGTGGTGCCGGACACAAAGAATGGCACCATCCCATCTCTTCTCGTTGGTGTCGTAAAAGGCGACTAAGGGGTCCTCTAAAGGATGGGCAGCAGCGTTCTCTGAGTACTTATTCAACCAACTGCGATCACCAACCCGCCTGCCAAGCGTGGCGATTATGGCATATCCCGTTTGGGGGAGGCCAATGTCCAGCAATGTGGGCAATGTATGTTCTTTCGGCTGAAATGATGATGATAATTATTATTATTCCCTCTATTAATTTTATACATACTTATTATTTACATTTTTAAATATTCAATATAACAAAAAAAAACATTTAAAATATAATAATAGTAGCCTATCGGGAACAGGGTTCAAGCTCCCGGCGGTCAGTCAGTCAATGTACCGTTTTATAGTAAAAATTTGTATTAACGAGATAGCGAGTTACCAAACTGCTGCTGAATTGCGTAACTCACTCGGCATCGCAATCATCGGATTTCATTGTTCATTGCTCCGTGTGTTTTGACAAGCCGTGTCATCGGCAACTACGTAGCACGCAATGAATGTTGCTTTAATTTCAAAATGAAAGCTAATGTCAAACTGTTTTTTTTTTTTTCAATTTATTCATGACCATGGATATTTGTCCTTCAGTCGTAATCATTGAACATATTATACTTGTATCCTAGTAAAGTAATGGAAACTTTACTAGGTTTCTGAGGGGATGATGAGATAATACGAAAGTCATGTTTTTCAACTTTGTACCATTTATCCACACTTGTACCAGGCCCCTCAGAAAGTATTGCGAAAAAAAGTTTTTATATATGGGAGACTGGCCAGTTATAATGTTTTTCGAAAATATGATTATTTATAAGTAAAAATAAGTAAGTTCCAATTTCAAAATTTCCCTCCACATTTTTTGCGAGTTAATTCAAAGTATTGTGTCTCACTGAAATATGGATCTGCGCCGGGAACATTTTAGAGCTATGATTTTATACGATTTCAAGTGTCGCCTGAAACCGGATGAATCGTACGATAGACTTCAAATGGCATTCATGGATGAAGGCCCTTCCAAGGCAACCGTGTATCGTTGGTATAACGAATTCAAGCGCGGTCGACCAACTTTGGGGGATGACGAAAGAAGCGGTCGCCCTTTGACGGCTGTTACCGAAGAAAACGTGCTAGCAGTGAAAAATTTAATCCAAGACAATAGGCGAATTACATATCAGGAGATTCAACACATATTGAAGATTGGATCGGGAAGCGTTCACGAGATTCTACACAGCCATCTTCGCGTGAGGAGGATAGTATCACGCTGGGTGCCGCACAACCTCACCGATGCTCAGAAGCAGGCCCGGGTGGAATGGTGCCGTGATATGCTTAACAAATTTGAAGCAGGCTCGTCTCGGCGTGTTTACGACATCGTTACAGGTGATGAGTCCTGGATTTATCAATACGACCCAGAAACCAAGCGCCAGTCGACTGTTTGGGTGTTTCAAAATGAGCCAACGCCTACCAAAGTGAAGCGATCTAGAAGCGGGGGTAAGATTTTGATCGCTAGCTTTTTTAATTTGACTGGCCACTTGGTATCAATTCCCTTACGGGATCAAAGAAGCATTAATGCCGAATGGTATACTACCAAATGTTTGCCAGAAGTTTTCTCTGTTATAAGCAACAAGCGACCAAACACAGGGCTCCGCGGGCTACTGCTCCACCACGACAATGCACCTGCGCACACCGCACTCAAAACGAGGGACTTCCTGGACAGCACGCCAGTCAAACTCCTGGGTCACCCTCCTTACAGCCCTGATCTAGCACCGTGTGACTTCTTTTTATTCCCAAAAATAAAAAATCAGCTCAAAGGGATACAATTTTCGTCGCCGGAAGATGCGCTGGCTGCGTTCGAGCAGGCTGTAAACGAGGTGTCTGCGGCGGACTGGAAAAAGTGTTTTGAAAACTGGTTTAGGCGCATGAATCTTTGTATAGAGGCTGGTGGAAAGTACTTTGAAAAGATTTGATAAAAATATATGTACGTATAGAACAATTTTTTTTAGTTTCGCAAAACTTTCTGAGTGTCCCACGTACACGTTAACGAGCACTTAACATTTAATAATCCACCATTATTACACATTAACACTCGAAGAAACACAAATTTTGGAAAATAATAAAAAATCCACAACACGATCTTTACGAATTTTCCCGCCAACCATGTCAAACTGAATGCATTACACAATTGCCCCACTGGTGACTAAATCCATACAAAATAAAGTGATTCAAGAAACGGTGTGTTTTTGATTTTTTCCCACATTTTTTTATGTTTATTAATTAAATCAATCTAAGTTACATGATAATATCAAGTATATACCACACAAACCATCGCAGTGGTATACAGACACATCATCTCGGTGCATAACATACATAGTCACATGTACCCACAGGTTAAAATTAATTACAAGAAAAAGAATGTTTTTTAGTAAATTTTCACAGTTTTTAGTTTTTATTGTGTTGCAGATTTCAATAGATACAAAAATAAAAAAAGAATAAATATTTTGGGACATTTTTACACAGCACCATCTAGTCCCAAACTAAGCAGAGCTTGTAATATGGGTACCAGACAATTGATAAAATACTTATATACTTTTCTTTTGTAAATATATACTTATAATACATAAAAAACACCCAGACCAACACAAACACTTATGTTCATCACACAAATATTTGTGTTCTGTGGGAATTGAACCCACGACCTCGTGAACAACAGTCCGACACTCGAACCACTAGACCACAGACGTCGTCGTCGTAGACTTAAAGACAGTACAGACAACATATATTTGTTTCTTTCTAACACATTGTGACGTTTATGCAACAGCGGAGTCCCACCAATGCGGGGGCAGTTCAACTTATTACTACGACTCTAGGTCAGTTTATTCCTCTAAGGTCGCTACTTACTCTCTAGAACTGTTGCCCGTGGTATTTGCTGACAGTGGACTGTTGCCCAGGTCCCTGGAGTGAGACTTGACGTGGTGCGCCTTCTCACCATGCCGGGACGACGTGCTTGATGACGGCTCCTGTAATAAGACAAATAGAGATCAGCAGAAGTACAAGTAATACTTATGCCGAGTGCCGTACCTTAAAGGCGCTCAACGCCCTCCTGGTTGCTAACCCTGAATGCGATGTGTTTGCGGACGGATGGAATAAAATTTTGCTAGTATGTCTGATGTTCTGTGAGATAATGTATGCGAGGGTGTCCACTGTTCCATGTTAAGGTCATAGGTATATGTAATTTTGTCATATAAAATTTGTCATATATGTAAATTGTAATATCATCGTTATATTGTGTATCGTTTCTATGTTAATTAATGTAATTGGTTTTTGTACCGTGTTAATTAACTATAAATAAATAAATAAAATAAAATAAATAAATAAAATAAATAAATAAAATAAAATTTCTTTATTTCAGGCAAGGCGACGACATACACATACACCCAATACACCCATATCACATTATTACAATTAGAAAATTAGAATAAATAAATATAGGGGGCGGGTTGCTTTTCAGCATTTGAAGTCTTGACTACACTAATTATAATGTACACATCATGTAGTAGGGCCAGGCATATTGATGAGAACGTGTATTTACTACTAACTAATAGTAATACATACATATCACGCCTGTTTCGCATTGGGGTAGGCAGAGACTATGGCTAATAGTACATATTTCTGCCGCCAAACAGTGATGCTTGCATTGCTGTGTTCCGGTACGGAGGTGCCAGTGAAATTACAATCACATGAGACTTTCCATCTTTAGGTATCAGTATGGCGAACGCGAATTGCAATACCATTTAGGCAACAGCCTAGGTGGTTTCAAGTGCAGTTGCTATCAGGTGGGTCAGCTCGATTCGCCATTTTTAGTTACAGAACGTAGTATTTTAATATCTTACAAAAAGATGAATCAAACGTATCGTTAATATCACCTTATAAGTGTGTTACCATCGTCGACGGCAACATTGCTTAACATCAGATGGGGTGGCGTCAAAACGCAAGCCTATTAAAAAATCGTATGCGGTCAGGAGACGGGACTGGAACGAAGTTATCCTTAAAATTATTATTTTTACCGGTTCATTATAATGCTACACGCAACTATAATACAAGCATAGATGGCACAGGAACCAGATTCAATCCCTAGTAAAACATATATTTTTGTATTATTAAATAAAAATATTTAAAAGTTAGCTGTAACTTTGACGTTACGTGAGGTAGGCTGACAACTCTATAGATATAAGGCAAATCTTAGCGTGACGTGACGCTACATTTTCTCCCGAATCACTCCTACCACAAGCCCCCATTAGGAACTTCGTTCCAAAAAAAAAAAAACATAGCTCGGGCATACACACGGCTACACATCAACTGTACAAAACCAGTAAAGGCTGACCTCGCGTTGTAAGGAAAACCTATACAATGCGAGGTCAGCTTATACTAGAAATGTACAGCTTGATGTGTAGCCGTGTGTACATCAGGTACATGAACATCTATTAAGGCTTGTTACATGATTTTCTTCTTCGGTTGAATCTTGGACGAATAAAAAGGGCCCTTTTTTATTCGTCCACGGGTTGAATTCGGTTCTTCATTGAAAATCGTTTGATAAGTGGTTACAGTTTATTTCTTAATTCAATCACAAACAATAAGAAATGTTCAGTGCATTTGCAGGATTAATGTTCTGTGACCATAGATTCAGCGAAGCCTTGAGATTATATCAGATTGATTGTTAAATATTCTGCATACAACATGCAGGCTTAGACCAACATGCAGGGTTATAAATTTTTATTTTTATGCAGTTTCCTCTACCTACTTGAAAAGTTTATTACAGCTATAAAAACAAAAACGAGGAAAAATAAACCAATTTAATTTGACGTAAATCTTAATTTATTACGTGATTAGTTAACCTAATCATATTTCCCTGTTCTTGGGTTAAATAAATCAAGATATTCAATGTTTATGGTAATATTAAAATTTGACACAAACTACATTTTAATTTGTTAATCAAATTGTAATTTAAACGCATAAACCCTGCCTATAATACTTTATTTTAAACCTCTTCATGCCTGTCAGATAAAGGCCATGACAAATGGATTCCATATATGGCAATGATGATGATTGATAACTGGACTGATGTGCCGACCTGTCAAAACATTGATTGACATGACAACCGAGTCATTCAATTCGTATCGATTTTATTCAAACCTAACTTTACCCTCGCTGACTGCCTCGTTGGTCTAGTGGTCGCAAGCGCGACTGCTGAGCGTGGGGTCCTGGGTTCGATTCCCGGGTCGGGCAAAGTGTTATTGGGTTTTTTCAGTAGGAAATTCTCAGTAGCAGCCCGGAGTCTGGATATGTGCCCGGTTAGTGGCAATAGGCTCGCCCCCTATTACATGGGACTTACAACATAACTGGCGAAATGTGGGTGTACTATACTCTTCTGCCTGCCCCTTCGGGGAATTACAGGCGTGATGTTATGTTATGTTACTTTACCCGTGGCTCCACTCGCGAAATAATAATATATGATAATTTACGATTACAAATTACAAAAGCAAAAGTAGTAAAGCCATATAGTGATGCTTGCATTGCTGTGTTTCGATCTGAAGGGTACGGGTGCCGGTGAAATTACAATCACATGAGACTTTCCATCTTCATGTCTCAGTTTGGCGAACCGACTTACGGTACCATTTAGGCGACAGCCTAGGTGGTATTGCAGTTGTTATGGGCAAAGGTAACCGCTTAACATCAGGTGGACATTCAGCCCGTTTCGCCATCCTATACTATAAAAAAAGCATCTTAACATGTGTCATCTGTTTATACCAACCCTTTACAAAGACCATTTTCACCATAGCATTTACCGAGCGTTGTGGCGCAACTTGGGAGAGGCCTATGTCCAGCAGTGGACTGCGATAGGCTGAGTTGAAGTTGAATTTACCAAGTATGAACACCAGTCTTCAATAAGCAATATAACTTAGTTTTTCGTAAATCGATACAACGTAAACGTAAGTACAAAATAATGTAGGTACCGTGAATTTATGGTAATCGAATAAACAGACATTAAAAAAGACAACATTTTACTATACTATGTATGTCGAGAAATGAAGTTTATAGGTGTACAATCTAGGTTAAGGGGCGTACGCATCAATATTCGTACTACGTAATTAGAGAGTAAGTACAGTTAACCGCACGTTAGCGGTAATTGAATTACTAAAACCGCCCTTACTGCTTACGAAATAAAGACGCTGACAAGGTCAAACTGTTACCATTTGCGGTCGACTGTACATACTGCCTTTTAAATTTTATTGTGCTTGAGTACTTTCTATTTCAAAATGTCGAGGTTCAACTGTCTGGTGCACTTTGAAATTGTACCCATTACTAGGTGAACAATGGTGTTAATTTATATTAGAGATGTCAGTTTTAGTCTGTACACTAAGCTAAACTTTAAGTATTGCAAACATAATATTTATCGACTTTTTAGGGTTTTGTACCCAAAGGGTGCCAAACGAGACCTTATTAATATCACTACGCTGTCCGTCCGTCCGTCTGTCTGTCACAAGGCTGTATCTTTTGAACGGTAATAGATATCCGGTTGAAATTTTCTCAGAATATGTGTTGCTATGACCCCTATCACGAATAACACTAAAAATAAAAAAATAAAAAAAACAAAGGGGTCCCCATGCAAGAAACCTCAAAAAAAATGAATTTTTTCAACGTTTTTGTTCCTGCTCTATCTTTCAAACGGTAATACATACCAGCGTCAAACTTGGTCTGATTATAGTGCATACTATGTAGTTTTTTAGGTTACTTGAGACAAAAATTGCAGAACTCAGGACAACAAAGGTACAAGTTATATATTTACGTTTTATTGAAATAACTGAAACCTCTTAGGGGGTCATTGTACTCATCAGTATGAACAACTTTTACTGTGGGACCAACCCTGAAATCGCGAAAAAAAACAGCTGTTTCCTACATTTGTGTTCACATAAATCGACAAAATACTGTAACTGTCGTTTAACTAAACATTTATCGATGGTGAAATCAAGCTTTAGAACAAGAAGACCAAATATCGCAAGCAATCTTACTTTGTCTTTCCTTCCCGTTCAACTTGCATTAGTTGCATTAGATGAATCATGCAGTTCACACACCTTGGTATTATGATAAAGCTTTATTTATTTCCGACAATTGCGTAAAATAAATAACATATTTTATCTACCTTCATTCCTAACGTACTTTCAATGTGATACAAGTTTGTCATCAAAACATTCACATGAAACATGATCAAATTAACAGACAAAGTAATAAGTAAGTCAAGTAAAGTCTTGTTTACAGAACTAGTTTCTTACAGAGAACAAGTTTTTACTGCAGTAATTCATTTACCAGGTAAGTTTTTTTAGAGAAAACACAAAAAAGTGATAACTGATAACCTTTTCTATAAAAATGAGCGACGTTATCATTCTAATTTTAAATGAGTTATGAGGATAATTTTGTGTATTACCTCTATAACCAAATCAATGTATTCGTGCTGTATTGCTTGTTTGAGATTTCTAATCCTACATACACATAATTTCCCATAATATATTTGCCTTTAAACTAATCTTAGAAAGAGGAAACTGATTTGCACAAACAAATGGACAGCTTACCTATGATACAAATAAAACACACGCTAGTTGAAAAATAAAATGAAACTAAAAATAAAGATTATTAATAAATGTAATGCTACCCATTCGTTTCATCTGCGCCTAGATACCATGCGCTAATCTTAGATTATTTTCTTGATTTGAGGCGCTAATAATTAATGTTTGTCCCGTACAGAATCTATCGTACAAGATTTTTCAAAATTTGTAACACATATTGCCGTACTGTCTTATTCGCAAAATTAGTGACACATATCGTCGTGCTGTCTTATTTACAAAATTAGTGACACATGTTGCGGTGCTGTCTTATTCGCAAAATTAGTGACACATTTTGCCATACTGCCTTTTTCGCAAAATTTGTGACTAATGTTGCCGTACTGTTTTATTCGCAAAATTTGTGACCTATGTTGCCGTGCTGTCTTATTGGCAAAATTAGTGACACGTTGCCGTGCTGTCTTATTGGCAAAATTACGAACAGAAATCTATTGTAAATACATATTCATTAATCTGTGCCAGAAATAGAACGGACAGCACAGAAAGTGGACGTTCCATCACTACGCAACTTAGATCCCTAAATAACCCAGACTAACTATGACCTGTGACATAACATCGCCGACAGTCGCGGAGGTCACTAGTCATGAACTTACGACGAGACATCATACATTTGTGTCCATACAAATAAAATCAGGTTGAAATAGTGTCTGGGACTGCGCAAAATGTATCATCTGTGCCAGGAATCGAACGGACAGCACAGAAAGTGGAAGTTCCATCAATACACAATTTAGGTCCTTAAATAACTCAGATTCAACTGTGACATAACATCGCAGACAGTCGCAGAGGTCACTAGTCATGAACTTATGACTTACGAGTACGAGACATCAGAGATTTGTGTCCTTGAAATCAAGTTGAAATAGTGTCTGGGATTGCGCAAATGTCTGTGTGAGTTTAATTAGTATATAAATTCTCAGACCGGAGATGAGTCTATAGGGAAACATTGGTTGGCCATATAACAGGATTACTGAAGAGAATTATGTGATAAATAAACTATATTCATAGAATAGGTAATAATACTAGTACGACGTCGACGACGACGACGACGTCTGTGACCGCAGACGGGGTGTCTGCGAATTAGAATATTATGAATACTATCTGGCAATTTATTTATCTTTTCCAAAATCACAAAATTACATCTGTTATTAGGTTATTAGGCATCAGTTGGTTGCTGGACATCTGCAGGTTACCGATTAGGGATAAAGGGATAACCTGACACACGGAAACCCATTTCGCTGGTCTTCCTGGACCTCAAGGACCTACTCTGGATCAGCTGATATAGGTACTTATCTTTGGTTATTTACTTGTCTAGATTGAGTGTTGCGCTGCATTTGGCTGCATTTGCAACAAAAGCGACAGGCCAGAATTAAAGCGCTTGTTTTTCACGCGCGATGCGTCACCTGATGATCCGTGTGTGCGTACTGAGTAATACCAGCTATAGAATATTTCCCATGAAATTAGGGAAAAAAGATATTTTGATTTTCAAGTATCTATTCTATTATTGGTACATATTTTTTTATCACATTAGGATATCGTGTAATGGATTAACTACTGGGTGAAATATATTTATAATATTTTTCTTCTTTCTTCTTATTTATATTCTTGTTCTTCTAATATACTATTATAAAATTGTAAATATCTGTTTGTTTGTTCCAGCATCTCGCTAAAACTACTGGACCGATTTTGAAGTTTTTTTTTGTTTGAAAGCTGTTCAGACTTAAAAACTGGTATGGGTTTTGAGAAAGAAATGAAAAAAAAAAAAAAACTTGGATTTCGTCCTCACTCGACACATACGAAGCTTCTACGCATCTGCAAGAGCGGACAGTAATGTACGATGGATGGATGGATGAATGAAAGGGGGGAGTGGAGTGGAGTGGATCGGCCTTGATCGGCCTGTATCGGACTAGATCGGCCTGGATTGGACTGGATCGGACTGGACTGGGTGGTACTCAAATGGAAGGGCTCGACGAGCTGTAGAGAAATAAATGGTCAAAACTTTTGATGGCCATTTATCCTAAACTATAAGTCTTAGACCTATCATGTTGGTATTCAAATGAAAGGGCTCGACGAGCTCTACTCAAATAAGTGGTCAAAACTTCCGATGGCCATATCTCCTAAACTATAGGTCTTAGACCTATCATGTTGGCACTCAAATGAAAGGGCTCGACGAGCTGTACTCAAATGAATGGGCTCGACGAGCTGTACTCAAATGAATGGGCTCGACGAGCTCTACTCAAATACGTGGTCAAAACTTCTGTTGGCCATATCTCCGAAACTATAGGTGTTAGACCTATCATGTTGGTACTCAAATGATAGGGCTCGACGAGCTCGACGATGTATTTGTAATCAGCACCCCAAGAAACTGCGAAATGAACACCCATATCAATAAAAAAACCACCATCATGAATTTCTAAATGAATGCCATATTTTGTGTAATGGGTACCCCAATAAACCCCGAAATTGACACTAATATCAATTTATAAAAATAAATTACCTATTATCTACAATCTCGGATTTGAAAAAAATGTATGTCATATTTGTAATCAGCACCCCAAGAAACCTTGAAAATTACACCCATATAAATTTATTTAAAAACCGCCATCTTGGATTTCATAATGGATGCCATATTTTTTGTAATTAGTACCCCAAAAAACCCCGAAATTGTCACTCATCAATCAATCAACAATCAACTCAGCCTATCGCAGTCCACTGCTGGACATAGGCCTCTCCCAAGTTGCGCCACAACGCTCGGTCCTCTGCCTTCCGCATCCTGTCCCCCCCAGCCACGTTCTTTAGGTCGTCGGTCCGCCTGTTAGGGGGGCGCCCTACGCTGCGTTTGCCGATTCGCGGTCTCCACTCAAGGACTCGTCTGCTCCAACGGCCATCGGTTGTCACTCATATTAATTTAAAAAATAAATTAATATCCGCCATCTTGGATTTGAAAATGAATGACATATTTCTAACAAGCACCCTAAGAAACCTTGAAATTGACACCCACATCAATTTATTTAAAAAAAATGTCCGCCATCTTGGAATTAGAAAATAAATGTCATAATAAAACAAAGTTTAACCGGATTAAATCGCGTATATTATTTAAATTGGTTTCCCTGACGTTTCGAAAGCTTTGCAGCATTTCGTGGTCGCAGGTAGACTAAGGCCCGTATTCCAGAAGGATACTCAAGCGTTGATCTCTGTTTAAAACTAGTTTCAAGTTGAGCTTTGATTTTAGAACGTCCCTCAAGCAGAGATTTGTTGATCACAGTTCAGCTGAGTTTAGTTTCGTTTTATATTGTCACCTGTTTCGGTATTTGGGCAGATATTTGATCTATAATCACTCAAGCGTGGTCCAGACTACGCTTGAGTAGAGATTTCTATTATATTTCAGGTCAAATTCGTGTGTTTTCTTGTTGAATTAAAGTTTATAATTACCTTTCTGGAATAAGACCGATACTCAAGTAAAGATTCTATCCTTAAGTAGTGATCAGGTGATTGGAGTTTAAACTGTACTTGAGGAAGCTTCTGTAATACGAGCCTAAGATGACAATCGTCTTTACAGATATTTCTAAAAAAATATTTTAATCTACCGTACAATATTTATTAATTAAAATCGTTTCGATGCACGCAGTAATCACTCACAATATCATTATCTTTTACAGTGTTGCGTGCTGTTTGGGGACTTGATTATTTTTCCTTTTTTTTTTCTTTATTTTTTGTTTTTTTTAGATTAAAATTTTTTTTTTGAAATATCTGTAAAGACGATTGTCATCTTAGTCTACCTGCGACCACGAAATGCTGCAAAGCTTTCGAAACGTCAGGGAAACCAATCGTAATCAGCACCCCAGGAAATCTAGAAACTAACACCCATATTTCATTTAAGAAAAAAGTTTGGAATGGACATTGGTAAAGATCCTTAGTGACTCCGCCTTAAGGCGTTACAAATTAAAGTTGATTCTCACCATATACAACTCAATGAAGCCAATGTATTGCAATATATTCATAAACACGGACAGTACTAAATATAATTTTAGATTTTTTAAATATTTACTATTTTGACACATATATCACAGATACGTGGGACACTCAGAAAGTTTTGCGAAACTAAAAAAAATTGTTCTATACGTACATATATTTTTATCAAATCTTTTCAAAGTACTTTCCACCAGCCTCTATACAAAGATTCATGCGCCTAAACCAGTTTTCAAAACACTTTTTCCAGTCCGCCGCAGACACCTCGTTTACAGCCTGCTCGAACGCAGCCAGCGCATCTTCCGGCGACGAAAATTGTATCCCTTTGAGCTGATTTTTTATTTTTGGGAATAAAAAGAAGTCACACGGTGCTAGATCAGGGCTGTAAGGAGGGTGACCCAGGAGTTTGACTGGCGTGCTGTCCAGGAAGTCCCTCGTTTTGAGTGCGGTGTGCGCAGGTGCATTGTCGTGGTGGAGCAGTAGCCCGCGGAGCCCTGTGTTTGGTCGCTTGTTGCTTATAACAGAGAAAACTTCTGGCAAACATTTGGTAGTATACCATTCGGCATTAATGCTTCTTTGATCCCGTAAGGGAATTGATACCAAGTGGCCAGTCAAATTAAAAAAGCTAGCGATCAAAATCTTACCCCCGCTTCTAGATCGCTTCACTTTGGTAGGCGTTGGCTCATTTTGAAACACCCAAACAGTCGACTGGCGCTTGGTTTCTGGGTCGTATTGATAAATCCAGGACTCATCACCTGTAACGATGTCGTAAACACGCCGAGACGAGCCTGCTTCAAATTTGTTAAGCATATCACGGCACCATTCCACCCGGGCCTGCTTCTGAGCATCGGTGAGGTTGTGCGGCACCCAGCGTGATACTATCCTCCTCACGCGAAGATGGCTGTGTAGAATCTCGTGAACGCTTCCCGATCCAATCTTCAATATGTGTTGAATCTCCTGATATGTAATTCGCCTATTGTCTTGGATTAAATTTTTCACTGCTAGCACGTTTTCTTCGGTAACAGCCGTCAAAGGGCGACCGCTTCTTTCGTCATCCCCCAAAGTTGGTCGACCGCGCTTGAATTCGTTATACCAACGATACACGGTTGCCTTGGAAGGGCCTTCATCCATGAATGCCATTTGAAGTCTATCGTACGATTCATCCGGTTTCAGGCGACACTTGAAATCGTATAAAATCATAGCTCTAAAATGTTCCCGGCGCAGATCCATATTTCAGTGAGACACAATACTTTGAATTAACTCGCAAAAAATGTGGAGGGAAATTTTGAAATTGGAACTTACTTATTTTTACTTATAAATAATCATATTTTCGAAAAACATTATAACTGGCCAGTCTCCCATATATAAAAACTTTTTTTCGCAATACTTTCTGAGGGGCCTGGTATCTGTGCTATTTTGATGTCATGTTTTGCTTTTTTTGTTATGTCAAACAACCTACATTGTCGTCAAGTTGTCAGTCGATGCCAATTTTTTGGACTTTCTTGTGTGAAAAGGAGTCTATAATATTAAATCATAGACTATAGAGTATCGAAATAAAAATATGGATGATACACAGATAACATAGATGATACAATTTTATCCGGTTACGTCATTAATGTATTGATACTCCTTAAAATATAAAAAATGGTTCTTGTACTGTCCGCATTAAATACAATATATATTATGAAACGAAAAAATTCGCATGTAATTTTCGTATATTGTTCATCTTTGTAACAGTTTAAGGCTATTTTTATGTACACATACAACATGTATTGACGCTCGTTTAGGCTCAATGCGCACTTCTTCTTCGTGTCGACATGACCTACATAATAATAATAGCTCATGTCGTGGGGAAAAGATTAGCCAGTCAGCAGGTTGGTAGCGGGGCTGACTGCCCAGAGTGCGCCGGATGATCAATTAAATATCGTCACTCGTGGAACGAATTGACACCGCAAATTCTGGAATACAATACACCGCACACTCACCGCAGTGCGCGCGCTTCCATCGTATGATTCGTATGCCTTTGTCAACAGAAGTTCCGGTGTGAATTCGCACCGCAACCACACCGCAGTGCGCATATGGTACGCGCTAGGACCTCGAAGGGTACGGGTAGCGGGTACGGTGATTGTATGCAACTCGTGCTCGAAATATATTTTGATCTTGATCAAACATAATTTATCAGACGCTCATTTGGGAAATTTTCACTTCAAAGAACAGGCAACACTGTAAATATGGCGTCAAATGGCGATACATATTTAGATAATTTTACACTTTGTTAATTTAATTGTTTGCAAAATTATTAGTTATTGAAAGTTTATTGACGGATGACTGGTAATTTTTGTTATTTTTTTCAATCGTCCTTCGTAATTCCTACTCACTTTTATAGCGCATTATCGTCATTTTTATAAGCCACAGAATTTGTGTTTACCGTACAGTCAACAGCATGACAGTGGTAACACGTCAATTCGAAAACCGCCCTTACTGCTTACGAAATAAAGATGCTGCTAATGTCAAAGTGTTACCACCGACGTGCGGTCGACCGTACAATGACAGAAGCGCCACTGATCCGGCGGGACATAGCTTATCACCCAACTAGGGGATGATATATTTCTTGACATTTAGTTACTCAGACTAGCTATCTAGATAAGTAAATAATCAAAGGTACTTATTTGTACTGAGTATCTACTTAATAAAATTCTTATAACTGACTGTCAGACGTGTGGTGTTCCGTGTGGTGCCGGACTAACCAAAAGATGGGCAGCAGCGTTCTCTGAGTATTTAAATAACCAACTACGATCGCCAACCCGCCTGCCAAGCGGTTCGATTATAGCATATGTCATTGGGGGAGGCCTATTGCCAGCAGTGGACGTCTTACGGCTGAAATGGTCTAGGGGGATGAAATTTTACACAGGAGTTCCTCAGATAACGTAGGTGAGCACTAAGAAAGGATTTTTGAAAATTCATCCCCTAAGGGGGTGAAACGGGGTGGTAAAGTTTGTATGAAGAAAACATTTTTAATCGACACCACGTGAGCGAAAAGTTCCAAACCCGCAGGTCGGGTGTCAGCTAGTCTAATACCTGGTTCCTATAATCTACCATTACCGACGGTCACTCGTTTTTTCCTTAAAAAACGTCAAATATTGACATTAAGTTTGAAGTTTTTTCAAGGAAAAACGAGCCGTCGTCGGTAAAAGCAAATTATAGGAACCCAGCGTAAAACAAATTAACAATAAAGGGTAAAATATAACATGGTATAATGTCCTCCCGGCCGAATTTCGGTCACGAGGCGGCCAATCTCAACGAAGACTAGCCATCGGCCCGGGACATTATAGTGCACAAGTGTGTGCGCAAACACAGGTGCACTCTCTATTCTCTCACTCTCATAATCCGATGGGACGGCAATCCGAGACGACCGCAGAGATCAGGCGCAGGACCGACGGCTTTAACATGGTATAAAAAGCATAACAGTCGATTCAACCGTACCTACTTCTCCGCCAAATAATAATAATAATGTCCTCCCGGCCGAATTTCGGTCACGGCGGCCAATCTCAATGGAGACTAGCCATCTGCGCGGGACATATTATAGTGCACAAGTGTGTTCGCAAACACAGGTGCACTCTCTATTCCCTCACTCTCATAATCCCATTGGACGGCAATTCGACACGACCGGAGATAGAATAGCCAAATAGTGATGCTCGCATTGCTGTGTTTCGGTCTGAAGGGTACGGGTGCCGGTGAAATTACAATCACGTGAGACTTTTCATCTTCATGCCTCAGTTTGGCGAACCTACTTGCGGTATCATTTAGGCAACAGCCTAGGTGGTATTACACTTGTTATGGGCAAAGGTAACCGCTTAACATCAGGTGGACCTTTAGCTCGTTTCTCCATACTATAAAAAAACTCCTATTAATTATAAACAAAATGCTTTCAGGACTTGCGTTCATTCTGTTAGTATAATAATATTATTTATGCACCAAATTTACACAAAGGCGGTCTTAATCTTAGCTATTCATCATTAATTATTACGCATCACAGCTGTCGATTACTCTAATTAACAGCGAAGTACCAATTAACTGCCGAGGATATACAAGACGTAGCATTGTAGAACAATTAAGACCGATTCGCACATTGATTAGTACACGTAATTGGTGGAATGAAGCTTATCGTGTACCTACTAGATAAAGCCTAAGCATTTTATTTGTAGAACAGTTAATACTACGCGAGAAATCTCACTCAAAAGCTCAAAGTCACCCAAAGGGCAATGGAGAGGTCTATGCTCCTTGTCCTTGCGGGATCGAATCAGAAATGAGGAGATTCGCAGGAGAACGAAGGTAGCCAAAATAGCCCGAAGAATTGCCAAACTTAAGTGGCAGTGGGCCAGGCACATAGCTCGCAGAACGGATGGCCGATAGGGCCTAAAAGTTCTGGAGTGGCAACCGCGTACTGAATGGCGGAGCGTGGGTAGGCCCCCCACAAGGTGGACCGAAGACCTTGTTAAGGTCGCGGAAATCCGCTGGATGCTTGGGGGAGACATATGTCCAGCAGTGGACGTCTTTCGGCGGAGATGATGAGGCATTTGACAACTTACTGCAGTTGTTTGAATACTTTAGTTATAATTTTATCAGATGACTAGCTGATGCCAGCGACTTAGAAAGAAAGAAAGAAGAAAGAAAAAGATTTTATTCTTGCGCTCCATTTGACGCACACACTACAATACTTATACTTAATACTTTACCATTCCATGACAAATTAGTATAGTTAAAATTAAATTGTCAACTGACAACACTGGACATAAACAATACATGATCTGTGGTTATTACGGTACATCATCGGTTTTTTTTTCTACATGACTTCGCACTCCCGTGTTTTCTTCATACAAACTTTACCACCCATTTAGAGATGGAATATCATAAAATTCCTCCTTAGTGCACCTCTAAGGTACTCAAGGAATATTTCCTCCACATTTCAAATCGCTAGATCTACCGGTTTCATCTCCTGCCGCCATATCTGGCAGGGGACCTTCGGGATGGTGGATGCTAAGAGTGGGGGGACTCGAGGCGTCTTTTAGGCGACCCTGGGGAGGACAGCAGTACGTGGTGGTCGCGTGCTACTGTAAGGAAAACAATATTGTTTTCCCGGGACGTGCCAAAGGCATAGCACTAGAGGGGCACCGGCGCGGTCCAATGGAATTCCCGGAGCTCCTCTATTTTGTGCAGAGGATGGCCACCGTGTGGTTTTAGTCGGTAAGAGTCCGACATACCCGTCCGCCGCCGCCAGTCGGAGGGTATCCATGAGGATTTCCAACCGAAAACAAGAAAAAAATAAAAAACCGGCCAAGAGCATGTCGGGCCATGCTCAGTATTATAGGGTTCCTTAAGTAGGTGAAATCAAATCGATTAATCATGGCCATTTTAGTTTTTGCAATAATCGGCAGCATTCGCGACTCAGAGCGTGTTGTTAGTAGCGCCATCTAGCGATAAATTCAAGAAGCCAAATTTAAGAAGTGTCAAAGTTACTTTTGTGATTTTAACAAATAGAAAGTAGCTAAAGGAGCATTATTTGCTATGATCATTTTTCTCTAAGGTCAATGACCTTTGAACTAGGACGTTTTAAGTATTTTTCAGTTTTCTCTCTATAACTCAAAAAATTATAATCACATTATACTCGAAATAATTTTAAAAGAGAGTTTTTACAAAGGTCTATCAATGTGGAAGATTATAAGTTTCTACGTTGCATAGTTTAGAAATGGCAGGGGGGGGACACATTGCAAGCCACTTTGGCGGGCTATATTTCGCACATGGTACACCTGATAAAAAAGTGGTGTATGAAACATTACCTTCATTTTAGTAGACCTACTCAATGATACCTCATACGAGGGGGTGCAGCGAAAAAAATTTATTCATCCCCATTTCACATGTATGGACGCCACCCCTAAAATACGTAAAAACGATTTTTTTATTCTTTTAAAATTGAGATCTATATGTAGACTATTTTTTAACAAAATTTCATTTACTTATGTTTATAACTGTAGAAGTTATTAAGCTGTAAAGGATTAGGACAGACGGACAGACGGACGGACATGACGAAACTATAAGGGTTCCTTGTAGGACTTCGGAACCCTAAAAAGGTCTACCGGTTTAGACTGTTCGTTCGTTGTCTGTCAGTCAGTCAGTGTTAGTTTTGTTGCAGAAACCTACTAATATTTGAAGTTTGTAAAGATATTTGGATGTTTGGTACTCAATCACACGATAACCGTTAAACGGATTTGGATGAAATTTGGCACACAGATAGACCATAAGCGGGATTAGCATATAGGATTTTTATCGGGAAAGTAAACAGTTCCCAAGGGATGCACGATAACGCATTTCTGTGGTAAGCCAAATTACACGCGGCCAAAATCGCGGGCATAGGCTAGGTCTCAAAGACCATGCACCGGCCCGACGACCTTAAAAAGGGAACATCATTGTTTGGCTTAATTTGGATTTGATGTCCCTTTTTAAGGTCGTTGGGCCGATTTAGGTTTTTTTTTACAAATTGTAGTCTGGGCCTCAACTACTTGCACCTATTTTTAGTACATTGGTTCGCCAATTATATAGACCTAAATTTAGATTGGGCCTTACGAGGATAGAAAGATTTTTTTTTTGTATTCGCAATTTTCTGTAACACCACATAGATAGAATATGCTGTATTGCACACCATGAAAATAGTAGTAAACAGGAACAACGTATAAATTATGGGTACTTGACTTGTTGTACTTGACGGGCTATATTTAACACTTGTACTTGTATGGTGGACCGGGAACGTCTAACAAGCAAATGGTCCACAGACTGCCCTTATCAGTACACAGTGATTCAGATTTTGTCAATGATAGCTCCATTCGCTCCGGAAGGCAGCTCGGGACATTACTCCGCCCATTTCGTTTAATCATTGAAACTAGACTTTACTGGAGTGGGACCGATGATATTTAAAAGTATAGATATGTCATACCATAACAAACCAAACAAAAAATGTTACGTACGCAGAACTAGTACAAAGTAAGTTGGTTATTTCAAGTTACTTTCGCGTCATAATTGGAACACTTTCAGTACACACGACTGCATTCTAGTTTTTTTTTTGTCACCGTTCACGCTCGGCGCCTTACTTGACGTCTTCAGATTTCGAGCGCAAGTAACATATCTGTACTTCTAAATATCATTGAATGGGACATATTATTAAAAAAAGGGATTACTTACACTGACAACATGATGAACAGTTGACGGCGACTGGACCCTGGACCTGATGACGGCATCATCCGTCACCACGGCGGGATCCCTCGCCAGATCCGCTGTAGAAGGCGACTGGCTCCGACTGGACCCCTTACTGTGCCCGTGGCCCACGTGGAGTGTGTCCATCTCCTGAAGATACCCTCACATGGAAATCACACACATTTGGATCTTGGTTTTTCTCAATTTTATTGCCGGTGTGCTAGTTCATAGTACGCTTGATAAGCCGGTCAGTGATCTCGCCATTGCGCCGTTTTATCTGAAAAATTAATTGGGCTAATTAAAATATTAGAACTTTGCTGTAAACTATCATGAGCGTTGACAGTTTGTGATATTAATATGTTATTTTTAAATCATATTTCTAATAGGTAAAGGCATTTATGATTACGCCGGACGTAAATAAAAGTTTTATGTTGATATAATTCTGGTTTTTCCTCATGTAGGTAAGTAACGTAAAGGTATTGTTATAATATTTGATATAATTAAACCGACAATACCAATAATTTCCACGTAATTTTTTTTACAGAAACGCAAAATAGCGTAAATAACTCACTATGAGATAAATTCGTTGAAAAATACTGTTTTAGAGGAGTTAAGTGTTGTCTACAATGGTTGGTATAAGCTATATACCGATGGTTCAAAGAGTATCGAGCTAGGAGCTGCTTACTTTGACCCAGTAACAAATCAGGGAGAATGTTTTAAAATAATTTCTAACGTTTCCATTATGACTGCTGAATTATTGGCTATCTTCAAAGCATTAGTTTATGCTTCTACTTTACAGCAACGAAATGTTGTTATATTCACGGATAGCAAAAGTTCTCTTCAACATTTGGCTCGATGCGCCTCTGGCTACAGAGGTGTATCGATAGCCTATTCTATTCTAAAGATAATTAACGATCTTTCTATGGGTAATATCAATTTGGTCTTGCAGTAGATACCGTCACACATTGGTTTGAAAGGTAACGAGGAGGCTGATCGTTTGGCTAAAATTGCTGCTCATACAGGAACAGAAATTTACATTTTGCCAGTACATTCGGAAGTATTGTCTAAATTTAGAAATCAGTGCAATGAAGACTGGACCTTACGTTTTAACGAAATATCTGAAACAAAAGGTATCTGGTATAAAATTATTCAGAATGAGCCTCATCGAGTACCGTGGTTTCTAGGTTACAGAATTAGTCGATGTTTACTAGTAACTGCTTTTAGGCTTCGTTCGGGACACATGCCACTGAGAGTTTGCATACCTCATGAAGAAAGTAAACTCTCCTAATTGTGAGGTTTGTGGAAGAATAGAGGACATACAACATCTCTTATTGGAATGTGTCAGGAATCAAGCTGAAAGAAATAAAATAATTGACGAATTAAAAATAAATATAATAGATATAGGCATTTTTCAGAGCATTTTAGCAAAGCCATTGTCACATGAGGCTAAAATGGTATATAATCTGATGTCAATTAAGTGATATTTTAGTTATTTAGCAGTAAATCCTATAGTTTCAAGATTATTATAAGCAGTAAAGTTTAGAGTATGTTACAATGGGACTGGCGTGAACTGTCGTTCAAAAGTTCCTTAAAATTAATAAAGAGAAAAAAAAAAAAAAAAAAAAAATTGCGTGCACAGCATGCATATCACAACCTGCATTAACCCTGAACAGTACCAGTCAACAACAAAAGTAATAATAAATAGGTTAACACTGTCCAAAATTCAAACAAAAGTGTTTTATGAAAACTTACTATTTAATATTCTTTTGTAACAAATTGTTTTAGAGTAGATATTACTTGAATGACTAACATAAACATTATGATATTTTTAAAACAATAATTGTGTTCTATGATATTAATTAATAACAATATAGAAATAATCATCGACTTATGTTGCTGACCGTACAACGGTCAAGTGTTCACTTTTCTGCGGTCTTGTCCTTGTACGCCATTTGCGCAGATGTTTCCATTGACCACAGAAATAGATAGAGATATAATGGTTGTAATCACAATTTTACTTGCGATTCATGCGTGGTAATGTTCGAACAAACTACGCCTTACATACTGAAGTCATTAATTTAAAAAAAAAAACAGCTTTTTTTTCTGCAGTTAGAAACAGCACAATAAGGCATTTATGCGGGTTTTTGTTACAGTATTTACAGAAACAAGTCATAAGGCGTACTGAGAAAGGCTTTGAGATGCCCTGCACTGTGGTGCAGAGTGTTGGCACGCGCGCCCTGACCACTTTTCCATTCTATATATTTCTGTGGTGCAGACCCACTGCTGCGTTTACTTTGCAAGCATGAGAAAGAACTCTGAATGTGGAACCCTTGACCAGTCTCCGTCTGCGAAAGGTTTTAGTATTTTTACACGTTCCTCGATACTGCAATGAATTGACGTCACTTCTCCTAGCTCAAAATTACTACAAACAAACGATAAACAACCTGTACATCTATTCCAATCCAACGTCCATAACAAAACATATCGGCGCTTATATCGCAGGCTTAGATTCTGTTATGACTGCAGATAAGCCGATAACTGGATTTGCAAACATGAAACGGAAAGCGCTAAAACAAACAATATGTTTGGCGGCGATTTATTGAGAACGAGCGTGTGCATATTACAAACATTACTTTTAGATTTATAAGATGGTAGATTCTCTACCACTTTATTTTGAATTTGAATCATCATCAACTCAGCCTATCGCAGTCCACTGCTGGACATAGGCCTCTCTCAAGTTGCGCCAGAAAAACTCTGTCTTCTGCCTTCCGCATCCAGTCCCTCCAGCCACGTTCTTCAGGTCGTCGGTCCACCTGGGGGGGCGTCCTACGCTGCGTTTGCCGATTTGCGGTCTCCACTCAAGGACTCGTCTGTTTTTGCGGCCATCGGTCCTTCGACAGACATGGCCAGCCCACTGCCACTTCAGCTTACTGATCCTACAAGCTATGTCGTTCACTTCGGTTCTTCTCCAGATAATCTCGTTTCGGATTTTATCCTTCAAAGAAACTCCAAGCATAGCTCGCTCCATAGCTCGCTAAGCGACTTTACATTTGTGGACCCAACTGTCAGTGTCCACGTCTCGGCACCGTAAGTCATGACAGGCAGGACGCACTGGTTGAAGACCTTTGTCTTCAAACTTTGCAGTATAGGCGACGAGAAGACTCGGCGAAGTTGGCCAAATGCAGCCCAGCCCAAACGGATCCTTCTGTCGGCTTCTTTCTCGAAGTTATGTCTACCAAGCTAAATTACCTGCCCTAGGTAGACGTATTCCATATTTGAATCATGATTTTAGTGAAATCAAATATGTTAGTGTCAGTTTCCAGACTTATTAGTAAGGCTAAATAGTAAAAAGGTATTACTAGAATTGCCTGCCATCTCTAATCTGCTCTATCCAATTACAAGGCCATCATCCTCCTGCCCTTATCCCAGTTTATTTGGGGTCGACGCAGCATGTATTTTTCTTCCAAACATCTCTTTTAGCCATCATCTCTGTGTTCACTTTCTTTCTATTCATGTCAATTTTCACACAATACATCCATGTTATCTTTAGTCTTTCTCTTTTCTTATAGCCATCCACATTCATACTTAAAACTATCCTCGTAACATGCTCTTAATTTCTCCTCAACTCCACCAAGGAGGAGGCACTTCATTTCTCCTCTTACAAGGTGTTGCCGAAATTATGTAAGATGAGTAAGGCTGGTTCTGAAACATGGACATGGGAAGACCCATACTTGGATATGATCTATTTGGAGCCGTGGAGCGTATTCAAAATTTTTGCAATATTATTTCTCGGTGTATTATCAATTTGTCATCATTAAGCAACTCGTAAGGTAATAAATAACATAATAACAACACAGGTAGATCATGGCTTACTTCATAGCTATCGACCGGTGCCAGGAAGTCTAGCCGGCTGCCAAATTGTTCAAACAAATTGAATACTATCCCTACAGCATCGGTGCGAAAATGGTCCCTACAGAAATTGGGTGCCCCTAAACCGCTAACGCAAACAGTCCCAGTGAGATTGCCATATCTATGTTTGAAACACAAATTAAGTAATCAATTCGATAAAACAGGATGTCCAAATTCAAAGCCACGAAGTGGCTGACTAGGGGGCCATGGCCACTCCATGCCTCGGAGAGCACGTCGCAATACGTATATCTATGGCAGTCGTTATTAGTAGTCAGAAGCTCTAAAGTTTGACCTGGTAGGTTCTAACCTTAGGATGTCGGTAACTACCCAGAAACTGAGTTGCGAGGGTCTGATGGCAGTCACTCCGTGTAAAATACTGTTGTTCAGCCGCATCTGGTTAGACTGGAGCCGACCCCAACATGATTGGGAAAAGGCTCGGAGAAAGAGTTCTTTCAAAGTACGGTGGACTAGAGTATAGCCTTCAAATTAAATTCGGTTTCTGAAGAGATGAAATCATGAAAATCATCGAATATGATAAACTATCGTTGTATTGTAATACTAAGTTTAATTTGCGTCGTTATTGATTCCTCGGAGTTCGAATTGTGCACAATTAATGGCAATAGATTGTCTTCACATTACGACGAACCCTGACCTATATACATATTATGTACTATATACATATTATTATTGCAACGTGTAGTATGTTCGATAGATGTACTTGCCTATAACCTAACGTTTAAAATCTCCAACATGCAGGCATGACCACCATCACTCATGACGATTATCACCGATAAGAATTGTTGGTTTTATTTGGTTGGTAGAATACATAACTACTTTATAAGAAAATTTTAGCATCGAGATAAAAACACATAATCTTAATTTTAATACTGCAATGAATTGGAACTATTACTTCGGTTGACCTACATTTGATAGAAAACAGCTTGTTTACCAGGAAGTAGTTAATCTTTACGACTAACTGATTGTATTAAACATGAATGGGATACTAGATATGCTGTTACAATTATTTCGAATGTTGTAACACTCGCTAATCATCGTCAACAGAAATCTATCATAAAAAAAGCTAGACAGAGGAAAGTCTTCCCACAAAATGAGGATTTTGAACGTAGTCAACAATCTGGCTAAGTAGGAATAGACAGCCTTCTCGTGACACTTAAAAGTGAAGACGATGAAGTTGATAAGGACCAAAACAATAAGCAAATGAAACAGGAAATTAAAACCACACTCCAATATAAAATTAGCTTCTTCTATTTCCACAAGTTGTTAATAAAATTTAATCAATCGTCGTGCATGGAGATGGACCAGTTGATACGTTGTTACATTTCGAGCAGAACAGCAAACTATACGTTTCAATTAAAGGTGAGACTTGTGAATCATTCGCCCTTTTGTGGTGTAACTGGTATGACTAAGGTGTACTTCGCAAAAGTTCCTCGTTGAAAGGCTTAATAATTATAAATGTAAAACTTTGTTTTAATTAAATATCACGAACGCCTGTAGCATACGTGTTAATAAAAGCATATATTGCTTTTGCATGTTTGTTATTATTGAGGCAGTGAGAAAAAGGATTAAGCCGGAAGACAGAGAAAGGCAAAGGCGGTGACGATGATTTTCTTTCTGGTATGAATTTGTCATCAACATTGCCAAGGGAAGCTTTAGGCATTCGGTAGTTGTTGATAATAAATATTATAAATAGTAAACATTATTTTATAATCTGATTAAGTACACACTTCACCTACGCGGAATGCCTAACCATCAGCGCACATCCATAATACAATCAAATGGCATTCATGTGTGTGTGTAATTCATGTTCAAGTTCATAAGATGTACTTATTGTAGCCTTAAAACATAGTACAATCTTTGTTCATTAAACAATGTAATGTTTATCTACACATTGTAAGATTAATTGAATCGATATTTATATGAACGCAAAGTGAGATTTTTGTTTAGACTTTGAAGATAAAACACGTACGCTCAACTTTGAATCTTTATAAAGAACCGTTTGTCTATGCCAAGCTCTTGAATAAAATCTCGCAAAATATCAAATAGGTATTGATTCTTGATAAAAAATATGATATAAAACCCTCGTCAGCTGGCAATTTTCACAGATTATGCCATAGCGAAGGTCATATTTGAATTGCACGAGCTTCCAACCCCTTATACCTGCCAATCAAAACTCTAAACGCTATTGAAATTTTTAGCATTACTTGAAATAGTTGAAATACAGATGCGCTAATCTTAATCATAGATTGTAATGGATTTCAGGTAAATTTCATATATTGACTAGCCTTGGATGAATGTCGTCCGAGTGACTAGCTATATTTTTCATTAATACCGGATCAGAAAGTTCCATTAGCTCAAATACGTGCCACAAAGTCTCACGCAGAAACTAAATCAAATAAATCGCAAAGCAATGACATCCGTCTATCATAATTCCGTTCTACATTTACATCTGACCCCTAACACTATTACATTGTTCGTGAGCAGCGGCCATTAATAACCAAATCGAGAACTAACTCCCAATCGATACCAATCGAATGAATAATCGCACTTTCGATTTATTCGAGTTCTAGTTCTCGTTTCAATGCTGAGATATCGGAGTTGGTAGATGAGTCAACGCTCGTACAAGTATAATTTCCTGTGTGGATAGTCAATTATAACAGTGCATCTGTTATAATGACCGGAGTAAGTTGATTAATAGTTTATTTGCTATTATTGACCCGATTCTTCTGCATTAACTGTTCGTTTCCTCTAAAACCAACGATGTTTTTTTTTCTAGCTGTACGGATCTTCACGTGAGTTCTACAGAAGGCGGACCACTTCAAACGATGCCTTTTCCCATTTTCCATGCCCACACGTACTTTCTCCTCATCATTCTTTATGTGGTGTGCGTGTATAACTCCCCGCATTTTTCTGATTGCTCGCATTTCAACCGCATAATTTTTTCTTTTGGGTGAGCTTTTCTTTGATGCTTTTTCATAATTTTCATACATAGCGACCATCGACCATACACCCCATAGACGCCTCATAACAGGCAACTAATGTTTGCTA
Source organism: Asteroscopus sphinx (assembly GCA_949699075.1). Classification (NCBI taxonomy): domain Eukaryota; kingdom Metazoa; phylum Arthropoda; class Insecta; order Lepidoptera; family Noctuidae; genus Asteroscopus; species Asteroscopus sphinx. Next base: position 9,211,248 of record OX453028.1, read on the forward strand.
CACATATATGAAATTTCACTAAAGTAGGTCGCCACTTGAAATCTTCTTTCGACCACTTACATGGACAATCAATGTAACCATGGGCTCTTGGCGTTATTATAATTGGAAATGAAGACAAGTCCTTACAAGTCTTGAAACTTCGACTTTGGACTTCTATAGAAAATTGTAAAGATTTTCTTCCTAACTGATCGACACAAATATTTCTAAATATATTCATATTGAAATAAAGAATGATAAATCTGAACATTTCTGACGACTACCATGACTATTGTACCCTATCTCCCCAAGATTGCACCGGATCTTAAAGGATTTGCATTCGGACATAATCTAGTGTGGGCTGATATTGCGATACGGGTGTTAGAGAAAATCCTATAAAAATTCTAGTTACAATTTATTAGGTAGTAAACACTCACAGGTCACTGTCTGTACACAAATTCATTAGTCTAGATTCTAGCATAACTTATGGCACCGAGCAGAAAACAACACTGAGCAGTTTTACTATTGATACGACTTTTCTCGTCTCTACTTTCCCACAAGTCAAGAACCATTCATTCAAATTGCACAAATTAATTTAATTCCACTGAACCTGAAAAAAATACAAAATACATCACTCATTGACACCCTTCCTTAGTCAGTTATCAAATAAAAATTAGGAGCATATGTTTAGATAAAACTGCGTATTGACATATTGAACTATGGCCACAGGAAAAATATTTGACCCATTCTTATCAGCTAATAACTCGTGGCCTATCTTGGCATTAAGTCATAATATTAGATAGGTAAGTACTACTTTTATTATTAATGATATATTTCGAGTGTTTGATAACGACAGTGTGAAATAATCAGGTCACTAGATAGTTTTCAGTTGCGTCAAACAGGAGACGGAATTAGAATGTGATGATTTTTTGAGAGGTTGACTCATGTAAGTACTCGTAAAACTAACAGGAACTCGACTTTGAAGATATTTTGACTAAAAATCTTTCGCCACCGATTAGTACTTCTATCCGGTTAAAATTTACCTACTACGTTTTATGAGCAGCAATTACGCTCTTTACGTGTAAACAATCAGTTAGGTACAACGTTTTTACTATAGCCAATACGCGTGTAAATTTTATGTTGAAAACAATACATCGAATGAATAAAGGATTGTTGATGCCCAGTAGCAACTCCCCATAAAGGAGACAGACAAATAAAATATTCATGGCTTGTTAGCCACCATAATCTACGTGTGCCTTTCACGTGTTGTCCGCTCAAACATTTCAGCGTAATCTAGGTAAACTCAAACGAACAACTACCAGCTTTATATCTAGAGTGCAAAGTCCAAAACAGCTAAAATTATCCAGCGTACAGTAGTCTAGTTTGTGGGATACTGTACCCTAATCAGAGCTACATACAGTCCAATTGGAGCGATTCACAGAGATAACAATATTTTTGTATTGTTGAGCATGGGCCGATGGAAAGTTAATTGCATACATTATAAAGCCGCCGCCGCTGACGTTACATTCATAATTTAGGTATTTAGGTACTGAGTTTACTTGTATGAATTGTAGCTTAGTCTCGCTTGCTAGATAGGATTTGTAACCATATATTATTTAGCATTTAACAGAGCTATGAATATAAATTAATTAATGAGTGATAACAACTTCTGCCAATTGGCTGTTACTCTTATTCGACATCTTGCAAGTTGGACATTCATCAAAAAATTGGCGCCGGTCTATTCATATTTTACGACCGTCTTTATTTTCATGGATAATTCCGACTTTAAACTACTATATGCCTATTGCAACTTAGCTTGTATCTACACATACTATGAAAATAAAGCCACTGTTTGTAAACTATTACAATGTCAATTTCGCTACCACAAGCAGTACCTAGTTCTCTACAATATTTTTCCATCGCCTTTTTCAGAGAATATCAAATTTTAATGCTGGTCCGCAAAAACAGACCCACATAAACGGACGGGCATGACATGTGAAGGAGAGTCAAAAAACACCAGTTTAGTAGTAGTAGAGCTCCTTTGTGAAAGAGCTCGTCCGGGGAAGTACTACCACCGTGCCTACTTCTCCGCCAAATAGTGATGCTTGCATTGCTGTGTTTCGGTCTGAAGGGTACGGGTGCCAGTGAAATTACAATCACATGAGACTTTCCATCTTCATGTCTCAGTTTGGCGAACCGACTTGCGGTACTATTTAGGCAACAGCCTAGGTGGTATTGAAGTTGTCATGGGCAAAGGTAACCGCTTAACATCAGGTGGGCCTTTAGCTCGTTTCGCCATCCTATACTATAAAAAAAATAAAAAAATAAAAACCAATATAACAGCATGAATAAATCAGATACAGGGCCACGAAAAAGGAGATTACCTCAAAAATTGTTCCCAAACTTGTATAAACATTGAACCCTTGCTGAGCCCTTTCTAAAATAATTTTCATGGAAAATAGGATTCCCAAACGCTTGTACATTTTTGTATTTTTTACGTGTGCGAAGCACAAGTTTCTAAACTTTGTCCCCAAGATCTTTTCAGCATTCCATGGAGCGTGATATCACTTTCATAATCACTAAACTTTGTGTAATATCACAGCTAAGGGAACCAAATTTCCTGTGAATTGATATTGTTAAAGGCTTTCTGTGGTCGACCAATAAAACATTTTAAAGTCGAATATGCATTAAATGTCTTGTTGTCAACGTTGATGGTGGCATTGTCAAGGGAGGATATTTTAATGGGTATTTTACTATAGAACAAAGCTCCGACGAGATTCCAAAGTTTAATTTCACGGGTCAGTGATTGGATTGGCTGTGGTACCTTGTTTTTTCTGAGATGGGGAGATACGTATCTATTGTCGGCGAACTTTTTTAGATTACAAGGCAAGGACAGGTTGTGTTTCATCTAGGAGTTAGATGTCATTGAACCGTAATGTATGATCTACATCCGCAACCTATAAAGATAGAACCAAGACATTCAAATATTGTAGCGAATAGAACCTATAAAGGTTCAAAGAAATTCCTAAGAACGGGTTCCGAGATTCACAGAATATAATGTAGTAGGTACCTATGTAGGTAACTTAATTCCATACCAAAGTAATGGTAGGTATATGGTGGTTTATACATAGAAAAGTCGGTCGATATAATAGTCGTAGGTACGTATATACCTTGGTTAGCCGCCGCTAGCTAAGCCAGTATTAAGTATCGTTAAATCATTGCATAGTTCTCTTGTTTGAAATCCCTTAACGCAATTACTTGTACAGTCATACAAATTAATCGTATCAAAACACCTGGGGGTTCGCGTGACCGCGCCGTACGCTTTATAATATCATAGTTATTAGATGAATGATCTACTAATTGTACTTTTCCTGTTGATGTATTCGGTTCCGGGATTGAATTTATTTTTAGGCCGACTGTACCACACAATGTGGTGCTTGTTTTATTTCGGTTGGTATTCAAATTAAAATTCTTTTTTTTTTCAAGTATACCTATTACAGGCACTTTTGAAACGTCAGGCTCTAGTTGCACACTCTATCGTTTCAATGTCTTTTTAATAATCTGTCTTCGTACATTTTTTACGAGCCTGTTTTGTCCCATTGCAGGGCAAAGGCCTGAGGCCTTTTTCCTTTCTTACACTTTTCGCGGTCTGTGGCAATTTGTGGCCAATCCTGTCCAGCTCATCCCGCCATCTCATTCTGTGCCTACGGCGTTTTAATCGGCTGTTTGGATATCCACTCGTTCCTTAGTTAACTACTTATTATTATTTCTGATTATTATGAACGTTACTTCGAGCAAATATCTGTGTTTTTATAAATGAAAAGAAAGCTTTTAAATGTTCGAACCAATGGACATGAATTTAACAATGGTTTAAGTTGAGTATTCCGAGAATTCCTATCAGATCAATCGTCCGGCGTACCGTTGGCAGTCAGCCCCGCTACCAACCTGCTGACTGGCTAAACTTTTGCCCACGGCATGAGCTATTATCATTATGTAGCTCATGTCGACACAATAGAAGAAGAAGGGGCGATTGGTGTTTTTTTATTGTATTTTTACTTGTATGTCCTGTGTCTTGTTTTTGTACTAAATAAACGTTTTATCTATCTGTCTATCTATAATTTGCAGTGTTTTTATTAAATGAGTTTAACATTCGTTATTTCGCTGAATTAAAATTAAATAATTCATGCAATATATCGTCACTCGGATGGCAAAAATACTAAAGTGCCAACTTGGCCTTACGGCGCTTTAGTCTTTTTGTTTGCCTTAGGCAGAGTAGCAATTTGGCCTTATGGTGCTTTAGTCCTTTTGTTTGCCTTAAGCAGAAAGTCTAAAGTGCCAATTTGGCCTTATGACTCTTTAGTCCTTTTACTGTTAGTTTTTAGTTGTTAAAAAACGTTTCCCTATTCATCATACCCTCATCTCGGAGACATATACTGTCATTTGACAAGTTATTGTCTGTTAGTTTGTTATCTTTTTGAACTCAGTTTGATGTGAATCAAAAAATATAACAAAAGCTTCTTTGAACCAAAAGTATAGGACACTCCAGTGTGAACTCAGGGTTATAATGTTATAATGGAACATAGTTTTTGTTTACGTCAAGTATTCTCAATAGCCCAGTTGGTATTTTGTCGATGGAAACTTCTACTTTTCCCCATAGACCAATTGGTCAAATTTTAATTTGTCCATGGAGCACCGACGCCTTTTTATACGACATGGGCTACGATAGTAGCTAAATATCGAAGTTATACTTTCCGCATCATCATTTCAGCCGAAAGACGTCCACTGCTGGACGTAGGCTAGGGCTTCGATTCCGAGATCTCGAAATATCGGAATCTCGCTACATTTTCTACGTATTTATAATATCGGTATTAGAGAGTAAAATATCGGAATTCCGATATTTCGACATTTTCCAGAAAATGTATGAGAACATAAAAAAATCCGAGAGCTAGTTATTGTTTAATACGTAGTATCTCTAATAGTCTGTGGTTTAAGCAAAGACTAATAGTGTGCCTCGAACGGAGACCTTACAACCACCTTTTTTATTTGTAATGTATTTTCCATTCATAAATCTTATATTTGTTGAATATTGATCCTTGGCAGAGTTAGAAGACTAGCTAGAAAGTGCCAGTGCGAAAATGCTTCTGCTTTTATTGCTTACAAAGTTTTTTTCACTTATTAATGACAATTTTCTGAGCCATGTCTAGAAGCTGTTTTCGAGAGTCATTACGAACCGTCTTTCGCGTAGGTTTGACTACTTCCAGCCTCCCGAACAAGCCAACTTCCGAAAAGGCTTTAGCACCGTAGACCACATACATACACTGCGGCAGGATATACAGAAGACCAAAGAGTATAACGTGCCTCTTTGATTAGCGTTTGTGGACTACGAGAAAGCCTTCGATTCGACCGAGACTTGGTCTGTACTACAGTCTCTTCAACGGTGCCAGATTGACTATCGGTACATCAAAGTGTGTTTGTATGAAAACGATTACAGGACCAAGCCTCGAAACCTATCCTTCTGCAGCGAAGTGTGAGACAGGGAGATGTGATCTCTCCGAAACTGTTCAATGATGCATTGGAGGATGACTTCAGGTTTCTGGACTCGAAACGGCTAGGCATTAACATAAATGGCAAGTATATCACTCATCTTCGGTTTGCCGACAGCATATAGTCATAACTGAGATCATAGAGGACCTCAGTACAAAGCTCGATGACCTCAGTAGTACTTCCGATAGAGTGGAAATATGGACAAGAAAAAGGTTATGTCTAATTCCCAATTTCCCATTTCCGTAAATATAGTTAAATATGTATAGGTTATACCTAGGACTTTGACTAATCAAAGACCTAGGACAAATTGTCCAGTTAGGTAGGTCCTACTTCGAGAAAGAGGTCAATCGTTGCATTCGACTCGGTTGGGCAGCGTTCGGGAAGCTACGCAATATCTTCTGGTCCAAATACTGCAGTGTCTTAAGAAGACAGTCTTTGACCAGTGTGTGTTGCTAGTAATTACTTACGGTACTGAAACGTGGTCGCTCACAATGGGCCTGATAAGGCTCAAAGTCACTCAAAGGGCAATGGAGAGGGCTATGCTCGGAGTGTCCCTGCGTGATCGAATCAGAAATGAGGAGATTCGCAGGAGAACGAAAGTAACCGACAAAGCCCGAAGAATTGCCAAACTTAAGTGGCAGTGGGCGGGCACACTGTTCACAGAACGGATAGCCGATGGGGCAGTAAAGTTCTGGAGTGGCGATCACGTACTGGAAGGCGCAGCGTATGTAGGCCCCCCACAAGGTGCACCGACGACCTGGTGAAGGTCGCAGGAATCCGTTGGATGCGGAAAGCGCAGTTTCGGTCATTGTGGTGATGCTTCGGGGAGGCCTATGTCCAGCAGTGGATGTCTTTCGGCTGAAATGATGATGGTGATAATGATGACAGGCCGTACATGTTTATTAGGTCATAAAACCCATTAGTTTTCAAAAGCAACACTTTTGGCATAATCTCCACTTTTTACTCTACAAACAAGATTAGGTTATCATTTTAAATCAAGTCCTATAAGTATTTAAAAATATTGTGTCTCAATATCGGAATCTCGGAATTCCGATATTTTGAGGTCAATATCGGGTCCAATTCCGATATTGGAAAAAAGGCGATATTGAGAAGCCCTAACGTAGGCCTCCCCCAAGCATCGCCACAACGACCGGTCCTGCGCTTGTCGCATCCAGCGGATTCCCGCGACCTTCACCAGGTCGTCGGTCCACCTTTCCGCATAACGTTTTTTAATTCTTAAAATAACAACATTAAACAATCAAATGTTATCACGGCATTTATTCGGAACAGATAATATCTACCTTCTTACGGGTAGGATTGGTATTTTTATCTTATCGAACTTACAATAATATCTACCTTCTTACGGGTAGGATTGGTATTTTTATCTTATCGAACTTACAATAATATCTACCTTCTTACGGGTAGGATTGGTATTTTTATCTTATCGAACTTACAATAATATCTACCTTCTTACGGGTAGGATTGGTATTTTTATCTTATCGAACTTACAATAATATCTACCTTCTTACGGGTAGGATTGGTATTTTTATCTTATCGAACTTACAATAAGCTGCAATACGGTATTATACTAAGTTCTTAGAAGGACATAAGTACCGAGGCGCCTTTATTTTTATAATAAGGATTAGTCAGACAGCGCAGGAGATAAAATTTACATTTCTGTTTCGTAGTCTGTAAACATTAATATGTAAGTATTAAATAAATTAATAATGTAGAACTCTACCGTTGCTCACTGTTGGAGATCGGTATACCTACGCTTTTTACAAGGACGACAGGTAATGACCGTATCGCTTACGCTGGGCAAATTGTTTGGAGATCTTAGTCAGATAAAGGTCTATCCACATTATGATGTCCACGGAACGGGCAGGGCGCAACTATTTCAATATAAAATAATCCTTAAACTTATAACATTAGAGACTGACGTAGGGACAAGTCGTCAATGTGCTCGGTACAAGTAGGTATTATGTTAAACTATCCTATGCCCACGTGGATGTCGTTTATCGCGCATCCCTCGGGAACTGTTCATCTTCCCGGGATAAAAATTTGCCTATATGTAAATCCGGGTTATGTTCTATCTGTATGGAATACAGACATCCAAATCTGTTCAGCCTTACATCGTGATTGTGTAACAAACATCCAAACATCTTCACAAACTTTCTACTAGCTGTGCTATGCGTTGCAATGCAAACTTTTTTTGGGGCCAGGAACCTTCGCGGGCGTACGTAGAACAACTCAACAAAGTTTCATCACAATCGGATGAACGGGTGAACGGTTCAGGAACGCATAGAGGACAAACATACAAACATTCATTTGTATATAAATAGATAGATTAATACATATAATAAAGAGGATAGATTAGTAGAATTGAAATAGTTGCACGTTGCACTTCATCCGTACTCATCCCGTCCGAATTAGAATAGATCTAGAAAAAAATATAATAATCTATACTATAACTAGCTTTTACCCGCGGCTCCGCTCGCGATAAATTCTGCTAACCCACGTCAGTCCAGTCCAGTCCACTGCCCCACTGTCCCACTTCCCCACTGTACCACTGCCCCACAGCCCCAATGCCCCACGGCCCACTGACCCATTGCCCCACTGTCCCACTGCCCAACTGCCCCACTGTCCCACTGCCCCACCGTACAACTGCCCCACTGTCCCACTTCCCCACCGTGCCACCGTCCTACTGCCCCACTGACCCACTGCTCCACTGTACCACTGCTCCTCTGTCCCACCGTCCCACTGTCCCACCGTCCCTCCTTCCCACTGTCCAAATGTCCCACTGTCCCACTGTCTCTCTATCTCACTATATCACTATCGTCCCGTCCCATGTCCCATGTCCTGTCCCATATCCCATCCTATGTCCAGTCAGGCGCGTGCATTGCATATAGGCAATTAGGCAATACCTAGTGCCTTCCTCATTCAAATTCAATAGTGGTGTAAATTATTATCCTTTTTTCAGACTACGATGATTATTTATCTTAAAATAGACCTATTAATGCTAAATTAATCTTCATACATAAAAAAATCAATAAATTATACCACAATTAAATTCAAGTGAAGTAGGCCAATGCACGCCACTGTGTCCAGTCCTATGTCTCGTCCCATGTGCCGTCCCACTGTCCTGTCCCATGTGCCGTCTCATGTCCCGTCCCATGTTCCGTCCCCTGTCCCGTCCCCTGTCCCGTCCCCAGTCCCGTCCCCTGTCCCATCCCCAGTCCCATCCCCTGCCCACTCCACTCCACTCCATCGTACATTACTATCCGCTCGTGCAAATGCATAGAAGCTTCGATCTGTCGGGTGAGTACGCAACCCACGAATTAATTTTTTTCTTTCTTTCTTTCTCAAAACTTTCTTTGATATAAACCTCACGGAGCCCGAGACCTTTCCAACGAATGCAAAACCGTGGAAATCGGTTCGTGCGTTCTGGAGTTATAGCGTCAGGAAGGAAAACCCGACTTATTTTTATATAGTAGATAAAACTGTAAAGGTCGAAAAGTCTGTACATTGAGTTTTTTTTCGCGAAAACCGAAACCGAAATAAGCTATAGAACACGAATCAATCGTTTAAAAATTTTATGTCTGTCTGTCTGTCTGTTTGTTACCTCATCACGTGAAAACGGCTGAACGGATCGTAATGAAACTTAGCATTTGTATTGGTATTAGTCTAACTTAAAATATAGGGTATGTTTTATCTGAATCGGTTGATTAGATCCAGCGATACAGCTTGACCCCTCTATTGTATTAAGTTGCATACAAAGTAGAGGTCATGATTGTTGGTTAGATGCAGGTTGCAGGTTCCTAAAAATACAACTGGATTCTATTAGTATTTAGAATAACATAACATAGCCCATCACTGTCCCGCTGCTGGGCATGGCCCTCTTCTTGGAATGAGAAGAGTTAAGGAACTGGATATTGTTAGTGTAATAGATTATCATAACATAATCAGCTCATTACCTACTGCCCCACTGCTGGGCACGGACCTCTTCTCGGAACGAGAAGAGTTAAGAAACTAGAAAATATAGAATAACATATTTTCCGACATCCACGCGGACGGAGTCGCGGGCACAGCTAGTATAATATATAGATATAATGGAAAAGTGGGCAGGGCGCGCGTGCGAACACTGCACCACAGTGCAGGGCATTTCAAAGCTTTTCTCAGTACGCCTTACGACTTGTTTCTGTAAATACTGTAACAAAAACCCGCAAAAATGCCTTATTGTGCTGTTTCTAACTGCAGAAACAAAAGGTATAAAGAACATTTGACTATAGTAATTTTTTTTAAATTAATCACGTCAATATGGGAGGCGTAGTTTGTTCGAAAGTTGCCACGCATGAATCAAGTTGTAATCTACAACCATTCTATCTCTATCTATTTCTGTGATCTAGAAGCTACTGCACCAGTGACTCTTCTCTGGTCTCCGCAACTAGTCATGGCAGATTCATGTTCTTGAATCTCTAACATCTTTTGGTCATCGAAGATTCTATCCTACGTCATGGTACTCAATTTTATAGTAAAAGAAATCATAGAAATGAAACATGGAATTCAAAATGGATGTGAGCCAATTTTTTCTGTGACATTTCCTCATTTCCTACGCCTTTTATTTGCCTATAATTTTGAATTTTTGAAACGTAGAAATTCCGTAAATATAAGCTGTGCGTTAAATACATAGTGCAGTTATTTTAACAAAAACAGTTAAATATTGCTGAAAGGCAAAGCACTTTGATAATCTATTGTATAATCGTATCCTACTAATTTCATAATCGCGAAAGTAAAGTATGGATGTTGTTTGTACTTCCATCACTCCTGAAACGACTAAACGTATTTCGATGATTGACCCTAGGGCTTTGCAGACCAAATAATCATTTGGTGCTTCAAATGTGTAGGAAGGACGCTAAATATAGGCAAAGCTGCCGCCAGCGGAGCCCTTTGTTAGCGAAAATAAAGTACTAAATCTGTCTAAATCTATATAATAACAATATATATCTGGTGTGTTAAAATTATGTCGAAATTATAGTGGGTTTAGGAAAAAACAAAGTGCTTCAATCTTTTCTTAGCGAGATTCCGTCCGCCATTTTTTATTCGTCCGAGTTGTACGCATTATACTCAACATTAGGCGTCTATTGGGCTGTATGGTCGTTGCCATGCTCCTTGTGTTTTTTGGACCGTCTGGGGGATTGGGGGGAGCGTGCCCCAGAGCCCCTTGGGTTCGCCCTTGCAATAAACGTAGGAAGAGATAACACTCTGTGTAAAAAATAAAGTTCAAAGATTGAATTTTCGTAAAAAGCTGTACCTTAAATATAATTTATATTATATACTACCTCAGTCACAAAAAAAAATTATCTAACATTTTGTTTGTCAAGGTTGTTTATTCTAGACGATTATAATGATTCCTTGTAAAATACAAAGAGATACTTAATGATAATATTATGAATTCATTATGTAAAACAAGTTTTCTGAGTCATAAGACTGTGGTAACCTTTGTAAGCATGTAAGACAAGATTGGGCCATTCGACATTTAATTTTATACTGAAGTAGTTATGTACTACAAGTGAAAAGTATTGACTGTGAAAAACCAGTATGGTCAGTCATTTATTGGCAACTAGATGGTTACACGGCAATATTAACAAACTGAATGACTGAAAACATTAATTTGAAATGATGAATAAAATATTCATAGTACACAATGTTAAATTAAAATAAAAAAATTTTAAATGTCAATTTAATAAATTCATTGCCATAAAATAAAAATGCAATAATTAATAAATAACACATTCTTCACAAATACATAAAATCAGGTACACACTAATTAAACATAGGTATATTAGTGTCAACTGGCAGTCTTATCGCTCCACGGTGATCTGTTCCAGAAAAACACTGAATGCAATGGAGTAATGGGCTGAAGATGATGATTTAGAAAGCCTGGAGAGCTTGGTACCCATCTTACAATATAATTTTTAGGTAATCGTCTGTTTTCAGCAGTCAATGAGCTAGGCATTTTACTTTATACCAATCTGCTCTCTGATTCATTGTAGACCGATCAGGTTCATCAGGTTTGTTATCTTGTTTCATCTACAATTCACAAACACGAGAGAAAAAGAGATAACAAACCAAATCGGTTGACAACTGCTTATTTAAGTTTTCTGAATCGGGGAGCTTGTCATGGTTTCAATACAATATTTAATAGATTTTTCTCACAACTGAGTGGTTATGGATCTTAGTTCAACGTCTATTATATGGATTTCCAATAAATATGATATGAGTGAGACGTTGTAAGGAATGGTTAGTGTTATGGCAGCTAATATACAACATTGTCCCAACTATACCTATTTAATATTTATAACCATATTTTTGTAACTATTAAAATACTGAATGTGTTGATGGGCAGATAACAATATAGTAGTTCATGTATCTTATCATATTGCTGGATGCGGGAAGTGCAGGACCGGTCCTTGTGGGGATGCTTGAGGGAGACCTATGTCCAGCAGTGGAAATCTTTCAGCTGAAATTATGATGGTGTTTCTTATATATTATAAGTATGTTTTTACAAAAAAATATAGTATATAAGTATTATATCCATTGTCTAGTACCCATAGCACAAGCTCTGCTTAGTTTGGGACTAGACGGTGCTGTGTAAAAATATCCCAAAAATATTTATTATTTATTTATTATTTAAATCTCTGGCGGATAATAAGTATGCCCAGTAAAGTCGGTTGTAAATAATGCAACATTGGACTGTGATTCACTAACCAGAGTACCAACCAGTGCTAATCACAACATGTACTTCGTATAAAGTTATCAACAAAACAATACAGTTTGGGTTTATTACATACAGCATGCTTAAAATACCGACCACAGATAAATGGTACAGGGCCATGACTCATAACATTTAAGAGTTCAAGTAGCAAGGAGGTCTGTAATTGGTTTTGTTACCTTTTTTGTGAGTCTGGCAGTTAACAACATGGAGAGTGGCCGAATGAATGGTAATTATAATCTGTGGCCATGGGGACAAGTTTGTATCATGAAACCTAAGATTCTTTTTTGAAGAATAGAAAACATAGAACCTCTTGGTCAGAGTGTCGCCTTAGGGGCTTGTTTGATAAATGAAAATACTGGTTATATTAATTTGCTTAGTTGCACATTGGAATTTAAAAATTTCTGAATTTGCATTATGTAAATCTGAAAATAAAACCTTTTTTTAATTGCAATTCAAGATTAGCTTTGTTTCAACAAATTTATTTTTTCTATTCAGCGTTTTATGTTATGATTCAGTAAATTGAAAATAAGCTACTGACTCACCTTACTGAGGGATAAAAAAACAAAGCTTAAAACGATTATGTACATACTTTATCTCATTTCACCACACTTAAGTGCAGCAGTTGTTTGATGCACTGGCAACCGGCCAACCATCACGCAAATTATACGCACACACACACACAGGCCTTGGTAATGGATAAGCCGTCGAACAAGGAAGTACTTGCTACACATCACACCGCAATAAGCAACCCATACTAGAGCCCTAACATTACCTTGAAAGGTTCATGTTTGTACGATGTATCTAATAGGTATGTTGTTGTTGAAACGCATGATATCACATACATACGATAATGAAATTAATATCTTTATTGCAACCTAGACCCAAAAAAGCTACCTGTACATAATTTTAACGATCCAAATAATGATTCGAATGTTGCGACTTGCGATTCGAATTTGGAATTTGGCAATAATTACTCTCTCTATGCTTAGGCCTTTCAACTTTGGAACATGAAAAAGTTGAATTTTGTTATTCTGGCTGACTACAGCAAAATAAATCGTTATCAATAAAAGTATAAAAGAAATCACAGCAATTTGATCGTTCAACAAATACAGAAACACTTACAATTCTTATCACCACGATCTTCTTGTATGTTTTAATTACACGTTTTGTTACACATAATAATATATACGGTATTTTCCACAAAATTAAACACCACAGTATCTATTAATTCAGGTTGCGATTATAATAAATGACAGAAAACAACGGAATAGAAATAAGACGTGTGGTATGATTGGATGGAGCTGTTCTTTGTTCTTTTATTAAATTGCGATAGATGGCGCCGCCTTCGATTGAATCATAGACAGTGGAGGAGTATGATGGAGGACCGAATGAATAAAAGTTTGCCAGCATGCTTTGTTTTCGTTCATCCCAGTTTCAGAACTCATAACTTAAAAAAATATTATTATGTATTAAAATAAGCATATTTCAAAATTCATAATTTCTGAAAGTTGAAGTAATAATAACAAGCAATTTAAATGTTCTATGATTATGTAGTACTTAATAGGTAACGTACAGTCAACTACTACCATTACATTACGTACTCTATTTTTGGCGAAATAAATGAATCTGAATCGGAATCTGACCTCGCGTCTGTGGTTACAGTTTGACCTTGACAGCGTCTTTATTTCACAAGCAGAAGGGCAGTTTTCACAAGTGTTACCAGTGACGTGCGGTCGACTGTAGGTACATAACTTTTTATTGAATTTTACTATTATATTTTATCATTTTAACACATGCACACATACATGTATACAACGTGTATCAGAAATGCGTGGTCATATTTAAGGAGCTCATTCAGGGCATAGCATAGAACAACTTTTACTATGGGACCAACCCTGAAATCGCGAAAAAAATATCTGCTGTTCCCTACTAAATCATCGATGTCGCTCGACAAAATATTAGGATCAGCTGATTTTTTTTTCGCGATTTGAGGGTTGGTCCCATAGTAAAATTTGTTCGATAGCATCCCCTGAATAAGCTCTTCAAATATGACCAAGCATTTCTGATACACGTTGTATGTACACACACATAGGTAATCTACACTAATATTATAAAGAGGAAAGATTTGTATTTTTGTGTGTATGTTTGTAATGAATAAACTTTTTTTTTTTTAAACATGTCCACCTGTGCGAAGCCGGGACGGACGGGCCCTAGTTGAAAATAAAGTGATTTGATTTGATTGATAAAATCATGAAACAGAATCAATTTTCAAACTTTGTCAGAGCTATGTCAGTCCTTGATTTATCAGGTGACCAATATGCCTGAATGTATGTATGTATGTACTCTCGGTACATTTATTTATTTTATGAATTGTCTTCTTCATCGTGTCAATGATTCTTTTGTATATTAAAATTAGAGTTTACTGGAGTTACTTAACAGCATTATCAGTGACCTCGTACAGGTCTTTGATTGTACACTTGTACAGGTGGTGTGGCACACAGAGCAGCATAGGAGGTGAGACCGTTAGACATCGTCTGTGGAGTGACACCACAATCATATTTAACTCGTGTATCCCCATCTGACTAAATATAATTTGCAGCGGCTGCAGCAGCATTTGGCTTTGAAGTCAATTTGAGACTTCCAGATGGGCCATGGTAATAGGCGGCCTGCTAGGAGCTCATGCTAATGAATAGTGATGCCCTTATTTGTCATAACTTTTCTGAAGAAGAACATTCATACTCTAAGACGTTTCCTCGAAACTTCCTCGACTCTGACTCAACCAAGGTGTCAGTAAAGGAATGGTCAAAATTGGTATTATAAAGCTTATCTTGAGGAACCTTGACTGAGGTTGAGTCAAAGAATGTAACGTATTAGCTGTTAGAAATCCATTTAAACACACTAATCATGAAACAATGTATTCCTTAAGGTAGGTCTTGACGTACCTTGAGTTAGACAGTTGTTTCCTTTCCTCGAGTGAGGAAAAATGTTGAGTGACGCTGAGTAGAGGAGATTTTTTGCAAGTTTTACAACTGTGAATACATATTACATTAACTGAGATTTCGAAAAACGAAAGGAAAAAAACGAACAAACAACAATAAACATAATACTTAATATAAAACAACACATTAATAAACGCATTATGAATGTCTAAAATAGAGTAATTTAGAATTGTTAATTGATTTAAAATTCTTTGTCAAACGAGCCTCAGAAGGTAATCTACGTAATGTATATAATTAATTCGGTCCCAAATAATGACCATCCATCGACTGCTTGTGCTACACAAGCGACATTAAGCGGGAGACAATGGAACTATTTTACTCATTCTATCTCACTTGCACTCGTGAATTCCATGCGGCCGAACGGTTCAATGACTTTGGCGACCGTTTCTATTTTCTCTCTGGTTTTGTCGTCGGCTCGGCCCGCAAGGAAGGGGTCTTTGTTTGCGTTTCACGTTCGCGTCGCACGGTATCATCTGCGACCACGGTTCTATCTATCGTTACCGAGACGGAATGTGCCCGCATAAGTGGAAGCGTGGGTCTCGCTCCTCCCGGTCGATGTGAAATGTGGTGTAGTGTGCCAGAGTGGCGCCGTCATCAAGTGCAAGTGCAGTGAGGTGCAGTGGTGTGTGCGAGCGAGCGTGGGTCGACTTGGCCACGGCGAGCGAGGTGCGTGGAGGTGGCGGCGGCCGCACGGCCATGACCGGCGACATGCCTCTAGGGAGCGCGCACGCGTTCGGGCGCGCGTTGCTCCGGGACGGGGCGCTGCCGCCGCTAGAGCCCGGCCCGCCCGCGCCAGCGGCCAACAACGCGCAGCCGCCCGACAAGCGGCCACCCGCGGCGGCCGCAAGCCCTGAGCAGGTCATGAAGCTCTACATGAGCAAACTTACCCCCTACGAACACCGTGAGATATTCGACTACCCTCAAGTGTACTTTATAGGCGCGAACGCCAAGAAACGGCCCGGGCTGGTCGGGTTCCCGAACAATTGCGACTACGACAACGAGCAAGGCTCGTATATCCACATACCTCATGACCACATAGCGTACAGATACGAGGTGCTCAAAGTGATCGGTAAGGGTAGTTTCGGTCAGGTGGTGAAGGCCTACGACCACAAGAAACGCGAGAACGTTGCGCTCAAGATGGTACGCAATGAGAAGCGGTTCCACCGCCAGGCACAGGAGGAGATCCGTATCTTGGAGCACCTCCGCGAGCAGGACAAGGACAATACAATGAACGTGATCCATATGTTCGATTCGTTCACGTTCAGGAACCACACATGCATCACATTCGAGCTGCTGTCGATCAACTTATACGAGCTGATAAAGAAGAACAAGTTCCAAGGGTTCTCGTTGCAGCTCGTTCGCAAGTTCTCGCACAGTCTGCTGCAGTGTCTGCACGCGCTCAACAAGAACAGAATTATACACTGCGATATGAAGCCCGAGAATGTGCTGCTCAAGCAACAGGGACGCTCCGGAATCAAGGTATTATAACAACATTTACTATGACTAACATCCCTAATAAGTTTCTTAGAACCAAAACAATAGAAAACACAGACTGCTAACAACTTTGGCAGGGCGACTGACGTTGATTGTCAGGGTTGTCAGGCTAAATTAGTTGATAATTTTCGACTTAACGAAACCAAGATAGAATGAACTCGTTGAACCTTTGAATGCGTTTCTCTCGTGGACTTTTGATATACCTATCAACAAAATGAATACAATATTATGCCTTGCTTTTTTTTATTAGAAACTCATTTGTATCACTCAATAACAATCACAGATCGCGAACACCTGTTTCTATAGCACATTCAACTATTCAACGGCGGATAAAATCAATAAGCAGTACTGTGTAACAATTTTCGTAAACATTTGCAGCTGTGTGCGTGCGATCCCGATCAGCTGGCCACACCCGCACCCCTATTTACCTACCCACTGTAACACCACTAGCGATAACGGTATTATTACACGGTTCGTTAATACCGTTTGCATAATATGACTACATTTATTATTTGGAATGGGATTAAGCATTCGTGGAAAGGCATCCGGTTTCTGAATTGATGCGTTATTAATTTTGCTTGCAACAGTTTGGACGATAAACGTTATCTGTGGCTCGCGTCTCGAGTCGCTCACCCGATCGCGTTCTATTTTTAAACTCCCGATACATTCACTAAAGTCGGTCTCCCGCCATGTGATGTTACACTGTGGTTATTTACGTCAACACGCATCCGCGTTCATCCAAAACACGGTTAAGACTTGTTACAAATGAAATACCTACGAACCAATGTCACTGTGATGTTGCATCGGTAAAAAAGAAAACAGCAAAAATACATGAAAACCTTCAACCGTTCACTAGCAACAAAAACACTGACCTACAAGTTGATGATTTGATTGAGCTGCTTTGAGTTCGAGTTTACAGACGCTGACGAAATTTTCTTGTGAATCTTAAACTTTGACGGCTTTGTTATCTGTGAAAAGAGTCATTTAAAAACTTACTTGAACGAAATGTAAAACAAAAGAGCTTAAAATTTATTTTTTATCTGCCACATGCCTACTTGCGTAATTAGTAATTTATCTAGGTTGCATGCATTGTCAATGACGCAAATATAATTAAGTAAATATGTACGACCTGAATGCAATAGACTTTGTATTTTTTTTGTTTATCAGCAAGTAGGTAGGTATCATCATCATCATTAATTCAGTCGAAAGACGGCTATTGCTGGACATAGGCCTCCCCCAAGCATCGCCACAACGACCGGTCCTGCGCCTTCCGCATCCAGCGGATTCCGAAATAGGCAACATGAATTCCAGTCTTTCCAATATGAAAATTATGAAATTGTAACATTTTTTCAGTGTTTATTCAGGTGAGACCTAGATTATAACCATTATAACAGATATAGGTAGGTAGGTACCCGATAAGATAAATGCTGTATTGGAAACATATTGTTGCCAAGCGCGTTAAACGGTACCAGCGCACGCGCACATCATTGTAACCCAGCATAGTTTTCATCCATTGTGTTCGTTTTATAAAAATTCATAAGCATTAGCTAACAGCCGTTAAAAATAACATGTCCTCGTTATAAAACGGATGAATATGGCTAACCGTCATGTTTTTTTCCATATATAGCGGTAATTTTTAATTTAAAACCGGTTTTAGTTGCTTATTTAGCACTAAGTTACCGTAAAAGTTTGTGTCAATTAAGGTTTTTTTAATGAGCGAAGAACGGATGAAGTTTCGTCTGCAAATATTTTACTTCGTTTATCGTCGTCACCGAAGCAGAGACAGCTAAAACTTGCCATAATTTTATTATCTGTGTACCTAACTGTTTCCTACTGCCACAGTATCTAATTCATCGCTCATTTGTATAATTAAATGCATCAAGTTAATTATTTTTATCTCCATACTCTATCGGTCTAATAATGTCGGTCGTTCTAATAAAAAAATGCATGGAACGTTAATTAACTGCCTTCTGACTATCCACTGGAGCTTGAACTAATTATGATTGCAGGCATAATATCATCTCGCCTCTAAACCATATAATAGAGATCGTTGCTCTTCAGCTAATTTTTGCACGTTTACTAGGCACTATAAAATCGGCGCTGTTTTTTTACGGGAATTCACAAGCATGTTCAATTTTAGAAACGATTCAGAAAAGTAGTAATGATAACGCAAAGACTTACAAAGAACTAGTTCTTTGTAAGTCTTTGTGATAACGTGTCGGTCCTTTAATAACTCAAAAGTACCTGCTGGATTTTAGTTTCTTTGTTGTCTTGCCGGGTCTTTTTTGTTGAAATTCTAAAATCCTCGACTAACTAATATCTTTTGAGCTTCTCCCAAAACTATTATTATTGGGCAGAACAAAAAACAACCAGCTAGCGAAGTCACAGACAAAGTCTAGCAGCTAAAAAAAAGTAAATGACCAAGCAGTTTACGTCTGAAAATAGAATGTTAGTTGTGGGATCATAGACTTCCAAAACCGCGGGCTTATGAGTTACGATGGTTGAACGAAGATGTAATTAAATTAAATTTTTAAAACTAAAGCGTTTTTATTGCACTGTAAGTCGGTTTTGCGAATTTTTCAGTTTAGTACAGCAAGCCCGCATCAGCACGATCGCGTCCAATGCCAGATATTTCTGACATGGCGGGCGTTTTGTCGTTGCAAGTCTGCGGTCTGTCAGTCACGCGACGTTGTAACTAATCCTTCGACCAAACCGTGTCGACAGTTTAACTGAAATTCTTTTCTAGTGGAATTCTTGGTATAAGACTTGAATTAAGAATTCGTGCGCGTGACCAGAAATCGCAACGTTTTGTTTTGAATTCAGTCCTTGATTGGTCTTGATCAATATCGGCGACGTTGATTTTATTTTTAATTATTTTAAATCAATCAACCTAAAAACCTCTTTGTCAATAATTTCACTAATTTGCGAAGATTTTTGATAAACGGATCGACCTCATATTTTGAATCTTCAAGGTGCAAGAATTGATCTTTCGAAATATGAGAAAACTAAAACTGGTTTCTACTTGTGACTGTCCCAACATAATGGGAGCTTGCAACACAAAAAACAGGTGTTTCCAAACAAACAGGCCGGGATGCCCGGCGACCTTATAAAAGAACACCTGTACCAGGTACTCCAGGTAGAATTATAAATAAAACCCACCTAACTTGAGCGGGTTTGTTCCTTTAAAAGCGGAGGATATATGCTGCCGGTCTCAGTGAATAATGTATGGGATTGTATGGATCACTTGAGTTGACACGATATGCAGACAGTGCAAAGTCACCGAACACTTATAATTTTATTGTTTACTCGGGATATTGCGGTTTTCATGTTGGTACAGAACTAGATTAAAGGTTTATGCTCCAGTTCGGACCATAAGTAATTTTTTATTGAGTTTGGGCTTTTTTATTGGGACTTCTTTCCGACATAAATATTCAATCGATCTTAAAAAAGTATCCCTGAACTTTTCATAACTGGCAAATGTTACAAAAAGATGGCGTGTTGGTATATTTTACAATTTAATTTATGTGTGCCGAAGCAATTTTATTTGGATGCAGCTTTTGAGTAAATTATGTCATTATGTAGACAGGTGTCCACAGAACAATTTGCGGAGGCATTGCAGTCTGTATTATTTGGTACACATATGCGACCTTGTGAGGAAAGAACTCACAAACTAACAAACATACAGTCTTTGTTCGTGTTTCTATATAGCTATAAATAGGAGGCCTAACACACGGTGACCATTACAATCGCAGTTCATGCATTATGTCTGTAATGACTTGGCGACTGATTGGTATTCGTACGGCCTCTTCGTCTCCTGTTAGCATAACAAACAACAGTCTTTACAATTTTAATGAGTATTTACTTCATCAGAGTACATACGTAAGCTTTGGACTCGGATTGACATTTTCTGCAATCTTAAGGATGATGACTCCTTTAAGACCACCTACTGAATTAACCGCTTAATCTTGAGAGCATTACCGGTACATTAACTAGATCGTAGGTGGTCAGTGCTCCCCATGAGATCAGTGGTCAGGATGTTTGCCTTCGCTCATTAGTCATTACAAGAGTTTACTCCAGGACTATGACCTAGATTCACGCATTTGTTCCTTAACGTTTAATAAATGACAGTCTCAATTTATGAATTTTGTCCTCCTGACATTAGGCTTCGTGGCGCCTACAAGTCGTCTGCCATGACCTAAATAACGTTTCAGACATTAGCATAGACGGTTAACATATGTTTTAATGAAAAGAGGATTACCGAGCCAAAATATTAGCATACATCTTTATCCCCAATATTCTTTGTTTCACGCATGGTGACGCATACAAGTATCGGTTACATTTAAGTAGGTTTGTGTGACAAAGAGAAGTGGTATTATGATATTTGTATAAACAGAACAATCTTAACGATGTCACATTTGAATTAACATGTTTTATAATATTATTGTGTTGTGTTAACAATGGTATTATGTAGCGGAAGAAGTAAATAAGGTTTAAAGTACTCTAGAAATGGTCGATCAGCTCTTAAAAGTAAAACGTTTACGACTGTTACTGGACGTATAATTTCCTCATTTGATCGCTCATTGATAATACCAATGCCTTTTGAGTCGGGACTTAACTTCTTTAGGTAATGTTGCTATGAACATTTTTGTCGCTTAACGTTGGTCATTGTTGAGAAAATTGTTCGAATTTAACTGTGGACCCTCTTGTTTCTACGTTTTAATTGAACTATGTTTTTAAATTAATATCTTTATTACCTTACCTTATTTATTATTAGTTCTGTATTGCTGTATTATCCTTGTCAATTATTGCTGTACTATTGTTTAAGGTATACATCCATTTTGAAACAATATAAAATCATACTGGATTACTAGGTAATACTATTATCTAATACTAGTTGAAAGAACATTGTATGAACATTGGGCTGATTTACGTGGTTGTTTTTTTATTTGGTAGAGGAAGCCCGCGCGGTGGTACCATATAAATTTTATTGACTTAGGTTAAGTTGTTTTTTAACCAGCTTCAATAAATCAGTTTATTTTAGCTTCGCCTACCTAGATGATCTACTAATAGTTTCGTATTTCTGAAAATTCTTGTTCCGATCCGATTTGCGTGTTTTTTTTTTAACGACAGTGATTGGACGTTTGGAAGAACATGAGCGAGACTTTTGCCCAGCCGTGGGACAGCATAGGTTGATAAAAAAAAAAAACTCAAATTGGTTCTATAAACATTTATGAAACAACCCTCGCAATTATCAACTAAAAAGTATGAAATAAAAACTTTTTAACAAAAAATAAAACCGACTTCAAAAACTAAAATGTAAAAAATAATCCTTGTATGTATTTCAAAATCTTAACATAAACCAACATTTTGAAGGCGGCGCGTGATTTTCATGTATGTTCGCATAAACTGTTTTTTACTATTATAGATATGCGCTCGATAGTACATTATATTTACATGACGCAAAGGGTCAATCACGCGCCGCCTTCAAAATGTTGGTTTATGTTAAGATTTTGAAATACATACAAGGATTATTTTTTACTTTTTAGTTAAGGTTTTTGAAGTCGGTTTTATTAGGGTTCCGTAGTCCTACAAGGAACCCTTATAGTTTCGTCATGTCCGTCCGTCTGTCCGTCTGTCCTAATCCTTTACAGCTTAATAACTTCTACAGTTATAAACATAAGTAAATGAAATTTTGTTAAAAAATGGTTTAGATATAGATCTCAATTTTAAAAGTATAAAAAAATCTTGGTAACGTTTTTTAGGGGTGGCGCCCATACATGTGAAATGGGGATGTAAATTTTTTTTTCGCTGCACCCCCTCGTGTGGGGTTTCATTGAATAGGTCTACTAAAATGAAGGTAATGTTTCATACATCACTTTTTTATCAGGTGTACCATCTGCGAAATATAGCCCACCAAAGGGGCTTACAATGTGTCCCTCCCCCTGCCATTTCCAAACTATGCAACGTAGAAACTTGTAATCTTCCACGTTGATAGATTTTTATAAAAACTCTCTTTTAAAATTATTTTGAGTATAATATGATTATAATTTTTTGAGTTATAGTGAGAAAACTGAAAAATACTTGAGACGTCCTAGTTCATAGGTCATTGACCTTAGATAAAACTGATCTTAGCAAATAATGCTCCTTTAGTTACTTTCTATTTAAAAAAATCACAAAAAGAAACTTTGTGTTATATTGATAACACAAAGTAACAGCGCCACCTAGCGCTAAATTTACGAAGTGAGTCATATGAATATATGACTCACTTCTTAAATTCAGCGCTAGGTGGCGCTGTTTGCAAAAACTAAAATAGCAATGATTGATATTCGATTTGATTCGTTTGTAATTAGACCTACTTAAGGAACCCTATAATACTGAGCATGGCCCGACATGCTCTTGGGCGGTTTTTTTTGTTGTCAAATAGTTTTTATGGTACGTAGTTTTCAGAATCTTCACTTAATATTATCTACTTGGTATTATTTTATCTTATTTTGTTTATTGTGATTGATTAATCTATACTCTTCCGTCTTCTTTCTTTCTCTTTCTTTCTTTTATTTAGTATAATCTATCTCTACTTCTATATCATCATTTCAGCCGAAAGACGTCCACTGCTGGACATAGACCTCCCCCAATTAAGGGGGGAATTAATAGATAGATCTACTTCTATATATCTATCTATTAATTCCGAATTTCCGAATATAATTCCCAAAGTCTGTGCTGAACATCCACGCTCAAACCTCTTAATGTAAAAATTGGCTCTCTTATTACAACATTCATTTGTACATGTAGAGATGAGACGGATAGCTGTTTGGCCGGATACCGGATATTCGGCCATCCTTTTAGCCGGATATTTGGCCGAACATCCGAGAGAGCCCGCGAAGGTGAGGCACGATCGGGCGAATTCTTAGGCTTGTTACCTCTTAATGCAGAGTAATTTAATGTTAATCCACCAAAGTTAGCCCTAGATGTCAACGTAAATGTCGATTTAGTAGATCATCATCATCATTTCAGCCGAAAGAGGTCCACTGCGGGACATAGGCCTCCCCCAAGCATCGCCACAACGACCGGCTTGCGTTTCTTTAATTTGTAGATAGGATTGCGGTTTTATTTGTGTTTAGAGTAAATATATACTGTCTTAAATGTGTATTAAATAAAGTAAATTTAATTAAACTTTCGTAGTTTGTTGAAAATCCAGTATCCCGCCGGCTGACACCCGGATAGTTGCCGCAGATTCGTTTCATCTCTAGTACATAGGCTCTACATAGGTGTCATCTATTCTGATGACGATAGGTAATTTGAAACTGCATCATTTTATACATTTTATGTGTAGGTACTATGTACAACAATATTTTTATTGAACATCATTAAATTGAGATTGTATCGCGTTGATCCGCGTCCTTACAACGACTCAGATAAAATTGGGTCATACGGTCGAGATGTCTGCGTCTGTTATTGATTTCACCATCTTCTTACTCAAATATTTATGAGTACATTAATTTTGGAATATATGAGATGATTCAGGCAATGTCATACTAGCTGTGCCCGCGACTCCGTCCGCGTGGTATTGGGAAATAACATCATGTCGTATTATGAATACCCTTGGGGTGACAAACCACTTTGAACTAATCAATTGGCTATTTATTATAAGAATCTATCTGTAATAAAAAAAACCGGCCAAGAGCATGTCGGGCCATGCTCAGTATTATAGGGTTCCTTAAGTAGGTGTAATTACAAACGAATCAAATCGAATATTAATCATGGCTATTTTAGTTTTTGCAATAATCGGCAGCATTCGCGACTCAGAGCGTGTTGTTAGTAGCGCCATCTAGCGATAAATTCAAGAAGCCAAATTTAAGACGTTTGTCATTTCAAAGTTACTTTTTGTGATTTTTTCAAATAGAAAGTAGCTAAAGGAGCATTATTTGCTATGATAATTTTTCTCTAAGGTCAATGATCTTTGAACTAGGACGTTTTAAGTATTTTTCAGTTTTCTCTCTATAACTCAAAAAATTATAATCACATTATACTCGAAATAATTTTAAAAGAGAGTTTTCACAAAGGTCTATCAATGTGGAAGATTATAAGTTTCTACATTGCATAGTTTAGAAATGGCAGGGGGGGGGACACATTGCAAGCCACTTTGGCGGGCTATATTTCGCAGATGGTACACCTGATAAAAAAGTGGTGTATCAAACATTACCTTCATTTTAGTAGACCTATTCAATGATATCCCACACGAGGGGGTGCAGCGAAAAAAATTTTTTTTTCTCCATTTCACATGTATGGACGCCACCCCTAAAATACGAAAAAACGATTATTTTATTCTTTTAAAATTGAGATCTATATGTAGACTATTTTTTAACAAAATTTCATTTACTTATGTTTATAACTGTAGAAGTTATTAAGCTGTAACGGATTAGGACAGACGGACAGACGGACGGACATGACGAAACTATAAGGGTTCCTTGTAGGACTTCGGAACCCTAAAAAACGGGTTTCTGTATCACAATTTGACAATTTTAAACTGAATTTCTCAAGACGCAAATTGGAATAACAGGCCGTTAAAGCACAGAGGACTGATTAAGGGTCGACGTCCATTGTTTAACTATTGTGTTTTTTTAACTGGGAGTTGAGCTCTTATTATATAACTTATTAAGGTACACAGACTATTATAAAACGTTATTTTGATAATAACACCATGCATCTAGTTGTGTTTTTCATTTTAGTAAATAGCAACTTACCAATATCCATAACCACTACTGTGTATTTTGTATGCAACTGCATACAAAACCGGTGTCAAGCTATATCCTAGAATGTACTCAACGGATTGATATGAAACATAGCACACTTTTTAATACAACTATAAAGTTACATCGCAGTCTCTACAGCCGTTCTCACGTGTTGAGGCTTCGATCAATATTATTTATCGAAGTGTTGAGGTAACAAACAGCAGACAGACCAACATAAATAATAAAAATTATTTATACGTGTTTTATTGCTTATTTCTAGTCCACTTAGCCGGTTTTCGCGAAAAAAAAAGAAACTCAATATACAGACTTTTCGACTTTTACGATTATATTAGGTCGGTCGGTATAGTATCATAATAGAAACCTATTATAGTCGCCGATTGTTTTGCTACGTGTTTACCGTTATTCTAAATAAAGCGATGATAATTACTGCAAATTAGGTTGATAATAATGAGGAAGTTTATTGTTGTTTATTTAATATTTTTTATAACAATTTGTTGCCAGTGATAAGTGATTGCTGCGGGTTACTTTACTATGCCTATAACATTGTTTTGATAACACTAACATACATTTTCTGAATCTTTGTTATTAAAGACAAATGCCCGCTCCACATACGCGGCTGGGAATACGCGATACGATGTGGGTACTAGGTAGGTACAGTGCTCTGGGTTCTCTGTACCTACAGGCTACAACCTACAACCATAAAAATATTTAAAGTGTCTTCGCAGGTTCGTGGCCGCGAATATAAAGCGGGCATAAAATGCTTGTTGGCTCAATTAGACGTAAAGTACTAGGTACCTAATTGAGCAAAAACGATCCAATCCACAAACAGTCCTTACTAGGACCGTCTTTGAAAAAAAAACAAAGCTTTTTGTATCCATCCATCGGTTTATGTATGATGTCTGCTACAAATTGAAATAATTTATTCCGCGGTTATTTTAACAATTAGATGGCATCGGCCTTTCCTATGACTACCTCTTAGAAGAAATACCGAAACAAATTCAGTCGAGTACAAATCTTGCCAATATTGCATAAAACATGTAGTTTTAATGACAAACGATAACATTTAGTTTTTTTAGATTTTGTGGATTGGATCCTTTTTGCTAAACTACGTCCAATTCACAGTAAGTAGGTACGTGATTACAAACGTGAAAGTTTATGAGGATGTGTGGATGTTTGTTAGTCTTTCACGCAAAAACTGCTGTATGGATTTTAATGAAATTTGGCATACAGATAGAACATATGCTGGATTAACATATAGGCTACTTTTTATCCCGGGAAGATGAACAGTTCCCGAGGGATGCGCGATAAACGACACACACGCGGGTGACGTCGCAGGCATAGGCTAGTATCAATAATACTACCGTTTTACTGAAATACGAATTTACACAATAAAACAGAATAGTCCTTGTATGTATACAAATAGTTGCATTGTGTATCTAGTGCTCTAGTTATCTTCGTGTGATATGTAGGTAGTAATAATAAGTATGTCATCAGACCACAGACATTTATTTTTTTACTATGTCTGTGAATCAGACCTAGAACTTACTGGAAGCTTAGCAGACTGTTTGTTGTATTTCGAATCACAGTCAGATAAACTTTGACCTTAATTAAATACTAATATTTGTTAAATTGCCAATTTACATTAACATATTGACCATGTAATCTTATCGTGCACTTAACAGTTTATAATCCTACTAATATTATAAATGCGAAAGTATGTTTGTTTTTTTATTTGTGGTTTAATCATGCTGAAACCGCTGAACGGATTTGGAAGCAGTTTTGCATACAGATAGACCATAACCCGGATTAACATAATAGGCTTCTTTTTATACAGGGAAGATGAACCGTTTCCTAATTTCCGAAGGATGCCCGATTACATATTTCCGTGATAAATAAACCGTATACGCGGGTTAAGCCGCAGGCATAAGCTAGTAATTAATATTATTTACTACACGACCGCCCAAAAAAAAGGAGTGTAATAATAGTAGTTTATGAAACTGTTGCATAATAGGGGTTATTAAAACACGAGTTAGGCGAGGTTTTTAATAGTATCACACGAGTGTTTTAATACCTAATTATGTCAGTTTCATACACTATTTTATCTACACTCATACAATTTTAAATAAAATACCAAAGTCAAAATCTTAGTAACATTGTCGTTGTTTTTCTTGATTTCTCTGGTAAAAGATTGTTCGTCATTTACGTTGCTGCATCCAGAAATTCAGGCGGGGTAATATTCTCCTCAGTTCAGTATCACTGCTGTAGTCAGATATTTTTGCCCAGAATAAAACTTTCGACATACAAAACCATAATAATAACGTAAACAATAACAATAAATTTACAAGTAACGATGTCCATATCCAGTAGGCCAGGCGCGCGGCCGCGCACGCGCGCTGGTGCGCGCCTACACAGATAATAAAATATAGTCTGGCGACAACATTATAATCGGAACTAATTTTCTATCCTTGTCAGGATTCCGTCAATCTCTGTTTTATCATACAAAAAATATGCCTGTAAACACTTAAATATAATTAAAAGCAATATGACAATCAAAAGTTCTGCCAAAAACGCGATTTTAAACGATAAAAATTTTCAATGTATGACAAGTGGCGCCACCCTGAATTTTGTGTACTCATTGGTGCCAAACTGTACGACTGCTAAAAAAAAGGTTTGAAAACTCCTTGGTTAGGTCGAAGTGGCATTAAAAACTCCTTAGTTAGGCTGAAGTGTGCGGTTATGGAAAAAAAATTAAATTACCGCATTGTTTTGTTCAGCAAACTGTATCGTAATGAAACTTTTTAAATTCATAACAGGTGCATGTGCGTAAAGTATGTCATTATGACATTACTTTCGAGTTCATAATTCGAATTTTACGATACGAGTGTAGATAAATAAATAAATACTTTTGGGACATTTTTACACAACACCATTAAGTCCCAAACTAAGCAAAGCTTGTGCTATGGGTAATAGACAATGGATATAATACTTATATACTTTTTTTTTGTAAATACATACCTATAATACATAAACACCCAGACCAACACAAACACTTATGTTCATCACACAAATATTTGTGTCCTGTGGGAATCGAACCCACGACCTCGTGATAAGCAGTCCGGCACCCGAACCACTAGACCACAGAGGTCGTCAATGTTTTATTTGATAAATTAAGAAGTCTAACGTCGAGGTCCATCTGAAATGCCTCTTGGAATTTAAATACAAGCACAATTTTATATGAATCAGTACAAGAGCCTTTGTGTAAACAGAATTTTCAGATATTAATTTTGTCATACATTAATATGAAATTTCATTGTCGTCAGCTTGCCATTTACTCTGCGAATCCACAAAAAACATTTTAGATATTCATCTTGATATTATCAAATAATACGAACTATATAAGGTCCTACATTATTAATCCGAAATATTTGAAGTGGTGAATCTACTCATCATTATTAACAACGTTTATGTCCCTACATTTGTGTTCACTTAAATCGATAAAAATGTAGGGACCATCTGATTATTTTTTCGGTCTAATAATGTAGGACCTTATATATTGGGTTGTCTTAGTCGTATAGTACGTAACACCTGTCATATGTCGCTATCCTAATGGAACCGACAAAAAGGGGAGTATTCATCATCATCCTCCTGCCCTTATCCCAATATATTTGGGGTCGGCGCAGCATGTCTTTTTCTTCCATACATCTCTATCAGCCGTCATCTCCGTGTTCACAAAAAGGGGAGTGTTCGTTAGAATTAATATCTGAAATAGGTACACAATAGACTTGGGTTGGTAGTCACAGTGAAATTACCTTTACTCAATAGATCGTTTCTGTTCTAAATGCGTCACAGGCACACGGCAACGGCCTGGGGAATCTACTGTAATTGGGTCAGAGTTGACCGACACAGAGAGTCTATTAATAGACTTATCAATCGACCAATCACTCTAATGGATGGAAAACAAACTTAATTCGATCAAGATATAATTAATTCCACAATTTGTAAGCAAATGTTGAAATTATCAACGAATTTAAACTTGAGGTGCTTCTTTCAAAAGCAGTTTAACTGAGTTTCACGTAAGTCAAAACTAGCTCCCACGACAAAGTTCCGAAGACTATGTGAAGACCTCTAACTGCGGCTGCTCTTGCCCGGGGCACGATTACAGACGTCTGTGCAACTTTTAAAGTTTTTATTCATATACTTTATTTAGTTTTTCCTCTCAAATTTGCATCGAATTTCATGTTGATCATTAGTGAAGTAGTTTGTGTTCACAACATAATTTAGCGCGACCTCTTTTCCAGCAAGTCATTTAATTAAACCGGGAAGTGGTCTTATATAGTTCACGTACAGTACATATCTAAAGAGTTGCAACTTGCTTAAATTGAATTACCCCATTTCATCAGTAATTTTTAATAAAGTGTACCGTGATTATTCGATGATAATAAACAGTCTTTCTAAAATTATAAAAAGTAATAAACCGCGAATTATGACGGAAACTCAACGCGACTTAGCAAAAAACTTTTTAACAAAAAAAAAAAAAAAACCACTTCAAAAACCTTAACTAAAAAGTAAAAAATAATCATTGTATGTATTTTAAAATCTTAACATAAACCAAAATTTTGAAGGCGGCGCGTGATTGACCCTTTGCGTCATATAATGTACAGTCGATCGCAATATCTATAGTAAAAACAGGTTTATGTGAACGTACATGAAAATCACGTGCCGCCTTCAAAATTTTGGTTTATATTAAGATTTTAAAATACATACAATGATTATTTTTTACTTTTTAGTTAAGGTTTTTGAAGTCGGTTTTATTTTTTTTGTTAAAAAGATTTTATTTCATACTTTTTAGTTGAAAATTGCGAGGGTTGATTCATAAATGTTTATATAACCAATTTAAGATTTTTTTTGATTAACTATTGCTATCCTACTGCTGGGCAAAGGTCTCGCTCAGTTCTTCCAAACGTCCAATCACTATCGTGAAAAAAAAAACACGCATATCGGCCAAGAATTCTCAGAAAAACGAACCAATGAGCAGATCATCTAGATAGGCGAAGCTAAAATAAACTGATTTATTGAAGCTGGTTAAAAAACTACTCAACCTAAGTCAATAAAATTTATATGGGACCACCGCGCGGACTTTCTCTACCAAATAAAAAAACAATCACGTAAATCGGCCCACAAATCTCGGAGTAATCGGTGTAAATAAATGAAAAAAAAAAAAAAAAAAAAAACCCGCGGAATACATAACCTCCTCCTTTTTTTGAAGTCGGTTAAAAACACTGTATATTACTGTAGTAGTAGATTAATTAATAGCTGTTTACCACGACGAAGTCGCGATGACTCCCTCTACACCAGCGGTTCTCAAACTTTTTTGGTCACGGAACCCTTTTGACAAGCAAAATACTTGACGGAACCCTACAATAAAACAATAGTTTTTAAAAGTGTATTCTTTATTATATAAGCATAATAAAAGTACAATGTAACAGTTACTAATTATTACTTACTTTAACCACATGCCAAGTACAATAATAGAAGATATTAAAAATGAAAAAATCTTAACTAATGGGAGGTATGAAACTGTTTTTTATTTTTCATCAATTGGTTGATATCAGGTTTGATAGAAGACATTTGAAGTCTCATATCAGGTTCGGCGTCCAGTCTATTGCGATATTTTGTTTTCGTGGCTGCATAGGTTGAGAATCCTGTTTCGCACAAATATGTTGTTGGGAACGGGAGAAGAATATTCAGAGCCATTCTGCCAAGCATTGGATATTCATCACGGATTCTGCACCAAAAATCGTTGAGAGGCGTCGTTTTGAACAGTGACTCCATACTTGTGTCTGATGACATTTCTAAAAGAGATTCATATATCTCGTTTGACATACTTTCGGGCTTTTGCAAGTTGGGTAAAAAAGGATTATGAATCCATGAATTCAGCTTCATTTTTTAACCGACGAAAAAAAGGAGGAGGTTCTCAATTCGACGCGTATATTTTTTTTTTTTTTTTTTTTTTTTTTTTTTTTTTTTTTTTTTTTATGTATGACCACGCATAACTTTTTACAGAGTGGTCCGATTTTGATGATTCTTTTTTTATTGGATAGGGTATATCTTGAAGTTGGTCCCATTTAAATTTCAAAATCAAAATCCACCCCTAAGGGTAGTAAAACAGGGGATGAGTGTTTGTTCACCCACTGAATTCTTACCTGTTAACCGATTCTGTTGAAACTTGACATACATAAATATAGTTCTAGACACTACGACATAATGGAGACCTGGATTTAGAGTTTAACCACAAAAAAATGAAAAATAAAACTTTTTAACAAAAAATTGAACCGACGAAAACAGAAACTGAAAAGCGAAAAATAACTAATTATGAGTCGGCGCCAAACAACCAATCAACGAAGATCTTAAATTACTTTAAATAAATAATAAAAACAACGTCACATCAAATACAACGTGAGATTTTCAACGATAAACAATAACTTTCCAAAAATGCGTTCTCCGCTCGGCCACTTCCAACTTACACGCACTATGCTTGTTAAAAGTTCGTTTGGCGCCGACTCATAAATAGTTATTTTTCGCTTTTCAGTTTCTGTTTTCGTCGGTTCAATTTTTTGTTAAAAAGTTTTATGTATTATGTTCTTCGGGAAAATACTTTACAAAAGATGCGCGCATCGAAGTGAGATATTGGACCAATTCTTCAAACACATCATCTTGAAACATTTCCGAGTCGTTATCGCTAACAAACTCACTGAGTGACGTAAAGCTTTCTATTTCTCTCTTACCAACGCAAATAATCCAAAAATCTAATTTTCTTTTGAAGGCAGTTATTTTGTTATAGGCCTGGAACACTGTTGTCTGTTTACCTTGCAATGATAAATTCAATTCGTTCAGTTTTTGAAAGATATCCGCCATAAAAGACAATCGGAACAACCAAGTTTTATCATACAAACGGTCTTTCAAATTAAAAGAAACTGTATCTGCTGAAAGAAACATTTGTAACTCGGCTCTAAGTTCAAATAGCCTTGTTAAAGTTTTACCCCGAGACAGCCATCGCACTTCTGTATGGAGCAGCAGTGTTTTATGTTTGCTGCCATAATCTTCACACAATAATGAGAACAATCGGGATTGTAATGGTCGTGATTTGATAAAATTAATTATTTTTACCGCTTCATCCATAACTAATTTTAGATTTGACGGCATTTGCTTCATCGCAAGTGCTTGTCTATGCAGAATACAATGGCTGGAACTACAATTAGGCGCTTTACTTTTTATTCGTGATACTGCTCCTGCTGTTTTACCTGTCATCGCCTTGGCCCCATCTGTACAAATGTCAATGCAATCGTTCCAACTAAGATTATTTTCTTTAAAAAATATGTTTATTTTATTAAAAATTTCTTCCCCGGTAGTGTTTGTGGGCAGCGGTGAACACATAAGCATGTCTTCTTCAAAAGAACGTTCATATGGATATCTCACGATAACCAGCAAGATAGCCAGACCAGTGACATCAGTTGACTCATCCATTTGCAAGGCGAATCGTGTTTTTTGTAGACGTGCAACTAGTTCTTGTTTGACGTAGCTTGCCAGATCATGGATTCGCCGTGAAACAGTATCGTTTGATAGCGGTACAGTAGAAAGATGCTTTGCAGATTTTTCATCGAGCATACATTTTGTTATGTCTAACACACATGGCTTTATTAAATTCTCAGCGATAGTGTGCGCTTCACCTGCTTGTGCAATGCGATAGCTAACTAAATATGATGCCTCCGTGGCCTTTTCATTGATAGTTTGTGTTACATGCATCATATTTTTTTGACTTTCCAATAACTGTTCTTTTTTACGAACAAAAAATTCTTTATTCTTGTCTTTAGACTCGGGGTGTACAGTTTCTAAATGTCTGCGTAATTTGGCAGGTGCCATGGAACTATTAGGAAGCAGTTTACTACATAACATGCAGAGAGGTGAGCCGTTGGAACCAACAAATCCGAAACTGATATATGATTCATCATACTTCCTTTTTTTCGTCTTTGAAACCGTGGAGCTTGACGTCGTGGCATCATCGTCTGGATCGGTAATTGCTGTATTCTCCGCGCGTACTGCTTTTGAACATTCAGCGTCATTAGAAGATGTCGTTGCAACACGTTTAACACCTTTAAGCCAACGTTCCATTCTTCTTTATTAATAATGTTACACGTCAGGATGGTAGGGTCAAAATAATGCACAATCGTTACTGCGTTTATGAGACAAAGTTTAGTCCAAAGAAGAAATGTACAAAACTGATACAATCAGAATACAGCGGGCAGTAGAACTTACAAGAAGGCAGCAGGCTAGCCAGCTTGTAAGTAGGTAGGTACGAACTTATCGCTCCGAACGCTAATCGTCAACTGACTGACGAGGCGCGACCTTTTTTATATAATAGCGCTTTTATACTTAGTCCTAGACTCGAACTCGAACATTCTCAAAAATACTCGAGTCGGCGCCTTTGATAAACAAAAAGCGGAAATAAAAATATAAATACAAAAAAATGCGTTGTAAACAATCTCGACTTTATGCTTTTGAAGATAGAGCCGAAAGTCGCTTGTTCACAACTATAGAGTCTAATTCAGAGGCGACTTTTATCAAAGGGACTGCGCGCTCACAAGTATACGCGCGGCGGGCGGATTCAAAACGTTCGACCAGTGACCAGAGAGAGGTGTTTTGTTTTTTTTTTCTAAATTCTTGCGGAACCCCTACAGGGGTATCGCGGAACCCCAGGGTTCCGCGGAACACACTTAGAGTACCGCTGCTCTACACACTAACGGCCAAAATTAATATCCAATCTATCTACGATTTATTAATTTTGGCAGTAAGACTGGGTCTAAAGTAACTAAAGCGAAACGAGTAGTTTGCGATAGAACTGTGAGAAATAATATACAGGTCTATCTTATAACCTGAACAAATGATGGGCGAATTCGAGACATAGTACGATATCGATCCTGTAACAAAGATAAACTGTATAGATAGTTAGCCATGTCTGCGCGATAAAATCTGAGCTACATAGATAAGTTTATCATTCATAGGAATTCGAATATAACTTGCTCCGAAATGTCAGTTCTTTCTAAATTCGATGATTCAAAGCATACGTCAAATGAAATCCAGAATATGTTTACGACCTCATAAATCGCGCTCCACAGACAGATTCTCGCCTTATAACTTAAAATTTAAGTCTTAAATTATACTACAAAAAAATGGTCCAGTGCTCTTTCCAGGCGAGACAGGATAAAGAAAATGCACGACGCACCGAAAACGCCTGGAAAAGCTATTGGTCGATGAAAGATCTGATGAAAGGAACTCTTACGATTTCACTAAAAAAGAAGCTCATGGACATGTGCATTCTTCCCACCCTCACCTATGGAGCGCAGACGTGGTCGTTAACACTTCGTCAAAAGTCCGCACTCGAGGTCTGTCAGCGAGCAATGGAACGCAGTATTTTGGGGGTCAAACTTACTGATCGTGTAAGAGTTTCTTACACGATCAGTAAGTTATACCTGCTGTGTGATACTGCGTTCCCAAACTAAAATTACAGACGTAGGTCATACGGCTGCCAAGTGCGAAAACGCGGTAGGCCCAGGAGATGGCGGAATGAGCTGGACTCCTACTTAACGGATTGGCCACAAATTGCCATAGACCGCGAAAAGTGGAAGACAAGAAGGGAGGCCTTTGCCCTGCAGTAGGACAAAACAGGCTCGTAAAAGTGCAAGTTGGAACTCGCGGGTTCCGTACTATATTTTCCGTCAGTATACTTTAAGACTTAGGATCTTCGTTTATGTTTTTCTGTTAACTATAAGACAGTCCCTATTTT
Source organism: Asteroscopus sphinx (assembly GCA_949699075.1). NCBI lineage: Eukaryota > Metazoa > Arthropoda > Insecta > Lepidoptera > Noctuidae > Asteroscopus > Asteroscopus sphinx. The sequence goes on from OX453028.1 coordinate 9,246,627, forward strand.
TTTTAAATTTTAGACACGTATATTTTCTTTATTGTGAGCTCAACCCTGTCCAATTAATTGTCACAATGTACTTGAAAAAAGATATTTTCATCTTTCTAATTTGTCACCCAAAATCAAAATTCGTTTATTTATGCTGTACGTCCGTGATTGGGTCCGGTCATCAAACTCTATAAATGTACCAAGTTTCCTTTTTTCGCCCAGAAGATCCGGAGAAAATAAGCTGTGACAGACAGACACGAGAGTGATCCTATAAGAGTATAAGGGATCGCCGCTTTTTTTCTTTTAAGGTACGGAACCCTAAAGAGGTCACACACATGAGCAAGACTTCCCTAACTAGTCCATAGGGAACTCTCAAGATTCAGGCTCTGCTCTCAAGTCGACGTCGGAGTAAATTACGTTACTCCATCACAGGGTTGTTTAGATTTAAATCTTTATTGTGATGATTTGAATAAAACAATTGGATAAAAATGGTTGTTGATAAAAAAAAGAAAGATTACTAATATTAATCTCAAATCAGCCTTAAAAATATTCAGTTATCGCTTACTCCGATATCTCAATGAGGTACTTAGTCGAGTTCATTTTGGACCTTTTTCGGGATATCACGGCACAAGCGGACATTACGGTCGTCCTAATAAGGTACTTGTCAAATCGTGTAACCATTACGTCGGGTAGGCACGAGTGACGCGTAAGTAGGTCACAGTCGGGAACAGGAGCGATCGATTGCACCAGCTACGCAACCAGACATCAAGTCGAGTGGGTGCACTTACATTTTTTTTACTCTGTGTGCTCTACCAGGAATATTTTGTAACGTATGTAACTACGTTCCGATTCTTGTATGAAACTATGTCACGTACACTCGTGTTGCTTGAATTTGAATTCGATGCAAAATTATTTTTTTCGGTCTACCGAGAAATAGGACGTTTTCTTCATAATTTTTAGGGTTCCGTAACCGAAGGGTGCCAAACGGGACCCTTACTCGGGACTATTACTCTCGCTACGCTGTCCGTCCGTCTGTCTGTCACAGGGCTGTATCTTTTGAACGATAATAAGTAGCCGGTTGAAATTTTTCTCAGAATATGCGTTGCTATGAGGGGTATCACGACAAATACTAAAAACAAAAAAAAAGTCTAAAACCAAAAAGGGTCCTCAAACAAGAAACCTCATAAAACATGCATTTTTTTCCACGTTTTTGTTCCTGCTCTATCTTCAGAACGGTAATACATACCGGCATCAAACTTGGTCTGATTATAGTGCATATTATGTAGTTTTGCAACACATACTAAAAATAGAACAAACTTAGACATATTGGTGATACCTGCGTAAGAAAGACATGCAAAAATTCATATTTCGCGCACTGTGCGTTGATGTCTTTTGATGAACCTCGTAAATTAAATCAGTTTCTATGGGGTATTAGGTCAATGGGTGGTACACGGAACCCTTACAGCGCGAGTCCGACTCGCACTTGGCCAGTTTTATAATATAGACGTACTTTATTAAGACGAAATGCAGGCGGTCTTTTCTCTATACAAATGCTCTCGGCGGTTTTCTTTCTGGTTTATAACCCTAGCCTAGAGCAATGATTTTTTGCAGTAAAATAAATATCACATAACATAACATCACGCCTGTATTTCCCCGAAGGGGTAGGCAGCGGTGTAATAATACACCCGCATTTCGCCAGTTATGTTATAAGTCCCATGTAATAGGGGGCGAACCTATTGCCATTAACTGGGCACAAATCCAGACTCCGGGCTACTAAAATAAATATCAACTTTTTCTATATCCTGTTTTCGTTTTCGTTGATAAATTATTTTTAATGGCCTCTATAAATAATTATAATAATTATTAAAATAATTATAATGGCCTAAAATTCTCAAAATTGCCTATTTAGACCGCTGTATACAGAGGCCTAGTGTATAAATTTTACAACCATTAATGGAAAAAGAAAAACATAGCGACACGATAAATCTTTTTTTTATTCAGTTTATGAAATATCTTTTAAATTGGTCCAGTTTCGGAGGAGAAAATAGTCGAGAGCCAAACCTCGAATTATGACTTTTTTACTGAGGCTATTCAGTCGGAGCTGCAGTTGTCCTTATCACACTTATTTGAAGCCAAGCGTTCGAAAAGAGACAGCGATAGATTCTTCAAATACCTAATTTTCAAATGTCTCTCTGCCCACATTTCCTCGCGCTAAATAGTTTTTGATATTAAACAACATCAATTCAATAACTGCTTTTAGTGTGACGCCTTTGTTTGTTATAATATTGCCAGAAATATTATGTCTACAATGTCCCTTCCTTTTATTTATCATTGTCCAATGTCCTAAATGAAAGTGACGTGGCAAAAACAAAGGATTACTTTGCCTTTTCAGGTAATGTTGTTTGTTTACTCGGCTTCTCCGAAGTCCTTGGATTATTATTATCATACCTTTTTGGATGGGACTGTTTAATGAGAGATTATTAATTAGAGTGTTTGTAATTTTCGATCCTTTGAAGTTATTTTATATTTCAGCTACTGCCTCATTGTTAGCAGTTTCCAATAGTATTTGCCGTGGAGGAGTAGAAAGTCTTTAAAACATTTTAAGTCGCCTCACCCTATCTTTGCGTAGGCCTATCACGAGTATTTGTGAAATACCAGCTGATAAATCAACAAAACTAACATCGAAATAAGTGTAAAAAACTTCGGATATCGTTATCTGTTTGATAACCTAGTTCCCAAAACCGTATATTGAGATTGGCTTGTTTGCACGTAAATGTTTGCCCGCCAGCCAATCGAGGTAATTGGTCAGGTATCCAGTATTCACCGTGTTCAGTATCAGGGCGAGTTCAGACACGCGGTCTTCAGCACAAGTGTTCCTAAGTGCTCTCTGGCTCGCGCAGTAACTGGTAACTTGTGGTGCGAGGTTTACACTGAAGCGGGACATTTTTTTAATCATCGAATAAAAGATTTTTGTTCGATATGATTGGTTTTGGGAACAGAAGATAGGTAGAGGCCGCCCGCCAATGCCTGCTGCCGAATTGCGTAACTCACCTGATTAGATTTTTGATTTCAATGTTCATTGCTCCGTGTGTATTGACAATCCGTGTTATCGGCAACTACGTACCACGCAATTAATGTTGCTTTAATTTCAAAATGAAAGCTAATGTCAAAGTAGTCAATGCATTACACAATTGCCCCATTGGTGGTCAAACATAGAAAGAGACCTCAAGCAAGCTCAATTGCCAGAACCGACAACCAACACAACAAACAACAACAACAGACAACCCAAGACTGAACAACTTGGTGCAGAACTGTGAGGAGACCCGAAGAAGAAGATGATGGTTTTGAGAAATAATGTGATTTTTAACATTCATTCTGTGTTAGTCAACGATGCTTAATTCACTACCAAAGAGAGTTGAATCACTTTTGAATAATGCCTACGTGCGAAGCGTGCATTGAATACTAAATCCAAACATTTATTTCTGTTGAATATTAAGACTAATAACGTAGAGTACTTTTTGTTAACACTGTTTCTATGCTTGTAGTAGAAAAGAGACGAAATAGGTACGTTTTTAACCAAAACATGACAAAGCTATAACATTTGCTTTTAAAACAATAGTAACACCACAGTCTAGTCACTCCAAACAGTCGCCCAAAGCGAGAGTTAAGTGTCCTAAGCTGCCTTCAAAACTGTCAAACAATGTCCCGAGTTGCCTTTAAAAATTGTCATTGTCGATCGATTTTCGTTGAACCACTGCATGGAATGGAACAGATAATTACACTGTGGTAACGCGGTCAAAAACTGATCTTCATCTAATTCTTTAGACCAGAATTCCACCCCTACATGAACCGTAGTACTCTTGTGATTTATTTTATTTCGTATGAATAATTTAAGAATAAAGTTCCAGTTATGCAACGGATATTGTTCTCTTTCCGATGCATTGCACCAACACCTAGGGCAGTTGGAGAAACGCCAAGCTAGTTCACAATGCGACGGCTAAATACGAAAGAATTGTTGTTTAAAATCCAACAATAGAAAGCAATCTTTTGTTACAATAATGAGAGATGTGGAATTTAATAATACACTGAGAGGACTGTGTGGCCGTGATCGTGAACTCAATACCAACTTTAATGAATGTCGAACAAGTAGGACGAAAATCAATTGACGGCCTCCTTTTTATTGTGTTTAGGATGAATGTGATTTGATGTAAAGAATCTGTGTAAAGAATTAAAGTTAGGAAAAAAAAGAAGATTCAAATATAGAACATCGCAGTAAATGGAGAATTTTCGGCACGTTTCAAAGCTAAACAAATAAGTAGAGATCCGGCCTTACATAACAGTATTTGTTAACTAAAGTTTCTAATGGGAATAGCTGGAAGAGATTTATCCGTAATAAATGGGAATAGTTCAGATTTTACGGCAGCTGCACATTTCAGCTAATGTTAGATTTAATAGCAGTTATAACCAACTGAAAACGCGGTAGAATAGGTTTGATTTCAGTCATTAGAATCATTATTTTAAAATACCGTCGACGTCGGAATGCTTTTGGGGAAAAATGTCATCTACTTAACTCATATAGCTAACTGCTAATGCCAGTTATTACTAACTTTCTATTTCACAATAAAACTGCTAGAACAATCAGATGTGCGCTCTTTGAATTCAAAGAACAAAAAAGCATGACTCACATAAAATTCTGTACGTTAAAACACATCTTAGATCCGCTTAGAGGCAAAATGATGTTTTACTTGTTGCAAATTGTTGGTGTTTCAACGAATTCTAAAAATTACGTCAGATATTGATAGAGATTGTTGATACTTCTATTTATTTTCTTCAGCACTTAGTTTTCATAAATCTTTCATAAAACACGGTTAGCTAACACTCCCAGTTTCATTAGTCACTAGGTTACAACAACTCAGATTCAATGTTAGCAGTTTATTCTTAAACTGTTGCGTTAAAACTGATTGCGTACGCGCACGGCAAACAAAACGTTGGCGGTTTTTTTATCTCTTCTTAATTTTAGAACGGCCTCCCACGGGCTAAAGAAAGTGGGTTAATGCCAAGCCCACACGACCTGTAGCCTGGTTGACTGACATGTCTCCTTACACCGTAACCTTTTTGTCTTTATCCAAGTAAATTAAAAAAGTAAGAGTGGTGAGTCTAGCCGGAAGCTGAATCGAGGCCATTAGCAAAGATCGGCGATCAAATGTCGGTCTTCATTAGTCTGCTCTGTCTATTAACATTTCAATGTGTGTCGTTCAGACTAATATTTAACACTGATTACGTAGAACTGCATGCTATTACCTATATATAGTATGACTTCTATACTTAGAAATGCTGATACAATATCGTTTCTATTTATTGCTTTGATAACGTTAACTACAAAAACTGATGTGTGACGTTTATATGACTGAGTAAAACCATGTTTTTATTTAACAATATTTTAACCGTGTGCGTAATGCGTATATGTCAAACAGTCTTTGGATTTCGGATTGATTATTTAATTTATGCCTTTTATTTGTACAAATAATGCTCTGGTTCGTGGAGTGTTTTCCATCTTTCGCTGCATTCCGCCTTACTTTTGACTTCCTGATAGGACACGATATCTATTATTTCCTTTACTTTTTGCATAAAAGTTCTTCTCGGCCTTCCTCTCTTCTTCATCCCAGCTATCTTCCTTTCTATAATAGTCTTTATTAAATAATCGTGTCTTATCAGGTGTCCCAACATTCTCTCTTGTTTTCAATAACTTTTAATAATGTCTGTTTTCTTCTCCCTAATCCTTTTCAATGTTCTTTCTCTTAATCCGTTTCAATAATGTTCTGTGCATAACCCGTGTTCAAACTATCAATCTATCTAAACGTTTCGCCCTATTTGTCTTGCAGGGCATTGAGCGTAGCGTACCAAACGGTACCATCTGCTTACATAACACATACACGTGTCACTATATATTTTATTGTGCCCTGCCATCTAGGTAGAAGTTACTGCAGATCGTAACACGACTGTGATCGCCAAAAGGTACAGTTAACCGAGGTTTCAGAATTCCGATCCTGTTTATTAGAGAGTTCTTGTTGGAAGATCGAGTGTTGCATTGCTTATTTTGGGAGAGGCTTATGTCTAGCTTTGGACTGTAGGTGAATTGAGAATTCTTGTATTTCAATTAGCAAGCTTAGCTCAGTCCACTTCTGAACGCAAGCAAACCTGACTTTTCTATGCACTGCTGATTCTAACTCTGAGATTTTGTTACTCAATACATCGTTTTGGAAACTCAAATGCGCTTGCTGATGACAAAGTTATCATCCAGGACCTAACGACCTCTAGACAAGTAATGCCGTCATTTGTTTCTACCATCTAAATTCTAAACAGAACAAGTACCTACTATACAACTACACAACATGATAGTAAACATACTAATAAACATCTTGCGTTTAATGCAATTAATAATGGAGAAATCAACATATTGAAACCAACCGTTAGCTTCAAGATTGAACGTGGGCTGGCTAAAACAATTTGATTCATTGAATCTCGGTGCGTTTCGTACCACACTTTAAACAAGATTCGCAGAATTAGAAATCTTAATGTAATGCTATATAATTACGCCAACACGTTAAGATGGTTAGTGAAAGAGTAATTTTTTGTATTTTTTTGACGACGTCTGTGGTCTAGTGGTTCGAGTGTCGGACTGCTGATCACGAGGTCGTGGGTTCGATTCCCACAGGACACAAATATTCGTGTGATGAACATAAGTGTTTGTGTTGGTATGGGTGTTCCTATATGTATTATAAGTATGTATTTATAAAGAAAAAAGTATATAAGTATTATATCCATTGTCTAGTTCCCATAGTACAAGCTCTGCTTAGTTTAGGACTAAATGGTGCTGTGTAAAAATGTCACAAATATATTTATTATTATTAATTTGGTTAAATAGAAAAGGTTTTTGTACTTTTATTTAGACGCTAATTGGGATAACAGGCCGTTAAATCAAACAGACAATCAATGAGTAATGACAATTCCCGGATAACAAGAATAGAATATAATAAATTTATTTGCTTAAAATGTAGGTTACATGATGATGGAAAATTTAACATTCAGTTCCAGATACATTTTGTCGTTTCACGACATGCAAATATTAAAATGAAATAATTTAGTTTATCTTTGACACAAGCAACGAACAAATAAAATTAGTATTAAAACAATAACACTAATCGACTTTAGCGTTGTTCACAAAATGCGAGCATTATAAAAGCCGTTAATTGCTCTGAACCCATTCCACATCGCCACGTTTCATTGCCTTTCAATACATTTGAATCAACCATTTGAAACTTGTCCGACGCAATTATATTTTGCGTGAATTTGTTTGTATTGAATTAACGTTTACTACCTCTTTCAATATTGCTCTGTGCGGGCATTGGGCAATAAAGGGTATCACGGTGGTTGGTTTCAATTTCCACTGGTTTATTTTCGTTTTCTGGGTCACCATAATTGGAATAAACGACAATATCCTAAGTGTGAATGAATGTTCGATTGAGTTTGTTTGATGTTCGGTGAACCTTAGAGGTTATCCTAAGATGGATAGCCGTATTAACTATGTATCATTATAATAGATATCGCTTCCTGTTATACTTCGTTATTAGAGCGCAAGCAAGGCATCTCTTTAGAATTTTTGACCATGAAAATCTAAGATTAATCTTTTACGCGTGATTTTATTCTTAAGCAACATTGTTGTAGTTAACCATTATACTACACATTTCCTCATATATATTTGGCTACTAAAATAGGTTCGTAGTGCTCGGAGCGTCAATAATTGTAAACCACCATTTGAACCATGATTATTTATTATACCTATCCGTTCAGTCACGATCATTCAAGGTCCTAACTAAATGGGTAACCAGAAATGTAATTATAGTTAGGTACGAAGCAAAAAACTTGGAGGCAAAAGGTAATTTCTTTGATTACATCGAGTTACTTAAACTTGCTTGAAGGCAACAATTGAGTTTGGAAAATTAAACGAATTATGGAGTTCGTGATCTTAGTCTTCAAGAACTTTGTTGAAATAAGTCCAGAAGTCTCGACGTTTTTAATAATTAGGTTCAATGATACTTTGTTTTTACCAAGTTTTTATTAACTCGCTTTCAGTCATGTCCGTCTGTTCGGTACGAATTTTGCAATCGATTTTAAACTAACTTCCCGATCAGCTAGAGACTTGAAACTTGAAACATAGCTCGGGACTGGATGACAATGCAATATTAACTCGCTTTCTTTTTTAAAACGTGGTTTAAAAAAACGTTTACCTCAAATTATTTAGTATTTGTAACCGTAATCATATTAATAAAATAGATTTCATAACTTTGAAGACAGTTTACACATGTCTCCTGGAATAACGTGCCCAAAAAACTACACTTTGTTAGGTAAGATGAGACGGTTTATTCCAAATTAGATTTAGTTTTTTGCCAAATCTACTTCTAAGGAGGTCCTGTCTCACAAAAGGATATATTAGCTAGCAAAAACTTTAGATAATCCTACTACCTAACAGACGTTATCTTATAATTGAATCACAAGATTCACAAGCAAGTCATATCAATCTTAAGAGTCCAACGTTCATGCAGTAACTCAAAGGTCCTCAACGATACGTTATTCTGATCACAATAGTTTCATTCATATCTCAATTGAGCACTTGTTGTCTGTCAGCTCAAATCAGAGAACATTCATACTTGCTCTCTACCATCTTAATAAATATACCCTCATATTCTATATTCGACCCTAACTCTTCACCAATAAAGATAATATTCCTTAATGAATTCTCTCCGTGATGAAATGCTAGCTAGCTAGTATCAAGGACAAGTCACGACCTGGGTAAAAGAGTCATATTTATTCAAAATCGATTACGAAAAGTTGATCGATTCTCTTGTCTCATTGTCGAACTCCAGACAATGCGTAATGATTTAAAAAGATAAACTTTTGAAGGGCTGTCAATATCAGCTGTGCTTTCAAATTATTTCGTACCGTCAGTCGTTCTTGACAGACCAGAGTAGTTTGGAAAACTTATTCAAGAATCAATAATCAACTATTGTGATCTTGAAGGTCTTATAATTTTCTGTGAAAGACGTTTACATAAACATATCTCTGATTGAATACAGTTGTGAATAATAACCTAACATGTGTTGCAATATTATCGCATTTACAAATACAAATACTTTATTTAGTTCTGCACTGACTGATAAGATGTTCACCTTTGCTGAGTATCAGGCATTCAATTTAACTGATACAATAAACTTTTGTGTGGAAATATATTTTATTCAAATATACCTAATTACAGGTGCCGATGATTAGTCGATTCTAGTTTCATGGTTCAAATATTTGGTCCTGTGGAGAAGAACCGGCAAGAAACTCTATGTATACATATACTCTTTTGGTGGTAGTGGTAGCAGGGTAGAAGTATTTCTTAGCACACCAATATACTGTAGACTGTAGCTCTGCCTCTTGAAATAAAAACTTTGTTGCCCTCTACAACACCCATAGGTGCTTAGTCTATCCTTTATAGATAACTAGCCTATGCTAGCGGCTTCACTCGCATGGATGTCGTTTATCGCGCATCCCTCGGGAACTATTCATGTTCCCGGGATAAACAGTAGCCTATATGTTAATCCGGGTTATGTTCTATCTGTATGCCAAATTTCATTACAATCCATAAAGTAGTTTTTGCGTGAAAGAGTAACGAATATCCATACGTCCTCACAAACTTTCACGTATTATAATATTAGTAGGATAGGATAACACATTACACAGCCATTTCTGCATTTGGACATCTCTTTACACAGGTTGTTTAAGCAAGTAGACATTTGAGAAGTCAGGCAAACTGGAATGTTGGAAAATTATGTTCTTCCGGCGATTGTCCATGCTGCCCTGGAGGGCCAGAGTGACGGACACGACAATCGCAGGAATTGTTTTAGTTAATTGTTTACTATTGTTTAGATATCCTGTCAGTGACATGCTGAATATGCTGAGGTACATTTTTAGGGTGGGATGTGTTAGGAAGGAAGTTGGGTTTAAATGTAAATTATATTATTAACTAGAGGCCGTCCGCGTGGATATCTTTTATCGTTCATCCCTCGGAAATGGTTTATCTCCCGGGATCACAGATATAGTAAAAAAACCGGCCAAATGCGAGTCAGACTCACGCAGTATGGGTTCCTTACCACCCATCGATCTGATACTCTATAGAAACTAATTCAATTTACGAGAGTTCATCAAAACACATCAACGCACCGTGTTCGAAATATACATTTTTGCATCTATTTTTTACCGCCACATGTGTCTCTGTTTGTCCTATTTTTAGTATTTGTTGCTAAACTACATAGTATGAACTATAATCAGACCAAGTTTGACGCTGATATGTGTTACGGTTTTGAAGATAGAGCATGAAGAAAAAACGTTAAAAATATGCATTTTTTAGAGGTTTCTTGTATGGCCCCCTTTGATTTTAGACTTTTTAATTTTTTTCGTGATTGGCACCATAATAACACATAATAGGTATGTGTACACATAATTTTCGAAAATTATTGGGTACGGAACCCTAAAATGGACATAGTGCTGCGTACAATTATGGCGAAACCAGCAAAACCGTGCAGCACCGTGTACACCTGAAGGATATTTGTTTTCGCGATGCTTACAGGAAGATACCGCGACATGTGTACCTACTGAGAGCGGTGAGCGCGGTTTGAGGTGCATGTGAGTGCGTGAGCGTGAGCGCTGGTTTGTACACGGAGGAACACGGTTGTGTTGGCTTCACTATGATTGTTTGCAGCACTTCGGCTATGTTTTTTACCATGTCTATGCCCGCGATATGTCCTAGTAGCCTATGTGTGCGTTCTCCAGGTCCCAGACTACCTCTTTACCAAATTTCATTACGATCCGTACAGACAGACAAGCAGACAGACAGAAATACTTTCGCATTTATAATATTAGTGTGATTTTACTGAATTAACATTTAAGTGTTTCTGAATTAAATCAGTTTCTTTTGAATGACAATATTTAAGTAATACCTACCAACAAAACTGGGGTTAAATACAGCTAATTCCATAGGTAATACGCTACGGCTTCTTTACCGAACTGAAATCTCTAAGGATTTAGCAAAACAACTATATTTTAGGACACGTAAATACTGAGTACAGAAAACTTAACGGTGTTTAAACTCGTACGTAGTTTTCTCAATAATTGACTCATATTGAGATAAATACCTAATGTATTTAGCAAGACCAAAGGCCAAGGGGATTTGAACCCATCAAGAATAAAACTTTTATTTGGGTTATATTAGACGCCAATTTAACCGCCACTAATAAAACCTCTAATGAAAATAATGGACGATCGTCACAAAAACAATTTGACGTTTGTTTGACAGCAGAGGTCATTGTTTGCTGTACGGTGTTCTACTACAGAGGAAACGGATGTCGTTCTTTCCTTACCCGTCTTCGAGGACATTGATCGATCGATTTACATATAATATGATGTTACTCATAATACATTATATTTATTTTTAAACTTTTATAGACAACCGTACCATGTCCGTTCCCACACGCATGAACATGGCAATAAATCCTTTTTGGATAACACTGATTCTAATTTTGAATCGTGACTTTTAAAACAATAAAAAACGAACTTGAAGTCGCGGATCGGATATTAGTGACGTAATTTAGTATTTAAAGATTTTCAAGTGCATAGCTGTATTAAGGTTTCATGAATGACCTTTTAAATTTTGTACAGTTTTTAGTTACAGTATTTTTTATTTTATTTTGCACTGACTGAAACTCAGTTATAATTATTTTTATAATACAGTCAGCAAAATGCTGACTCAGCATGCTTTATTCATTTTGAATGCTTGGCAATAAAATAAATTATTATTAAAAAACTTGCGGAATCTTAAGTGTTTTATGTACCTACGTACTTATTGTATTGCTTGCATTACGCGATCCAATTTCTCTTCTTTACGAGAGATCGGAACTTTCAAAGCAAAATACAATCTTTGTTTTGATAAAATCCAAGTCATGTTTGAAGAAAGCATACCATTATCTGTTGCTAATGATGACTTATCGGTAAATGTTGATGAAGCGCGGTTTTTTTCCAGCTAGCATGCATCAATGGCGGATGGCGGAGATTGTAGCATCGCGTTATGTAGCGTGGCTCGTGCCGCACCACTGATTATTCAGGCTACGGACACGTAACACGGCTATTTTGGGCTATTCTACCATCGACGCCCCGTCAAATTTGCGTAAACACCCCTCAAAGACTGTTCCAACAATTACACGCATGACCCTAACCGTAACCGCTTTAAAACTTTCATCAATTATTAAATTCACTTACCAACTTACCGTTTAAATGTGGATTATGTTGCTCTCCAACCGGAACACCTGACCGGAGGTCGTTAATCTAAGGCTCGAAGGCTTTAGTCACGCATTTCGTTGACTACCTCATACTTCGAATTTCAACCTGAAAATAATGTTGTTGATCGCTTTTGACACAGAAGAGGTCGTTGTCCGAACCATAGTTCACACCATGTTGATACTCGATAGATAACGTAAGATTGCACTGTATAGGCACGTCATGAGTAATTAGATTGATTTGGCTGTTTACTGCGATAACGTGATGCACTTCAATGTACACTTCAAGGTTCAGTGACGTGGTCGTGGTTTCGACACGTATTTTTTAAATGTTTTTAATTGTCTTTTAGTAACGCTTAGTATCGACCAACCTTACAATCTAAACACCTATTCTACTATACTTAAAAATTGCAATTTAAGTTGGCTAGACAACTATACTTTTTATGTCTAATAACTCAGCCATTTCTCTTTCAAATGACAGAGCATTTTGGTAGCCAAATGTATGTGAAATTCGGAATCTAGATCGTAGCACGTAGTTAGTGAACAGCCGGCATTTCGCACGGTGGCCGCGCACGGAGAAAGTGCTCAACTACCAGCTGGGCAATTATCATGTCCGTCCGAAATTGTTTCCAATATGAATATACATAGGTACCGTACAATATAGGTATTGCAATTTCCGTTATAATTTCCAATCAAAAATAATGCTAGACGAGCTACAAAATGTTTTACAAAAGAATTGAGCAAAGAAATCGAAGCAAAGAGATAACCTAAACTGAAATGCGCTGAAATTTATTTAGAGAATACACTGACTAAGCGAACGAATACAAAATTATATTGACTTAAATGCTGATTGTTGCTTTCTTCTATTAATGTCTTAAAAAACAGACAACTATCATCATAATCTGACATGTAATTATCGAAGTCTGAAGATGACAGCTTTGCACTTGACCGCCTTTTAAATAAAGGCCAATCTCGTTGAAACCGAGTTAATAGAGAATCCGTAAAGCCCACTAAAATGTCTAGACAAAGAGACGGTAAACATGTCTAGCTTACGTTACGTGTAAAACATGACGCCACGAGAATTGTTCGCTTGAGTTATAAACGCCTACCTGATGCTAACAGTGTATTTAGTTGAGAAAATTCATGATAAAATTGTTGTATTGTAAGATGAACGTCTTATTATTAAACAAGGTAATAATTTAGCTACATTTTCGTAAAATGAAAGCTGTCCCCATTTTCAAATGGTTAGATAAAAGTTGCGTTGGTGATTTTATCGATGTTTTTTTCTGTTAAGAGTAGTGGTGTACTTACACTACAGTTTTAACCCATTTTAGGTGTCACTAATATATTTATGTCAAATAATTTTACAGTTCGACGCCTGCGTGGCAGCCTTTATTTAAATGAAACAATTTTAAAGCTTGACCTTACAAAAGCGAGTGTCGTCGTAACACCGGTTGCGGGTATATAGTAACGCAATGTAAATATGTATTTGCCTTAATTAAGATCTCCAATTTGATAAGTTAAGTATGTGCTACACATTGTATTTATTGACACAGTCGTTGGGATATCTCGCTGGGCTAATAGAGGGTCTGTGGTCTCATTGAAGTGCCCACACAACACACAACTGCTTGCTTTCTGCGTATTGTCGCGTTATTCTGCACTTTAGATTTTATCTGTAGATTTAGTCCCTCAATATAATTCTTCTGGTATGACGGCAATGAAGTTTTACTGCCTAAATGACCTTTGGAGACATTAGAAGAATCCTGTATAAATTCATAATTAGGAATCCTTTTTAATTAAGTCAGATTGTCCGATAGCGCTAGATGATGTTGATGGTTATGAACTTATGAGTTGTGGTTCTTCAGCAACTTAAATCCTGGAAGCCAACCGAAACCCCCCAAATAGTTGGGAAAAAGGCTTGAAGAAAACCAACTTCTACAATCCTGTCGCTGTTCATTTGTTATTCACTTCCCACAAATTATTTATTTGTTACCTACCTACATAAATTATTGAAATCATACTCTTTCTGAAAATAAAAACTAACGAATTTCTTTATTTTTGTTTCAGGTAAATTATGTTTCCTATTATACAACGAGAACTTATACATTAGAATGTATAAGTACGCTACGCTACGCGTACGCGTGTACGCTAGAGCGTAAGTAACATAATTACATCACAAGTATGGACAATGTAATGTAATAAGAAAATCCCGAACGTTTTCAGAACCTTTTGCCGCAAAGATCTAATATACATACAGATAGGTCATAAGTATTGTTAAGATGTTCCCGCATTCAGTCTAGACTGGTCCGTCGCCATAGTCTGGTATCTAGATTGAAGTTGTCTCACAATGCCTGCTCCATAATGTAGTAACTTTGTCGACTAGTTCACTTTTGCTATTGGGACAAGTAAAGGCTGTGAGTTGTCAGTTTTTACAGCACTATGCTTATGGGGTACAAGTGAAATATTTTATAATGAGTTTCCATCATAGAATAATGAATAATACTCTTAGTTATTTTATATACTTATGGTATCACCAACATCATCTTCTAACTCAGTAGTCTTTCACCGAGTCTGGCTCGGTACTACATGGGCATAATTCTTGTATCCTGCCCGGCTGGTCTAAAATACAAGTCGGTGTATAATAGTATTTATCAGTCTTATTTTGAATGCAATTGGGTTTTTGAAATTTGTTTAAACAGAGAATACCTTCCTTTTTAGGGTTCCGAAGTCCTACAAGGAACCCTTATAGTTTCGTCATGTCCGTCCGTCTGTCCTAATCCTTTACAGCTTAATAACTTCTACAGTTATGAACATAAGTAAATGAAATTTAGTTAAAAAATAGTCTGCATATAGATCTCAATTTTAAAAGAATAAAAAAATAGTTTTTACGTTTTTTAGGAGTGGCGCCCATACATGTGAAATGGGGAAAAAAAATTTTTTTCGCTATACCCCCTCGTGTGGTGTATCATTGAATAGGTCTACTAAAATAAAGGTAATGTTTCATACATCACTTTTTTATCAGGTGTACCATCTGCGAAATATAGCCCGCCAAAGTGGCTTGCAATGTGTCCCCCCCCCTGCCATTTCTAAACTATGCAACGTAGAAACTTATAATCTTCCACATTGATAGACCTTTGTGAAAACTCTCTTTTAAAATTATTTCGAGTATAATGTGATTATAATTTTTTGAGTTATAGACAGAAAACTGAAAAATACTTAAAACGTCCTAGTTCAAAGGTCATTGACCTTAGAGAAAAATTATCATGGCAAATAATGCTCCTTTAGCTACTTTCTATTTGAAAAAATCACAAAAAGTAACTTTGACATGACAGACTTCTTAAATTTGGCTTCTTGAATTTATCGCTAGATGGCGCTACTAACAACACGCTCTGAGTCGCGAATGCTGCCGATTATTGCAAAAACTAAAATAACCATGATTAATATTCGATTTGATTCGTTTGTACACCTACTTAAGGAACCCTATAATACTGAGCATGGCCCGACATGCTCTTGGCCGGTTTTTAAAACATAGGTACGTAAATGCGAAACATACATACATTCCAATCAAATATGCATTTAATTTTGCGCGACAAGTCCCGTAAACTTAGTTCAATACAAATATGCAAGGTTTATTATATTACTTTATTTGTTATTAGCATTAGCTTTTTGTGTTATCTGTACAAATCGTTTAAGTAGGTTTGACTTTGTGAATACATATTGACTCAATGTTTGCTATTTGTTTATGTAAGTAAACTTGATTACGTCAATTAGTTTGACGTAGGCTCAGTTTGAATGATTTTGATCTCAAAAGCTTCATTTGTTTCCTCGTTTTGTTAATAATATTTACTCCCACTTCTGTTTTACATAAGTATACGTTTATTTATGTACAGAGTTGTGCCAAGCTGTAATATCAATGTTTATGGCCTAAAATAATTAATGTTCTATCTAATTTATTCCATTCTAGACGTTGCTTGCTCTATATTTTAGCATTATCTTAGTATCGATTAGACTGAGGTATTATGAAATGTACTGCTTTTGCTAAGTAGTATAATGTGCTTATTTATAGAAGGACGTAACCGACATTGCGCAAGTGCCGCGCGACATTTTCGCGTACAGAAATAGTGTGTGTACGGCCTATTTATTTAGTATACAGGGTTGCCAGATTATGTGAAATGTACAAAGGTGAAAACATATCAATAGCTGTCATTAATTAGCCGGAATTTTTATTGAATGCATTTAAAGTTCATAAATATGTAGGTATCCATCGCTACATAAAGGACTTGTGACTGTGGTGTATTATTATGCCAAGTTGAGTGTTATGTTGCTGTCATCTTGACAAAGTGGCTTAAATGTGATTATAGTCTATTTACGTCTCCTATTGGAGGTAATGAAGGACTCATAGACGAGACCACACAACGTCAGTCCATTGCGTGTAACTTCAGGATGCTTACAAAGTTCCATTATTGCCGTATTTTTCGCTAGAGGAAGATTTTTCGCAGCGAAGCTATTGACTCGTAAATAATAGGGTGTTTTTAAGTGGTGGACACCCATCAGCCTTGCGTGCGACTAAGTCGTTTGCGTCCCCCCGCACCACCCATTCTCTTTCTATTTTGAGTAATGATAACTGGTCTTACCTGTCTTGTTTCAAGTGATATCTTTCGCAATCTTGCTGGCAAGGACCCTGTGGAAACAATAAATGTATATATCTTGAATCGTTTCGGTTTAAGGCTGCTATGAGGCTTTTATTGTGGCTCATAACAAATATTTTATTTTTCGATTTCAAATTCGCATCATCACCTAAACACCGAAAATAACTTTAAATTTGATCGTGTTTATAGAAATACTCGCGTGCTAGTAATTAATGAATCGATATAAGTCGAATGCATTAGCGGGATTTGATTAATTAGGTTGTCGAAAGCGTTTTCGTGAATGCAATGTTGCTTGCTATAAGTTACGAAAATTTCAGACTAATTAGTCAACCGTATCTACTGTAAAATGAAACGCAACTGTTTACCTAGTTTATTTTTGCTACGATGGTGATTGACAAAAACTTGGCAGGAAAGTGCATTTAGTTTGATGACATAATGTATATAATTCTTGTCTGCAAATTATCGGACTTAGATTTATGCGCAGAACCTTAAAAAATTACGCAAGCCTGGACCGCCACCCAGGTACGATGACCTGAGTGCAGAAAGGGATGTCTTAAATGTCTGTCTATGAATGTTAATTCATAATTTATTGAAATACTAAAGTCAATCGGATTTTTTTTGAAGAGTAAGGGCCGTTTTTTAATCGCCAGTTAACTTTTATCTGAGGAATA
Source organism: Asteroscopus sphinx (assembly GCA_949699075.1). Taxonomy (NCBI): domain Eukaryota; kingdom Metazoa; phylum Arthropoda; class Insecta; order Lepidoptera; family Noctuidae; genus Asteroscopus; species Asteroscopus sphinx. The sequence continues at coordinate 9,264,297 of OX453028.1, forward strand.
AGTTTGATATTATGACAACTGTTCTATAGAAAGTCTGTCAAAGCGTCACATTTATTCCTCAGTTAAAAGTTATCAGACGATTGAAAGCAAAGTCCTAAGTATACTAAACCGTTCGTTAAAAAAATCTCTGTGGCAGGCTGTCAGGCCTGGTGCTGTCTTTCGGCTGATATTGTAACAAAACGCCAGCTACAATTATGAAACTGAATTCAGTGTGAATAATTATTTACAAATCCTAAGAGTCGTTGATATGACTAGAAAAACATCAGACCTCAACTATTAAGTGCTATATCCTTGCATCTAGGGAGCTTGGTGACAAGACTCCGAAGGACCGAGAGCTTATCTGATGGCAATTTATTTATAGTGTTATCGACACACGCTCCTGACATTTACCACGCTGAAGATTGTGTCGACCTTTTGAGAACCCTTCAGAATGCCATCCCTACAGGCCCTACTATGAGTTTAATCAATTTCATCATACCACATTTTTGATGTGAGAAAAGTTTGCTGAATTTCATCACTGTATTGACATTACAGCGTCCAAAATATCAAGACAATTTCTTAAAACCGGCCAAGTGCGAGTCAGAGTCGTGCAGTAAGGGTTCCGTACCACCCATCGACTTTTATTCATGAGAGTTCATCAAAAGACATCAACGCATCGTGCGCGAAATATGAATATTTGCATCTCACTCTTACGCAGGTACCACCACACATGCCTGTGTTTGTCCTATTTTTAGTATTTGTTGTTAAACTACATAGTATGCAGGATGCACTATAATCATACCAAGTTTGACGCTGGTGTGTACTACCATTTTGAAGATAGAGCAGGAACAAAAACGTATAAAAAACTGCATGTTTTTCGAGGTTTCTTTTATGGGGACCCCCTTTGGTTTTAGACTTTTTAAATTTTTATTATTAGTCGTAATAAGCGTCATAGCAACACATTCTGTGAACATTTTAACCGGCTACCGATTACCGTTCAAAAGAAACAGCCCTGTGACGGACAGACGGACAGACGGACGGACGGACAGCGTAGCGAGAGTAATAGGGTACCGTTTGGCACCCTTTGGGTACGGAACCCTGAAAAATTAAGTAAATGGAAATTTTTGTTCACAAATTAATGATTTAGGTATTTTGTAAAATAGAGATTTTGTTGAAATGAACAAACAGTTCGCAATCTTGCTGACAGCAATTTATTCTGTAACCAAACACCGCGACTAATAGCTCTCGATCGTGCGTTAATCGTAGTTACTGAAACGGACACGTAATTCGAATTAACTATTGTTCAGTCAAATACTAAGGTGAAAAGGGAAATCAAGAGAAGTCAATGCATTGAAGGCTGACCCTTACTTTGGCCAGAGGATGAGCATTGCCATCAACTCAGCCTCTCGCGGTTCACTGCTGAACATGGGCCTCTCCCAAGTTGCGCTGCAATACTCGGTCTTCTATCTTCCGCATCCAGTTCCCCCCCAGCTACCTTTCTCAGATCGTCGGTCCACCTGGCTGGGGGGCGCCCTAGGCTGCGTTTGCCGATTCGCACTCAAAGACTCGTCTGCTCCAATGGCCATCGGTCCTTCATCAGACAGGGCCAGCCCACTGCCACTTTAACTTGCTGATACTACAATGTCGGTTTTTCTCCGGTTAATCTCGTTACGGAACTTATCCTTCAAAACAACTCCAAGCATGGTTTACTCCAGTTCGCTCCATAGCTCGCTACGCTACGCTTTCGAATAGCCCAAAAACTGGTAGCATAACCACGCAATGCTCACATAGCGTGGTTATGCTACCAGTTTTTGGGCTATTCGAAAGCTTATATCTTAGAATTATTCGTTTGATGCTCTCTTTTGTTTGTTATTTTTATTTTAGAGTAGATATTAATAAGTAGACAATTATTTAAGTTAGTTTTATGACGTAACTCCCTGCTGGTAACATAGCGTTCAATTGCCAGGGGCAATGTTTTCGCTATTGAGGTCAATCAAACGAGCGGTGCATCCTTCAACGCTCGCTTTTAGAACTGATTCTGCTATAATATGTACAATTTGTCAGTGATATGTTTTCCTCTTGACATACCATACAATCATTGCAAAACTATTTCATTTGTTTTATCATCTGCATAATAAAGTAACCGTCATAATGTATTCAATTCCCCAAAAAGCAAGTAAATTATCCTACATACACGGTGACCTTAATGGCGCTTTCCTATTCATTTAGGACAATTACAATCACCATTTACATAGTGGAATATCAAAACCAGCTCCTGAATCGTAAAAAAAAACAACATAATATGGCTTTAGGGTGACTTTCCACCAGAGCTGTGCGAGAAAGCTGAGCGGTAAGCGAGAAAATATAAAATCTTATTGGTGGATTTTTACTCGCTCTCCGCTCAGGATCCTCGCACAGCTCTGGTGGAAAGCTATCCTAAGCTCTGCAGTCGTTTGCCAGCATTTCAATCTACCCACATTTTTTTTTTAACATCTCTGCTAAAACGGATCAAGCGATGTACAGAAAAACATAAACTGACGGCTAATTCTCGTAATTAAAAATGATCAAAATATAGTGCCAATGTAATCTCGATCTTGTAAATGTCAGTCTCATGACAGCAGATGTTCCTGTTTGACGTTTATTTGTAAACTTTAGGACATTGAGATTAGATCGGAACTGTATCATCTAATTTGAAAAAAAGTTGTATTGGCCTTGTGGCTTATTTCCTACACTGTATTTGATAAAATATATGTATTTTTTGTGTAAATAAATAAATATAAATCTCGATAGCTTTATCAGTAGCAATGGTAGGGGCTGTAGTAGTAGAAAAGATCCGTCCACGTCGCCACACGCGATAAGTCCCCACATTTCGTCCATTCCGACAGTCTGACTGTATCTACATTGTAGATTCTACACTATCTAGATACTCTCAGCTATTACATTATGTAATTCTAGTCTCATTTTCGTTGATTACACATAGTGACATCGATGCTTAATATGCTTGTTGACACCTCGATACATTGTATTTGCTAACTTATATAAAATTATTGCAATATATGAAGACGGGTATATAACATACGTTTTTCAAAAATGGTAATAATAAATGTGGGGTCATGACACCTGAACTTTTAACCTTAATGAAATGGTATGAGTTTTCAGTTAAATTATAAGATACAAGACTTTTATTCAATAAACATTATACATGTCTCCTTTTACTTCGTTTACGCATAAAAGTCGTTTAACATTTCACGTGACTTGCAAAACATTTTTATCTTCTACCCTCGCTTGCGTGCTATCACGAAAAACTTAAACATATTCCTTCTTTTCTTCAGAGAGAATATCGTATTATTCTTGTTGATTTATAGTTATTTTCTTTACTTCAGTTTAACTTTACATCATCCTCTTCCTGCCCTTGTCCCAATTTTTCTGGGATCGTCGCAGCATGTATTTTTCTTCCATACATCTCTATCAGCCGTCATCTCCGTGTTCACTTTCTTTTTATCCATATAATCTTTCACACAATCCATCCATCTTTTCTTTGGTCTTCCTCTGTTCTTATAGCGATACACATTAATGCTTGAAAAATCTTGTAACATACTCCACATTCCTTCGCATAACATGTCCATTCCACACCAAGACAATCTTCTACTCAACTTTTCCATCACTGGCTCTACTTTCAAACTCCCTCTCATATACTTATTTCTTATCTTATCCATTCTTGTTAAACCACACATTACTCTTAACATTCTCATCTCAGATGCATGTAAATGAGGTACACATTTTTTTTTAACGTATGGATGGACTCTCGCAGATGGTACCCGAGATAGGTTTCCTAATTTCTTAACCGGGCGGGTGGCGGAGAATCCCGTTAGGGACTCCATCCGCCGCTGAGATGCACAATGCACATGTCTTTAATTTATTCCTTTCGTAGCCCGTCAGTCATCATCTTTACATCTCAGTTCTAAAATATAAACATCTCTTTAGACAGGCTCAATTTGCATATAAACTTTCTCACTTAACCGCATACGACCGCAAAATTTCTACACAATGCTTCAGCAACTGTTTGTCTAGCTACTTTACAGAGAACACCTACTTTATACGTACTTATAGCCATCTAAAAGACGTCTGTCCACTTTTACTTGAAGACCACAAAATGAAGAAACTTGTAAACTTGTAGAGAGGACCTTTCCCACGATCGACTTATTTGGAACCTGTCTGGATAGACCATAAAGTATGGACATCGTAGTTGCGGTACTTTAGACGCGTATTTTATGCATTTTAAAGGTGGGCACTGACGATGTATCCATTCGGACGTCGTTTTAATGACTACTTCCAAAAAAGCTTGACTTGTTCTAAAAATAACATGCATTTTCAACATTCATGGACAGTGTTTGGAATACGGCCACGCCATTCGCATGGTTGGAAGCATCGTCAGTGGCCACATTAAGATACCAACCTCTGCATAATTTATACGAAAAAAATATTCCTGCACTCGTAACATACGAGTACTCGTAACATAGGTACGTAGTACTATTAGATATTCTGTGACATAGGTACGATATATTAATTTCTTAAAGTAGTCAACTTGCTAGACTTTTTTTTGGTGATGTTCCAAAAGGAAATGGTACAGTCGACTGCATGACAGTGGTAACACTTCAATTCAAAAACCGCCCTTACTGCTTACGAAATAAAGTTGCTGCTAATGTCAAAGTGTTACCACCGACGTGCGGTCGACCGTACCATAAATTACCAGTGATTACTTTTAGATGGATTTTGCACCATCAAAAGTTCACAATACAAGGTCAGGTTCACTTACTTATAAACAATATGTCAATGTTGAATCTACAATAATAAGTACTTAGTGATCTCTATCAATCATGAGCTATGATCGATGGCCTACTTTATTTTATCTCAGTTCGACCCGGGAGGTCAATGGTAACATTAAAATACCTAATCGTTCCTCGAAGAACAAGCCCATTCAGTTGATTCTTAGGTTTTTAGGTTTATTATTTTGAGGATAGAGGTAGGGGTCTTGAACGCCCCTAAGTCACTGCGTCCTGGGCCCTTATTGACGTAATTTCATGACGCACCGATCAAGTTGCAGTGACGTTGCAGTTAAGTTCAAGTTTTGGTGCTAAATAGTATTCTTGTAATTTTTGAACAACTGCACGAAAACCTTGTCTACGTTGTGGCCATATGAAAGAATAAAAATTACTCCCTAACTAATTAATAGAATCGACATTAAAGAATATTAAAATAATATTCCAATCCCGATTTTAGTGATTTTTAGGAGTCCGTACCCAAAGAATGCTAACGGGACCCTATTACTCTCGCTACGCTATCCGTCCGTCCGTCCGTCCGTCTGCCTGCCAAAGGGCTGTATCTTTGTAACGGTAATAGATAGTTGATTTTTTTTAATTTCATAGAATATGTGTTTCTATGGTGTCCATCACGACAAATACAAAAAAAAAGTCTAAAACTAAAGGGTCCCCTTTACAAGAAACCTCGAAAAACATGCTTTTTTTTTTCAACGTTTTTGTTCCTGCTCTATCTTCAAAACGGTAATACATACCAGCGTCAAACTTGATCTGATTATAGTGCATATTATGTAGTTTTGCAACACATACTAAAAACATGGCAAACGTAGACATGTGGTGGTACCTACGTAAGAGATAGATGTAAAAATTCACATTTCGCGTACGTCGTTGATGTCTTTTGACAAACTCTCGTAAATTAAATCAGTTTCTATGGGGTATCAGGTCGATGCGTGGTACGGAACCCTTACTGCGTGAATCCGACTCACACCTGCCCGGTTTTTCTTACCACTTTTCTCACCGATCAAGTTGCGTTCGGAATCACGTACTAATGACGCGCAGCTAGAATGACATTATTGCGCTCGCGTGACGCTGACTTGACGCGAGCGTATCTGACAGCGGTGGCCAAGTCAAGAGAATACAAAAGCGTTGTTTTAATCGAAACTTAATTGCAACTGCACTTCTTTAGATACGTGATTGACCTACTGATAAGACCTATTGTGACGCCTCTCGCAGTCTTACAACACTATCCAAGCTGCTTTGCTCCAAGGTATTTAGGTTACAGTCATGAATAATATAATCGGTGTTATACAACCAAGTCTCTGAATTTCATTTTTGATTATACAAGTCTTAAAAAGTCGTGATACCTAGCTCTTTACTTCATCCTTATCTCGCTAGTCAGACTTTTTCTCAAAGAAACTCTCAACATTTTACGAATACTTTCCAGAATTGTGCAAATGTGAGATTTTATCTAACTCTTCAACAGTTCGTTGAAACTAATCGACAAATACATTAGCCATTACCACACCTTTCATGAGTCGATCAATATCCACACTGACTGCAGATGAAAAAGTTTTTTATTCAAAATGTAACAATGCACGGTAATAGCCATAACGTAACAAAAGACGTTACGTTTCCGTAAGTTTATTATGAAATATTTTCAACACGGCCACGCTGGTTGACCAAGCGAAAGTGTTGGTTGACACTGAAGAACGAGAAATTTTCACTTCTACGACCTTCAAAATAAATTCTCCATCTTTCCCTGGGGCAAGTTTAACAAGGTCAGACGTTACGTAGACTACGTATGAATATGGATTCGGAACTTTATACTCGTTATAGGCATTTTCATTTCCTCTAATTGAATATTTATGAGGTGAGAGTTCAATTTTATTGTTATTCATTACACAATGATATTTAAAAGTTTAGGTAGATATGTCATACCCTAAAAACAAACGAAAAAAATGTTGCTTACGCAGCGGCAGCACAATACATATAAACTAGTACAAAGTAAGATGGTTACTTCAAGTCATATTCGCGTCATAATTGCTACACTTTCTGTACACACACGACGGTATTATTTTTTCATCACTGGTCACACTCGGTGCCTTGCCTGACGCGGATTAATAGAAAAACGTCCTAATTAGGACATTTTCGAGTCTTCAGATTGCAAGCGCAAGTAACATATTTGTACTTTTAAATATCATTGATTATAGTAATCAAATACTTATCTTCGAGCTTTGTACTCACGAATCAAGGACATCATAAAAATCGTATGACCCTCGGTCGAATAAAAAAGGCGGACGGAATCTCGCTAAACAATAAGTAACGCATCCATCTTAGCTCGCTTAAAAGTACGGGCCGGCAGGCAAACATTCACATCCTTAGTATGCTAAAAAGCCGCAATTACGCAAAAAATCTAGTGGTAGTCATTGTCACAAATAAAATAACAGTATAAATCTAGCGTGTTAAAAAGTTTCATGCTTTCGAAATAATACTGGGTTTAGGAAAAAATGAAGTGCTCGTGTTTGTTTAACGAGATTCCGTCCGCCTTTTTTATTCGTCCGAGGTATGCCCTATTACAATAAAAAGTTTAATGAGCATCCTTCCAATGTTTCGTAAAAACTTTCATCGATAAATCAGTCTGTAAGTAATATCGGAATTCGGAATTAATCATTTCAGAATAAATCACATCACTCTCAAGTCTCTCAGACAGAACCCAAGCAATTAATTTAATATTACGATTTTCTATTGAATTTAGCTTTTATAAGTGAAAGCTTTAGATTGTGTTCATTAATTTGAATGACTTAACTATTATCGATTGTTTTTATTTTACTTTAACTTTTATAAAGAAATTAATGCAAAATTTCGTGGCACAGTTAATGTAGCAAGGTAATGTACTTCCTCATGTAACGGTACTACCGGTATACCGGGAATACCGGCCAAGTGCGAGTCGGACTCATGCAGTAAGGCTTCCGTACTACCCATCGACCTGATACCCCATAGAAACTGATTTAAATTTACGAAAGTTCATCAAAAGACATCAACGCATGCGCGAAATATGAATTTTTGCATCTCATTCTTCGCAGGTACGGTTGACTGCACGTCAGTGGTAACAATTTGATATTGAAAGCGCCTTTTTTTCGTAAGCAGTAAGGGCGGTTTTCTAATTCAAGTGTTACCACTGTCATGCAGTCGACTGTACCACCACATATGTCTATGTTTGCCCTATTTTTTTTGTATTATGCACTATAATCAATCAGGCCAAGTTTGACGCTGGTATGTATTACCGTTTTGAAGATAGAGCAGGAACAAAAACATTGAAAAATAAATGCATTTTTTTCGGTGTTTCTTGTATTTGGACCTCTTTTGGTTTAAGAGATTTTTATTTGTCGTGATAGGGGTAACAACACATATTCTGAGAAAATTTCAACCGACTACCTATTACCATTCAAAAGATACAGCCCTGACAGACAGACGGACGGACGGACGGCCAGACGGACAGCGTAGTGAGAGTAATAGGGTCCCGTTTGGCACCCTTTGGGTACGGAACCCTAAAAAATAAACGGACATATCACAGAATTGGAATTTCCTTTAATTATGGACGAAAAAAGGATGAATACGTCCTGCATACTCTCTTTCTTAGTCTCCTTTATTTGCGCTGCGCCTGCGTCGCTTACGCATAGCAGTGACTGACTGTTTTATTACTAAATGAAACAATGCTACTCATGTCGTGAACGCTGTAGACTGCACACCTGTACTGCACTCATTGTTAATTCAGACGCAGCTGCCAGCACTTGAGATCATCGAGAACATTTTTATTGTTATTGTTGTGAACATCGAAGTAATGTTTTATTGGTATTGTTTCTGTTATATAAATTACTCGGCTGTCCAGGTTTATTCAATGCATATGGCGCCAGACGGCCAGACTGGTGCCGCAAGAAAGTTTCATTATTTTATGTAGCAGTTTTTGTTTACGGTTGGACCGTACAGTTTGATAACTGTAAGGATTTTTATGTACGGTCAACGGCATATATCGATGGTAAAACCATTATAAGCTGAACTGGCTTAGTATGTAAGTTTTGTACAAGATAGGCTCTGCTTGTAGGTACTAGTTTTTTTTCCATCGGGATGCGGTTGGCTGTACAATCGTAATCAATCCGGTAGTTGACTACAGTCAAAATTTACCAAAAATGTTATATAATTTAAAAGAAGGAACAGAAAGAACAACATTGTGGCAAGAATAAACAAAATCCATAAAAAAATGGGAAAGATACACGCTTTTTAAGTTTTTGGAAGGGGCATTATCCGTCCTTGTCGTGCGAAACGGACATTGTTCGGAGAGATGTCAAGTTACTATGAAGGTTTTGAACAATGACGTCATTCTTCAATAGTGCTGTCTCTGTCTAGTAAACAAATTGAAATCGCTTATAACTTGGACATTTTATTAAATATTTTATTGGTTTTTTCACTGTTGCTTATTTTTCTTGAAAAAGTTTCGAGATTTCTAATAAAAACTAATTTAAAAAAAAATAGTCACCTTCCCTATTATCTCTTTTCTAGCGTCTATCTGCTTGAAGCATAGTACTCGTAAATGTTGGGAGAAATCAGTGTCCAGCAGTGTATAGGCTGATTAAAATAATTGATTGTAATAAATCTGTGTCCAACACTAACATTTAAAACTCTGTTCTCTTTAATCGAATAACGTGTACAAAACAACTGAATCGATACACAGAAACACATAAAAAACGTTATTTTCGATGTGTCAGTCCGTGATTCAATGCTGATATTTATCACGGGTTTTAGCCAGAAATAAATAAACCGTTATGCACTCGCTGGCCTGTGTTTTGACAAACGATGGTTTTATTTAGTGAGTGAACGAGTGCTCCATATTAATTGGTTTGTATTCTTTTGAAACGTTTTACAGATCCAATTCCATGAATCGATTTCATAGTATAGTATTGATTGATTGTTTCTATAGTATTGATTTTATTTTACAATGATTTTAATTATATTTTACTTTTTTTTTTTTTGTTCTTTGAATTTAATATTGGTATTTCAGGATTATGAAAAAAATGATTATTATTTATTTATTGTAGCTGACTGAAAATGCTCGAGAGATTACGATACGAGAAATTTGTGGAGACGGATTATTATTATAGGCATTTTTCATATTAATTATATCATGATCGGAAATACATGGTCAAATTTTCAGAGCTAATTCAGGGAATGCTATCGAACAACCTTCGTTTGCGAACCCGGAAATGGCGAAAAATTTATCAGCCTTCCCATACATTTTGGTCGAGAAGTATTCCACTTTTCTATGAAACAGCTGTTTTTATACGATTACAGGGTTGTCCCCATATTAAAAGTTGTTCTATGGTCTGTCCTGAATTAGCTCTCCAAATATGACAACGCATTTCTGATACACGTTGTATATAAAACAAACATAATTTTTAATTTAATTTAATTTTCTCCCAATTTAATTTAATTATTTTAGTTTTAATTCATATTATTCTTATGTAATAATTTTACTGTGTAACTAAATGGAAGGCGCTGGTGCCTGTGATACAATGTTTTTTCATTAGTACAGGTACCAACGTTACCTTTTTTTTCTGTAAAGATATTTTATGAAAATAAACATTTTATTATTTATTTATTTTATTATTTATTTATATGATGTTATCTAATTCATGTAATTCCTAATTCAACAACAGTAGTTAATACAGGGGTTACCTAAAATTAAGAAAACTTCTACATAATATTAAATCTAAACATCAATTTATTTCTAATAATTAAGGAAACGGTGAAGTTAATTGCGATACTCGGTAAATAGTTTAAGCCCTCTATTCTTTGTTAAAGTTTACTTAACTTGATTATAGTTGAATATTTTGAGCAGTTACCGTGACACTTGATATTAACAAAGAAAATTACTTTAGCAAATTTAACGAATTATACTTGGTGTACTTATTTAGTTACTGTGATGTTATCATGAATATATCTCGCCCTTACATAGCTTAGTATTATAGGCAGCCTAGCCTTGCTACAGCGCAGGAAGTCTTAATTGTGACTACTTTAATTAAACCAGTTATAAGGAGAACAGATCTTTGTTCTGCGGCCTCAGTTTTTGCCAAATTTTCGAACGTTTTTCGTATAATTACATAGTTGTACACTAACGGCCAAAATTAATATCCAATCTATCCACTATTTGCCCTACTAGAGATAGGAATTAGACATATGCTCCATACAAAATATGTCAAATTTCTATCTCTAGTAGGGTAAATCGTGGATAGATTGGATATTAATTTTGGCCGTTAATGGCGTACGTCTTGTTATGTAGGTACATTTTAATGCTAATTGTATTCGGGTCAGTGCCCCAATTCCGTTAGAAAAAAATTGCAATCGCAAAACAATTTGCAAATGAGTCATCGTTTTACGTTTGTTTGTTTGTTTTACGACGAACTTTATTCGAATGCAGTGTTTTCCTCGTACATAATGCCTCAATATGTTTAGATAAGATTGCTTTGTATTGCAACTCGTATTTTTTTTCATGAAACTCGTCTATCTTTGTTCCGCGAAATATCGGAAAAACAAAAGAAAAACGTGCGATTGATCACTTTACCATAAGCAAAACATTTTATCGGAGCCATCTTCTGAACGCTTGAGGGAACATGGCGTGAAAGTAAATAGGCGCACCATGTATGTAATGGTCACATTTCCCATAAATACGTTGACACTCGTCACAGTTTTCACTCGAGGACAAAGCGTAATGGTGCAATATGGCGACTTTCAAAAAATCTGTTCAGACGGCTGACAAAATTATATCCGGTTTGCGCAATGCACTGCGCTTGTGACCAGATCATCTGCGTGCACGCTTTGTGCTGCTCGCGTAGAAAGTGGGCGTTTTATCGCGCAACCGAACGGTGTAGGCGTTTTTTGTCGTATTGTGTGTCTGTTCCAGCGACTTTCCTAGAATTGGACTGGCTGTGAAAAGGGCACCAAGTTCACTTGAAGGCCTGTAAAAAAATTTGATAATGGTTCAAACTTCATCATCCTCCGAGCCTTTTCCCAATAATATTGGGGTCGGCTTCCAGTCTAGCCAGATGTGGCTGAACATCAGTATTTTACACGGAGTGACTGCCATCAGACCCCCGCAACCCAGTTACTGGGTAATACCGATATTCGGAGGTTAGACCAGTTGTCAGACTTTCAGGCTTCTGACTACCCGTAACGACTGCCATAGATATTCGTATGACAACCGGGACCGACAGCTTAGCCTCTCCGAGGCACGGAGGGGTCTCGATGTGTAACGAAACGGTCACCCATCCACAGACTGACCGCGGCAAGTGCAGCTTAACCTTGCAGATCGTACAATCCGCGCAGTCGTTGCTTCGCTACGAATAATCTATCTTCTATATCTATACTATAATAAAACTGTAAAGGTCGAAAAGTCTGTACATTGAGTTTTTTTTCGCGAAAACCGGCTAGGGGGACTAGAAATAAGCTATAGAACACGAATCAATCGTTTAAAAAATTTATGTCTGTCTGTCTGTTTGTTACCTCATCACGTGAAAACGGCTGAATGGATCGTAATGAAACTTAGCATTTGTATTGGTATTAGTCTAACTTAAAATATAGGGTATGTTTTATCTGAATCGGTTGAGTAGATCCAGCGATACAGCTTGACCCCTCTATTGTATTAAGTTGCATACAAAGTAGAGGTCATGATTGTTGGTTGTATGCAGGTTGCAGGTTCCTAAAAATACAACTGGATTCTATTAGTATTATAGAAAATATAGAATAACATAACATAGCCCATCACTGTCCCGCTGCTGGGCATGGCCCTCTTCTTGGAATGAGAAGAGTTAAGGAACTGTATATTAAAGATATAAATTGTGGAAAGAAAAAATCAACTGAAACTGAACTGTATATTGTTAGTGTAATAGATTATCATAACATAATCAGTTCATTACCTACTGCCCCACTGCTGGGCACGGACCTCTACTCGGAACGAGAAGATTTAAGAATCTAGAAAATATAGAATAACATAACGTAGTCAACCCATTACTGTCCCACTACTGAGTAGGGCCCTCTTCTCAAAATGAGAAGAGTTAATGAACTGGATATTATTAGTATTCTAGAATAACATAACATTACCAGCCCATTACAGTCCCACTGCTGGACACGGGCCTCTTCTCAGCATAAGAAGAGATGTGGTTAGTGTTATAGAAAAAAAAAACAAAAGTTGAGAGGTGTCAAGGGACACCCGGATGGAACGAAGTTCCTTTCGATTCGGTATTGCAGTTGTTATGGGCAAAGGTAGCCACTTAACATCAGGTGGGCCTTTAGCTCGTTTCGCCATCCAATAATATAAAAAAAAAAGTGTCGTGACAACTTTTCGTAAGAATTTTTTCCGTCTAGCCCCCTTTCACAACGCGCGATAAGGAACTACGTTCCAATAACATAATCAGCCAAATTACTTCCCACTGCTGGGCACGAGCGTCTTCTCAGAATGAGGGAGTTTAGGGCTAATTCCAAGAAATTTCATCACCTTAGCCGGTTGGTTGTAAAAACAAAATATAGTATGGTCGGTAAATAGTGTAATCGTCTGTGTAGGCGCTTATATGTATATATTTGAAGATATTGTGTTCATAATTATGACACGATGTTATTTTCCGACATCCACGCGGACGGAGTCGCGGGCACAGCTAGTGGTTAATAATGGTACAAACTTGATTGTGTGAATAATTATATATAGTCGGTTAGCCCTAAGCAGTCAGCCCGAAAACCCGTAATATCATTTCACAAAGGACCCATTTATAGTCCTGAATGAGATCCTCACTAAATGTAACAGTTTTTCTCTCACTTGCTCGGAAATCGCTTCATTATTTAATAAAAAGAATACATCAATCGGCTCTTTCGTACGCAACGAAATAACGCCAGGAATATCCAATACGACAATAATAGAAATTGACAGTTTTTTTTAAAATTATGCTACTTTATATTAGGTGTTTTTTGGTATACACGATATTTATTATTTTAAAGGCAAAATGCGCTTTTTTTATTTTTAAAATAGAACAAAACCGCTCGCAGGCGAATTGGCGCGGTTGAAATTTTTTTCTTCGCAATTGAGAGAAAAGCACTATAGAATTCTCGGCCGAAATAGCAATTAACGGCCTTGTTTAGTTAAAAAGTACTCGGCTTCGCCTCGCCTCGTCCTTCCGATATTACTCGGCCGTCAATCGCTTTATTTCAGGCCTCAGCAGTAATGGACTATTATATATTTTTCGTACATTTATATGAATAGGGATGGTTGCGTGAATTACTTTACCTTTAAATCCAAGATTAAATTGCCGAAGCGCGCGCAACGGAGCGACGGAACTTATGTTTTTCGCTCCCAACTGTATTATAACGATGCACGTTCCACACAGCATGCATCAGAGTAATATAGATCTTATCTCTTCAACATAAAGGCGACTCTTCAGTAAATTACTTCGCAGCTGGTGTCGATTGCTTTTCACGCTGTACGGAATATGATTTCATCCGAGTGCAGGGAAAGCAGTGGCATATGCTATGGCAGTGGTGTATTGCTTTCGCGTATATCAATGTATAAAAAAGATGACCTGAAATTTAAGATAGGTAGTATGATAAATTACTTTGGATTTTGGATAAGTCACGAATACGTCACATGCTGTCGATGCATCGACCATACACCACATAGACGCCTCATAACAGGTGACATGTAGGTCACCACTATTCGCCACTTGAAATCGTCAAATCAGTTTCGACCACTTACATGAGCCGTCAAAACTGCCGCGTTAGTGATTAGCCGATAGCCACCTTGGTTGAGCCAATCGGATTGCAGTACCTCAGCTAGTGGCAGAATTTATTGTACGCATTATATTCAACATTAGGCGTTTATTGGGCTGTATGGTCGTTGACTGGAACCCACCAACCTAAACTATGTTAAAAGTAATGTTGTTGTTTGTTAACTTATGTTAAAAAGTAGTTTAAACCATTCTACTCTCGATTCTGAACAAACTGGTTTCAGGTTTTGAGTTATTTCAATAACACATTGTGTTATATATTTTTAACATGGCAGTTTGGCTTACGCGCACACATTCTTTTGTTCGAACGGAAACTTGCAACGTCAATCCCGGCTCCATACGTTGGTCCGAACGTTGGCACCAACGATATTCGCCAATGTATGGATCGGGAAAATAGAGATAGCCCGAACGTTGGGGCGAGCATTGGCAGTTAGCCGTCGCGTGTCGGTTGGTTATTGGTTAGTCTTGCCGCAGTAAGGTGCATCGAATGAGCTTGTTCCTGCGGTCACCACGTCTTGAAAATGTCATCCGCGTGAATGGACGCAATAGTTATAGAATTTCTATTAAAAAATCTTAATGTTTATTAAGAAATAATAATGATGATTCTTGTTTGTCAAAATATTTTTCAAAGACGACTTCTTTTGGTTATTGTATTGTGTTATTTTAATTGACAGTTGAGCTCTTAAAGCACTCAATAATCTTAAAGTGCGCAGTGCAACATCTATTTCAGACGGCTCTGACGAAACTGAACTGACATTATCTCCAACGTGTGGATGCTAGGCATAATTACGGGCCAACACTCGTCCCAACGTTGGGGCCAACGTGTGGAGCCCGCATTAAACAAAAACTTTGACGAATATAATCGGAGCACTTGATCTAATTTATTCAGTAATTTCGTTAATCATATGCGATGTATTCAAACGTAATGTACACAGAATGATAGTCGTTTAGGCGTATACAGAAATCAGAAAACATTGAAGCCATGAATATTAATGGTAGCTACAACGGAAAAATGTTAATGTCCGCCACCAGACTACGATCATCGATCCGTGACTCGTCTGTTACAACAAAGATGTGTTTTTATTACGATTAGTATTAAATTCGTAATTATACGTTTTTGGAGGTAGCAGATTGACAGGTCTGGTGTGATAACTTTTTACCTTTGTTTCGTAGTATAAATATGTTTCGGTAATTTATACACGCTGAAATTTTAATCGCTTCTTTCCCGAAAAGGGGTCATTGTACTTATCATTATGAACAACTTTTACTATGGGACCAACGCTGAAATCGCGAAAAAAAAATCTGGTGAATACCTACATTTTATCGAAGTAAGTGAACACAAATGTAGGGACCAACTGAATTTTATGTTCGCGATATCAGGGTTGGTCCCATAGTAAAAGTTGTTCATAATAATGAGTACAATGACCCCTTTACGGGAAAAAAGCTATTAAAATTTCAGCATGTATTTGAGCAGCAAAATTAATTTTTGCCTCCAAAGTCTTCAGCAAAGTATACTAAAATATAACAAAGTACTACAGCGTGATCTGCCAACAATGCCACAATAAACCCTAGGAGGAATTCTATTAAAGATTTCGTATTATCACTAAAATTACATCAAATTAAATCGTATTAAGACCAAAAACGATATAATACAACAATAATATCAAAGATCTGATATTAATTTCCATAAATCGTAAATGTAATAGATAATAGAAATTCGTGATGGAGAAACAAGATTGAGCACATCTGGCATTCGTAAATGGCGGGAACTAGGCACGAATTGTTGATAACGCCTCTCTCGGCCACTGAATATTACATTCGAGCAGAAATATTCAAGCAACGGCTTTATTTATGAAAGTTTCTTTACAAGGTCGAGAATTTCAGGATGAGCCGAGAAATTACAAGTAACGCAGACTATTTTCAGAGTTCAATAGACTCTAAAAAGCGCTTTGGACGATAAAATAACATTTTCTGGGTGTCTGGGTGATTTTCGTAACAATAACAACGAATAAATAATAATAACATGCGTTATCTTATCTCTTATCGTGAGACGTATGTTGGCCTCGATTACTTACTTGTTCAGGACAAATAAATTTTGATAGATTCACGCCATTTTATCTGTAATACAGCCTCGAAAATGCCCTTTGATGTGTCCTTTGGGCTTTACAATCTTGAAACGTGTAATAGCATAGGTGCAAATAGATGGTTTTATATAAAAAGTTTTCATTATAGTCCAGTCCACAGAAATAGATAGAATGGTTGTAATCACAATTTTACTTGCGATTCATACGTGGCAACTTTCGAACAAACTACGCCTCCCATATTGACGTCATTAATTAAAAAAAAATAACATTAATCAAATGTACTTTACAGCTTTTGTTTCTGCAGTTATAAATTGCACAATAAGGCATTTTTACGGGTTTTTGTTATAGTATTTATAGAAACAAGTCATGAGGCGTACTGAGAAAGGCTTTGAAATGTCCTGCACTATGATGCAGAGTGCCGGCACGCGCGCCCTGCCCACTTGGCCATTCTATCTATTTCTGTGATCCAGTCCAACTATGTCTATTTAATATATGTTTTTAGTTCATTCAATTGTATGTGAAAAGTAAAAACCGAACAACATGACGTCCTGAAAGCGGTCTAACGCTACATTCTATTTGAAAAACACATTGAACATAAATAGGAGAAAATGGAGAGATACGTATGCATGTATACGCATGCATTTGCTTATACAACGCGACAAACGGTATTGTGTGCCAAAAAGGCTTGAATTTAAAATATGGCACAAAGATCGCCAGCTTAGATTCCACCCCAGACGTTTATAGCTTTAAGTGAGTTATACTGCTTTAAACAGTAACCACACCAGTTTCTCACTCGCGAATACTACAGACAAAGTTTCCTAAGAAATAGATGTCGTAATTTTGAGCTGTTGTTTCGAAATTTCGAACCCTGGAGCTGTAAACTAGTGAATGTTTCGTATTAAATTGTCTTAAAGGAGTGGGTGGCAGTCCTGTGCGCTAATTTCAATTACAACCACCTGCAATCAACAATACGTCTGCCAAGAATGCCAAGATCCAAGCGTTGGATATTTTGGATAACCCATACAACGATCTGCATGCAAAAACTAACCCTCTACATCGATGTGTGTGAGGATGATGTCCTGCAGCGGAAATTTTGATAATGCAGCTGATAATGGCTCGTGGCTAACGGCCAAAATTAATATCTTATCTATCCACGATTTACCCTACTGGAGATAGAATATTGACGTATTTTGTATGGAGCTCATGTAAAATTTTTATCTCCAGTAGGGCAAATCGTGGATAGATTGGATATTAATTTTGGCCGTAAGTGGATAACTGCAAGATCTGCGAGATTATAAGCTGCGCTTTCTGCTGTCATTCCTTGTATTGGTGACCGTTTCGTTGCACATCGCTACCCCTCCGTGCCTCGAGGAGCACGTTAAGCTGTTGGTCCCGGTCGTCATACGAATAACGATAGCAGTCGTTACGGCCACGGGGGTCAGAAGCCTGAAAATCTGCCAACTTTTTTTTTCGTGGGGATATCCTAATGGACGCTCTCCACCCGGGGAAGCCGGAGCCAGTGTCGGACTCTTACCAACTAAAACCACCACGGTGTTCCTCTTAGCCCTTGGCCGGGGGCGTTCACCGTCACGGGCCTTGACTTGCATGCCCACTCCTAGGGTGGCTGGAGGTCAGCGTACCTGCGTCCTGCGGCGTCCGCTCCGTCTCCTGCGGGTGGAAAGAGAGGTCATCACCTCTCGGACCCTCTCCGCCGCCTCCTTAGCGAGCATCATCTCCTCGCAGAAGGAGACGACGCCCTAAAGTCTGACAACACCTAACCTTAGGATGTCGGTATTACCCAGTAAATGGGTTGCGGAGGTCCGATGGCAGTCGCTTCGTGTAAAATAATGTTACTGTTGTGGAGGCCGACCCCAACATAATGCTCGGAGAAACAATGGTATCAAAGCAGTTCATGTAAGAATAAGAACTACCTCTAGTAACAAACAAATATCTCACAAAAAACAACACCTGAGTATGCAGATGTAATATACATTCCTGAGATATGCAAAAACACCAGCAGTACCACAGATAACATTATTACGAGTTTATGACACATTCAGATAAGCGCTGATTGCGGATGCATAACTACGTAGTACGTAGATAGGTAGGTCATGGCATACGTGCATTGGCATCGCACCTATGTGTTAATGACTCATTAATGACCAATTCGGAAGCTACATGATTTCCTGCTAAGATTGTGATCAACTTCCTGTTATATTGAATAGTCATAGTTTGTTGAAGATGAGGTAAAAATTTATTAGGTTTTGCGTTTTCAGAATTAATTTTAATTAAATGCTTGAATATGGATTACGGTAAATTATAAGGATATCATTTTGTAATGGCGTTTTCCCAGTGTAATTTGATTGTACTCTAAGGCCGTTTTTCCACTAAGGATGTCCGAGGTACCTTGGTGACGCGAGGATGTGTAGCGAAGCTGTGAAACGGTGTGTAGCTAACTGGTACGAGGATGCACAACGGACTCTTTTCAGCTGTAACCACGTCCCTCGTACACATTCCTCGCCCACTACAACTATGTACAAATATCTAGCTCCACTAGCCCTTTTCCACCAGAGCTGCGATTCGCGAGGCTAGGAAAATCAAGTAATCCTATTGGTGGATCTTTTCCCCGCGCACCAACTCGCAACCTCGGACATCTCTGGTGGATACGCAGCCTTATAGATACATGAGGTGCATTTCTGTTTAAAAGGTCTATAGTATACAATTCCTTAAATATGGATTACGGTAAACTGTAAGGAAATAATTTATGTAATGGCGTTTTCCCAGTATAACTGAATCGAATTCGTGCTTCTCTACGCGCATCAGTTTTTAAAGATGGACGGCATACAATTTTCTTAGTTCTATCGTTTGATTCAGCCTGTTGTTCACTGCTGGACATTCAAGCTGCTCAACAAGACTATGCAGAAATGTGTCCTTTGTTTTAACAAGCAGTGTTTACTACAGTGCCTCGTCCTCAAGTGAAGTTTTGTTTCACAAGGAAATGATAGTAAAGATAATTACATGTAGTACTTAATCCAATGAGATTACTGTGATATCCATTACTGTGTTCTAATAACCTTGGTGCTAATTACGTTTTTTCTAACGGCTGCCAATTCTTTCTGCCACTTAAGTGATTAATGTTTGATTTTCCTTGTCAAAAGTGACAAGGCCTATGTAGTTTTGTTCTGTTTTTATTAATTGTAGATTGTTTTGTTAATTGATGTAGGTGTTAGTCGGTCAAGTTCATGTTGGACACGTTGTTTCTAGGTTCGATGTCCGCGATTTGGATTTTTTGATTTCTTTTGGGAATGATTTGTTTTGATGATATATGAAAAATGTTTGCTGTAGGAATTTTATTTCCTGACATAATTTTTTTATAGTATTATTGTTGATAAAATCTGTAATACATAGAAATCTCGATTTAAAATATGTAGAACAGGTGCATCGAGCATTAAACCCTATAGAGATGAATTATGACCTGTCCGATTACGAAACGGTTCTATTGATTTGAACAGATAAATAGTAAATAGGCCAACATGAGTGCGTTATGGTTATGTCTAGTCGAAAATTGGCGGAACTTATTTCAAACAAATCAGATGTTTGTTTGTTTGTTTGATGTTTGACGTTTATAGGATTTAACATTTTCGATGACCAGGTGTATCGAAAGCTTTTCTTGGGTTACACTGACCTGGTTTTGTAGAATAACTTAGTGGAACTATGACAAATATTTTAAGATTTTACGTCAGCAAATGAAATCAGAGTTCATTTGAATCCGAAAACCACACACTATGTTTCATAGGATAGCCTTAATATTTTGAATGCACTCAAAGAATTAGTAATGTGTCTCAATAATTACCAGAAATATAATGATTATATACGACGGATTTCGTTACTTTATCTATTCGAGGAACTGTTAATCCGATAGCCAGTAGCCTAGTACTTAAGCGTCACCTGTGACCTAACATTTTGATTGCAGCAACATGTATTGACTAAGGAACAAATTGATTAAGTACTTTATTTCATATCAGGAAGAAAATTCCAGAAAAGCTAAATTTCAGTAAAAATACAATGGTTATTTAAATAAACAAGTAATGTGGTCGTGTTTTCAAACCCCTCACTCCATATTTGTGCATATTACATAATCCATCTGGTTCAGGAAGCCGCGCCGCTGCATATAGGGAATACGATATAACGACACAACATTTTCAGTAAGTAGGTTAGGTACACAAAATTAAATAGGAAAAGGTACCAAAATGTTTGTGTTCGCCGATATCTGAACAGAACCACACCAAGATAACCGCCTGCGATAAAACTTTATTACATTTCGTGACACAATTCCTTTAGTATCATCCATATAAATCAATAAATCGACAGTGCTTTATTGAGATAATACTTCTGACTCGACGTTCTCGACTACTGACGCTTTGCAATCCTCCTCTGACCTTTAATTATTCGCTTAAAACTCATTGTAATCTCATAATTTACCTAACTTGGTCAATAAACAATTTGCTGTCGCGTCGCCGTCGTCTGGCCAAGAACTGGGGCAAAACAACGGGCCTTTTCATCCTCTCTTCAGTCCTCTGAATCATTAGAGTACACCCACAATTGCGATCCGCTGTCCTCATTACGAGAACGTTGGCCCAATCAATTCGTCATTACAATCGCAATAGCGTGCGAATAAAAAATGACACCTACACGCGTCGCCGAATTCGGCGCGAAGAAAAACAATGGCTGCCATAACGGAGCGCGCATTGTACGGCGGGAAACCAGAATATGTGTCACCCGAGCTTTGTGTCATGTCAAACATGTCATCTAGTTCGCTCTCAGTTTTGGACGGGTCGTTAAACTCGACGTTTAACAACCGAGCAATTAACATTTTAAAAATTGGTACCGTTTGAAGAATTGTGTAAACTCCGATACAATGAGTGCGCCATGTGTGTTGTGTTAGTCTTGAGCTTGACGTATTACATTCACAGCATAAGCCTTTGTTAACCACATAAATATTACACACATGTTAGTAACGTCGCATTTTCTGGAAACGTTACTAAATGTCACTTTCGAATCACCATGAATAAAGCTGTTTTGTAAAAGAAATTTATCTTCTCGTCGATATAATGCGACATCAAACTCCTCGAAACGGATTTTGGACAGGAAACCGACTCAGATTTATTTAATTGCATCGTAATCTCGTTCTGAAATAAAAGCGGTCGTAAACCGAAACTGTAATGTCAAAAGTGAGGATAGATTGGAAAAATATTTGTATATGTATCTTCAAGAGAACTAACGGGAATGTTATAGCATGTCTTCATGATACGTTATCCTACTTTATATATCCTACTTCCTACTGTGTATGGATGTATGTGTGGATGTTTGTTACTCTTTCATGAAAAAGCTACTGTATGGATTTTAATGAAATTTGGCATACAGATAGAACATAACCCGGATTAACATAAAGGCTACTGTTTATCCCGGGAAGATGAACAGTTCCCGAGGGATGCGCGATAAACGACATTCCCGCGGGTGAAGCCGCGGGCACAGGCTAGTCTTATATATAACATAACATAACTTCACGCCTGTATTTCCCCGAAGGGGTAGGCAGAGGTGTCATGGTACACCCACATTTCGCCAGTTATGTTATAGTCCCATGTAATAGGGGGCGAGCCTATTGCCATTGACCGGGCACAAATCCAGACTCCGGGCTGCTACTGAGAATTTCCTAATGAAAAAACCCTATTACACTTTGCCCGACCCGGGAATCGAACCCAGGACCCCACGCTCAGCAGTCGCGCTTGCAACCACTAGACCAACGAGGCAGTCTTTTATATTATCACAAAACCACAAAAACATACTATTATTTATTACTAATATACGTCTTATGAAAAAACAAAACTTGTAGAGCTAAAGGAACTTTATTTCATAAAGAAATCTTAACACGAGACGATTTTAAACGAAAAATCCACCAACACTATAGTTAGGAAGGCGTGAAGAGTATCAATTTGACGGTAACAGCGATGAATTATCCTGTAATACAGCTTAATTACATCCGACGGCAATATGGCCGGCAAACTTCTTGGAAGAAGAATGCAGTGTAAGTAACGGTAAAAATGTGCGCTTGCGACGATCCACGCATGCAGAGTGGACGCCTCAGGATAACACAGAATTTGCATCGTTATAGCTGGTTAAATCCATGTGTATGCCCAGAAGAACTTCTAAACATGATATGAATGCCAAATTTGCGTTTATTTTTTCAAGTTTTACAACTGATAACATCATCGGTAACTTCAAAGTCGTACCAGAAATATTTTAAAATGTATTTCAAGTTTCTAACATTTACGATGTTTTCAGTATTACTAAATTTAATATTCACGTGTGTCTGCAATATTAAGTGTTTATCAGAACTGCTTCCTTCCTTGTTTACCAGTCAGCAAATTTTCGAACACAATTTTCTATTTATGAAAGCTCGATCGATAATAAAGTTATAGAAACATTTCAAGTGACGTTTACATATGTTCAATATATGAATTTATTGCTTGTCTGTAGGTAAGATGCGCACGAGTTGTGCAACAGTGCGAATATCCGTAAGGTCAACGCACTGGACACATAAAATGGCGCCAAGTTTTTAATACAAAACATGTTGATTGCTTTATTTTTATCTTGACAAGTTATCTATTGGAAAATAAAACAGCTTTTATAGCTGAAGTTATGACGGTGTCGATAAAATTCATAAAAAATATTTGGCACAACAACCTTTCGACGGAAATGTTAGGAAAACGAGAATTTCCTACGACGATAACCTTGTATTATTGTTTTATAATCAGATATGCGTCAGTGAGGCAGTTAGCCCAGTCAATCATACAAGTCGGTGACCCGGGTAATGCCCATGTGGAAAACGCAATTTAACGTCACCAGACACGCACATCAGCTTTACTATTTATTCTCAAGCCTATTTTGGACTTTTTCCCTTATTTTTTCGAGATTATTTGTTCTTTTCTTTTCATAAGCTTCCAATTTTTTTTACGAAGTGACGAATGCTTTTAAATTCTTTGTTTGGCCATAAATGTTATATTAGATCCTATTTTACTCACGCTAAAATTCCTTTTTACCTCATCGGTCATAGGTTTTGAGGATCTAAAATATTTGTTTACTCAATCCAACTCCTGCAACCATTGCATAATATTTGATCCTTTAAATATTTCAAAACCTTCAAACCAGGCAATTTTTATACAACTCACATACACATACATACGTAATCGGTAGCGTCGAGTGGTTCTTTACCTACCTGCAACATTTTAGCGGCTCTCCAAGCACTTTTCAGTGTACGGTAATCGCCAACTGTTAAACGTTTGACAAAGGTCAAGATGTGCGATATTAAGTACAATCTAACATGCTATAAGTATGAAGCATCGTAGGGTTAAATGGACAAAAGTCTAGTGTGACACAGTCAAACAGTTTGTAATTCTTATTATTGATGATGCTATTTTCCGCTTAGCTGTCGGTCCCGGTTGCCATACGAACATCGATGGCAGTCGTTACGGGTAGTCAGTAGCCCAAAAGTCTGACTACTGGTCTAAGTGGTCTAACCTCCGAATGTCAGTATTACCCAGTAACTGGGTTGCGGGGGTCTGATGGCAGTCGCTCCGTGTAAAATACTGATGTTCAGCCGCATCTGGTTAGACTGGAAGCCGACCCCAATGGGAAAAGGCTCGGAGGATGATGATGATGATGTTGTTTTCTGAGTAAACAGTACCTAGTATACTCTAAAGTTGAGCAATAGATAAAGCCATGGGTCTTTTGGCAACACCTTCACGGTCTTCTTCTGTCGTGTTGACATGAGCTACATAGTTATAACAGCTGATGCCGTGGGAAAAAGATTAGCCAGTCAGCAGGTTGGTAGCGGGGCTGACTGCCCAGGGTGCGCCGAACGATCAATTAAATATCGTCACTCGTTATCTTCATGGTATACCAGTACCAACAAAATTTCCTATTCACATAGAAATCTTGACTAGACTTGCTTTGTCTGTCCACCAATCTAATTCCGTGGGTATACATGAGTCACTTAGCTGCTCGTACGCCACTTTGTCGTGAAAGGGAAACTCTAAAGCAACATACTCATAATATTTGTTAGACTACACATTTTCAAGTTAATTTCTATTGAAGTGTTGACAGAAATGATGTGACAATGACCATCCTCTTAGTATAAATAACTATTTAGTTTCCGCTGCTTTCGCCATTACTTATCTTAATTTACCAGGAGACCGTGCAACAGCATCCTCGTGACTAATACCAACATATTCGAGTCATAAGACGCGTGGTAATGGTTTCACCCTCTTTAGGCTCCAACATTCATTGTGGCAGTCTTATCCCGGCTCCACACGTTGGCCCGAACGTTGGCGCCAACGCTATTCGGTCAACGTGTGGATTGGGAACATAGCGTTGGCCTGAACGTTGGGGCGAACGTTGGGATTTGGCCGCCGCGTGTCGGTTTTATCAAAGGAATTATGCGCCAACGTTCGCGATGCGTGCACATGTTGGCGGCTTGCTCCTTTGCTTTGCTGTCTTGCCGTAGCATTCATGCAGTAAGGTACATCGAATGAGCTTGTTCCTACGGTCACCGCGTCTTGAAAATGTCATCCACGTGGATGGACGAAATAGTTATAGAATTTCTAGAAATAAATCTTTTTGTTTATTAGCAAATAAGTGATATAAATAAATAAAAATAAATAAATATATTCGGGACATTTTTACACAGCACCATCTAGTCCCAAATCTATCCTCTTTTCTGTTAAATAATTTTTCAAAGCCGACGTCCATTGTTAAACTATTGCGTTATTTTAATTAACAGTTGAGCTCTTAAGCACTCCATAATGTTAAAGTGCCCAGTGCAACTTCAGACGTCTTTACATTGGCTCTGACGGGACTAAACTAACATTATCTCCAACGTGTGGACGCTAGGCATAATTTACGGGCCAACGCTCCTACCAACTTTGGGGCCAACCGGCCGCCCGGCCGGCCTTATTTATAAACCCATTTTCATCTACAGCTGTTTGCATCTATTTTGTTTGTAGTTTCTTATGCTGAATAATCAATTTATTGCAATATCCAATCCATATTCTTTGAGACAACTCTTAGTATAAGGCTGGACGGTCACTTATTTTTATTGCTAGTCCTAATAATAATGTAAACGTACATCTACGGAGAGGTTGTCCATAAATATGAGTAGGAACATTTTAAGCTATCAATAGACAAACATAAAATTGGTTCCTGTAGGTACTTTAGGTTATACACAGACATAGTAAAAAATATAGACGAAGTGCTGCGAACAATCATAGAGAAGCCAACAAAACCGTGCTCCTCCGTCTACAAACCAGCGCTCATGCACACACATGCACCTGAAGGATATTTATTTTCGCGATGCTTACTGGACGATGCCGCGGTGTGTACTGAGAGCGGTAAGCACGGTTTGAGATGGATGTGGATGCGTGAGCGCTGGTTTATACACGGTTTTGTTGGCTTCACTATGATTGTTCGCAGCACTTCGTCTAGGTATATTTTTACTATGTCTGTGAGGTTATACCACTCTTTAAATTTCAAGTGAAAATTACACCTTTTTTGTTTGTTGTTTAATATTTTATTATAAGTGTGTCCAATTGATAATACGTAGATCCTGTTCGAGGTGAATGCTCCAAACTTTCCGTTAGATATCGATTGTGTGTTTTATTATTTAATTATTAACTATTATCTATTTTGATGATGCTTTCGCGGCAGGTTCTTCTATAACCATATTATGATCATTTATAGATTAGGTTTATACTTTTTTTATTCTCATGGAGATTGATTGATATGACTATATGATTTATGAACATATTAGTCTGAATATCGAAACTTTCATCAAGTATTTGACTTTACACAATGATATTTAAAAGTATAGATATGCCATAACCTAACAAAACTAACGAAAAAAATGTTCCGTACGCAGCGGCAGCACAATACACATAAACTAGTACAAAGCAAGTAAGTTGGTTACTTTCGCGTCCTAATTAGAACACTTTATGTACAAACACGACGGCATTTTAGTTTTTTTTTGTCACACGTTTACGAGTCTTCAGTTGCGAGGGCAAATAACTTAACTGTAACTTTTAAATATCATTGACTCTACATATTTTTAAGCTTCCTTTTGATAGAAGTTGTTACCTCAAGATGTACTTTTACGTTAAAAAAAAGGAGATGAAATATCAACAAACTAAAGACCATTTCTTTTGACGTATGCTAGCATACCAAATCAACTTCATACTGTACATCTTCACAAAATATATTCGGAAGTAAGACGAAGGAGAAACCGTGTTGGCTGTCCTATCCGATACATAAAGAGCTCCTTTCACGCCAACAATGAATCTTACACGCAGTAAATGAGTTCTGTATATTCTGCTTACGTCTTTTTTAGGGTTCCGAAGTCCTACAAGGAACCCTTATAGTTTCGTCATGTCCGTCAGTCTGTCCGTCTGTCCGTCTGTCCGTCTGTCCGTCTATCCGTCTGTCCGTCTGTCCGTCTGTCCTAATCCTTTACAGCTTAATAACTTCTACAGTTATAAACATAAGTAAATGAAATTTTGTTAAAAAATAGTCTACATATAGATCTCAATTTTAAAAGAATAAAAGAATCGTTTTTTCGTATTTTAGGGGTGGCGTCCATACATGTGAAATAGAGAAAAATAAATTTTTTTCGCTGCACCCCCTCGTGTGGGATATCATTGAATAGGTCTACTAAAATGAAGGTAATGTTTCATACACCACTTTTTTATCAGGTGTACCATCTGCGAAATATAGCCCGCCAAAGTGGCTTGCAATGTGTCCCCCCCCCTGCCATTTCTAAACTATGCAATGTAGAAACTTATAATCTTCCACATTGATAGACCTTTATGTAAACTCTCTTTTAAAATTATTTTGAGTATAATGTGATTATAATTTTTTGAGTTATAGAGAGAAAACTGAAAAATACTTAAAACGTCCTAGTTCAAAGGTCATTGACCTTAGAGAAAAATGATGATAGCAAATAATGCTCCTTTAGCTACTTTCTATTTGAAAAACTCACAAAAAGTAACTTTGAAATGACAAACGTCTTAAATTTGGCTTCTTGAATTTATCGCTAGATGGCGCTACTAACAACACGCTCTAAGTCGCGAATGCTGCCGATTATTGCAAAAACTAAAATAGCCATGATTAATATTCGATTTGATTCGTTTGTAATTACACCTACTTAAGGAACCCTATAATACTGAGCATGGCCCGACATGCTCTTGGCCGGTTTTTATTACAAGGAACTACATAAAAATAATATACGATATCGTCTGTGAGTCAGTAATTATGAAAGACGTATTTATTTTTATAACCTTTCCACGCGGGAGTCGACAAGTGTCATTGGGGTAAATGTACCATCTGTACAACAGTTTTAAATGTTATAATATTAATTAATTTATGATATTTAATTTGTAAGTGTCATTGTTTACATATTTATGGTTATATTATCTTGTTTTTCATAATTAAATAAATTATACTTGTGACTTTATCTTACCGGATTAATAAATTACAATAATTTGTATTCGTTTATTTTGCGTTGAGAAAGTGCAATTTAATTGTAATCTGATTTAAATAGAATATCGCCTATATCACAATCGGTTAAAGTACGTATCAAGAATCATTCAGCCATTTTCATTGTGAAATAAAAGTAAACAAAATTTAAAAAAGAAAAATGATTTATCGTAATAAAAACTATTTGCGAGCATGCCAGAGGAAATATGAAGGAGCTACTTGACCTATAGGTAACTTATCGCGAGGCGGCGCGGTTGCAAAACAACCAATCATGCATTAGCAAGGTTGCTGCAATTTCCGCTAATGCAAATAAGCTGCACATTGATTACTTTATTGCTTATAATGGCTACAGTTGTTGTGATATGTACTGGCGTACTTCTGATTAGTTTCACGTTGTCTGTTATCGTGATTTGTAAACATTCAAGTCGGTAAAGCAGGTTGGATGCTTGCCTTTACGGTAAAGGAAAACAATGTGGAAATGCAAACCTTTTTTATTGACCTTTTGAATTTTTTATTGTGTGTGCAGTACGCCGATCCGCACCAGGCCAGCGTGGTAGACTAGGCATGAAAACGCTTAATTCTTTGTTGCACAAAAATTACATTATAACAATTATAATCTTTTTCACATTGCATGGGTACGTTGACAGCCAGCAGGATAGGACAATGCCTTTTGAATAAGTGTAAAAGAGACAACACCACAAAACATATGTATTTATTTGACACTTTTTGTCACAGTACCCATTTACCATGGTATGTGAATAAGATTTTTATGAGAAAACCATTTTCTGAAAAAAAGGCTCGTACTCTTTTCCTGCAGTGGGACAGTAATGGCACAGTAAACATAACATACAATACGGTAACTACGTACTAACGTTCCAGATTGAATAACTCACACAGACGCACGTCCCAACAAGAACCCTAAGCGGACGTCGCAGTGCTGTCAGGCAAACAACCGCTTAGGGGTGAGTGGGTCCTTTCGAGCGTATGTACGTAGTTATTTTACTGCATTAGCTATGTATTTACTGTGGTAATGGGCTACATAATGCTTCTGCAGTCAGAAAACTTGTCTATTTCTTCGATGCAATGAAATTCGAGCAAAGGTATTCAATCTTACATAATGATCACATCGCAAGTATCCGTCCAATGCATTTGCATCGAATACAATGCTTTGTTTGTCATTCATGTTTGATATTTATCACCTTTTTGACGACCTTTTTAACAACATTATAATGTTGTATTGAGCTCGACAAATGACAATTTGAATTTCTGAAGTCTTCTTTTAAAATAATTGCGAATACTTTTTAGTGTTGCCTTCCCAAAGGGTGCCAACGGGACCCCATTACTCTGCCTACTACACCATCTTTCCATCCGTCCGTCTGTCTTCTGTCACAAGTCTATATCTTTTGAACCGTAATGGTAGCCTGTTGGAATTAATAATAAAAAATAAAAAATATTTTTGGGAAATTTTTACACAGCACCATCTAGTCTAGTCACCAAACTAAGCAGAGCTTGTAATATGGGTATAATACTTACATACTTTTTTTTTGTAAATACATAAGAAACACCCAGACCAACACAACACTTATGTTCATCACACAAATATTTGTTTTCTGTGGGAATCGAACCCACATTGGAACAGAATATGGGTTACTATGGCATCTATAATGGAAAATACAAAAAGTCCCCAATACAATACAATAGAATATAATACAATACAATAGTCCCCATTGGGGACTGGGGACCCACATTCGGTTATATTAAACAAGAGAACTTTAATACAAAATGTCATTTTCCAACGTGTTTTGTTCCTGGGTCTATCTTGAAAACGGTAATACTTACAAGCGTCAAACTTTGTGTGATTGTAGTGCTTACTATATAGTTTAACAATAAATAATAAAAATAAGGTTTACACAGACATGTATGGTGGTACCTGCGTAAAAAAGTGATGCAAACATGAAAGACTGATGAAAGACATCAACGTGCTGTATAATAAAGTCGATGGGTGGTACGGAACTCTTAGTGAGCAGGTCCGACTCGCACTTGACCGGTTTTTCTGTTACTCCGATCAGAAATCGTTTATTAGGTACTTTACAACTAGTTTACCAATCGAAAAATCTGCAATTAACTCTGTAGTAGTTAGGGTTGTCGAGATACTGTCTTCTCATCGATTTCAGACTGTCATATTTTTATATATAACTATTTTACTCTGTGGCTTTGATCGTTAGGTACGGGTTATTAAGCTTTCCTAAAGCAGAAGGGAAGATGAGAAAATTTATGGTGGCATTTGAGTGACGTCACCAGTATCCTTTGTTGTACAAATAGAGCAGTGACCTAATAACTAGGGTGAGTTAAGAAATTCGGGAATGATGTCACGAGAGAGTCCGACGTAACTTTTTAATGGAAATGTATGCCAAGAATGACATACATTTTAATTACAACTTGTGATCACTAAATGCAGACATCATTGGCCTTAATTGATTTGAAGACATCGTAGCGTTATGAAACTAACTGTAAAGCTTTATAAATGATCCAAGTGGTCTCGGACGAATAAAAAAGGCGGACGGAATCTCGCTGAGAAAAGATTGAAACACTTTTTTTTTCTAAGCCAACTATAATTTCGTCAGCATTTTCACACACCAGAAAGCCAATTCTCGTAATTTAAAACGTTCAAAATATAGTTCCAAACTAACCTCAGTGCTGTAAATCTCAGTCTCTGACAGTAGATGTTCCTGTTTGCCGTTTATTGGTGACATTAATGACCTAAGTGTCATAAATAAACGGCAAACGGAATTAGTTTGGAACTGTATTTTAAACCTTTTAAATTATGAGAATTGGCCTTTTGATATATATTGTTATTTTATTTGTGACACCACCACAATGACTACCGTCACACGAGATTTGTTTAATCGCAGCTTTTTGTCTTACTATGGGTGTGAATGTGTGCGTGTAAGCCCGTACTTTTAAGTGAGCCGTCTTAATATGGGTGTTTCACTTAATGTTTAGCGAGATTCCGTCCGCCTTTTTCTATTCGTCCATGCAAGTGATCATAACTTTTATAAATTTCAGAATATGAAATAAAGGTTTTATGATGGCTGCGAAAGTCTTTAATACGTTCTCAAAGGAAGTCATCAAAGTTATAGCATATTTCGAAATAAGCCAAAAACATCATTCATCATTTACTCATTATTGAAATCGCCTTTATACCAGAGCAACATAAATAGAGGTTGTTTCTAAAAAAATGCGAGGACTTTTAAGAGATAATGGTTTTATTTGTTAAGTAATATGTTTAAAAAATAACCTGGCTGCCTCATTTGTTTCGTTGTCGCAATCCAAGCGATGTGTAGTCCTAGTTCTTCTTCTACTATCGTGTCGACAGGTGCTATATAATGATAATAGCACATGCCGTGGGAAAAAGATTAACCAGTCAGCAGGTTGGTAGCATGGCTGACTGCCCAGGGTGCGCCGGACAATCAATTAAATATCGTCACTCATGGAGGCTCTTCTAATGCACCCCTAGTTCTAGGTTAAAAAGTGTGAAATATTTTTCTGCTAGAAATACGTAGAATTGTCTTTCAAAATTGCTTTCGGTAGCAATTGTCTTGCACTTATAACATGCTACTTTACTTTTATCAGCAGAATTTGATGTGGTTACAACAGTAGCCCCCTATTACATGGGACCATAACATAACTGGCGAAATGTGGGTGTACTATACACCTCTGCCTACCCCTTCGTGGAAATACAGGCGTGATGTTATGTTATGTGTATGTACAACAACAGTACACTTCAGGTTCTGCTTAACCCTTCACAAAATACAGGGCCCTAATTCACGTAATTTCATGACGCGCCGATCAAGTTGCAGTGACGCTGCAGTTCGTTTCTGACAGCGATCGCCGTAGATAAGAGAATACGAAAAGCATTGTTTTGATCGAAACTTAACTGCAACTGCACTTATTTAGTTACGTGAATTGACCTACAGGTGTAACGTTGCCTATGTATGTTGGTTAATAAAATAAAATTCAAAATTATTTATTTGTCAAACAGGTAATTCATAACTTATTCATTCTGTAGGTACTGTAGTCTCCATACCATTGTACCATTTTCTCATTGTTTCTAACTTTCCATTACATAGTTTCTAACTTTCCAGTACATAGTTTTCTTAGTTTAAAACAGAATGATCTTTTGTGGAAAATGTAGAATAGTTTTTCTGTTTTTCTTTCATTTTTTATTGTACTGAAAATCCGAGTTTATTAGCAGTATTTAGCGAAGATTTTGTTAAGTTAATACATTATTTTCATTAATTGTAATTTTTAACTAGTGTTACAAACTCGTGGATCAGCCAACCCAGAGACAAGTTACTTATCAGCGGAAGGAACGAATGAAGTCACCATGTCTTGTATTTAGTCGATTATTATACTTTTAATTCATCGTATTTATATCCAGTCAATTAAATTATTTAATAAATCTAGTCACTAGCCAACATGATCATATTATATAATATTAGCTTAATTATCGATTTACTTAACAATGTATCGATTTGAGAATTAATAACTATTTTATCATGTTGGCAACACTGATTCCTAGAAATTATAAAATAACGTGTAACTGTCATTTCGCCCTCTGTTCAGATTGAAACATTGAATAAACAACATGTCTTGACGCTTCGTATTACTGCATTCTTTACCTACACCCAGGTTCAGGAGAACCCGCACACCAAGGTTCACTTCCAGCAACCCCTTCGTTACACTAGATCGATAGAGTTTTGCCCCCTCTTATTTTTGATTTTGAACAAATAAGTGTCAAGTATTGACGTTAACGGTACGTAAAAATTTGAATGTAATTTACTTACATTCTTATTTTTGTTTTTATACAGTAAACATAATAAAAATATCTGGTGGCGTAGGGGCCCTAGGGGAACACTGACAGAAACGAAACCTCTACCACAGATTAAAAAGAGTTGACATCTACGCATTGCAAGCGCGGATAGATCGCGCGCGTGAGTATACGGTGACGTTTTTCTCGGTTTACTCCCCAGTGGCCTAGTGCACAACGATGATATATGTAGAAGCTTCGCTTCAAAAAAGTCTTATCAAAATAACCATATTATTCATTGCAGTTCAAGTAATTTAAACTCCAAAGCGAAATGTAAAGCCACATCAAAACAAGCCCAGTGCATCTGCCAGTCAAAACAATTTTTATCTCCCATCCGTCAGCGCATCTCCTTAACCGGTGATTACTGGGAAAGTTAACCGGGCATCCATCAGTACCAGTCAATCATCAGAGCGCTCGCTTCCTGCCTTGCGAGAGTTACGATCCATTGTCTATTATTAGGATGCAGTTCTGAATGGCAGTTCATTGTAAAATTCAACGTTTATGTAAGTTTGTTCCTTTGGAGAAAGATTTGATTAGGGGTGATCTTTGGTTGGTGCAACATTAATTCTTTTGTTAAACAAAAGTTGATTAAGTAGAAATATGAACTGGAATCAAGGTGAAGCTCGCGGGAATCCGCTGACTGCGGAAAGCACAGGACCGGTCGTTGTGGCGATGCTTGGGGGAGGACTATGTCCAGTAGTGGACGTCTTTCGGCTGAAATGATGATGATGATGAACTGGAATACAGGAATACTAGATACACGGTAGTCTAATTTGTTGGTAACAGCAGCCTAATTTTGATAGGTAAGTACATAGAACGACAAAGAGGCAGAGTACATACGACTGCTTCTTTGGTCTAGTGGTCGCAAGTGCGACTGCTGAGCGTGGGGTCCTGGGTTCGATTCCTGGGTCGGGCAAAGTGGTATTGGGATTTTTCTTTAGGACATTATCAGTAGCAAGTAGCCCGGAGTCTGGATTTGTGCTCGGTTAATGGCAATACACCCGCCCCCTACTAACGGCCAAAATTAATATCCTATCTATCCAAGATTTACCCTACTAGAGATAGAAATTTGACATATTTTGTATGGAGCTTATGTCAAATTCCTATCTCTAGTAGGGCAAATCGTGGATAGATTGGATATTAATTTTGGCCGTAAATGGGGCTAACAACATAACTGGCGAAATGTGGGTGTACTATACACCTTTACTACTTACCTACGTGATGTTACGATGATGATGTTAAGTACATAGAAAGGATGATAAAAGAGGTAATAATATTTATAGATGCAGATAAATTTCCCTGTTTCCTTGTGGTCATACTAGTTTGTCATACCAGTATGACTACGAGGATATAGATGTCGTCGTGGTCATACTGTAATGATGAACACTAAATGTTTTGAAAAAAGCAGCGCGATTCTTTTTTGGGCTTTGGAAGCCCAAGTCCAACATACCCCACCGCGGCTCCGCCCTGTATCATTTAGTAATCCTGATTTCCAGGCATCATTCAACCTTGCAGATTCTTAAACACATACCAGAAGTATGTGATATTGTGGGCAATAACTGACTTTAATCAAAACGTTGCTAGCAGACTTAAGCTTCTATAGCTCCGTGGAATTTGCAATCGTGCATACGTAAACCTCCCACACCTGATATTTTCCTATGATTATACACACACCATAATCGTATCAACCGATAAACTTTTACGAGAACCATTGAACTTGTGATATTAGCCCGTAAACAGCATGGCATTTGAACAGTTATGGTCGTAAACACTTTATTATGGCTTAGTAACAACACCTAGGGAGTTGATTGAGATAATTGTTAGCTGTCTAACTTGTATTATAAGGTTAGAAAGGCATAACTTGTTAATAAACCTGTACAAAGTTTTTTTTACTAAGAACTAGTGAGGCTAGCGCATTACTCGCATACTATGTCGATACAAAGAATCCTATGAAGAATCCTAAGAATCCTATCCTAGTTCTATGTAGTACGTGTGTAAGTTTCATTTATATTGGTTCAGTAGTTTAGTTGTATAGAACATATAAACAGA
This sequence comes from Asteroscopus sphinx, assembly GCA_949699075.1. Lineage (NCBI taxonomy): Eukaryota > Metazoa > Arthropoda > Insecta > Lepidoptera > Noctuidae > Asteroscopus > Asteroscopus sphinx. Next base: position 9,299,500 of record OX453028.1, read on the forward strand.
AAGACAGTAATAAATTCAACTACGGCTAATTATAATCATGCCAATGTTCTGTGGCGTTTGGCGCTGCATGCCAAGACCACCTACTTCGGCTGCATATGCATCCTTTTTAGGGTTCCGTAGTCCTAAAAGGAACCCTTATAGTTTCGTCATGTCCGTCCGTCTGTCCGTCTGTCCTAATCCTTTACCGCTTAATAACTTCTACAGTTATAAACATAAGAAAATGAAATTTTGACAAAAAAACGAATAGATATAGATCTCAATTTTAAAAGAATAAAAAAATCTTGATTACGTATTTTAGGGGTGGCGCCCATACATGTGAAATGGGGATGAAAATATTTTTTTCGCTGCACCCCCTCGTGTGGGGTATCGTTGAATAGGTCTACTAAAATGAAGGTAATGTTTCATACACAACTTTTTTATCAGATATACCATCTGCGAAATACAGTTCGCCAAAGTGGCTTGCAATGTGTGTCCCCCCCCCCACCCCCGCCATTTCTAAACTATGCAACGTAGAAACTTATAGTCTTCAACATTGATAGACCTTTATAAAAACTCTCTTTTAAAATTATTTTGAGTATAATATGATTACAAATTTTTGAGTTATAGTGAGAAAACTGAAAAATACTTAAGACGTCCTAGTTCATAGGTCATTGACCTTAGAGAAAAATGATCGTAGCAAATAATGCTCCTTTAGTTACTTTCTATTTAAAAAAATCACAAAAAGAAACACACTTCTTAAATTTAGCTTCATAAATTTAGCGCTAGGTGGCGCTGTTTGCAAAAACTAAAATAGCAATGATTAATATTCGTTTTGATTCGTTTGTAATTAGACCTACTTAAGGAACCCTATAATACTGAGCATGGCCTGACATGCTCTTGGCCAGTTTTTTATAAAGCGACATGAAAAAAAAACGTTTTTACATTCTCAATATTAGAAAGAAAGAAAGAAGGAAAATGTGTTTATTGGTGACACAAACAATCAAAATATAAGAACATAAAAATAAAACATATGTAAGTGCCAAAGGGCCACCAGCTCAGCATAATGTAAATGCCAGTCGAGTCTGTTTTTTTCAATACCCAGAAAGGTCTCATAGCTGTTCCATCAAGCACAAAAACTCTTGGTTTTTTCCTATGTCCGTGGAAAACCTCCGAAAAACCGTCGATAGGACCGCAATCACATTAGTACAAAGAGATACAAATGGGGTAAAAGGTAGGAATTTTCCAATCCAAATACCAACCCGGTCAGCCTAAGTCAGCATTAGGATACAATGTCCGTACTCCGCACTTATATACGTAAATAAAATATTTACAGGCAGCCTTATCTTAAAACATGTAATGTTTGCCTTCGTTTAATTTTATCTGCATACAAACCTTTTCTCTGTGGGTGTTCTTTACTTCTTTAAGGCTTCAAGTGACCTTTCAAGGTGACTCTTCAAGATTGTTTCCGCAAATACATAATATGGCTGTTAACGACTAACTACATCTCATATGTTTATAAACAAACCTCCTTAAGATAACACATGCGTTTCAGATTACTAAATCCCACCGGCACGTTTCCATGTATATTTTACCGAATGTTATTCGTTAAAAGTTCTGAACGTGGATTTGTTACTACATTCCATTTGTTAGCCATTATCATGCCACATCCGAGTAGAAACTTTGGCTGGCCTTTTGGCCAAAGGAGAGTATGTCTTCTGTCTCCGAGCCTTTTCCTAAAAAAACAATGTTGGGTTCGGCTTCCAGTCTAACCAGATGCGGCTGAACATCAGTATTTTACACGGAGCGACTGCCATCAGATCCCCGCAACCCAGTTACTGAGTAATACCGACATCCTAAACTTAGACCAGTTGTCAGACTTTCGGGCTTCTGACTACCCGTAACGTCTGCCATAAATATTCGTATGGCAACCGGGACCGACAGCTTAACGTGCCCTCCGAGGCACGGAGGGGTCTCGAAGTGCAACGAAACGGTCACCCATCTAAGGACTGACCGCAGCTTTTGCAGCTTAACCTCATAAATCTTGCAATCCACGCAGTTTTTACTTAGCCCCTCAGCCCCAAAGGAAATATGTAAAATAGTGTTTTTAGTTTTCATTGCTTTATAAACGTAAACAATAATTTGTAAATCCTTTAAATCTTTTTGAACTTTCGAGAAAAATATACAAATAATTTGTTAGTTAGTACCGTTGATTGTAAATGAACAGTACCTACTTATGTTGCCATCGCAGTAGCCGTAATTTTAACTCTTACATTCGTTTGTTGACATAATCATCAGCTGAGATTACGAGGTCGGCAACCGACCCACTTGTACTATCAACATAACTAGGCGTTAGGTATAATAATAAAACACAACAAACATTGATATAAGCTTGAGTAAATTACTGATAGCATTCAAATTGTTTATTAGACAACCTGATAGTACGGTGACCCGCTTAGGAAAGTTACTGCAAATTGTTATCAGTTATCACGCTAAAGAAATTTATGTGATAAGGAATTTCGAAAGATATCTGTCTTTACTTCGATATCATCTTTTGTTGGAATTGTAAAAACTGTTTATGTATTGTTGTCCCGGGATAAAAAGCCTATACGTTAACATGGGTTATGGTCTATCTGTGTGCCAAATTTCATATAAATCCGTTCAGCCGTGTCAGCGTGATTGAGTAACAAATATCCAAACATCTTCACAAACTTTCACATTTACAATATTATAATAAAATATAGGATTAGGATAGGATAGGAAGTAGGTTAAGCTATTATATTTTCGTCGATTGAGTCTGCAGCCGCAGCAGCAGCGCCAGCACCGCCAAAAGCCTGGGTGTCGGACTGTCGACGAACGTTGCGTCCCACACAAGCCAACCCATCTTCAATGGCAATAAAGACATTCCATCTGGTTTGCCATTAGCCATTAGTTATTATTTTTATTTTAAGTACTTTTTTGTTAACAAAAAAAGAAAGTTCAAAAGTTCAATATAAGGTTGTTGTAAATTACTCAGCTCAAAGCCTATAACTACTTTTTTTTCTTTTTATTTATTTTATTATTTTTAACGCATTTTACGCGTGCGAAGCGAAATCTAAATAAAAAAATATTTTTATTTATTTAGAGGACTTTTATCCCGTGGATATGCCAGTCCTATTGTTACAAATAACATACTTATAAATTATGTTCCTACTAGTTTACACATCTCATAAACATGTTTAGCTGCTTCCGAGTTGGGAGCACCTAAAATGCTTTGAAATAGACCAACATTTTGTCTGCTTATTACTTTATATCTCTGGAAAAACTGTTCCCGGCTGCTACGATTCCGTTCATATTCCATCAAGTAATGTTGGACATCATCAACTATGCCACAATTTTCACAATTTGGCGAATCATATTTTTTCATCATGTGTCCAAACTTCCTTGATGGAACATGACCGGTTCGCAACCTTACTGCCATAACAACTGTAGTTCTATAACTACTTAAATAACAGTATTTGACAAACAAATTGCTCACTAAAACGACATCGATGCTTCCGCACGAAAATGTAATGACACATCCTTTTCAAACAAAATGCACAATGCCAACCATTAACGGGAAGCTTCCTATACAGTAAAACTCAGTTACCGACTAACCGTAATCACTGCTCCAGTGCTCTATTCACAAAAAAAAAACCGTTATAACATGTGACAACCAAAACAATTGGCGAATTCTGTTCGACTACTGTTTGTTTTCAAACACTATGTTACATAAACCCGCGGTCCGTCCGCCAGCGGATAAGCTTATGATAAACATGTGTAATCTCAGAGGGATTATCTCGATAATCTTCGTCTAACGTTCTAGATCGCGTTGTCATGTCTTTATAACGTTATTTGTATGGGTAACTTTTAGTGGATTAGCTCGAGTTGTATTTTCGATTTTTGTTTGTTGATTGCTATACTTCGCTAAGCCGATTACTTTTATTTGCGATTTATTGGTTAGGTTGTTGTTAAGGATAATTGATTGATCACAGTCACCAGCAAATAGGTAACGTAAGCTCGGGTTACTTTAGCCTCTTAAATAAATAAAAAAATGAAATTTTTGGGAGTTGTTTTACACAGCAACATCTAGTCCCAAACTAAGCAGAGCATGTACTATGGGATTAGGGTTACATTTTCCACCTCAAATAAAAATAGTAAGAAGTGACTTTAAAATATTATTTACTAAAACATAATCAGCAATCTGATAAGAATCCAAAGCTACTCAAATTTAATGATAAAAAACCCACATCATACTTTTAAGGGTGGGTCAAAGTTACCCTAAAAAAACCAATGTTACCCGAGCTTACGGTATTGCAATCGTTAAAAATTGTTTTGCAACAATTGTTTTGTATACTATTAATCACTTTTGAAAAGAGAGCTGGATGGTGAATGGGTATTTACCACGAGCTTTCAAATTCCAGCTGTTTTCCTCTAAACCGTCAACGAATCATAGAATTTACTAGTTCTTTTATAAAATCGCTTATTGCTACCATACGAGCTATACTTTCCACCATTACGTATTAGAAATTCCGTGTGGACAATGAATGATACTCGGTCCAGCGTAGGTGTAATGCACGCGTGACGACATCTCGTGGTCGATGGCCGCTCATGACTTCAGATAATTCACTGATCTACATGCGCTGATAAGTCAATTGACGGTCGAGTGATAAGTGGCATACGAGCAGATGGTGTATGGGAAAGGAAATAGTTTAATACATAGGACGGATTGTAGAAATCCTCGAGAGCGGTCTTTGGCGATAGACTAGGGTTAGAGGAAGTACAGTAGTTTCGACCCCCAGCTCCTAAAACAGTATCAAATCAAACAAACCAGAAAATAAACCAGAAAATTGGTTTTTTAACCTTAATTTTCTCCTAAAATAAATAAATCCGGTTAAACTTGTTTTATTATAATGTGTAGTGATCGCGAAAACCTAAGAAATTATTAAAAAACATGCACATGAAAGTTTAGACTTTTGCCAACATAATTGAATTAAAACATGAAAATAATTAAAAATTAATCTTATCATAAACTTTAAAATGAAAAGACTACACCCGTATTCAAGAACAACCCTTATGTAAGTGTATTCGTTCTCACTGCAAAGTGTCTGATTTCTCACAGTGTCGGAGATGTCCATAGACTCGTTTCATAAACAATACTTAAGTATTTCTTCACTCAGTGATCGCATAGGGATGAATTCGGCATTTTGATTGGTCGGTTCCGGGGCTAGCTTCAGGTAGTCATTTAAACATGTGTTGATTTTTGAAACTTGGGTTTTTTTCGTGCGCACCTTGCAGGAAAATTTTTGTAGGTACCTGCTACAATTTTTGAATATGAGATTATGAATATAATATATGAATAAAAGAAGAATATGGAAATAATATCTTTGAATAAAATGGATTTAAAATAAAATAAATAAAATAAAATGGAAATTACATCTCCGGATAAAATGGAAATAAAATAAATAAAAATACCATGTACCTAATGGAAATTACATCTCCATATAAAATGAAAATAAAATAAAATAATTATAAGTAAAAAACTGAATGAAATAAAAAGTGCCATCTCTGGAAAAAATGGGTAAAATATAAAATCATAAAAATAAATTATACAGGAAATGAAACCCCCGGATATAACTGAAATAAAATAAATAAAATGGCAATTAAGTACATCATTCTTCCTATTCCGGAAAACTTCAGCAAAACAAAAATAAAGTTATAGGTATATATTTTTAATTATAAATATATATCAATTCGTCTAAATAATTATTAAATTCCTCATCACCATAACACAATTTTTTATTAAACTAACAGAAATACGCAACAGGCAACAACAACAATGTTATATTATACAGGCAACAACAACAATGTTATATTATATCGAGATTATGAATTCGCCTACACTATGCGTTCCGTAAAATAGCTAACGGGTAACCTTAGCTAACACCCGTATTCAAGAACGATACTATGAGAACGCACAGTAGGCTCTAACGCACAGTGGACGAAATTTCGTTTCATAAACCTTACTTGAGTGTTGAGCGACACTATGCAACTAAAAAAGTGCACCCTTAGCTAAGGTTACCCGTTAGCTATTTTACGGAACGCATAGTGTAGGCGAATTCATAATCTCGATATAATATAACATTGTTGTTGTTGCCTGTTGCGTATTTCTGTTAGTTTAATAAAAAATTGTGTTATGGTGACGAGGAATTTAAAAATTATTTAGACGAATTGATATTTATTTATAATTAATAAAAATATATAGGTACCTATAACTTTATTTTTGTTTTGCAGAAGTTTTCCGAAACAGGAAGAATGATGTACTTAATTTCCATTTTATTTTATTTTATTTTAAATCCATTCTATTCGAAGATATTGTTTCCATATTCTTCTTTTCATCATCATCATCATTACAGCCGAAAGACGTCCACTACTGGACAAAGGCCTCCCCCAATTAAGGGGGGATATGCCATAATCGCCACGCTTGGCAGGCGGGTTGGCGAAAACACACTGTAATCACATTCAAGCAAACATGGAACTACAATGCAAATAATGGGTGTATGCAAACATGATTCTTTATATGTTTACTTTCGTGGTTTTTTTATTTAAGAAAGAAGCGTGGTGGTGGTGGGATGTTGTGAAAGATGACCTGAAAGATAATTATAGTTAATAAATAATTTCTGGTTTTTCTAAAGATGATGAGGACTAACGGCCAAAATTAATATCCAATCTATCCACGATTTACCCTATTGGAGATAGAAATTTGACATATTTCGTATGGAGCTTATGTCAAATTCCTATCTCTAGTAGGGCAAATCGTGGATAGATTGGATATTAATTTTGGCCGTGAGTCAATAGAAAAAGATAAATCTAAGAGATTGACCAAAGACACAACAGGAATTAATTTTAACATAACATAACATCACGCCTGTATTTCCCCGATGGGGTAGGCAGAGGTGTAATAGTACACCCACATTTCGCTAGTTATGTTATAGTCCCATGTAATAGGGGGCGAGCCTATTGCCATTTACCGGGCACAAATCCAGACTCCAGGCTGCTACTGAGAATTTTCTAATGAAAATACCCAATAACACTTTGCCCGACCCGGGAATCGAACCCAGGACCCCACGCTCAGAGGTCGCGCTTGCAACCACTAGACCAACGAGGCAGTCAATTTTTCAACGAGGAATTAATTTTAACAGGAAAGAAAAGAAAATTGTTATTTGGTGAATGCGAAGAAATTTCTTGTACAATTTCACAACAACGGTTGGTTTACCTTTAGAAAACTTACGTTTTCTCCTTTGAGTTTCATATAATTGGTAATGTTTTGCAATAATATCAATAGAATATTGTTTCTTTGTGTATTTATTTTAACGATAAACATTCTGTGAAGCTTTCTATCAGTGTATCTTTGGCATTAATATTTTTTGAGGCATTTTCCATTGTAAATAATTTCTCCGGAGGTCCCAATAAGAGGCTCGTCTTCTAGTGACATGTTAACATTGAAGTGATGTGAAGAGAGAAAGTTGTAGGTCGAGGTCGCGAATATAGCAGATACGTTGAATGGCATAAAGGCACAAAAGAATGTATCTGTCAAGTGTCAATACCTTCAATCAATAGGCAGACTTAAACGGGCGTGTATTTTTTGTGGCCTTTAATATTCGTTGTCACAGCTGATGTTTTGAAGTGTGCCTTGTAAATGGTAAAAGGCTTTCCCATTCATTTCATTGGACTTATCATATGATGGATGCATGGATGTGGTATTAAATGGTTGAGAATTATTTGAGAAAAAATAACTGAAGGTTAATTCTTCTCCTGACATGACTGGTCATTAATGTCACCAATAAACGGCAATCAGAAACATCTACTGTCAGGAGATTGAGATTTAAAGCATCGAGATTAGTTTGGAACTATATTTTGAACGTTTTTAATTACAAGAGTTGGCCTTCGGATGGTTTTTAAAACATTTATAAAACTGTTGAATTTCTTTTGATTCTATTTTTGCAACTACGTCCCCGCAGTCTTTCAGAGCCAATATTAATTTCTCCAATTCATACACTTCAGGGAATCCTCTGGAATGAAATACGGAACCTTTCGTCCCCCACGTCAATACTAGAGTTAACAAGCTGATGAAAGAAATCGATCGTAGAAATAGTTCGTAATGTCGACGTAGTTATAAAAAAACAAACGAGAAAATTATCCTTTCATTCCAAGTTTGATAGCAGTAAAATTTCACAAAAAACGTGTATCTAACATCCTTATATTGCAAACATAGAAAATCATATATCATCATTTCATACATAGAAATCTAAATAATAAGGTAATAGAAATGTTATCTACTGTCTTTCAATACCGGAACGCGTGTTGCCGGTTTGCCGCTACCAACACATAAATACGCTATTACGTCCACCATGTTTCTAGCATTCAATGCAAAATAAATAAGCCTAAAATATTCCGCTCTTAGATATGCTGCAAAATACAATTTTAGTGACTCTGCATCCGAAACAGCACTGATGATCAAGCAAAAGGTTCGCACACTGGTGTCATTTGTACGCGGCGACAACTTCACGCGCCTTTGCCACTTCTATTACCTTATTATTTAGATTTCTATGATTGCATAAAACAATGTCATTACATTTTTCCACCCGCTGTCTTTCTGACCGAAGCCTTACATATACTTTTGGTTTTGATGTTGTTCATAAAAGAAAGTTCAGATCTCCGTGTGGTTGACCATCTGTTCTTACTCTTACATTAACTGTTCCTGTTTATAATAAAACAAAGTTTAACCGATTAAATCGCGTATATTATTTAAATTGGTTTTCCTGACGTTTTGAAAGCTTTGCAGCATTTCGTGGTCGCAGGTAGACTAAGATGACAATCGTCTTTACAGATATTTCTAACAAATTTTTTTAATCTATCGTACAAAATTATTAATTAAAATCGTTTCGATGCACGCAGTAATCACTACAATATCATTATCTTTTACAGTGTTGCGTGCTGTTTGGGGCTTGATTATTTTTAGGAATGGGTTCCAAACAGGTGGTAGCTGCCAACCACCTGCTGTTCCTGTTTACATTGAAAACATCAAACTTAAAACTTTGACTAAGCATATTAAAGTTATGGCCAATAAAATATCTAATCTATTGAAACGAAAGGAGAATTGGTTTTCTAAAATGATCTTCATAGGTCGTAAAACAAAAATATGAAGGAATAAGAAATAATTTTATTTTATAATCTTTTACTTTGAGAAGCGCATTTATGATAACAAGTGAAAAGCTTGTTAAATAAATAATAATAAATAATTATTTTACTTCTCTCTTCCCAAAGGGTGGCTTAATAAAAGCTGGCTGGTGGCTTTTTTTTTTAGTGGTGGTGGTGGGTGGGTGGTGTATAAATAACTTAGATTTGTGTTTTAACAAATGGAAAGATTACTTTGATGAGATTTCTAAAGAAAAAGGTATATGGTACAAAATTATTCAGAGTGAGCCTCCTCGTGCGGCATGGTTTGATGAGGGCAAGTTAACAAGTAGCACTGAGACTTCGTTCTGGGCACTATCCTTCAGCAAAATTTGCATTCCTAATGCGGAAGGCGGCATCTCCCATTTGTGATGTATGTAATAAAATAGAAGATGTGCAGCATTTGCTGTTGGATTGTGTGAAAAAAGAAAAAGAAAGAGAATCTGTCATGAAAGAATTAAAGTTGAATTCACTAGACGTTGGGCTTGTATTGACTATTTTAGGAAATCCTAATTCAGTTGCTGCAAAACAGTTGTGTGGTTTACTGCTTAGTCAGTGATTTTTTTCCTCGTCTTGTTAATTTGTATCAAATGTGTATGTGTTAGATAGTGTATAAGGTACTATGGGGTTGGCATATCCGTGTGGATAAAAACCCTTTTTATAAAAAATATCTTTATTATAATCTTTAAAAAAAAAAAAAAAAACTTAGATTTACGTGAACGAATAGGCGCGTATAAGCCCTTTGTGAGAGACTGGGAAACCCTGTGTTACGGATCACCAGGCCAAACTTGACTTGACTTGTTGACTTTGCTCATTGATATTGAGTGACAAAATATCTCGATTTCTCCTTACCCATGAACGATAATATACTATAAAAGACAACTTTAATCTGTAGATCTTTATACCTTAGATATCATGGTTAGTGTGTGGCGTGACTAAGAATTTCTCTCATCTCCGTAAAATGTAAGAGATAAGTTGTAGCTGCAATCGTTAACATGTATACACAATGTTCATATAACAGAAATAGCGTGAGCTAAGCTATGAATAGCTTAGACGACAGACAATCCGCAATTTCAGAATAATAATCTTGTTCTTTCAGAAGCAGTGGCGAAGAGTGTAAATTGTTAAAAAGGGAAGCATAGTGAAAAAAATATCTGTAGTAGTGTGTACCAATAGTGTTTAATACCAGTTTACAAAGGGTTGGAATCGTGTTATATGAACCCCTCACCTTTGATCAAGAGTAAAAAGACGCGTGTTAATTACCATTCAGTGGATCCCAGCAATAAGCTTAAAAAGCGCAAATTCCTTAGTAAAATATGCTGTATTATTGACTGGATGACAGGGTCGGATCTGGGGGGCGAGGGAAGCAGTTTCCCCGGGTGGTGAAGACTGGGGGCGGCCAGCCATAAGCCTGTCACTGTCTGTACTATGCTGGACAAAAAATTTGCCTAGAGAACGGCAAATCGGCACTCTGCCATAGAATAGATTTTCTGTGACTCTGCACCCCCCCATTTACAAATGTAGATCCAGGGTTGCTGAAGGGCCCCACTGAATGGCAATTGAATCATTCGGTGACCTTTTCAGGTTTGATAGACACATCAACATGAGTGTGATTGATATTTTATTATCCTTCGAATTTATTGGATGAATTGAATTTCACTGCATAAAGCTCCTCAGTTATAAACGTGAAATTGGATTGTTTTGTGGTTAGGTTCGTGGTGTGTTACATATTTCCGGCAATTTTGAATTTCAGTGGAAAGTGTATATTGAATTAAAAAGACATGCCAAGATTGTTTACAAAATAAGACAAGAGAGAAAAAACAGTGTACCTACAACCACCAGTACTAGTACTATCAATGTTTAAAATACCTACCTATTACCACCAGTAGTACTGAGTATATTTATTTTATTATTTATTTATTTGTTCAGTGGTATCATCATCATCATCATTTCAGCCGAAAGACGTCCACTGCTGGACATAGGCCTCCCCCAAACATCGCCACAACGACCGGTCCTGTGCCTTCCGCATCCAGCGGATTCCCGCGACCTTCACCAGGTCGTCGGTCCACCTTGTGGGGGGCCTACCCACGCTGCGCCTTCCAGTACGCGGTCGCCACTCCAGAACTTTACTGCCCCATCGGCCATCCGTTCTGCGAGCAATGTGCCCCGCCCACTGCCACTTAAGTTTGGCAATTCTTCGGGCTATGTCGGTTACTTTCGTTCTCCTGCGAATCTCCTCATTTCTGATTCGATCACGCAGGGACACTCCGAGCATAGCCCTCTCCATTGCCCTTTGAGTGACTTTGAGCCTTCTTATCAGGCCCATTGTGAGCGACCACGTTTCAGTACCGTAAGTAATTACTGGCAACACACACTGGTCAAAGAATTTCGTCTTGAGACACTGCGGTATTTTGGACGAGAAGATATTGCGTAGCTTCCCGAACGCTGCCCAACCGAGTCGGATTCGACGATTGACCTCTTTCTCGAAGTTGGACTTACCTAGCTGGACAGTTTGTCCTAGGTATACATAATCGTCAACAACTTCGAGTGTAGATTCTCCGATGTTTACGGGAATGGGTGCTATATGGGAATTCAACATAACCTATATGTTCAGTGGTATACATAACAAAAACATTCTAAAGATGTAAACATAAACTCATTAGAGTTTTACCGTACATCAGTATCATCGACTATACAAACAGGTAAACAAAAATATAGTTAACAAGCTAGGATATTAAATAAGTAATAATAAATATGTCTTACTTAATTGTAGAAAATAACAACATTCTTTCCTGTTTTCCGCTTTGGGCTTTGCCTTTATATTGGCGTTGACGCCTAACAATATTACTTTTTTTTTTATTCATCATTCATCATCATTTCAGCTGAAAGACGTCCACTGCTGGACAAAGGCCTCCCTAAAAGGGGGGGGGGGGTTCTGGCATAATCGCCACGCTTAAACGCTAACGCTTTTAGCGCTTTATTTTTTTATTTAACTTCCTGTCAAAATGTGATAGGCACTAGGAGCACAATTATTGCAATTTGTAAATTTTCCCATCGTTGCTTCACCCAGTTGAAAAAATATTTCCTGGAAACATTTTACGCAGTACGGCTTCATTTCAATTTCGTTTTGTTATACTATACTTCATATTACCCAGAAACAAGTACAGCTGTACCGACGCTCTGTTACCGCAACGCAAAGTTGCACATTACCACAATATAAGACGCCTCAATCAATACGAGTACGTGAATAGAATACAACATTATATTGAAACTAGGAAACAATGTTTGTTGAGTTATAAATTATAACTGTGTTCTGAATTGTTTAAAAGTCTGCAGAAGAATTGTATCTTTGTGTAAATTGTTCTTGAACAAATAAAACGTAGCTACAAGGAATATCAATAGTTATTGTATTATTTTTACCGCATTTACACAATAAACTGCTTCAAGAACAGACAAAATCTCCAAACCGCAAGACACACGCATCAGCTTACTAAGCTGATAGTGTGGTTTCCATATAATAATAATAACTTTCGTAGCCCATCATTCTGAGCCCTACAAGAGAGCAGACTTCCGTAATAGTAATACCTATTATAATAAAACAAAGTTTAACCGGATTAAATCGCGTATATTATTTAAATTGGTTTCCCTGACGTTTCGAAAGCTTTGCAGCATTTCGTGGTCGCAGGTAGACTAAGATGACAAGCGTCTTTACAAATATTTCAAAAAAATAAAAAAAATAATCTACCTTACAATATTATTAATTAAAATCGTTTCGATGCACGCAGTAATCACTCACAATACACTCACTCAGCTACCACCTGTTTGGAACCCAGTCCTAATAATAATCAAGTCCCAAACAGCACGCAACACTGTAAAAGATAATGATATTGTGAGTGATTACTGCGTGCATCGAAACGATTTTAATTAATAATATTGTACGGTAGATTTTTTTTTTTTTTTTTTTTTAATATTTGTAAAGACGCTTGTCATCTTAGTCTACCTGCGACCACGAAATGCTGCAAAGCTTTCGAAACGTCAGGGAAACTAATTTAAATAATATACGCGATTCAATCCGGTTAAACTTTGTTTTATTATAATGTGTAGTGATCGCGAAAACCTAAGAAGTTAGTAATACCTATCCTCATCCTCACGCTATGGTATTTTGTGTGTAATTGGGGAGATTATAAAGCGATCGTGAAAAGACTAGATTGAAGGTAATCGCAGTCCACTGCTAGACATAGGCCTCTCCCAAGTTGCGCCAAAACACTCGGCACCGGCAGGCAATGCAAGATTTATATTAATTAATTCGTTGTAGATAGGGAGATATAGAATACTATTAAAAAATATATTATGCTCATCCCTCTAATTAGAGCTAATAATTAATAAATAAATATATATATTTTTTTTTTTAAATTAATTCGTTGTAGATAGGGAGATATAGAATACTATTAATAAATATATTATGCTCATCCCTCTAATTAGAGCTAATATAAGCTATTAGCTAGAGTACATTTATATTATACCAATAGTTCAATAAGGCAGCACCTAAATTACCTAATTGATGACCTCTCATTCAACAGTCAACGTAAAATTACATCGTTCAGTAAGCTACCCCCTAACTACGCAAACGTCACTTGAACCCACCATTAAAATACCGTAAACATATTTGAAAGCCATTACTTTCCATAATGGTCACTGTATCATACCATAAATGAGTAAAAGGTCGATGCTCCGCTACCGTGGTTTATTGTACTGACATGAGTGACCTCCTAGTTTACATTGCGCCCACGCCGGTACGCTAACTGTTCAGCTTTTTGCCTAGTAATATGTGATCGAACTGTATGAGCTACGTTACACTTTTTTGCACTATTGCTCGTATTAACATATCTTTTTTTGTCCCAAAACACCCACGTTCCGTCCATAAACTGTGTCGTTCACAATTCATGCGTTATTGCCATTGAACTTGTATGTTTCGCTAGATATAATTTCGTCCGGTCTGGCACTACGTGCGTTTTCATTAATTCTTCTTTTATGACGGAATGTAGCGAAGAGCGTGCTATGTAAATTTGTTTACGTCAATTCGCAGATGTTAAGCAATTTAGAGCATTCATAAACGAGCAAATTACGAGATTGTTCGCAAATTGAATTTGAGAACCGCTTCCTCGTAGTTGCTACGCTACGTTGCTGCCATCTGACCTCAACAACCAAACTAGTGGATATTTCCCGGGACATAAAAACTAATCACGACTATTTAAATAACTTGCCCATAATTATAATCTCTTTTCAAACGTACTTCATCTATAAACGTCATGTATGAATGAGTATAAAAACTGTCGGAAGGATCTCAATGACGCTGGCACGCCGCCAGGGTCCTTAAATGGAGAAGAACTCGACCTTGTCGAATAGAGACCTTATAGGGCTTTTCACGATGATGCTGCTAGAATATAAGGTACCTTGATTATTAACAACTTTCTATTCCCGATTTTCATTGTAACTAATCTTGAAGACGATAAAACAGCCATAAAAGGCCGGCTGCAGACTAAAAGAATGTTTAATTATGAATGAATTGTTCAATGTACAATGTTTCTTGGCGTTTCGGCTTATTTCATATAAAATATTCGGGTCAATACAACAACAATGTAGACATCTTATACTGTATATTTATTATAATATTGTACAAGCTAAAAGTAGGCCAGGTCTCCAAGAATTGAAACAAAAATCGACGCTTTTGAAAACATCTGCTGAGTAAACACATCTGCCGTGCATACTAGGAAAAATAAACCGAGTAATTAAAAGCAAAATGATAAGTTTAAGTAAAAAGTCATCTCAAGGAATGACAGACAACTGGGTTAATTAGTTATTGTTACAGACAATAGGAAAGCCAGACAGCTTCACTATCAAGTCGTAAACAACGGCAATTAGGTACCACTTAAAATGTAAACGTTTTTTCTTCATCATAATTCAGTAAATTTCCTTTAAAATTCGAAGATATTTCTATTATTTCCGCTACCTTTGAAAGGGAAAATATAGGTCTCACATGTCAGATTTTATCGTCGCATGTAAGACGGTCGAAGGAATTTGTGGCCACATTCAAGGCCATTTAAGGTCAGCAACTTGACGCTAATTGGACCATTACTGGCAAAGTGGGGATTTAACCTTAGTATGTGTCACCTACATTTAGAGTCTTGGGTAGAAGTAGGTTCGAAAGACCAATAAGTACAATGAATCTTCTTGACTTTAAGAGGCTGACAACACCTAAAAAATACGGCCTCTGCGGTCACTGTCGTTGCGTACAGAACTGAAAGAGAGGCAACGAGCCGAGGGACGTCGGATACGCCGCTCAACTTGAATGAAAATTAACAATATTTTATTTTAATAAAAAACTAAAAGCTTATTTGAAAAACAGAAACAACAAATGTTTAGATTATTGTCTTTCTCAAAGGTTTTCTTAATTTCATTTGTAATATATTTAGTAAATAATAGAGATTGTTTGCTTTAAAGCATGTTTTAAGAGGTTAGTTTACAATTCTTTTCTATCGAGAAAACTTCAAGAAAACGTGTTTTGGGCACAATACAGTTTCAGAAAATACGATCAAGATTAACATATATTATTTTCACTGCCACAAACTGAATAGATACAGCTAAAAATGTTTTTAAAAGAAGCCAATTTGGGGTATTTGGCTGTTGTCAGCGTCTTAATGGCAATAAACATACCGACATGACAACCTTACTCAAATCTAATTATCACAATGAAGGAACCATTAAATTAAGAGTTAGCGGAATCTAAAATATTCATGACATCAGGCAATCACCGGTGATGAGTCGTGATGAAGTGTCTGTCAACACATTTATGAAATTTCGTAATGTAGGACGCCACTTGAAAACTTTAAATCAATTTCGACCACTTATGTGAGCCGTCAAAACTGCCGTGTTAGTGATTAGCCAATAGACGCCTTGGTAGGGCTAATCAGATTGCAGTACCTCAGCTCGTTAACAGAATTGATTATAACATTATATTCTTATTCAACATTAGGCGTCTATTGGGCTGTATGGTCGCAGGCGTTATAGCAATTACCCCACTGGACATTATTGTAGACATAATTATGATGATCATATGACTTTTATTTATGTCGTCGAATAATCGGCTAAATCGAATCTTTGTGAAAATCCTAGGACGATTGCAAAGAACGGGATAGTTGGAATCTGAGAAAAAAAAAACCGGCCAAGAGCATGTCGGGCCATGCTCAGTATTATAGGGTTCCTTAAGTAGGTGTTACAAACAAATCAAATCGAATATTAATCACGGCTATTTTAGTTTTTGCAATAGACGGCAGCATTGGCGACTCAGAGAGTGATGTCAGTAGCCGCTAGATGGCGCTATATAGTGCCAAATGTAATAGACGGCACTTGACGGCAGCATTGGCGACCCAGAGAGTGTTGTTTGACGCCGCTAGATGGCGCCAAATTTAAGAAGTGTGTCGTCAAAAGTTACTTTTTGTGATATTTTCAAATAGAAAGTAGCTAAAGGAGCATTATTTGCTATGATCATTTTTCTCTAAGGTCAATGACCTTTGAACTAGGACGTTTTAAGTATTTTTCAGTTTTCTCTCTATAACTCAAAAATTTATAATCACAATATGCTCAAAATAATTTTAAAAGAGAGTTTTTACATAGGTCTATCAATGTGGAAGATTATAAGTTTCTACTTTGCATAGTTTAGAAATGGCAGGGGGGGGACACATTGAAAGAAAGAAAGAAAGAAAGAAAAATGATTTATTTACTACAGCCACACAACACACACAATAACAATAATATACAGCTTTAATCAATATAGTCTCCTAAAAGTATAATTGTGTGCCTCGCGGCTGCACCAAATAGGCTCAGTTCAGCAAAAAAGCCAGACAACTAGTGTCTGGCGCTGGTTTTCAACTGGACCTTGTTTGAAAGCGTCACGGACGAAAATCAGTTTTACAGTGAGTAAACTAAACATAGATAAAAATAATTAGAAAGTTTTTCGCAATAATAATATAATATAAAATATAAATATCGTGATATATATATATACGTGTTAAAATAGTAATATTAAATAAATGGGAAATAAGTGGAACGGACGTCATCAATTAATAAATACATATACATGTCACAGGTTCGTTTGCACGCATTTACCCACAAATCTAACAATGCGCTGCGGGCAGCCGAGCGCGACGGACATTTTACCGGCAGTTGTTATATTGAAACTAATAATCAACCAAACCTTACTAGAAAAAAGTGAAGTACGAAAAATAATAGATGGAGATTTCCGAAGTTGATAAAAGGTAATTTTTATTTTGTAGTAAAAATATTAACATTTGCAGAGCATTGTTGGGGATTCCTGATCAAGCATCAATAACCTGTTTTTTTAGTTGTGCTTCAACATCGAGATGCCAAACTACAAACACAGACGTTTGTCTGCCAGGCTTTTTACTGGAGGGAGAGAAAAAAAATGCTACGATCCCGACACCGTGCGCCGCAGTCGCAAGCAGGCCAGCCACATTGGGTAAGTAGAAACACAACGAGAATGAGCAGAGCACGACAAGTTGGAAAAAGAATATATTGTGTTTGTTTTGTTTCTAGGTCTCCGAACTGCGGTGGCACGCACTTGTCGCGGATGATGCAACAGCACCCCCAGAGTTACGGACACGATAAGCAGCAAAAGGAAACCACCGAGCATGTGCAATACCTACAACCTGCATATAGTTATGTACCTATCCATTTATAATAATTATCATATAATAGAAACATTAACATTAATCATGTCTAGTTTCCGTTGCGCATCTATCAGATACTGCCGTAAGCGTCTTCTAAAAGTTTCGATCGTCTTGATTGCTCTAATAGGTGGTGGCAGGTTATTCCACACTTTGGATGCCGCATACCGAAAGGTGCCTCTAAAAGCTGCTGTACGGTGGAGCTGAATTGAGAGTGGCTGTGAACACTGTCTTCTCTCGCATTCTCGTCTACTACCCACCCAACTCAGCTTGTTGTATAGGTAATCCGGCTTTTGGTATTTAACCACACCAAACAGGAGGCAAGCCAAGTGTAGTTTGCGTCTCGATTTCATTTTTAGTGTATAGTGCTTGTTAAGAAAAGGTGTTACGTGGCTTCTGGAAGGAATTCTGTAACAAAATCGAGCACAAGCGTTCTGAACCCTTTGAATGAGCCGATCCGTACGAGCCAAAAGGCGTGGGCCGCACACCGTGTCTGCGTAGTTCAACCTAGACAAAACAAGGGTTTCGACTAGTTGCTCCCTTAATGTTTCTGATAAGTAAGGCCTCATCTTATACAAAACCTTTAGGCGGTAAAAACAGTTTCTTACCGAGTCGGCAACATGTTTCTCGAAACGGAGATCGTTGTCCATAATAAGACCGAGATTCCGCGCTTCACAGACTCGCTCAATTGGCTCACCCATCAACTCCAAATCAAAAGTTGCGGGTAGTTTAGCTAGCTGCTGCCTCGTGCCAAATACCATATATTTGGTTTTTATCGGGTTTAGTGACAGACAGTTCTCCTCGGACCAGATGGTGATTCTATGAAGGTCAGCGTTTAGATCTTTAATGGCACTATCGTATTCATCTGGTTTAAAAGAGATATATAGTTGGACATCGTCAGCGTATATGTGGTATTTGCATCTCTGGAGGCATTTGACTATATCCGCACAGTACAAAATAAACAGAATTGGACCTAAAATAGAGCCTTGTGGGACGCCTCTCTCTATAGAAGTAAGAGCCGATCTAAGAGCCGTGCCGTCACCTAAACGTAAATCCACTAGTTGTTTCCTATTACTGAGATAGCTACGAAACCATTGCGTTGCGCCGTGGTCAAAACCATAATAATTAAGCTTCGATAGTAATAGCGGGATATTTATTGCATCAAATGCACGGGAAAAATCCAATAAAACCAGTAATGAGCACATTCCTTTATCTTGGGCTGTTAACATATTATCAGTAACATCCAGCAAAGCAGTAGAGGTACTACGCTGTTTTCTGAAACCAGATTGTAAATCAGGTAATACGTTATTTTGTTCCAAAAAAAACGTTAGTTGGTTACTGATGACTTTCTCCAATACTTTTGACAGACATGGCAAGATACTTATAGGGCGTAGGTCTTTTACTTCTGTTGGATTTGAATTTTTAGGTAACGGCCTAACGGAGGCAATTTTCCATTGTTCGGGGAACGTTGACGTCACTATAGAGCGGTTTATTATATCCGTTATAGAACTTAGTGTGTACGGCAGAGTCATATTAAGCATATCCAGAGTAATGTTGTCGTAGCCTTCAGCATTACTTTTAAGGTTGGAAATAATGCGCGAGATATCGGTATGTTCTACTGGAGTGATAGTGAAAGTTGCTTCACTATGTCTGTGATATTCATAGTAAGTCATATTTGACAAGCTTGCCACAGGGTTACCAGGGACTATCAAAAAAGTGTTATTAATTAGATCTGGATCAGAAAAGTGCGACGGAAGGTCTTGTCTAGGTTTAAAGGGTGATAAGGTGGATTTGAGATTTTTCCATAGTAATTTTGGGTTTTTAATTTGATTATTTATATTATGCTTGAAGTACGCAACTTTTTCGTTGTACAATGATCTTACTACCAGGGATTTTAACTCTTTGTAGTATTCCTTTTTAGAGTCCAATTTAGTTTTCCTAAAACTACTTAATGCATCGTCTCGTAACCGCATCATGAGCTTGATCGTGTCTGTAATCCAAGGATACGACTTTTCCTTTATAGTACATGTCTTGATCGGTGCGTGAAAATCAAACAGGGCAAGAATGCGGGAGTTAAAAACATGCACCATGTCAGTTACACTGTCTAGCTTTGAAATGTTTTCAGGGCATAGAAGCAATAAGTCCATATTAAAGCTATCCATGCATACACTTTTAAGTTGCCTAAATTCTACAACGTATGGCTTAAACTTGTCATGTTTTACGTGGAATTCTGCAGATATAATAGAATGACCATTAATTGAACCAGAAGATTCTACCGTTGCATATCTTGCTCTCAGGTCAGTACACAGGAGATCGATAAGAGTTTCACTGGTGTCTGTAAAGTGAGTGGGTGACGTGACTAATTGTGTGAGACTTAGGCATTTTAAAAACTCGTTGAATTTTTTAGTTTTCGCGTCGTTTGTGTCAGTCATGTTCACGTTAAAATCGCCAAGCAATATATAATGATCACAATTTCCCAATGAAGTAAGAGTTTCCGTTAAGGCATCCAGGAGAAGGTCAAGGTTAAGCCATTGAGGCCGATACGCTGTGCCTATAGCAATTTTTTTGCCATTCATTGACAACGTTAACCACATTTGGTCGACCGATTCGAACCTGGGATCAACAGCACACGTCCAAGTACGCACGCTCAGTCCCCGCCGTAGATAAAAGCCAACGCCCCCACCACGACCCCTGCGCACACGCGCTGACCGCGGTGTGTGGCGGAGACGATAGCCCGGCACCACCGGAGCGCGCCCCTCCTCCCCCGGTCGCAACCATGTTTCGTTGATAGCCAAAACATCAAAACAATGCCTGTCGAGTGCACCAATTAAGTTATCATGACCTGTACCCAATGATCCTGGATTAAAGAGACCAACTTTAAGAAATTTTCCGCCTTTAGTCATTATAATGTTCTAAAATTATTCCGTCATTTAGAAAAAACAGTATGATCAGTGCACATGCATTCATTGTAAGTTCTATTATTAGTATTGGTTCAAATGTAATTAAGTCAGTAGCGTGTAGAATAAAATGGAAATGATTAATATAGTTATTTAAAGTGTAAAAAGGTTTTAATGTGTGGTTTATAGATAATAGTTTTGTATTAAATAGATGTAGATAAATATATATATTGTTATAAAACTGGTTTACGAAAAAATCACTGTGCGCCGCGAGACAAACGCCTACCAACAGAAAAATGCGTAGAAAATCGCTAAACAAACATATTATTACATCCTTTATAATACCAAATATACTAGCTAAACTGATTATACATATAAGTACGGCCTTAACTAAAAAACAGTAATAAAGTAGAAACAAAACTAAACAGAAAAACAGTCTAAGTACTACTACTGTTGCCACCGATACCTGGTACCGGACCGAAAATGCGCTGTATGTCATCTTCAGAGCGGATAAGACATGCGGAGTCCCCAGGTTTGTTTCGTGCGAGAATACGGCCTCGTTTTGACCATATAAATTGCCAACCGAGGTTACTGCCGGTCTCACGGGCAATCCGAAATAACTCCCGATTTTGCTTCGTAAGGCGCTCGTTCAAATAGAAACGTGTCACAGGGCCGGGCATGTCGAGGTCAGCGGTAGTCATGCCGCGGCGCACTCTTGCAGCGTCCAGCATCTCATCTCGCAGGTCGCGTCGCGCGAGGCGCACGACAAGGAAGCGCGGGCGGGTCTCCACCGGCGCCGTCGCCTGCGTTACGTTAATGCGTCTACCTCCGACACGTTCGGCGCTCACTATATCGCGCGCTTTAATTTTAACGCCTATCTTTGACGCAACCAACATAGCTGTGTGGATAGGGTTTTCACCGCTAGTCTCAGGTATGTTCGAGATCTGGACATCATTGGCGAGCAGGTCCTGATCTCGATCATTAATGTCGCTCCGCAATTGCGCAATTAACTCGTCCACCTCTGATGACACTTGGGGCTGAACCAGTTTGTTCTCCAACCTTTCCACTCTCTCCTCCAAATTATTCATCCGATCATTTGTAACGCCTAGAGAGGACCTCAGCTCGGACAGATCATCCCGGAGCAGCTGGAATTCATTACGCACTGTTGTCATCAAGTCCTCTTTAAATATTCTTAATTCTGCCCTAAGGACGTCTAGGTTCAGCTCGGCTGTGCTATTTATAGGGCTGGAGGCTTTTAGGTCAATGAGGCTTTCCTCTACTTCACCTGGTGCACGCCCCCTTACCGGTGTCTCAGCCTGATTGTCCCTTCTTAGGTTTTTTTTGCACTCAGGACAGTGCCAGGGGGTCGTTAATGGGCCAGTTATTTGTATTCCCACGCACGCTCGGTGATAACAGGACCCACATTTGCCGCAACTAGCGGCCTCTGACGACGTTGCCGAGAGAAATTTGCCACAACCACCGCACTTAGCCATGGTAAAATCTAGTTTACTTGCTTGCTTTAGTGCAATCGATCAATATCCAAGCGGTACAGCAATCAGAGAACAGATGGCGCTATTTTTAGAAACGTGTTTATGGCAGTTTCAGGGTGTGTATGGTACGGATTAACACCATAGGTTGACACATCAACTCAGCGTAAAGGTGCACATACACTGAAGTTAGGTCACTGTATATATTCAGTTCAATAATGAAATCAGATTTTTTCTCCTTTGGTATCGGGTACTTTAATACTTTTTGGAAAACAACGATTTACGTTTTTAGAGTTTTTAGTATTTAACACAGCACATAAACACAGAAAAATAATGTTACTTGTAAGTTGCACTTATAAATGTATTTTAATAATAAAATTAAGCGAATGTAACTGATGTATTTTTATTTATACTCGTGAAGTACACAGAGAGCTTATGGCTGGTTGACATCCGTGACGTCAGTCATCGCAAGTCATTGCAAGCCACTTTGGCAGGCTATATTTCGCAGATGGTACATCTGATAAAAAAGTGATGTATGAAACATTACCTTCATTTTAGTAGACCTATTCAATGATATCCCACACGAGAGGGTGCAGCGAAAAAAATTTTTCATCCCCATTTCACATGTATGGGCGCCACCCCTAAAATACGTAATCATGATTTTTTTATTCTTTTATTTTTTTTTATTTTTTTATTTTTTTTATTTTTATATCTATTATATTTTTTAACAAAATTTCATTTAATTATGTTTATAACTGTAGAAGTTATTAAGCTGTAAAGGATTAGGACAGACGGACAGACGGACGGACATGACGAAACTATAAGGGTTCCTTGTAGGACTACGGAACCCTAAAAACGCAATCATCAGAGCTTTTTTTTTGAAAAAAAAGTTCATTTATTTGCGTAGAATACAGGTGGTACCAGATATATTTTCAGGATCATTGCAAAAATCCAGCTTAACTTAGGTAAGTCGCGAAAAACCGCTCACGTTATGAGCGCTAATTGGCTGATATGAACGTTATGCATTGACGGATGCGCTGATTGGCTAACGGCTACATTCCTTCGTATTTTGTTGTTATGAAGAGCCAATTTTATCAGAAAACAGAATAAAGATGTTATTAATCGACTCTTAGATTAGCCAAACAGCGTTCAAGTTTCCAATCGTCCTAAACAAACTGGATTTTTTGCAATTATCCTGATAATAGCTAATACGATAGCGAAAATCCTTTTTAGATTCCAATTATCCGGTCCTTTGCAATCGTCCTAGGATTTTCGCAAAGATTCGATTTTTCCGATTATCCTACATCATTTACATATGTGTTTTACTCCCATTTATTCCAGATTTGGCTAACAATACAAGGCTACCATTGCTTGCGTGCAGTTGTTACATTACACAATACACAATATAGCAGGTTTTTTTTTATTCTTATAAAGCCAGTTCAAACCAACTTCCGCAATGTTCTCTTCAGGGAAATCAGTATCTTGCAATATCATCAATGTTCAGGTGTTTATTGCAAGGAAACACATTTCATTTACTCTTGAACTTTTTTTGCAATATGTTCGCTTTGATTTGATAGTTGTTTTAGCATATTTTATGTGGGTGATTAAAGTCCACAAGAATAATAAAAATAGTTGCCCCTGTTCACCTGGGTGATTTAGTTCCAAGGTGAACAAATGACACTAATTATGTCGAATCATATCACCTAGGTGAATTCACCTAGGTGCAATGATTCCGAGGTGAAATAAAGACACCATAAATTCCACTTTGTTCACCCAGGTGAACAAAGTGGAATAAAAACATCTGCTATGAAAATAAAATTAATAACGGCAAAAAACATATCAACGTACTAATAAAAATGTAAAATGTTTTTTGTTACATCATCTCGGCGGTGTTAGCAACAAGTATCGTAGTTTTTGACCTTCGCTCGGGTTAAGTGAGTCCCGGGCGGAAACCCTTGAGGCCTTTTAGCTGACGTGACCCTTCTGTTTCAACAAATCTGGACAAAAATCAAATTATGTTTACTCATGAATAGAGAATATTCGGTTAGTAAAGTCGTTAATTGGGGTTGTAGGTTTAATTTTTATGCCAGGCAGTTAGTTTTATTTTTAAAATTCTGACTTTAAGATCGGCATTGGAAATTTCAACTCAGCCTATCGCAGTCCACTGCTGGATATAGGCCTTTTCCAAGTTGAGCCACAACACTCGGTCCTCTGCCTCCCGCATCCAGTCCCCCCCAGCCACCTTCTTCAGGTCGTCAGGTTCTACAAGCTGAGTTGGAACTGGCTCGGCGTGGAAAACAATAAAAATATCATGTATTGAAAGTCTTGGACGAATAAAAAAGGCGGACGGAATCTTCCTAAACAATAAGTGAAGCATCCATAGTAAGACGAAGTGCGGCTGGCACGCACACATTCACATTTATAGTATGCCAAAAAGTCGCGATTTCGCAAAAATCTAGTGTGACGGTAGCCTTTGTTGTATGTAGTCTCACAAATAAAGTAACAATATCAATCTGGTGTATTAAAGTGCATTAAAAAATTATAGTGAGTTTAGGAAAAAATGAAGTGCTTCAATCTTAGTTTAGCGAGATTCCGTCCGCTTTTTTTATTCGTCCGAGTTGAAAGAAGAATAAAAACAATTAGTACTTGGACTACAAACACCTTCCACCACCGCTTCTATAATCCTCAACGCCTCTATTAATAATGTAACTAGAAAAATAAAACCTGGACAATAACTTAAAAACTACCCAAACAAATGTAGTAATATGTATTCGCACGACATCTTATTGTTATTTTTTTTTGCTTTACTTATCTGGAAGTAGTATGTGTAGTTTGGCGTTATATTTATTATTAAAATCACGATATAGTTCGACGATAAACTTATTAATAATTTCATGAGCAATCTTCAAAACATGTTCTACAAAAGAAGGTTATTTATCATAGGCAAAGGTCATCGGCCTAAGTTAGATTGGTCTAGCTACACTGGACGTAACACCTGTGTTTTCGGTCTGATTACATGCTTGATTGGATTCTAATACAATGCTAGACTCAAATGGAATGACTAGGTACGTAAGTTAATCGACTTGAACAGGAAATGTTACTGAACTAACGATTTTCTGTGATTGATCATTACTTATCATTTTTTACCCGACTGCGCCAGAAGGAGGGTTATGTTTTTCGAGTGTATGTATGTATGTATTTATATTTCTTTGGCACGCTCTGTGGCCTAAACGGCTTGATGGATTTGAGATTGAGAGGTGTCGTTAGATTCGTCTTAATTCTGAGAGTGACATCAAAATTTAAAAAATTAAAATGGCCGCTTTTTGGCGCCATATTACCTCTTCAAATATTTTTTTTTTCCTTCAAAAACTATCGAGTGGAGTATCAAAATAAAGGGTTTTATAAATGCTTTACAAAAATATATACAACTTATATGTTTAAATGTAATTTGGAATGAAAAATGCTAAAAAAACAACAAAATATTCAACGTTAAAAATTAATTTGACTTTTCAATAAATTTATTAACAAAAACAAAAACCCGACTGCGTGTAAAAATAACAGAAAAGATATAAACAAGACTTATCAACACGCAGTCGGACGCTACGTATGTTTTTGGTCATGAATTACATAATAGTTCCTATGTAGCCTCCGCCTGCGTGTTGATAGGTCTTGTTTATATCTTTTCTGTTATTTTTACACGCAGTCGGGTTTTTTGTTTTTGTTAATAAATTTATTTATATTTCTTTTGATTTATTATTCGTTCAAAGAAAATTAATTCATTAAAATTAATTAAAATTCGTTTCAAGAAGGCTCAAAGTCACTCAAAGGGCAATGGAGAGGGCTATGCTCGGAGTGTCCCTGCGTGATCGAATCAGAAATGAGGAGATTCGCAGAAGAACGAGAGTATCCGACATAGCCCGAAGAATTGCCAAACTTAAGTGGCAGCGGGCGGGGCACATTGCTCGCAGAACGGATGGCCGATGGGGCAGTAAAGTTCTGGAGTGGCGACCGCGTACTGGAAGGCGCAGCGTGGGTAGGCCCCCCACAAGGTGGACCGACGACCTGGTGAAGGTCGCGGGAATCCGCTGGATGCGGAAGGCACAGGACCGGTCGTTGTGGCGATGCTTGGGGGAGGCTTATGTCCAGCAGTGGACGTCTTTCGGCTGAAATGATGATGATGATTATTCGTTATGACTCAAAGTCAAAGTCAAAAGTTTTTATTTTGAATAAGCATTACCATGCACTTTCAAAACGTTAATTATGAATCTAGTTGAGACTGTGTGTAATAATTAAAAATAGGCATTATGCTATTGACTTAGTACGTATTCAGCGAAAAGCTTACGTTTTCTAATAATTTAACAAAACGAGACACATTTTACCAATGTTATCATTTTCTATTTCTTGTACTACACTTTAACTATATTTCTTTTTGCAAACGGCATTGAAAGTAAACTAAACTATATAAACATTTAATGATGCGTGGGTTTTATGACATTAATCAATTTCTAGATTATAAAAGGTAACATAAATAATCTTATGAATGTATCTTAATATATATTTTTTTTACTAAATTAACATTGGATTATATTGCTCCTCATTGACATTCGCATGCCAGTTCGGCGAAACATGTATCTTATTTTTTGTTTTGAAACCATCTGTAATTACCGTGAATAAATGAATTGAATGGAAAAAGGACAGAAAATAAATATTTAGAACTGTGACTGTGTGTGTTGTATGTGTGTGTCTATGCCACAATTTACGGAAAAATTGAACACATTTTGCGATTCTGACTAAATTCACGTTGAAAACGAGCAGCACGACTAATTATTTGACAGGTCTAAAATCTTCTTATCCCTTTTTAACAACTTTTGCTAGAAAGAGACATAGTGAGACTAAATTGACCACCTCTGTGGTCTAGTGGTCCGAGTGTCGGACTGCTGTTAACGAGGTCGTGGGTTCGATTCCCACAGGACACAAAATATTTGTGTGATGAACATAAGTGTTTGTGTTGGTCTGGGTGTTGCTATGTATTATAAGTATGTATTTACAAAAAAAAAAGTATATAAGTGTTATATCCATTGTCTAGTACCCATAGCACAAGCTCTGCTTAGTTTGGGACTAGATGGTGCTGTGTAAAAATGTCCCAAAGATATTTATTTATTTAAATTAGTTTAGTTTGTAGTCTGAAAACATCAGAATCAACACCACTAACGTATTGTTTAATCATACATACATACATATTATCACGCCTGTTTCCCATTGGGGTAGGCAGAGACTATGGATTTCCACCTGCTACGATCCTGACACACCTCTTTCGCTTCATCTACGTCCATTAACCTCGTCATGCATGCTCGTCGGTTTAGAGAACTCTTAACCTGGCATTTTTTGAGAACGTCCGCGATTTGATCGCGATACATTCGCGCCGAGGTCGTCCCCTTCCAACTCTTCCATCCACACTCGCTTCGTATACCTGTTTTGTCAATCTCCTCTCGTCCATCCTCTCTATATGTCCAAACCATCTTACTTAACATACCTTTCTCAATCATGTTTAATCATGTTGTGCAATAAATAGATTGCTATTTTAATACCGCAACCAAATCGCGGACGTTCTCAAAAAAGGCCCGGTTAAAAGCACTCTAAACCGACGATCAAGCATGACGAGGGTTTGAACGTAGGTGAAGCGAAGGTGTGTCTGGATAGCGGGTGGAAATCCAATGTATCGTCCTACCCCAATGAGAAACGGGCATGATAATAATAATATGTGTGTATGTATGTATAATGACCTCCCGGCCGAATTTCGGTCACGACAGCCAATCTCAACAGAGACTAGCCATCTGCGCGAGACATAAATTATAGTGCACAAGTGTGTGCACAAACACAGGTGCACTCTCTATTCCCTCACTCTCATAATCCGATAGGACGGCACTGGGACACGACCGGAGAGAGATCCTGAGTGTATGTATGTATCAGCACACAGACAAACAACAAACAGTGAAATAACAAACTGTTGGTTGTTATTTCACTAGAAACTGTAAAAACATCTATGCATTCAGCTTACCCGTCAAGAGAAAAGAAAATCAAAATAAATAGTAAGTCCGTTGTTAGATCAGCGTCTCTGTAATCAGCCATCAACACGTAGTCACGATTTCTTTATGATTGTTTCTCCAGTGATCCTATGCATCTGGACCTGGCCTACTCAGGTTAGTGGCCGGGGGAAACAAACCTGCCTATCATTATTTATTGGAAGATTTTGTGGAGTTTCAATTATATGTGGTAACAATATTATGGTTTTGTATGTTAGTCTTTACATAGGGGCTTGTAACTCTTATTAACGACCTGCTTATCTCGCAAGGAATAAAATGTGTTAATCATAGGTAAGACTAAACAGACTGCCTATTAATTTAGATCAGGGATTCCCAAACTATTTTGGGCAAGAGAACCCTTTTCAAAAATGAACTGATACCTCAAACCCCCATAGCCAAATTACTTAAAAAATCCTATCTCTAACTAGAGATAGGATTTTTTAAATTGGTGACTACCAATTTAAAAACTTTGCGGTTTTCGTTTATGTCGACCCCTGTGACACCACTTTGGGAATCCCTGATTTAAATTCTTGATGATTGAATATTTATTATTCTTCCTTTCTCGGTTTCTTCGTACACATTATTTTTTTGCAAAAATGAAGTTATCAGATCATTGGAATTTTTGCTTTGCACATAGGTATAGCTTTATGTGCAGCTTTATTATCAATACGGTTCAGAATAAGCTGTTCGTTTTCAGGCATTGTGCAATATTTCAGACCAAAAAAATACATTTTGCAAAGCTTGTCCTCATAAAATGAAACTATTGCCTATGCTTTTCGGGCGACGTTATAATGAAAAGATATTATTATGTTTCTATGTTAGCAGGCACACCGGTTGTGCCCCGCGGCCTTTGCTGTAATAACATTATATCTACTGAGATTTTTGTACGGCGTGGGTGGTACGATAACTTAGTGTGTTAAGTTAGCAAATACTAATAAATATGTCAATAAAAGAAAGGGACACAAGGACTCGGTATTGGGGTTTAGGAAAATAAAGACTTGGGAAAGACTTGACAAAGTCTGGACTGTGGAAGAAAGCGTTGATTGATTGGAGCGTTAGAGGATAGTTTTTTATGCAACGTGTATCAGACATGCGTGGTCATGTATGGAGAGCTCAAACGTTGTGCTTAGCACAACGTTTACTATGGGACCAACTTTGAAATCGCAAAAAGAAACTATCAGCTGTTCCCTACAAAATCTTCGATGTCGCTCAACAAAATGTATGGAACAGCTGATTTATTCTTCGCGATTTCAGGTTTAACCACGTATTAAAAGATGTTAGATGTTGATGTTTGATGTTGATTGTGATGCTCAGTCAGTGTCAACCTCTACTGAAACTAGGACATTCAAAGTTACTTTTCTTGATGTTACAACTCCGAAAATTATGTAAGAAATTATTTTTTATGTACACCTACCGCATGTCTTGTTGTGGAAATAAATCATTTTTTCTATTTTTCTTTAGAGTTTTCTATCCTGTGCCCTAAATGAGCTCTTAATCTAATGATATTGGGTCACATAAATATTGTATTACTTACGACGTTGTTTTGATCACATAGACTTAATTAAATCTATTCAGCATATTTTCAATGAGCATCTTCATTTACGTGAACTTTTTCAAAACTAAACTAGTTTCATACATTATTACCTCTCTGATAAACTTCACCAACTAACTGCACCGTCGCTTGTTAAGACATGTTACAGTCAAGTTCTCTCCACAGACACAAAGACGTAGCAACATGAACTGAACACATAGCTCGGTCTAGACTAGACAATACAACGACCATAGACAGCCATTTATCCTGTTTATAGCGTGACCAATTCAAAAAGTTTTCCTCTATGGCACACTCAACCCAGTACAATCGCTTACAAACAACAATTAGCGAGCTATTTACTGAGTAGAACAGTAAACTATAGTAAAAGGAAACAAATCAATTTATTCCTACAGTTCTAACATATGTCATTTGCTAATTACAATGACTTGACACTATCAGTCTAAATTCGCAGAATTCTCTTGTTCGTTCCATTAAAGTTAGCTTTAAGTTAGTTACTAAGCACAAATGAGGTATTGAGAAAGCACAGACTGGTTTCCTACAGCCAACAATCAGAGTTGAAATCTAAGACGCCAATGAGTCAACGAATATCAGAGATCAAGGATGTCAAAGTAATTTTGTATCAACTTTTACTTATTTAAGACTCGTTTAATCTGTAAAATATATCTGAGAGTAGGATTGCGAGTTTTAGATAGTAGTTTACGAAATACTGGTTTACAATGCGTAGGTTTTCGTGGATTTACAACTTACCCTAGTTATGAAGAAACCACAAAATAGATAATACTTACTTTAAGACATTTGTAAAGGCAATTTTCATAACCTAATAATTGGCGATTTCCTATATTACAGCTAGAAAAACATAACTGATGAAAACGTGCCTTAGCAAAGTACTGCTAAAATTACAGGAGGATAGCCCTGCGGGCGGCGGACCCGGAGTAGTCTGCTGCCTGGCGTGGCTGGTGTTGCTAGCGTGGCTGGCCTGGCTGGCGAGGCTTGAAAGGCTGGCGTGGTCCCCGTGGCTGGCGAGGCAGGCGTGGCGTGTTATCTGCGTAATGGCGGGGCCCGTGAGGTGACACGCAGCGTTCCGTGTGCGCTGCCGGGGAGGGTGCGGGCTGACGTAAGGCCGCACGGTGAGAAGGGGCTCGCCTGCTTGTTGCGAGCCGGGACCTATCGGGGGTGGTTGTGCAAATACAGAGGGTTCCCACGCCCCCGGCCTAAGGTAGTTGAAGGAACACCGTGGTGGTTTTAGTCTGTAAGAGTCCGACACGAAGGAAGCATTTCTATCTTTTTATAAAAGAGCATAATCTATCTGTCAGTCCTCGTATATAATTATGCGGAATACATCATGTTATTAATTAGTTCTGCCTCGTAACTGCGTGGTATGACCGCTGAGGTCTCCCACGGTTAGCGTCTGATTTTAGTTGATTATTTTAAACAAAGCTTTCTCCCACTTGTTTATTTATTACATGACATCATATCTCCTTGGAGATTTACAGGAAACATTTCTTAAATTACCGTTGGAGAAGAGTAGATTTTTATCAAAAAGGAGTCAATGATTTTCGAGAAAAACTTGTTTCTTACAGATAGATGAACAATTTTATATTATTTGTTTTATATGGTGAAAAGATAAGAGCTGTCACCTGGCTTATTTATTAAGTAAAGTTCTTGAGCTTTTTGATAAAAATAAATGAATAAATATGACATCACGAATTTATGAACACAAAACTTAGATATTATGTCATTGACTTTATATGTATACCAATATGCTTGATAGGTTACTCATATAGGAAAAAAATGCTCCCAATTATACAACATGTATTATTACAAAAACATTTTTTTATTGTTTCTTTTTTGTTACAGGTAATTGACCTCATTCTTTGTACAGCCGCTAAATGGAGTAATATCACCTTGACAGGTATGAAAAAGACCTATTAATAAATTGGTATCGATCAATCCGGATACCATATTTTTTTCGTAGAGTAAGAGTAAAAAGCTAAAAATCATCTTCTTTTATACTGGAAAAAGACCAAAAAGTTATACAGTCATACACTTTCGTATCTTAGTCATAATTTATTTACATTGCTTTGTGTATATTTGGCAATGCATCATTTTCAACAAAGGGCAGATTTGTGCCAGTTTCCCCTTTCTTTTTGTCCATTTTACACAGGGCTGTCCACCCCTCGTAATTAGATTAAAGCAATCACAAAAAAATCACTGCTGGAACATGCAGGCCTTTGTCCAGCAATGGGGTGTTCAAGGCCGAGAGTGGCGCGAGAACGTAAAGGTTAGATCTCACCGAGCGAGAATGCGAATTTTCACACTATTCTGATTTTCCGATCAGTTTAAAATATTATTAGAATGAGATACTAGCTCGGTGTAAATGCACCTTTACATTAACTTCAAGTTATAGAACTGACTAAACAAGTATGACCATTGTGTTACGATACTTATAGGATTAGTCAAAAATCGCATGATAGTCACTTGCGCAACCCAGTAGAAAGTCGTTCACGCCTCCCGCACACCATGCTATTGTTATGCGAAATTCGCTTGGACATCGCCATTGTGTACGTCTCAGACGATCATTGTTAAGATTGATTACACACCCGAGACTGCGCAGGAGTGGATCGTACGCACGATGCGTTCGGCGTATTCGTATCGTATCATGTTTGTTACGCATTGGGCCTTGGCATTACATGCTTAATGGCTTGCATACTGTTGTTTGTTCGTATAAATTTTCCATAGTGAATTAAATGGAGCAGAATTTAGATAGATGCTTATTATATCAGCTCTTTATGCATATATTATAATAAAATATGATCTGTTTCATATATAATTGCCAAAGGACGTGACACGCAGTGTCCACAGAAATTTAAACATGGATTAGGGCCGAAACACAAAACTAAGATGCGACTTCGCATCACAGAAATCTACACGCACTGATTCTCATCGCGCATTCCTGCGATATATGGCTACCGTGGTTACCCGAAATATGGCCAGCAAAACGCTTTGCCGCAGGAAATCGCATCGTAGCAATTCGGTTTTCTACGTTTCCAATTCGCATCGTGCCGATTCGCAGTTTTATGTTTTGACCCTTAGGTCGCCTTTTATTTTAGTTTTATCTCCTTAAAGTTACCTATACTATAGCATTTATTATAGCATTAGACAAATATGACTAACAAGGGCATGAATATCTTTTGATCCTCTTCTCCATGCAGAGTTCCGGGATATAAAAATTTGTCTACCACGCACATCATCATCATCATTTCAGCCGAAAGACGTCCACTGCTGGACATAGGCCTCCCCCAAGCATCGCCACAACGACCGGTCCTGTGCCTTCCGCATCCAGCGGATTCCCGCGACCTTCACCAGGTCGTCGGTCCACCTTGTGGGGGGCCTACCACGCACATAGACTGATTAAATTATTTTCAACGACGGTTGAAGCAGTAATCAATTTTATTTATACTTTTCCTTGCCTTTTAGGTTATGTTTTGTCTATCAATGAAGTAAAAAAGTACGTACAGATTAGTTTTGACTTAATTTTTATTAAATTAAATTAATTAATTAAAAATTTGTTGTAAGGTGAAGCGTCGAATCTTTGCCTGTTCGATTGGAACTTATAACGATTAATTAAAGACGAGCCCTTCCAATGTGACCTTAATCCACAAACACTAACAAATTTAATATGTTTTTAATTAAATATTTCACGTTCCGATAAAGTTTTCACGCTTGGAAACTTCTGATGTACTTTAATTAACCATTAAATTGTAAGTAACACGGAATGGGCTTCAGGAAATCCACCTTTGAGATTTTTTTATTGTTATGATATATTATTAGTACCTACATCATTGTTTTAAATGTGCATTACGCAATTAAACATCAACTTAGTTACTTCAAAATATTCCTTATTCAAAGACTTAAACAGTAATGTATCAAAACAGGAAAACCTAATAAAATAAAACCGCTAACAGGGTAACATGAAAATCGAATCACTTAAAGCTAAGTACTGGAATACATTACATAAAAAGCTTAACGGCCGATAAATCGCGCTATCGTAAGACCAGCATTACGAACTCGTGCCAACGCCCTGGCTACTATTTCCTTGAACGCAACTTGGCAACAATATCGAATGATTTCCGACCTTGAGATCGGCCAAGGAGAAAAAAAAGTCATTATTATCGATGTGCTCAATGATTGGAAGCTATTCGCGAAACAACTTGCTCGGTGTTTAGAATATTGATTTATTATACCTAAGCAGTTGTACGGTCATCCGCATATATTAATGGTAACAAAACCATTATAAGCGGAACTGGCATCGTGTGTAAGTTTCATACTAGCTTTTAACCATCGATATGCGCCTGACTGTACAGTCAAACAGTCAGTCAAGTCAGTCAGTCAGTCTGTGTTTTGTTTCTTGTACAAGCAAAGAATATACAAGATGTTGATCCGTAACCGTGCCATATTTCTAGAGCAAATGATAAATAATGTGCTCAGTCATCTAAAAATACTTTACCAATTCTACGATTATTTAATACCCAAATCACTTGGAAACATAGCGAGGGTTTGAGAATGAAACCCGAACGACTCTGAAAATAAGTCATCGGCGGCATTGCCATAGGGTGGAAATACCTGCAAATATTTTTGTTTTTTTTTATTTATTTATTTATCTGTTTTGTACGTTATTGTACACGGGGGGAATTTGTTTGTTTACAAATAGGTATTTAAATAAATAAATAAATAATTGGTGTTGGTTTTTTTATTGATTCGTGCTCAGTATCAGTGGTATAGTCACGAAAACACATCAACATGTTGCAACAGTCAGTCCAAGTAAGTTAAGTTCGGAAAGGGCTGAAAACCAGTGTTGACTAGTACTACAGTATGCACTGGGCAACAATATGCGGAATCCGCTTCTTTTGCCACATTGTACAATTATTTGTTAGTTTTAAGTTAGGTCTATCATTATTTATGATTTTAACTATGGTGATCCTAAACTTTATTTTCTTTCTTTCATCATCATCATCAACTCAGCCGATCGCAGTATTCGCTGTCCATTGCTGGACATTGGCCTCTCCCAAGTTGCGCCACAACACTCGGTCCTCTGCCTTTCGCGTCCAGTCCATCTTCTTAAAAATACATATTCGCTCAAAATATTAATCTCTTTGATTGTTCAGTTGAGTAATTAATATTTTATATATATTTCAAAGTGCAATAATTGCAAATATAATACAATGCTGTTCAAGTTTTATTGAAACGAATGAACTGACCGATTGTACGTGTATTGGTAACGGTTTGACACGGCTTGATCTATGAAAACGTTAATCATGGTGCACAGTCGTTATCACCCATGTTGTGCAGAAATAATGACGTAATTAACAGTGCTTATGTTGGTACATAGACATTTATAACAATACGATAGCGCAATACATTAAAATGCCAAGTTACATAAACAATAGGGGCGCTGCGATTAGAGAGCTTGTAGACACGAAAAAGTTTTACTTTTGTAACTGTCTGGTGGCCTATTCTATGGCCTACTTGAATAGTCCTGACGGGTAGTTATGTTGTGTGTCAGGTAGTTGAGCTCCCTAAAATATGGTTGGAGTTGGGACAGGTCCACTCAATTCGACGTGGCACTTTCTTCAAGGCCAGTCCAGGCCCCAGGCGTTATTGCCCTGCATTGTTCTCACACAAATATTTAATACGGCGTGTCTGGACTTTAAAAGAGACTTATGTATCTCTGAGTTTGTTTCGGTACTTCTCAGAGGTAGTCATATAGGAAATGCCGATACCTTATTTTTTTGGGTTCCGTACCCAAAGGGTGCCAAACGGGACCCTATGACTCTCGCTACGCTGTCCGTCCGTCTGTCTGTCACAGGTCTGTATCTTTGGACGGTAAAAGGCAGCTGGTTAAAATTTTCTCAGAATATGTGTTGCTATGACTCCTATCACGACAAATACTAAAAATTTAAAAAAGTCTAAAACCAAAGGAGGTCCCCATACAAGAAACCACGAAAATCATGCATTTTTTTAGGGTTCCGAAGTCCTACAAGGAACCCTTATAGTTTCGTCATGTCCGTCCGTCTGTCCGTCTGTCCTAATCCTTTACAGCTTAATAACTTCTACAGTTATAAACATAAGTAAATGAAATTTTGTTAAAAAATAGTCTACATATAGATCTCAATTTTAAAAGAATAAAAAAATCGTTTTTACGTATTTTAAGGGTGGCGTCCATACATGTGAAATGGGGATGGAAATTTTTTTTTCACTGCACCCCCTCGTGTGGGGTATTATTGAATAAGTCTACTAAAATGAAGGTAATGTTTCATACACCACTTTTTTATCAGGTGTACCATCTGCGAAATATAGCCCGCCAAAGTGGCTTGCAATGTGTCCCCCCCCCCTGCCATTTCTAAACTATGCAACGTAGAAAGTTATAATCTTCCACAATTATAGACCTTTGTGAAAACTCTCTTTTAAATAATGTGATTAATTTTTTTCGAGTTATAGAGAGAAAACTGAAAAATACTTAAAACGTCCTAGTTCAAAGGTCATTGACCTTAAAGAAAAATGATCATAGGAAATAATGCTCCTTTAGCTACTTTCTATTTGAAAAAATCACAAAAAGTAACTTTGACATGTCACTTCTTAAATTTGGCTTCTTGAATTTATCGCTAGATGGCGCTACTAACAACACGCTCTGAGTCGCGAATGCTGCCGATTATTGCAAAAACTAAAATAGCCATGATTAATATTCGATTTGATTCGTTTGTAATTACACCTACTTAAGGAACCCTATAATACTGAGCATGGCCCGACATGCTCTTGGCCGGTTTTTTTTCAACGTTTTTGTTCTTGCTCTGCCAGCGTTAAAGTTGGTCTGATTATATTGCATACTATGGGCTGCGTTCACTTATATGTATTTATTCTTGATTTACAAAACTTGGTTGCAGAGGAAAATATCGATTATATTTTCTTCTACAATCAAGTTTTGAATAGCACGTCTGGTTTGGTAAAATCAATTCTTACTGGTTCATCTAATTTGGAAATCTGCGTTGTAATACAAATACTGAAAACACCCAAATCTATTGGCTAAGACGACCCACAAAAAAAATTTTGTTTAATATTATTGTTAATAAAATAACTGATGTCACTCGGAAAGCTGCCATGCTGAAGTGGAACTGGGCTGGACACATCTGCCGCATGCCAGACGACCAATGGGCCAAACGTACGACCCAATGGGCCCCCACAAATGGCAAACGCCAACGCGGCAGGCCCAGACGGAGATGGCGGGATGAACTGGACAACTTTCAAAAAGACTGGTCCTTATTAGCCACAGACAGAGAGAGGTGGAAGGAGAGTAGGGAGGCCTTTGCCCTGTAGTGGGACTGTACAGGCTCTTATAATAATAATAATAGTATTGTTATAGTTATAGGTATTTATTGTTTACACTGGTTGCTGAATAATGTAGAATAGAGCAGCAACATCCTCTCGCCCATTAACACGAGCAACAGTGTGATACTTATTTTAGTAAAACAAGTAACGTTATTTTAAGACGTTGTTGTAACTACATATAAAGCGAAATCCGAAACTGTTCCGCTTTTCTATAGAAGTTATAATCTTGCTCTGTAAACTCGCAAGTCTCGTAACTGTATACCGTGGATTGTGACGTCAATTCAGACGCACGCGAACACCTATTATTTATGTTTTTCCTAAAATAACTTAATGAAGAAATATTTTAATGCGAGAGTTAATTTTGCATTTAGATTTATAGGACAAGAAGGCAAGACGTATTGTTTAGTCCAGTCCGCTTCTGGTGATTGAAATGTCATGTCAAATGTCTTTCTACTTGTTTATCTAACCTTGCTGATTTAATAGATGCTATTTTATTCGTCTGTGGAAATTAACCGAGTTCTTATACACGTAAAGAAAGTCCGTTCTCTCTAAGCTTTGAGCGTGGACTGACGATAATTTTAGATAATCGGGATGGAAGAATATCGATATTCTTTCATCGATATAATTACAACGTTATATTTGATATATCAAGAAAAAACGTTGAATTAGGTATTCCCCTGTCATCATCATCCTCCTGCCCTTATCCCAATTTATTTGGGGTCGGCGCAGCATGTATTTTTCTTCCATACATCTCTATCAGCCGTCATCTCCGTGTTGACTTTCTTTCTCTTCATATCATCTTTCACATAATCCATCCATGTTTTATTCGGTCTGCCTCTTTTCTTATAACCATCCACATTCATACTCAAAACTTTCCTCAAACACGTAACATGCTTCTCATTCCTATTATCAGGTATTCCTCTGTGTTAAAATATTAAAAAAAGCTATGTGGCGTTTTCTGTAATATCGTGCAGCGTGTAGCGCATCTATCTTCAGAGAGGATTGTATATGTTCTACGCTAGATATTTGACATATACCATGAAAAGTTCTCATATATGTATTGAAAAGATTTCTGCTACAAAAAGGGTAAAGTAAATAATTCGTGTAGTCAATACAACCAGGGTATTGTAGTGTATGACTTCCCAATCTCCGTATTCAGAGCCACTAACAGGGGTTCCCTTTCAAGAGAACATTGCTATGCCATCTTCATTAAAGTTTACGAACAGTACGGCCCCTGTTCGTTGAGGTTTATTTCGCTCTACTATAATAGGTCGAATCCAATCGCTGTCTATTGTCAAGCTTTGTTCTTACACATAACATTAAATCTAAAACAATACGCATCCTTGATATTTAAGATAAATAAATAATTCATATTTACACTGTTGTACGTTTGAGGAAGTATACGAGTTATATATAATAAGCGTAGAAAAGCAAAAACACGAGGAGTCAAAGATTAAATCTTGATATTTACTCGTCTACGATGATTTTGTTGTGCTCATCAAATTGATTCAATTACAGACGACTTATCGTATTAAGGACCGGTTACTATTCGAGGTAATTGGATTTGCGTGTGCTCCAAATGCTGAGCAATATCCCGAAATATCGTTGTTCCATATCTATAAAATAATTTCAGGCACGCCCTATCGTCTGTCTGCTACATGCAGACTTTCGCAGTTGAAGGCTTTTGCTAGGTTCAGACCTCTCTCAAAAGGATTGATGCACGCAGTTATTAAGTATCAGGCGCATCGGTGACCAGTGACCACCCACTTGCTGTCAAAGGCACCTCGGACATTCGTTGCCTAGCGACAGAATGCACTCCCTCTTGTCTCTTCGTATGAGAAACTTACATTGTACATCGTTTTTCATATATGTGGGTTTATCGATATCGATAATTTTGTGCCGACTTAAATATTAGTAGGTACATCGCTGGCTGCTCGCATTTACTTATAAATAGTGCGCGTAAAAATGACGTGTGTTCGGTACACTAGCCTAGTCAGCCTAGTCTGCCTAGTCTGCTACGAGACTTCCACGGGATCGCACGTCGAGATAAATAAGCTTTATTGCTTTCTTGGAAATCTGTCTGCCAATTCACGATCAAAGTGCGAAACCCCTGAATGTTTGGATGCGTTTCAAAATAATGATAATCTCGAATTGAACAGATTTTATTATGATTCTAATTATGTTTTCCAGTCAAGACAAGAGTAATATCTTCAGAATAGTTATAAAACCTAAGGGATCGATAGAGGTGATGGTTATACATAAATGTACCACTTAAAACAGTTCAGCGTTACGCATACATTACATACCACTAACTAAATCGATTATCGGACCCTTTGCGAATCCCGACCCCACCACATGGGGCGTGCAAACCCTATTAGGGCTGCTGTTCATTTAGGAGGGTGTGAGTCCTTTCCGTTTTATAAAACCTCAATTTTACCTTATATTTTATTTCTCTGAGCGCTTTACCGAAACGAGAGATAATAGTCTCTAACCTCGAGCTTTTCAGAGAAAATTTGATACTGACTACAGATTTAACACGCGTCTGCCGAGATCTTGTTTACCAAAAGGCACTCCTCACTTTTGGCGGTTTATCTCTTACAAAAGATCTCAATTTTTTTTTCTGTTTACATGGCAACGACCTTACTTACCCGTTCCCGGTCGCTCGAAAGCGACCGCAACTCGACGCTTTTTTCCCAAAGGAACTCGGATATCTCCGTCCTTGTCTCCAATCCGATTTCGTGTCTTAACAGGCTTTGCTTAAATCGATTTGTCTCGCCTTAACTCGCCAAGATGCGATCAGCAATGGTATCGCTATCCCGTTCCTACTTTTTAAACCTGTCCTTGTGCTGTCAGATTTAATTTGCTTTTTTTGCTGCGGTTGAAATGTGGCATCGTTGCTATTAGACGGCTGGTTTTAGAAGAGCTTCGCATTGCACATAATGCGGGGGAAATGCAAGCTGACGTGGACTGTCTGCCTCAGAGTTTGGTGCATATTAAATTCGGTTGGAAGGCATCGGGTACATAATCTGAGGCTGACAGTTAGTGGTTTTACTGTGGGAAGTATATTGGTGTGTACGAGTTTATATCGTACCTATTTCATTCTATTTAACGACTAGTCTGCTGCAGTTGGGTGTATTTAAAAACATGTGTTGATAGACTCCAGCTTTGTATAGAAAGCTATAACAAAACGTTTATTGCTCATTAAGTAATGAAACACTGGAGACTAAGAAACGAGCTATTTAAGTTTCACTTTTTATTGGTTCATTAATTTTTATTTCATTAATAGTATTAATACTTACCGCTGGTTTAGTAGTTGCGTAGATGTTTAATTTCAAATGCATAGCTTTTTCACTACCAGATAAATTAGGAAGGCAATAGGAATTTAATTATGTGTAATTGGAGAAAGGTAACATTTTTGTTTTATTTCGCTATAAAATAAATAGCTTCGGTAATTTTTGATAACTTATTACCACCTAATTATGCACACTCACCTGTTCCATCAAATTCATATCAACGTCAAAAAAAATCTTCTGCACTAGGGCTTCTGAGCTTTACAATTTGCTGTTGAGACCATTTCCTTTGTCCGTGACACGTTGAATAATTATCTTCTTTTACATTATCTTCATTTATCTGATGCTAATCTACCTGAAAAATGTTCGAAAAAATCTCATGCATTTGAGATTTTAAAATAGTTATAAAAAAAACCAAGTACTTTTTTACTTTTAGAGCTTTTACGTGACTGTAAAAAACTTTCCCAAAGTAAAGTACTTGATTATAATCAACATAATAAAACCTCAAAGTACTAAACGTACAATGCATCCGATAAACCGGAACCCTGCTCGTCCCGCGTTACGCAACACGCATGCGCCTACCATGTTACCATTTAGTGAACTCAGGCGCAACGTCGCGTGGCAGTAACCGCTTCCGCAATAGATACTGGCACATCCTATTAGGTTGCCTCAGACTGTACACCATTTGGAGAAATTATATTGGTAATTTTATGAGCGTATTAAATTTTCGTAAGCTCGTAAGACTTTACAAAACAAAATGATTAGTGTTATTTAATATATCTAGTTTATCAGTCACCAAATCATCAAAAAAAAACTGGGGTGACTTCCCTTCCAGCAATCAATTGCTGTGGGCCTGTTACTGCTGTAAGTTATGCCAATGTGTCTCGAAATCAGTGTTAGGTATTTAATCTATTAATTAATCGTCAAAAAATATAAAACGTTTTTGACACCACTTATACATTGTCATACATACCTGGCACAAAATAATAGGATGAAATCTCAGAGTACAGAAACAACTATGGACAAAATTCTGTGAAGTCAAATCTTAATTTACTTACTTTACTGGTGCATCTACCTTATTCTTTGTCTCTGCATTACCCTAAGGTTGTCTGGTAGAGAACGCCTATGGCGTTAAGACCGCCTTTGTACCCTGTTGTGCATAAAGAAATAAATAAATAATTTCCTAAGGAATCATGGCAGGATTTGTACACAAAAATAAAGAAGTTGGAATAGTTTCTCCATTGTGAAAGAGCTCGTCCGGGGAA
This sequence comes from Asteroscopus sphinx, assembly GCA_949699075.1. Classification (NCBI taxonomy): domain Eukaryota; kingdom Metazoa; phylum Arthropoda; class Insecta; order Lepidoptera; family Noctuidae; genus Asteroscopus; species Asteroscopus sphinx. Next base: position 9,341,432 of record OX453028.1, read on the forward strand.
GTAAAGTACTACCACCGTATCTACTTCTACGCCAAATAGTGATGCTTGCATTGTTGTGTTTCGGTCTGAAGGGTACGGGTGCCGGTGAAATTACAATCACATGAGACTTTCCATCTTCATGTCTCAGATTGGCGAACCGACTTGCGGTGCCATTAAGGTAACAGCCTAGGTGGTATTGAAGTTGTTATAGGCAAAGGTAACCGCTTAACATCAGGTGGGCCTTAACTCGTTTCGCCATCCTATACTAAAAAAAAAAGTTTTACTATTGATCCTTGGTCCCTCTAAAGAATAACTTTCAGCTTTTAAAATATTTTAAGAACCCTGAAATAAATATCCCAGTATTGGGACTCACCATCATTCTTTTTTACCTAATACCACAGATTTGACATCTACCCCAGGCAGAACCGGGGGTAGATTTCAAATCTGTGCCTGATACATTATAGAGTATTTTCACATATGTCAAATCGGGCCAATTATTTTGTGGCAGGTGTACTGTCTAGATCTCTAATAATCCCTATAAGTACTGATAAAACCAGCTTATCAAACGTACCATACTGCTACAAGTTCTTTCTTACCAATGTAAGTTGTGATCATGACACGTTTCAAACGGGTCCAAGTCCACGTCTGTCCTTATCTCACCAGCTCACATTACATCAACAATTAAAAGCGAACAAAGGAACCAAGTGTTTGTTTACAAACCCCACCCTATCAGGTTGACGTTTATGATTCTTTAACCCAGTTGTTTTTACGATCCCACTTATAAGGAAACCCATCAATACAGAATCACTTAAGACTTTTCATTCATTCTTTGTAAACTATATCTACACACGGCAACATTATCTTCTGAATTTGCAACAACGTCACTAGATTTTGATCTTTATGCCTTAAATTCAAGGTTGATATTTCCAGGTGTGTGACCGATCGTATCAAGGAGTGTTGCCGTACATTGTGCTATGGTTAGTGTTGTCATTGCGTTTAATTATCTGACTTGTCAACTCGTTCATTATAGAACCTCGTCACGCGACGACACCGATGCGAGGTAATCACGATATTTTTGATAAAGGCGAGGTAATATCCGAGGCTTTTGACGTTGGTTTATCAACGCCTAACATTATTAATGTCTTAAGCCCACTAATGATAGCTCTGTACAAGACTATGACAGTTATGGCGGGTAATAACCATAATAACCACCCAATTATACTTCGTTGCCGAATTACAATACATATTTTATATTTAAAGCCATCATGGTGTCTTTCCACTCAATTCTAATTGGTGATTATACGAAATTGATGTCCTCTCCAAAATATGAACTAGATTATACAAAATAAATTAATGAAATTGATCACAGATTAACTAATATGGACTTTTTAATTTGAAATAAATAATTCTGTGACATTTCGGCAATTAACACCGTTCCAAATGTGCCACGACTCGTGTACACATAGGTTCTGTTTGATCAACAACCTGAGAATAATGTAGCCTCGCCCTAACCCAGTAATTGGTTTTGAGAGCATGCATGTACTGCTGGCCTGAATTTCCTGAATTATCTGTGGCCATACATAAATAATATCGCGGTCATTAGCTAAAACACTGTTTAATTAACAAGCTTAATGAGAACTGAATCCATCAGTGATGGCACAGTGTAACTATATACTGCAGTAGCTTAATGATTTTGAAATTGGCAGTTTCAAGCTCACGAATCTTTTGAAATTTCGTCTATTGTTGCAAGTATATTGATGGGAGCGGTTAGACTGTGTGGATGGTAATCTACCATTCAATAGAACAAGCAATTTTTGATACGAGATTGAAGATAAGTTTCTGATACAAACATGGTAGTATCAAGACCATTGGCTCTCGTTTACGTCAATTCCTAACTGTTTAAACAATTAAGTTTAATATTTGTGCTTCATCAGTTCAATATTTCGAACTATCAATCAAGGAATTCATAAAAGTTCATTATAATTAATCCAATCCATCGCGGGCTCTAATTAATACAATATTTTTGGTCATCTAAATAAATCATCGTCAGAAACACGTGTGGGAAACGCCGTAGGTGTGAATAAACTAGTCAGTTTCTATTATTGGCTTATGTTTCAGCTTTCTAATTGATTCTAGGAAAATATTCTAATTATCTTTTGGTCATAGTTCAAAAAATAATCGGATTTGATTTAAGATTTCATGGAAGTTGCACTGGTATTTAAGGAACTTTAATCAGTCTGTGGCGTTTCTGCGAAATTACAGAGAAGTCGAAGTTTGACTTTGACGTGACTCGATGACGTCAAAGTTCACCTATTATTGAACACCTTATAACGGTATTTCCAATCCTAAAAATATACTCTAACCGTATACGAGGTGGAAACGGAAACGTTAAGTGTGTCCAGTCAATTATTTCATTAATTTAAAAGATATTTTATAACTTTAAGCTAATAAATTTCAAATAATTAGGCATAGAACCGCATTAGACGCACGCGCAGTGAAGCAATTTTAAGTTGGCCTTAAAAGGCTACGTTCAGTACATTTAACGCTCGCCTGTGTGTGTGTCGGCGAACATTTTACGTGCTGCTTGCACACATTGATTATTTTTGTGCTTCAACTATAACCTGAGCTTTAACCGGAACTTTAACTCTAAGCTGTTAAAGAAACTGTGTCGTTTCATGAATAAATTTACATAAAAAACTTAAATAAATAAAAACCAGCCAAGTGCGAGTCGGACTCACGCAGTAAGGGTTCCGTACCTCTTAACGACCTGATACCCCATAAAAACTGATTTAATTTTAGAGAGTTTATCAAAAGACATCAACGCACAGTGCGCGAAATATGAATTTTTGCATGTCTTTCTTACGCAGGTACCACCACATATGTCAATGTTTGTCTTATTTTTAGTAATTGTTGCTAAACTACATAATATGCACTATAATCTGACCAAGTTTGACGCTGGTATATATTACCGTTTTGAAGATAGAGCAGGAACAAAAACGTTGAAAAAAATGCATGTTTTTTGAGGTTTCTTGTATGGGGACCCCCTTTGATTTTAGACTTTTTTTGTTTTTAGTATTTGTCGTAATACACATCATAGCAACACATATTCTGAGAACATTTCAACCGGTTACCTATTACCGTTCCAAAGATACAGCCCTGTGACAGACAGACGGACGGACGGACAGTGTAGCGAGAGTAATAGGGTCCCGTTTGGCACCCTTCGGGTACGGAACCCTAAAAATTAACGCCTTGTGTTCCAAGTCTGTCTGTACTTTTGTGTCTCCCATACATTTACTAATATTTTTTATTTTACCAAAGAAAACAACTTCCCATGAAAGTTTTCCTATAAATATATTACTAAAATTACCAAAGTATTTACTTCCATTCTGAGTTATTTACAATAGAACTCCGATAAATATACCGTGTACATTACAAACATGCGGTCAGCTGATGGGGTGAACGCCCAGCCGATGTCATTGACCTCACTAATGGTGTACAAACCTATTTACTGACGACAGTGTGATGATAGTGAAATCTCGACAAGTGTATGATGATTCTGTGACCTTTGATTTTGACCGTTACATCTATAGAAATATCGTTTAGTGTAAGTGGTTAGGTGGACCGACAACCTTGTAGATATTTAAATTATGAACATGAATATAATTATCAAGTGGTTTCGTCGTCAGTTCAAAGAAAGGTGCGATTTTATTCAGAATTCAGTCACTAGTTTAAATATTAACCCATAAACGGGCGCAAATACAAAAAACCTATTGTGTCTCATAATCTCATTTGCCGGTTTCTCAATGAATTAAATGGTGGTTAAAATTAAATAATATGTCATTAATTAATTAACGAATTCATCAAACTTGAAACAAATAATTACCGTTATTTTATTGTTTTCTTTGAAACACTAAATTCTAAACTAAGTACTGATGAGTTCTTTAGTCAACATAGCAATGCCTGCAATCTGACACCGAGTGCCTTACCATATACGCTAAAGCGTGACTTACTAAGGGAGAGGTGAGAAGAAACTCTAATTAAAAAGTCATTGAACTTGTGACTGTTAGCATTGCAATAATATTTGGTTATCGCGGGCGGTAGCTAGATAGATAGTCAACACGAAAACGGTAGCGACTTAGGGTTATCGTCATTATATATTTAAGTCATGTGCTTTTGGTTAGTGCGAAATCAATATGTTTTCAATAAGAAGGAACAAAAAATCTTTTTTATTTTAATGGCCGTTTACATACATACCTTTTTAAAAAAATCTATAAGACCATGATAAGACCTGCTGTCCTGTATGGATCGGAATGTTGGGCTACGAAAGGAATTAATGAAAGGCAAGTGCATGCAGCTGAGATGAGAATGTTAAGAGGAATGTGTGGTGTAACGAGAATGGATAGGATAAGGAATGAATATGTAAGAGGGAGTCTGAAAGTAGCGCCAGTGACAGAGAAGTTAAGTAGCAACAGACTATCATGGTATGGACATGTGATGAGGAGGAATGGGGAGCATGTTACGAGGAAAGTTTTAAGTATGAATGTTGATGGCTATAAGAAAAGAGGGAGACCGAAGAAAATATGGATGGATTGTGTGAAAGATGATATGAATAGAAATAAAGTAAACACAGAGATGACGGCTGATAGAGATGTATGGAAGAAAAAAACATGCTGCGCCGACCCCAAATAAATTGGGATAAGGGCAGGAGGATGATGACATACATACCTTTTTTGGATTTTTGAATGCGAGTCAACTCACCTTTGAACCTCTTTCGTAAAAACGCTCATTTCGTAAAAGTTAAAGCAATTAATTAAAAGTCAAATATCACATTACATAATTCAGATAAAATCAATCAAGATAATCCACTTATGGCTATCGTTGGTGTTGAATGTCTCGAAAGTAGCACTTACTACAGAAAATAATTAACTTAAAATACTTTATAATAAAACAATTTTAACCGGATTACATCGCGTATATTATTTAAGTTGATTTTCCTGACGTTTCGAAAGCTTTGCAGCGTTCGTAGTCGCAGGAAGACTAACGGCCAAAATTTATATCCAATCTATCCACCATTTGCCCTACTAGAGATAGGAATTTGACATAAGCTCCATACAAAATATGTCAAATTTCTATCTCTAGTAGGGTAAATCGTGGATAGATTGGATATTAATTTTGGCCGTTAGATGACAAGCGTATTTACAGATATTTAAAAAAAACTGCCATACAAATTTTAATTAATTAAAATCGTTTCGATGCACGCATTAATCACTCACAATGTCATTATCTTTTACAGTGTAGCGTGCTGTTTGGGGCTTGATTATTTTTAGGACTGGATTCGAAACAGGTGGTAGCTGTCAACAACTTAAGTCCTACGGCAGAGATGTTTAAAATCCTATGTAATACATTACTAACTTCAAATTAAGGGCGTAGGACACTTGAATAAGGCAATTATGCCAATAGGACATCACGTCAGAGCTACCAAAATAGCCCTGTGAGATAACATTATGTCCTTTGCATCGCCCACTGGCCCTTTAAGTAGGTAGATGGCCACATTACTATCAGATTAAACAAGTACAGGGCAATAGCAGTAGTGCAATACCAATTACTGTTGTTATTATGTTTGTCCAGTAAGTCGCCGCTGCCCCTATGTTTTCCTTACGTTTTAATTACAATCAATGTTAGCTTTTATTCATTTTGTTTATCATCATCATTTCAGCCGAAAGACGTCCACTGCTGGACATAGGCCTCCCCCAAGAAGGGGGGGATATGCCATAATCGCCACGCTTTGCAGGCGGGCTGGCGATCGCAGTTGGTTGGAGAACGCTGCTGCCCATCCTCTGAGCGTGAGGATTCATCGATCCCGTAGCCCACCGTCACAGTCTCAGCTGCAATTAATATTTTAAATGATCTGCAAAGTCTTTCGTTAATTAATTCATGACCGGAATTATCTTAAAAGCCTTTATCCCCGCTAACCTTACCAGTGTTTTATCTTGATTGATTATAATCGATTCCAACATGCTTTTGCAGATGTATTTTCAATGGGATATTGCGAAAAGGTCACCGTGATTATTAATACTTTCTAATCAACAAAATGTTGTTGTTATTATACGTGTCATAAAAAAACATGGTTTGAGGTTTCGTTTATTTTGCATACTGAAAAAGGTGATGCTTACATAGTCATAATATTAAATCAAATGATCGGTCATTAAATTAAACTATCTATATAAACGTTTCTTTAAGTTTTGATTGTATTTCAACGTGATTATTTCACAGTTTTACCATCCCATAATCGTAAAACCGTGATAATGCCTATGCCTTTTGAATCCAGTCTTTTACCAAATTATCTTGCAGTTTTCGCAATTCTGCAAAAGTTGCACTACTATAAAGTCACTGCTGCATGGACCAGTGTGATCTATAGCCTAGCTGGTACAGATGTAGTCATTGTCCGGTCGCAATATAGCCCAATTACCGAGTGAGTGACAGACTGTCCGCAGCGTGGAGCGGAGCGCAGCCCGCGGCTTGCGGTCGCACTCTAGACACGGAGCGCGATATCGCGCGATGTGTCTTCAATTACACACTGAATTGGTAGAGAGAGTTTTGCAGAAAAGGGATAACAAATTAACTAAGTTTTATATAGCGATTTGAGAGGGCAACGCCCGACGTAGTACGTCAAATATTTTATTATGATGAATAATGAGATAATGATAACGATAGGTGCATAAATATGAGGTAGGGATGTAGGGATTTCTAATAATAGATAAAACTATTTACGTCAATGGATAGCTTCGCAAAAATAAACACTCGCTGAAACTGATTATTCACATTTTGACATTTGAAATTAGTTTATAATACTTTCGCGAATTTCCATCTAGATGTAACATATATTTCGATGCGAATTTCACTCATATTGCTATATTTAGTACCTACCGTGTTGTGCCGGACGTAAAGAATTGCACCACCCTATATCTTCTCATGAGTGTCGTAAAAGGCGACTAAGGGATTCACCAGAGGATGCTAGGCAGCAGCGTTCTCTGAGTATTTAACCAACCAACTGTGATCGCCAACCCGCCTGCTAAGCGTGGCGATTATGGCATATCCCCCCAAAATATGCTTGGGAGAGGCCTATGTCCAGTAGTGGACGTCTTTCGGCTGAAATGGTGATGATGATGATGAACTACATTTACGGAACTTTTCGCGCACAGTATAATCAAAACATCGACCATACACCCCATAGACGCCTCATAACAGGCGATCGATGTCTGCAACACATCTATGAAATTTCACTAATGTAGAAGTTTTTAAACTTTCGCGAATGTAGGTCGCCACTATTCGCCACTTGAAATCTTCAAATCAGTTTCAACCACTTACATGAGCCGTCAAAACTGCCGCGTTAGTGATTAGCCAATAGCCGCCTGGGTAGGGCCAATCGGATTGCAGTACCCTGCCTGAGCTAGTGGCAGAATTTATTGTACGCATTATGTTCAACATTAGGCGTCTATTGGGCTGTATGGTCGATGAATCAAAACAAAACGAACATTTTGTTTTGATTGTATAATGCCCGAAAAGTCCCATAAAATATAGTTCAATCTGAAACTTTTCATCTTGACCCTTGACCCTGTTGTGCTGAGGATAGCCACCGTGTGGTTTGGAGTCCACTTACCCCTCCACCTTCCCAAGAAAACAAAAAAGAAGATCATATTTTCATCTAACTCTACTGTAGCTTACTAAGCAAGTAATATGTATCTCAAGTCCAATTGTATCAAAAATCTGATAAAAAGCCATGTTTTCTTGGTACCTACGCTACGAGTGCGCGAGCTGAAGAGGAGTGGAATACAATGAATGTTTACGATGATTTTCAAGTAACGCGTGCACAAGTCAATCGATCCAAGTATAAACAATTCATGTACCTATTAGTCTACACGAACAAGCCAGCTGATTGACTTGCTACTGACTTAAATGGTTCAAAATTATCTGGTAGACGAAAAGTTTTGGTAGAAAATGCTGGACTCGGGCGATCGCAGTCTAATGCTGGATATAAAACTCTCCTAAGTTGCCGGGAATAACATCATTCCTCCATGCATATAAACCACAAAACGTAAGTCCCACATTTTACTGCAAATAAAGATTATTCTATTCTAAAATGATTGGTGACATTCCGTCCGTTTCAATTAGAAACGACGACTAAAATAATAATAGAAATATCTGTAAAGACGCTTGTCATCGTACGGCCAAAATTAATATCCAATCTATCCACGATTTACCCTACTGGAGATAGAAATTTGACTTATTTTGTATGGAGCTTATGTCAAATTCCTATCTCTAGTAGGGCAAATCGTGGATGGATTGGATATTAATTTTGGCCGTTAGTCTTCCTGCGACCACGACCGCTGCAAAGCTATCGAAACGTCAGGAAAACCAATTAATATACGCGATGTAATCCGGTTAAACTTGTTTTATTATAACATTGACAAAGAAAAATGATTTTTTTTTTATTAAATTTCCTATTTTATTCGATTGTAGGTGATAAAAAAAAGTAATACAATTCATAATCCTTTCTTTTTCTTCGCCGTAGTCGGGTAAAAAAGCATAAGCATTTGAAAGTCGCGGGTCAGTGACCGACAGAATCGATGATCGATAAATTAATTAACTAATCGATAGGTGCGCAATATGCAGTGCAAAATGATATTTCACTAACGAGATTACTCATTAGTTAAGTCACTATGTTTCAAATTAAATCATCTAAAGAAAGAAATTAAAAAGACATTTCATTTGCATTTCATGATTTTTCGGGTTCCGTACCCAAAGGGTGCCAAACGGGACCCTATTACTCTCGCTACGTTGTCCGTCCGTCCGTCCATCCATCCGTCTGTCTGTCTATCTATCATAGGGAGGGCTGTATCTTTTGAACGGTAATAGGTAGCCGGTTGAAATTTTCTCAGAATATGTGTTGCTGTAAACTCTATCACGACAAATACTAAAAATAAAAGAAGTCTAAAACCAAAGGGGGTAAAGGGGGTAAGGGGGTACAAGAAACCTCGAATGCATTTTTTTTACGGATTTGTTCCTGCTCTATCTTCAAAACGGTAATACATACCAGCGTTAAACTTCTCTGATTATAGTGCATACTATCTAGTTTAGTAAATTCTAAAAATAGGGCAAACATAGACTTATGTGGTGGTACCTGCGTAAGAAAGAGATGCAAAAATTCATGTTTCATGCAGGGTGCGTTGATGTCTTTTAATGAACTCTCGTAAATTAAAGCAGTTTCTATGGGGTATCAGATCGATGGGTGGTACGGAACCGGAACCCTTACTGAGTGAGTCCGACTCGCACTTGGCCGGTTTTTTCCTGTCTCTACCTAATCTTCTCGGGTATCATAGTTCAGGCATGGTAGTTGTTATGAAATCCAATCTATTAATTTATTTAAATTTCGGTTTAAAGAAATTTATTTTCAAAAAGAGAAAAATATGCCACTTACATGAAAATAGTTTTAACATTTTAGTAAACTTATTCTAATGGTCGCCGAACACTCAGTCAATAGTTATATAGTCATAGCCTCAATAGGATGGTGAAAAATGTAAAATAATGTAAGGTAATTTGCTTTTAATTACAACCCTAAGCTAAGACCCCACGCTATCCTGTACATAGTTCCCTGTAACTGGATCCGGCACAGAAACAAAAACACGTTTCCTTGGGCAAAGTGATGTCAAGAGCTTTTGTCTCGCAATATTTCTCGAAACATATTTCTTTGTTGTCATGGTCCTGCTAAATGAATTCTTTCCTCTTTGTCATGCTGCCTTTGTGACCCTCGTATGCTGTGCAGGTGTTTCGTTGATAAGTCTAATGCGTCGTTGATATGAACAAGAAAGTCAATACACTTACATTTTGGTTTATTTGTTGAAAAAAATCTTGGTAGTTTAGATTAGAAATGTGTTGTGATGAACTTTTTTTTATAGTGTAAGATGGTGAAACGAGCTAAAGGCCCACCTGATGTTATGCGGTTAACTTTGCCCATAACAACTGCAATACCACCTAGGCTGTGATACTGCAAGTCGGGTCGCCAAACTGAGACATGAAGGTGGAAAGTCTCATCATCATCATCATCACTTCAGCCGAAAGACGTCTACTGCTGGACATAGGCCTCCACCAAGCATTACCACAACGACCGGTCCTGTGCCTTCCGCATCCAGCGGATTCCCGCGACCTTCGCCAGGTCGTCGGTCCACCTTGTGGGGGGCCTACCCACGCTGCGCCTTCCAGTACGCGGTCGCCACTCCAGAACTTTACTGCCCCATCGGCCATCAGTTCTGCAAGCAATGTGCTCCGCCCACTGCCACTTAAGTTTGGCAATTCTTCGGCCTATGTCGGTTACTTTCGTTCTCCTGCGAATCTCCTCATTTCTGATTCGATCACGCAGGGACACTCCGAGCATAGCCCTCTCCATTATCCTTTGAGTGAGTGGAAAGTCTCATGCGATTGTAATTTCACCGGCACCCGTACCCTTCAGACCGAAACACAGCAATGCAAGCATCACTATTTTGGCGGAGAAGTAAGTACGGTGGTAGTACTTCCCCGGACGAGCTCTTCCACGAAGGAGCTCTACTACTACCAAATTTTCATCATTGTTCCCTATCAGCAACATCATTTACTGTCATCTCGGTTAGAAATTACAGGGCACTATCTCCTCTCTTGTTTCCAAATCATACAAAAAGTTCTTCCAAAAAAAATACAGATTTTCCATTATCTTTATTATCACTGCACTTGGAAGCTTCATTTGTCTCTAGCATAATAAAGCAGCCAATTTGCTAAGTATCGTACACACCTTACAAAACGCAACTATATCTAATCGACTTCATTAATTCGTCCTGTCTGAAAGTCTCTTATTGTCTTCGTAAATTCGCTGGCGAGACAACAAAGGACTAAGGGGTCTTTGCTTATTTACGACCTTGGTATACAACTGAATAGGAAACAAACGAAGTGATAATGTGCAAGCAAATGGTTCTAATAATATAGACGAAACGAACCATTGCTTCATCATCATCATTTCTGCCGAAAGACTTCCACTGCTAGACATATGCCTCCCCCAAGCAGTTTACATAATCGCCGCGCTTGGCAGGCGGGTTGGCGATCACAGTTGGTTGGTTAAATACCCAGAGAACGCTGCTGCTGTTCCTCTGGTGAATCCCTTAGTCACCTTTTACGACACCCATGAGAAGATATAGGGTGATGCAATTCTTTATGGCCAGCACCACACGGAACCATTACATACCTACATTGATATCGCCACATGATGGAAAGTAATCGAAAATGCACTCTAATGCGATGCCTTCCAATCAGCCTGTAAAACTCTATAGCTGAACACTTAGGTGGAAGGTAGCAGCTGGATTCGAGTGTCCGAGGGTCAACGTCAGTGGCGAGCTATTGGGGAGGCCTATATCCAACCTGTGGACTAATATAGGCTGATGATGATGATGAGGGGCTCGTGGCTAAATAGCAACCGCGCGGATTGTATGATCTGCGAGGTTAAGCTACACTTGCCGCGGTCAGTCCGTGGATGAGTGACCATTTCGTTGCACATCGAGACCCCTCCGTGCCTCGGAGAGCACGTTAAGCTGTCGGTCCCGGTTGCCATACGAACATCTATGGCAGTTGTTGCGGGTAGTCAAAAGCCCGAAAGTCTGACTACTGGTCTAACCTCCGAGTTTGCGAGTCTGGGGGTGATGGCAGTCGCTCCGTGTACTGTTGTTCAGCCGCATCTGGTTAGACTGGCCGACCGACCCCATCATAGTTGGGAAAAAGGCTCGGAGGATGACGAAGATGATTATAATGATGAACAGCATATACCGCTACAATGCATGGGAGGATAACTAATGGAAATATTATAATTATACGGATTAGTGGTCCCAAGATGATGATATTATGACACCCCATGTGTCAGATGCTGCGGCCCAAAAAGAGGTAGACATTTCTCTCCTCTCGCGTACCAACTTCGCAAATTCGGGCAGTTGTATTTTTTTATGGGTGAGCACTCCCTTATTCCTCAATGTTCGTAGCGTAGCGTATTTTACCGCCTTATAATACGCGCAATCTAACATGGCCGGCCTGAAGTTAGGCACTGCGCATGTTTTCCCCGCACCTTGCCACCAATGACACCCATAAAACGATTACTGCGGCATTCTTGTGACAAATTCAGGCCGACCAACTTATATTGCGCGTAGTACTATACAGATGCTGGAAAATGCATTTATCCTTGGCGGTCAGCATAGAATACACATACTTGGGCCTTGGACGAATAAAAAAATAAAACCATTTTTTATTCGTTCTCGGACGTTCGTGGGCTTAATTTTTAGGGTTCCGAAGTCCTACAAGGAACCCTTATAGTTTCGTCATGTCCGTCCGTCTGTCCGTCTGTCCGTCTGTCTGTCTGTCCGTCTGTCCGTCTGTCCTAATCCTTTACAGCTTAATAACTTCTACAGTTATAAACATAAGTAAATGAAATTTTGTTAAAAAATAGTCTGCATATAGATCTCAATTTTAAAAGAATAAAAAAATTGTTTTTACGTTCTTTAGGGGTGGCGCCCATACATATGAAATGGGGAAAAAACATTTTTTTTCGCTGCACCCCCTCGTGTGGGGTATCATTGAATAGGTCTACTAAAATGAAGGTAATGTTTCATACATCACTTTTTTATCAGGTGTACCATCTGCGAAATATAGCCCGCCAAAGTGGCTTGCAATGTGTCCCCCCCCCTGCCATTTATAAACTATGCAACGTAGAAACTTATAATCTTCCACATTGATAGACCTTTGTGAAAAGTCTCTTTTAAAATTATTTCGACTATAATGTGATTATATTTTTTTGAGTTATAGACAGAAAACTGAAAAATACTGAAAACGTCCTAGTTCAAAGGTCATTGACCTTAGAGAAAAATGATCATAGCAAATAATGCTCCTTTAGCTACTTTCTATTTGAAAAAATCACAAAATGTAACTTTGTGTTATGTTGACGACACACTTCTTAAATTTGGCGCCATCTAGCGGCGTCGTACAACACTCTCTGGGTCGCCAATGCTGCCGTCAAGTCCCGTGTATTACATTTGGCACTGTATAGCGCCATCTAGCGGCTACTGACATCACTCTCTGAGTCGCCAATGCTGCCGTCTATTGCAAAAACTAAAATAGCCGTGATTAATATTCGATTTGATTTGTTTGTAACACCTACTTAAGGAACCCTATAATACTGAGCATGGCCCGACATGCTCTTGGCCGGTTTTTTTATATTTATTTGCATACTAGTTAGGGATTCAAGTGATTTATCAAAGGCAGGATATCGGGTGCAAGGGCGGCTGATAAGCTGATGGTACGGCGTAGTACATTGCACGGACGCTCACAGTACGTGGGACACTCAGAAAGTTTTGCGAAACTAAAAAAAATTGTTCTATACGTACATATATTTTTATCAAATCTTTTCAAAGTACTTTCCACCAGCCTCTATACAAAGATTCATGCGCCTAAACCAGTTTTCAAAACACTTTTTCCAGTCCGCCGCAGACACCTCGTTTACAGCCTGCTCGAACGCAGCCAGCGCATCTTCCGGCGACGAAAATTGTATCCCTTTGAGCTGATTTTTTATTTTTGGGAATAAAAAGAAGTCACACGGTGCTAGATCAGGGCTGTAAGGAGGGTGACCCAGGAGTTTGACTGGCGTGCTGTCCAGGAAGTCCCTCGTTTTGAGTGCGGTGTGCGCAGGTGCATTGTCGTGGTGGAGCAGTAGCCCGCGGAGCCCTGTGTTTGGTCGCTTGTTGCTTATAACAGAGAAAACTTCTGGCAAACATTTGGTAGTATACCATTCGGCATTAATGCTTCTTTGATCCCGTAAGGGAATTGATACCAAGTGGCCAGTCAAATTAAAAAAGCTAGCGATCAAAATCTTACCCCCGCTTCTAGATCGCTTCACTTTGGTAGGCGTTGGCTCATTTTGAAACACCCAAACAGTCGACTGCCGCTTGGTTTCTGGGTCGTATTGATAAATCCAGGACTCATCACCTGTAACGATGTCGTAAACACGCCGAGACGAGCCTGCTTCAAATTTGTTAAGCATATCACGGCACCATTCCACCCGGGCCTGCTTCTGAGCATCGGTGAGGTTGTGCGGCACCCAGCGTGATACTATCCTCCTCACGCGAAGATGGCTGTGTAGAATCTCGTGAACGCTTCCCGATCCAATCTTCAATATGTGTTGAATCTCCTGATATGTAATTCGCCTATTGTCTTGGATTAAATTTTTCACTGCTAGCACGTTTTCTTCGGTAACAGCCGTCAAAGGGCGACCGCTTCTTTCGTCATCCCCCAAAGTTGGTCGACCGCGCTTGAATTCGTTATACCAACGATACACGGTTGCCTTGGAAGGGCCTTCATCCATGAATGCCATTTGAAGTCTATCGTACGATTCATCCGGTTTCAGGCGACACTTGAAATCGTATAAAATCATAGCTCTAAAATGTTCCCGGCGCAGATCCATATTTCAGTGAGACACAATACTTTGAATTAACTCGCAAAAAATGTGGAGGGAAATTTTGAAATTGGAACTTACTTATTTTTACTTATAAATAATCATATTTTCGAAAAACATTATAACTGGCCAGTCTCCCATATATAAAAACTTTTTTTCGCAATACTTTCTGAGGGGCCTGGTAAATCCGTTTCCGTATACGTGTTAGTATCGACACTTCGAATAGGAAATCGGACCGGGAATCGGATACTGAATAATTTATATAGTGGTTTATTGCCAGTATTGCGGTTTCAATAACAGATGGGAGGATTTGTTTCACGAGCCGCAAGTGCAATCATCTTGCTTGATATAATATGTATGTTGCTGTTGGCATTACGCAATCTTTGGTATGTCTGTTTGGTATCATGTGTTAGACTGATGTGAATTGCAATGTAACGCAGTATATGCTAACCAAATGCTCATATCGCTGCTTTGTCTAGTAGTTTGTAGCAAAACTGTTGTCAACAGTCGACACTACTTATTAGTTAATCATCATCATCATTTCAGCCGAAAGACGTCCTCTGCTGGACATATGCCTCCCCAAGCAGTTTGGGGGGATATGCCATAATCGCCACGCTTGGCAGGCGAGTTGGCGATCGCAGTTAGTTGGTCAAATACTCAGAGAACGCTGCTGCCCATCCTCTGGTGAGTCCCTTAGTCGCCTTTTACGACACCCATGAGAAGAAATAGATTGGGTAGTGCAGTTCTTTTCGTCCAGCACTTAGTGAACCAAGTAGTTTTTAAAAGGCCTTTTAAATTCATTATCGTCATCATCATCAGCCTAGATACAACATAACATAACATCACGCCTGTATTTCCTCGAAGGGGTAGGCAGAGGTGTATAGTACACCCACATTTCGCCAGTTATGTTATAGTCCCATGTAATGTCCTAGATACAACGTATTATTGAAATAACTGAAAACCTCTTAAGAGGTCGTTGTACTTACCAGTACGAATTGTACTCATCAGTATGAACAACTTTTACTATGGGGCAAACCATGAAATCGAGAAAAAAATCTGGTGTTCCCTACATTTGTGTTAACTTAAATCGACGAAATGTAGGGAACAGCTGCTTTTTTTTCGCGATTTTTAGGTTGGTCCTATAGTAAAAGTTGTTCATACCGATGAGTACAACGACCTCTTAAGAGGTTTTCAGTTATTTCAATAACACGTTGTTACGTCCACTGCTGGACATAGGCCTCTGCAACAGCACGCTACTGATATCGATCCTCGGCCACTCCCATCCAGCTGCACCAACACCACCACTACCACCACCAGCAGCAGCAGCTTCTTGTTCTGCAGCCATCTAGCCAATATCTTCAGTCTGTAGCTATCTATTGCTTCATCAATACCTTCTCGTGGTTCCGCCATTGCACTCTTTCTAAACATGAATAAAATAAATGCGTCGAAATGTCAACAAACTAACTTATCTGAATCAGTGAAACCAATAAAGCCCCAACACTTGATTAGATTGGATTAAAACTGTGTAATCGAGTCCACACTTATCACTTTGACAAAGGTGACATCCCTTGGATGTCCTTATTAATTGAAGACAATGCAATTTGTTCACTCGTCATTTCATATAACTCTGTGTGTAATTTTATTAATCCTGGATGTAGGCGGTGCTATTGTGACTGGAAATCTTTTGTCATTTGTTACATAAAACTGCGGTTTGTTATATAAATGACAAGTTTCTTAATAATTAAATCCAATTCGTGTTATTGATATAAGGGGTCATTGTACTTATCAGTATCAACAACTTTTACTATGAAATCAACACTGAAATCGCGAAACAAAAATCAGCGGTTCCCTACATTTTCGTTCACTTAAATAGACAAAATGTAGGAAAGAGCTGTAATTTTTTTCGTGATTTCAGGGTTGGCCCCATAGTAAAATTTGTTCATACTGATGAGTACAATGACCCCTTTTTGTTTCCAAAACCACCTTTAATTCACCGTGTATAGTTTGTTTATCTTCTTGGATAGAATACAGTCGTCAGAGGCAACCACTTCATTTATATGGCGCAATTATTAGTGCATAGTTTTTTTTCTCTCTCATACAAAGCTTTTTTTGTTCTTTAATTAGTTTGGTAAAGTCGTGCAATGTAAAAGTTTACATCTTAGCTTCAATAAATTTAATCGGTCAAGAACCCAGACGCTAAGTTTTTTTATGATAATAATAATGAAGACTGAACTTAACTTTTAAGAGTTTACTTAGAAAGAAGAAAAACTTATTATAAAGTTCTAGATCAAAGTTTTTGTTTGAAATAGGCTTTCACAGGCACTTATGAAAAGTCAATAAGTAATATTAGTGCTGTAGTTTAAGGCGCATGTAGCAGCCAAGTGGCGCCCCCATCAGTAAAATAAAAATGCGAAAAACGGCCACTTTTGGCACTTTTTCTATCTACAACTACAGCGAACTATAAATTTACAGAGTTAATAGTTTTTGATTAAACTACAGTACCTGTACTTCAATTGTTAAAAACGAATTTTCGATAAATGATGTATTCAGCGAGTAATTATTATTTTACTGATGGGGGCGCCACTTGGCTGCTACATGCGCCTTAAATATTTTCTCGTAAATTAGGTTTTATTCCTTAATGCTACTTGAAATTGTGTGTACGGTCTATTTTTTACTATGTCTGTGGTACGGTCATAAATTTCTTTGAATCACTACTAAAACAAGTAGCCCTTTGTTGTTTAGGGGTGAGTAGTGGTGTAACTAAATTAAAATCGATAGTTTGGAAGGGTGAGAACATTTGTTTGGGTTACACACCCCTACACAAGTCCTGATTGTTATTTAATTTCTTTATGAACCACTAAACATTAATATTTATTACTGGAAATATATTTTATGTTGTATTGTGTTGTGTGACTGAAGTGTCTTGATATATTATGTAGACAAAACAATAGGAGATTTTAAACAATAGGAAGGACTGTATAGTTAATTTACAAATGAATCAATAAATTCTGCCTGTATGTATAGGTAGACCGCTGGGCCCGCTGTGTTTTGTTTTATTTCAAGATGAATGTGTAATAATCGGTTATTCACAAATAGAAAATTATATGTCGTTGATAAATTTAAATGTAAATGCATGTAATGTAAGTAATATTAACTAAAATAACACAAAATGAGGTCTGCGTGTCTGTTATTTCTGTATTATGAGCTATTTATCTACAAGATATTAGATAAGTCTAGGCGCGGGATAAATTTCTCGTAAATTGTACTGTTATGATCATAATTATGCGATCAATATTGAGTTTCGTTTCAATACGTTATGGATATCGTATACCCAATAAAGCTTTTTGTTACCTACTGATATTTTACCTAGATTTTAGAATATTGTACCACACTGACACGCTGTACCGAAGAGGTTTTCATTGATTTATGCAGAAGTGAAAATCTCGATTTACAAAGTTATTTGGTTGTCGTTTCAGAAATAGGGTAAATGAGAAATGAGCTGCATTAAAGCAATGACTATAAAACCATGAACTATGACGTAAGTTACTACGTTGTGAATAAAATCGATCAGGTTTCAGTGTAAACAAACGCTGACTAATTTAATGGTCTATTGCGCAAAGGAAAAATTGGGGTCAATATAGCATATTAACGATATGCTCTATTGACCTCAGCTTTTCGAAAAAGATGGGAAACACGCACAAAATGACGGTCGATTGTTAGTTTATTCACATCTGACTGATAACCTGATAACAGTTATGTGCGCCCTTTAGCTGTTCATGAGACCTCGAAGCGTTTTGTATTCAAACACGTTATCATATAAGCTCATAAATCAAATGCGTCCAAATACATTAGCTGGATCCGATTGCAATGCTCACAATAGCCAAATGTTGGCTATATTTGGCCCATAGGCCCAATGTTATTGTTTATGGTTTATCCTCCTGCCTACATCTGTTGTACCCGTAGAACGTAAAAATAAATGCTTTTACTCATAAAGGAAGCAAAGAACAGCCATGTTCAGAGGATCACGCGGCCGCGCATCTCGACCCTGTTGTCCTTCGCAGAATCATGCGCGCGCGACGATGATAAATCAGCAGTTTATTGTTGCGACTAAAACTTGTCACTTCTACTTAGTAATAAAATTATCTTGTAGGTATCTACACATTTACATTTTTATTATATTTTTCCCGAAAATGGGGTCAAAAAATAATGCTTTACAAGTTTTTTGTGTCCTAAAGTACCCGTATAAAGACGTGGTGACGAATTTTAATCAAATGTCAACTTGTTAAAGCTTCAAGGTGACTTAATTCTCCGAAAGTATTATTTCTTTTGATCTCAGTTTGCGCGTCTCTTTTTGATGGTGTGAACGAGTTCTATTATAACATTATTAGATCTCAATAGTCGTTATAAGGAACAATGACCAAGATAAATCTTACATACAACTTTTATAGTCTATTAGCAGCTAAATCAAAATTTCTTAGAGAATCAGCTTATGACTGCCACCCAAAACGCAGTGCGCGTTGAGGAACACTGGGTCAACAAAATCTGATAAAATTTGCCATCGACTCGTTAAAAAGAAGTTCTAAGAATCTGTAATATTTCCTCATGGCTCTGAACCATTCCTTAGCGTTTCCGAACGGATTCGTAAACGCTATTGATAGTTCTTTAATTTTACATCGAGTGATTTCCGACAACAAATGGCTCTCTGAAGAGTTTCTGTAAATTTCACGTTGCGTTTCCGAATCCGTTCGGTCCTCAAATCGTTTTGTTTTTTAATGAAACAAGTTTAACCGGATTATAACGTGTATTATTTAAAAAAAAAAGGTTTTCCTGACGTTTCGGATGCTTTGCAGCGTTCGTGGTCGCAGAAAGTGGTCGTTTTGTTTAGTTTGCCGGTCAAATTTCACTTCGGAAACGGAAACTTTTCGAACGTTTGTGAATAGCACCGCAGAAAGTACTCTAGAAATTTCTTGATGGTGTGTGTAGTCCACCAACCCGTAGTAGTCCAGCGTGGTGGACTAAAGCCTGAATTATTTTCACTCCGAGAATAGGGCCCGTGTCCAGCTGTAGGACAATAATGGGCTGGTTCTGCTAGTTATGAACTTATGACATAAACACTCAATGCTCCCTGATGCATTTATTAAACTTCCAGATAAATACGGAAGTAAATACAAGATCTAATCTTAACCCGTAACTGGATACATGCATGACATTAGTCAGACAGACGCATAATAATAACTGTTTATAACAGCTGTGTGTCACGTGTGGCCAGCACGTTGTTGACTTCTCGTAACGTCGCGTGAACTGTTATCAACTATAAACATTGTTTGTTTAACTGTTTCTTAATAAATGATTAACTGTTGTTAAATCATAACACGTCATACTGGATTACGACACGTCTTGTTTTGCTTGTATTCGCGAAAGGCTCGTGTAATTATTATTCATCATGAGTTCATGACAGGCTGTAAAGTGGCTGTAAAGGTCCAGTGCTGAACGGTACAAGCCGTCGCAATTCTTTCGTCGAATTGTTTGTGATTGACGACAGAATCACGGTGGCTACAGCACTGTACCTTTGCGGCTTTACAGCTGTGTGTTTTGTTACTAAGGTGCTGCATTGAATTTGCAACCGCCCTTACTAACACACGGCAAATTGCGCGTGCGAGAACAGAGTGGAATCGCGCTATTTCGATGTTTTTTTACATTTTTGCTAATATCTCAGCGAATAAACATGTAATAAAAAATCTGGGACACCATAATCTAGATATACACAATATGTATCTTATTCGCAAAAAACAATAGTAAAAACTATTGGGATTTCCAAATGCAATGCAAAATAGTGGTAAAACAGACCTTACTTTGGAATGTAAATCGATCCAGCAAATTTTATTGAATCGTGTTTTCCCTACACCAGAATCTAGTAAATATAATGAAAAATCAGATACATAAAAATTAGATCTACGTCGTATCCACAAATAAAAATATTTTGATTATAAAATCCCTATTTTTCTCAATGCCGCCCCTAAATTGTTTGTGATTGAAGTATCTATGTTGTTATCAGCTCAATGTGTTGTTGCACATTCTTTCAACCAGCTGGTTGCAGCAGCTGCTGTGTACTTTACTCGCGATCGCAATCACGAAATAAAGAAAACAAATGAAGTGCCCTTACAATTACTTAGTACGGGAAAAAGTGTCGCCAAAATCACACATTGACAATTGAAATAGTACATTAAAATACACAAAAACAATTATGCGAATGAGGCCACTACTCCTCTATGAGAATAATTTTTCGTTCTGCTATCATTTTTAACCGACGAAAAAAAGGAGGAGGTTCTCAATTCGACGCGTATATATATATTTTTTTTTTTTTTTTTTTTTTATGTATGACCACGCATAACTTTTTACAGAGTGGTCCGATTTTGATGATTTTTTTTTTAATGGATAGGGTATATCTTGAAGTTGGTCCCATTTAAATTTCAAAATCAAAATCCACCCCTAAGGGTAGTAAAACAGGGGATGAGTTTTTGTTCACCCACTGAATTCTTACATGTTAACCGATTCTGTTGAAACTTGACACATATAAATATAGTTCTAGACACTACGACATAATGGAGACCTGGAGTTAGATTTTAACCACAAAAAAATGAAAAATAAAACTTTTTAACAAAAAATTGAACCGACGAAAAGTGAAACTGAAAAGCGAAAAATAACTAATTATGAGTCGGCGCCAAACAACCAATCAACGAAGATCATTAAATTACTTTAAATAAATAATGAAAACAATGTCACATCAAATACAACGTGAAATTTTCAACGATAAACAATAACTTTCCAAAAATGCGTTCTCCGCTCGGCCACTAGCAACTTACACGCACTTTGCTTGTTAAAAGTTCGTTTGGCGCCGACTCATAATTAGTTATTTTTCGCTTTTCAGTTTCACTTTTCGTCGGTTCAATTTTTTGTTAAAAAGTTTTATTACACCTTATAATTACACAATTAGGTAGGTATAATCTAGTATTTCACGTAAACATTCGAGACGTCATAGTGTCGCAGCGGGAAACTAAGCGCGATTGAGTTAATGTTGCGCATTTGCGCTTAATTGTGCCAAGCTTGCGGTAGTCGTATGCCACTTCCCTTGTTTTCTTTATTCCGTGATCGCAATCATGTTAATTTCAATATCCATTACTCCGTATGTTTTGATAATCCGTCTTATCGTCAGCTATGCATCACGCAATGAATATTGCTGTAATGTCAAAATGATTGTTATTGTGATTGTGAGTTACACAATTACCCCACAGAACCATTAGTTGTATTTTACGACACCTAAGTGAAGAGAGGGAGTGGTCTATTACATTCCAGATTACACAGGACCAAAAGATTATTATTATACTTTACTATATTATACTTTTAATGATAATAAATACTCCCCGCATAATGATACCAGCAAAAAATAAAACAAAGCTCGCGCCCTCATATCGTGATTGAAAAGGGACTGCGTTCAATAAATGTTAAAAATATACAGCAATATCCATAGTGGTTGGAAAAAATCATGGAGGCGTATAATGTTCCCACGGGGCCCGGGTCGAATGTACCCCGACGCAGACACAGGGTTAACGTAGTATGGGGCGCTAAAAATAATCGCCCCCGATTGTTAATCAGACATTTTTATTGTAACTAATTATTTGTGATATGTTTGGGAACATTGAAATAGATGGGGTCCGAAAATAAATTATAATGTACTTATTAATTATTACTACATACATGAGAGGAGGGGGCGGCATATAATACATCAACTATCAACATCATCATAATCATTCTAGCCCGGTATCACCCACTACTGGGTATAGGCCTCCTTTCGTTTTTGCCAGCCTCTTCGATCTTGTCTGGAGTGTAACATAAGATAAGGAACTTCGTTTTAAAAAACATTGGTACTCTATCTCATCCAAAAGCTCATTCAATTGGTGGTCTGTTGGTTATTTTTTTTTTATTGTATATGATGGCGAAGCGAGCTAAAGGCCCACCTGATTTTAAGCGGTTATCTTTGCCCATAACAACCTCAATACCACCCAGGCTATTGCCTAAATGGTACCGCAAGTCGGTTCGCCAAACTGAGACATAAAGATGGAAAGTCTCATGTAATTGATTCTCTCTAAAGAATGGAAAATTACTAATAAATTGCGCTATCACATGGGAATTGAACCCACATCGAAGTCTGATCAGCTTTTGCTACCCTTCAGTTATCCCAGCTATTATGCAATACTAAAGATTATCACAAAGCTTGTTGCTACCCCATTTACCTTGAATATAAGGGTAGTAATCATAAATAAGGTGACATTGTGACTGCAATGGAAACTATTAGCGATGTCGTAACTTCTAATAAACTTTTATTTGCTGCCTCAGACCTTTTCTGTTGGTCTGTGTTTGCTGCTATATCATCGTGAAAGAAAATTGTATAACTGAACCAAACATGGAAATGTTGTCTTTATTCTACAATAAATAGGGCCATAATTTCGCTGAACTTACATTTTGCTACGGATAGTGAACAAAAACAAGAAATGAGAACTTCTCATTGAGAAGTATAGGTGCAATATATTTTTAAAACAGATTAGGATCGGGATACCTCTGGATCATGAGTCAATTCGTTATTACATCGCTTAGGTTCGTCCGAAATATGCGAACGAAAATAAAGGGAAAGTGTATCCCACCTAGGTATGTAATTTATGGAAACACAAGAATGTCATCATCCTCCTTGCCTTTTCCCCAATTATGTTGGGGTCTGCTTCCAGTCTAACCAGATGCGTTTTACACGGAGCGACTGCCATCAGACCCCCGCAACTCAGTTACTGGGTAATACCGACATTCGGAGGTTAGACCAGTTGTCAGACTTTCAGGCTTCTGACTACCCGTAACGACTGCCATAGATATTCGTATGACAACCGGGACCGACAGCTTAGCCTCTCCGAGGCACGGAGGGGTCTCGATGTGTAACGAAACGGTCACCCATCCACAGACTGACCGCGGCAAGTGCAGCTTACCTCGCAGATCGTACAATCCGCGCGGTTGCTACTTCGCCACGAGCCCCTCGAAAACACAAGAATGTAACAAAGAAAAAAAAAACAACCAAAAAAGCTGCAGTAAATCGAGCATATATTAAGGCCTCGATCGGCTAAGCAAAAGTTGTGCGTAGGTTGAATAATTCTTCACGCAACGGCTCAAATGTACTTGGCACAGATCCAGCAGTCTGAACCTTTGTCTGTCCGTCTGTCTGGGCCTTTGTTTTGGTTATGAGGACAGCCTCCCACGTGCCTGCAATGCAGGTTAGTCATAAATGTTTTATGTATTTATTCGCCACATTATCAGAGCTTAGGGCGGAGCCACGTCATAAGTTTTAGTGCCAAAATTTATGGCAGAGAAAGGCTGAAAGGCTATCTGTACCATAAATTAAGCTTGTCGTACAACAAATTAATCAATCGCCGCCAAACTCGTTGAACAACTTCTGAAACTGTACACAAAATTCGATGACGTGGCACGTTGGCGAATTGAGCTGAGCTAACGCTATGTCGCTGTCGTGGTCGCTTTGTCATGGTAATTTGGAACCGGATCATTCCTCGCTTGACTTCATCAAATACCTGTTGATCTCTACTTCAGTACCGTGAAAAACAGCGCTTTATTCCACCTACAGCAAATTGACAGATCCACTGAAAGACAAAGTCGTCTCGTGTTCAAAGGATCGTAGAAAGAGTATGGAGTCCGGTATTAAAACGATTTAATTATCCCGAGGTTGTTGGATCAACCCTCTGGCGACTAATTACTTTCTACCGTTCTACTTAGTAATCCTTCTTTGTGCATGCTGGACAAAGTTTTGTTTGATTCTGTTAATCGTAATCCATGTAATAGGTACTGAACGTCCGCAAAGGTATTTTTCTCCTAATGTACAGTTAAAATACAGGTTTTAGTTTTACCGTTCAAAGTTGTGTCTGCCACCCGAACATACTCAGGTTAAATTGATGCAGTTGTACTTTTCGATTTCCATAATGACAAGAGGTTTTGAGATTCGCAAAATTTGGATTTTGGCGCGTATCACAAGCGTAAGGGGGAAACTGGAATCCAAAGCGATTTCCCCAGATGAAAGTTAGGGGAATATCCGAATGGAATCGATCGGATATCTGTAGATCTGTCGAAGGCGTAACTTCCTGGACATTAGTCACTCGGCTCCAGTCTGACGCTCCTGCTAGGTCTAGCGGAGCTATTCCGGAGACAAATACTCGGTCTAGACTAGACTTACTTGTTATTCAGCACACCTCTAGTTTGGGACGTTACCCGCGTTACGATCAGTCGCGGCGATTTATGATTTACGTTTGAAGATTCTTTTGTGAAGTTTTATCAATAAAACCTTTTTGTATGACAGTATTTTGGTATCGTGATTTCATATTTTTATTCTAGATTGTAAGTGTACACAGAATAAAGTTCTTTGCAATGCAGGGTTTGTCTCCACGGATCCCGCAAAGCTTAGAAATGTAATACATTGGATCATTGTTTGTATCATACTGTCTAGCTATCTACTGAAAGTGACAAATAAAATGGCTATTGTTGTCTGAATTGTCTAGAGTAAGAAGTTATACACGATTGCAAGACAACACAATATGCTAAGCACAACAAGCTGTAAGCTTAACACAGTTAAGCCTTTGCGTTCTAGAAAAAAAAACATTGAAACGCGTTTGCTTTGCTTTAGCCAACAGCCAACTCCCGAATTATTTATTATTTCCTGGGGCTTGCGTGCAAAAAGGCTGCGTATCCTGCGCCAATGACTACTTGACTAGACTGCCTTGTTGATGTAGGCAATCTAGTCAAGTAGTCGTACATAAGTGAATAAAAAAACCGAAGTGGTATTGTTTGACATTCTAGTTTCTACTCACAAAAAAAAAGCCCAAGAACCAAACGTGACAAAAATAAAACGTCGGGTTACCCCAGTTTGCAACTAAAAAAGTACTAAAAAGTTTTCGTCAGTGTTTCTCGTGTAATACCAGTAACCATTTTAACACAAAAGACTAACATTTATATTGTAAGATACACAGAGATTGGCTCCACTAGATATGTTCGCAATAGTTATTGTACTGTGGTTGTAGACTCGGCGGCTCCGCAACCAAGGTCGAAGAGTCACGCTATATTCTCGAACAGTCATTTTATTTTACGGTACCTTGAATTATGACTTAAGTTGACTTAAGTTCAGCTCTCTGTTTAATCGCTGAGCTTTGAACATATTTGTTTTAGTATCTCTTTGAAGGTTCCGCTTTAACGTGTCTGTATGAAAGTTTATGTATAGTTCGTGGGCTGTACAGATTTATGGATGTCTTAAACTTGAGCCTTGTACATCATATAAAGTGTCGTTAAAAGAAAGTCGGCTTGTTTGACTTTATAATACATTTCTTAATGTTCAAACTTGTAAGATATTTAACTGAATACTTAACTATGATAGATACTAACCGGTTGGAATAAAATTAAAGTTCGGCCTTCATCCTTGACTTAAAAGTCAGAAACGCTCATCATATGCCATCTAGTCATTAAATCGCTTACCAAGACTATATTAAAACTGACGGCTGTTTTGCATTTTATGATTACGGTATTGTAATAAAAATCATGGACGAATAAAAAAAGGCGGATGGAATCTTGCTAAATAATAAGTGAAACATCCATAGTAAGACGGCTCGCTTAAAAGTACGGTCACATTCACACCTATAGTAGGACAAACAGCCGCGATGTCAGACCGCATCGTTCGATTGATCGCACCATAAGGATTTAAAATTCCTCGTCGTTCGATTAATCGAACTGTGCGATCGAACCACGCGGCTGGAAGGGAGATTACGCAACAAATCTCGTGTGACGGTAGTCGCTGTCGTAGTGTCACAAATGAAATAACAATATTATGTCTCAGACTAACATAAAACTTTTTAACAAAAAATTGAACCGACGAAAACAAAAACTGAAAAGCGAAAAATAACCAATTATGAGTCTGCGCCAAACGAACTTTTAACAAGCCAAGTGCGTGCAAGTTGCAAGTGGCCGAGCGGAGAACGCATTTTTGGAAAGAAAGCAAAATTGTTTATCGTAGAAAATTTCACGTTGTATTTGATGTGACGTTGTTTTTATTATTTATTTAAAGTAATTTAATGATCTTCGTTGATTGGTTGTTTGGCGCCGACTCATAATTGGTTATTTTTCGCTTTTCATTTTTGTTTTCGTCGGTTCAATTTTTTGTTAAAAAGTTTTATTTTTCATTTTTTTGTGGTTAAAATCTAACTCCAGGTCTCCATTATGTCGTAGTGTCTAGAACTATATTTATGTGTGTCAAGTTTCAACAGAATCGGTTAACAGGTAAGAATTCAGTGGGTGAACAAACACTCATCCCCTGTTTTACTACCCTTAGGGGTGGATTTTGATTTTGAAATTTAAATGGGACCAACTTCGAGTTATACCCTATCCATAAAAAAAAGAATCATCAAAATCGGACCACTCTGTAAAAAGTTATGCGTGGTCATACATAAAAAAAATAAAAATATACGCGTCGAATTGAGAACCTCCTCCTTTTTTTCGTCGGTTAAAAAAATTATGTTGGTCTGATTATGATGTCTTGTGTGTTAAAATGCTGTAGAAATTATAGTGGGTTCAGGAAAAAATTAAGTGCTTCAATTTATTTATAGTTAATTAACACTTTACAAAAACCAATTACATTAATTATCATAGAAACGATACACGATGTTTTCTTAGCGAGATTCCGTCCGCCTTTTTTTATTCATCCATGATAAAAATTGTACTATGTTTAGAGAATCTTCATAATGAAGTTCGTTGTTGGCAAGAGAACAATAAAATTTGGAGGCTGCGAGATGGACGGTTTTATTGAATTTTATATACAGTTATGGCAATAAGGTAGACCTTTCAGTTCTATATTAGCTAGACAGGCCTTTGTGTATTTCAGTAAGTAAAGAGGGAGAAAGAAAAAAGGGAAAGAGAGAGCTTGGTACCTGCTGTAAAGTTTCGGTCATGTAATGGGACACCCATTAGTATCATGAAAGGCTGAGGCTGGGGATTTGCCATAATCGCCACGCTTGGCAGGCGGGTTGGCGATCGCAGTTGGTTGGTTATATAGGTACTCAGAGAACGTTGCTGCCCATCCTCTGGTGAAGCCCTTAGTCGCCTTTTACGACACCCATGAGAAGAGATAGGGTGGGGCAATTCTTTATGTCCGGCACCACACGGAACCAATAATACCCCTTTTGGCGGAGGCCTATGTCCAGCAGTGGACGTCTTTCGGCTAAAATCATGATGATGCTGAACTGTGTAGGTTTCATAATCATACCAGTGCGCTAATAATAGGGGTCTATGTAGATCTGGATTCGGAAGGCAGAGGACCGAGCGTTGTGGCGCAACTTGGGAGAGGCCTATGTCCAGCAGTGGACTGCGATAGGCTGAGTTGATTGATGTAGATCTCCAGTAAAGCGGTGATGACGATGCGCGGTGTTGTAAATGTTGTAATGCAAAACAAAAAGAAGTCTTCAATCATTGGACAAATTAAGTCCGACTTAACGTTCATTTGCGACGAGGATGGGATGACGTTAGTCAAATTTTATCATTGTAGGTATTTTTATTTTTGTTAAAACTATCCAGTTAAGTTAAGCAATGATTTCTGCGGTTTTTTTTAGTTATGTCGTCGTTGTCGCAATTTGACGGAATATGATTGCATATTGTACCCATAATTTACACGTTGTTCCTGTTTTCTACTATTTTCATGGTGTACAATAATAGTACATTACTGTCGAGGCCTGAAATGAAGCAATTTACGGCCGAGTAATATTGGAAGTACGAGGCGAAGCCGAGTACTTCCCAATTGATCTTGAAAGGACGAGGCGCAAGCCGAGTCCTTTTTAACTAAACGGCCGAGACTTGTATAGTACTTTTCTCTCATTTGCGAGGAAACACAACACAAATTAGTTCAAGAGTATCAAAGATTCAAAGATTTATTTTGCCAACTAAGTGTACATCTACATGTATCTCATTTTCATTCACGCCAATACGCCCGCGCGCGGTTCTTGTTCTATTTTCAAAGCTTTGAAAAAAAAATGCGCATTCAGCCTGTATAATGATAAATATTTTGTACCTAAAAACACCTAATTTATGTAAGTGTGTCCTTAAAAACCTCGGTAGCATAATTTAAAAAATAAAAAGTGTCCAGCAATTTCTATTATCATCCTGTTGGATATTACCGGCCTGTTATTTCGTTGCGTACGGAAAAGAGCCGATTGTTGTATTCTTTTTTTTGAATAATGAACCAATTACCGAGCAGGTGGGAGAAAAGTATATTCTATCTATGCAAACAGCTTAAAGAAACATAAAACAAAATTAAACCTTATCAGGTTAGAGTCATCACTCAGATTATAATAATGAGCCAATTCATTAATCAATTATAATTGCATTTCTTTAATTTATTCACGAGTGAAAAAACACGCTGGCCTACAGACCTAGTTACGTGTGCATGCATGCAGGTGTTTCTATTATTCAAATTTTATTACTGTCTGCTAAAATTTTCCATTAATTTTACTCAAATCACTACTGCTGATATATTTTCTTGTTTTTCCGTATTTTCGTCATTAATCTTTTTAATTTCACAGTCAGACAGTCCTAAATTTGTTGCCATCCCTTTCTTGTATCTCCTATTAGTAAAAGAGAACGATAGATTAAAATAAGTTTAGTTCGTGAACAAGAGAATCGACACTAATAGGTGTTACATTTAGAAGTTCTGTACGTACTTATGTGGTCTCCTTTTATCACTGCCATAGAATTTAGAAGTTGTTTCTGTATTCTGAGATCACTGCCGAGTCCAGCAGACCTTTCCAGTTTTGCCGTAAAGATAATTTCATAAAAGCGAATGAATCATCGCCTCGAAACCGGTTATGTCGTTATATCCTAAAATTTAAACACTTGATAAATTGCACCCTTGCTTGATTGACAGGCTAATAATCAATTTTTATTTACAAAAAAGTTAATGTTTACTCTAAAGAATGACCAGTATAACAAGAACTTTGAGCAGACGCTGGTTGCTAAGGAAACGTGCCAAATTCAGTACATTTAAATTTAATTGTCTATCCCGTCGCCTTCCAAAATTTACTGGTAACTTTTAAGAAATTAAGAATATACTTTAATGTTTATTTTTTTATTGTCCACAGGTAATATTTGGTCACTGGTGTCAATGGAGGTTCACAGAAAGGTGAAGGAAATAACTGGTTACCATGTCGAGGGCAGGTGTTAAATTACTGTATTTTATGTTTTCTCGTTCAGTTAAGTTAAATATAAACTTTATT
This sequence comes from Asteroscopus sphinx, assembly GCA_949699075.1. Taxonomy (NCBI): domain Eukaryota; kingdom Metazoa; phylum Arthropoda; class Insecta; order Lepidoptera; family Noctuidae; genus Asteroscopus; species Asteroscopus sphinx. The sequence continues at coordinate 9,371,270 of OX453028.1, forward strand.
TGTTAACGGTATTGCGGTATTGGGCCTTCGTAATTGTGCTTTTTCAAAAATTCCTGTTTTGATAGGTCGATTTCTTAATGACATATCCTGTTATATATGTACCTATTTCATCATCATCATCATTTCAGCCGAAATACGTCCAATGCTGGACAAAGGCCTCCCCCAAATAAGGAGGGGATATGCCATAATCGCCACTCTTGGCAGACGGGTTGGCGATCGCAGTTAGTTGGTTAAATACTCAGCGAACGCTCTGCTCATCCTCTGGTGAATCCCTTAGTCGCCTTTTATGACACCCATGAGATAGGGTGGTGCAATTCTTTATGTCAGGCACCACACGGAACAAATATAATGAATGTAATATACCTATATAATATTAATGACTTTATTCCTTGCATATCTTAGCCGCCAATTTAGAAACATCACATACGTATTTTACGATAAATGTATAAAATCTGTATCAACACTAATAACACAAAAACTCGTATCACAAATTGCAGGCGCCACATATTAGCAAAATTTACTGGCCGACTTTCCAATGAATATTAATTTCTGCACCATTACAAAGTAAAACTGATTAACACACAAATTAAATTGATGCCAAATTAAATCGGTTCCTTAATCAAATGCATAATTTAGTAACATTAATGACCAATCAATGCAAATTATAATTTCACCTTCACTATGATAATTAAGACGGCTATTAACATCCTAAATGTTAACTTTTTAATTGGTGTTAAGTTCGAAAACAGCAATTCTATGTCGTTATGGTATAATTAGGTATAATTGTATCTGTTTGTCTCTAACCGTCTTTTATGGAACAGAGGTTCATGTGTCAGTTTTTAGAATTCATGTTTTTTAAACACACTTTTTAACCACGTTTTACTAAATGTAACTTTACAACCTTATTCTTAGTTTATACCTACGAGGGGTACATCTATATGAACAACTTTTACAATGGGACCAACCATGAAATCGCGAAAAAAAAAAATCAACTGATCCCTATATTTCGTCGATTTATGTGAACAAATGTAGGGATCAGCTGTTTTTTTTTCGTGATTTCAGAGTTGGTCCCATAGTGAAAGTTGTTCATAGTGATGAGTACAAAGTACAATTACCCCTTAAGAGGTTTAGTTTAAACAAGAATAAGTTTGTATACGACTGTTATGTGGGATAAGTACCAACAAATGATTTCACATTGAAATATTGCCAATATCAGCTCCGTCGGCAATTTAACAGGAATCTCGATATTTGTTATCAAAATATTGGAAAACCAAAATCAATTTACCAATCAGTATTCCGAGTATCGATTACAGTACATTGGCAACATTGGTAGAAAGGACAGAAAACGCGTCATTCACATAAATAACGTTTTATCGAAATCGAACAATAATTTTAAACATGGAAAGCCGATTTAAAATAAACGACAAGGTGAATGAAAAATACGACAATTAATATTTTCCAAATTCAATTTTTAAATGAAAAGTGACGTAACAAGTAAACGGTTTGTGAACGAAAATGGCCGAAAGTTGTTAGTAATAAAGCAAAAGCATTTAATTTTACAGCTTATAATGTTAGCTCTTTTAGGAGCCTTATATCTTTTCTACCATTTCTGGTTACGACAATTTTGTACACGTAATGGAATGATGTCAACGTTATTTTCTTTGATATTTACTGCTTTTTATCTCAAATCGTATAAATGTATTGCAAAACATTGTTATTGAATCGTGTAGTTTGATATTTTTAAACGTGACCCACTTAACTTATGTAACGCATTGAGTTAACAAGAGGTAAAGGAAAATATTTAAAAAAATATATTAATAGAGATTGTTTTGTTCTGCTCTTGAAGAGAATATAGTATGAAATTGACTTCATTCACAAAAGGACCTATTCTATGCCTTTGTGGTTTATTATAAGTGACACTTAAAAGGTCTGCTCGTGAAAAAATCGATGTTGTGATAGTTGTTTTTACCCGACTGCGCCAGAAGGAGGGTTATGTTTTTCGAGTGTATGTATGTATGTATATTTCTTTGGCACGCTCTGTAGCCTAAACGGCATGATGGATCTTAACTTGAGAGGTGTCGTTGGATTCGTCATAATTGTGCGAGTGACACTGGGTATATCAAAATTATAAAAATCAAAATGGCTGCTTTTTGGAGCCATTTTATGTGACTTAAAAATTTTTTTTTTGCTCAAAACCTCTCGAGTGGGGTATCAAAATAAAGGGTTTTATAAATGGTTTACGAAAATATATACAACTTATATGTTTAAATGTAATTTGGAATGAGAAATGCTAAAAAACAACAAAATATTCAACGTTAAAAATGAATTTGACTTTTCAAAAAAAACATTAATAGTATGATAAATAAAACATGACAAAACTAAAAATTTTTAAATAAAAAAATTAATTAACAAAAACAAAAAACCCGACTGCGTGTAAAAATAACAGAAAAGATATAAACAAGACTTATCAACACGCAGGCGGAGGCTACCTATGAACTATTATGTAATTCATGACCAAAAACATACGTAGCCTCCGACTGCGTGTTGATAAGTCTTGTTTATATCTTTTCTGTTATTTTTACACGCAGTCGGGTTTTTTGTTTTTGTTAATTAATTATTTTTTATATAAGTGATTCAAAGATGTTTTTCTTATAATGTACGACGGACGACCACGTCCGGGATTTTTTTTTTGTTTCAGTTGAAAACCTTATCTAATAGATATTGGGATTTTGTGAACCAATAGAGCGTTTAGTTAAATTTTAGTTTTCCTCATCCGTGGTACTTTGCATCTGGGCTACCAGTGGATATAATACTTATATACTTTTTTTTGTAAATACATACTTATAATACATAAGAAACACCCAGACCGACACAAACACTTATGTTCGTCACACAAATATTTGTGTCCTTTGGGAATCGAACCCACGACCTCGTGATGAGCAGTCCGACACTCGAACCACCAGCCCACAGACGTCGTCAAATTAAAAAAAATCGTCGTCAATATGTTTATTGGTGGTAATGTATTTCCTGTCTCCAGCTTTGCTGTTTGAATCATCATCCATCATCATCATCATTTCAGCTGAAAGACGTCCACTGCTGGACATAGGCCTCCCCCAAGTATCACCATATCGACCGGTTCTGCGCTTCCCGCATATAGTGGATTCCCGCGACCTTCACCAGGTCGTCGGTCCATCTTTTGGGTGCCCACGCTGCTGCACGCTGCTGTTTGAATATGGACACTAATTAGATTTCCGATTATAGTTTCAATGATTAATTTCGTTGCAGGTAGATACAATCAGGGATACACTAAAGTTCGTATTACAGAACGTTCCTCAAGTACAGTTTGATCTTCAATCAACTGATCACTACTTACGGCCAAAATTAATATCCAATCTATCTACGATTTACCCTACTAGAGATAGAAATTTGAATTTTTTTGTATGTATCTTATGTCAAATTCCTATCTCTAGTAGGGCAAATCGTGGATAGATTGGATATTAATTATGGTCATAAATTGTGGAAAGAAAAAATAGCTCACGAGCAGGATTCGAACCTGCGACTCCTGGCTCAGTACGCCAGTGCTTTAGCCACTAAGCTACCGTGAACACTGCTCGTGGTATCGAAATTATCCTCCACTATACGTCTTTGGGTGACGTCAGCGATATCTTATTAAGAAACATTGTTCCTTAACCGACTCGACTAACTTTACAGTTAAATCAAAGTCGTATAGATATGCCTACCCTTACTAATTATTTTATTATTTTTAACGCATTTTACGCATGCGAAACGAATTCTAAAGATATAAATTGTGGAAAGAAAAAATCGCTCACGAGCAGGATTCGAACCTGCGACTCCTGGCTCAGTACGCCAGTGCTTTAGCCACTAAGCTACCGTGAACACTGCCGTGGTATCGAAATTATCCTCCACTATACGTCTTTGAGCGATTTTTTCTTTCCACAATTTATATCTTTAGAATTCGTTTCGCATGCGTAAAATGCGTTAAAAATTATAAAATAATTAGTAAGGGTACGCATATCTATACGACTTTGATTTAACTGTAAAGTTAGTCGAGTCGGTTAAGGAATAATGTTTCTTAATAAGATATCGCTGACGTCACCCAAAGACGTATAGTGGAGGATAATTTCGATACCACGAGCAGTGTTCACGGTAGCTTAGTGGCTAAAGCACTGGCGTACTGAGCCAGGAGTCGCAGGTTCGAATCCTGCTCGTGAGAGATTTTTTCTTTCCACAATTTATATCTTTAGAATTCGTTTCGCATGCGTAAAATGCGTTAAAAATAATAAAATAATTAATTATGGTCGTTAAGGATTGAATCGTTACTTGAGCATCGGTCTTATTCCAATAGGGTAATTATAAACATCAATTCAACAACATAGCACATGAATATAAGCGTGGTCTCGACTACACTTGAGTGACTAGTGATTACAGATCAAACCTCTGCTGTAATACCGAAACATGTGACAGTATAAAATAAAGCTAAACTCAGCTGAACTGTGATCAATGAATCTATGCTTGAGGAATGTTTTAAAATTAAAACCCAACTCAAAACTAGTTTTAAACAGTGATCAAAGTTTGAGGAACGTTCTGAAATACGGGCCTAATATTAATTAGTGAAGCTTTGTAATTTCTTAGATCCTGACTACACGGGTCAGAGTCAATAAGTGGAGTGGAATGAAAAAAATATTGTCAATTGCTAATTTATTTTAAATTGATTCTCCTATCTTACTCAGCATTGGGTAAGGAGTAGGTACATCTTCTGTCAATCCTCTTTATAAAATTCCATCAGAAACACCTACAAACGTCTTGGTCAAACGAAGCCAGTTCAATTGCCTAATTTGAAAACTGTGTTTCTGACACAACAGTCATAAGTTAATAACGAAGGCTAAATCTTTTCACCGGTGTATTATTTCAATTGAAGTCAATGTCACTACCGAGGCGAGGTTATCTTATGAATGGAAGATAATGGCTACCGAAGTATTTGCACGATGTATGCTTGTGGGAGGATTTTCTAGGCGATATGACTGGAACTATCATTTAATGTACAAGTATCTACAGATTACTTAGGCTTGTGATCTGTGAAGGTGAAATTAGTAGGAGATCCAATACCGTCTTAGTTTCGGTCATTCCATAAAATATAAACTTCTTTTTTTCTAATTTTGAAGGGATTCGCTCACCTCAGAGTTAAGTTGCCTTATTTGCCTGGAGGTCGTAAGCTTAAGAAGTGTTTATAAAACCCTTGAGAATGGTATTAGCTGCTGTGGCTACAAGTGCATGGCTCAATACAGCTTAATTTATTATTGTCTTACCTTTAGAGTTTGTCTTATTTTTATAATCCTTCAAATTTAAATAAAAAAAAATTGAGTAAAATTTGTATAACGTTCATCTTCGCTGTTTTCATGAACAAATCCTTATTGCAAAAACTATTTTATAACCCCGCGACGTTTTTCAAAAAGTTCAATGTATAACTTTCGTACAAATAATAAACAAACCATTAACTGCACTGTTGTGTCATAATAGCTAATAGCCCATAATTAAATATAACTTAAAGCGACATGAACTAAATAGAGGGAACTTACCTAATGACGTCACATGTCATGACACTATACTTTCGGGATGTAAGCGGCCGTAAAAAAGTTGAGTTATAACTTTAATTACTTACTTTCTTCTTATATTAACAAACTTAATATCACATAGTACAACATTCTTAATATGAATTAAAAAACAAACCAAAACATCTTTTCCTCTTTTTCATTGTATCTTTAAAAACACTTCTTTCATTCTTATCAAACACCAGTGGTTCAAACACAATGAGAATCTTACAATAAAAATAAACTTATCTCTATAAATTAAGTAAGTTTTCTGTTGATTAATCTCGTACTGAACAAAGTACGAACACTAAATATCTAGTGTCTAGCCGAGGCGATTAGTCTGGCGACGAATGGAAACCTGGGAGGATGTCCTGCCATTTTCCACTATTTATGACTCCTGAGTTCATGACTTAATTTATTTTAATGGAGAAATTTAATTGCACTGTGATTACGTTTTTTTTAACGATATATAGATCTGCTCTTGACCGCTACCTAGACAGCTTTGTCAGGATGTGGTCGACGATGGAGCGAGAAAACCTATTGGGTGCCGATTCACTCCAGCTTTAAAGGCGTTAGGGTTATAAGTGCCCGAAAATACAGATGTCGGCAATGAATTCTACAACTTGGCTGTGCGCACTATGAAAGAGTTCTCAAAGAGCATGGTCCTGATAGTATTTACGTTTACGATATTCCTTCTTCAGATAAGTCTGTGGTAACTCGAGTTAGTTTAACCGTTCTAGTAACATTGAATAAGATTTTAATTTGTATTAATTTAAATCGAAATGCACATCACAAATGCATTATTCTCTTAAGAAATCGTCATGCCGCGAAAATAGAAATTTTAAAGAAAATGTCTGGATTTTTCTGCAAATGTTTTTTTGGTCTTGCAGTGGCATCCCTAGCTGTAACATGTTTGTTATGCTTACTGTACGAAATAATTTTGAAGATAAAAAACAGTAAACAAATTAATACTGTAATGATTTATTTCAGGCAAACAGTACTCGTATAACCTCAGCGACATTTTATTTTGATGACATTTATTGAGATTTTCCTGGAAACATTATATACGTTCTTTACTTCGTTTTGAAAAATATATCATCAAAATTTATTAGACTACAGTTTACAGTCAAGGTTTAGGTCTTGGCAATAGTTTAACAAGACCTTTAACTAATACCGGCGTATAACTGTTACAGTTTTATTAATAACAATCATATTTGCTGTGACATTGAAAATGTCATGAGCCGCCGACTTAATTGCACTGAGGTCGATCCTCGACCTTTTATTTATTGTTATTTTAATTTACAAATTGGGTAATTAACTCTATTCTCTTGCTAATAATTGCCCCATAATCGTTTACGGCCAAAATTAGTATCCAATCTATACACGATTTGCCCTACTAGAGACAGGAATTTGACATAAGCTCCATACAAAATATGTCAAATTCCTATCTCTAGAAAGGTAAATTGTGGATTAGTGGCCAAAATTAGTATCCAGATTGGATACTAATTTTGGCCACTAATCCACGTTAGATAATATAGGTAGGTAGGTAATGAAAGCTTATTCGATCTGGGCCAATTCCCGTAATTTCATGACGCGCCGATTAAGTTACAGTGACGCTGCAGTTTGTATTTGACAGCGACCGCCGAAGATTAGAGAATACAAAACGCGTTGTTTTGATCAAAACTAAACTGCAACTGCACTTATTTAGTTACGTGAATTGGCCTACTGATCTAGTGTGTAGATTAAATTTTTAATCTGTATTCAATATTATATTTCTGATGTATACGGCGCGTGGCGTTTCTTTTTAGGGTTCCGTAGTCCTACAAGGAACCCTTATAGTTTCGTCATGTCCGTCCGTCTGTCCGTCTGTCCTAATCCTTTACAGCTTAATAACTTTTACAGTTATAAACATAAGTAAATGAAATTTTGCTAAAAAATAGTCTAGATATAGATCTCAATTTTAAATGAATAAAAAAATCGTGATTACGTGTTTTAGGGGTGGCGCCCATACATGTGAAATGGGGATGACAATTTTTTTTTCGCTGCACCCCCTCGTGTGGGGTATCATTAAATAGGTCTACTAAAATGAAGGTAATGTTTCATACATAACTTTTTTATCAGGTGTACCATCTGCGAAATATAGCCCGCCAAAGTGGCTTGCAATGTGTGTCCCCCCCAGCCATTTCTAAACTATGCAACGTAGAAACTTATAATCTTCCGCATTGATAGACCTTTGTAAAAACTCTCTTTTAAAATTATTTCGAGTATAATTTCATAATAAATTTTTGAGTTATAGAGAGAAAACTGAAAAATACTTAAAACGTCCTAGTTCAAAGGTCATTGACATTGGAGAAAAATGATCTTGGCAAATAATGCTCCTTTAGCTACTTTCTATTTAAAAAAATTACAAAAAGTAACTTTGTGTTATATTGAAATGACAAACTTTTTAAATTTGCCATCGCCATCTAGCGGCTAGTAGCGGCTAGACGGCAGCATTGGCGACTCAGAGAGTGTTTCTCTGAGTCGCCAATGCTGCCGTCTATTGCATTTGGCACTTTATAGCGCCATCTAGCGGCGGCTACTAACAACACTATCTGAGTCGCTAATGCTGCCGTCTATTGCAAAAACTAAAATAGCCATGATTAATATTCGATTTGATTTGTTTGTAACACCTAGGAACCCTATAATACTGAGCATGGCCCGACATGCTCTTGGCCGGTTTTTATTCTTAAAAAACGGAACCGTTATTTTTGTAGCCAGCAGTTTAAAAAGTTACGCAACATAAAATATTGATGTTTAAAAAGATAATAAAGATCTATCCGTTGTAAATCCGTTAAGATTTATGGCTAATTTGTTTCTAGGTTTATTTTATTAATTGTATGTTTTTAAATGGATCATATTATTTATTTTTCTGGGGCCGTTACGAAATTCTTAATAAGCGGATTTTGCAAGCGACTAGTAGAAATACTTAACAAATAAACAAGCGATGATCTCACGATGTCGAGATTCTTTCTATTCATAGCTTTAGTTTCAGAAGAACGTATTAGTTCAACAGAGTTGTAACAGATGGCGTTAGTTGTCTTAGCTTTCCTTCATTCATTTCCTTGAAGTATGATTTGATTTTTGTCTTGTTATATTTTTACGGCACATCATAAATACCAATTAATCCAAGAGCAAAACTATCAAAGCATGAAGTTGCAATCAATCGCGATAATTTGGAGAAGCAATGAATTAAAGTAATAGATGATCAATCAAGTTAGCCAAGCGCCCGCCATTAAGTTATAAATCAGTTAACTTGTAGTGACAGTTAAGGTTCAAGGCCCCGTTGGTCGGCCGTGGCCTGTGACCCTGTTGCAATGGCTTTTGGCTATGCTTTACAGCATTACCTAATAAGTACGTGTCTGCCTTATAAAGTAGTCATAAAGGCGTATATAATGATGCCGGCCAGTTCCTCATACTTTACGTCAGTACAATGCCCTTTGATATTATTATTTTCGCGCGTTAGAACACGGCAATGGCGATATATTTTTTTTGCAAGTTCAACGATTCTAATCGTTGCCGTATTATAACTGACTTCGCGGCTTCGCCCGTGTATTGAAATAAAATATAGCCTATGTTACTTCTGGTTAAAATCGGTTCAGTAGTTTCAGAGTTTGTCGATTACAAACAAATCTTTCCTCTTTGTAATATTAGTATTTATAGATAGAATAGGTATAATAATTATGTACAGTACAGCATAAGCGTAAAAATTATTAGGGAACCAAAATAGTTAAACTATCTTCATGATTTTCCCTGATAAAGATGGTTTATCAAGGGTTCAGTTTAGGAAAAGTAGTAGGATAGTGTTTCTTCAGTCAGATATCCACATATATGTATTTCTGTAAATGAATTTTAAACATGTTTAGCTAAGATACAAACCTGAAACTTCATTTCTAACAACTATCAGGGTTTCCCTTTTTTAAGTACCAGCAGAACAATATTTTTTACTATATGCATATCCATTTGTAATTATCGTGTATGTAACCTGTCTGCAATAAATACAAAAAAACTTCCAAAATGAATTTCGACCATTTTCGGCCCACAGACATAGTAAAAAATATAGACGAAGTGTTGCGAACAAACATAGTGAAGCCAAAAAAACCTATGCTCCTTCGTGTAAAACCAGCGCTCACGCACAAATATGCATCTCAAACCGTGCTCACCCCTCTCAATACACATGTCTCGGCATCGTCCAGTAAGCATTGCGAAAGCAAGTATCCTTCAGGTGCATGGTGTGTGCGTGAGCGATAGTTGTACACGAAGGAGCATAGTTTTATTTGGCTTCACTATGATCGTTCGCAGCACGTCTATATTTTTTAATGTGTGTTTCGGCCCTATGGTTTATGTGGGTGGCGAAGCGTCGCACGGCATCCGAGACCCTATTAGATAGGTAGGTAGATAGGACACGTACGTGTCTCATTGTTTATTCAAATTTCCTAGTACTGGGACGTGGTTCCCACGGGCTGCGCCAGGCACCTCTTTACACCTGACCGACTGGCAAGGGGATTTTTTTACTTCTGATTCCCGATTGTAGGTCAATGGTTTTGTTTTTGGCCGGAAATATAGGTAGGTATCTATCTATGTAGTTTTTATTGTGGTGCAAAGTTCTGTAAGCCAATTCACGTAACTAAAGAAGCGTAGTTGCAGTGCGGGTACAGTTAATTTTCGATCAAAACAGGACTTAACCAGGGAAGGAACTGTCTGTGAACTGTATCCTGAGATACAGGCTAACTGACTAGAAAGCGTGATGTTATGTTATGTTCTAATTACCTATAATATTTATTCAGAATTTGATTATCACTTGATTTAACGGTGAAGGAAGACATCGTGAGGAAACCTGCACTCCTGAGAGTGCTCCATACAGTTCTCGGTGCGGTGGTGTGTGTAGTCCACCAACCCGCACCAGCCCAGCGTGGTTCTCAGTTTGAGAAGAGTCCCGTACCCTGCAGTGGGACAGTAGTCTGATGATGATATTATTTCTAAAGACATGCCGCATTCTAGACGATCAATGGGCCAAACTTACAAGCCAATGTATCGAGTTAATATTGAATTGTCAGCCAGTCCTGAGCTATGTTTAAAGTATCAAGTCCCTAGCTAATCGGGAAGTTGGTTTAAAATCGATTGCAAAATCTGTACCGAACATACAGACAAGACTGAAAGCTTGTTAAGAAAAGAAAATCGTGCTAATGATTATAGATTAAGTGGAAAATAGGGATTTTAGAATCAAGATATTTTCATTTGTGGATATGACGTTGATCTAATTTTCATATTTAAGATTTTTCATTATATTTACTAGATTTTGGTGTAGGGATAACACGATTTAATGAAATTTGCTGGATAGGTTTATTTTTCAAAGTAAGGTCTGTTTTTGGACTATTTCACATTGCATTTAGAAATTCCAATAGTTTTCACTATTGTTTTTTGTGAATAAGATATATCTTGTACATATCTAAATACTGGTGTAACAGATTTTTATTTAAATGTTTATTCGCTGAGATATTTTCAAAAATGTAAAAAAACATCAAAACAGCGCGATTCCGCTCTGTTCTTACACGCGCAATTTGCCGTATGTTAGAAAGGGACGGTTGCAAATTCAATGCAGCACCTTAAGTAGGTGTAGAAGTATTTGTTTACTAATTAAGGATTAATAAGTAATCAAATAACCCAATAAGGATGTTATTTATTACCTATGATTATTGGAAGCATATTGAGCTAGTTGCAATTACTAACGCATATTGATTGAATCGATTGCAATTGCATGCTGCAGGAACAACATCATCTACATAAATCGTAAAGCCGTCTGACGTGATAATTAAGATTTAATTAATAACCCTGCAATTATAATAAGCTTACAGTAATCTATGTAAAATGAATTTCCGGATATGATTGTAGATATTAATAGCAATTGTTGTTCCGTGTGGTACCGGACGTAAATAATTGCACCACCCTATATTTTCTCATGGGTGTCGTAAAAGGCGACTAAGGGAACCACCAGAGAATGGGCAGCAGCGTTCTCTGAATATTTAACCAACCAACTGCGATTGCCAACCCGCCTGCCAAGCGTGGCGATTATGGCATATCCCCTCCATTTGGGAGGCCTAAGTCCAGTGGACGTCTTTCGGCTGAAATGATGATTAATAGCAACAAGCTGGGGCCTTACTCCCGCCTGGATCGAGCTCTGAAGCAAATCGAGCTAATGTCAATTCCTAGAAAAACGCAGTACGATTTGACACTAATTCGAATTCAAATTCGATTGATACAGATACAGATTGACCAGTCGGGAGTAAGGCCCCTGATCTTTGGATATAATTATCTGCTTCATTGTAACTGTATGCACAAAATACAGATTAATTTGAAGGCTTGTCTGTTTCTGGTTCGATTTATCCTGTTTGTCTGTCCACCCATCATCGTCCATTTCTTGACCATGTATATAGTGTTATCGCTTTCACCCACAGCCAAGTGTCCTGGCCCGCTATTTACCATAAAACCATTTAAAAAAAAAAACAAAAAGAAATAGTACAGTAGTTTACAATTTAAATGCTATCCTATAAAATAGACGGGTAATAAAAAAAAACCCTAGAAACAAATGGCCAGCCGCTTCCATAAGGCACGGAATGAATAAAAGGTACCTAACGGTTGTGGTACTTGGATTTCAGCATGAGCAGAATTATACTTTTCCTATTAATTTCAGGTAGACAATAGCCCCATATAAAAGCTATCTAATAAATAATGTATCATATTCATTACTGCGTAATTTGTAAAACATTGCCTATATTTACGTTAAGTCTTGCTCTAAATAGAATTACCCTACATCCTTCTGACGGCCTCGGGCCTAAATTCGTATTTATACCCCGAAATTAAGGCTACAATGCAAATTTTTATGGAAATACAATTGGATTTTAGGATTATGTATGATAAATGTATGAAATATTATGTTTAATGAGGAGAACAATGGCTTTAGAAATTCAGAATGTGGTTCAATATTTAAACATAAGCCTGAATGTAATATGAGTGTGTTGTAATACTTGGTATATGTTGTGGTTTGATCTCATTTTAGCCTATACAACGAGGAACGTGTAACAGAATAAAAGCGAAACCTCAAACACCCCAATTAGAATGTTATGAATCAATCAACACAGCCTATCGCAGTCCACTGCTGGACATAGGCCTCTTCCAAATTGCTCCACAACACTCGGTCCTCTGCCTTCCGCATCCAGTCCCCCCTGCTACTTTAATCCAGGTCTTCAGTCCACCTGGTAGGGGTGCGCCCAACGCTGCGTTAATAATTAAAATATTAGGTCCTTACATATGAAATTGGCGTTTTGTACGGGAGGAATATAAAGTATTTTTTTATTTTTTATAAAATATATTTAATTAATCAAAGTATGCACCGTTGTTATCTATGCACTTTTGCCATCTCATAGGTAGTTCATTGATCCCTTTACTAAAAAAACCATGGGGGCGAGAATCAATAAACTCTTTGAAGGCGGTTTGGACTGCCGCCTCAGAGTTGAATTTTTTTCCTTGTAAGAAGTTGTCCAATTTCCGGAAAAAATGGTAATCTAGCAAGATCCGGGGAGTACGGTGGATGTCGCAGACATTCCAATTGTAGCTCATCTAACTTAGTGGTTGTTTGTTGTGCAGTGTGTGGTCTTGCGTTGTCGTGAAGCAGCAGTGGCCTAGAGCGATTGACCAATCTCGGTTGTTTAGCAGCTAGTTCTTCCTTCATGTTTTGCAGTTGCTGACAATATATATCAGCCGTAATCGGTGGCCAGATTTTAGAAAGCTGTAGTGAACGACACCGGCGCTAGTCCACCAAACACTCACAAGTAACTTTTTCTGAGTCAATTATCGTTTAGGGCAGGATTTGGCTAGGTCTCCAGGGTTCAGCCATTGCGACGATCTCTGCCGATTATCGTACAGTATCCAATTTTCATCACAAGTAATGATTCGATTTAAAATCCCTTCATTATTGTGTCGGTTGAGCAAAGTAACACAGCAGCCAACGCGTGTTTGCAAGTTCGATTCACTCAATTCATGAGGTACCCATCGTTCAAGTTTTTTTACTTTCCCGATTTGCTTCAAGTGGATTAATACATTTTTGTCACTTACCCCGAAGCCTGCAGCTATCTCTGAAGTGCTTTGTGATAGATCCGCTTCCACGATAGCCTTTAATTCTTCATTTTACACTTTGGTCTCCGGCCGTCCACGGGGTTGGTTCTGAAGGTCGAAATTTCCAGAACGAAAACGTTGAAACCAAAAACGTACCGTGCTTTGTTTTGCGACACCAGCGCCGTACACATGGCATCATTAATCCTTCGAGCTGTTTCTGCAGCACTGTTGCCACGGTAGAACTCGTACTCGTAAATATACCGATATTTCATGTTTTCCATTGTGCGGTAATAAGCGACGCCAAAGAAAAAAATAATGAGGAAAAAACAAATGAATGACTGTTTTCAAAACTTAAATGTACCAGCTAAATGAATTTATAAATTTGAATTTGTAATTCTTAACCAAAGAGGAGATATTTCAGATCAAAGTGGTCAGTACGACAAAACGCTAATTTCATATGTAAGGACCTAATATATGCGTTGCTATCTGTTTACATTGTTAAAACATACAAAAAATCTGGCTGATACAATATTTTTATTCGATTCAGTTTCGTTGTTTCAGTGGACATTCGATGATCTCGCTTTTTGTTTGCTTGACTATATTTAACCTAACTTTCATGTAGAAGTATGTTATCACATTATTATTGTTTGCAGTATGACCGTACATTCGATATAATTCTATTAGAAATTGTTTCAATAAATGATTTGTTTAAAAACATTATGTTGTTCTTATTTAACTAATACAACCCTTGAAAACATATATAACATTTCTTATAACTTTACTTTTGAGGTGACTGAGAAACTGTTAACTATAAAACTAGTTCTTCAGTAATATAATAGTCATCAGCCGCGCATAATTACACAATTGGCAGCTTCATTATAAGACCATCGATTAATTTGGTGACAATGACACTGTTTTATGCAGCCAATTGCTTGAGCCTTTTTTGGTGACTCTGCCTTTACATAATATAAGTAAACTTGTTTCAATGGATAACAATAGAATACACGAATAATGCACTTTCTGGATTTTATTTTTAGATTCATTTATTTAAATTACACATTATAGAAATTATATTAATCTAGACATTGCTCGCGGCTTCGCCCGCGTACTGAAGTAAAATGTAGCTTTCTATTGCTGAAAGAATGATTAAAATCGGTTCAGCAGTTTCAGAGTCAATGATTTTTTTAATTAGAGTTCATCGATTACAACAAATGTTTCCTCTATAATATTTTGGTATAGATTGAACTTAAAATGTACATTAATATAAAATATATTTTCACCCTTACACCTGACGCCACCATATGGTTAAAGAATCTCAATTTGTCATTGTGAATAAAATAATATAGATGTATAGATAGCTTATAAAGATGCCATACGATTAAATAAATATAAAATACATCAATTTAGATTGCATGTTACAATTTTATATATATATATATATATAATATGCGATAAGGCCGCCCATTGTACCATATCTTTTATATAAATCATGTATGTTGCTTATTTTTTTTGTGTACAATAAAGAGTATTTGTATTGTATAATAAATGCATTTTTTTTACATAATTTACCTATTGTATCTTTCCCTAATGATATTGTGTCAATATATAATATTATTTACTAAGTCTAAAATACAAGGAATAAATAAAAATACATATTTATCCATAATACAAAATATTTATTCATATTGAGTGTAATAATATTAATATAATAATTTCTTAGGTTTTCGCGATCACTACACATTATAATAAAACAAGTTTAACTGGATTACATCGCGTATATTATTTAAATTGGTTTTCCTGACGTTTTGAAAGCTTTGCAGCGTTCGTCATCGCAGGAAGACTAAGATGTCAAGCTTCTTTACAGAAATTTCAAAAAAAAAATTGATAATGTACGCGATATAATCCGGTTAAACTTGTTTTATTATAATATTAATATTTCAAAATATAATAATACTTTCACATTTCATACCATACTTCAATAAAATATCCCATCACAATAATTCAACATTCTATTAATTTATTGATATGTTTATAATTCTAACAATAAGTAGCATAGTCTATTTATTGTTATAATAACTTAAACTTAACCTACGTTTGATTAACTAAGTAAAGCTTCTTACATAATAGGAATGAAACCATTGATTAAATAAAATAAGATTATTGTAATCATTAATATACAATTAAATTGAATTAGTTTTTTTATTGAAAAGTTATCATAATATAGTTAGGTAATCAGTTTGTATTCGTTGTAAATGACAATTGCATTTATATTTCTTGTATTAAATATAACGAATTGATTGTACTGTTAAGAATACATTGTGGAATTACATTTATAATATCACTTACATTTAAGAATTAAATACAAAGAATTAAATTGTTACTCCAGATAGAATAAGATTGCTACTTCATAATTACATTTATATATTAAAAATATAAAGAATAAAATAGAGCAATCAATTACCTTCAATCAATCAAAATGTTTATTTGTCCTTTACCTTTACTAATCACATGATATTTTTAAAGTAATTTTATTTATATTTCCTTTGAAATATAAACAATTACCTACTACAATTGACTGACTACAGTTGACTACATTTACTGGTCACATTATATTTTAAAGTAATTTTATTTATATTTACGTTGAAATATAAACAATTACATTTGATAAGTATATCTGCAAACATTTACGTTTCACAATTGCAGTTATATTTAAATTATAAATATAAAGAATTGAATTGTAAACAACCAAGAAAAAACTCTAACCTTTAAGATTAGTAATAACATTTATATTAACTCTTATATTAATATAAAGAATTACATGCAATTAATTAAGTGAATAATTAATCTTTGGTTATTAATATTATCCTTATTAGAACCAGTTAATCGGTTACTGTAAGTTTACCATACAATAACGATACTCTATCTCATCTAAGCAATATAAAAATATTATCACAACACACGGAAATATCACGAATTATGAACTAAACTTATCATTTATGAATACATTTGGTTGGTTTTTTAAATATAGTAAAGTTAATTAAACCTTTTAGATAATAAAGCTTACAAAATTACGTGCTGATAAAATATCGAATTTTAGCTGTTCTTCATACAAAACATCAGCATGTTTACTGTATGTTGATCTATCCCATTACAATTTTGTTTATGCTTTCTACCATACAATATCAAAATAGACGGTTCTGACATTGAACCTCTTAGGCAAAATTTTGACTAGATTCATGGCGATTACGACCTTGTAAACTAGTAGACTAATACGCCAATCATAAAATGCATTGAATTGAGCAATTAATCCAAAGTTAAATCCCTACATCCATTTAACTCTTGGAGGTAAATATGTTCAAGAACTTTGTCTTGATGTTAAGTAATGTTGTGAAAGACCTCTTGACCTTCTTCTTAGGAGACGACTCTGACCTCAAGTAGGGTTCAGACTGGGATTTCTGCATCACTGGATGGCTTGAATGCTCGGCATCCTTAGGAAGCTGATATTTGTACTCCTTTACTACCTTCTCTTCTGACGGGTCATATCTGTACAGGACAGAGTATGTGCGCTTGACTTTCTTGGGTTCTTTGGGTGTGTTAGGAGCCCTGTCACTCTTGCATCGCTTGACCTTGTTTCTGCCATAGTAATCCTGGTAGCTGTCAGCATCGACATAGATGAAGCGCTTCCCCAAGGCCAACTCTCTCTCCTTCTTCAAACTTTTCCATGAAGCGATGACAGATTCACGGCGGAAGGTCTTATTTGGGTTGTGGCGGCTGATCAAGTAGCCAGGTTCATCTTGGAGGTTGGACGTGTCCTTCAACGGAGACCCTCTCGGGCTCGAGGTGTAGTCAATCTCGTAGTCATCTCTCGACACCTGGAATTAAATCAATCTGAGATCAGTGACTGTTGCTTACATAAACAACACTATCAATGTTAATTTCCCGACTGTCCCATAAACAAGTCTCGGCTTTGAGTGATCTTGTGGATTATTTAAAGTATCAATAGAACGTAGTACGTGACTGTCAGAACGTGAGGTTAGGGTGTATCGCCGTCCCTTTCTGTTATTAATGAGGTCGTTTTCGTTGTTGTTCTGTTCAGTTCGTTCGTCATCGGAGCCCTTCGTGCGGTGCCCACATGTCTGACACCACCTGTCGTGAGCGCCATATGTCTCAATCTTTAGAAACTTGGCACTACTAACTTGGTACTAGCCATTTTTAAACTGTAACCGTGAACCTGTGCCGTGAACTGTCTAGGAAGCTCAATAGAACTGTAATGTTTACAAATATTTATCAACTTAAAGTCGCCCATCTCGATTTCGCTCGTAACAAAAGATGCTTTTGTTTAATGACGTCATATGAAAAATTAACAAAGGTCGGGATAAGGTTGGCAATAAAAAATATATAAGTTTATAAAGAAGTCCTTCGGAAAACGCTTTGCTAATGTGTCGTTTCGTTTGAAGTATTAAAAGCTTTTTCGTTAACGGCTCGCTTGCACAACTCTCCTGAGGTTATTTTCTCGGCGTTTGTTAAGCTTGATTTAATTTAATCTTATTATTATGTAATATTTTTATGGTTTTCTTGGAATCCCAGAGAATGACGTTGGCCAGTGGTCAAATAATGGGTCACGCAGAAATAGACGGTTTATTATTGGAGTTCATTAGAACATGGCGTAAACTAAACTTTGGAATGCTATGGATCGGCCTGCATTGATTTCGACAGAATATTGCAACTAGAATAACGATGAAAGAATAAACTAATATTTATTACTGTAACAGCTATGTTACGTGAGATGATACAACACGCTAAAAATTGCGGTCAAACAATTTAGGGCAATACATTTTTAAATGTCAAACATGCAACTGGTTTACAAATTACAGAATCCTACTTAAATCGTTGTTTTCGTTACGTATTTAAGTTCTATTATCAAATGTACACTGTTTTCCGAATAAACTGTTACATGTTGAAGAAGCTGAATATTTCAATGTCCATGGTACTGACACAACAAATACTCGCGACTTTGTATTTTGACAGCTCGTGTTGTGTAACATTTTTTTAATGGGTTAGTGTAAAAAACAGTGCACTGTTGCGAATTCAGGTCGCAACGTAAAATGGGTCATTTTTAAATAGTTGTCCTATTATTAGTGTTAGTTAACACGGTCTAATTAAAACTGCAAATTAAGCCTCGCGTATCTAGGCTACAACCTCTTGTATTTTGTGTTTCATTTAGTCTAACCTTGTGTTTTAATTTTCAGGTAATTTTTACTGTCCATCACTAGAGCAGACACGCGTCGTTGGGTGAGTGTTTGTGACATATCCACTCTACTCTTTCGATGGCTGCGTGTCCTATTTCGTGCACCCGTTTTGTAATAGCACGGTAAAGTGTGTATAGTATTTCTGTCCCGACGTGCATACTTCGGGTTATTTGTGGAAGTTATTATAGTCGTGAAGGTGATAACGTTACTAAAAGGTACTGCTAATTTTGTCACAGGTTATTTTAAATAACGCATCAGAATGTTCAATGCAATGTCTATTATTGTACGGTTGCAACGTGTTTATTACGTGTGATTACGCATTTATGATTACTGTTTTGACAAATTGAGGTCCACGGAAGTAGTAGCCTTGGCCTTCGAATATCTTCTTCAGGTTTAATGGCACACTTTACTCAAATTAATTTATACCGAGGGGATTCTATTACTTATACAACGTGTTATTGAAATAACTGAAAACCTCTTAAGGGGTCATTGTACTCATCAGTATGAACTTTTACTAAGTGTCCAACCCTGAAATCGCGGAAAAAATATCAACTCATATCGAACTATATTTACGGGACTTTTCGCGCACAATGAAATCAAAAAATATCAGCTGTTCCCTAAATTTGTGTTCACATAAATTTACAAAAAATGTAGGGAACAGCTGATTTTTTTTTCGCGATTTCATTTTCGTCTCCATAGTAAAATTTCATCATACTGATGAGTACAATGACCCCTTAAGAGGTTTTCAGTTATTTCAATAACATGTTGTATTAAAATAACATCGATTGCTCCAATGATTAAATTAGAAAGTAAAACGGTTATCAATGTCTTATTAATTAACGATACATGTTAATTATGAATACGTAAGTTAACTCAATTTACAAAACTACCCAAAACTATTTAATAACTAAGTGAACCGATTAATTAATTATAACTCATACGAGTAAGTGTTTATTAAAGAACAAGATTAGAAATCAGTACGATACTGTGATTAATTCCTTCGCCAGTACTTTTAATAGAAATCCGACTCTGTTTATACGACTTATGGTTTAATTTTCTTTTTCTTTGTACCGTAACCAGTTTTTTTTTGGTACCGTTAACTCGTATGTGCAAACTTCGTGCAAAAAAATCAGAACACGTCGTTTTTCTTTTGAATTTACAGCTACGTACGTACTCGTACATCCTCTAGAAATTATGCCATGTAATGTTTAAGCTAGACCTAATACTATGAGCTTGAATTTATAATTTATTTCTCGTTACACTACACTTTCTGCTACTTATGTTAACGGTACATACTATTTAAAATCGGATTGCGATAAATGTTTTACTCCTGTCTGGAATCTACTTAGGTTTTTTTTTTATAGCCTGTGTTACAGAAATAGGGTTGACCTCCTTGAGAAAAAAAAACATAATTAATAGAAAGCGAATTCAGCTTGTCCACAGCCAGTATACAAGTGTAAATAATTCCAAACGTATTTTTTCAATGTTTACATACAGTCAGTAACTGCAAGATATATTTAACACAAGTTTGCGAAACGTAAACAGTACAGCATGTGTAATTTACGGGATCGGCTCCGCGAAATCTGGCCGTTCTGCTATTCATATTCGACATTAGGCAAACGTATCTATTTTTGGGGCCAGTTCAAGTATAGGCCGCTATTCTTAGGTACTGGTTAGATACGTGCTCTTTAGCACACAATTACTTTGAAATTAGAAGTGTTACTGTGATTTTAAATTTAGAATTCTGAATAGGGTTGTGTTTATGGACTTATTTTTCGGTACGGATTTACGGAACATATTTAAGTTCGATTTTGTCTGTTGCAGTTCTTTTTTTGTTTACAGATAAAATAGAACAAATACAAATGCTAAGTAGTATTGACTGATATAATGTAACGTAGAATTGTAAAGGGTTAACAACCGATAAAGATCATCAATTAATGATACATAAATATTATTAGAAAATGACGTAGCCAAGATACTTTACTGACTAACTGTTACTATCCCACGCGCATTTTTTCGTCACTATGATTTTTCTGATGAGTAACAAGTTTTTTCAATACATATTGCACCATCAAATTTCGTCACTCAGTATAAACGATAACGAACTCAAGTTTAACGACATAAACATACAGTTATTAAAAGTTCAAAGCCTACATGAAAATTATAAGTAGATAATCTTACTATGAGCTATAGTTTATTTAATAGTAATGTATACATACATACATAACATTCGTAAGACGATCATACATAGCGTAGAGTAGATATAGTTGAGAAAGCATAAAGTAATTAATTTGTTTTTCTAGTAGCAAAGTGCAGGCGTGGTTCTATTGGCATTGACAAATACTTTAAAATTATTTAAATTTTTATGCACGCGATAAGCATGTTAACAAATAATTTCAGTCTTAAATATTGACAAATTGCCATATTTTTATATGACCGAGTTCGCATTATTAAATACTAATGGCAGTGATATATCTAGCGCATTTTTCAACGAGTTTCGTTTTAAAATTGTCATTTGTCATTATCAGAGATCGCTGCAGCTCTCAACTTTCGAAACCATAACCGGAATAGCCGGCGACCGGCGACGAATGACAGCTATTAGATTGTTACAACAACACGAAAATGTCTAAGCACTCTAAGCAGTGGTCCATCCAGTTCGGAAACGTTTAACTCCGGTGAAAGTATCCGAACGAAATTTGCTAAGACCGGTCCACGATTTAAAAATATCGAGAATAGGTTTGTACAACTTTTGACAGCAGTTTTGACAGCAGTTTTGACAGCACATTGTTTGTTCGACAACCTATCACTTTCTAATATCCGTTATTATTGCTCATACTGACAGCTTTACGCTTCCCAATTTAATAATTCACTCGCTATCTGATAATATCGGAATAACAATTTGTTTTAAATGACAGTTCAATTTCTATAACAATGCGCGGCGTGATAATTTTTCATAGACATAGCGTAATTGTTTTTTTCTCGGTTATATAGTTTTTGCGAAGGCAGAAACAGAAATCTATCCCCATGAGCATAGAATTAATGCCCATGACCTACATCATCGGGGACTCAATTTTCGTTGTAATTACTAGTGTAAATAAAGCATTTAAGTTATTAAATGTCATGTCTTGTTGTGGCAATAAATCATTATTCTTTCTTTCTTCTTTCTAAATATCTATCCATAGTAGTGATATTATTTGTTTTATTTATTCTATTATATTAATTTTATCAGAAAATGGCTACTTCGATTATTTTTCACTTTAAGGAAATAAAGCTTTTAATTTTAATAATTTATAAAAGCTCTCAAACGCGAAAGTAATTTTTAAAACATGATAACCTTTCCTGAACCGAACAAAATCTTTTGATGGAAGTAATCTTTACGATTAATCTCCAACGTTTCGATCCGATCGATTTTGGACATTGATTAATATAATGCTTACGGCATTATGTGAGTAGCCATGAGACCGGCCGAAAGCGGCAATGTCAAGAGCTTTACCACAAAAAGAACGAAATTCCATATTCAAACGGCGGACACGCACACGCTGCAGTTCAATGACAGCGACCATAGACAAGTCAGTTGCCTTTTAAGCGTATTTAAGTGGCCATGCACTTTGCGTAATAGTTACCGCTGACCACCGCTGTATAAGCTGTATTCCGTAATCCAAATACGTGGGCACGACTTGTTTATTGTACTACAGATAGACATCTGTGCTAATGCTTACGCTTCTACAGTTACTACCCGGCTTAATTATAGCGTGTAACTTAATTGTTAAGTGTAACTTACCACGCTTTCCCAACTACCACCGAAGATGGTTTTGTCCAACATCTTGCTGCACTTAGTTTTCACACTGAACAATCCCAAATTCACTTCTCAAAATTGTTTGTTTTATTCAAAACTTAAAGTTCACTTAGAAACGTATTGTTGTTACGCGTCTCGGATCACGTTGTCACTAGGGAATGCTGTAATTTGGCACAGTGCACACCTCGAGCTTTCCTGAACGACTGAAGCGCAAACGTTTCAGCGTCATATTTATAGGACGGGAGTGGGAAAGAGGGCGGGTTTCAGGAAGACGCTTCGTTAGTATCTTCCACTTAACACGTAGTCACGCCTTCTTATTTTAAGGTACAAGTAATATAGTTCGGGGAAGTCCATCTGTTGCTAGGAGGGATGCATCCTTATACTCTCATTTTCAACTATGACAGTAACTTCGCAAGTCTTGTCGCGTTTCTCAAAAATATATCTTTGGCTTTGAGCGTATTTAGAACAAGCTTCGTTAAGTGTACAAAGCCACCATTAAATCTCCTAATAGCTTCAGTTATTTGAGTTATTTCCGTTTTACGAGCATGCGTAATGGATCCCTCAATAAGTCAATACAGACTCGATACACTCAGGTCTATAGTATATACAAATATTACGGTTTAAGCCTAACTGTATGGTGAAATCTAATATTATTATGTTTAACAATTTGTCTATTCAAAATATTAATCCGAAACAAATTTAAGAAAAGGTCCCCCGCAGCGTAAATAAATAAATCTAGTTAGAAATTCAACAACTTATTACATAAGTTTTGGACCAAACAACATCGACTGTTCACATGCGTTACTTTTTTGTTTTGTTTAGCAAAGCCTCACTAAACGGAATAAAATTTATGTTCCAAATTCGAATCCTTTGAACTTTCTGGCGCCAAAATGAAGTGAATATTTGTTTGTTTGAGTTGTTTTACATTTTCCGTATCGTTACCATAACGCAATAGTGTTTCATGGTACAAAGCTCATAACATCCTTTTGTACATTAAAAATAAACTTAAACAGGATATATTCTTCATCTTCTGAGATATGTTTCAGATCTTGGAAAGGAACTATCAATTTACTTGAGCATTTTGTTGGAGAAAAGCGATGAGTGACTGCGTGAATTTCCTTAGAAATGGATTCTCACTTCTTAAGTGAATTGAATTATTGCAATATATTTAGGGACGGGCGGAGTTCAAACCCGCGGCTCACACCTCTGACTTTTCAAATTCATGTGCAAATCAGAAATTGATTGTTTTATTATTTTAACGCATTAACGCATACGAAGCGAAATCTAAAGATATAAATTTTGGAAAGAAAAATTCGCTTAACTTATCAGCAACTACACCACGCAATAAATAGTCATTGTGAATGGATTACTCAATTACTGGGATTGATAAGTCTAAGAGATAATACTGTAGGTAACCTTTCATCATCAACTCAGCCTATCGCAGTCCACTGCTAGAGAATGCCTCTCCCAAGTTGCGCCAGCCAAAACTCTTGGTGCTCTGCCTCGCATCCATTCCACCCTAGCCACCTTCAGGTTATCGGTCCACCTGGTTGGGGGGCACCCTACGCTGCGTTTGCCCAAGTAACCTAGTTTCGAGCTAATTAAAATACAGATTTTTCCACACGAGGAAGTACCGTACAAGCGTTTCAAGTTGGGAATTTTAATAAGAAATAATTTTTTGAAGCAAAAACTTCTATTAGATTTTCCAATCTAAATTAAATTTCACAATTTGAAAAACATATTTTCCTTGAGAAATGGCCAAAAATATTTTCTTCCATTCAATAAAAAGTGACAATGGAAAAACACATCGTTGTAGTTTAAAAAAATCTTAAGTCACCACAACTAAACATCCTAATTTAAACTACGATAGTACTATTAGATATTCTTATTCTGTGCTTAAAACAGTCAGTCATTAACTCATATGAGTAAGTAAAATTTTTAATAATTTTGTTATTTTTAA
Source organism: Asteroscopus sphinx (assembly GCA_949699075.1). Lineage (NCBI taxonomy): Eukaryota > Metazoa > Arthropoda > Insecta > Lepidoptera > Noctuidae > Asteroscopus > Asteroscopus sphinx. The sequence continues at coordinate 9,396,035 of OX453028.1, forward strand.
CGCATTTACGTAGGTTCGAATACTGCTCGTGAAGGATTTTTTTTTCTTTCCATAATTTAAATCGTATTTTTTTTAATTTTTTGTATTAAATACTAAAACAAAACACGTAAGCATTTTATTTTTGGCAAATTTGGATGGTGATTAAAAAATCATGCTGTGTTCACACATGATTATGATTTGTACCTTTCGTTCCTAGAGACCTATTATTGGCTTTCTGCCATTACTTGTTGTATAAAATTTATTGTACATGCATCCTGTTGTTCTTCCTAGGAAAAATTAATAAATAAACTAGCTTACATCTGATACCTCACTTGCATGGCATGTCAAAAAAAGTATCGTAATACTAATAAATTTGATTGGAGTATACACCATGTTGATCTGTATCCGTGCCATATTTAAGGAGGTGACTATACCACTGATACTGAACACGAATCAGTAAAAAAATCAATACCAACTTTTTTTTTTTGTTAAATACCAATTTGTAAACAAACAAATTCCCCGTGTGTCGCGTGCGACACAAAAACGATACGTGGGACACCACCAAAACAATTTGCAGGTATTTCCACCCTTTGACAATGCCGCCGATGACTTATTGTCCGAGTCGTTCGGGATTTACTCTCGAACCCACGGAATAAAAAAAACAAGAGGAAATAGTAAGTAGGCGTAACCCCTGTCGCCACTAGTGAGTCCAAATGTACGCACTTGCCGCTCAAGTGATTTTAGTCGCGATAACAGATAATCAATGTGCACACGTCCGTCAATACCTTTAAAAATCATTTAAAATAATTAAAATGCCATATTGTTCCATATTAGAATCTAAAAATCATTGCCGTAGTAAAAATCTGTCACATGGAGGTATTTTTTACCATCAATAAGTAAGATTTTCATATTTAAATACAATAAATGAAATAAATTAATTTTATTTCTATCTGCAAACAGTGCACAAAAATGACAACCTAAAATAATCCTTACCATATTGTTATACGGTAGATTTTCTTTCACTGGTAACAATTTTTCTAGAACTTTTGCTTACATAATCAGACTGACTCCGCTACTCAATTAGTGCATGTAATATCGATAAAATGCTATCGACAATTTTTCATTATTGCTTTTCGATAAACTAAGGTCCGTATTACAGAACGTTCCTCAAGTAAAGTTTAATCTTCAATCAACTGATCACTACTTAAGGATAGAATCGTTACTTGAGCGTCGGTCTTATTCCAATACGGTAATTATAAACTTCAATTCAATCATCAATAAATCTCTGCTTGAGGAATGTTCTGTAATATGGGCCTAAGAAAAATGGTTCGATGCTTGCTTGTAAACTTGTGATGCAAGTTGTTAATCTTCTATACATATAACATAAAGTACCTGCAGCGTCTGTCTGGCTGTGTGTCTACTGTATTTAGATTTTAATTCTGTTTTTACCAATAGATATAGGTTTAGGTAATTATTTTGTACCTAAAAATGTTGTGTAAATTGGTCGAACTACCAGGCCCCTCAGAAAGTATTGCGAAAAAAAGTTTTTATATATGGGAGACTGGCCAGTTATAATGTTTTTCGAAAATATGATTATTTATAAGTAAAAATAAGTAAGTTCCAATTTCAAAATTTCCCTCCACATTTTTTGCGAGTTAATTCAAAGTATTGTGTCTCACTGAAATATGGATCTGCGCCGGGAACATTTTAGAGCTATGATTTTATACGATTTCAAGTGTCGCCTGAAACCGGATGAATCGTACGATAGACTTCAAATGGCATTCATGGATGAAGGCCCTTCCAAGGCAACCGTGTATCGTTGGTATAACGAATTCAAGCGCGGTCGACCAACTTTGGGGGATGACGAAAGAAGCGGTCGCCCTTTGACGGCTGTTACCGAAGAAAACGTGCTAGCAGTGAAAAATTTAATCCAAGACAATAGGCGAATTACATATCAGGATATTCAACACATATTGAAGATTGGATCGGGAAGCGTTCACGAGATTCTACACAGCCATCTTCGCGTGAGGAGGATAGTATCACGCTGGGTGCCGCACAACCTCACCGATGCTCAGAAGCAGGCCCGGGTGGAATGGTGCCGTGATATGCTTAACAAATTTGAAGCAGGCTCGTCTCGGCGTGTTTACGACATCGTTACAGGTGATGAGTCCTGGATTTATCAATACGACCCAGAAACCAAGCGCCAGTCGACTGTTTGGGTGTTTCAAAATGAGCCAACGCCTACCAAAGTGAAGCGATCTAGAAGCGGGGGTAAGATTTTGATCGCTAGCTTTTTTAATTTGACTGGCCACTTGGTATCAATTCCCTTACGGGATCAAAGAAGCATTAATGCCGAATGGTATACTACCAAATGTTTGCCAGAAGTTTTCTCTGTTATAAGCAACAAGCGACCAAACACAGGGCTCCGCGGGCTACTGCTCCACCACGACAATGCACCTGCGCACACCGCACTCAAAACGAGGGACTTCCTGGACAGCACGCCAGTCAAACTCCTGGGTCACCCTCCTTACAGCCCTGATCTAGCACCGTGTGACTTCTTTTTATTCCCAAAAATAAAAAATCAGCTCAAAGGGATACAATTTTCGTCGCCGGAAGATGCGCTGGCTGCGTTCGAGCAGGCTGTAAACGAGGTGTCTGCGGCGGACTGGAAAAAGTGTTTTGAAAACTGGTTTAGGCGCATGAATCTTTGTATAGAGGCTGGTGGAAAGTACTTTGAAAAGATTTGATAAAAATATATGTACGTATAGAACAATTTTTTTTAGTTTCGCAAAACTTTCTGAGTGTCCCACGTATAATGATGATACTGTCCATCAAGCCGGGATATTTTTTTCAGATGTTCGGCAACAATCAGTGTACCTATCAACAAAGTTATGAAAATGAAATGAAATGAAATCGTTTATTTCTAGATTATTACATCCATTATTAAATAATTATAACAACTGCCGTCTGGCTAAATGAAATAAAAAATAAACAACGACACAGAAAAATAATTATTAGATATTATTTGAATCCTCTATTATTTGGTTATGCGTCGTGGGCGTCTTTTTAGGGTTTTTGGGATGGTTTTAATGGATGGCAATAGTCGCACCCCCTATTACATGGGACTATAACATAACTGGCGAAATGTGGGTGTACTATACACCTCTCCGTCCGTCCGTGTGGTGCCGGACGTAAAGAATTGCACCACCCTCTTTCTTCTCATGAGTGTCGTAAAAGGCGACTAAGGGATTCACCAGAGGATTGGCAGCAGCGTTCTCTGAGTATTTAAACAACCAACTGCGATCGCCAACCCGCCTGCCAAGCGTGGTGATTATGGCATATCCCCCCCTGTGGGGGAGGCCTTTGTCCAGCAGAGAACTCTTTCGGCTGAAATGATGATGATACACCTCTGCCTACCCCTTCGGGGAAATACAGGTGTGTGTGTATAACGGATATAAAATTTATTTAGAAACCCAAATGGCCGACAAGATTTCCTTAAAAAATTGAATTGAGTATAATTTTAGGGTTTTTGGGGGTGACGATTACGTATATAACATTTATTTTTAAATGTAATACGGCTACCATGATTTCTTTGAAAAAATCGTCATAGGAGTAATTTTTTGAGATTCTGAGGATGGTGATTGTCTAGATTTTTATTACACCTAGTTAGTTTATTTTGTGTTGATGATATTACCATCAATATTATTGTCTATTAATTTGAAACAATTTACTTATGAACAGCTCTACATCAAGCTATAATTTTCCAGTATAAGCTGTGGCCTCTTGTTGTAGGGAAAGCCAATACAATGCGAATGTCAGCTTATACTGGAAATTTTTAGTTTGATGTGTAGCTATGCGTACCTACTTCTGATTGGGATTTGACAACTTATTTAATTAAAAATAGCTGTTGGTTCTGTTTATAACATTAATAATGTTTATTTGTGGTGGTAAGGCGATTAACCTAAGGAGCGGTGCAGCACTGTTTACCGCGGAAAAACGTGGTTGAGTGCTGTAGTACTGCTCTGTAGATAATTCGTCGATTCTTGGCATACGGCACTACTGGAACTAGCTGGGCCAGCTACGTCAACTGTGCCAGCTACGCCAGCATGCTGCCAGGCCAGCGTGCTAGCTACGCCAACTGTGTCAGCTACGCCATTTGTGCCCTCTGCTGGCATCAGAGGGACACGTGGAATATTCGCCACAGGTAATAAGATCCTCCGAAGGTTAATCCCTCGAAAGAATTCTATTGCCCGTACCCAGGATGCACCGGCCTAAAAACTGCCGTGTCCAGAGGGACAAGCAGCCGTCAGACATACGTGGAGGTTTTCTGGCCAGCACCCCTGAATAATTTTTACTTGGGCAAGGTTTTATAAGGCTAACATGGTAGTTAAGTAGTTATTTATGTTGTTGATGGTTAGTTGAATATTCAATCGACGGTGACGCAATGGGGAGATTGGAGAAGAACCTCGCGGCGTGGGCGGTGTGGCAAAATCAAAATTTGAATCGCACGAATATTATTCACAATGGACGAATGGGTTTGGGAGCGAGTTCAATTTAGTAATTAGATATGTGTATCTTGTTGAATTAGTATGTAACATACATACACCCGCTCTTGATTATTGTGTAAGTAGTATTAAGGCATGACTTACCCCGCCTTACTAGTAGTACATTATTGAGCTTTTATTTTATTAGCTCAGAATATACCCGACAACTATTTCTTGTGCAATCTTAACTAAATTATTGGATTGTAAAAATAATCTAGAAACTAACACTTGTAGAGGTCGGTAGGGGCGTCAAAATTGTAATGGCCTACTAGTGTCAAATGTGTAAATCGCTACTGGCGCGGGGCATGCTTGAGGAAGGACGTACTTATAAAACTGGTCTTGTCTCGGACGCGGTGGAGAATAGAGGCACTACCTGCCGCCTCAGCAGGTGATGCCGCGTAACTTCGTGGGTTAATCGCCTAAATCAGATTTTAACTGGTAAATCACTATTATTAGTTTATGATAAGATAAGTATTGGTGACCGGAATAAATGGGCATAACGAGTGAAGAAAACATCATTACTTATAGTAGGTAGTCGAAGTTAGTCGAAACATACCTGTTTGAAGAAAAAAAAAATTACGCAGTCAATGTCTCGTTTCATTTCAATCAATACGGTAAAAGGGATTCACTGACATTTATCAATAATAAGTTTCACGCTAAACCAACGCAATGCAAAACGCAACGCACCCGATGTTTTTTTAAGCTAGTGAGTAAACTTTTTAAGCCTTATCGATAAATTCACATGTTTAGTATGGTATGATTACATCACTATTACCCGCATGCATCAAACACCATATCTCATTCAAATTCTATTCTTATAACAACGTGTATAGAGTTCTTAGATTAAAATAATATTATTAAACGCCATCTAGCGGGCAGTAGCCGTACTTGATCGGATTGAAGTCTATTTTAATCCGAGAAGTAAATGGTCGTAAATTGACATGATCAATTTTAGAATGTGAATTTATGTACAATTCTATTAAGGTTGAATTTAATGCAACACTTTTGTATGTTATGTCTTATCGTGATTGTTGTTTTTGGCCAATCATAATGCAAGTATTATAGTATGTATACTATGTGAAATAATGTGAATGTGTGAGTTTGGCGACAGCGGTTTTAGTAGAAAATTGGCTTCAAGCTATTTCCTCTTACTTCTTAGTTCCATGCTCGAACCCGCGCTATGTTACTAAGTGAAAATGTAGATATTAAATAATTGTAGAATTTTTCTAGTATTTTTAGGTGACTAAGCACATTATTTGTCATCAGATCTAGAAATATGGCATGATTACAGATCAACATCTTGTATACGTGTTAATGCAAGACGTGGTCTACCTGTGTGCCAAATTTCATTCAAATCCGTGAAGCCGTTTCAGTGTGATCGAAGGACAATCAAATATTCATACTTTCGGTATTAGTGAGATAAAATAAATAAATAAAACTCCAAACGGGGTTAAAATATGCGACCTTTTTACATTTTGAGATAACAGCCTCCTTTACGAGTGTATCGGCCGGCCATTATGCGGTTCGGTTTTAGTTGCAGCACTCCTGCGCATTGACGTCAGAGCCAGCGATTTACATCTGAAACCTTAACATGAACCGTAAACCGCTGGCCGTAAATAGTTGGTAAAGTGGCGCACTTGAAGCCTGTATAGAGAGGTCTGCGACCGCTGTTTTGTTTGTTTTAGGAATATAATAACAAGTTTTAGAAGTTTGCATCACTAACCTGATAACGTCTTGTGTTAGAAATGCTACAAGACTGCTATAACAACGGACTGGTAGGCTTATCCTACTTAATATTATAATCGTGAAAGTTTGTGAGGATGTATGGATGTTTGTTACTCTTTCACGCAAAAACAACTGTATGGATTTTAATAAAATTTGGCATACAGATAGAACATAACCCGGATTAACATATAGGCTACTTTTTATCCCGGGAAGATGAACAGTTCCCGAGGGATGCGCGATAAACGACATTCACGCGGGCGAAGTCGCGGACACAGGCTAGTATATTATAAATGCGAAAGTATGAATGTTTCTTTATTCGTCCTTCAATCACGCTGAAATGGCTGTACGGATTTAGATGAGATTTAGCACACAGATAGACACGGATTAACATGTAGACTACTTTTTATCCCGGGAAGATAAACAGTTCCCGAGGGATGGGCGATAACACCTTTCTACAATAAACCGATTTACACGCGGACGAATCCGCGGGCATAGTCTAGTAAAGGAGTATTGCAATAATCATAGCTACATATTATTGTTATTTCACAGAAGAATGCTTCTTCCCAGCCTTCTGACATAAACCCAATGTCACTTTGTACGACATGCGACAACCGTACCAAGAGAGCGTGTTATGATGTATGTTTGTTACTCAATCATACCGTAAGGCTTGACGGATTTGGACCGTTTTGTGCTGCAGAATGTGTCGAGAAATAAGCGTTCAGAGTTCACACTAGTTTTCATTTTGAAAATTACGAACTTTTCACTAGCGAGCACAGTGAGATAAAATCTATTAATTGAACTATCTATGGTAATTATGACAAATCCCGAAAATCGAAATCAATAAAATAAATGCGGTTGGATGTCGTCATCGTCATAATCACGGGCGTAGTTAATAGCTTTCACATGGAGTCCAATAATAAACAAATATAAACGAGTTATTGCCAGTGACTTCAACTCGGCCTATCGCAGTCCACTGCTGCACATAGGCCTCTCTCCCAAGTTGCGCCACAACACTCGGTCCTCCACCTTCCGCATCCAGCCCCCCCCCCTCTGCGTATGCGCATTCAGCCTGTATAAATATTTTGTATCTAAAAAAACCTAATTTATGTAAGTGTGTACTTAAAAACCTCGGTAGTATAATTTAAAAAATAAAAAGTGTCCAGCAATTTCTATTATTGTCCTGTTGGATATTACCGGCCTGTTATTTCGTTGTGTACGGAAAAGAGCCGATTGTTGTTTTCTTTTTTTTTGAATAATGAACCAATTTCCGAGCAAGTGGGAGAAAATATATAAATTGTAGTAAGAAAAATTCACGCGCTAGCTACAATGCACTGATGTTTGTATCGAACCAGTCGCAGATTCGAATCCTGCTCGTGAACGAAATTTTCTTTCCACAATTTATATTTTTAGATTTAGCTTGCATGCGTTAATTCGTTAAAATAATAGAATAATTTCCGTTATACCCAGAACTTTCGCTATCAAAGAACTATCAGTCAATCTGTCAATATTCGTTCGGGCATACGTCAATTATGTCGATCCAATCCGTTATAATTCGCATAGCGAATCACAGAATACTGCAACCTCGGCCTGATTTCATGTTTTTATTCTTACTTTAAAACTTGGAATAGGTGCTGATTTACGTAAGAAAACCTTCATAGCTTCGGACTCTGTTCTGATAATATTTCGTTCTGTAAACATTTCTTGTCTATGATCTAAAAACGCCATAAAGGATGCATCTATGGCAATTAGCTCTTCACAAAGAATGATTTATCGTGTAATAAAGCAAGTCTTTGTTGCGCGGCTTTGGAATACATCCAGTATGGTGCTGGTTGCGTAATTACAAGGTTTTTTCATGTTTTGATGAGTGTATTGACTTTGTTTACAGTTGTAACTACGCGAATTGTATTTTATTAATCCTTTATCCCTGTAATATATATACCAATACGGTTCTTTGTTGAAAGTGAGGTTGACCAGAAAAACACAAAGTTTATAGTATTATGTTTTTTGAGCATAGAAGTCGGTTTTATGTAGATTCTAAACAAAAACAACTGCTCGTTTAACTTCTTGTTTTTGTGAGCTTGTCGCGTCGTATAACGTTATAAATATTCTGTGGACCATATTAAAATGCACAAGCTTTTTCTTTGGATGGCAACAGGTTGGAATAACGTTGCGACATGATTTTTATTCCAGATTAAGATAAAGTTACATTTTGTTCACTTTGAATGACAGGTTTTTGCGCCTAGTTAGCTAAGGTAGTCATGTTATGTTGTTAAAATTTTATTACGTTTTAAGTTTAGATGCCTTTGCCTTTTATGTCGGTAGAGCGGCTTGGCATGAACATGAGCTTACAAACACACTGCTGTCACTATTACGTATCTTATAAGTTCGCATATAATAACATGTATGATATATTTCATTTAACTTCGAATTTAATACACCAAAAACTGTATCATCAAATAAGAACACTCATTGGAGTATCTAAAAAGACTAAAAAAATTACAGACTTCATTAAGTTTATAACAGATCTTCGTAAGATGAAGATCTGATACCCTCTCAAGATGGTCCCATCTTGAGAGAAAACCCTTTCAAACCTTAGACGAACAGAAAAAAGGTTTCAAACCAAAAAAGAATCATCCTAATCGATACCATGTACGTATGTCGGAGTTATGCCTAAACATACATAAAAAAACATACAGACAAATTGAGAAAAAAAAATCTTTTAAAAATCAACGATCAATATTATCAAACGATGCATTACAAGACACGTAACACGTTACAGCAACGTACGCATTGTTTACGTTACGTGTCACAATGGTGCAGTTCGAGCGTGCTGACGCGGTTGTTATAAATAATGTATTGACCCACATGTGAACGCGAACGTACGGAGGCGGCGACAAGCCAAATGTATTGACATTTCTTTGGAAGAAGATGTTAAATAATTGCTTTTTTGTGTCGTCCTAGGGTATTTTCCGTGTGGCTTACAGTCACACTTTCCCTAATAGATAGATAGATAGAATATTCTTTATTGTACACCAATAACATTATTAAACTTAGGACTAACATGTAAAATAAGGGTACATTGGCGGTCTTATCGCTGATAGCGATATCTTCCAGACAACCTTTGGATGGACAAGGAAGACGTGAAAAATAGATGGGGGCAGTATGTGGTGCACTTTCATAAATTTACTAATATTTAATATAACAAATAAATAAATATTTACCTACCATAGAAAATATTACATGATGTATAAATATATAAAATAAATTCTAATATATATCCATAAATATATACCAAATTTATACAATATATACAAATGTAACAACAAATAATATTCTTTAATAAATAACAAAATAAAATACGTGTATATATATATACCAGTGTAGCAACATCTCAATAAAATAACAGTTTATACAGAGAGGTAATGTTCCTACAAGTTTTTTAAAAGAAGCTAGCGACTGAGCACGTCTTATAGGCACAGGTAACGCATTCCATAAACGAGCAGCTTGGACTGTGAAGGATTTGTCATAGAATATAGTTGAATGTGCTGGCATCTGAAGTCTCAAGTTTTCCGGTATCGAGTATATGTGTCATGAAGGAACATAAAACGTGGGTGAAATAAGAAGAGATTGTTTTCTCCTTTGAATGTAGCCTGAGTGGTCGTTGGAATTGGAAGATCCATTCAGTACAGTGTGGCTTACGAGCTGATTATAATTAAATACCTATGTATGTATATGAGTAGGAATATGCCTTTTCCTATTTTTCTATAAGACACAACCCTTATAAAGGAACTATATTATAGTGAATCGCTAACAGCAAGTACCTATACCATAGTGTAATAATTTATGACATTATGCCTTTACTGTGGGGTTAAAAATATACGATAAAAAAACACGGTTTTGACAAAAAAAAAAACTAACAAAACACGATATTTTCAAAAGTCATGGACAAAAGAGGAATCCCGCGCGGTGTTTTCTAAACTCCGATTTCAATCTTTATATTTATTCTATTTTTCTAGAGTAAAGTTTTAAAAATGCCTCGCCAAAATGACAAGATTAGGCAATAATTATTTTACAGAAAATATCGCTTAAAACTGGCCACAGAGCTCTATATATTTATGTAAGAAATGTAAAATATAAATGCAAGTTCTGGTTGTAAGAACGAAAAGTCATTATGAAATGTGCAAATGATAACATCAATGTTAAAAAAACATTAAATCTTGATTTTAATTAATCCTGATATTTATTGTAATTAAGGCAAGCCAATTCGCTATCAGTTTTGGAGTGCTATTTATCGAAAGAACTACACTGTTAGTAATTAGAAACAATAGAATATCTAAAAGTTTTCAAATACAGTTTTACAGCGTTTGTTTACTTTGCGTTTAAATGTAAGACACAATAATTACTTCAAACAAAAATCTCTAGCGAAATTTGCGCATTGTATATCTCTATTAAATTAACGCACTCTTGGCGGAGAAGTGGTAAAATAATAGTTTTAAATTACTTTGGAAAGTTTATGCTGTTAACACTTTTGTAGATCTCACTGAATTCAATTTACATTGACTTAGAAGCAAGCAAATGTAACATTTAATTACGAAATCTCTAAAAATAAGAAGTTTTAGAATGTTTTGTTGTGCCATCAATCAACTCGGTCTGTTCACTGCTGGTGGACATATGTCCGCAGCCCTCAGCTACCATCTTCAGGTCGCCGGCCCACATGACTGGAGAGTGCCCTACGCTGCGTTTGCCGATTCGCGGTGGAATAGTCTGCTTCAACGGCCATCGGTCCTTCGACACACAAGCTATGTTGGTCACTCCAGTTCTTCCCCGGATAATCTCGTTACGGGTTTTGTCCTTCAAAGAGACTCCAAGCATAGCTCGCTGAGCGACTCTGAATTTGTGGACTAGGCCAACTGTCAGTGTCCACGTCTAGGCACCGTGAGTCATGACAGGCAAGACGCATTGGTTGAAGATCTCTGTCTTCAAACTTTGTGGTATAAGGTTATGAAAATACGGCGTAGCCCAACTGGATCCTGTCGGCTTCTTTCTCAACAAAATTGTGCCATAGGTATACAAAATGCACTACTTTCCTTTTCTACTACAATCCATGTTTCTAAGTAAAGTAATTCCATGAAACTATGGTGGTCAGCGTTGGTGTCACCAGTGAGCTCGCTGACCCAGTTGTTGACACATTTAGAAATACTCGTTAATATTAATGTTCCCAGAATATTGTTTCTGTTCTATTTATTATCCATCTATAGAGGTAATTCAGTGAAATGCCACTTTCTGGATCTGTGGCACTTCATTGTCCGTATCGTCCTACTTTGGACCGTGTACGCAATATATTACGTTGGTGACCACACTGGAACAAATGTTTCAGCAAACGTTGGACTAAATTCGGCAACACAAATAGTATTAGATGCTTTCCGATGTTTAATGTATATTTCAGTAAATATAAAGTTTTCCCTTGAACTTTAGTTACGTGCAAAACTGTAATGAATTGAAGCTTTATTGCTATTTTTATATCGATATGATTCAATACAATGGTTAAAAATCGATAGCTGATCTATTGTTTCGATGCTCACTTCCGCTTTGTTTTATTTTGCCAATAAATGGAATGATTACATAGTGTCTTGCCTTGACTTTCCATAGGAACAACTTTCCATAGGAACAACTTTTTGGAACCGTGCAACTAGATTCATAATTAACGTTTTGAAAGTGCATGTAAATACTTATTCAAAATGAAAACTTTTGACTTGACTTGACTTGTGTGATTTCTATTTATAATTTCGTAACACTCACTGCATGAGACTACTTAAGAATAACTGCATGGCAAATGACTTCCTCGTTATTAAATCTTAAAATTGTCACAAAGTCCGTGTTTCACGTGGTAGCTTACTAAAATAAATAATAAAATGCGTAAGTGTAGATGTTTGTTTGTTTAATTGTCCTTCAATCACGCTGAAATGGCTGAACGGATTTGGCTGAAATTTTGCCTACAGAAAGACCATAACCCGGATTCACTTATATGGTACTTTTTTCCGGGAAGATAAATAAACATTTCCTGAGGGATACTCAATTACATCTTTGCCGTGGGTCATCTAAGCCGCGGGTATAGGCTAGTTATTACAACATACCAGCAAGATTAGTCTTTCTAGAAGTCGGGGTGGATGATTACGACTTAATATGATGATGAAAGCGGTGTGTTAACAGCTCGGAAAAACTTATAAATAAGAAAGCTTTCCAAAGCCTTACATCTTAATAAAACACCATAATTCCTTCAACCAAGGAACATATAATCAGTAGTCAGAACCCCATAGTTTACAGCAGACTTTCGTCTAGCCACGTTACGCTCTCTTCACGCCGCCGTCAATTAGCGTGGTTAATAGCAACCAGTAGCAACAGTTTTCATTTCTTTCTCTGTCAAGTGACAAGTCTAGGTTACTTTGATATTTTGTTACTTGAGGAAAAGAGGACGAAAACGTGATGAAGCTTTTTGATTTGAGTAATTTTATTTTAGTTGAATTGATGTAATCAAGCAATCAAATAATCATTCTCACCCCATTTTCTCTGGAAGGCTGATCAATTTGATCTATTGTCAAATCTAATGTCAGCTCCTGTGATTGGTCCGGAAAAATACTAACAACCAATCACATAGCTTGACCTGAGATTTGACAGTCGATTAGTACATTTTTGTGTTGATCAGCCTTCCAGAAACTGGGGGTCAGCCTATCATATAGTCCAATGCAACACAGGCCTCTCAAGTTTTCTTTTTAATTTTGTCTAATAATGAGCTTCTAAAACTTCGTCTACCTCTCCCGTCTATTAGCCTTTTCCCAGCTATTTTGGGGATGCCTTCCAGGCTTTAAACAATAAAGTTTTACTTACTTTACTTATATCCAGATGCGGCTGAATACCAGCTTTTTACACGGAGCGACTGCTATCACATTCTGGCAACCCAGTTACTGAGTAACACTGACATTCTAAGGTTAGACCAGTTGTAAGACTTTCGGGCTTCTGACTACCTAAAAAAAACCTACCTAAATTTTGTATATCTGATGCAAAAAAAAAAGAACAATTACCTACTTTGAGTAATATGGTAATGAATTTTAATTAATTATTTATTAATCAGATAACAATGATCCATAATGTGTTAGTTATAAATGACTTTATAAAATATGTTAGTATTATAGGTAGTCTAAATACTTGTAATTATTACAGCCAAATCCGAGTAGTAAAATCACTTCTGCCTAACTAGCACCTACATGAAGCGATTCAGGATTGGCGAATCTATTTTATCCACTAACATCTTCAAAATGCTGTTAGGACTTGACCGTGTTCCCTGTAAAAGCGAGGCCGTCTTTAATAGTGTGAAATTTTGTGTTAGTAAAAGTACTTACTTATAATCTTATTCTTTTTATTTATGTTGAAAGTAAAGTTAGTTATTATGTTATACTTTATTATGATAATTATAACCAGCGTCTGTTTCTCTCGGAGTTTCTCAAGTATGTATTAAAATAACCTCTTACTTTGACATGCAACACATGTAATGGACGTAAGTTCTAAAAATACAGTTATTACAGAAAACAATCTAATAATAATCGACCGAGTGCATGTTTTAGCTCTATTAATCATTTGCTAGTTAGTAGTTACCCAAGCCAAGATTTATCGACCATTGTCCTTATGGAATTTCCATCCTAAAGATGACACTATTAAAATCACGTAGTTCAGATGTTTTAATCAGAATATCACCTGAAATTCTCCAATTATATGTATTTTCTGAGAATATTTGTATATCGTGCAGAAACCTGGCACTGAAATCATTTTTACAGCGCGCCCTATTCCGATGAACCGAAGAGGAAAACCGCGTATAATCCGAATTATTACAATACCACAATATCCTTTTCACATTTCGAATGTTTGTGTACATTTGAATTTAACCGATTTCGAACGCGTTGCGGTTCTGAATTTAAAGAAATGTATTTTTTTTTCTTCGTTTATTTTTAATGGGACGATGATGTGTTTGAAAGGTGTTAAGCCTCGCTTCTTGTTACCTTTTTGTTTATGTTATAGTTCCGAGTCGTCGGATGTGTTAGAAAAAAGGTGAATCAGGTATATTCTGTGTAGTAGGCGATTGAGGAAAAGTTTGATGTCGTAAGATTAGCTAAGTCGGGTCATGGTTAGAAAATTAGTCAGAGTCAGTTCGTTAGCCCGTCTCGCTTCAAGGGAAAGAAGATCACGTTATTTTTATATTTATTTAAACTTTGCTATAATAAGTTTCTTTTTTACTTTCAGTTCTTTGTTGTTTTAACTAATATTGTCTTCGTATTGTTATTTGTTGTGTGTATGCTGTACAATAATAGCTTCGACGGGTCCATATGTTTCTGTTCATTAGACGAAACAAATCCGGAGTTATGTTGGGATTAAAAAAACAAGCAGTTGCCTCATTCCGCTGTTTAATTTGTTCTAGTATAGTTTATTGCCCCGGCTCTCATAACAGCAGTCGTCCACAGCCGACACATGCTCGTCGGGTCCCACGACCATGTCAAGGCCTCCTCCTAAATAATTCAGCTATTTTCTGGAAATGTCGCAATAAATTCTTTCGAAATAAATAGTTATCAAAAACTACTCATGGTTTTTCAGTTCACGTTCACGGAAGATTTCCCATGCTTATAACTCGCGTTACTCTAGACTTTTTCAATTTTTATTTCATTTTCGCCAAGTGCCCCACTGATGTTATTCACTGTTACGTTTTTTACGATTTCCTTATTAAAATTAAAATAAATTTCTAAATCTCGGAAGCAGACTTTTAATCGATAATTACTGTTTCCTCGATGTCAAGCTGGCCTGCAGTAAATTACAGAAAAAAAAACCAAAATAAAAAAGTTTGTGTAAAACAGATTTTCGGGGTTGCCTGATGGAACATTACGATGGTCCATTAATTTTGTTGGCAACCCCAAGAAAAAGTGATTCACTTTGTATCAGCTGTGCGGTAGTTCCTGGCGACCACCGAAGCGTGCTCGTCCTCATTCAGTCACCATTAAGTTTTTTCCACGACACACTTCGTTACTGTTACAATTTTATTGGCTAACGACCCGATAGCTAGAAACCTGTGACGACATATTGAAAAACCTAAAAATGGAACGACACTTTTCTGTCCGAACGACCACGATATCTTTGAACACAGCCTTAAAATTTCGACAAGTTAATACCGCAATTCAGTTCAAAATGGCCGACGGATTTAACCTTTTGCGACAAATGAACTTGGTAATACGTATTTTTATTGAACTTTGATTATCCTCGCCCGAAATTGGAGAGGCGTGAACATAATTTTGAGTTTTTGGAAGGTGCAGAAATCTGCGTGTTTCCTTGAAATCGACGTTAACGTTCATTTGCGCGCTGATTCATGTCAAAGGATGTTATAAAATAAGCAAAAGGCACTTTTTATCTGTCTTGTGGTTATTTGGAAACATGAGATTGTCCCAAATATGCGGCTAAGTGCACAATGTTTGTGTTCGTTTATCTGATTTACGACTGAAAAAGGGCCAGTGAATCAGTGAAGCAATTTTTTTTTGCCATAAATACAGTGTGTAGGACTCTTTAGTGTTATATTGCGTATCACAGCTTTATATTCATGTAGCTTCTATGCATGTAGCCATAATATTTTACATAACTAAAATTGTGTCACACACACAAGTCGTAATATTAATTAGGAAGCTTAACCGTTTCAGATGGTTACATGTAATCAATAAACCTAAATATTTAAATCATAAAACATAATATTTTACAGTTTTAACGCGAAATTCGATAACTTTGAGGACGGTGTATTTCTCGGTAAGTTTAAATGTTTATTGATTAAATTGAGGTTTAGTTCCAACATCTGGTAACCGTAATTTTGTTTACTTGCATCGTATGAAACACCTGCGGAATAATTAATGGCGAATTAATTACTTTGTTAATAAATGTTTCCGTTGAAAACGAAATCTGTATCACGAATAAAACACGAACTTAAGAAAGTTCGGATAAATTTCACCAGTTAGGACTAAACCCGTTTTAAATCCGCAAATAATTACGTAACGTAAACGTCACGTTTAAAGAAAATTTCACCGGTTTTGTTTTGTACGTATTAAATACTCATTTCTATTACACGCATAAATATTCAGTAAAATACTGGTTGTGTAAAAACTAGGCGTTTTGTTTATTTTTGTTTTCTTCAAACTCGTTTTGCATGTAGCTCTTCAATCTCGTTTTGCAAGTAGCTCTTCAATCTAATTCTTTACAGCAATCTTCAAAATCGATTGGTAGATAAATTAGCTTAGAACAAAATATTTACTTTACTAGAAAAAGAGTCATTGGCTAGTTTATTTGCTTTTCGGCTTTTAGATATATTTCTCATAAGGAAGCTAAAAAAACAGTTTCCGAACTATCGGTTCATAGAATCTCCTACAAACAAGTTATAAGTTCCTATAGCGTCTAGTTTGTTTTTGTATTTCTACACATTTGTTTTTTAATATATTAGATTGATGAAGTATTTCTAAAAAGGAAGTGTTTTAACGCTAGACGCCTTACGTGCAATATTTCAAGAGTAGTTAAACGTGGGTTTTTTTCTGCAATATATAATACTACAATTTTCCAATGGTGTTACATTCGTAGAAAAACTCTCTTCATCATCATCATCATTTAAGCCAAAAGACGTCCACTGCTGGTCATAGGCCTCCACCAAAAATAGGGGGGATATGCCATAATCGCCACGCTTGGCAGGCGAGTTGGCGATCGCAGTTGGTTGGTTAAATACTCAGAGAACGCTGCTGCTCATCCTCTGGTGAATCCCTTAGTCGCCTTTTACGACACCCATGAGAAGAGATAGGGTGGTGCAATTCTTTACGTCCGGCACCACACGGAAAACTCTCTTTAATGCCTCACATAAAAAAAACTTTCTTCTCTTTACTATTTACATAACTTGACATAAAAATGTACAACAATCAATCAATGTTCCACAGTCAATGAATCAGTTGGTCGACTCTAGCGCGTTGACAATGTGTAATCTGCTCGCGCGCACGTGTGCTGCCTATCGCGTCGATGTAAACACGCCGTGACACGATACCAAGCGTTGCTTAATTATTTGTTTTAAACTATTTATTGAGACCAGTATAACACGGAAAACTCTCTTTAATGCCTCACATAAAAAAACTTTCTTCTCTTTACTATTTACATAACTTTACATAAAAATGTACAACAATCAATCAATGTTCCACAATCAATGAATCAGTTGGTCGACTCTCGCGCGTTGACATTGTGCAATCTGCTCGCGCGCACGTGTGCTGCCTATCGCGCCGATGTAAACACGCCGTGACACGATACCAAGCGTTGCTTAATTATTTGTTTTAAACTATTTATTGAGACCAGTATAACATTTAACTAATCAAGGGCAAAGAAATGCAATGCTGGCTGGCTTTTTGATTAAAAGGAATTATGAACGACTCAGATCAGCAGTATAATTCCATAAAAGAATAAAGGAAGCAACCCTGAAAAATATATTACATCGTTTCCCTGAATCCCGAATACATCTTTCGAGGTAATTCGACCCAAAACTTGAGCTTAGAATATGTAATTGAGTCATTCTTCAAAGGAAAAGAAATTGTAACTTAACTGGAAATAATATCCCACACAAAGTGTTCCAGAATCCATTACCAGAATCGCTTATACATGGAAGAGACATGGATTACCGATTGGGAAACTAGCGCGCACCCTCGGCATCTGTCCAAAGTGTCCAACCCGTCTTTCCCTGTCACACCTAGCGCTCGCCACACTCCAATTTTCGAAAACCATGACGAATATCGTTCGTCACCCGAGCGCGCGAGAAATTCGCGGAATTCTCACGATAGTATTAATTATTCAAAATCAGCGGCGCTTCGTGTGAAAAACGTTGATTTTAAATGTTTTTTTTAAACATACTTTTCTCTTTTTGTTACATAGTCCCGACAGTGAGGTGCCATTTTAATTACTGGCCGTATCTTTACACGCCCGCATGGGAGCTGTAGCACACATCTGTCTCGATTACTGACATTACTGACATAACGTTATGTTTTGATAATGTTATTCATTACCAACCTGCTGCCGAATTGCGTAACTCACTCGCGATTGCAATCAATTGGATTTCAATGTTCATTGCTCCGTGTGTTTTGTCAATTCCTCTTATCGGCAACTAATTTCAAAATGAAAGCTAATGTCATGCATTTACACAATTACCCCACAGTTTTAAAGTACCTACGTACGTACCTACTTTTACACCGTACCTACCTACGATCGGTTCCCATTCTTCTAGTCCATCCAAAGGTTGTCTGGAAGAGATTGCCTTGTGGGATAAGACCGCCCATTGTACTTACTTATTCTTTCTGTAAACTATTGTCTTTGTTTTCGTTTGGTGTAATGTACAATAAAGAATATAATAAATAAATAAATAAAGTTGCTTGTCTCATGGTGGTCTCATGTAACTCTTTATAAACGTTACTATTCGATTAATGTTTGTTACGTTTCACACTCATCTGTTAATTGCGAAGGTTACAGTCGTCGCAGATAGTTTTTTCTGCTGTGGTTTTGATTTTCTTGACCTGGTTTCTTTGTTTAAATAAACTGTTGCAAGATTAATTAGCCCCGAGAGAAATTTTTAATTTACTGTCGTGGAAATAGTCTTCGTGGAAAATAGCCTTCGTCATTAGACTGGGGAGTTGGGTTGCACGGTTGTGTTGATATTTTAAATAACTTCATAATCTGTTCTGAAATTGAGCCTTTTCATAAAGGCTCCCGCTGCAATTAACACGTATGTTTTCATATTTCTACATTTCCACTCTTGTAGAAATAAGTAATAATTTATATCTGGCATAATACACCTAAGGACACAACGTGGACCGACGACCTGGTGAAGGACGCGGGAATCCGCTGGATGCGGAAAGCGCAGGACTGGTCGTTGTGGTGATTCTTGGGGGAGGCCTATGTCCAGCAGTAGACGTCTTTCGGCTGAAATGATGTTGATGATAATACCGTAGAAAACAATCGCATACAATTTTATTTAACAAAATTATAATATTACCATTTAGTGATTGCATTTTTGTTGTTATAAACTCCAGGAAGATACAGCAATGTCCCCCTTTTTTCAAAGGATTTATGGTGTAGTGTTAAAAAGACTTTTTGTTTTTGTTGACTAAACAAACCGATGCAATCCCCTTTGATGAGATAAACATCTAATTTTTCTTTTACAACATCCGCGTAAGTAGAGATGGAGCCTCATAATCCTCATATAACTTAAATTATGATTAATATTGTCATACTACAAAAAGATGAAAAAAATATCAAAGAGCGTATTCTTGTTTCAGACACAGATGTTTTACGTAACTAATTTAAAGGATCCATCACTTCCTCTCTACTCGGAAGATTTTATGGGCACGAAATTACTTTGTGAGAATAATCTGTCTGAAGTTAATTATGGGCTTTATCATCAGATTATGTTTGATATATTTAAAGGTACATGTTGCTATCCAAAAAGTAATTTCATTTATCAATAAAGATATAATACTTTTTATCTGGAAATGGTGTAATAAAGTGAAGGTTTCTAATGCTGACTCTGCTCAACGCTTCGGCACCGCTTCGCGGCCGTGAACCTACATTACTCTGAGCTCTCACTCATAAAAATATTTGGTTCAAAGTCGCAATATCGTCTTCGCGAGTTTGCGGCCGCAAATGTAGACCGGGCATACAACAGGCCAGACGCGATAGGTACCTGGGTGATGTTGCACGATTTGATTGGGGTCTATGTCCATATTATTTGCATAACACAATGTAACCCCAGTAACAGGACAGCAAAACGATAAATTAATGTAAGTATGTACCTACATTAATTTATTTTTCTGAAGGGTACGGGTGCCGGTGAAATTACAATCACATGAGACTTTCCATCTTCATGTCTCAGTTTGACGAACCGACTTGCGGTACCATTTAGGTAACAGCCTAGGTGGTATTAAAGTTGTTATGGGCAAAGGTAACCGCTTAACATCAGGTGGGCCTTTAGCTCGTTTCGCCATCCTAAACCATAAAAAAAAAAAAACATTCCACCAGTAGATTGAGATAAGCTCAGTTGATTGGTTGTTTTCCTATTTCTTGTTTTACTTTTACAAATAAGTATACAGCTAACAGTTTGATGTCCTTGCTCATCTATTGACATACCTAACTATTTATCTTCAAGACCATCATAGTGCTAGAACATAATATCGGTGAAGGTCACCAAGATAACGTAATGACGATATAATTTGCCTACGAGAGGATGATAACTTCAGAATTACGTATAATTAGGACACGCTACGTGACTCGCTAATGTGTACTTATTCATCTTGTGATACCTTGATTAGACTTGAGACTTAATTGAGTTGTAGAATAGTAGGGGTAGGCTGTTATGCTAAAACATTATGGAAATATTGTTGTTTTGGATTAAAATAACAAAGAAGAGATCTATCGACATAGAGAAAAACTCATTGACGGCCAAAATTATTATTCTATCTATTCCTTTGACTATCCTAATCAATAATCTAAACACGGTTTTCACTTCCTATCTAGTCATAGTCATACCAACTTCCACACAATTCATCCATCTTTTTCCTTATACGCATCTCATCCATACTTTAAATAAACAATCTTGCTTCTTCAACTACAGGATCATTATTTTTATAATATACTTGGGTTTAGGGCAAGTATGTTTAGGGCAAGTATGTTTTTGTCTTCAATTCTGCTCTTCCAGTTTTCAGTTACAGTAACACAGAATATTATTATTATTATTAGCTTATCGCCCTGAAACATACTTGTAAAGACATTACATAAACTAGTTTGAGATAATAAGCAGTTGATACAGTTTCCTTGAGCTCCAAATCAGGTTAATGCTGACATAACGTTATTATACGTTAGGACATGTTCATGATGTAGGTTGCACGCGAGCGCGACGTTCAACTGCAATAATGCTATAAACATTTGTTAAGAGTTTGTTTGCACTTTAATTCGGTTTTTCTTTTACGTTAAAAATATAAAGCACCAAAATAAAAATCTCTTCCGTAATAATATTCTTAACGCACTTAGTTTGTTACTGAGTCTTGCGTGGCTATTCTGTAAAAACTCACCCTCGAGCTCACTGAAACGCAGTGAAATCTCTGATTTTGGAAATAATATTGTTTTTATGCTTTTCACTACGGATTCGGAAGTGCGCTTGCTAGTAAGTTGTTACAGAATAGCACCGCTGTTTCGAATAAATCGATGAATCAATTAACTCAGCCAATCGCAGTCCACTGCTGGACATACGCCTCTTCCAAGTTGCGCCACAACACTCGGTCCTCTGCATTCCGCATCCACTCCCCCCAGCCACCTTCTTCAGGTCATCGGTCCACCTGGCAGGGGGGCGCCCTACGTTGCGTATGCCGATCGCGGTCTCCACTCGTCTGCTCCAACAGCCATCGGTTCTTCGACAGACATGACCAGCCCATTGCCACTTCAGCTTACTTATCCTAGAAGCTATGTCGGTCACTCCGGTTCCTCTCCAGATAATCTCTCGTTACGGATTTTATCATACAAGGAAACTCCAAGCATAGCACGCTCCATAGCTCGCTGAGCGACTTTGAATTTGTGGGCTAGCCCAATTGTCCGTGTCCATAAAATAATATAATCGATGAATATGACGTTTTAATATAAACGGTTTCACTCACGTTATTTCATCGTTTTCATTCTTAAGTTCATGTCTGTTTATTTCTGAACATAGGCCTCTCCTTAGATCCTCAAACCAACCAACAATTACAGCAGCTCTTCCGCTCCCCGCACTTCTGACCGTAAAATTGACCCTTAACAGCTCGAACGAAATTATATCAACAAATATCACATCGGTCTTCCTGTTTTCCTCCACCATATATCTTCCAATCTCCGTTCATTCATAGATATTCGGAGATATGTTTCTCATTGTAAACACTACAATGCACAGTCTGTTATTTTGCCTTAGTTGCGGCCATGTCCATTTTATGTTTTTATTCGATAGCTATAGTAACGATAAAGGTTTGGCAGAAATACCTATAGTGTTTTTTTTTATAATTATAAAGTTATTAAGGTTTCATTGAAAAGTGAGAAAAACAAAATTAATTTTTATTTTCGAAAATTGTTGTAATACATATTTAGTTAGTCCTTTAAATAAAGTAACAGCATAATATATATTTAGATAAAAAAATGGGGCATCGTACCTTTGATATATTAGGAGATTTTTTACTTTTACCGATTAACACAAAACATTTTTTTTTCATGTTTTCTTATCACGGTCGCATCTTATTTTCATTTAAATATATGCGTAATGTTATTGTCAATAATACACTAAAATATGACATGCGTCAATAGCAGGAATACGAAGATAGAGAGTTTCTAAATATTTTTGAAATTTCTATGGAAATAGGGTTGTCGCAATTGAATAAATAAAAAAATAAAATAAAAGTGCCAGATATTTCCCAAGTATTTAACTAAAAAAAAAAAAAAAAAAACATAACATAACATCACGCCTGTATTTCCCCGAAGGGGTAGGCAGAGGTGTGTAGTGTGTTAGTATTTAACTAACTTTGAGTAAACTCTTTCTCGTGTCTTTCTGTGTCTCTTTCTGGGTTTCTGTTGTCTGAAAACAATTACTATAATGTTCTCAATGCTCTAAGACTACAACGATACGTGACGCTAACCTAGCAGTCATCATCGGAGTTTGTCAAAACTTCTTGTGATGATAATACGAGTATATTATCATCAGAAGCGTCTGTTACCAATTCAGTATTAGGAATATCAGCAAAACTTTGCGGTAATGGATCATGGGTAATAATACACGCACACCGTAATTGTGAGCTGGTATTTGTGATGACATTAAAGACTTTTCCGTCAATTATGGTGAGGTATAATTTTGGATCTCCGACAACGACATATCCAGCAAAAATTTCCGAATAAATTAGAGAAAGATTTTCAATTTCTTCTTCTACCCAGTTCCTTTCTTCCAGAATCAGATCTTTTGATTCTGATCTGTATTGTATTTTTATTGGTTGGCAAAATCTAAAAGATTGTGGATTTGGGTTTGACCATAAGACAAAACCATCAAGACTTTTTATGCGCAACGGAATGTAGGTAGTAGCAAAGAGGCAGTGTTCGTCATCAATTTTATCAGAAAACGTTTGCTTATATGTTGACTGTCCTGTGCTACCATCAAAACCCCATGAACCCTCAAAAACGCAGTGAAGTGTATCTAACTGTTTTTGATTGCAATATTCCGAAACCCTTTGGTCGCAAGAGTCAATGATTCGTCGAAACGTGTGCATAAGTAAATCATTTAAAGGTACTTTGGCTTCTCGTTCTGATATTTCAATTTCAACATCAAGATAACAATGTTTTTTAGCTTTTTGTATCTTATAATAGGCAGGGTAAATATTAAATCATCGAGATTTGGCACCTTGTTGCATGTAGATATAGTCCTCCACTGATAGTTTTATATCAATCATTAAACAAAGAGCTTCATCAGGAGAATAGGGTTTGGGTTCCGATTTTGACTTTATGGTTCCTGCGATTTTTTTAGGCCGAGTTGGACTTTTCAAGCATTCCTTTATTATAAACTCAAACTCCTGAGTAGAACTTTTATTTAGTTTTTCGCCGGTTTCGTCTGTTACTATTCTCGACATAACTTTAATTAGTTTTGAATGAGGTTCTCCGTCAAGCGATTCCTAAAGATCTTTACGTGCACGGCGCTTTTGGCGATCACTTAAATTTTCATAAAATGTAGATGTGGAACTGGATGAAGCATCAAAATTAGTTTCAGGTTTCGGATCTATTGAAGGTTAGTCAAAGCTACTAGTTCCCGAAGTCGAAGGATTACTTTGTAATAAATGTGTATTTGATGTGAAACTGGAATGAGCGCCAAAAGAAGTTTCAGGTATCGGGTCTTCCAAGTTCTTGGGGTCTTAAAGTTTTTTGTAAGGCATAGCTACTACTTCTCGAAGTTGAAGGATTATTTTGTAATAAAAAATGTGCCTCATCCAATTCTATAATATTTTGTTGTGGTAAAGGACTTTCCTCGATATTCACTTTTGGTATTTCAATATCAAAAATAGTGGAAAGCCAGTGTTTGTTTTTATTACAAAATCGTTTGAAATTCCGTTTACTACTGCAATATAAAGTTCCACATTTACTTAAAAAATTTGAAAGATTGTAATTAAATTCATTGTTTTGGCTATCGATATTGTTCGGAATTCCATTTGGATATAAAGCGTTTAACACGATTAGGCATCGTTCCTCTGAATTGAGATCCAAAGGTCTTTTATGAACCCCGTGCAAATGTGCCTTATCTACCAAAATTTTATAAATTCCCAATTTCGTGAGTGATTTCTTCAGATCCGTGTTCGTGCTTTCGTTGTTAGTCGTTGGAGTTGCCACTCGCTGACCAGCATGAGGGTTGGCGCCCTCATGCCCCCCTTGCATTAAGTCCTCTGGTCGGGGCCCAGAAGGACATCCCCCAGCAGGACGGGTCAGTACCTGCTGAGGCAAAGCAGTGCCATGGGTCTTTGACGGCTCCATGACACCTCACCCCCGCTTCTCCAGATATTATGTATGGAAATTGGGTTTTGACATTCTATCTAACGAGGGCGGACCCCTTCCCAATTCCACATAATATCCTTCATCGAAGATTCATTTTGATGTAAGTGCATGCACTTACAAAACAAAAAAGAATAATAAACAAGATTTGTTACATGATTTGTTAGTTACAGGTGAATCTAATAAAATCGTGTTTGTGAAGACATGATTAGACCAAGGATAATGCTTCAGAAATAGTAATAGGAAATTATAATAATTGAAGAAGCAAATTTATTCCGAGCGAAATTGGTCGTTTGTTAAAGGCGCCTACATTAGTTGACAACCCTAAATTAAAACTTTAAAAATGAATATCTCCGAGTTCCTGTGTTCGTTGCTTCTTATTTTTTTTGTGGTTATACTTAGTAGTGTACTAAACATTTACACACAAAAATAAAATGCGACCATGTTAAGAATGACCATAAATAAAATTATTATGAAATCATGGAAAAAATAAAATTGACGCCTAGGAGAACGCATTTTTTTATGATAAAATAGATGTAATGATGCATTAAGTTAATGGCTAGCGTGCCATGAAACATTTATTGTAAAATGTTCATTATGAAAGCCTAAAACACGTTTCTATGGTTTCTATGGATTTTTCTCGATTTTCGAAATATTTTGAAAACTATGACACTTAAAACCACGGGGGTTTTAATAGAAGTTTTGTTTGGTTATTATCTTTCTAAAAGCCTCAAAAAATAAGGATGGCCGCAACTAAGGCAAAATAACAGACTGTGCAATGGTCGGATTCCTATAGAATATTCATAGAAAGTTATTAATAAACCGAGGAAGTGTTGTTTTTAAACAATACAATGGGTATATGCCTTCTATCATCGTAACACCTAAAATACGTAGAACAAATAGAAAATCCATTTCCGAGAACATAGGAAACGGATTCAGAAGTTTAAATAGTTTTCTGGATGTATTTATAGTGTATGTTATCAATGTTTTAAGGCGGTAAACATGGGTTCACATAGATACGTTGTCTTGGGAGTGTATTTCTAAAGCCTTGCATTTTCATTTTTTTGTGTATTTTCGCATGGTGTAGCTGAGGACCTTTTAAGGGGTAAATGTACTCGTTATAAAAAACAACTTACTCTGTTCCATACATTTTGTCATGAACATCGATCGACTTTTTAAAGAACAGCTGTTTTTTTTTCGCAATTTCAGGGTTGGGACCTCGGTAAAAGTTGTTGGTAATGATAAATTCATTCAACCCTCAAAAGGACCTCAACTAATGTTATACCTTATACATATTAGTAGTGTATCGCTGTAATAGATACTAATTTGGTCTTCTTTTCCTATATCGTTTCATAATTTTTCTGGTGCAAATATCGTTCATATGATACCAATGATAAATTCAATGACAATCACAAGATTCAATCACAAGAATCTGAAGTTTATATTATTCATGATTATTATTTGTCTAGTACCCATATTACAAGCTCTGCTTAGTTTGGGACTAGCTGGGACTGCTGTGTAAAAAGGTCCCATAAATATTTATTTATTTATTTATGATTATCTAAAAGCTCTTTGAACACTTCAGGAACCTTGACGAAAACCCAGTATTATACGAGCGTTTATAAACTATCTACAAAACATGCACTTTGGGAGTCCGTAGTTTATTCACCATAAACTTAGCTAAGTGTTTCTAAAAAGCTAAATGAATACGTTTTGAAAACAGTAAATTAGGAACTAAATTACATGTTACAACGAACAATTGATATTTTACAGCTCACGTTACGACTACGTTACGACTTTTCTTCTTACAATTTATAAACAAAACCACGGCAAACGCCAACAATTATGACGTAAAGGTCTGAAGCTCTCAGAAACATTTCTATTACGTTCATTGAACAATGCAAAAAACTATAAGGAAAATGTGCTAGAATTTCAGAGATTTTATATTCCTGTATTTTTACCCGACTGCGCCAGAAGGAGGGTTATGTTTTTCGAGTGTATGTATGTATGTATATTTCTTTGGCACGCTCTGTAGCCTAAACGACTTGATGGATTTTAGCTTGAGAGGTGTCGTTAGATTCGTCTTAACCGTGAGAGTGACACTGGGTATATTAAAATTACAAAAATCAAAATGGCCGCTTTTTGGCGCCATATTAAATGGCTTCAAAATTTTTTTTCCCTTCGAAACCTATCAAGAGTGGTATCAAAATAAAGGGTTTAATAAATGCTTTACAAAAATATATACAACTTAGATGTTTAAATGTAATTTGGAATGAGAAATGCTAAAAAACAACAAAATATTTAACGTTAAAAATGAATCAGCGCGATAAAACATGACAAAACTAAAAAGTTTAAAATAAAAAGTTAATTATCAAAATCAAAAAACCCGACTGCGTGTAAAAATAACTGAAAAGATGTAAACAAGACTTGTGTAGGTAAGTCCATGTGAAAGTATCAAATCAACAGGCAGGCGGAGGCTACTTAGGCTATGAACTATGAACTACTTTGACCAAAAACATACGTAGCCTCCGACTGCGTGTTGATTTGATACATTCACATGGACTTACCTACATCAGTCTTGTTTACATCTTTTCAGTTATTTTTAAACGTAGTCGGGTTTTTTGGTTTTGTTAATTAATATATATATAACTTAATTTTGTCTTCCGCGAATATTACTAAAAGGTAGTACCTACGTGGGACACTCAGAAAGTTTTGCAAAACTAAAAAAAATTGTTCTATACGTACATATATTTTTATCAAATCTTTTCAAAGTACTTTCCACCAGCCTCTATACAAAGATTCATGCGCCTAAACCAGTTTTCAAAACACTTTTTCCAGTCCGCCGCAGACACCTCGTTTACAGCCTGCTCGAACGCAGCCAGCGCATCTTCCGGCGACGAAAATTGTATCCCTTTGAGCTGATTTTTTATTTTTGGGAATAAAAAGAAGTCACACGGTGCTAGATCAGGGCTGTAAGGAGGGTGACCCAGGAGTTTGACTGGCGTGCTGTCCAGGAAGTCCCTCGTTTTGAGTGCGGTGTGCGCAGGTGCATTGTCGTGGTGGAGCAGTAGCCCGCGGAGCCCTGTGTTTGGTCGCTTGTTGCTTATAACAGAGAAAACTTCTGGCAAACATTTGGTAGTATACCATTCGGCATTAATGCTTCTTTGATCCCGTAAGGGAATTGATACCAAGTGGCCAGTCAAATTAAAAAAGCTAGCGATCAAAATCTTACCCCCGCTTCTAGATCGCTTCACTTTGGTAGGCGTTGGCTCATTTTGAAACACCCAAACAGTCGACTGGCGCTTGGTTTCTGGGTCGTATTGATAAATCCAGGACTCATCACCTGTAACGATGTCGTAAACACGCCGAGACGAGCCTGCTTCAAATTTGTTAAGCATATCACGGCACCATTCCACCCGGGCCTGCTTCTGAGCATCGGTGAGGTTGTGCGGCACCCAGCGTGATACTATCCTCCTCACGCGAAGATGGCTGTGTAGAATCTCGTGAACGCTTCCCGATCCAATCTTCAATATGTGTTGAATCTCCTGATATGTAATTCGCCTATTGTCTTGGATTAAATTTTTCACTGCTAGCACGTTTTCTTCGGTAACAGCCGTCAAAGGGCGACCGCTTCTTTCGTCATCCCCCAAAGTTGGTCGACCGCGCTTGAATTCGTTATACCAACGATACACGGTTGCCTTGGAAGGGCCTTCATCCATGAATGCCATTTGAAGTCTATCGTACGATTCATCCGGTTTCAGGCGACACTTGAAATCGTATAAAATCATAGCTCTAAAATGTTCCCGGCGCAGATCCATATTTCAGTGAGACACAATACTTTGAATTAACTCGCAAAAAATGTGGAGGGAAATTTTGAAATTGGAACTTACTTATTTTTACTTATAAATAATCATATTTTCGAAAAACATTATAACTGGCCAGTCTCCCATATATAAAAACTTTTTTTCGCAATACTTTCTGAGGGGCCTGGTATATGTCCAAGATGCATTGTAGGTTTTCCCCGTACATTGCCAATTGTGATATTACCAACATTATTTAATTGACATGCAGATTGGTTTTTTCCCAACGGATGTCATAAACTAAAGCATTTTATTTAGATTTATGTGGCTAACCTTATGGTAGATAGGTTAAGTAGGTACGGTCGACCGCACGTCGGTGGTAACATTTTGACATTAGCAGCATCTTTATTTCGTAAGAAGTAAGGGTGGTTTTCGAATTGAAGTGTTACCACTGTCATGCAGTCGACTGTACCAAAGCTGGTGCTATTGCTCTGTCCTTCTGGAAAAACCTCTTATCCATTTCTGTTGATGTCAACTTCGACAAGAAGTAATAATAATAATATCTTCTCTTCAAGCTCAGATTACATGTCATTCATTGCAGAAAACCTGAAACACCCAAAAATATGTGATTTAATTTTCTAATCCTAATAATAAATTTTCAAATCAATGATCATTTGCAGTAATTTCCTTTCTATGTATAAATTTGCTAACCATCTTGTGGTAGGACATAGAGACTGCACTCATTAGACTATAACACTTATTTACATTTGAAAAAGATTTCCATCAGAACTATCTTACCAAATTACATGCTTTAGATTTACTTTATAAAGTCTTCAATAGAAAGCAGAGAAAGTGAAGAATGCCATGCAAGAATTATTATTTTCTTGGTTAAAAAAACTACTTACAAGTTTCCACTAAAATTAACCTTGTATAACTGACCTTTACCTTGATTCCAGAAATGTCAGATAAGAATAAATCTTTCAGAATTATAATAAAACATACGTAACTAATTTTAGATAAAGACCGATATGAACTTGGCCGGGATTATAGCGATTATAAAAGAATGCACATAGTGTATATGAAGCTTGTATGATTATATCATAATCGTGATTTCAAGAACGTATCGACTATGATGCGCCTACGCATATCGTGCAAGTGTGAAGACAGCTTCAAGCGGATTTTTTTTCATATCCTGTAGATAACTGAAAATATATCGATCATACTAATAGTAGTAGTAGTATAACGGGCTGGTTTCCGCAACTCCATGTTCAAGCGTGTATTTTGCGTACGGGTGGGAACTTACTCGATCCACCCTAACTCCTCGAAAAAGGCTAGCAACGCCTTGGTGTTGCTGGTGATCTCTCTGAGGGTACCTGGGTTACCGAAGTACTTGGCCCTGTATGTGGCGACCTCAGGGCAGTCTAGAAGCACATGGGCTGCTGTCTCGTCTTCCACCATGCAGGCTCTGCACAGTGGGCTGTCCGTAACACCTATGACAAATAGATGTTTGTTAAAGGACCCGTGGCCAGTTATAGCAGCTGTGACTGTACGCAGCTGTTGTTTTGACAATCGGAGGGCCTGTTTCGTGAACCGGCCGTCGATTGTGGGAAGTGCCTCCTTGGCCTGCCTGCACTCACCATGGTCTTTCCATAGTTTGTAGTGTTTGTCCTTGGTGCGTTTCCTTACCAAGTTGCGTAGGTATCCAAAGGGGAGTGGCACTAATAATATGG
Organism: Asteroscopus sphinx; assembly: GCA_949699075.1. Classification (NCBI taxonomy): domain Eukaryota; kingdom Metazoa; phylum Arthropoda; class Insecta; order Lepidoptera; family Noctuidae; genus Asteroscopus; species Asteroscopus sphinx. The sequence continues at coordinate 9,426,440 of OX453028.1, forward strand.
TATGCGAATCTATGGCAAAATTTATTTGTAGAAAATTATACGTTTTTATAAGTAACTGATTTCAAGTTAGGACCAACTGGTGGTAATTTTCACAGCAAAATTATATCATTTAGCTTCAAATCATACAAAGTTTAATTACGTTTATAGAAATACAAACTTCCGTATATTTTTAATACATGTTTATTTCCCTTCGTTCAACAGAATGCCTCACTGCCATCAAAGGGCAGTCGAATGCAAATGACTGAATCGGGAAAATGGAAGCCTGCATTTATTCCAATAAATTTCACAATCAGTTTTTTTGCTGTAAAATGCCGAAGTTAACATTTAAAAGTTCCGTTTTTTTTATAAAGGCACAAAACGTTTGTGTATTTACAAGATTTATTCAGACATTGGTTCATCTAAACTTCTAAATTCAACAACTTATCGCCGTCTGCTACAAACGGCGCAAACGCACTATGAGTCAGTATCAGTTTTATCTTTTGTATTGTAGGTATCAGATAATTAACACATGCTAAAGATATAAATATATTAAATTGTGGATAGAAAAATTCGCTTACGAGTACTCGAACCAGTGGCTAATGGCACACAATAGAAAATAGTAATACTACGTACTAATGGTTCAGCACACCAGTCGCATTACTAATACTACTTTTAGTACTAAACCAGAAGTTGCAGGTGTTTGAACCCTGCTGGTGAATTTTTCATTCCACAATTTATATATTTAGTTTTTGCAATGCTTGCGTTAATGCGATAAAATAATAATTAAAAATATCCGATGTCGAAAACGCTAAAAAACCAACTCTGTTAAAGGGTTAATTTCACAGCCTACGAATGAAGTTACACTAATGAGATCGTCAATTCGTGACACAATAGATACCCAAATCACACTAATAATATGCATATTTTTATTGGTTTATAAATGTAAGTTATGTCTTCTTATGATCAATGTTAAAACCTTTGACATCAAAACAATTAATAAATTTTTCACAATTTGTTGGCACTAATGGTCATCACTATAAATAAGGCTTAATTTACTTCGTAAACCAATTAAACTATGCATATAAATAGTGTAATTTAGGTATCATTTGTGTCACGGTCTCATTAGTGTAAAATCATTCGTGTTAGGTTTAAAGAATATTTATTCTCAAAAGAACATTCAGTTCACTTATATGAGAAGCTTACATTATTCTTAAAATTACACATAGGTCGTCGTTGAAATACGAAGCATGCAAATCTAGCTATCTAGTTTACAAATACAGTTACTCAGTTTTAACTGAAATCAACCTTCATGTCATCACCATACTAGGATAATTTATCCGGTATTTCGACACAAATGGAGAATAAACAGGAACGTCGCCTACGTCTTATAACGTAATGTCTACTTGATTTATACGTCACGTTTCCCTTCCCGTGAGTTGTGGGGCAACACATCGATCTCTCCTACGACGTCACCACACCGTAAATCTACCCGCTCCTGCATCAAATTGTGACATACATAATCTTGGATTTGTGTTACAAGCATTAAACAGCAGCTTGAGAACTGAATTACAGACCAATTTTGGATTTTATGACTAAGAGGGTAGAATCGATTTAAATTTGGTAGAAGTGACGGTTGTTGTGCACGAAGGAGGTTTGTCAAACACGTGAAAGATGTACGACTTACGTAAAGCAATGCGAACAGGTTACCATGTGAATCAACAAAGGATTCTATTATAAGGCTCGGTTTTCAGCGTATCGCTAATAACACTGTAATTAACTCCTATTTACAAAACATTTAACACGTAACAATTGACGTCATACAGAAAAGGTTATTGTTACATTGGAAATTCTGATAAACTCTGTTATGAAGGAAAACATTACGTTACTAATAACTAATAAACAAAATTGCAGAGTCAAAACACCTTTTCTTGGAAATAGGAAGAAAATGTTTACATGCGCATGCGACTCAAACAGGTATATTATTACTACAAAGGTATACGCAACAGTTTACGAAAAACTGTTTGTTACAATCCGGTAATATTTCTTATTTTATGCAAACCATGATCTTCATACACCTAAACAAAACCAAACTGCGTGTGCGCAACCATTCATCATTTTCTTACAAAAAATATTTTTTTAAGCGGAATTGAGCTACGTTCGTGGAATCAGACGAATCTTTCAGTATAATGTTTAGTTGCTAATTAGTGCCGTAATTAACTGCCAAAAATCGTGAAAAAGTAGATTTTGGCATAGAGTAAGTAAATATTGGTATATTTTGATAGTAAACATTGGATCTCGGTCTAATATTTATCGTGGTTAAATACATAGTGTAGTTTATGCTGATTTATAAAATCTATAAGTATATTTGACGTTGATTAACACCTCGACCATATTTCTTCAAGATATTCTGGTTTTATGCATTGCCTACTTTCAATTTAACTTTCACTTACGAGTCATATTTATGAGTACAAATTAATCTTTACGAAAAAGTTATTATCATCCTCTTTAGTTGTATCCTCATTGCTATGGATAGCATGACCTGCGATACAATTCTTAGGTTTTTGGCACCAACTTGTGAGATTTTCTTCCAGAAGAAAGAAACATTTCCATCGTGATCTTCAAAGTATCATATTTTAACACAAAGTCATATTATAAACCTCTTTATTTAATTCGAACAATCATTGCTTCATGACTAAACCACAGTGTGGTCATTATATGATTTAACCTGTCACCTTAATATGATACATAACCCGATGACAATCATTGGAGCCCTGCCAATGACGCTGGCGCTTCGCGGAATATCAAATGTTGGCCTCTCCCCCATTTAGTGCTGTCAAAAATCATTTTTCTATTGAATACATCATTATTGTAAAGTTGTACACGGTTCATTGACGTCAATTTGTCTGAATTCTTTAATATAGAGCAATTTTTGAAACTTATTAATTTTTGAAACAACACTCTGGCAACGGTTTTGCTGTCTGTGTTTCTTCCGATGCTGTCAGCCCCATCATAATTATTTAGTGCAGGAAAGTGCCAATCAATCATATTTTGATAAGTACAATTAATCGTTGTTTTTCTCGCTTTTTAAGTAGATTTCTGAGAACTGCATACGTCTTGAAAATCTAACAGAACAAAATTATTTAAACAGTATACACGTTTTACGTCCTTTTGACCCATAAACAATTAATTGACTTGTTTAAATCGTTTTACAAAAAAGAAAAACCTATCAAAATTCCATTTGTCGTGGTCATCACATATACAAGCGTCGACTAATTGATTTTCATTAATTTTCCGCCAAGCCTTAAATACGTGAGCTTTGAATTCCAAGAGCTTGGTTATGGGCTTATAAAGTCGTAAGAACGTAATCAGCAGACAATGGACCATTGAAGCGCGTTTATCGGAACTTGCTCGTGCGTCAAACGCCATCAAAGTGTTGCCAGACTCTAACTTGTATTCCGTGAATAAACAATGTTTATTACATCAAATATTGAAAAAAAAAAAATGTATGATTTTTTCATCATATTCAGATTTAATTTTTCAAGTAATCCACTCTTTAAAAAATCTAACATTATTTTACGTCAGTGTCGTGTCTGTTCCACGTAAAATATATTTTGCCTTTCTAAGTTTCTTAATAAAAAAAACTGAATGTTTTAATACCATTTGTAGTCTTATTAGTCCATATCGGAAGAAATACAAAATAAATGGCAAGTACGGCAACACTGCCGTCACCTTGCGTGCGCACGCGCGTACCACATTCGTTTCAATCGTCATCAGATACTCGAGCGTTTTTATCGATCTATTGATCCAGAAATCTATTACATTTAACATGAATCGTTACTTTAAGTGTAAATAAATTGATCGTTTTCAATTACGATTTTTTCTCGATAAACGTATAAAATGTATTCGCTTTGTTTTTGTACGTCGTTATTTTAACCCTGTCTGAGTCGGTATAACTAAAGAACCATTGTTATGATTAATGTTCATTGTTTGTAAGCCAACGCCCGATATTTGGATCTATAAACCCAATGCGTTATCGTCCCAATTGTCGTAGACATGAAAATGCATTGTGAAAACTTTTCACCATCATAACTTTACACTAGAATGTATTGTAACGCCGTTCCACACAATGATATCGACTTGGGAAGTAGGCTATATGAATATTTACAATTTTCCGAATTTGAAGCAAAGAAAATAAAGAAGAGAAGAACATTCAGCAGTGGACATTACATAGGTACAACGTGTTATTGAAATAACCGAAAACCTCTTAAGGGGTCATTGAACTGATTGATCAGTATGAACAACTTTTACTATGGGACCAACTCTGAAATCGCGATAAAAATATCAGCTGATCCCTACATTTTGTCAGAAATGTAGGGATCAGCTTTCGCGATTTCAGGGTTGGTCCCATAGTAAAAGTACATACTGATGAGTAAAATGACCCCTTAAGAGGTTTTCAGTTACTTCAATAACATTGTAACGAGGCTAAACTCGTTACGCTGGTCACCACCTTATTTGGATTTCCTGGCCACTTTATTATAACTTCACCTACCAAATTCTTCCATAATTTTCAATTTTTCATCAAAAACAACAGACTTATATCGCAGACTCGGCCGAGTATGGACGTGCCCGACCATTAACAGTTTTTTATATATTATTTTACATGATCAGTACAGTATATTTATATCAGTGTTATCCAATCTGCAACATACAGTATTCCAAAACGTTCCTGCTTGTGTTTTATTGTGTTTGTGCCGACCAACCTATCTACCTACCTATCAACCTGGTTCCAGTCTCCAGCCTGAGCTCGCTGCATTGGCATGGCAGCAGCTCAATCGTCTTATAGTCGGAGTTGACCTACCACTCCTCCGACCCTCCGTACTACCGACCCTCTGTACTCTCCATACCTCAGAGTTCCGTACCTCCATACCTCTGAGTTCCGTTCCTGTAGTTCCTGTACCACTAGTTCCTGTTCTCCAAGTTCCCGTTTTGTCACCGTGTGTCAAGCCTCCGAACCTTCGACCCTCCGAGTCTCCTGCCTGAGCTACCCTCACCGAGACCACGACGTGACAACATGTTGTATATGAAAATAATGGTTTGTCCACTGGGAAATCACATTTTTTCATGGATATCTTCATGTTTCGTGGGTATGACATAAGTAATCATGTTTCATGAAGAGTTAATTATAAGATACACCCTTATTTACCCTTGGTAACTTTTAATTTTGAGTAAAACATGGAACAAAAAAAGTTGATTGACCCAAAACATGAAATTCACAATCCATATTTGATGGAAAACATTTCCGACTTATCTACTTACAAAACATAAACAAGTAGGAATTGGGTCGTGTTGGAAGGGTTCGTTTGTCAATAAAGGCACTCTGAAATAATATACGCGTAAACAAAGTGGTCAGAATACGGTATCGAAGATAGCTTTTAACAGGATTAGGTCAAGATTACTTATCGTTTTATAAATATTATTATGGAAGCCTTCGATCAGGATGGAAGCAGATGCTTTAATACTGTAATCTAGGAATTAAAAGTACCTCAAAATATGAGAAAATCATCATCCTCCTGCCCTTATCTCAACTTATTTGGGGTCGACGCAGCATGTCTTTTTCTTCCATACATCTCTATCAGCCAACATCTCCGTGTTCACTTTCTTTCATTAAATATGAGAAAATAATTTATGTAGGTATATTAAAAGAAAATCTTTTAATATACCTACCACGTTATTAAAACGAAAGCGAGTTAATATTGCATTGTCATCCAGTTCTGACCTATGTTTAAAGTTTAAAGTTAGTTTTAAAGTCGACTGCAAAATTTGTATCTACCGAACAGACAGAAAAGAAAGCGAGTTAATAAAAACGTGGTAATAATAAAATCGATTATTGCTTGGCACAACATGCACTGTTTAAATTAACACCTATTGTTATAGGTCTAATTACTAATTAGATATTCAATGTTTTGTCTCATAAAATCCAAGTCATCCTAATTGGAAATCCTGAAGTATAGTCATAGCACAGTCTTATCATCATGGTAAAACAGTATTAATAGTTAGTATTCTTTGCCTGTGTGTGAAAAGCTCACTGAAACATTTTGCATCACCCCTTCAAGCACGCGGCAAAAATCCATATCTGATTTGCAGCGTGGGTTCCCCCACGAGGTGGACCTGGTGAAGATCAGAAAGCGCAGGACCGGTCGTTGTGGTGATGCTTGGGGGAGGCCTATGTCCAGCAAGCAGTGGACTAGTGGTGTGAACCGGAGACAATTTCAGCCTCCGGAGATTATGCGGAGACTTTATTGAATCACAGATTATCCGGATGTTCTCCGGTAAATCTATATATATGAGAACAAAAAAAACAAAAAAAAAAAATATATATATATATAAATTGAGAGGTGTCAAGGGACACCCGGATGGAACGAAGTTCCTTTCGATTCGGTATTGCAGTTGTTATGGGCAAAGGTAGCCACTTAACATCAGGTGGGCCTTTAGTTCGTTTCGCCATCCTATACTATAAAAAAAATAAAAAATAAAGTGTCGTTACAACTTTTCGTGAGAATTTTTTCCGTCTAGCCCCCTTTCACAATGCGCGATAAGGAACTACGTTCCAAAAATTGGCACATTTGGGTGCGTTCTGCAACAAATCAAATAACCGGTAGTTTAGTGAAATCACCGATTAGTCTCCGGTACTCACTCTAACCGGTGATTATCCGGTTTTTTGAGAACCGGTTCACACCACTACAGTGGACGTCTTTCGGCTGAAATTATGATGATGATGATGAATTTCTGATTTTGTTTATGGGGTATTCGTATCAACAAGGAAACGAGGTCGAAGATCAAGCAAGCAATATGATGTTGTTCTTCTAATATAAATGTTATCAAAGAGAATATATTACGACGCAAAAAAACAAGCAGATGTATTCCCCATTCCTCCTGTTCGCACGTCATTAATAAATGTAACGTATAAAGAATTGAGTTTTCATTGAACTTTTGTTTCATGCAAGGTTTTACTATTGTTTTTCCTTGAGCTATTTATTATATTTATTTATAGGAAGACCAACAGCAATTACCTTTGATTACCAATGATTAAGATACAATCTGCCAATAATAGGTCTTCACGAATAACGACTGAGTACAGTAAGATCCGTGGATATAATACTAAAGAAATATAAAATTTCTGAATGAAATCTAGACTAATTGCTCGTCTTACCGATTGCGTATATACTTGCCACAAATATATCAACTGTTTACATTGTTTGTTGACGGTATTGCTCGCTCGCCACAGGAACGCATTCTGACGATAGTTGGAGGATACCAGAGGCAAGTGGATGGGAGTATAATGTTATATTATTGGAAGAAAGCATCGCGTAGAATTATATTATAGAATGGTATCTATCATATACTAAAATTATTGACGACCTCTGTGGCTAATGGTTCGAGTTTCGGACTGCTGATCACGAGGTCGTGGGTTCGATTCCCACAAGACACAAATATTTGTGTGATGAACATAAGTGTTTGTGTTGGTCTGGGTGTTTCTTATGTATTATAAGTATGTATTTACAAAAAATATATATATATAAGTATTATATCCATTGCAGAGCTAGTACCCATAGTACTAGCTCTGCTTAGTTTGGGACTATAGATGGTGTTGTGTAAAAATGTCTCGAAAGTATTTATTTCTTATTTTCTAAACATACTGGCTTTTAATGGTCCTACAAACAGTTGGAATCGCAATGTGATTCTTTGTAATGTATCAACTCAGCCTACCGCAGTCCACTGCTGGACATAGGCCTCTCCCAAGTTGCGCCACAACACTCGATCCTCTGTCTTGTAATGTATGATTCTTTGTAAAATGAATATCTATCGCTCTAATAAATTTTCCTTGAGGAATAAGGTGTTTGCGGATCTAGCAATATTTGTTATATACTACACTCGGGAGCAATGAATCCGGGTCACCAACAAAAAAACTTAATATCTCGGAAACTAATAATGGTAGCTTATTTAAATAAAAAGTATTTTATAGACTATTTACTAACAACAATAGACTATTTATTGTTTTATAGACCTATTTATTAACAACTTTTTATTTAAATATGCTGTCATTCTTAGTTTCCCAGATATTAAGGTTTATGTTGGTGACCCGGATTCATTGCTCTCGAGTGTATGTAACGATTTTCTTGTTACCCTTAAAAATAAGTGAGTGGGTCACCCCATTCGTTTAACGGAAAATTGGAACTCACGATTCAATGAAGGCTCAAATACGGAAATAAACTCAAAGTTTCTCTAACTACGGTACATTAAAAAAATAAACAACTTATAGCTTCCGAATGGGAGCGCAAAGACCTTTGAAGTTTCAGCTTCTAAAATAACATGTAATTGCCATGTTAAAGTAGAAAATATTTAACGTACGTTCCGTAATAAAATGTGATTTCGACGAAGTCCTAACAAACTTCCTTGTGTAAGAGTAAATCATTTGTGCCCACGGACGAGTAAAAAAAGGCAGACGGAATCTTGCAAAGAAAAGATTGAAGCACTTGATTTTTTTCTTGAACTCACTATAATTTCTACAGTATTATACTGCAGCAGGTATATACAATACAATACAAATACTCTTTATTGTACACAAAAGAAAATAGCAACATATATTTTTATTTTATTTGTGACACTACATCAAAAACTAGTAATCGCGGCTGTTAAACTTACTATGGGTGTGAATCTGTGGGTCATGCGTGCTTTCAAGCGAGCCCACTTACTATTGGGTGCTTCACTTATTGCTTAGCGAAATTCCGTCCGCATTTTTTATTTGTCCATGTTTGTGCCATTTTGCTCCAGTCTCGCACGATGTACCCGCAAAGTTTATTAGTTACCATTATTAAAATGACAGTATCGTTGATGAATGAGGTGTTGACTCAGTCAAGGGTCGTGGGTTCAATTATAATGTTGAACCCAATCTTAGCACAAGTTTGACGTAGTAGTATTAAATTATCTGTGACGTAGTTAAAGGGGTAAACGGTAGATAACGATAGAGTGAGGCCTTATCATCAACAATATCGATATGAAAAACGTAACTTTGGTTTCGCCTTTGTCATTAATTCTTTGACCGTAACTAAGAAGTGCTAAATCACTAATAAGACTTTGAGTCATCAACTCATTTTCTGCCAAGACACACAGAGTTCTTCTTGCCATGTTCATCCGTAGATATCTATGGCCTTGTATGTCTTCTATATCTGTTAGTATTGATTTTTTTAGACCTTTTTATATCATAATCTTGAACGTTCACTGTTAAACATGCTCCCTTTGTATCCATTTATACTTTTTCTTCATTCACTTTTAGAAACGGTGTGGCCTTTGCGAACAACCACTCTGTCAAATGTTCCATTAGTTCAATAGGGAAAATAGTCTACTCTAAAAAAAAAATTAATTAACAAAAACAAAAAAAAAGTAATTAACAAAAACAAAAAACCCGACTGCGTCTAAAAATAACAGAAAAGATATAAACAAGACTTATGAACACGCAGTCGGAGGCTACGTATGTTTTTGGTCATGACTTACATAATAGTTCATAGGTAGCCTCCGCCTGCGTGTTGATAAGTCTTGTTTATATCTTTTCTGTTATTTTTAGACGCAGTCGGGTTTTTTGTTTTTGTTAATTAATTTTTTTATTTGTTTTTTTTTAGTTTTGTCATGTTTTATTTATCATACTATAAATGTTTTTTTTTGAAAAGTCAAATTCATTTTTAACGTTGAATATTTTGTTGTTTTTTAGCATTTCTCATTCCAAATTACATTTAAACATATAAGTTGTGTATATTTTCGTAAACCATTTATAAAACCCTTTATTTTGATACCCCACTCGATAGGTTTTGAGCAAAAAAAAATTTTTGAAGTCTCATAAAATGGCTCCAAAAAGCGGCCATTTTGATTTTTATAATTTTGATATACCCAGTGTCACTCTCACAATTAAGACGAATCCAACGACACCTCTCAAGCTAAGATCCATCAAGCCGTTTAGGCTACAGAGCGTGCCAAAGAAATATACATACATACATACATACATACACTCGAAAAACATAACCCTCCTTCTGGCGCAGTCGGGTAATAATTATGTACTTACTAAAAAATTATGTCACTAAAAAAAATCTACAGAAAGAAATAGATTGATAAAAAAAATTAAGGTAACTTTTTGGAAGGACATAAAATATAATGTCAAGTTACTATGAAGTGTCTGAGGAATGACGTCATGCCTAGGTAGTGCTGTATCTGTCTAGTGAACAAGATTGCTTATAACTTATAACTTGGACATATTTTTAAATAATAGGTATATGGTTTTTGTTACTGTTGCTCATGTTTTTTTAAATATATTAAAGTTTTCTAATAAAAACATTGCCCACTACCCTATTATGCTTTTTACACCATGATTAAACGATGTCCTCTCCTCGTTCCAGGTCATAGACTTCGGCAGCTCGTGCTACGAGCACCAGCGGGTGTATACCTACATCCAGTCGAGGTTCTACCGCGCGCCGGAGGTCATGATGGGCGCCCGGTACGGCATGCCCATCGACATGTGGTCCTTAGGGTGCATACTGGCGGAGCTACTTACAGGTGAGTGAGACTTTTTGTAGTAGTAGAGCTCCTTTCTGAAAGAGCTCGTCCGGGGAAGTACTACCACCGTACTTACTTCTCCGTCAAACAGTGATGCTTGCATTGCTGTGTTTCGGTCTGAAGGGTATGGGTGCCGGTGAAATTACAATCACATGAGACTTTACATCTTTATGTCTTGGTTTGGCGAACCGACTTGCGTTACCATTGAGGTAACAGACTAGGTGGTATTGAAGTTGTTATGGGCAAAGGTAACCACTTAACATCAGGTGGGCCTTTGGATCTTTTCGCCATTCTTTACTATAATAAAATAAAAAATACCCTTGGTTTAATAAAAGTCTGTTTTCTTGGTAGAAGACGTAAGTAAAAGGGTGAAAGGACTCACTCGTACTTTGATTAAAAAACACCATTTGGGCTACACTTTATTTATATACAGGAGATTGTAACGTTTGTTAAGAGTAACTTTGGTATATTTAATAAACTTATTTTTTTGTTATAGTTAAGGATGGCGAAACGAGCTAAAGGCCCACCTGATGTTAAGCGGTTACCTTTGCCCATAACAACTGCAATACCACCTAGGCTGTTGCCTAAATGGTACCGCAAGTCGGTTCGCCAAACTGAGACATAAAGATGGAAATTCTCATGTGATTGTAATTTCACCGGCACCCGTACCACAGCCCGTACCCTTCAGACCGAAACACAGCAATGCAAGATCACAATTTGACGGAGAAGTAGGTACGGTGGTAGTACTTCCCCGGACGAGCTCTCTCACAAGGGAGCTCTACTAATAATACTACTAAAAAGCCAAAATACATAATTTGAAAATAAGTTTCATGTCGAACAAAACCACTCTTGAATAATAGTAGGTATGTTTTGCATGGCTACTAGATTGTACAATCCAAAGACATCATAATAATGTCTTTGTCTTTGGTACAATCATTTGCCTAACTCTCTACTCCAGTAGTAACAATCTATTCAAGAATAAACTACTTAAAGACAAAGCATGTTACAGTGCCACAGAGTTTTTTGTTAATTATAACTTTGAAGGTATTATTTTAGAATCTTCTAATCAAATATAAATAATTTAACATATCTGTTTTAGCTAACGCTTGCACAATGTAGTTATAATAGCTGCATTGTAAAAGCCCAACATAACAAAAATCCCCAAAAAGCACAATCGTACCCCGTTCACTTTTACGTAACGAACCCCCATAAACGAATCCCGTCTCCGCCTTTTCGCGTCAACTAAACGACTTCATTCCCCATGGCATCGACTTAAAAACCCTTAGCTAAGGATTTTAACTCCGCAGACAAAAAATCGCAGACGATTTAAGTCTTACTGCCTGACGGGACTTTTTAAATAAAAGTATGACTCAAGTCAAAACCCTTGTATTGTTTTTGGAATTGGTTCAACAAATTCCTGAAATCCTACACGCATAGTATTATGGGTTATATGACAGATAAATATGGGATATGTGTTACTAGTATGTCTATGTGTTTTTCATTAGTCTTGGCTAAAGGTTACTACTATTGTAAATAATAGAATTCGAGGGCAGTGATTTTTAAATTGTGTTTAACCTCGTAGGTTTAACCAATTGAGGTTATTGATAGCGGCGAATCCGTGATAGGGAGCGATGTGTGAGATAACACGTTAAAAAAGTGGCATAAATAAATATTGCGTACGAAAACAGCTCAAAAACAAAATCAGAAGCGAAAGCAACTATAAGAGCAATACAAAAAATATTTTATGTTATTTATTTATTTGTTCAGTGTACAGTGTATACATAACAAAAACATTCTAAAGATGTAAACATAAACTCATTAGAGTTTTACCGTACATCAGTATCATCGACTATACAAACAGGTAAACAAAAATATAGTTAACAAGGTAGGATATTAAATAAGTACAATGAGGGTAGATACCAGATAATATTTATCTACATTATGAAGGAGCGAACACCGGTGACTGCGCGAGCCGTCTTTACAAACTGGTGGAGGGTAGTGTTTGTGTTAATACAGGTTGTTCCTACAAATGCAGCAAACTTTTGAGAATTTATTATACTTACATTAATTTAAAAAAAAAAAAATTAAAATTAAAATTGCTTTATTTCAGGCATCAGCCCATAAGTTGTTAGTAATGAGTTAGTAACAGATTGTGCTTATTTTAATAATGTTATTAATTGTATTGACTTGTTATTTTTATTATTGTGTCTTTGTAACTTGCAAGAAATGTTATTTTAATTTTATTTTTATTTTTTTGTTATTTTATCCCTTAGAGATGTTGGTAGTTGATTAATTAGGTAGGGTATAATATATTTTAACGTTCTCCTACCATGTAAATTAAAATATTTTGGAAGTAACAATTTGGCATTAGTAACACTACGAGTTTTCATTTCATTTTTTTGTAATATTTTAGTTTTCTTAAGATTTTCATTAAAAAAATTCATCGGTTAATAATGTCATTTCAATTTTTTCGTGTATTGGTATAATTTTACAGTGCTCAAATAATTGATATTAAATGTATAATAAATATATATATATATATTTAATATCATCATCATCATCATCATCATTTCAGCCGAAAGACGTCCACTACTGGACAAAGGCCTCCCCCAATTAAGGGGGGGATATGCCATAATCGCCACGCTTGGCAGGCGGGTTGGCGATCGCAGTTGGTTGGTTAAATACTCAGAGAACGCTGCTGCCCATCCTCTGGTGAATCCCTTAGTCGCCTTTTACGACACCCATGAGAAGAGATAAGGGATATTTAATATATTGATATTTAATATTGTTTTTACTTATCATTGAACGTGGAACAAAACCAAAATTTTACAAAAGCGTGGGTTGAACTTGGGTTGAAAATAGAAGCATATTTATTCACCCTAATGCAATTATTCGGAAGAGATTAATTAAGGCCAGCACATACCAGGGATGGCAGGGCAGAGCATTTTATCTTAACCCAACGTAAATTCATATGTATCTACTAGCGGACCCGGCAGACGTCGTCCTGCCCGGAAAAGCAGCGCCACATATAATTAAAATCGTCCCTGCCATTTAGGAGAAGATCAGTGACATACCGACAGAAGGGCCACCTACCGGATCCAATTGTGTTTTCACACCATCCAGGAAACCATTGAAATATTCACAAAAAAATTCATCCAAATCGGTTCAGCTGTTTAGGAGGAGTTAGGCGACAATCAGATGTACAGAAGAAATAAATATTCGCGGCTTCACTCGCGTTAAATTCTGCTAACCCACGTGACGGATCCTGTTAATTCAGTCCAGTCCAGTCCAGTTCCATCCATCCATCCATCCTTTTATTCGGACCGTCCAGTCCAGTCCAGTCCAGTCACTATCCCACTATCTCACCCCATGTCCAGTCCCGTCCCATGTCCCGTCCCGTCCCATGTTAAATGTCCCATCCCGTCCCATGTCCAATGTCCCGTCTCATGTACCATGTCCCGTCCCGGCCCATGTCCCTTCTCAAGTCCCGTCTCATCCCATGTCCCGTCCCCCATGTCACATGTCCCGTCCCGTCCCGTCTCATGTCCCATGTCCCGTCCCGGCCCATGTCCCTTCCCGTCCCATGTCCCGTCCCCCATGTCACATGTCCCGTCCCCCATGTCACATGTCCCGTCCCCCATGTCACATGTCCCGTCCCGTCCTGTCCCATATCTCGTCCCCCATGTCACATGTCCTGTCCCGTCCGTCCCATGTCCCGTCCCATGTTATCAATTGTTCAGCAAATCAAATTTGGTGACACAACGACTGCAGCGCCACCTACCGGGTCCATTTGTTAATTCAAACCCTGCAGGGACCCGGACTCGAACGTACCTACACAAAAAATATCATTATCTCCAACAGCAATTGATTGGTTTCGTAGTTACCTGTACGGCCGTCGGCAGCGTGTTCGTATTGAAGAAGCCTGCTCTTCATGGTGCAACACGTCTGCTGGTGTGCCTCAGGGTGGCGTTTTATCTCCTCTCCTCTTCGCAGTATTTATAAATACGATTTCTAGTAAACTTTATTCTTCCTACCACCTTTATGCAGATGATCTCCAAATATATACGCAAGTTTCACCAGATAAGTTGTCGGAGGCTGTTAATGCTATAAACCAAGATTTGGGACAAATTAGCGCATGGAGCAAATCATATGGACTTACGGTCAATCCTTTGAAGACCCAGGTTATTGTTGTTGGTAGCCCCCGAATGATCTCAAATATCGACTGGCTCCAGCTCCCCCAGATCATTTTCGATGGTACTGCGATACCTATAAGTGACATTGTTAAAAATTTGGGGATACACATTGACAAAACGTTGTCCTGGAGACCGCAAGTAAAGGAAGTCAGCAGGAAAATTTTTGCATCAGCTGGATCTTTACGGAGGCTTCGTAACTTCCTGCCCATTTCCACTAAAACTGCGCTTGTTCAATCTCTTCTTCTTCCAATCCTTGACTATGCCAACACCAGCTATCTTGATCTTAATGAGGACCAACTTGATAAGCTTGAGCGACTTCAAAATTTTTGTATAAGATTCATATTTGGTCTTCGCAAATATGATCATGTGTCCGAATTTCGTACTAAACTCAAGTGGTTACCTATACGACTTCGTCGGAATGCTCACGTTCTTCATCTTCTTTACAGTATCCTATTCAATCCCTCAACTCCCCACTATCTTAAAGAACGTTTTAAGTTCCTTCGTGACACACATTCGAGGCTCTTAAGGTCATCAGAAAACCTCACGTTGGCGATACCATCGCATTCCACAAATTTCTTTGGTAATTCTTTTACAGTTCAGGCTGCTCGCCTGTGGAATGCTTTGCCAGTACAAGTGAGGCGTGCTCAATCTTTGCCTATATTTAAAAAACTGGTAAAAGATCATTACCTATCATCACTGTAATTTCCGGCAGGTACATTATGTAATATTTAGACATATTGTATTGTATTTATTATGTTTATTGTATCTTATATTTATGTAGTTTTGTTATAGATATATGTATAGTATTTATGTTATGTAGTATATGTATTCTATTATGTTGTTACACTGCGTACTACCCCTCTCTTTACTTGCCCATATTGTCCATCCTAAGGTTGTCTGGAAGAAATCGCCTTGAGCGATAAGACCGCCCATTGTACATGTGTTCTATATAAGTCATATATGTTGCTATCTTCTTTTGTGTACAATAAAGAGTATTTGTATTGTATTGTATTGTAAAATCTATCATCTATCTCAACCCAGTCGAAAGGTATCGACATCTGTTAGAATCATTTGGAGTTAACAGATAATTGTGACTGTCAAATAATAACAGACAAATAATTAGCAATAAATTAAAATTGCGACTATAATTTGAGATTTAAACTATCCTATCTCTCAAGTTGGATCGAACTCCACATGGTGTGCGAATTTTATTATAATCGGTTAAGTGGTTTAGGAGTCCATTGAGGACAAACATTGTGACACGAGATTTATATATATTAAGAAAGATTGGTAACAAGATACAGATTCCAATGTTTAGAGATCGACCCCAAGGCATCAAAGATGATTTCCTTTTGCGGCATTGAAGAGCGCGCTAGAGGATGCCTCGGCGGGATGCGATGGCATGCTTAGGGACGCAAAGACAGGGGTGCTGGCCGGAAAACCTCCACGTGTGCCCGACGGCTGCTTGTCCTTCTGGACATGTCTAGAGGGATCGGCAGTTGTTTGGCCGGTGCATCCTGGGCACAGGCAATAGAATCCTGTCGAGGGATTAACCTTCGGGGGATTTTATTGCCTGTGGCGAATATTCTGGCGCGGGAGGGGCCCGTTGTGGGCCAGTGGGGAGTTGCTCCACGTGTCCCTCTGATATCAGCAGAGGGCACAGTGGAGGAGCAGGGGCGGGCCCGGTGTGCACTCACCCTGCCACTGGGCAGGCAGCGGAGGGACTGTCTTTCCCTGCCCCCGTCGATCTCGTAACCCCAGGAGTGCCCGCTGAGTAGTGTTCTCGCGCCTCTTGGGACCGAGGGTCTTGGCTTCACCGCCCGGACCGCGAGGAAGAAAACCTCTATAAAAAATTACGGGAGGTAGGGCCTGCGAGCAGCAGACTCGGGGTAGTCTGCTGCCCGACCAGCAGCTGGCGTAGCTGGCACAGCCGGCGTAGTTGGCGCAGCTGGTAAAGGCCCATGAGGTGAAGTGGCGTGCAGTGTTCCGTGTGCGCCACCTAGGAGGGTGCGGCCGACGTTAGGCCGCACGGGGAGAAGGGGCTCGCCTGCTTGTGGCGGGCCAGGACCTGTCGGGGGTGGTTGTGTGAATACTCACGGGTTCCCACGCCCCCGGCTAAGGTAGTTGAAGGAACACCGTGGTGGTTTTAGTCGGTAAGAGTCCGACACTGGCTCCGCCTACCCCGGGCGGAGTGCGTCCATGAGGATTTCCCCACGGGAAAAAAAAAAAAAAAAAAAAAAAAAAAAAAAAGGGACGCAAAGACATGCGACGGTATGCTATGATTAGGGACGCGAAGGCATGCTGAGGGACGCAAAGTCATGTGACGGTATGCACTTTTCGACTGCGTTGCGTAGTTGGCAGCGGATGCTGCAACATTCCCTCGGCATGCCACGGGATGTTTTCGGTAGCTGCGGCGCACGTCGTTGCTAAATCCCCTGCCCTGCCGTCCCTGTTGTAAGCTGGCCTTTATAGTATTTACTCTGAAAAACCACCACCTTAAAAATATTCACTTTCGAAAGCAGACTTTAATGATAATTAAATAGGCTAGTAAAGATACCAAATTATTGCTTAGTTAAAATTTCTTGTGCAACAATTCCAGGGTTCCCGTTACTACCGGGCGAAGACGAGGCGGATCAGATGGCGTGCATCATCGAGCTGCTCGGCATGCCGCCACAGAAGCTCATCGAGCAGGGCAAGCGCTCCAAGAACTTCATCAGCAGTAAGGGTCTACCGCGGTACTGCACAGCTACAACACTAGCCGATGGCACCACTGTTCTTAGTGGAGGTAGGTCGCAGATATGTACTTATTGTAGGATTTTGGCTTTTATTTCCTTTGCCTATAACGGACTGCAAGTACCGCCCTCTCTCGGAAGCGAGTGACATCGTTCCTTCGTCTCGAGTCGCGCACGCGAACACGCCATGTGGGCAGGGCGCGCGTGGCAGCACTCTGCACCATAGTGCAGCATGTTTCAAAGCCTTTCTCAGCACGCCTTATGACTTGTTTCTATAAATACTGTAACAAAACCCCGCAAAAATGCCTTATTGTTCTGTTTCTAACTGCAGAAACAAAAGCTGTAATGTACATTTGATTAAAGTTAATTTAAAAAAATTAATGACGTCAATATGTGAGGTGAAATTTGTTCGAAAGTTGCCAAGCATGAATCGCAAGTAAAATTGTGAAATTTACAACCATTTTATCTATTTCTGTGGGTACTACCTATTATGTGAAAATTAGCAAAAATACCAGAAAAACTATATATTTCTTTCTCCTGTGAGTGTCGACTTATTATCAATATCTGTGAAAGTGCTGGTTGAGCTGGTTCTCATTGTATCCATCCCGGGACCTGGATGAGCATCCACGCGGCGCAGTATATGGTAAGTTATATAATAAAGGTTGAAGGGATGTAGGTCGGTTTCGTAAAAGGCCTGTAAGATGTGGGTTGCTTAGACGAAGGGACATTTTGGGTTCTCGTCATCTCATCTAGTCTTTTTCCCAAAGAAAATATATTTTGAACTTGGTGTCAGTTTTCCAGATTACTTTTGAGAAAATCGTAGTCCTTCAGTAAAAATTAAACTCGCGAAGGAAACTCCTGCTTATTTTATAGCGAAATTCGGTACGATTATGGTTATACAATATTAGCCTCAGAACGGATGACCGATGGGGCAGTAAACTTTTGGAGTGGCGACCGCGTACTGGAAGGCGCAGCGTGGGTCCCCACGAGGTGGACCGACGACCTGGTAAAGGTCGCAAGTATCCGCTGGATGCGGAAAGCGCAGGACCGGTTATTATGGCTATGCTTGGGGGAGGCCTATGTCCAGCAGTGGACGTCTTTCGGCTGAAATGATGATGATGTTATTAGCCTCAACCAGAAACTGTGAATGCACTCAATTTAACCATTTCGAAACAAATAGGTAGGTAATTATGTAATTTGGTGTTGTTTAGTTTCCGTGATATGTAGTCAGCAAAAAACATTTATTGAGGGCACAGGAAATAAATTGAAGATTAAGGTTATCAAGTCTGATGTCTACTTATCGTAACTTGACCCGCATTCACCATATATGACCTCATTTCAAACGTAAATCATATCTTGCTATGATCTTCGGATAAGGATACAGTAAAGAGACCAAGGCAGAGGACCGAATGTTATGGCGCAACTTGGGAGAAGCCTATGTCCAGCAGTGGACTGCGATAGGCTGAGTTGTTGATGAAAGAAAAGGTATAACCATAGAAATCTAAATAACAAGGTATTAGAAATGTTATCTGCTGTCTTTTCCGCCACCAACACAAATACGCAATCACGCCCACCATGTTTCTAGCATTCAATGCAAAATAAATTAAGCCTAAATAAATCCGCTGCTAGATATGCTGCAAAATACAATTTTAGTGACTCCGCGTCCAAAACAGCACTGATGATCAAGCAAACGGTTCGCGCAGTGGTGTCCTAAAAGACACCTGTACGCGGCGACAAGTTCACGCGCCTTTGCCACTTCTATTACATTTATTTAGATTTCTATGTGTATAACCAAACCATTAAACTAACGCTGGCCACTTACGACACGTTTAAAAATAAATACTATCATCACTAGTGAAATTCCTGAACCACGCAATACTTTCACTAAACGTCAACATGTAGAAATGTGAAATATTCTGAATCACTTCTTACTACGGGATGTTATACTGATGTCTAATATTGCCACTCTTCTCCATTATGTGACCTAACCGTGTGACGCATCAGACGACACATGTTTATACAAAATATAGCATCTGTCTGCTGTCTGTCTGACCTATAAATATTAGTCATTTGTGGTTACATATTTTTATGGTGATTACAATCGTTATCTATTGGATATTGGGTTTTTGGCATGGGATTTTATTGACCGCGTAACTAGACCTAAGACTTGTTGTTACGTCAAATCATGTTAATTTTGAAAGGATTTTGTGATGTAGCAAGTATAGTAGCGGTGGGCATTGAATCAATGAACCGCTTTTTAAAGCAGCTTTTTCATCAGAAACGAATTAAATGTTTTCCATAGCTAAAAACACAGGTTGAAAGAAAATGTATGCATTTGACAAACGAACAGGTAACAAAAAACGTATGCATTGACAAATGTTTTTTTTTTAAAAAAAAACCAACTACTATTTATTTTAATATGCATAACGTTTTTATAAATAAACTGTTTTAAACGCAAAAACATGATTGGAGAAAATGACAAAATCTGCCGTTTTCAAACAAGTTTAAAATTAACAACTTTTTTAACCTGTTATTTGTTGGAATAAAATTGTTACATTACATTGACACGAAAACCGTCAATAAGATAAAAAAATAAATAATAAATAGATCGTCAAATCGATGTTTTGTCCGAGACATCGTAGTTTTATCTTATACAGTTTAAACTCATGGTTAATTTTCCATAAAAGATATCTTAAATTACCTGTTACTACGGGAAACATAAATTATTACTACGAGCAAAGTCGCGGGTGTAAGCAACGTGTTTTGAGGAAATCGTCTGGTCGTTTTGGTGGGTAGCCAAATTCAGCTGATATTATCTTATGGCGTTCATCACTAATTTAGTGTTGAATTACTATGTAATTTGTAAAGTTTTTTGATGTACGTTATGTATTGAGTAATTACTCAATTCATGTTCTGACGATATAGTAGTATTAAAAGTCGGGGACATCAAATCGCTGTAAATCAGGGTAAGCAAAACTTTCGTGTAAATCAAGTAAGGCCAGGGTTTTCCAATAAACGGTGTTTTAATACTTGAATTTATTTTATTTGTAAATAATTCAGATTTGTTTGCGCTCTAAATGTCTACAGCTCTCAGAAAGATAAGACCTTTCCAGGTAAAAATTATCTCAATGCGTAGAAATGTAGGTTCTGAAGCGAAGCTTCTATGAAGTTCTATGGCGTCGTTGTGCGTTCGACGCCGGGGGACTAAACCGAGAAAAAACTTCACCGTTAACTCACGCACGCGTCCTCACCGCGCTTGCTAATGCCTAGAAGCTTTGCTTCTACCGGGAGTCACTCGACGCCACCCGTTTTTTAAACATCTGGCATTATTGTACTGTTAAGGAAAATTATAGGTGATATTAAATCGCCAAACCTAATTCATGAAATCTTTGTTCTTTTTTACAGGAATGTCAAGACGAGGCAAGCCTAGAGGTCCTCCCGGATCAAAAAGTTTTGTCACAGCCCTCAAGGGCTGCCAAGACAAGTTCTTTATTGATTTTATTAGAAGGTAAGATTCTACAACTGTTTTGAACAACACATTTGGAATTCAGACAATCACAGAAATAAAAATCATCTTAAATACAAACTTTTGAACAAGGCTATATCGCTCCGGTGAATTTTTCCCGTTTGGAAAAAACAAAGGGTGATTAGTTACTGTAAAAATGTATCTTTAGAATGGAATACGATGATATTTTAAAAAGTACAGATATTTGTTGCGCGCGCAATCTGAAGACTCGAAAACTTTCTAATTGGGACGTTTTGCTACTAGTATCCGTCAAGCAAGGCGCAGCGTTGACGTGTGACAAAAAAAATACAAAAATGCCGTCGTGTGTACAGAAAGTGTACTAATTATTACGCGAAACTAACTTAAAGTAACTAACTTACTTACTTTGCACTAGTTTATGTGTATTGTGCTGCCGCTACGTACGGAACATATTTTTCGTTGGGTATGACATATCTATACTTTTAAATATCATTGATAGAATAGTATTTATTTGCATTAAACATGGTACAATAAGGTATAAGGTAAGGTGTAGGGAGGTATGAAAAAAAAAACAAAAATAAGTGGAAAAAGACAACTTCCAAACCTATATTTTGTCTGCGGAAATTGACTTCAATGTGAACATCGGATTTGAGTGCTATTCAATTACAGTAACTGATCAAAACTTGTTTTTTTATATACGGTAAAAATAGTCATCCTGTATTTCCCGAAGGGGTAGGCAGAGGTGTATAGTACACCCATGTTTCGCCAGTTATGTTATAAGTCCCATGCCCATGTAATAGGGGACGAGCCTATTGCCATTAACCGGGCACAAAACCATCCGGTATGTATAAATATGCAAAATGCATATACATAGTTGGTACAGGATAAACCCACGGCTTTACATCGCCAGATCTTTGCAAATGGACATTCAACTTGTATTAGTCAATATTCTTTTTCATTTACTTAGTAATTTTTTCAGAAATCTGATAGGTAATTTGTTAACGCCTCGTTGAACAGGAAAAAATTAGTTATTATTGTAAAAATTCTTTTGAAAAGTTTCCTTTTAGTTTGGTTTCGAAGTAAAACACCGATTGAGCCAAAGTGTTTTTATTAACTTGCAATGTATTTCTCCTTTGAATGTATGTTTTCCTAGTACAGAGCATTGATTCGTCATTAAAATCGTTTTTATTGATATTTGTGAAATACATTGGAGGATATTTAAAATATACAAGTCTTGCATCGCGAGTTGTTGTCGTGTGCTGCATTCACCTCAAAATCCTCAAATCCATACTTACTTAGTTATTTACAATTTCAAAACGATTTCTTATAAATAAGAATTTCCGTTGTATGAATTTGTTCTTACAAACATTTCTTGAAACTTAAGTTAACACTACTTTTTTTAGTTGGTACCATAAGACAGTATTACTCATCATTTCTCTATGCAGAAAGTACGCGAAGAACATAGGTTTTTGAAGCGTTTGTATGATGTAGGAATAGAAAACTAAGCAGTGCTTATCATCATAGGATAATCAGCCTATAACTGTCTCACTGCTGCAGGCATAGCATGTCGACTGTAGGGTTTTGTCTGCGTTAGAATAGACAAAATGACGTTTTTATTTCTATACAATGTAATTTCGTCTACTTTTCTGTAGTGGGCATTCTACGCCTGCTGGACGTGGTCCACTTCTCACAATGAGATTGTTTAATTGAAATAACTATTTGAGTCCATTTGCATGGTTTCAAGAAGTTAGTTCTATGACAACCTCTGTGGTCTAGTGGTTCGAGTGTCGGACTGCTGATAACGAGGTCGTGGGTTCGATTCCCACAGGACACAAATATTTGTGTGATAAACATAAGTTTTTGTGTTGGTCTGGGTGTTGCTTATCTTAACTATTATAAAATTGTAAACGTCCGTTTGTTTGTTTGTTTGTTCCAGCATCACGCTAAAACGACTGGACCGATTTTGATGTATTTTTTTTTTTTGAAAGCTTATGATCTGACTTAAAAACTGGTATGGGTTTTGAGAAAGAAAAAAAGAAAGAAAAAAAGAAAAAAAAAATTCGTGGGTTGCGTACTCACCCGACAGATCGAAGCTTCTATGCATTTGCACGAGCGGATAGTAATGTACGATGGAGTGGAGTGGAGTGGAGTGGACAGGGGATGGGACTGGGGATGGGACTGGGGACGGGACAGGGGACGGGACTGGGGACGGGACAGTGGACTGGACAGGGGACGGAACATGGGACGGGAAATGGGACGGGACATGAGACGGGACATGGGACAGGACAGTGGGACGGCACATGGGACTGGGCATAGGATGGGACATGGGATAGGACATGGGACATGGGACGGGACTATAGTGATATAGTGGGACAGTGGGACAGTGGGCCGTGGGACAGTAGGACAGTGGCTGTGGGACGGTGGGACAGTGGGGCAGCGAGGCAGTGGGTCAGTGGGATAGTGGGGTTGTGGGGTAGCGGGGCAGTGGGTTGTGGGGCAGCGGGACAGTGGGGCAGCGGGGCAGCTTGCCAGCGGGGCAGTGGGGTACCGGGGCAGCGGGGCAGTGGGATAGTGGGGCAGCGGGGCAGTGAGGCAGTTGGTTAGCGGGGCAGAGGGGCAGTGGGCAGCGGGGCAGTAGGGGAGTGGGGCAGCGGGGCAGGCAGTGGGGCTGTGGGATAGTGGGGCAGCGGGGCATTGGGTTACCGGGGCAGCGGGACAGTGGGGTAGCGGGGCAGTGGGATAGTGGGGCAGCAGGGCAGTGGGGTAGCGGGGCAGTGGGAGGCAGCGGGGCAGGCAGTGGGGCAGCGGGGCGGTGGGGCAGTGGGGTAGCGGGGCAGTTGGGCAGAGGGGCAGCGGGGCAGTGGGGCAGCGGGGCTGTGGGGGGCAGTGGGGTAGCGGGGCAGTGGGGCAGCGGGGCAGTGGGTCATTGGGATAGTGGGGCAGCGGGGCAGTGGGGCAGCGGGACAGTGGGACAGTGGACTGGACTGGAATGGACTGGACTGGACTGGACTGACGTGGGTTTGCAGAATTTAACGCGAGCGGAGCCGCGGGTAAAAGCTAGTGTATTATAGTGATGCGACTCGAGTCCAATTTTACTCGAGTGACTCGAGTGACATCGTAAAAAAACGTAATTGAGTGAAAAAAATATCGACTCGAGTTCACTCGGACTCGAGTCACTCGCCCACCACTCGAGTCACTCGCCAACCATTCTCCGAGACAAACAAGTTTAAACCTGCTTTTTAAAAGAGATAAGTTAAAGTGCGTTGTTGTCACACTTGTTTGAACTTGTTGCGTGTAGTGAACTCAAGTGAACTGTTGTGTTGAATGAGTTATCGACGTTTATGAGTGAGTGAGGTGAGTGTACGAGTGACTCGTGAACCACTCGAGTGACTCGACCACTCGAGTGATTGAGTGATTCGTGAACCACTCGAGTGACTCGACCACTCGAGTGGTACTCGAGTAAAATAGTAAAATGACTCGAATGACTCGAGTGGCAAAATCGGACTCGAGTCGCATCACTAGTGTATTATAAGTATGTACTTACAAAAAAAAAGGTATATAAGTATTATATCCATTGTCTAGTACCCATAGCACAAGCTCTGCTTAGTTTGGGACTAGATGTGGTACTGTGTAAAAAAATGTCCCAAAAGATATTTATTATTTATTAGTTCTATGTAGAACAGCCGACAAGATACTCCATTGATACTCTTTCCAAACGATGAAAACTATCTTCTAGGTAAAACATTTTGTCTACTTCTTTGTTATTTGAAGCGGATATTTTAAGTTTAGTGTCGCGGTTGCAGGTGTCTGGAGTGGGACCCGGAGAAGCGGCTGACGCCGGCGCAGGCGCTGCGGCACGCGTGGCTGCGCCGGCGCCTGCCGCGGCCGCCGCACGACGACGAGCCGGCGCCGGCGCCGCTGCCGCTGCCGCACTCGCTGCCCACCAACCACGTTAGTATAGCGCACCACGCCAAGCGGCTCGCGCACCCTAAGTGCACTGACAAATAGGTTTGTTTATGCTTTTTATTATTTATTTCTTGGTTAATTGTTTGTGGGAATAAGATTTTTACTATAATATTATTAGATGCTCATTATTGGTGAGTTTTATGGGTCACATTTTGGATGCTTACAGATCTGAAGAAATCTCAAGAATCTTTTATATAAAGTTCATGATTGTGTCAGATCTACATCATAACATGCATACATTCATCATGTAATTTTTATCGCTATTTCTGGGTTGGTCCCATAGTAAAACTTGTTCGCAGCGATGAGTACATTAACTAGGCCACCGTTGTAAGACAAAAAAAAACACGGTGTATATTGATATAAAAAACTTGTGTGCGCCTCGGACGAATAAAAAAGGCGGACGGAATCTCGCTAAACAATAAGTGAAGCATAGTAGCTTAAAAATACGGGCCAGCACGCACAGATTCACATCCATAGTATGCCAAAAAGCCGCGTTTACGCAAAAAAATTAGTGTGACGGTAGTCACTGTTGTAGTGACACATATAAAATAACAGTATAAATCTGGTGTGTTCAAATGCTTTCGAAATTATAGTGGGTTTAGGAAAAAAATAAGTGCTTTAGTCTTTGTTTAGCGAGATTCCGTTCGCCTTTTTTTTCGTCCGAGGTGTGCGAGTAGTGTGTTAAAACATAATTCTAAATAAAAAATCTCTCGTTCTTTAATGAGACCTCTTATTACCACAAACAGTTAATTTAAAGTTTTTAATTTTATTTTGCAAATTATTTTAAGTTTCATTTTTATTTATGTTTTGGTTTTTGTAGTTTAGAAAAATACCGGTATTGGGGTAATTTTTTTTTAAGAATGTAGTGTGTAAGAGGATAAGGTTAGTTAAGAATCTTTTTTTTTTTCTGACGTATGCCAAACACCGGTTACTATGTTTACAGTCACCGCATGTACACAGAAATGTGACACACGCAGTGATTTTGTTACATGACACGTTATTTTGGCGCCGGCAGATGACCCAGCGTCGCGACGCTACGTCGACCGTGTGTCACCGCCCTAAAGCTCCTACCTCAATACAATGATCAGTGTTTACTTTACTTTCGAAATGAGAGGCATAGCTTTAACGGCATACGAAGTTGTGTTAGCTTCTTTGATAGAAATGTCTTGATAGACAAAGTATATATTGGAGTTACAGTTAACATGGGGTTAACATGGGGTGTATTAAAAGAGTCTACACGAGTGACGATATTTAATTGATCGTCCGGCGCACGCTGGACAGTCAGCCCCGCTACCAACCTGTTGACTGGCTAATCTTTTTCCCACGGCATGAGCTGTTTCATTATGTAGCTCATTTCGACACGATAGAAGAAGAAGACAGTTAACATGCAAAAACTAGGTATATTTGAATAGTATATAATATATGTACTATCAGCAAACTTTCGCGGCGCGACTAAGGGATTCAACAGAGGATGGGCAACAGCTTTCTCTGAGTATTTAACCAACCAACTGCGATCGCCAACTCGCCTGCCAAGCGTGGCGATTATGGCGTATCCCCCCTTAATTGGTTGAGGCCTATGTCCAGCAGTGGACATCTTTCGGCTAAAATGATGATGATGATGATGAACACACGCAATTATGCCCACCATGTTCCTAGCATTCAATGCAAAATGCAATTTTAGTGACTGCGTCCAAAACAGCACTGATGATCAAGCAAACGGTTCGCGCACTGGTGTCCTACGAGACACCTGCACGCGGCGACAAGTTCACGCGCCCTTACCACTTCTATAACCTTATTATTTAGATTTCTATGGAACAACCAATCGATTTTCCTAGTGATTCTGAGCCTACTTGCAGGACTTTCGTTTTTTCTTTTCCTTTACATGTTGTATTATCGCCATCGGCCCGTATTAACCCAATACTGGGTATAAGCCTACTCTCATTTGTGCCAAATTGGCTGCACCAAACGCATTCAGGTCTTTTCTGCGATTACTGATAGCTTAGAAATCATTAACATAACTCATCTGACGGCTTTGCTAACATTCATTTGGATCATTTTACCTCTTTCGACTTCCACTCTGAAGAGCTGTGGGTGTAGTACATCTAGGGTTGCCAACTGTTTTTGAATAAAATTACATATCACATTTTAAAAATAGGGAAAAAATAAAGTATTTCGAAGAGGAAAAAAGTATTTTATTAAATTTTCATCTATTTATTTATTTCTTCTCTTGATGACGTATTTTTGTATGCTTTTAGCACACGCTAACAGTTTTTCACTATCCTTGAATTTTTGGAAGCTATCTTTACATCCCCAATTTAAATTTAAATAAACAAGCAACTCCTGTTTGGTCGGTGTCGGTGACGGACATCAGAGACAGATGTCACTGTTACTTCAGAAGCCTCAGACAGATGACTTATATGGTTGGCAACCCTAAGTACATCTGCCCCATGGAGTTGGGTAAGTATACAAAGACTTTGATCTGCCCTTACTACGGTCGGCTCAATGTCACTTGAGTCTCATGAACGTTATTGACCATTCTTTTTACCCGACTGCGCTAGAAGGAGGGTTATTTTTTTCGAGTGTATGTATGTATATTTCTTTGGCACGCTCTGTAGCCTAAACGGCTTTATGGATGGATTTGAGATTGAGAGGTGTCGTTAGATTCGTCTTAATTGTGAGAGTGACACTGGGTATATAAAAATTATAAAAATTAAATGGCCGCTTTTTGGCGCCATATTACCTCATCAAAAAAATTTTTTTTTTCCTCAAACCCTATCGAGTGGGGTATCAAAATAAAGTGTTTTATAAATGCTTTACAAAAATATATTCAACGTATGTTTAAATGTAATTTGGAATGAAAAATGCTAAAAAACAACAAAATAATCAACGTTAAAAATACTTTAAAAAATAACATTAATAGCGCGATAAAACATGACATAACTAAAATTTTTAAAATAAAAAAGTTAATTAACAAAACCAAAAAACCCAACTGCGTGTAAATATAACTGAAAAGATGTAAACAAGACTTGTGTAGGTACTTTCACATATACCTACGTGTACCTTCACAAGTCTTGTCTCCTTTGGTGTTCCGGAGTCGGCCTTCTAGGTTCCTTTTTCACAATAAATCTTACTAAAAAATAGACGACATTTCGACATTGGAATAATGTTCATTGCGTTGATCTAGCTGGCGAGAATATGGTTTTTGAAACACGATGCAATATGTTAATGTTTCAGTAAAACCATGCAATTAAACTGCAGTTTTCTCTCTCGCCAGTTTTCAAGTTCAGTCAAGATTAGATATATGTCACCTTCATGTCACCTTCTAAGTTTAGCTTGCCTTCACTTGTGAGTGAGCACTGCCCACTCGATGAACGCACACGTATTTCTCCAGCCAACCGATACATCGGAGTCCTAGATATTATTAGATATGTTACGTAGGTTTAACTGACGTGGAAAATATGGATAGATGTTATGCGGTTAAGGCAAAGGACATTAGATTAACTTCTGATGTTAGTCATTTTTTACAAAGTAAGATAGAGATAGACAGGTGTTTTGGAAGTTTTAAGCTCGGACGAATAAAAAAGGCGGACGGAATCTCGCTAAACAAAGACTGAAGCACTTATTTTTTTCCTAAACCCACTATAATTTCGAAAGCATTTTAACACACCAGTGGCCTGATTCACAAACGTTCGAAAAGTTTCCGTTTCCGATGTGAAATTTGACCGGCAAACAAAACAAAACGACCACTTCCTGCGACCACGAATGATGCAAAGCATTCGAAACTTCAGGAAAAGCAATGTTAATAATAATACGCGATGTAATCCGGTCAAACTTATTTTATTACGAAAAAATACGATTTGTGAATCGAACGCATTCGGAAACGCTATTCATAGTTCTTTAATTTTACATCGCGTGCTTTCCGACAGCAAATGGCTCACGGGAGAGTTTCCATGAATTTCGCGTTGCGTTTCCGAGTCCGTTTGATTCTCAAATCGTTTTGTTTCTTAATAAAACAAGTTTAACCGAATTACATCGTGTATTATTATTAAAATTGGTTTTCCTGACGATTCGAATGCTTTGCAGCGTTCGTGGTCACAGGAAGTGGTCGTTTTGTTTTATTTGCCGGTCAAATTTCACTTCGGAAACGGAAACTTTTCGAACGTTTGTGAATCAGGCCACAGATTAATACTGTTATTTTATTTTGTGACACTACAACAATGACTACCTTCACACTAGACTTTTTTGCGTAATCGCGGCTTTTTGGCATACTATGGATGTGAATGTGTGCGTAATTTTAAGCGAGCAGGCAGACTATGGATGCTTCACTTACCGTTTAGCGAGATTTCGTCCGCCTTTTTTATTTGTCCGAGGTTTTAAGATATATACCAAGGTCTCAACTATTTTCATACTGAGGAGTAGCCCATGCCTTCTAGTGGGTATTGGGACAGTAATGAGCTGACCATGCGCTTATTATAAGCAACTAGCCTTTGCCCGCACCCTTCGGAAACTGTGTATCTTCCAGGGATAAAAAGTATTCTGTATGTTAATCTAGGTTACGATCTATTGATGTACTAATTTTCATCCAAATAAATTCAGCTGTTGTAGCATGATTGAAGGACAAACAAATAAACATCCATACTTTCGCATTTATAATATAGTAGGGTCATAGAAATCTTAATAATAAGATAATAGAAGTGGTTAAGGCGCGTGAACTTGTCGCCGCGTACAGGTGTCTCGTAGGACACCAGTGCGCGAACCGTTTGCTTGATCATCAGTGCTGTTTTGGACGCGGAGTCACTAAAATTATATTTTGCAGCATATCTGACAGCGGATTTTATACATTCATACATATTATCACGCCTGTTTCCCATTGGGGTAGGCAGAGACTATGGATTTGCATCCTGACACACCTCTTTTGCTTCATCTACGTCCATTAACCTCGTCATGCATGCTCGTCGGTTTAGAGAACTCGTAACCTGGCATTTTTTTTGAACGTCCGCGATTTGATCGCGAAACGTTCGCCAAGGTCGTCTCCTTCCAACTCTTCCATCCACACTCGCTTCGTGTACTTGTTTCGTTAATCTCCTCTCGTCCATCCTCTCTATATGTCCAAACCATCTTAACATACCTTTCTCAATTTTTGTCACTACATCTTCTTTCACTCCACAACGCTCCCTTATCACATTATTCCTTACTTTATCTCTCAAAGTTACACCACACATACTATAGGATTTGATAGGCTTAATTTATTTTGAAATGAATACTACAAACATGGTGGGCGTAATTGCGTATTTATGTGTTGGTGGCGGCAAACCGGCGAAACATGTTCCGGTGTACAGTGATAACATTTCTATTGGCTTATTATTGAGATTTCTATGAGTAGGATGTTCCGATGAATCTTCATTATGGTCGAGTTTTCTCAAATTTTCCTTCGGTTAATTTAGTTTGAACAATCTGCGGCCTTGTTGGTGATCATAAAAAAAGATTTACGGAGGGAGGGTGGGTGATCAAACCTACCTCTTGAACTTAAAATGGGAAATGTTGGTGGTATAACACACATTAAATTAATGCTTTGCATATCCAAAATAATAATTGTTTCCAATAACAATTAATTTCACCTAGTTTGTCAACACAGTATCGTACTATAATGTCAATCACTTAGTTTGCATACGCATAATATTATAATTGGGGGTCTCACGCAGCTTGCAACATACCCTATAGTGTAGATCACTATCTTTTGCCCTATTTTTTTTTTTTTTTTTTTTTTTTTTTTTTTATTCTTAACGGGCTTGCGTTTGACCGCCACCTCACCTGATGTTAAGCGATGGTGCGGTCGACGATGGTACACGCTTGCCCAGCAAAAACCTATTCACTCGAGTCTTGAAGACCACCAGATTATATTTCTCGGGAAACACTGACGCCGGCAAGGAATTCAGTGAACCTTATTGTTTATAGCTGCGTTTTGTGGCAATCGATAGTATATTTTTACAGGCAATGATAAATTGATACCTCTAGGCTCAAAGGGCGTGAACGATATTTTGGCGTAAAGACATTTTCTACTCTTTGATTCCATACATAAAGTAGAAAATGTTTTTACGCCAAAACGTCGTTTAGTTCTTTGAACCTAGAGGTATCGAAATAACATGCCGTAAAATGTGGGGCATTATATAATTGTGGCGGTTTGTCAGTAGTTTTGATTTATTTGTAAAGTTTGTACGCACGGCTACACATCAAGCTGTACATTTCCAGTATAAGCTGATCTCGCATTGTACGGAAAGCCTATGCAATGCGAGGTCAGCATAAACTGGAAATGTACAGCTTAATGTGTAGCCGTGTGTACATGAAATTGTAGGGGCTTTGCGAGATTCTGAGTTCTATCTAGGCTGGCATCACTTTTTTTTATGGTTCCGTACCACAAGGGTTTCAACGGGACCCTATTACTCTGCCTACGCTGTCTGTCCGTCCGTCCGTCTGTCTTTTTAGAGTTGTCTTTTTAACCGTAATAGGTTGCCAGTTGAAATTTTCACAGAATATGTGTTAAGTCTTTTTAACCCGCCTGCCAGGCGTGGCGATTATGGCATATCCCACTTCTGGGGAGGCCTATGTCCAGCCGTGGACGTCTTTCGGCTGAAATGATGATGATGATGTGTTAAGTACTATGACCTCTATCATGGACAAGAGATGCAAAATGACCTCTATCATGGACAAGAGATGCAAATGACAGACGATCAACGCGCAGTGTTGCACCTTTGGTGAACTCTCTCTGGTCGATGGGTGGTACGGAATCCTTAGTGCGCAAATCCGTCTTGTTGTGGCAATAAATCATTTTTCTTCTTTCTATCTTTCACTTCGACGTTTAATTTTTCAATTGAAGTAGAGAATTTGATTATATTAACACAAGAAAATTTTACTCCTGAGAAGCTCGTATCGTGCCTTGCCTTTTTTTTTTCCCGTGGGGAAATCCTCATGGACGCACTCCGCCCGGGGTAGGCGGAGCCAGTGTCGGACTCTTACCGACTAAAACCACCACGGTGTTCCTTCAACTACCTTAGCCGGGGGCGTGGGAACCCGTGAGTATTCACACAACCACCCCCGACAGGTCCCGGCTCGCCATAAGCAGGCGAGCCCCTTCTCCCCGTGCGGCCTAACGACGGCCGCACCCTTCTCTGTGGCGCACACGGAACACTGCACGCCACCTCACCTCACGGGCCTTTACCAGCTACGCCAGCTGCGCCAACTACGCCAGCTTCTGGTGGGGCAGCAGACTACCCCGAGTCTGCTGCTCGCAGGCCCATCCTCCTGTAATTTTTATAGAGGTGTTCTTCCTCGCGGTCCGGGCGGTAAAGCCAAGACCCTCGGTCCCAAGAGGCGCGAGAACACTACTCAGCAGGCACTCCTGGGATTACGAGACCGACGGGGGCAGGGAAGGACAGTCCCCCCGCTGCCTGCCCAGTGGCAGGGTGAGTGCACACCGTGCCCGCCCCTGCTCCTCCACAGTGCCCTCTGCTTTCTCAGAGGGACACGCGGAGCAACTTCCCATTGGCCCACATCGGGCCCCTCCCGTGCCAGAATATTCGCCACAGGCAATAAGGTCCCCCGGTCCAAAGGAGACTTATTACCCGTGCCCAAGGTGCACCGGCCCAACAACTGCCGTTCCCTCTAGACGTGTCCAGAAGGACAAGCAGCCGTCAGACACACGTGGAGGTTTTCTGGCCAGCACCCCTATCGTGCCTTGCCAAGTTGTGTGACAGTTATATGCTTATTACGCTGTCTTGCTTCCAAATAACTATGTCCCTATTTCGGTTTAATACAATTTGATAAAATAACATTTAATAAGCCATGCTTTACTTAAAAGGGCTTTTGTTGTGTCACCGTCACATAGGCTCAGTAGGCCCCACGTTGGGCGCCACTATAACGTAGCGAGTTATGTATAGTTAGTGGTGGTAGTTAAAATATACTGTGAACGATTTAAAATAATTTATTTGAAATAGAAATTTAAGTAAGTAAACGGCTACTCATGGCAGAGCGAGATTAGATATCGAACACCTATTAGTTCATACCGCATAGAAGATATTACTAATCACATTATCGGCTCTGGCTACAATCCAGCCTCGAGTTGTTTATAGGGTCGGTAGTGTACTATCTTTTATTAATATATCATGCTGCTTATACTAGTTTTGTGACCAACTTATGCGCTTGACTACTAGCACTTGACTGTGCTATGATTTGCATGTTGCTGTCTTTTCGATATCTGCTATAATAATGTCATAAATCATGATACTCATACTAGCGTGCTTTTCTATACTTTGCTCAAGGGATGAAGTTGGTCAAAAGTTGGATTTGAAGGGAAACTGGGTGTGTCATATATGTTGCATGCCTTTCAATGGGATTTGGGAAGTGTTGATGGAAGTAGCAAGGTCAACAAAACTTGAGGTCTTCACTTAAGTTTTTCATAACAGAAAGAAACCCAAATAAAACTTTCGAGGTTCGATGTGATGTGATGTTGAGAACTATGTATCGGGTTCTAAAAAAGTCTAGATCACTATAAAACATACATCTAGCATTGCAGAGTTGCGTTTGCGACTCTAGGAAGTGCACTTGAACCCGAGTTAAAAGTAATTTTCTTCCTACTTCTTCTAATTTATTTTTTGTTTAATTATGTTGCGAGTTTCAAAACAGTTTTATTAATACCCCGGGACTCGCCGAGCTTGTTTGTTTCGGCGATTGTCTGGTTGATCACCTTTAAATTATAGAACCACGTACAGGAGTTAAACTGTTTGGGGATCAGTATGTGGCGGATTAGTTCCAAAGAGTACCCTCGTAGTGATTATGTTGATCTATTGTGACGAGATCCTGTATAACGGTCGGACCCATAGAAATCTAAATTATAAGGTAATAGAAGTGGCAAAGGTGCATGAACATGTCGCCGCGTACAGATGTCTCGTAGGACACCAGTGCGCAAACCTTTCACTTGATCATCAGTGCTGTTTTGGACGCAGAGTCACTAAAATTGAATTTTGTAGCATATCTAACCGCGATTAGTGTTTTAGGCTTAATTTATTTTGCATTGAATTCTAAAAACATGGTGGGTGAAATTGAGTATTTATGTGTTGGTAGCGGAAAACCGGCGACATGCGTTCCGGTATTAAAAGACATAGATAACATTTCTATTACCTTGTTATTAATATTTCTATGATCGGACCACATCTGACCTCTCCGTAAGAAATTTTTCATCTTCATACATTTGTCACCCAAACATAATTCACTAGAAAAATTGATCGTGCGTGTCCGCACTCTGCGGCATCAGCGGGCTGATTCTGGCCGGTCAATTGTCTAGCTTTAGCGAAAGAAAAAGGATAAAAGGGATGGGATATAAAGGAAAATCCGTGACGGGCAGATGTGGTCCGAACCTATTCTATGTAAGATTAAGCTCCATCCAAATGAGAGTCTGGTGTATACGGGTGTGTCGTTGTCCGCAGACGAGCGGCGGGTGCGGTGGCGGAGTGGGCGGGGCGGGCGCGGGGGGCAGCGGGGGCGCGCGCGGCGGCTCCCTGCGCACACCTCTCGCACGCACGCCCGTCACCTTCAATGCCTCGCAAGTCGCAAGTGAGTACACACTTATATATTTTTTAACCCATGCTTCAGTTTCATAAACTCAGCCCTGCTGGACCTATGTCCAGACCTGTCCTATGCACAGATTACTATATTACACAAAAATAGATAGAATGGTTGTAATCACAATTTTACTTGCGATTCATGCGTGGCAACTTTCGAACAAACTACGCCTCCCATATTGACGTCATTAATTTTTAAAAATTTACTTTAATCAAATGTACTTTACAGCTTTTGTTTCTGCAGTTAGAAACAGCGCAATATACCTTTATTTGCGGGTTTTTGTTACAGTATTTACAGAAACACGTCGTAAGGCGTACTGAGAAAGGCTTTGAAATGCCCTGCACTCTGGTGCAGAGTGTTGGCACGCGCGGGCCGCCCATTTTTCCATTCTATCTATCTATTTCTGTGCTATATTAGTAGCTAGCTACAAATCCGCAGAGACAATAAATCCCGGCAATCTCCCGGATTGCCGGGATTTATTGTCTCTGCGGATTTGTTTTTGATTGCCATTTGATTATTCCAAACTTTACACTATAACCACCTTATAACAAAATCGGGTTTAATAATAGGTTTTGCTTAAGCTAGGCTTAAACACCTTTTAAAGTGTGGAGTTTTTTTATATAGTATAGGATGGCGAAACGAGCTAAAGGCCCACCTGATGTTAAGTGGCTACCTTTGCCCATACCAACTGCAATACCACCTAGGCTGTTGCCTAAATGGTACCGCAAGTCGGTTCGCCATACTGAGACATGAAGATGGAAAGTCTCATGTGATTGTAATTTCACCGGCACCTGTACCCTTCAGACCGAAACAGCAATGCAAGCATCACTGTTTGGCGGAGAAGTGGGTACGGTAGTAGTACTTCCCCGGACCAGCTCTTTTACAAAGGAGCTCTACTTAGTAGTAGAACTCCTAGACTAAACTAATAGTCTAGTTTGACGTTTAACCAGGTTTAAACAAGGATCTAAACCTGGTCTAAGCTCTGGCTTTTGTGATAAGGGGGTTTGAGTTTATAGTAAGAAATGTTTATTAAATACTATCCACAACAGTGTATATGTTTTTTTTTGAAGTAAAACTTCTTTAAGCACGCTTGACTTGGTGGTAAGCTGGTGAATGCGTTACGAAAAGTGAGGCGAACGGAGGGGGTAGTGCGGGACGCGGGGAACGAGGCGCGCGCGTCGGCCGGCCCCGACACAGCGCCGGCAGCTGTACGCGCGCCGCGCCGCCATTCCTTTGTTCTCATTGAAATAGTATTTAGGGAGATATAAGTTAGTGAAGTTTTACTTCAGTCGTGTGCTCTAAAGCACACTCGTTTTTTTTATGGAGTAAAGGATGAGATTACGTCTGATGAAATGACAGATGAAGGCTGACATCTGATGAAAATGGAACAAGAAGGCGTATTGCGCCGACCTCAAGTAATTTAGGACCAGCTGCCGAATTAACTCACTCGCGATCACAATCATCTGGATTTCAATGTTCATTGCTCCGTGTGTTTTGACAATCCGTGTTATCGGCGACTACGGACCACGCAATGAATATTGCTTTAATTTCAAAATGAAAGCTAATGTCAAAGTGAATGCATTACACAATTGCCCTATTACAGGGCAGGAAGATAATGACGATTTCGTTTTTCTTTTGTTTGCAGAAGCGAAATTGCAGGCGGCGCTATCGGAGGAGAGTGGGGGCGGCAGCACGACGAGCGGAGCGAGCGGCGCCTGCGCACGCTACTGGGCCGCCGCCAAGCTGCCGCACCTGCCCGCGCCCTCCTAGCGCCCGCCCTCCTCACGCCGCCTCGCCAAGGTACGTACCGGTCCACTGCTGAACATGCTCCCTCCCATGGTATAATAACATGTTTCACCAGGTATTCTCTTCCCGCAATGACAGCGCGATGCCTCTGAGCTACGTCACGATCAGTGCTGCCATTGATAGATATCTTCAATATACTTAAGACGCTGACAACAGCCAAATACCCCAAATAGGCTTTTTTTAAAAACATTTTTAGCTGTATCTATTCAGTTTGTGGCAGTGAAAAAAATATATGTTAATCTTGATCGTATTTTCTGAAACTCTATTGTGCCCAAAACACGTTTTCTTGAAGTTTTCTCGTTAGAAAAGAATTGTAAACTAACCTCTTAAAACATGCTTTAAAGCAAACAATCTCTATTATTTACTAAATATTACAAATAAAATTAAAAAAAACATTTGAGAAAGACAATAATCTAAACATTTGTTGTTTCTGTTTTTCAAATAAGCTTTTAGTTTTTTATTAAACAAAAAAAATGTTAATTTTCATTCAAATTGAGCAGCGTATCCGACGTCCCTCGGCTCGTTGCCTCTCTTTCAGTTCTGTACGAAACGACAGTGACCGCAGAGGTCTGATTTTTTAGGTGTTGTCAGCCTCTTAAGGAGATTTTTGTTCATAATGAATATTAAATAAATTCCTAACTAGCCTAACTATTATTATTTATCTCGTGTTATTCATCTAATTTGTTGTAATGAATGTCGACGGACCAAGCGGTGTACAGAAAAACCTAAACTGGTTTATGTTCTACACTGTATCTGCCAAATGCATGTATTTTTTTTGTGGAAATAAATAAATAAATAACTAATAACCAAAAATTTGTCATGTCTGATCAAAAACATGTCAAGTACAACTAATAACCAACAATTTGTCATGTCCGATCAAAAACTTGTCATATCCGACCAATAACTAATCGTGTCATACCAAAAACTTGTCGTATCTGACTAAAAAATAGTCGTAGCCGACCAAAAACCTTCCATGTCCAACGAATAACTAATTGCAGCCGACCAATAACTTGTAGTGTCCGACCAAAAACTTTTGATGTCTGAGCCCATGGTATAATAAGATATTTCACCAGGTAGTTTCTTCACATGACAGGTTGGTCACGTGATTGCCTCCGTACTACATGGCCGTGGAGCCAATAGCGGGCTGTTAGCGTGACACTTGTCAGTTTGATGTGCTGCCACTTTGTGAAAATAAATTAACCGAGTAAAATGCATTTTTTCATTTACTTGCTTCTATAAAGAATCACTTTTGAACTAATAATTTTATACAGTTTCCTTTAATAACTAATTAGATGAATCAATCAACTCAGCCTATCGCAGTCCACTGCTGGACATAGGCCTCTCCCAAGTTGCGCCACAACACTCGGTCCTCTGCCTTCCGCATCCAGTCCGCCCCAGCCACGTTCTTCAGGTCGTCGGCCCATCTGGCTGGGGGGCGCCCTACGCTGCGTTTGCCGATTCGCGGTCTCCACTCAAGGACTCGTCTGCTCCAGCGGCCATCGGTCCTTCGACAGACATGGCCAGCCCACTGCTACTTCAGCTTACTGATCCTACAAGCTATGTGGGTAACTCCGGTTCTTTTCCGGATAATCTCGTTACGGATTTTATCCTTCAAAGAAACTCCAAGCATAGCTCGCTTCATAGCTCGCTGAGCGACTTGGAACTTGTGGACTAGCCCAACTGTCAGTGTCCACGTCTCGGCACCGTAAGTCATGACAGGCAGGACGCATTGGTTGAAGACCTTTGTCTTCAAACTTTCCGGTATAGGCGACGAGAAGACTCGGCGAAGTTTGCCAAATGCTGCCCAGCCTAAACGGATCCTTCTGTTGGCTTCTTTCTCGAAGTTATGTCTACCAAGCTGAATTGTCTGCCCTAGGTAGACGTATTCCGTTACAACTTCGAGCGCTGACCCTTCGACGAATATTGGTCTCGGCATGACATGCATATTGTACATGACTTTAGTCTTGTCCAGATTACTAGATAACTTACCTGCTTGTGTTTATCATCATCATCATTTCAGCCGAAAGACGTCCAGTGCTGGACATAGGCCTCCCCCAAGTATCGCCACAACGACCGGTCCTGCGCCTTCCGCATCCAGCGGATTCCCGCGACCTTCACCAGGTCGTCGGTCCACCTTGTGTGGGGCCTACCCACGCTGCGCCTTCCAGTACGCGGTCGCCACTCCAGAACGTTACTGCCCCATCGGCCATCATTTCTGCGAGCAATGTGCCCCGCCCACTGCCACTTAAGTTTGGCAATTCTTCGGGCTAGTCGGTCACTTTCGTTCTCCTGCGAATCTCCTCATTTCTGATTCGATCACGCAGGGACACTCCGAGCATAGCCCTCTCCATTGACCTTTGAGTGACTTTGAGCCTTCTTTTCAGGCCCATTGTAAGCGACCACGTTTCAGTGCCGTAAGTAATTACTGGCAACACGCACTGGTCAAAGACTTTCGTCTTGAGACACTGCGGTATTTTGGACGAGAAGATATTGCGTAGCTTCCCGAACGCTGCCCAACCGAGTCGGATTCGACGATTGTGTGGATTGTGTTTATCACCGTTGTTTAAATGTTGCGCGTCGTTAATTGTGACAATAAACAATTTTTCTTTCTTTCACTAGGTGTCGTCGCTGGAGGCGCCGCGGCGGCGCGGCGGGCCGCGGCTGGAGCTGGAGCGGCGCTCGCTGGACCTGGAGCGCGAGCTGCGGCCCGACCGCGACTCCGACGTGTCGCTGGACGAACGCGACCACCTCGTGTGAGCCCCCCCGCCCCGCCCCCGCATGTTCCTGCCCGCAGCGCCCCTATTGATCTCAATAAACTCTATGACTCTATCATAAGTTATACGAGCGTGTAGTGGAATTGTGAGAGTACCCCCGAGTTTTACGGTTTTCTATGTATTATTGACGTGAACGTTCGGGTGTGTCGGTGTTAGTGCCTGTGAGTCTCGTTTAGCGTTTAGGGAACCCTCGACCACCGTTCGGGGAACGATCCCCGATCGTTTTACCGAAAACGACTCGTTAGCTTTCGAGGGCAGAATTTTTTTCGCTCGGCACGCTCCCTAGCTCCGCTCGCGGCTCGTTCTCTGCACGTGCCGCAGAGCGCAGCGCCGAGCGTCGAAGCGCCAAGCGTCGCAGCGCCGAGTGTCGCAGCACCGAGCGTCGCAAGCGCACGAGCGACTCGCACAAAAATTCCCCCTCGAAACAGTAGATTAAGCGAACTTGTGTGACTAAAATAATTTAACATTTTTCTACAGAATCAAATGTCATTCGTTAATTTTATGATTAAATAATTCGAATTAAGTTAATTTTTGTGTAATTAGTTAATTTTTCTCAAGTGATATAATGAAACTGTATTCGTAACGAAATGGTGACCTTATAATCGGAATTCTTAAAGGATATAAGGGTAGTTAGTTACAAGGCCTTTGAAACTAGTGTAAGGAGCTAAGCTACGCGATTTTTTTTGTCGATAGCGTAGATGTTGTGATTCATTGATATGATTTTACATTATGATTTGTAAAGCGCTTGTGTACTCGTACCAGTTGTATCTATAATATTGTATCTTTGGGCCATACGTATGGAAAGTTATATTTATACAAGGAGAAATCTGACACAGTCGACAAATTTTGAAAGTTGATCCTAGCAATGAAACTGAACAACTTTCGTTAAGAAAGATAGGTCGTCAGATGAAAAAAAATGTATTGTCTTCCCATACCAAATCTTTGTCAATAAACAAGGTTTTTGTATGCGAAGTTAAAAAGTTTTTTTTCGTCTGACACCCATATTTATTAGAAAAAGTTGTTCAGTTTCATAAGTAGAATCCACCTTTAAAATTTGTCGACTGTATTTGATAACAACCTGTATAGCGAATGTTAAGTACATTTTACAGCATTTTTATTTTACGACTTGTATACAAATGTTTGTCATATTATATTTTTTGTTGTTGAATGTTTGTCAAACATCGAGGCATGTGCATTTTGTCATTAGTACTGTACGTGAAGGTCGAGGTAACTAGTCGGTTACTAAACCTAGTCGAAACTATACAGGGTGTCAGGGAAACGCTTCCGAAAACGAAGATAGGTGATAGTGCTGATGATTACTGATACGAAACCACGAAAAAAAAATGCGATTCTTTTTTTAGATTTTTTAAATTTTTTTTGCATTTTTCATTATGTATGAGTTTTATTTAACTGCCCAAAGCTGGTTATGTATGAAAAATGCAAAAAAATATATATGAAAAAATCTAAAAAAAGAATCGCATTTTTTTTTCTTGTTTTTCTTATCAGTAATCACCAGCACCTATCTTCGTTTTCGGAAGCGTTCCCCTTACACCCAGTATAGCTAACTTCAATATATATAAATGTGTGGAGCGATTCTTTTGGTGTGATGATTGATTACCTCGACGATGCCTAACAAAATGTTATCACATCTAAATACTTGTTCGAACTATGCTAGTAATTTAGTTGAGTGGCCATTACTTTAGTAGCTAAACGTGAGTGGACAATGAGTAGATGTTTTCTGTGTTCACACAGGTTTTGGTACTAAATTACTCGCTACTAGCATAGTGCGTACAAGGTTTAATAGGAGTTTGCACGGATAGACTGCGTTCTGCGTTGCAATACGCTAGTCCAATAGTAAGCGTGTAAAACAGGTTAATAAAACGGATAGAAGAACGCTAGACCGCAGCCTGTGTTTGCGTTCTCTAACAATTTGCACGTTTTAGATACAAACATGTTTATGTTATTCGACAGTCCTTGTGATTAGTGCAATATGTTTGACATAAAAGTTTTTATTTCGTCTTCCTCATATAAATATTATATTTGTAAAATTTTACAAAGGGCCTATGATGTTTATTCAATTAATATGCATTTTTATTATTTTTCGATTTAGTTTGTAGAATTTCTTGGCTACATAATGATTATGTAGTCATTTATAATTGCTTACAAATGAAATGTTTTATTTCGATTTTGTCGGAGTGTCTGAGCAAGCACTTATGCAACTTTATTTGGGTGTTTTTTTTTTCCGTATGGAAAAAACCGGATGTGATTAGAAAGAAAAAGAAAGAAAAACGTTTATTTGAAACAGCTAACAGAGACACTGTTAAAAAATTAATAAAATATAGTTACACTTTGTTAAAAAATCAATAAAAGATAGTTACACTTTTTTTTAAATAAATAAAATATAGTCACAATTATTAGGCAAAAAGAAGAAAACAGAGAGAGGAAAAAAATTGTTTTTATTTCTTTTTTTTTCAAAGAGTTCACTGACAATTCATGCGTCGTGGCTGTCTCAGAGTTGTGGCAAATGCAGCTCAGCATAATGCCAGGTTATTAAACCTGACGCTGGTATTCTGCTGGATCCCTGCTGTTGTGACGTGATTAGTTACTGTTATAGAATAGATCTATAAAAAAAAAACAAAAATAAGTGAAAAATAATCTGCTGTCCCATACGTTTTGTTACTGTAATAAAATAGATCTATGAAATAAAATCGAAAAAGAAGTGAAAAAATCAGCTGTTCTATACATTTTGTCTACGAAAATTCTCTTATTTTTTTATAAATCTATTCTATTACGGTAACTGAAAACACCGTATTTTTCCAGACGGTAAAAAACTCATCCAATATAATGATAAAATACGATGACAGTTATTTTTTGTTTAATAATAATAATTGGAATGTTTGATAGTTTATTTTCGCTCGCAATGTTGTAATAATGTAATGTACAAAGTTTTTGGACATATTTTAATGTTTGATATCCCATTTAATATACAGGATAATTCCTGTACAATTTATATATAAATAAGATGTAACAATATTAGTTGAGGTCGTTTTGAGGAGTGTATATTCTCATCATAACATACGACTTTTAGTATGATCATCATTTCAGCCGAAAGACGTCCACTGCCGGACATAGGCCTCCTCCAAACATATGTTGGGGGGATATGCCATAATCAACACGCTTGGCAGGCGGGTTGGCGATCG
Organism: Asteroscopus sphinx; assembly: GCA_949699075.1. Lineage (NCBI taxonomy): Eukaryota > Metazoa > Arthropoda > Insecta > Lepidoptera > Noctuidae > Asteroscopus > Asteroscopus sphinx. The sequence goes on from OX453028.1 coordinate 9,468,791, forward strand.
CAGTTGATTGGTCAAATACTCAGAGAACGCTGCTACCCATCCTCTGGTGAATCCATTAGTCGCCTTTTACGATACCCATGAGAATATATAGGGATATAGTATGATGAAATCGCGAAAACAAAACAACCGTCCCATGCATTTTGTCAAACAACATCGAATACTATGGAACAGAGTCCCTAGCATGAGTTTTTGCTACTGAAAATCGATAATGATAATTGAAATACGACGACGTCGACGTCTGTGGTCTAGTGGTTCGAGTGTCGGACTGCTGATCACGAGGTCGTGGGTCGGATTCCCATAAGACAAATATTTATGTGATTGTGTTTGAAGTGTTTGTGTTAGTCTGGGTGTTTCTTAAAGTATTTAAAAAAAAGTATATAAGTCCTATATCCATTGTCTAGTACCCATAGTCCAAGCTCTGCTTAGTTTGGGGACACAAAACACATTCAGGGTTGTTCAAAATTTGTTCGTGATGAGTACATTGATCCCTTGAAAGGGCCTCTGTTAATAATGTTACCTTCTATAAATATTCGACCAGTTGAACGAATAAGGGTTCTCTATTTAGGTCCATCCATAAATTACGTCATACTATTTTAATTATTTTTGGACCCCCGGCCCTGTCACAATAGTCACATTTTTGTGACCACCCCTACCCTGGTGTAACGTTACATATTTTACAATTTTTAATTTATAAATTATTAAATTAACAGCACTTCCAAAATGATACAAAGAAACTAAACCTTATAGCAATATTCTACGTAATATTGATAGAGCCAACTCTATTATTATTTATTTATTTATTCATATATGTATACATTCTGCAATATCACTATGCCCCACAAAACCGTTTTATCGGTTTGACTGTGGGAACAAGTCTACCAATAATATTTAAAAAAAATCGTTTCAGTTGAAGCTTAGAGTTTTAATACTCTAGATTTATACATGATTCGTCATCGTCGTCCCTTGTCACACAATGTCACCCTGTTGACCCCCTCCCTCCCCCTTAACATGTTACGTAATTTATGGATAAACCCTTAGTATTTGCTGCGGAACCCTAAATATTAAAGTTCCGTACGTGCTTGCTGCCCCGATGGTATTTTAACATTTGACCGTTTCTCACTATACTCAATATAGCATTTTTATTTCGATAACGATAATTGTGTTTAAGTTGACTGCCGTTTTCTTATAATTATGCTCAATGATAGTTTAATGTCTTTGTACTCTGGATTGTCTATACTAGACATTAATAAAATTGTGCGACAACCTTAGTTTATTATTTGTGACGTGAAGATACATTGATTGTTTGAATGGAGTCAAAATATAATATAACCAAAACTCTCAGAATAAAATAATAAGATAGACGCAGCGCGTAGAGCTAGCGAATGTAGCCAGAAAAGGAATACAAAATGGCAAGGCAGTACCTACTATTCAGCCCACAATGTTCGCGAGCCGCAATCTGGAGCGTACGGTCGACCGCACGTCGGTGGTAACACTTTGATATTAGCAGCATCTTTATTTCGTAAGCAGTAAGGGCGGTTTTCGAATTGAAGTGTTACCACTGTCATGCAGTCGACTGTACGTTTAATCCCCAAACTAAAAGAATAACATAAATAACTGCGTGCATCGAAACGATTTTAATAAATAAAAATTGTACGGTAGATTAATTTTTTTTTTTTGAATTATCTGTAAAGACGCTTGTCATCTTAGTCTTCCTGCGACCACGAACGCTGCAAAGCTTTCGAAACGTCAGGAAAACCAATTTAAATAAGTAATATACGCGATGTAATCTGGTTAAACTTGTTTTATTATAATGTGTAGTGATCGCGAAAACCTAAAAGATTATTAAAAGAATAAGATTCGACGCTCCCGACCGTGGCTCGCGAACCCTGTGGGCGGAATAGTAGGTACTACTTTGCCATATTGTATTCCTTTTTAATTTGCTAGTTCTACGCGCTTCGTCTGTCTTATTCTTTTGGTCTGAGCCAAAACTTTATCAAGTTGTGTAGCGTGTACAGTTCAAGTTATTCGTTGCTTCGTGATGCGAGCTGATTTTAGCTTAACCTGGCTATGTACCCGCGAGTGTAGCGTTATTTGTTCCGTTTACATCACAATTTGTGTATCATCACGCTTCCATATCGTTTTAAGGTATTTAGTCAATTATTGTATAGCTTTTTTTTACTTTGGAAACGAGGGCTGAGACGAGTCAATTCACTTCAGCCTCTCGAAATCGTGATAGTTTATGTTGTTTTCACATGTTCTGACGTTTTTGCGACCTCGGCGTTGACTCTTCCCGGCTCCGCTTGGCATTGATCAGTATTAATCATTATGTTTCACCTCTCGACTCGCAATATAACTGCCAAGTACATATAGCTAAATTAAGTATCGTTTGCTATAACATGACTGTAGCAATACTTCTAGTTATTACAACCATATTAGCTTTCGTTGGAACGCATTTCTCTTATACCTAGTTATTTTTTGTGAAATATTTTTGTTCTCATTTTATATTTAAAAGCTGGTGTTTCACCTCTTGAAACTCGTAACTACAATGTGAATATAAAATAAATGAGTTATACAAATAAATCGTTTTGTTCATTTGTAACCCCTCTATTAAATAAATATGTATGATAAGTTAATCCGTAAAGAATTTAGACTTCTTATAATATAACATCATACCATATGTGTAATAAATTAGAATTTATTACATTATGGTCATATCTACACTACAGACAGTGCCTACCAATGATATTTAAAAGTACAGATATGTTGAAGCATGTTACGAGGAAAGTTTTAAGTATGAATGTTGATGGCTATAAGAAAAGAGGGAGACCGAAGAAAATATGGATGGATTGTGTGAAAGATGATATGAATAGAAAGAAAGTGAACACGGAGATGACGGCTGATAGAGATGTATGGAAGAAAAAAACATGCTGCGCCGACCCCAAATAAATTGGGATAAGGGCAGGAGGATGATGAGATATGTTGAAGTTGTTGACGATTATGTATACCTAGGGCAAACTGTCCAGCTAGGTAAGTCCAACTTCGAGAAAGAGGTCAATCGTCGAATCCGACTCGGTTGTGCAGCGTTCGCGAAGCTACGCAATATCTTCTCGTCCAAAATACCGCAGTGTCTCAAGACGAAAGTCTTTGACCAGGGTGTGTTGCCAGTAATTACTGAAATGTGGTCGCTCACAATAGGCCTGATAAGAAGGCTCAAAGGTCAATGGAGAGTGCTATGCTCGGAATGTCGGACAGTAAAGTTCTGGAGTGGCGACCGCGTACTAGAAGGCGCAGCGTGGATAGGCCCCCCACAAGGTGGACCGACGACCTGGTGAAGGTCGCGGGAATCCGCTGGATGCGGAAGGCGCAGGACCGGTCGTTGTGGCGATACTTGGGGGAGGCCTATGTCCAGCAGTGGACGTCTTTCGGCTGAAATGATGATGATGACAGATATGTTACTGCGCTCGCAATCTGAAGACTCGAAAACGTCCTAATCAGGACGTTTTTCTATTAATCCGCGTCAAGTATGGTGTCGTGCGTGATCGGTGACGAAAAAAAACCTAAACCGACCTACATTAGTGAAATTTCATAGATGTGTTGCAGACACCGGTCGCCTGTTACGAGGCGTCTATGTGCTGTAGTTCGTTGGCTTGGGGGAATCAAATTGTGTAATTCCACCAATAAAGATTCTATTCTATTCTATTCCAACACACACTCGCCGAAATGCATCTAATAAAAAACCGATAGGCTAGCAACTCTGCACCGATGTTCAAGGCTTTGTATGACCATACCCCATAGAACAGGCGACCGATATCTGCAACACATCTATGAAACTTCACTAATGTACGTCGCCACTATTCGCTACTTGAAAACTTCAAATCAGTTTCGACCACTCAAAACAGCCGCGTTAGTGATTAGTCAATAGCCGCCTTGATAGAGCCAATCGGATCGCAGTACCCCGCCTCAGCTAGTTGACACAATTTATTGTATGCATTATATTCAACGTTAGGCGCCTGTATGATCGATGTTTGGCGTCGACCAGCACATCGTTGCCAATCAGCCTCTTAGCACGCCTCTTCGACTCGAGAGCCGCTAACTGATATTTGGCCGAACCATCCCAAAGATGAGAGTACATACTACATACACGATTTTACCCAGGCCAGTAGTAGGTATTTACATCATCGTACATCTACAGAGATGTACGATGATGTAGATGTGTGTTTGGCACGACCACATTGTTAAAAATCTCATTAAGGAGCATAGCTATAAAAATAAATGAAATTCCATTTACCTTTCCGTTTATGAATTATGGCTGAAAATATAATACTATGTTGAAAAATCCCGTGACCACCTTGCATTGTAACAATACGAAGCGTATATATGTGTCACTGAGGTAGTATGTACTACGTGTAGTGATTTTAGCATAGGATTATCGATATGGTAATCTAAATATTTTGATAAGGGAATCAACTGTTCTTCTGTTGAGTTACCGCAGCAGCAGTAAAAAGCCCGCCGTTTTTTGTTGGTCCTAGGCCAGTAGTGATTATATTCTCTTTGGTCCCAGGATTACGAAGGAGACTTATTTCTCGCGGTAAAGTCGACTGCCAGGTCGATTGCATGACAGTGGTAGCACTTGAATTAGAAAACCATCCTTACCGCTTACGAAATAAACGTGCTGTCAATGTCAAACTGTTTCCACTGACGTGCTGTCGACCGTACCATTGTGGTTTATCTACTATAAGTATAAAATAAATACAAGAATAAAACTAATAGCAAGAAATGTGAAAAATAACTCTTGTCTTCTATGAAGGAGAGCTTGGGTTCGATTCTCATAATGCCTAAAGTCACTCAGTTAGAGACTACCACAGACCAGTAAGCCTCTACTGGTCTATGGAGATTACATATCGAAGCACCGCCAGTTTTTTTAACGTGTGTCTGTTTTAGTTCCGTGTGGTGCCGGACGTAAAGAATTGCACCACCCTATATCTTATGGCCGTCGTAAAAGGCGACTAAGGGATTCACCAGAGGATGGGCAGCAGCGTTCTCTGAGTATTTAACCAACCAACTTCGATCGCCAACCTGCCTGCCAAGCGTGGCGATTATGGGGGAGGCCTATGTCCAGCAGTGGACGTCTTTCGGCTGAAATGATGACTGATGATAATGTTTTAGTAGCTTCATGACGTACATGCTGTACTTGTTTTTTTTTTGTTACCAAATTACCATCGCTTAACATCAAGTGAGGTGGCGGTATTAAAAAAAAAATACACACTCATCAGAGGTACACTCGAGAATCCTGATTTCTGACGGCATAACCACAAACCACAGCCTTTTGTTATCTCCAGAAGCAATTGATGATAACAAATACTAGCGAATAAGACGTTTTCTCTGTCTACGACATCGTAAACAGATAACTATAGCCTCTCCAAATACTGATAATAACTATACCTATAATTCGTCTGACGTCCGTTTCAGTCTGAAGGGTACGGATGCCGGTGAACTTACAATCACATGAGACTTTCCATCTTCATGTCTCAGTTTGGCGAACCGACTTGTGGTACCATTTTAAGACAACAGCCTAGGTGGTATTGAAGTTGTTATGGGCAAAGGTAACCGTTTAACATCAGGTGGCCCTTTAGCTCGTTTCGCCATCTTATACCTACTATAATAAAAAAACCTTGCAAGTTCAAGGTACAGCCCACCTAGCCAAGTTGACAATCTACAATCGCCAACGCTATAGAAAACAATCAAATGTATGGGAATGACATATCTCAACGAGTGACTTTTTCGTTGAGTTCACATATGTCATTCCCATACATTTTGATTGTTTTCTATTAGCGTTTGACGATTGTAGATTGTCAACTTGGCTAGGCGGGCAGGTACAGCTGAGAACAGTTTTCAACAAGTTAGTTTTAAGAAAACATTGGTGTCGATTCTCTTGTTCACGAACTAAACTTATTTTAAACTATCGCTCTCTTTTACTAATAGTAGATACAAGAAAGGGATGGCAACCATTTTAGAGCTGTCAAATTAGACGGAATTAAAATTTCCATACAAGTTTAGTCGTGATCTCGGAACGTGCCCACTAAAATACAAAGAAATGTAACACGTAAACTAATTTGACAGTTCTAAAATGGTTGCCATCCCTTTCTTGTATCTACTTTTAGTAAAAGAGAGCGATAGTTTAAAATAAGTTTAGTTTGTGAACAAGAGAATCGACACCATTTTCTATCTAGAGCTACACAAACAAAGGTTTATGATGACGCGGGATTTTCTTATCTAACGGAATTAACGTTGATGTTGACAAAATAAATAACAAAGTTACCAACAAAAAACTGTAACAAATGTGGTACCTACCTATGTACCTACGTTTTGCAATATTCGCTCCGATAATCCTTTGGGATTTCAGACGAGCTGTCTGAGATTGTCTTACTCATAGTGCTAACTAAAGTCTGTTTTTTCTCTCTTATCTTATTTAGTAAACAATCTTAACAACAACAACAACAACGTAACAATCTCTTTATTCAAATAACTACTGATAAAATATAATTACTAGTTCTGCACATGTAATAAAATGTTTTTTATATAGTGTGTGAAATTGTGCATAATGTGTTTTAATTATTATTATTTACGAATTAGGTACATTAAAAGACATGCCAAGATTGTTTACTTAATAAGAAAAATATGAAAAAAACAGAGCGTAGCACAATGTGCATGATCTACGTCAAGCAAACATAACAACACTGCGGGAGCTGCCCAGAGGACACGGTGCAGCACACACTGGAGGAGTGCCCAGCTTGGGCCGCACAGCGCCGTGACCTCATCACTGCAGTAGGCGGCAGCGATCTCTTCGCTGACCGATTCGATTCGCTTCCGGCCGTGGTTCTGTCTATGGTCGGAAGCGAGAGCGCTTGGGAAGGCGTCGTCTCCTTCTGCGAGGAGGCGATAACCTCTCTTCCCATCCGCAGGAGGAGACCTGGGCGTCGTAGGAGGGCGTATGCTGACCTCCACCCACCCTAGGTGTGGGCCTGCGGGCGGCGGACTCGAGGTCGCCCGCCGCCCGACCAGTCAAGGCCCGTGACGGCGCACTATGGGCCAGAACCGTGCGTACCGTCTCAAAAATCTGTAACTATGTTGTTGATTGAAGTAAATAGCTGAAATTTGGTACATAGTATCTCTAATGTATATACTATCAAAAAATGTTACATTCGATATTATTATTTTTATTTATAACAAATAAAAAATTATATAAAAACACATTTTACTTATTGAATCACATTATAATTATACAGTTTTATGATATTACACTATTATTTTGTGTTTTTGTTAATATTACATATGAAAACAACATATAATAAATGACAAAAATCTATTGATCAACTACCTAGATGAAATTTTTTATTTTTTTGTAAATACTTCAATTTAAATATCTAAAAGGTTCTTGGCTTCGTCTAACAGTTCCTTGGAAACAGTGACTGACGGTTTTCTGATACTTGATATGTATGGATCTGATGTAAATAGAAGACCATGAAATACGTCTTCATTCGTTGCGGACCTAGAACACTTTCTAGCGTGATATAATCTGATATTTTTGTAATCTTTATTACGAGATTCTTGGGCATCCTCAGATAAATTACCAATAGGCAGTACCGCAAAATGTCTAATTATACTTTCCCCATGTATTAGGATCTTATGTACTGAAGAAGGCATGTTATACCACATATATTTTGTTACGTACAATTGTGCAGTAGCGCGAGTATATTCACCAATTTTTTCTGGATTTACAGCAATACCGGATGCCAAAGTCTGAAGAATAACATAGAACCTTTTAATAAGATCCTCATCAACTCCTGTAATTTCTGAAGAGCAATAGTAGTTCTCAAAAAATCGTCGAGCTGTATTGCCGTCATTGCTGTTTCCACTTCCTTGCCGGGGTTTATCAACGTGCAATCCCATTCGACTTCGAAATAGACTTTGTACAAGTTTAAATAAATAAATAAATAAATAAATATCTTTGGGACATTTTTACACAGCACCATCTTAGTCCCAAACTAAGCAGAGCTTGTGCTATGGGTACTAGACAATGGATATAATACTTATATACTTTTTTTTTTTGTAAATACATACTTATAATACATAAGCAACACCCAGACCAACACAAACACTTATGTTCATCACACAAATATTTGTGTCCTGTGGGAATCGAACCCACGACCTCGTTATCAGCAGTCCGACACTCGAACCACTAGACCACAGAGGTCGTCGTCGTTTCTTCTTGTCTTCTTTACTTTTTTTATCTTCCGGAGTTCTCGCAGCCCATTTTTGAAACGAGAGATTATATGAAATATGTAAAATTAACTCCATGCACCTAATCCACGCATGCAACGTAGACAAACCGTACTCGTAAGAATTCATATTATCTGGCTATTTCTTTCGCTAAAATTTGTATCTTAAATACTGTAATATATTATATATTTAACAATAAAATGTCAAAAATAATATATTTCCCAAAAATCTCATGAATCAAATATTAAAATAAATTTTGATATATTTTGCATTTTCCCCCCATCAGGCATTTTTCGTCTCATTTAAAGGGGGGCAGATTCGGGCAATTTTTTTTTTTTGCCTTGACTATTATATGAGCTGCTTTATGTGATGTTATCAAAATTACGACATCGGCAGACATCGCTAACTGTCAAAAGTCTATTTAAAGTTTTTAATAAGGATAGGATATTAGATACTGTATAAAAAATTGTGTACCTCTCCAGTTTTTACATAATAGTCCAGTTATTTTTTTTTAAATAAAGTACTTAATTAATAACCATTCTAACCATGTATGACACTTAATACGTTTGCATTGAAAATAATTAAATATGACTATGTAAACTGGTGGAATTCTGTTCTACATAATCGACATTATTTTGAGCGTCAACTTGCGAGACAAGTTTTATTAGAAAAATATGCGAAATAATCTATTTTAAAATCTATATAATATGTATTAGTCATTCAGTTAGATATGTGCATTAACAAAATATTCAATATCGAACATTCCCAAAACTTATTTTTGAGACGGTACGCACGGTTCTGGCCCATAGTGCGGCGGCGCGTTGTGTTCCGCGCGCGCCAGTCCAGAGGAGGGTGCGGCTGATGCAGTTGCCGCACGGGGGGAAGGGGCTCGCCTACTAGTGGCGAACCGGGACCTGCCGGTGATGGTTGGGCGATTACAGGAGTTTTTCCCACGCCCCCGGCCAAGGGTCATTAGAGAAACACTGTGGTGGTTTTTAGTCGGTAAGAGTCTGACACTGGCTCCGCCTTCCCAGGGCGGAGTGCGTCCATGAGGATTTTCACCACGAAAAAAAAAAAGCAAACATAACAAAACATAAAAAACATGCCAAGATCGTTTACTAAATAAGACGAGTATGAAAAAACAGAGTACCCAAAGAGATTTTTCACATCAAGAGAAATCTTCCTGAATCGGAAATATCCAACAATATCTAACTAAGAATTTTCCATTACTACAAGAAAAATTGTTAGACACATTCAATTCTAGATCATATCTGATCTCCTCTCATAAAGATAACACAACTAATATAACACGAGTCTTACAAGCCGACAGTTGATACAATACCTAGTTGCTATTATCTCGGGTTATTTCAGTGTGATATGATATATGATTATTTTATCAAAGATCTATAGTGATTTCGTTTAGAAGAAATGATGACGCTGCTGTTAAGATGACGGTCAGTGTTTTCGTGAAACAGTAAGGCCGGTGTTGATCAAGGTTAATTCTCTGATTAATCGGCCGATTACTCGAAAAATGTACTGGAGTTGTGGGTAAACAGTTGTTTAACCAGAGAATTATCGTTGATGAAATCAAGCATAAATAAAGTAATCGAGGCTTGGTGCATCAGGACTGCCCATAGGAATGTAAATGATAAGCTAATAGAAATATTACCTACTGTCTTTTAATATCGGAAGGCGTCTCGAGCACGCTTTGGAAAGTTCACAGAACACTCCTACCGCATCCTGAGCCTGCTCCCAAGCCTCCAAAACTGTTTTGATTAGGTTGGATTCAGCATCTTCCGTTGAACGTCCCTTCGTAAATCCCGCCGGTTCGCCGCTACCAACACATACTATGCAATTACGCCCACCGTGTTTCTAGCATTCAATGCAAAATAAATTAAGCCCAAAATAAAATCCGCTGTTAGATATGCTGCAAATTACAATTTTAGTGACTCCACGTCCAAACACTGATGATCAAGCAGACGTTCACACACTGCCACTGGTGTCCAACGAGAAATTTGTACGCAGCGACAAGTTCACACCTTTACCACTTCTATTACCTTATTATTTAGATTTCTATGGGATAGCTCCAAGCCACATCTTTTATCCATGAATATTTTGATGTAGGTATTCTTGAGGTCAGACAGTAGTCTAGTCAGGAAAGAAACTTTCACTAAAATAATATTGATAACCCATATTTAAAATTTTGGCAAGAACTTTCTACCAAGCCTTACTAAATGCGATTCATAGGGGCAAGATGTTCATAAGTAATGATAACATTAATATGGTGTCTGAGGGTTTTTTAACCCACGACCACTTCTGGCTTCTTAACTTTGCACAAGATCGAGATTATGATAAAAGGCATTCGCATAATCGAGGAGCCAGCTAGCAGCCAGTTTATGAATCAATGTTCAGTTGAAAGCCAGCGTCAGGCACTAGTTGCCTGGCATTTATGCTGAACTGGACCTATATGGCACAGTCGCTAGAAACACAACATCTATGAACGGTTTTGTATATTTGATTGTGTTTCTGTGTACCTGTGCGCTTTGTGTCAAATAAATGTTTCTTCCTTTCTTTTCTTTCTTTCTTTTTCTTTCTTATCTCGAAGTCGACATAATATCGAAACAAGATGGCGAATGTCGATTGATAATTTTCGTATTCTCAGAATTTCACGTTAGAGATATGTCTAGCCTAGCCTAGCGCTCCGAATACAAAGAGTGGTTCAAAGCAGTTGACATTACCGGCGACATTTTTTCGTAGAGATTCAAAATTAGAGATTATCTCGAATTAGACATTTATCTCTATAACGCAGAATAAGGGCCGGACCAGTCTATCTCTAACAGATCATTTGTCAAGATGCACGCGGACTAATGATGATGAATGATGATAAGCTTGCTTTTTTTCTACGATTCACCAAGTGTAATGCCTTGGGATACTGTAGGTACGCAGATAACCATGATAAAATCATGATAACTAAGTTAACGTTCCATTTCCGAGAAAGACGCGACATCAGACAACAACGTAGTCTCACTGTCCATGAATATTGATACGCCGCATACCTATCTGTCAGATTTTATAGATAATGGACTCAAAAAAGATTTATATGAACCAACTTATTACATTAATTAAACATTCTCGAAGATACACCGGTAGCAGAGTTTAAACCTTGGATTACCAGGCTGTATAATGTGCCTCTTGGTAGGCGCCTTGGTAAGAAAAGACTTCTGAGGATATGGAGTGGAAAATGACTGTCAAAATATTACTAGTCGACCAAAACAATTAGACAACCAAATCTTATTAAATACGGCTGTTGCTGTTGCTTCAAAAATCGCAGCCTATTAAGGTCTATTTTGAAACAGTTATCAACAAAATATAATCCAGATGGCTCGCGCTCGACGCTCAGTCGACAGGTGGGTGCGAATTGTTTCCTGCTTGTCTGTCTATTGTTGATGCAAATGCTTATGAGTAACATTTATCTGAACGATGCAACGACTCCACAGCCCGCTTCGACCTTCTCCAGCAACAACGTTTGTCGGCGACAGTACCTCGCCGTCAGCCATTGCTGTCACTTCGCGCGCATTTTCGACTGTCGATTGTCGCGCGTTGGCGGGAAAATTAATAATTTTTCAGGCAAAGGAAATTGTTTCATTTAGTGTCTGTGGTCATGTGAAGAGTGAAATAAGTTTACTTTTGTGTTAGTGTGACTATTTAGTGGTAAGTAGTAAAATGTTTAATATAAATATTATGAGATAATAAGGTATTTTTATTCATGAATAAGTGAGCGTAGATCGAAAAAATAAATACTTAGTATAAATAGATAATATCCATAATAAGTAGGTAAAGGGTAAAGTAAAATACTTACTCTGAATTATTTTGATTAGGTTCTTAATTTTTAAGTCGTTCAGTTGTTAGCTACCTAAATAGTAAACAATGTTAGTTGTATGTAAATTTCTAGGTGATAATAGGTAGTTTATTCCGAAACATTCCCATGATGAAACGTAAATCCTCGTTACGTTACCTAATTGCATCCTCACATTTATTTTTGTGCCTGTCACGAAACATTATTATATTTACATAAATAAAACACAGATGGTTCTCAACTTATGAATTTTATATACCTATACGACTACGGTCTATTATTCGAGAAACCATACCTATAACAAGACATTAATATTTTAAATACAAAACAAAATTTTACTATTTAATGTAGCCTGTGTCTATTGTAGGCATACCTACATATCTAATAATATAGTTTTTAACCGACTGCAAATAAAGGAGGAGGTTCTCAATTCGATTGTATTTTTTTTCTTGTTTCAATTCTTCCCTAGTAGAATAAAAGGTACGGATACAGATGGACGCTCGTTAAATAATAGTAGGTACAAGTCCATCAAGTAAATTACTCTAATTACCTACATTATAATCGCACAGTAATAAGCATTGAAACATTGCATTCAAAAGTAAAATAATTAGAATATAATGTAATTTTTTTTAGCCTCGGGGAAATAAAATAAAACCTAATAAAATAAATAAAAAATCAATAAAATCCTCTTGGACGCACTCCGCCCGGGGTAGGCGGAGCCAGTGTCGCACTCTTACCGACTAAAACCAACACGGGCGTTCCTTCAACTACCTTTGGCCGGGGGGTGGAAAGCTTCTGTATTTACAGGTAGGTCCCAGCCTACCACAAGCAGGCGAGTCCCTTCTCTCCGTGCGGCCTTACGTCAGCCGCACCCTCCTCGGTGGCGCACACGGAACACTGCACGCCACCTCCTCACGGGCCTTTACCAGCTACGCCAGCTGTGTCAGCTACGCCAGCTGCTGGTCGGGTAGTAGACTACCCCGAGTCTGCTGCACGCAGGCCCTACCTCCCGTAATTTTTATAGAGGTTTTCTTCATCGCGGCCGGGGCGGTGAAGCCAAGACCCTCGGTCCAAGAGGCGCGAATTTTTTTTTACATTGCCGCGACCCTGTTACAATTTTATTTCATGATAATTCAATATAATTCACACACGTTATGATTATTTACACTGCATAGTCACAGAATATCTAATAGTACCAGTTCATTAATAGAGTTGTGTTTGTGAATCATATTAACTTACAGGTGTCAAAACGATATTTGGGTGACATTTGCTAACTAATATCCATAGTATACAACGTGTTATTGAAATAACTGGGGTCATTGTACTCATTAGTATGAACAACTTTTACTATGGGACCAAGCCTGACATCGCGAAAAAATCAGCTAATCCCTACATTTGTATTCACATAAATCGACCAAATTTTGGGACCATCTGATTTTTTTTCGCGAATTCAGTGTTGGTCCCATAGTAAAAGTTGTTCATACTGATGAGTATAATTACCTATACATAACATAACGTAACCAGCCCATTACTGTCCCACTGCTGGGCATAGGCCTCTTCTCAGTACGAGAAGGCTAAGGCCTTAGTCCACCACGCTGGCCTAGTGCGGGTTGGCGAACTACACACACCATTGAGAACTGTATGGAGCACTCTCAGATGTGCAGGTTTCCTCACGATGTTTTCCTTCACCGTTAAAGCAAGTGATAATCGAATATGAATCCGCACATGAATTCGAAAAATCAGAGGTGCGGGCCGAGATCGAACTTTCTTCACCCATGGAAGGCAAGCGTTCAACCACTAAGACTTCTTAATGACCCATTAAGAGGTTTTTAGTTATTTCAATGTACACGTTGTATAGCCATAGAAGACTTGCAATAGAAGGCGTAGATTTTTGCTACGATTTACAATCTACAATAGATGGTCTTACACCAGTATTGTCGATCCATGATGTAGAGATTTTATTTTGAAGGACACCCGCACCGGAACACAGCAATGCAAGCATTACTTTAGCGGCTGAAGTATAGGTATGGTCACAGAATATCTAATAGTACTATTGGCTATGTGCACGACTGGGGCGCCGCCTAGCGGCCGCAATAATAAATGTATTTCCAGGAACCGTGAATTGTTTTAACAATTAGTTACTAAGCCATGTTTTGATACTGGTGTCGATTCTCTTGTTCAAGAACTAAACTTATTTTAAACTATCGCCCTCTTTTACTAATAGTTGATACAAGAAAGGGATGGCAACCATTTAAGAGCTGTCAAATTAGACGCAATTAAATTTTCCATACAAGTTTAGTCGTGATCTCGGAACGTGCCCACTAAAATACAAAGAAATGTAACACGTAAACTAATTTGACAGTTCTAAAATGGTTGCCATCCCTTTCTTGTATCTACTTTTAGTAAAAGAGAGCGATAGTTTAAAATAAGTTTAGTTCGTGAACAAGAGAATCGACACCATTATCTACTAAATCAAGTTAAAAATTTAGAGAAATGTTTAATATTGACGATATTAAAGTGCAATAAATAATATTTGTAAATGATAAGCTAATATTGATACATGATATTTCTGAAATAAGCTGATATTGATACATGATATTTGTGAAATAAGAACAGGATTCAAGCATAAAACACAATTTACCTAATATATCTTTCCAACCTGAAGCTGTGACAAAAGGAAGAAAATTAGTTTTAGCAGAACATGTGAGAAAAGTAAAAAAGTAAGAATTAACAGCCAAAGTTATTTCATATGAGGCAAATTTTTTATTATTAGGCAAACTTCATTGACATTTGAAAATATCTGTAAATGTTAGTACTTACTCCAAATTGTGCCTATTGCAATTGTGTTATTAATTTTCAGTAATTATTTTAAATTATTGTGACTTAATCAGTGAAATTCTAATATTTTTTTGGATCAGTAACTTGTTTTTTTCCTTTTTAAAGCAGTTAAGTACCCATTTCTTTATTTGCTCCAATTCCAAGGAAACTTGTAAAATTTACATAAAATATTCTTCTCATTATTTGTACAGTTCACAACACAATAATTCTTGTGATGCATTTCCTTCTTTAGCTCATAAACATCAAAAAGACAGCGAATTTAGCGTGGAAATACAAAACACAACCCTGATATGTTTCACATTTCTGCCACAGCGTGCGCTGCGATCGATTTGACTGTTCCCACCGCCAACTTGCACACAGCCAGTAACGGTACGGTGGTAGTAGTCAGAAAACTTTCCGGTGAACCACCACTAAGGCTAAAATCGCTTGCTGAGTGCATATTAGATAGCAGCCGTAGCTACACTAGTGTAGCTGCACTAGCCGCGGTCAGCCTGTGGATGGGTGACCGTTTCGTTACACGTAAAGCCGTTGGTCCTGCGCCTGATCTCTCTCTGGTCGTGTCGAATTGCCGTCCCATCGAATTATGAGAGTGAAGGAATAGAGAGTGCACCTGTGTTTGCGCACACACTTGTGCACTATAATGTCCCACGCCGATGTCTAGTCTCCGTTGAGATTGGCCGCCGTGACCGATATTCGGCCGGGAGGACGTTATTATTATTAATTTAGCAGGATTCGTTCAAGGGATTTTTTTTTTTTTTTTTTTTTCTTTTTTTTTTTTGTGTGATTCAAAATGTATCACCGGGAAGTATCGTGACTGTACCTATCTTTAGGGGAAGTCCCCGGACGAACTCTTTCACAAAGAGCTCTGCTACTACTGTCGGGTGTATAGTGTGACATACTTTTATTTTCCCCTTATTTACTGATGATTTTTGTCCAAAAATTAAGTATTTTCAAAAGTCTGCTCGTGACCAAACCAAGGCCAATGCAACTTGGCCGAAACGTCGAGGTAAGTCAAAATTTTCGTTTTATTTTGATTTAATAGTTGTGCAAAAAGTCCCGTAAATATAGATCAATATATTCAAAATCTATTTTAATTTTTTGTCAAGAATTCATTAAACTAGAGACAGTATATTTACCTAATTATGTATGTACGTTATATGTACACAGACTTAAGGTACCTAATTATGTATGTACGTTCTATGTACATATACTTAAGCTACCTACTTATTTGCTGAAACCTTTTTTCGGTTGACTGAATCCGGTATCATCCAATTTGTACGAAGGTGCTATTTTCACGTTTTCCCGTGTTTTTACTATAGTACAATATAAAGTTATCATGTTAAAGTAGTCATAAGATCACTGGCCTTAAGTTACAAATCTTGTGAATGACATTTATGAATAATATAGTTTTTTTGTCAGGATTCATTTTCAAAGTGCATTGACCGTCCTAAACAAACTGAATTTTTTTAAACTTATGCTAACTACATGTTATTATTATTTCGCCATATTTAACTACGATATTTTATGCTTCAGTTAACGTTAAAATGTATTTTGTTGATTTTAATATGTCTTAACACGATAGTTTCTGTAAATATAGTCAGGAATTACAATAACATGACTGAAACCAAATAAACCTATGTTTAAATTACTTGAAACCGCATAATAATAACGAATAAGTATGCTAAGTTTACATAGGTAGGTAGGTAGAAAAGGTTCAGTTACTGGGTAATACCGACATTCGCAGGTTAGACCAGTTGTCAGACTTTCAGGCTTCTGACTACCCGTAATGACTGTCATAGATATACGTATGACCGTATACCGGGACCGACAGCTTAACGTGCTCTCCAAAGCACGGAGGGATCTTGATGTCAACGAAATGGTCACCCATAGATAGATAGATAGACACCATAAAAATAAAGTTATAACAAATATGACCACAGTACTAACAATTGGCGGTCTTATCGCTTAAAGCAATTTCTTCCAGACAACCACACCCATCCACGGACTGACCGCGGCAAGTGTAGCTTAACTTAGCAGATCATACAATCCGCACCCGCGCCTCGCAATTCAAAAGTATGTACTTGTAGGTACTTACAACTTATTATATTGAACTATGTTTACGGGATTAGTCGCGCAAACTTCTACATCTTATTAAATAAGTAGTATAAATAAACAATACACACGTGTGATTTTATTTGATACAAACACAGTAGGTACATGTTTTTACATTTTATGCGAATAAAAACAACCATTGTTTTATTATATCATGTTAGTTCCATAGCTAATTAACCACTGCAGTTATGAATGCAATCCTTTGTCGAATAATAGGTAGGTCTTTTATTAAACCTACA
Organism: Asteroscopus sphinx; assembly: GCA_949699075.1. Lineage (NCBI taxonomy): Eukaryota > Metazoa > Arthropoda > Insecta > Lepidoptera > Noctuidae > Asteroscopus > Asteroscopus sphinx. The sequence goes on from OX453028.1 coordinate 9,486,116, forward strand.
GGGTTATTTTTAATTCATTAATACATTTATTAATTTAAAAAGTACCTCGTACCTACCTTAAGTCACGCAGGATGGCGCAAGGCCATCGGGTTTCGGCAAAGTAATATATGTCTATGGGTTTCGATCTCATAGTATGGCAACTCATTCCTGTCACTGGCACCAGCTTGAGGCTACGATGGGGTTAGATAGCAGCACGAAATCCTACACCTCAAAGCAGATAGAATAGGATAATATGGATTACAATGGGGATCATGTACCGACTTGCGGTACCATTTAGGCAACAGCCTAGGTGGAATTGCAGTTGTTACGGGCTTAACATCAAGAGGGTTTTTAGCTCGTTTTGCCATCCTATAATATAAAAGATAAACTCTTAACTCAGGTAATATTTTGTTTTGGGGCGCTCACTAAACTAAAATCATCGGTCTGGGTTAGTGGTCAATCCGCACGATTTGGATTGGCACGAAACGTGCGGATAGACTCTTTTAAATATTATGAATTTTTGGGAGTCGATTCGCACGAAGACAATTTATTTTCGTCAAATGAAGCGTGGTTAACCTTAGGATATCGGTATTCATCAGTATTATTGGTATTATGTTGCGTTTCGAACTCCCGTCAGGGCTATTAGCTGTCGCCACAGCCGGGACAGTACCCTGGGATCCCTGAGGTTACGAAATAGGATTTTACAAATAGATGCAAGCAGAACGTCCCGTCGTGCATCGATTACTGTCCCAGACTACCTCAGACTCTGAGGCTCAGAGCCTCTAGCGCATGTGTTCCCAACATGTGAGATGGGGGCGGCGGCTCCAAAATAAACTGCATGTTTTATTAAAATTTCTGTTCTTGTTATTAAAAAAAATGTCTCGATGCCAACAACCCTGAGGTAGTAACCTGTATGTAACCAAATCAAGTTACTTGACGCGAATCGGCGTATGCAGCACACGTCATCGGCTTTTTGTAGTTTTACCCTAACAGGCAAGGGGGGAGCGTAGTACATGGTAAAAGGTAGCATTTGATTGCGCTAGAAGTTCTTGTCGACTCCAACATTCAAGAAAAATGCTATTCTGATAAGGTGGTTTATTAAATAATTTGCATCGAATTTGCACGGAAGCTGTAATTGCTCGAGAATTCAATGTTATGTAAACATTATAGCGATAATATTTCATTTCTGTCAATTGTTGTGGAATTCCTCGCACACACTATTAACTGTAACCGTATGAGTTAAGGAAGTTTATTGCTTGCAAATATTATACGCACTAATGTAATAGTTATAATGAACATAAGTATATTTATTTCAATGCTTAATGCACAACTGGGTACAAAGGTGCTGTGCTGGTCATTTACCAGACAACCTTATGACGCGGTCCCAAGAGCTATTTTGTACTTCAAGAAGAGCTAAACTGCAATTTGATCTACAAGGTTAGACAGAAATGGCAATATAATAGTTTACTAGTTTTCGGGTCACATTATTAACTACTAAAATTCCAGCTCAGTTAATGCGACTAGTGTAATCTACTCGCTCGCTTGACGTCTATGGACATAACTACGATATTTAATTGTTTTATAGTTAGTACAAAGCTCACCAATGAATTAGACCGCCATTGGCTAATAGTTTATTAGCCAACTATCTAATAGTTGATAGCTCACTATCTAATACTTTGCCGCAGCTACAACATGCAAAGTTAGTTTTGTTATGATATTACAACTATGTATCACTGTAGTTTTGTTATGATATTACAACTATGTATCACTGTAGTTTTGTTATGATATTACAACTATGTATCACTGTAGTTTTGTTATGATATTACAACTATGTATCACTGTAGTTTTGTTATGATATTACAACTATGTATCACTGTAGTTTTGTTATGATATTACAACTATGTATCACTGTAGTTTTGTTATGATATTACAACTATGTATCACTGTAGTTTTGTTATGATATTACAACTATGTATCACTGTAGTTTTGTTATGATATTACAACTATGTATCACTGTAATTCCTAAAATGTACCGAATGAAGTTGTTTTATCTACCGCATGTCGACTTGTTGTGGCAATAAATCATTTTTCTTTCTTTCTTTCAATAGTTAATAGCTCTAAATGGGACCGCGCCCTTAGTTTGATGCTGACTGATTATCCTAATGATACAGATGAATAATACAGATGCAAAAAATATTAAAAAGAAATGTCAAAAGCAGAGACATGACACCAACGGTAAATGTCATGTCTCTGGTCAAAAGTTTAACGACCACATAAAAGCTTCAAGTAAAATAAAATGCGATCTTGGCTGACACCAAAGACATTTCTATACTGACGTAGTATAATACCTTTATGGCTGACACACTGCCGTGCGTCTAGATAATAACTACATTTGTGATGCATTACAGAAGTAACGAATCATACGACCAACCAGTTTTTTTTCAAAGGGCAAAATCCCGTCTCAATCATGTTACAGCCTTTCGCAGTTAGGGTCGCCATACGTGCTGAATTTCAGATATGTCCGGTGGTTCTTAGTCCGGAATGTGGGGGAATTCTAAGACGTCCGGAATATCTTCACTTCAACTTCACCTACCCGCGCATGACACGTGTCTCGCTTCACACAAGAAATCGACATGTCGCGAAATTAGACATAGAAAAAAATGTCCGGATGTATCTGCAATTGCCGGGAATTTTCTCCGGTTTTTTTTTTCTGGCAACCCTAATCGCAATTCACTGCTGGAAATAGGTTATCTTAAGTTGCACCACAAACAGCAGTAGTTGTGGAAGCTGGGGGGACTGGATGCGGAAGGCGGCGGACCGAGTGTTGTTGCGCAACTTGGGAGAGGCCTATGTCCAGCAGTGGACTGCGATAGGCTGAGTTAATAAAGTTGCACCATCCAATCCTCCGCCTTCCGTATCCAGACCTTACTAGCTTCTCTTGCTGATACACTCTGATGACCGGTCACGTTTTGCTGCGCTTGCGATTCTTGCGATCAAAACGTTGGAAGCATGAACGAATAAAAAAAGGCGGACGGAATCTTGCTAAACAATAAGTGAAGCACCCATAGTAAGTCGCCTCGCTTGAAAGTACGGGCTGGCACGCACAAATTCACACCCATCCATAGTAAGTCTAACAACTGCCATTACGCAACAAATCTCGCGTGACGCTAGTGGTTGTTGTAGTGTCACAAATAAAATAAAAATATCCCTCTGTTGTGTTAAAATGCTGTCGAACTTATAGTGGATTTAAGAAAAAATAAAGTGCTTCAATCGTTTCTTTGCGAGTTTCCGTCCTCCATTTTTTATTCGTCCGTGGTTAGAAGTTATATTAACTGTCAAGTCTCTCAACCCGCAAATAACTCATCTAAGCATTGTATTTGTCATCTCTTATCGCATATAGTCCTTATCATTCTAAACTGCCACAAGTAATGAAACAATGCTTTTCGTGACGTCCATATTCTAATTAGTTTCACATTCCTCACAGTACGGTCACAAAAAAATTATCTGCTAATCTATACAAATTAGTTCCAAGTTAAATGGAACTAATATCAAACAAAAGTTACACACACAAAAGTACTAATTTTATGTATTGTTTACATACAGTTGTTCATTTTAATATCATAACCATGATGTTTTAGTGGTTATTTTTATAACAATAACTTGGTTTTTATTGTAAACAATGTTTTTATAGAACTACTTTATATTGTTCTTGTATTCTATTCACAGTCATTCTATCATAGTCTCACATCCCAGTATAAATATATTATTTTATTATTTTTTTATTATTACATTTGGCATACAAAAGAGATTCGCTTCTATACTCGTATTATTACCTATTCTATGTATTATTACCTATTCAATTCAATGTTATGGGACCAACACTGAAATCGCGAAAAAAATATCAGCTGTTCTAGGGAAAAATATCAGCTGTTTTAGTAGGCTAAATCATCGATGTCGCTCGGCAAAATGTAAGGATCAGCAGATTTTTTTTTTCGCGATTTCAGGGTTGGTCCCATAGTAAAAGTTGTTCGATAGCATCCCACTGAGCTGTTCTCGAGGGTCATCACGAATCGTCTCGCCGGAAGACTCGACGAATTCCAGCCACCAGAGCAAGCTGGGTTTCGAAAAGGCTAAAGCACCGTAGACCACATCCATACTGTTAGGCAGAACATACAGAAGACTGAAGATTACAATCAGCCGCTGTGTATGGCATTTGTGGACTAAACTTGGGCAGTTCTGGATGCTCTTCAGTGATGTCACATTGGTGAGCGGTATATAGAGATGCCGAGATGCCTATACAACGCTGCTACCATGACTGTTCAGCTCCAGGACCAAAAGACGAAGCCAATCCAACTGCGCAGAGGGGTGAGACAAGGGGATGTAATATCCCCGAAATTGTTCACTAACGCGTTGGAGGACGTCTTCAAGACGCTGGACTGGACTGGACAGGGTATCAACGTTAACGGCGAGAACATCTCACATCTCCGTTTTGTCGATGACATCGTTGTCACTGGAACAACTGGGCGAAATGCTGCACAGCTTAAATGGGGCCTCTCGACGTTTCGGTCTCGGCATGAATCTGGACAAGACTAAAGTCATGTTCAATATGCATGTCATGCCGAGGCCAATATTCGTCGAAGGGTCGGCACTCGAAGTTGTAATGGAATACGTCTACCTAGGGCAGGCAATTCAGCTTGGTAGACACAACTTCGAGAAAGAAGCCAACAGAAGGATCCGTTTGGGCTGGGTAACATTTCTTCTCGTCGCCTATACCGCAAAGATTGAAGACAAAGGTCTTCAACCAGTGCGTCCTGCCTGTCATGACTTACGGTGCCGAGACGTGGACACTGACAGTTTGGCTAGTCCACAAGTTCAAAGTCGCTCAGCGAGCTATGGAGCGAGCTATGCTTGGAGTTTCTTTGAAGGATAAAATCCGTAACGAGATTATCCGGAGAAGAACCGGAGTGACCGACATAGCTTGTAGGATCAGTAACCTGAAGTGGCAGTGGGCTGGCCATGTCTGTCGAAGGGCCGATGGCCGTTGGAGCAGACGAGTCCTTGAGTGGAGACCGCGAATCGGCAAACGCAGTGTAGGGCGTCCCCCAGCCAGGTGGACCGACGACCTAAAGAACGTGGCTGGGGGGTCTGGATGCGGAAGGCAGAGGACCGAGTGTTGTGGCGCAACTTGGGAGAGGCCTATGTCCAGCAGTGGACTGCGATAGGATGAGTTGATTGATTGATCCCCTGAATAAGCTCTTCAAATATGACCACGCATTTCTGATACACGTTGTGACATGTTATTTGGTCTGGGTCTTGCATAAAATAAGTAATATGATAAAATGCTAGCTATAGTTAGAACGACCGGTTCAGTGTTTCAACATCTACGATTGAACGACGGTGCTACCTACTTTCAAAGAGGAAAATCTTTATGAAAATAATTCTCTGGTCAGACCAACAAGCAAATATGATTTATTTTCCGCAGATTCACTAAAATTATCCTTTTGATACTGTTAGGTATATATTTCATTGTCGAAACTAATTTTCATGATTTCTTAAGTTCGTATTACAAAACGTTCTTTAAGTACAGTTTAATATCCAATCACCGGATCACTACTTAAGCATAGAATCGTTACTTGAACATCAGTCTTATTCCAATACGGTAATTATAAAATTTAATTCAACAACATAACACAAGAATAACACTTGAAATAGCTAGGAAATCTCTAAAGATTTAAATTGTGGAATGAAAAAATCGCTCACGAGCAGGGTCAAGGAAAGAGGAGGAAGGAAATCTCTTCTCAAGCGCTGTCTCGACCACACTTGATTACAGATAAAATGTCTGTTGAAACACCTAAGTAGGTAAGAGTTTATAATAAAGCTGAACTCAGCTAAACTATGATCAATGAGTATATGCTTGAGGAATATTCTTTAATTGAAGCTCAACTCAAAACTTAGTAATTATTTTATTATTTTAACGCATTTTTATGCATGCGAAGCGAAATCTAAAGATTACCACCATTCTATACCACGAGCAGTGTTCACGGTAGCTTAGTGGCTACAGCACACAGCACTGGCGTACTGAGCCAGGAGTCGCAGGTTCGAATCCTGCTCGTGAGCGATTTTTTCTTTCCACAATTTAAATCTTCAAAACTTAGTTTTAAACGCAGTGATCAAAGCTCGATTTTCGTTTTGTAATACGGGCCTTAGATTTTTAAATGATAAATTATTATCCTTGCCGATCTGACTGTGATAAATAAATATTTATTTATATTATTTTCTAACTTATCAGTCTCATCACAAAATGCTTTAACCCCTCGAGTGTTTAGGTCAAAAAAATGCATTTTTTATTGAACAGATGGGCGCCATCGCTTATGGCTCGCGGTGGTTCCAACTTGCATTTTGTACGAAAACGTTATGGACAAACAGTATGTAATATATTTTACTGTTCCACGAAGAGCAACTGCCAAAAGTATTGAAAATTGCCCTTGCCAGTTGCGGTTCGCTCAGGTGCTATTCGAGCAGTTGCTGTTCCTGGAATGCCTCCATAAACGTCGTGCATGACACAGATTTTACTACTATGTTTATTAGAAAGAAAATACTATACAAACTTACAAAACGTCATTTGTAAACAAAGTATGACTGTAAACTATAAAAACAACTGCAACTGTTTACATCTTCAACCATTCTTCAACACACACGAGCTATTTTTAATGATCGTGGGTGTTACAAAGTGCAGTTCCTACACGTGTTGCTAGGAGATGTCCTATGAAATAATCAGTGGACTTACTATTTATGGACTGTGGACTAACGAGCGTGTTTAACGCGGGACAGAGCGGAGAAGATTCAGTCAGAATCAAGTAACTATTGTGTACTTTGGTCAGAATTCGGAAGAAGGCAAAGATTAATGAGTGTTGATCATTTTGTATTATTATCTTCTAAAACCTAAAAGTACCTATTACTCTAATAGAGAAGGCTGGCATGATCATCATTAACATTTCAGCCGAAAGACATCCACTGCTGGACATATGCTTCCCCAAAAGGGGGCGAATCGTCACGCTTGGCAGGCGGGTTGGCGATCGCAGTTCGTTGAATAAATACTCAGAAATACGCTGCTGCCCATCCTCTAGTGAACGCCTAAGTCGCCTTCGACACCCACCAGAAGAGATGGGGTGGTGCTATTCTTTGGTGTCCGGCACCACACGGAACTGAGTTGGCATGGTAGTTTTACCAAATTCGGGCTTCTAAATAAGTCTATTTCACGACTTTATTTCCTAAGAGTCAAGTCACTAGGGCTCATCGATATCTAGGAATGAAGAAAAAAAATTTTTTTTTAAAGTAATACATAAAGGTACATAATAATAAAACAAAGTTTCAAATCAAATCAAATCAATTTATTTGCGAAATATGAATAAAAAATTACATTTAGTATCACCATATTCAACCTTACGGCATGCAAATATTTACACATCTATACTATAATAAAACTGTAAAGGTCGTAAAGTCTGTACATTGAGTTTTTTTTCGCGAAAACCGGCTAGGGGGACTAGAAATAAGCTATAGAACACGAATCAATCGTTAAAAAAATTTATGTCTGTCTGTCTGTCTGTCTGTCTGTCTGTCTGTCTGTCTGTCTGTCTGTTTGTTACCTCATCACGTGAAAACGGCTGAACAGATCGTAATGAAACTTAGCATTTGTATTGGTATTAGTCTAACTTAAAATATAGGGTATGTTTTATCTGAATCGGTTGAGTAGATCCAGCGATACAGCTTGACCCCTCTATTGTATTAAGTTGCATACAAAGTAGAGGTCATGATTGTTGGTTGTATGCAGGTTGCAGGTTCCTAAAAATACAACTGGATTCTATTACTATTATAGAAAATATAGAATAACATAACATAGCCCATCACTGTCCCGCTGCTGGGCATGGCCCTCTTCTTGGAATGAGAAGAGTTAAGGAACTGGATATTGTTAGTGTAATAGATTATCATAACATAATCAGCTCATTACCTACTGCCCCACTGCTGGGCACGGACCTCTTCTCGGAACGAGCAGAGTTAAGAAACTAGAAAATATAGAATAACATATCGTAGTCAACCCATTACTGTCCCACTACTGGGTATGGCCCTCTTCTCAAAATTAGAAGAGTTAATGAACTGGATATTATTAGTATTCTAGAATAATATAACATTACCAGCCCATTACAGTCCCACTGCTGGACACGGGCCTCTTCTCAGCATAAGAAGAGATGTGGTTAGTGTTATAGAATAACATAATCAGCCCAATTACTTCCCACTGCTGGGCACGAGCGTCTTCTCAGAATGAGGGAGTTCACCTTAGCCGGTTGGTTGTAAAAACAAAATATAGTATGGTCGGTAAATAGTGTAATCGTCTGTGTAGGCGCTTATATGTATATATTTGAAGATATTGTGTTCATAATTATGACACGATGTTATTTTCCGACATCCACGCGGACGGAGTCGCGGGCACAGCTAGTACAGTATAAAAGTCAAAATTAGAAAAAAAAAAGTTCATTATACAATATCACATTACTATGTCCAAGTTCAGTACCAAAAAATGACAATTATACAATGTCACATAGATAATAAATCCAAATCAAGTATATTTCTAACATTTCATATCATAATTTGTCATTTACATATTCTGTGACGCTGTAGTACCCCTTCATCAAAAGAATGTTTTTAATTTTCTTTTTAAACATATTTATTATTTTATTTTATTTTTTAAGTTTAACCGGATTAAATCGCGTACATTATTTAAATTGGTTTTCCTGACGTTTCGAAAGCTTTGCAGCATTTCGTGGTCGCAGAACGGATGGCCGATGGGGCAGTAAAGTTCTGGAGTGGCGACCGCGTACTGGAAGGCGCAGCGTGGGTAGGCCCCCCACAAGGTGGACCGACGACCTGGTGAAGGTCGCGGGAATCCGCTGGATGCGGAAGGCACAGGACCGGTCGTTGTGGCGATGTTTGGGGGAGGCCTATGTCCAGCAGTGGACGTCTTTCGGCTGAAATGATGTGGTCGCAGGTAGACTAAGATGACAAGCGTCTTTACAGATATTTCTAAAACATTATTTTAATCTACCGTACAATATTATTAATTAAAAAATAAATAAAAAAACATACCTACAGGTACGTCAAAATTAATCATGTTTGGCTGGGACTATTGTCCATTCATATTTTGTCGACAGATTTCGACACTATGCAAACCTAGGAATTTATTGGGTATTAGAAACAACAGCAGTTAAAATTACTGTGCAGCGAGTTTCCTCTCGCCGGATAAAATCGTTTGAGCCAATAACCGTCAGCTGAGCAGTCCAGACACAGGTGCTCGCAACGAACCGTGCCAAGTTCAATGCCGACAAATAGTTAATAGTTCATTGTCTTTTAAGGTAGTCAACTCAGCCTGGATCTATCCAATGTTCTTCTATCCACTACCTTTTTACCCGACTGCGCCAGAAGGAGGGTTATGTTTTTCGAGTGTATGTATGTATGTATATTTCTTTGGCACGTTCTGTGGCCTAAACGGCTTGATGGATTTGAGATTGAGAGGTGTCGTTAGATTCGTCTTAATTCTGAGAGTGACACTGGGTACATCAAAATTAAAAAAATTCAAATGGCCGCTTTTTGGCGCCATATTACCTCTACAATTTTTTTTTTCCGTCAAAAACTATCGAGTGGGGTATCAAAATAAAGGGTTTTATAAATGCTTTACAAAAATATACACAACTTATATGTTTAAATGTAATTTTGAATGAAAAATGCTAAAAAACAACATTTACATTTTATATTTGCTCTATCACTCAAAGGTTTGCTGGTAGAAAACTCAATTATGAGTTAAGCTCGCCTTTGTACATGTAATTTCAAAACTATTATGTATTGTTGTGATATTTTTTTGTGTGCAATAAAGAATAAGAATAAAATATTCAACGTTAAAAATGAATTTGACTTTTCAAAAAAAACATTATTAGTATGATAAATAAAACATGACAAAACTAAAAAAAAAAAAAAAAATTAACTAACAAAAACAAAAAATCCGACTGCGTGTAAAAATAACAGAAAAGATATAAACAAGACTTATCAACACGCAGGCGGAGGCTACCTATGAACTATTATGTAATTCATGACCAAAAACATACGTAGCCTCCTCCAACCTTTTTGGTCATGAATTACATAATAGTTCATAGGTAGCCTCCGCCTGCGTGTTGATAAGACTTGTTTGTATCTTTTCTGTTATTTTTACACGCAGTCGGGTTTTTTGTTTTTGTTAATTAATTTTTTTATTCCTTCTTAGTAGCTAGTGCTAGTACTGCGGATCTTGAAGTCTGACCAAGAGCAATTTATGATGGCGCTCTACAACCCAACCCAGCTACTACCCAAGTTTCAAGAACAAAAGTAATACTTTCTATTTTACTTGATTGTATCTAATTTACTTTGTGGATAAAAGGCTGGATGTTCGCACAACATCACATGCCAACTAACTTGATTTCTTGATAAAATTGCCGTACCGTGTAAAACCAGAATGTATCCAAAGTATGAATACAGGAAGGAACAATCACAAGAATGGAATTGCAGATTATCTAGCCTTTTCTACAGCATATAACAGCATATATTAATCATCATCATCATTTCAGCCGAAAGACGTCCACTGCTGGACATAGGCCTCCCCCAAGCATCGCCACAACGACCGGTCCTGTGCCTTCCGCATCCAGCGGATTCCCGCGACCTTCACCAGGTCGTCGGGCCACCTTGTGGGGGGCCTACCCACGCTGCGCCTTCCAGTAGGCGGTCGCCACTCCAGAACTTTACTGCCCCATCGGCCATCCGTTCTGCGAGCAATAGTTAAAATAATAAAATAAAAATAAAAATCTTTATTGATCAAAAGCAGAGTTATAATACTTAGAACACTAGCCTCCAGACTAGGATTCCCTGTGTCGTGGAGTCTAGTCTCTTTCATCAGACTAACAATTATTAATTTGAAATGAAAAACAAGAATTACAATAATAACAATATTGTTATTATATAGTTAATATTGTTATCTCTATTAATATGATATTTAGCCAGTTGTACTGTCAAGCGTACATCGGTAGTGACAAAACCAGTATAACCTATTTTGTATGAACATACTAAGCCAGTTCAGCTTATAATAGTTTGTTACCATTGTTATTCGGTTAAACATAAACCTTATTGAACAAATATGGTATTTATATTGCCCGATTATGTAGATCACGGAGATAAGGACGTAGATGTAAATGATTGACTTTATTCGTATTCACTCGATTAAAATTAAATAAATGGCGTTGCAATAAAAATAAATTTTAATCTTCTACGGGGCGTTGACCGACCAAGTTTATTTGTTTTAAATGTTAAAAAACTGTCAACGAGTCACATAGAAAGTGGGGCCTTGGAACCTAGCAGACAAAACGTTACGTAAACTGTTATGTTACAACCTACTACAATGTGTTCAGAACTAAACAACCAACTTGGAACAAAACTTTCTAACTATGATAGCTTATTAAAATATTGTGTTGTAGCTACTACACACTACACACATGACCTGTATTTATTTATGATGGTAATCTAATCTAGCGGTTCCAAATAATGCTTTTGGAACCCTAAAATAAAACATAAATATATTTTAATTTTATGGAGCCTTTTGGGGTTGGTGCCGTTCTACCTCGTTTTAAAAATGTAGATCCGAGGCTGGATACACGCGATGGATGTGTGTTTGCGACCCCCCCTGACACAAAGGCTGGATCTGCCCTTGCCTATACTGGATGTTCCGGCAACTTCTTCTCTAGTCTGAGCTTTTGGTTGGCACCCTTATCTCTTCTCATGGGTGTCGTAAAAGGCGACTAAGGGATTCACGAGAGCAGCAGCGTTCTCTGAGTATTTAACCAGACAACTGCGATCGCCAACCCGCCTGCCAAGCGTGGCGATCCCTTTGGGGATGGCCTATGTTCAGCAGTGGACGTCTTTCGGCTGATATGATGAAATTTAACTATAAAAAGTTAAATTTCAGAAAGGCTTCGAATTTTCAGCTCCTGCTCGAGCGAGTTCGTCGCACGGCCCTCGTCTTTACTCGCATGACTTAGCGGGTACCAGAAGTTAAAGAAGAATTACCTGGTGTACTCTTTTACATCTTAGAAAATATGCAATAGCTTATGTAGCTATACTGATCTTTTGCACGGGTCTCTTGGTTCCAGTTACCATGAAGTTACCATTTATAGGGTTCCGTACCCGAAGGGTGCCAAACGGGACCCTATTACTCTCACTACGCTGTCCGTCCGTCCGTCTGTCTGTCACAGGGCTGTATCTTTGGAACGGTAATAGGTAGCCGGTTGAAGTTTTCTCAGAATATGTATTGCTATGACTCCTATCTTAACAAATCCTAAAAATAAAAATCTAAAACCAAAGGGACCACATACAAGAAACCTCAAAAAACATGCATTTTTTAACGTTTTTGTTCCTGCTCTATCTTTTAAACGGTAATACATACCAGGCCAGCGTCAAACTTGGTCTGATTATAGTGCATACTATGTAGTTTAGCAACAAATACTAAAAATTGGGCAAACATAGATATATGTGGTGGTACCTGCGTAAGAAAGAGATGCCAAAATTCACATATCGCGCACTGTCCGTTGATGTCTTTTGATAAACTTTAATTCAATTCAATTCAAAACTTTATAAAATTAATCGGTTTCTATGGGGTATCAGGTCGATCGGTGGAACGGAACCCTTACTGCGCGAGTCTGACTCACAATTGGCCGGTTTTTTATTATTATGCTGTACAAATCAGAAGAAATAAATAAACGCATTAAATATTTTTATTTATTTCTATCTTTAATTAGGTACCTATAGATACTAACTTTTTTTCTAAGCATTGGAACCTGCTGCCAGAGTAAAAGATTATAAATGACGATGTGGATGATATCATGCGCAATTAAGAAATGCGATTTGATATTTTGAAATGTCAAATTAGCACGTCGGGCTCGACCCGTAGAACATGTTTTGTAGATACAATACCATGTGCAGCTAGAAATGTAAAAATGAATTTTAAAAACGTGTTTTATTTAGAACAGCTATTTGCATCCGTTACTTTCGGACCAAAAAGGATACACGATATTCATTTGGCAACAGAAACAATCTATCTCGACTTTTTAATTAAAACTATAATTGAATTTTACTTACTAAACTAGGCCCTTGGCGTTAACAGTCTCAAGGGTTTCTAAAATATACGTGGGACACTCGGAAAGTTTTGCGAAACTAAAAAAAATTGTTCTATAGGTACATATATTTTTATCAAATCTTTTCAAAGTACTTTCCACCAGCCTCTATACAAAGATTCATGCGCCTAAACCAGTTTTCAAAACACTTTTTCCAGTCCGCCGCAGACACCTCGTTTACAGCCTGCTCGAACGCAGCCAGCGCATCTTCCGGCGACGAAAATTGTATCCCTTTGAGCTGATTTTTTATTTTTGGGAATAAAAAGAAGTCACACGGTGCTAGATCAGGGCTGTAAGGAGGGTGACCCAGGAGTTTGACTGGCGTGCTGTCCAGGAAGTCCCTCGTTTTGAGTGCGGTGTGCGCAGGTGCATTGTCGTGGTGGAGCAGTAGCCCGCGGAGCCCTGTTTGGTCGCTTGTTGCTTATAACAGAGAAAACTTCTGGCAAACATTTGGTAGTATACCATTCGGCATTAATGCTTCTTTGATCCCGTAAGGGAATTGATACCAAGTGGCCAGTCAAATTAAAAAAGCTAGCGATCAAAATCTTACCCCCGCTTCTAGATCGCTTCACTTTGGTAGGCGTTGGCTCATTTTGAAACACCCAAACAGTCGACTGGCGCTTGGTTTCTGGGTCGTATTGATAAATCCAGGACTCATCACCTGTAACGATGTCGTAAACACGCCGAGACGAGCCTGCTTCAAATTTGTTAAGCATATCACGGCACCATTCCACCCGGGCCTGCTTCTGAGCATCGGTGAGGTTGTGCGGCACCCAGCGTGATACTATCCTCCTCACGCGAAGATGGCTGTGTAGAATCTCGTGAACGCTTCCCGATCCAATCTTCAATATGTGTTGAATCTCCTGATATGTAATTCGCCTATTGTCTTGGATTAAATTTTTCACTGCTAGCACGTTTTCTTCGGTAACAGCCGTCAAAGGGCGACCGCTTCTTTCGTCATCCCCCAAAGTTGGTCGACCGCGCTTGAATTCGTTATACCAACGATACACGGTTGCCTTGGAAGGGCCTTCATCCATGAATGCCATTTGAAGTCTATCGTACGATTCATCCGGTTTCAGGCGACACTTGAAATCGTATAAAATCATAGCTCTAAAATGTTCCCGGCGCAGATCCATATTTCAGTGAGACACAATACTTTGAATTAACTCGCAAAAAATATGGAGGGAAATTTTGAAATTGGAACTTACTTATTTTTACTTATAAATAATCATATTTTCGAAAAACATTATAACTGGCCAGTCTCCCATATATAAAAACTTTTTTTCGCAATACTTTCTGAGGGGCCTGGTATATATTTAAATTAACAGACCGTGTTCGAAACACAATACTGCGCTCCAAAACGCAAATTGTTGACGTGGGTCAGAAGGTCGCCCAACTGAAGTGGGACTGGGCAGGACACGTTTGCCGTATGCCAAATGAGCTGTGGGCCCGTATAGCACAGGACTGGAGCCCTGAGACAGCGAAACGGGGTCGCGGCAGACCACGCAGGAGATGGAGAGACGAGCTCGATGTCTTTCTCGATGACAGCTGGCAGGAGGCGGCACAGAATGCAATATCCGCGATAGATGGAAGGAATTGAGGGAGGTCTTTGCCCAGCAGTGGGACAGTACAGGCAAAAAAAAAAAGGGAAGTAAAATGATGATGAATAATAATTAGTATCGGAATACTTACTTGATTGTTCTAATAGTTCAATAATTAATGGCCAAGAAAAGTCACTATTCGGAATAAGTACTATCTATCGTTTAAAATACAGAAATAAAACAAGACAACTAGACATTAAAAAACTACCAGTAGATAACGCTGTAGTTAATGGCTTCATTATTTAAGATGTACATACAAACAAACACAGCTAGAACCACTGCGTTTCAAGCTGCAATTATTTGGTAGCACAGATTACTGGTAGCTGAACGTCACAAGGTTGTATTTACTAACATATATTGCAGATTGGTGCCACTGAGGTAATATGTACTATGTACTAGAGAAGACACCTCGAACAAAATGTTTGTAGCACGTTTTAGAGCTCCTGCACTCTCACTCGCTTAGCCACGCTCGCGCCGCGCGTGCTCCGCGGCCAGCAAGTTGTACTAAATTTTTTGTTCTTGATGTCTGCTCCAGTACGTAGTACATAGTACCTCAATGGTTGGTGCTGTATTCTCTAACGGCCAAAATTAATATCCAATCTGTCTACGATTTACCCAACTAGGGATAGTTTTTTTTTTTTTTTTCATATGAATAAATATAAATATCTATGCGACATTTTTACACAGCACCATCTAGTCCCAAACTAAGCAGAGCTTGTGCTATGGGTACTAGACAATGGATATAATACTCATATTATACTTTTATTTTTTGTAAATACATACTTATAATACATAAGCAACACCCAGACCAACACAAACATTTATGCTCATCACACAAATATTTGTGTCCTGTGGGAATCGAACCCACGACCTCGTTAACAGCATTCCGACACTCGAACCGCTAGACCACAGAGGTCGTCGTATTTTGTATGGAGCTTATGTCAAATTCCTACCTCTAGTAGGGAAAATCATGGATAGATTGGATATTAATTTTGGCCGTTAGAGCCAAAATTAACATCCAATCTATAGATACTACTACTACGGATAGAAATTTCAATCAATCAATCAACTCAGCCTATCGCAGTCCACTGCTGGACATAGGCCTCTCCCAAGTTGCACCACAACGCTCGGTCCTCTGCCTTCCGCATCCAGTCCCCCCCAGCCACGTTCTTTAGAAATTTAATTTAATTTATTTTCTACTATAGATAGAAATTTGACATAAGCTCCATACATAATATGTCAAATTTCTATCTCTAGTAGGGTAAATCGTGGATAGATTTAAATGTAGATCAGAGAATTTATTGAAACGAAATTAAAACATTAAATACATTGTTTAAAAATAAAAAACCTTAAATAAAACTACACCAAAAGCTAAAAACTAAAAAGGAGTATCAAAATATCCCTCCGCGTCGCTTTCAACTGGTAACGTGCCCAGAAGATTGGCAGCGATAGATTGGATATTAATTTTGGCCGTAAGTTTGATTATTTGCTAGTCTGGGTCTCTAAAGTAGCAGCAACAGCAACAGTGATGGTGGCTATGTGTATGTACAATATGATAAATTCAGCACATTAATAAGACTTATAGGTATACACTAAAGTTAGTAGTAGGTAATTCGGTAAGAACATTTATTAACAGCATTCTATCTAAGATGCGACGGTACTTCACACCGGAACAGCTGCTCATTCATTCATTCATTCATTCATTTCAGCCGAAAGACGTCCACTGCTGGACATAGGCCTCCCCCAAGCATCGCCACAACGACCGGTCCTGTGCCTTCCGCATCCAGCGGATTCCCGCGACCTTCATCGGAACAGCTGCTCAAATTGTACCAAGTACAAGTTTGGTTGTGTATGGAGTGCTGCTCACATATTTTGGATGGTTCTGCCAAATATCAGCTTGCGGCTCTTGAGTCGATCGATACTTTCATAATTAATTGCAAATGGTTCTGTTTCTCAACAGAACCATCACTTTTTTTTATAGTATAGGATGGCAAAACGAGTTAAAGGCCCACCTGATGTTAAGCGGTTAGCTCATAACAACTGCAATACCACCTAGGCTGTTGCCTAGATGGTACCAAAAGTCGGTTCGCCAAACTGAGACATGAAGATGGAAAGTCTCATGTGATTGTAATTTCTCAAGTTTTCTCAAGGTCATCGGCGTACCCAAGCGTCTTAAGATCAACTTGAATTAGGTTCTCTCCGCGTGCTACTAAGTACTGCGGAGTGTTAAGGAAAAGGTTGCAACTTAGAATAAAGTCTAATTGTTCTAAATTTGAACCTTAACGTTGTCGTCATAACATAACATAACATCACGCCTGTATTTCTCCGAAGGGGTAGGCAGAGGTACACCCACATTTCGCCAGTTATTTTATAAGTCCCATGTAATAGGGGGCGAGCCTATTGCCATTAACCGGGCACACATCCAGACTCCAGGCTGCTACTGAGAATTTCCTAATGAAAAAACCCAATAACACTTTTCCCGACCCGGGAATCGAACCCAGGACCCCACGCTCAGCAGTCGCGCTTGCAACCACTAGACCAACGAGACAGTCGTAGGTGGTGTCGCAGTCGTTGACGTCGTAGGTGCTAAATTGCTAAGTCTTCAATTTAAACACTTAGTGGGATAGACCATAGGCCCAAAATATTCATCTATTCACTGCACATTTAATATTTTAAAAGACCAGTAGAAATATCAATATAACTACCAAAATACCTAATGTAAAAATCTAGGTCCCTTTTTAACCGACTTCAAAAAATTAGGTTATCAATTCGACACACATGTATGTAATATTATTGGAACTGAAATATATTCACATAATTATCATAATCTATTAGGGCTTCCCAACAAATATTTATAGGTGTATTTTGTATGTTAGTAACTTAGTACAAACATACATACACACAATAGTTTTCTAATATTTTAAAAAACCGGCCTAGAGCATGTAGGGCCATGCTCAGTATTATAGGGTTCCTTAAGTAGGTCTAATTACAAACGAATCAAATCGAATATTAATCATTGCGATTTTAGTTTTTGCAAACAGCGCCACCTAGCGCTAAATTTATGAAGCTAAATTTAAGAAGTGTGTTTCTTTTTGTGATTTTTTTAAATATAAAGTAACTAAAGGAGCATTATTTGCTACGATCATTTTTATCTAAGGTCAATGACCTATGAACTAGGACGTCTTAAGTATTTTTCAGTTTTCTCACTATAACTCAAAAATTTATAATCACATTATACTCAAAATAATTTTAAAAGAGAGTTTTTATAAAGGTCTATCAATGTTGAAGACTATAAGTTTCTACGTTGCATAGTTTAGAAATGGCAGGGGGGGGGGGACACATTGCAAGCCACTTTGGCGAACTGTATTTCGCAGATGGTACACCTGATAAAAAAGTTGTGTATGAAACATTACCTTCATTTTAGTAGACCTATTCAACGATACCCCACACGAGAGGGTGCAGCGAAAAAAATCTTTTCATCCCCATTTCACATGTATGGGCGCCACCCTTAAAATACGTAATCAAGATTTTTTTATTCTTTTAAAATTGAGATCTATATCTATTCCATTTTTTTGTCAAAATTTCATTTACTTATGTTTATAACTGTAGAAGTTATTAAGCGGTAAAGGATTAGGACAGACGGACAGACGGACAGACGGATAGACGGACAGACGGACAGACGGACAGACGGACAGACGGACGGACATGACGAAACTATAAGGGTTCCTTGTAGGACTACGGAACCCTAAAAAACGGGAAAAATTAAAAAATCTGGGATAGAAATTCTTTATAGGTTCAGCTTCACGTCCACTGTGATAATTAACCCCAAACATAACTGCCTAATCTGCCAACTACAAATTACCTAGGATTTTCCGAACGGAAATAGACTAGTACGGGAAATCCTACGACAGCATACGAATAAGATTGATCTACTTAAACTATCAAAATGTCTTATTTATCGCACTAGTCCTATTATAAATTCAAGGCAATTTATTTTAAGGTGAGTATAAACTAGAGCATTCTCTCGAACATTTCCATGTAATGTATTGTTATTACGAATGGTACAATACAAGTGAAAGTTCGAAACTAGTGCATTTTCTGGAGCATTTCCATGTAATGTATCATTCCTGCGAATGCTCGTCGCTGTGTTCGACGAAATTCTCACGGCGAGTGAGCATTTACCTGTAAAATTCCTCTCTATCTTGAGTTTACTCTTTTGTTGAAATGTCTGATCTGCAGCTCGTGTCATTTCTCACTGAAATTCGCTCGTTGGTTTGTAAACTCAAGCTGTAACACAGCGTCGAGCGTTGTGCTCTATGTTCGGTTCGTGAAAGAACGATGAACGGTAAAACAGAGAGCGGCTCGATGTTTTGTTACAAGTAAATGCTCTAGTGTATACTCATCTTTATATGCAACAGTTCATAACAGACCAAAACTGGTAAAACCCTAAGATCACATCTCAATTCTCTTCGAAATTTTTGACGCCTGCCATATCTGTTGTTAGAATAAAAATACACTAAAAATAGATATTACATAACTTACTACAAGAACTGATAACATCTAATCTTGTATTTGCTGATGCAAACTATCAAACATTGTATAGCCTATTGTTAACTATTGTGTAGTTAGATCGAAACTCTCAAAAAAAGTTTTTAATTCTGCTGCGTACTGCAAGAATTCTTTAATTTATTTATTGTTTGGAAGAAAATAATTTAAATTTAATTGCAGAACATACAACGTTTGATGAAATAAATAGTACCTAGTCATTATGTACATCATGGCTTTATCACTTAATTCCGATGGAACACTTAAAACCACTTAAATTATAAATAGCTAATAGTGTTAACTGCTTGAGTATGTCATCGATAACCATTAACTAGGTGACTGGGTGTGAAAACTTTCATTTGTTACTTTACCTAGATAGATAACTTTATCTAACAAATAAAGGCAAACTGGAGTATCCTGTGATTGTATTTTATGTGAAACGTTTGTTTGTTTATGAGTCGGCAAGTGGTCTAAATGCACAGATCGATCTGTGTCATCCCCCAAGAGTGGATACAGGATTTTTTCTTGCACAAAAGGGCTGCCTTACAACATGGTTATTCTAAGACCGACTATGCGATTATTCTGTGACCTAATTACCATGATTATTTAATTATTCTGGGGCCTAATTAACAGGATTATTTGATGGTTCTGGGCCTCATTACCAGGATTATTTGATTGTTCTGGGACCTAATCACCAAGATTATTAGATTATTCTGGGACCTAATCTTAGTAATTGACTAGGTTCTTCCTATATTTTGGATGACTTTTGTTTTGTTGCAATCAAAGACATTAAATATTTATGGTTGCAATGTGGTCTCGTGATTCTTCACAATCGTGTCAATTCGTGGTCTATAATTAGATAATAATGAATCGTTGTCACGCGCCACAGTCACAGTCCCGTAATAATAATTGTCTCTGCGTTTCGTCTTGTTTCAACGGTGACAAGATCGTGGGAATTTAGCTGAAACAATGCATGCTTTGTTTGCTTAAGAAATAAATGTTAAGTTAAAAGCATACCTACTCAAACAAGAACATTTTTTTTTCGTCCAATAACTTTGATAATTTTGGACAAAAAGACAAATTTAGAGATTCTGCTCATAAAGTTAATTAAATTATTATTTTTTGTTTCCTTTGTTCTCAAAAGTATAAAAACTAATATTCACATCATCATCATCATCATTATATACAGCATCTACCTCTCAATGATCGCAATGATGAACGGTCAGAAGGGACATTGCCATAGTTGTGACACCAGCGGATGGGCAGGAGTGGAAACCAACCACAAAGAAACCAACAATATACATTATACAGCATGACTGTGAACGAGGAAAATATTCAAGAATATGGTAGAATGTACGTAGGTAAACAATGAAAAAAAAGAACCTTCGTTCTGACTGTCTAGGGGTCTGCAAGTTAACGTTAGGTATACAAAAGGCGGAAAGGATGGAAATAGCGATCGATGCGATGGACAAGGTCATGCTAAAAAAAATGGGTACATCACCCACTGAGGTAATATGTACTACGTACTAGAGTAGACATTACGAACAAAAAATATCGCGCAACTTGCTAGCCGCGGAGCAGCGCGGCGCGAGCGTGGCTAAGCGAGTGAGAGTGCAGGAACACTAAAACGTGCTACAAACATTTTGTTCGAGGTGTCTTCTCTAGTGACATCACCTCGGGGTACTAGCCAGAAAACCTCCACGTGTGGAGGGAACGGCAGTTGTTAGGCCGGTGCATCCTGGGTACGGGCGGTAAATATTACGCGGGAGGGGTTCGATCTGGGCCGGTGGGGCGTGACTCCTCGTGTCCCTCTGAAGATAGCAGAGGGCACAATGGACGATGAGGGACGAGGAAGAAAACATCTATAAAAAATTACGAGAGGATAGGCCCTGCGGGCGGCGGACTCGAGTAGCTGGAAGTGTGCTGCCTGCATGGCGTAGCTGGCGCGGCTGGTATTGCTCGCGTGGCTGGCGAGGCTTGCGAGGCAGGCGTGGCTGGCGTTGGCTCCGTGGCTGATGAAACTGGCGTGGCAGGTGTGACATCGTCGTGTTAGCTGCGTCATGGCGGGGCCCGTGAGGTGGCGCGCAGCGTTCCGTGTGCGCTGCCGGGGATGGTGCGGCTGGCTCAAGGGTTCCTACGCTCCCGGCCAAAGGTAGTTGAAGGAACACCGTGGTAGTTTTAGTCGGTAAGAGTCCGACACTGGCTCCGCCGTCACCGGGCGGAGTGCTACCATGAGGATTTCCCCACGGCAAAAAAGGTCCATCACCTCACCACATGCAACATTGATTTGTTAGCGCGGAACAGTGTCCACAGTAATTGATGAAATCTATCAGAACTACAACTGACTGATTACAATCACATGAGACTTTCCATCTTCATGTCTCAGTTTGGCGAACCGACTTGCGGTACCATTTAGGCAATAGTCTAGCTAGGTGGTATTGCAGTTGTTATGGGCAAAGGTAACCGCTTAACATCAGGTGGGCCTTTAGCTCGTTACGCCATCCTATACTATTAAAAAAAATTTGGAACGAGAAGCATGAACATCCTCCTTCATATATTCCTCGTTTAACCGGTCAGTCACCCTGTAAATAATAATAATAGTATTGTCAAGGAATGCCGGAGCCGGAACCAGGGGATTCGTTTCTGGAAGGCAAAGGCAACAAAGCCAACAACTCTGGCGTTGCTGAGTCACCTGAAATTACCAGTAGCAGAACCGGCTTGCAGAGGTCTTTAAAAATATGATAAAATTGTAGAAGAATATCAAATCGCAGTTTCAGTAATTATTATTATATTGATTAGCAATACGAATCGGT
Source organism: Asteroscopus sphinx (assembly GCA_949699075.1). Lineage (NCBI taxonomy): Eukaryota > Metazoa > Arthropoda > Insecta > Lepidoptera > Noctuidae > Asteroscopus > Asteroscopus sphinx. Next base: position 9,508,295 of record OX453028.1, read on the forward strand.
TTGATTACGAAGGTACTCGGAATAGGAAAATGGTGCATGACCAGACGACAGAATTTCCAAATCGCTAGGTCTAGAATCTATACATAGGTACCTTTAGTACCGCAGTACATAGAAATATAACACAGCAGTAGTCGTACATGGAGTGAAGCAATTTCAAGTTGGCCTTTTAAGGCTATGTTCGTACATTTTTCGCACGCCTGTGTGCGTGTCGGCGAACATTTTACGTGCCGCTTGTACATATCTAGTTTTTTTTGTGCTTCAACTTTAAGCGAAACTTTGATTGAAATTATCACTCTGAGTCTTTATTACTCTAAGATTAGGTATAAGGTGACTTGGAGTAAGTCGGGACACGGGGTAATTTCATTCAAACGGATTTTCCTCAGAAACTGTGGTTACAATATTACGACGCGCACTAATGTGAGGTTTAGGATAAACTGACGTGACACATACCATTACCGCTAGTAATTAAAAATGTCACCACACTCTGCGTCAAATGCTTTTGAACGAACTTACCCCATGTCCTTACCCCATGTCCTTACCCCAAGTCACTATACCTATTACGCAGTGGTTGTACAAATCACGTAAATCTGTATAAGAATCTGTCTTATACAGTGGATACTTTAAGTATGTTCATAAAATTCAGGCTAGCACGAAGAAACTATTAATACTACTAAAGAGTACCTAATACTGGAGAGGCAGAGGAAGACCAAAAAAAAGATGGATAGATTGCGTGAAGAATGATACGGAGGAAAATGGAGTAATTAATGCTGAGATGACGGCTGATAGAGGAAAATGAAAGAAGAAGACGTATTGCGCTGATGATGAAAGAGTTATGTACTCTGGCATAGCGAAATAGCGACCCAAACTGAGACTTCGCCTCCAAAACAAGTTCAAGTTCCAAGTTCTAACTGTACCTTCGCTGTATATTTTGGAGGTCAGTGTTTTCGTCAAAACAAATATGCAACTTTTTGAAAAAATGTCGACAGTACGAAATGTTCCAATCCGTAGTCAATATAACACACATTACTCATTGTGTACTTATAAATGCAAAACTGCTTTATTATATAAAAGTATTCTAGGTATGGCTCCACGTATATACAATAAAATACCTGATACCATAAAACGTCTAAATGTGGTACAGTTTAAAAAACGCATGAAACAACTATTGCTTGAAAAATGTTATTATTCAATAGAAAAAATTTTAAATGCCCAATTAATTTAATAATATTATGATTAGTGACCAAGAATACCATTTGACATTTTTATTTTATAACACCATTACATTTCATTATTCTGTGACATTTCGAATTGTATAATTAAATAATTTTTTTACTAGCATATTGATTCAAATTTCTCATTTAGATTTTAAATAAACATTTGTACGCCTGCTGGCATAACATAGCGGACTCTTTATTGTATTTAAGAACTTTATATTATTTTTTGTACCTATGTTACACAAATGAATAAATGACTTTTGACTTATGACTTAAAACGGAAATTTTCCACTTTGTAAGATCTTGCGTGATCTTCAGCCAGAATAAACGGTTTTCTAGAATTCAAACCCGAAAAGGATGAAATGGGTTTTCTAAGCCGCCGCAGACAGACTACAGACTTAATCAGCCGAATAGTTTAGTAATCAGTACTCGAAGACATACCAGAATAAGGGAGTGTATCCACGGGCAGATACGATTTCCCATATTTAGAAAAATTACGTGTACCTTTTCCCGTTGGCCCACTGGTGATAGCCATCATCAGACGACATTTTTATCTGCCGACAGTTTAGTCCTGTAGGAGAATTCACGTAAAGAAGTGCAATTGCAGTTCAGTTTCGATGAAAACAATGCTTTTCGTATTCTCTTATCTACGGCGATCGCTGTCAGAAACGAACTGCAGCGTCACTGCAACTTAATCGGCGCGTCATGAAATTACGTGAATTCTGGCTCTGTACGCAGACCAAGTCTTAGACGGAATCTAGGAAAACAAAGCCATATCGACGGAAAATTTAATCTCGATTATGATTGTACATAATTGATTCAGTATTGGTGCACGACTTGACGAGTTGCACGACCTCTAAGCTGCTAAGGCATCACGATAGCTGCAATAAACTTCGCGATGCTATCATGCAATTAGTGCCTTACCTATTAACGATTCTGACGTAGTGCCTAAAGATTTACTGTGTACTGTGTAGTAGATCATTAACAAACTATTAGCTGTTTTGTTTGATTTTCTGCAAATCACAGATACAATTATATCCTACTAACGGCCAAAATTAATATCCAATCTATCTACGATTTATCCTACTAGAGATAGAAATTTGACATAATTTTGTATGGAGCTTAAGTCAAATTCCTATCTCTAGTAGCGCAAATTGTGGATAGATTGGATATTAATTTTGGCCGTAAATAAAGGTCAAATCTATCTGACGTTTTGTCACGACCTAGGTCGTAGTAACAGCAGTCAAATGTTAATATATTCGCAATATATCACGGTGGGCTATACCGCCGAACTCAAGGTGGAGGGGGGCTCAAGGTCCCCTACCTCGTCCCCCCATTAAACTGTCTCGTCTCGACCCTCGGCTACAAACTAGAATTTTGTGTCAGAATGATTCTATTTGATAGTGAGGGGAAAGTGGAAAGACAGTAAGGCGAAAAGATATTATGAGTTTTAAAATATAGACAGTAACGGCCATAATTAATATCCAATCTATCTTCGATTTACCCTACTAGAGATAGAAATTTGACATATTTTGTATGGAGCTTATGTCAAATTCTTATGTCTAGTAGGGCAAATCGTGGATAGATTGGATATTAATTTTGGCCGTAAGTCGAAAAAATATGAGTTTTCTAAGATATGAGAAAGATTGTGTATTAGATTGACGCTAAGCACAGGGCGTCGCCAGCCAATAGCCCAGAGGAGCAACATGATAGATAGAGAATATGAATTGTATGTAAAATAAATACAATTGTAAAGTTGTAATCAATTACCAAAAGAAAAAAAAAACCTTGATGAAAACATAATCTTCTTGGGTTTTTTGTGAATTTTTCGACTACTTTATTAATAAAATCTTCTAGGATCGAGTCTCTAGGAGTGGGAGCAGCTGCCCCCGCTCCCCCCTAGTGACGCCCATGCTAAGCAGGGAAAAATAAAGGCCGTAACAGCTATAATGTATAAATTAATCTAAAAGCCTCACTCACAGGTTCTCATTCTGAATAGAGACCAGTTTCCAGGAGTGGGACAGTGAAGGGCTCACTACTTAGGCTACGGTATGATGTTACCTAGATAGTCAGTTTTCAAAAGCTATTGATATTGAAAAAAAAAACGATACAATATTCTTTCGATGAAATATCAATGCATCATTGAATCCTTTCCACATTAATTTTTAAACCATTAACATTAACTGTTTCAAGAAGTTTAGATTTGTATTATAAACTATAATCTTTTAAAGTATTTTAAAACAGAACAGTTTAATATTTTTCAGTAACCATTTATTTCTCGACTGTACAAAAACCAGAAATACATTAGATTGTTTTAACTTTTGATAGTGGGCCGAAACGGCCAATGATAAAAGAGTACTGGGGTGTTTCACACCGCGGTCCGAATCAGCCCATTATAAAAAAAGGTCTTGGTCGATTCACACCGCGGTCCGAAACAGCCCATTCAAAAAGAGTACTTGGGCGATTGACACCCGAACCAAGCGTGGTGTGAAACGCCCCACTACCCAATTTTACCACACACATAAAATATACTTACATAAAAAGAACACAAACATAAGTATCGATACATAGCATAAGTATGTACATTTACATATTTATATTTTCCAATTAATCTGTAAAACCATTTACACAAACACAGGATACACACAACACAGTGTAAGGGACCTGAAATTCTGTACATTTCATATCAATTGATCGTTTAAAAGCGGATGTTTTGTGTAGGGATAGTTCGGTTAAAAGGCGTATTCATTAACTCTCGTTCCGGTGCTGACTCCACCTAATCAGGCCGTATTGTCCTTCAACCTTCGACTGACAGCAACTGGGGCGTGACCTGCTCAATAGTTGTTGGCTGAGCACGCGACTGACTGTCGCCGTTTTCAGCATAGATTAAATTTATCCTAAAGTCTGAAAAAACAAAAAACAACAAAGATCTTGTTGGTTTTTCAGACTAACTAGTTATTTAGGATTTTTTAAATAAATTTAATTACTATTTTTATTCTTAAGAGATTCAGTAAGAAAATGTAGATCATTAAGCTTATGATTAAACTATAATAAAATAATAATAAATAATAAAAAGTTTTATTTCTCATTCACAAAGGTATGTTACTTAAAATAATTACAAGTTAACTACCCTACTTACTAAGCACACAAAAGGGTCAATAAGATTAACGGCTTCGATTAACGGATTATCCTATCTATCCACGATTTGCCCTACCAGAGATAGAAATTTGATATGCTCGATACATTTTATGTCAAATTTCTATCTCTAATAAGTTTAAGTATTCCACGAGTGTATAATAATAAATTTTAATCATTGGTACAATTTCTTTAGTTTTACTTAACTAGAAAACTCGCCAAACTGACGAAATTTCTACTATCCCTACCCCAAATAGGTCTGTCGACCTCGGATGACCAGTTGGTCCGAATAAAATTAGTAACAACAGGCGCATCAGCTCCCCATTCGACAAGCAGTTGTAGACTGATTCGGTTTGTTATCTCTAGTTACGTGAATCATCAGACGGAACGAGATAGCAAACTGTACCCGTCGACACTGGTTATCGTATTATTTTGAATCGGGGAGCTGCTACGCGATTCAGAACCTTGGTTTAAAATACATACAATGATTATTTTTTACTTTTTAGTTAAGGTTTTTTTATCTCGTTTCGTCTTATGATTCACGCAACTAAATAGGTAAAAAGAGATAACAAACCGAATCGGCCGACAACTAGTTATCGTGTGGTTTTGAATCGGGGGGGCTGGTTAGACTGGAAGCCGGGTCATATTAAAGAATAGGCTAAGTGATGATTAAGCTGAAGTGGAGTTGGGTAGTACATCTAGCTCGGCGTAGAGATGGAGAAAAGCTTTGACCGAGTGGTGGCCAAGGTCAGGTCGGAGAAACCCGGGCCGAAAACTCCGAAAGCACGTTGGGTTGATGATATCGCCAAAGCCGCAGGAAACACTTGGATGAGGGACGCACGAGATCGAAGAGGCTGGCAAAAACGAAAGGAGGCCTATACCCAGCAGTGGGTGATACCGGGCTAGGATGATGATGAGATGTTCTACAGCTATTAGGCATGGGCACGCGATTGTCGGCGTAAGTACATGGCAATAATGATTATAAGTAGAGATGTTATGGATATGATATTTCGGATCTGGGATATAGGAATAAAATTATATCAGTTTCGTATACGGTTACGGATATGTAATTATTTCAGATTATCCGTTAGTTTCGGATAGTTTCGGTTACGGATATTAGGTTGAAGTAAAATATAAACACAAATAGTATGTAATACTTTGGTTTTATTTATAGGTTTTCTAGTCTAGGTTATCATTTGGTATTATAATCAGTCATATAGAAAAGACTAGTTTTGTAACGTAATCATTTCGGCCACCAATCTATCCATTTCTTTTTGTTTGGCGTTACTATCATCCCAGGTACAATTTTTTTTTTAAGATTCTGTTATTGATAACTGTTTTCGGCACTCTTGTAAAGGTGTCAGCTGTTTGGATGTTTGTGGTTTTTGTTGCTTATTTTGTTCCAGCAATAAAAGTTCTTTGTACTTATCACTGTGTTATCAATATATCAATTAAGTATAACTCTTAAATAAAAAACTAACTAGTTTAGGTTATGTTATGTTATGACTAGAAATAACAAACAAATTGCAAGATTCACGTGGTGCGCGAACGGTAAAACAAAAACCTGTCGAAACATGTCGTTTTATTTAGACTCCACCCTTATACGAAACTGTCCGAAACTTGTGAAACGGATAGGTTACGGTTACGGATATATTTTTATTTCGGATATTCGATAGTTACCGTAACCGATTACGGTTACGGAGCTCCATAACATCCCTGATTATAAGTAGATTGTATACTTATTCTGTAAGGCTGTTCATCTAATGACACAGGAAAGCGTAATTTGAACCACAGATTACGATGCTACTTATATTGCTTTGTAATTACTTTAGTTGCTGCTTACCCACTTATTTGTTGTTAGGTAACCATGGACGTTGCGCGTCGGAAAGGTTACATGGTACCTATTCGATAAACATTTAGACACCTTTAGATTGTTTTTATCATTAAATATTACATGTGTGTTGCTGGGACAGGTGTTTCATGCCGTTTGAAGTGGTCTTCCTTGCTACTCCTGGACTTCAATTTGTTTTCTGATTAATTTATTTGCTGATCCTGTTCCAAATGTACAGTTAAATCATTTTTCCGGGTCACGCCAAGCTTTATTATTTCGACGTTTTACTGGTTGGTCGCCATTGCCATTAACCCTTCATTGCCCTCGCTTACAGAACTTGCATAAGGTTCGGAATGGGAAGGACTGCGAGTCCAAAAAACGTGGCGTGCTAGTACAGAGGACTGTTATAATATAACTGATAAACTTTGATGATGAATCGTTTATTGCAAGAGTCTTTGGTGTCTCATATTATTTTATGGACAGTAAGATGATTGCGCTATTAATATCGCTGCATTACAACTGAATACCAGGTTAAAAGTCAACAGATTTCCCTTCGTTGTAATAACAACGAATACGCAATAGCGTAAAGACACGTAGCCATTCTTATACAAATCAATGTCGTGTCGTCTCGTGTTTGTGAAATAAATACAATACATTATAATAATTATTTAGACGAGTGTCTTGTGAGAAGCCTGTGAAGTTTCATGTAATGACAGTCATTGTTGCTTGACGGACTGTATGTAACTGTACAATGTACAACATGTGAGAGGAAAAGTACTCGCTGTTAGCATAGCCACTAGCTCCACAAAGTAAAGAAATCTTTACTTGGTACATTTATATTATCCTGGTCTTGTGTTTACAGAATTATGTTTCTCAGAAGACTATTGCAATGATGTACCTAGGTACGGACACATAAATAAATTGCTAAATACCTTGTATTTTATTTAAACTTTTTTCCGCTACTTAAGCTACCGACAATGATCGCAACGGCCAAGTGCTGTCAAAAATTATGCCTCTGCAAAGATCTTTTAATTTTGACAAAAAAATAAAAGTATTCAAACTATTTTGTTTTAATGTAAAATTTAATTAATTGAATAATAATGTATAGAAAAATGTATTTAAGTTATTCTAATTCCATTTTTTAGGGTTCCGTACCCGAAGGGTGCCAAACGGGACCCTATTACTCTCGCTACGCTGTCCATTCGTCCGTCCGTCTGTCTGTCACAGGGCTGTATCTTTTGAACGGTAATAGGTAACCGATTGAAATTTTCTCAGAAGTTGTGTTGCTATGAGGTGTATCAGGACAAATACTAAAAACATAAAAACCGTAATATATACCAGCGTCAAACTTGGTCAGATTATAGTGTATATTATGTAGTTTAGCAACAAATACTAAAAATAAGACAGACATAGACATATGTGGTGCTACCTGCGTAAGAAAGACGTGCAAAAATTCATATTTCGCGCGAAATGCGTTGATGTCTTTTGATAAACTCTCGTAAATTAAATCAGATTTTATGGGGTATCAGGTCGTTGAGAGGTACGGAACCCTTACTGCGCGACTCCAACTCGCACTTCGCCGGTTTTTTATATATTCTTGTTAGTCTTTGTAATTCGTTTAATTTGGTGTAATAAATATAAAATTCTATTGTTAGTATTAATTTTAAATAATGCAATCACTGTAACTAACTTGTACCTAACTATAGGTGAATTTGCCTGAAGTAAAATGATTTTTTTTTATAATTTAAATCGTGGGTCGCGATTTTGATTTTCGGGCATATTATTCCCGTTGTATATTTTCTTTTTTTATCTAATTATGCGTCCAATAACTCTTAGTTTTTATCAGAGGCAAAACTTTTGTGTGTTCTTTATCATCATCAGCCCATTATTGTCCCACTGCTGGGCACGGGCCTCTTCTCAGAATGAGAAGGTTAAGGCCTTAGTCCACCACGCTGGCCTAGTGCGAGTTAGCGGACTACACACACCATCGAGAACTGTATGGAGCACTCTCAGGTGAGCAGGTTTCCTCACGATGTTTTCCTACTTTTCCTTCACCGTTAAAGCAAGTGATAATCATTCTGGTCCGCACATGAATTCGAAAAGTCAGTGGTGCGGGCCGGGATCGAACTCCCACGCTCCTGTATGGAAGACAAGCGCTCAACCGCTAGGCTATCAGAACTACATCGTACTATCGCTCAATATACCGTTGTCTAAGGTCCAAGTTATGTGATTGCTTTCAGACATCTCAAATAGATGGATGGATGGCGTGGAGCGCGCCATCTATTTGGTACACTGTACGATCGAGTTCGAAATACGGATATACGAAAAATTACGAAAAATAACCAAAGCGGAGGATATCTCAAGGAACTTATATATCAAGCTAAAAATTCTTTGGGATATCTATTGGTATCTGTATTGGCTTTGTGCAAGATGGCGGTGGGGACCGTCAAATCGATCGAAGCGCACGCTGTGGCAGAAATGTGAAACATATCAGGGCTGTGTTTTGTATTTCCACGCTAAATTCGCTGTATTTTCGATGTTTATGAGCTAAAGAAGGAAATGGATCACAAGAATTATTGTGTTGTGAATTGAACAAATAATGAGAAGAATATTTTATGTAAATAAAGAAATGGGTACCTAAAGATTTAAATTGTGGAAAGAAAAAAAAAATGCATGCACGCATGCGTTAAATGCGTTAAAATAATAAAATAAATGGGTACCTACTTAACTTCTTTAAAAATGAAAAAGCAAGTTATTGATCCATATAATTACTAGAATTTCACTGATTATTTAAAAAAAATCAAATTATAATTTAAAAACAAAGTGACTTTACTGGAAATTAATAATTAAGGCACAATTTGGAGTAGGTACTTACATTTATAGATATTTTGTAGTGGAAGTTTGCCTAATAATACAATTTTTGGCTCATATTAAATAGGTAACTTTGGCCGTTAATTCTTACTTTTTAACTTTTCGCACATGTTCTGCTAAAACAAATTTTCTTCCATTTGTCACAGCTTCAGGTTGGAAACACATTATGTAAATTATGTTTTATGCTTTCGAATCCTTTTCTTATTTCACAAATATCATGTATCAATATCAGCTTATCTTTTACAAATATTATTTATTGCACTTTAATATCGTCAATGTTACACATTTCTCTAAATTTTTTAACTTCATATAGTCAATCAACTCAGCCTATCGCAGTCCACTGCTGGACATAGGCCTCTCCCAAGTTGCGCCACAACACTCAGTCTTCTGCCTTCCGCATCCAGTCCCCCCCAGCTACTTTCATCAGGTCGGCGGTCCACCTAGCCGGAGGGCGTCCTACACTGCGTTTGCAGATTCGCGGTCTCCACTCAAGGACTCGTCTGCTCCACTCGACTTAATATAGTAGATATTATCAAAACATGGCTTAATAACTAATTGATAAAATAATTAACGGGTCCTGAAAATACATTTCTTATTGCGGCCGCTAGGCGGCGCCCCTGTCGTGCACACAGCCAATAGCTAAACTCAAGTGGCATTGTACAGGACACCTGGCTCGATGTGATGAGGGCAGATGGAGTAGATCCCTAATGGAATGGTGGCCATGAGAAAGACCGATGGCAACATGATGGATGAATGGTAAATGATTTTTCTATATTTCTTTTCTTTCAACATGGGTTGACGACTGTGTGACGATGTTTGTCCGAAAAACCTGACTGGCGGAAACCAGGATTAATGGCGTAAAAGTAGCAGGTTTACGCAGTGGTTTGATAAAAGCTGCGAATGATGATGACAATGATCCCAAAAAAATATATTCTTATTTGAAAAGCACACTGACATTAACATTTACTAAAGCAGATTAAGATTTAAGTAATGATTTATCCAAATAATGTCCGAAAAACGTGTCGTCAATAAGTTTTTAAATTAAATAAAACTAACATCGCCAAAAACTGTATTTATGATTCACAATGCAATACAACCACGTAAACGCCTCCACATAATAAATACTGGAGTTTCCTTATCCAGCTTTCCAAAGAAAGGCATACAATGCCAAATCCGTAACATCATAATGATCGAAACAGTCGCATGCACAGGTAATTTTGCAACTTAAGTGTTACGAGGACGATGCCGACTCGATTATATTACAAACCAGTTGAATGTCCTTAAATTGTCAATAATAAAGGGAGACTTCTTTCTGTTATTCATAATTTTGTGCTATTATAATCTGTGCTATTAGTTATACATACCTACCTACCATTGCAATTCAACAGTTAAGTTAATTTTAAGATTTCGTCTCGTCAGTCTCCTTCCGTAGTCAACTTACTGCTGCAACCAAAGACATTCAAATAATGGCTGCAAAGCAATCTTTGTTTCCATAAAGTTGTTTCCTCAAACGTTTCTAGACTCAAACTCAGTCAAGGATACATTCAAGGGTTCCAATATCAAAGTCGGTATTCTTAGACACTTCCTCAATGTACCTTGAGGAAATAAATAACGCCGCGACGGATAATTGTATGGGTCTTGGTACATGTATTTCCATAAATTCGTCAAAATCGGATATTTTCAGAATAGAAACTACAATCACGCCGCAAATCACACTTTTCCATGGAGAGCAACTGTGGCTCATTATCATCATTTCAGCCGAAAGACGTTCACTGCTGGACATAGGCCTCCCCCAAGCATCGCCACAACGACCGGCCCTGCGCTTTGCGCACCCAGCGGATTGCCGCGACCTTCACCAGGTCGTCGGTTCCACCTTGTGGGGAGTCTACCCACGCTTCCCCTTCCAGTAAGCGGTCGTCACTCCAGAACTTTACGGGCCCATTGGCCATCCGTTGTGCGAGCAATGTGCCCCGCCCATTGCCACTTATATTTGGCAATTCTTTGGGCTATGTCGTTTACCTTCGTTCTCCTGCGAATCTCCTCATCGATTCGATCACGCAGGCACACTCCAAGAATAGCCCTCTCCATTACCCTTTGAGCCTTCTTATCAGGCCCATTGTGAGCGACCACGTTTCAGTGCCGTAATTACTGGCAACAAACACTGGTCATTTGCAGTCCAAAATACCGCAACTTTGAATACCGCGGAGGATACCGAGATATTGATGTTGACTGAGGTTGAGTGGAGTATAGAAACGTTTGAGGAAACAACTTACAATATGGGTGTTAGGGACTTTACTCATGACGCGACGCGATGCGAGCGATATCGCATCAATTGTCGACTCAAGTTGTACGTAAGTTCTAATTGATACCAAAAATATTTCCAACAGAATACTAGTTGCGCAACAGAAGTCGCTCATCGATATCCCGAACAGAGAATCGCGTGCAAGTCGAAATAAGTGCCAGCGCTCGCACGCCCCCGTACATTTATTTGCAATAGGATCGCAGGTCATTAGAACGTAGGTACATGCAATTCGATATCGAGCAGATCTGTGAGCGATATGAAAGAAAGAAGAAGAAGAAAGAAAGAAAGAAACATTTATTTGACACAAAGCACATAGATACACAGACACAATTCAACAGGAACACAATTAAATATACAAAAACCGGCCAAGAGCATGTCGGGCCATGCTCAGTATTATAGGGTTTCTTAAGTAGGTGTAATTACAAACGAATCAAATCGAATATTAATCATGGCTATTTTAGTTTTTGCAATAATCGGCAGCATTCGCGACTCAGAGCGTGTTGTTAGTAGCGCCATCTAGCGATAAATTCAAGAAGCCAAATTTAAGAAGTGTCGAAGTTACTTTTTGTGATTTTAACAAATAGAAAGTAGCTAAAGGAGCATTATTTGCTATGATAATTTTTTCTAAGGTCAATGACCTTTGAACTAGGACGTTTTAAGTATTTTTCAGTTTTCTCTCTATAACTCAAAACATTATAATCGAAATAATTTTAAAAGAGAGTTTTCATAAAGGTCTATCAATGTGGAAGATTATAAGTTTCTACGTTGCATAGTTTAGAAATGGCAGGGGGGGGGACACATTGCAAGCCACTTTGGCGGGCTATATTTCGCAGATGGTACACCTGATATTAAAGTGGTGTATGAAACATTACCTTCATTTTAGTAGACCTATTCAATGATACCCCACACGAGGGGGTGCAGCGGAAAAAAATTATTCATCCCCATTTCACATGTATGGACGCCACCCCTAAAATACGAAAAAACGATTTTTTTATTCTTTTAAAATTGAGATCTATATGTAGACTATTTTTTAACAAAATTTCATTTACTTATGTTTATAACTGTAGAAGTTATTAAGCTGTAAAGGATTAGGACAGACGGACAGACGGACGGACATGACGAAACTATAAGGGTTCCTTGTAGGACTTCGGAACCCTAAAAACGGATCATCGATATCGTAAATCCATGCGATCTTGTCTGAAGACATTTGCGATTTTCCTTAAAGATCGACAATACTGAGTAGGTACTTGTCTAACTTTAGTGTTCATTCCAGTTTAGAGGCATGTACGACAGCTAGCCTGGGTTTGGTCAGGGCTCATATTAGCTGCAACCGGGTCATCACCCCGGACCCTCAGCCGTAGGACTTAACAAGTAAATAGGGCTTCGATCATTTGGTGCCTCTGGTCCCTCCCCAGAGCGGCCTCTAGTATGGGTTAAATACTTTTCGGCGTAGGTTTCGTCTTTTAAATTGAATCAACAGTCCACATATACAATAGTGTTGCAATAGGACAGAGCAGCTTAAGGTTTGGCTACGTGTTGCTATGCCAAATTAAGACAGAGTCAAACCTCTATGACGTCTAACGCATACCTAATTATTAATCCTTTAAGCAACAATGGCCTTCCTTCGCTTTAATTTGAATAACTGTTTTGATTTGATGACTAGGCCCTTCACAGAGCATCAACTCCTTTGACCGTCGATTATAAGAATCAGCCTGCAGCTTCCTAAACCAAGCATTGATAACAGATGCTAGGATACCCTACAAGCATCAATAGAGCCTATAGCAGTCACATGCTGGAAGCACATGCTCCTGTCTCAAGTTGCACGAAAACAATGGCTCTATACCTTCGGCATTGACTCTGCTCCAGCTGTAGTCTGAGCGTGCTATCCCAATTTTATTATTCCAGGCCACCGGTGCCCTAATTTTTTTAAGCGGCTATTATTCCTATCGCATACCACACCACCGGGAAGGCGGTGGTTATATGGAGCTTGCACCCACTAAAAACTCCGACAGATGCCTACTTTCGCCTCTAAGCCTCGTACAACAGAATGAACAGCTACGTATGACGTTCACGATCCACCCAGTGAGCGCACTTCAAGCCCTACCACTTACTTTTTTTTAATATTCCTTTGTTGATATCCGGACACAGCTGCAACATCACCACAACTCGCGGGCCGTGCAATGGGAACGATATAAGACTCGCCAATCCATCGCCCGCTGACCTCTCTTAGGGCGGCATCTAGGTCGCCATAAAGACGCCTGCGCAGCTGCGCCTACTCGTCCTTCTCCAGCGGATTGGATCAGCGAGGGAGTATTCCTCCCTGAACCGCTCCGCTTCCTCCTTCTTCGAGATGACGTCCTTGCAGAAGGATGCGATGGCATCCCACGCCCCCCCCCCAGTCATCCATGGCCCTGAACATGCCTGGCAGTGACAGGATCACCTCGATTGCTGCACTGCAGCTGCAGCTGTGTCTATGTATGTTTTACGAACATACCTAGATTACAGGACATGATCAAGTATCTTCTTTGTGTACACATATGAGTTTACTTAAAATGAAAATAATGGCGTAGCCTTATAAATGCAAAATGTGACAATTCTTTACTATTCTGACGCGGTGTTCTTCAAGTGGGTATTTTATTGTAACAGTGTCGCTAAGATACTTAAGATTACTTCTTATCTGATGCTGATATTATGTTTACTTTGTTTACAAAACAAAAATCCCCTTGGTACAATTAAGTGATATTAATTAAAAAGTTATTCGAAAAAGTTGAATTATGTTACTGTTAGCCTGTAACATTTTACTGCATGCTGGGCACAGGAATCCCCCCTTTGTTTTGCATATGGCACAGTTCTGCGCTATTGTTGCCCAGTAATTATTCATATTTACCATAGTAATTAACACTAAACAAAATAAAGCTTATGTAGATATCTTATTAATTTTATTTTAAACTTGATCGGTATCACAAAAATATCATAGTAGCTTATGAACTAACATCCTTCTCCATCATGGAGTAGCATCTATTTCTCCAGTGGAGCGTAGTTGAGTAGTTTCTCAATGAGGTCCACGTGTCCGAGCAACATGCGCCTGCAACAGTACCTCTTCAAGCCAAGAGCGTCGAGGGCATCACTGAAAATGATAAACAATTTGTTAGAGTGTAAATGAATAAAGGATAGAATCGGGGTCTCCTATTAAGAGGCTGACAACACCTAAAAAATCAAACCTCTGCGGTCACTGTCGTTTCGTACAGAACTGAAAGAGAGGCAACGAGCCGAGGGACGTCGGATACGCCGCCAACTTGAATGAAAATTAACAATCTTTTTTTTTAATAATAAACTAAAAGCTTATTTGAAAAACTGAAACAACAAATGTTTGGATTATTGTCTTTCTCAAATGTTTTCATAATTTTATTTATAATATTTAGTAAATAATAGAGATTGTTTGCTTTAAAGCATGTTTTAAGAGGTTAGTTTACAATTCTTTTCTATAGAGAAAACTTCAAGAAAACGTGTTTTGGGCACAATACAGTTTCAGAAAATACGATCAAGATTAACATGTATTTTTTTCACTGCCATAAACTGAATAGATACAGCTAAAAATGTTTTTGAAAGAAGCCTATTTGGGGTATTTGGCTGTTGTCAGCGTCTTAAGAATGATTTTCAAGGGAGTCTGATATTAGAGATACGACACAGATGTATTTTTGACTTTTTTGACACATTGTGACTATAACCATTTGGTCCAGATAGTTAATCTTCCGTAAGTAAGTAAGGTAAGATCCGTGTGGTGCCGGACGTAAAGAATTGCACCACCCTCTCTCTTCTCATGGGTGTCGTAAAAAGCGACTAAGTGATTCACCAGAGGATGGGCAGGAGCGTTCTCTGAGTATGTAAACAACCAACTGCGATCGCCAACCCGCCTGCCAAGCGTGGCGATTATGGCATATCGCCTTCCCTTCCCTTTGGAGGAGGCCTTTGTCCAGCAGTGCACGTTTTTCGGCTGAAATGATGATGATGAATTAATCTTCAAAGACATTACATCTTCTAATGTCTTTGTGAAACTTCATCGGATGACGTATCTTTCTATCTGTGACGGGAATTATAACATCATACATAAAGCGCTGCCGCTGAGCATGGGGACATACCCAGGAGTGTGATTTTTAGGTACGTTGTTCCTAATAAATAGCAATAAACTGAGGCTATAAGGGCCTCGTCGTAGCCATAGTATTAGCCGATGTGAAACTTAATACTTAATACATAACCAGCCCATTACTGTCCCACTGCTGGGCACGGGCCTCTTCTCAGTAGAGAAGAGTCAGTCAGAGAAGGCTAAGGCCTACTAATACTTCAGAAAAATAACGGAGAGTAGAAATCATCGGTGATAGAGCAATACAGCGTAGCTTCATTTAGCTATACTTCGTAACTTTGAATTGAATACCATTGAAAATTAGGTCTTATAGCAAAATGAAGTTAGAAATAGTAGAAGAATCTGTAAGGAATAAGAGAGCTACATCTACCAACAAACTGCTTTACAGTTTGGCAGAAGTAATATTTTATGTAAAAAAATGGATTTCTGTAAATAAACACATTTTTTTTCTTTATGGGCCGCTGTGAAGTTAGCGCCGCGCAGCACCCGGTACCCCAATTGACACCCGCGCATTCAAAATTTTGCTACTGCGCAGGCATATGGCTCGTGTTTACAGCCGCCATAAAGATTTGTGCGTAACTGCGTAGGTACTCTACGCGGTTTTGCATTATTTATAACCGACGAAATATCACCAAGTGCTTACAACCAATTTCTACTGTAGTAGGTGTAAACCAGAGAATGTGTTTGGATTCACCAGAATGGGCAGCAGCGTTCTCTATTTAAACAACCAACTGCGATCGCTAACCTGCATGTCAAGTGTGGCGATTATGGCCCATTTGGGGGAGGCCTATGTCCAGCAGTGGACGTTTTTCGGCTGGAATGATTAGGTGTAAACAAGTACCTACTTCAGTTTTACAGTTTTGAAACATAGTAGGTAATTGTACCACAAAACGTGAGACTGAACATGTATTTACCTGCATGACAAAAGCATTGTGGTACTAATGTAACAGTCAATAAATATTTATGAGTTTTCAGAAAATCATCTATGTAAGCTAATGTATTTCTTAGCGTGAAAAGTGAGCATTAGAAAATAATGTCTGTCATAAATACCTATGCACATTGTGAAATACAAAAATCTATATACACTCTGTTTTTTCTTACTTGTCTTATTTAGTAAACAATCTTGGTATGTCTTTTTAATGCAATTCGTCTATAATAATTATTAAAAGGCAATATGGTTACAATTTCACACACTAAATACATTTTTTTTACCTAATTAGTAATTACTTGTGCAGAACTAGTAATTATATTTTATCAGTAGTTATTTGAATAGACATGCCAAGATTGTTTACTAAATAAGGCAAGAGAGACAAAACAGACTTTAGGTATCTATATCTTTCTGTACAAACCATTTTTTTTTTTTTTATAGTATAGCATAGCGAAACGAGCTAAAGGCCCACCTGATGTTAAGCGGTTACCTTTGCCCATGACAACTTCAATACCACCTAGGCTGTTGCCTAAATGGTACCGCAAGTTGGTTCGCCAAACTGAGACATCAAGA
Organism: Asteroscopus sphinx; assembly: GCA_949699075.1. Lineage (NCBI taxonomy): Eukaryota > Metazoa > Arthropoda > Insecta > Lepidoptera > Noctuidae > Asteroscopus > Asteroscopus sphinx. The sequence goes on from OX453028.1 coordinate 9,525,290, forward strand.
TGGAAAGTCTCATGTGATTGTAATTTCATCGGCACCCTTCAGATCGAAACACAGCAATGCAAGCATCACTATTTGGCGGAGAAGTAGGCACGGTGGTAGTACTTCCCCGGACGAGCTCTACTACTACTCAACTACCTAGTTCAGAGCATTGAGAATTATTGACAGCACGATTTATAACTAGGTTTTACGGACTCGAAGAGCTCTCTTCAGCATTTGGCTCGGTGTACCTCGACTTTTCGAGGAAATACCAATAGCCTATGCCATATTAAAGTTACTGTTAAACCTCTCATCTCAATCTAAAACAATAATCTTACAGTGGCTTCCCTCACATGTCGGTATAATTGGGAATGAAACAGCAGACAGGTTGGCAAAAGAAGCTAGTTGTGAAGGAGTGGAAGTATGCATATTACCTTTTTATACAGATTGCATACATATAGTAAAAAAGTCATGTTACGAATTGTGGAAGGAGTATTTCGATGAGTGATCGAAGGAGAAAGGCATTTGGTACAAAACGATCCAGCCACAACCCTTTAAAGGGCCTTGGATTGATAACAGCCCACTGGCTAGACCGGACTTATCACTTATGATTAAAGTTGGGAAAAACGACTTAAAATCGTAAGCGTGTTTAAACGTAGTGCTTTTTTCTGCCAACGAATTTTTTTACGCTTTTGCCGCTTTTCGTATTTCACTTCTAAAAAAATTGACTTTTATTTGTCTAAATTACACTATTCTATTTACATTTAAACTATTTACAAAGTTCACTAAAAACTATACAAACAAACTACAATCGTCGCGTAATTACCAAGGAGAACATTCAAAAACGCATTCACTCGTTGACGACGAAAAATAAACTAAGCGCCAAAGCAAAAGCAAATCAATCAAGGTCAAAAACGTTTAAAATGTTTAAACGATACGAAAATAATCAACAAAATAAAAAAGTGCTTTCTCTAAACAAATTTTACGTAAACGAATAAAATTTAATTCTGCCGGTTTCAAACCACCACCAGTCAACTTTGAAATTGAGTCTTATGTTCATAGAAATAAGGTTACATTTCAATCGTACTATTAAAAGCATAAGTTTGGTTTACGAAAAAGTCTAAACGAAATCTGCTTTAATCACAAAGCGTGCTTATACGCTTTTTTTTTAATTAGACTTTTTTAAGCGCTTTTTGTTTAAACGCCCACTTCTACTTATGATGCGCCTTTGTTCTGGACATATTCCACTTAATAAGTTCACATATTTGATGAAAAAAGTTGATTCGCCTAATTGTACTACCTGCTATGTTGTAGAAGATGTTGTTCATATTTTGATAGTGTGTCCGTAACGAAGGCTATAGAAATCAATTGTTTCCAAACAATTCTATTTTTTTTATTATAGGTTATTGTAATAGTGTTCTGGCTGACTACCTATACAAAAACCCATCTTAAATCTGGCATGACTATGGCGCAAAGATGAATTTAAATCAAAATTGTATAGGTATTTCAAATACACATCTTAGAATAATAACGCAGCAGATTAAATTTTCATAGACAACGAAAAATTTGAAGCACGGTTTCAAAAAATTGGTACTATGGAATAAAGGATACAAGTGTGCATGTTTTGTATGCATTCATGCTTTTTGTTGTAATTTATTGATGCGTTTCTTGCGTTGTTTGCGGAAGTTGAATTTGGGACAATCGGACTCCATGCAAACTAGGCGGCTTACCCGATCTCCTCATATTCCATTATCTGTTTTCTATACAAAAGAATGAAGTCACTAATCCAACCTTGTTTACTTAATTGTCAGACAACCTTAGAATAATTAAGTTATTTTCTCAAAGCCATTTCCTAAAGATAACACCAGTTTTCCTCAATAACTACACTTTACTACAAACAGAACGAGATAAGAACTCTGATGTTTTACTACTTGTTCTGTTAAATTGCAGAAATTGTGTTTGCCAATGTCACAGACTAGTATGTAATTCAATATTTTATTGTGTTATTTACTTTGTATTTAGTAAAGAATTTTGATGGATAAAAATAAAGATGATCCACCTGTGATTGGACTACTACAATATGAATTATGTTGCCAAGTTGGTTTATACATTGTCCTTTTGAATAGGTACAACATACAAACAAATACTACCATGTTTTTTTCATAACAACTCTGATTTTTAGAGCTATATGTATATGGTACAGGGTGATTGTTCAACTGTTGTGTCTGCTTTGAAGACACTGAACATGTTAAGATTGACTTTTGTTCATTTCTGATAAAAAATATGAATGTCCATATTCATGATAAACTTCTGTTGTGCATTGGTCAAAATTGTTGTAACAACAACAAAGCCACTATATGTAGTTAACATAGTGTTGCTATCAACATGCTTACAGCAACTCGTTGATGCAACTATGTTGCCAAAAGTTATCAGTGGCTTACTATTGCTGTAAATCTATTATAGTTTCATCAAGTGTACAGTATTTTTAAGTAGTTATAGCTACATTCCATCATGAACAAACATTGTGAACTTACATCTTGACTCCAGATGTGGCTGTATGTGAACTTAAATGATAATAAATTTAGTAATATTTTACACAATACTAACCCCTCAGTGTATTCCGCTTGCAAGAGACCAAGGTAAGCCTCCCATTTGTTGCCGATTACTTTCCCACAGGTAAAACAACGTACTGGAATGATCATATTGGCTGTGAATCCTGAAAATAAATTATTTTTACGTTAACACAAATTTATTTTATCGTAAACTGTTAAGATGTTAGTTGACGCAAACATTACTCTTCTGAATACTATTAAAATATACTAGTTATTAACTTAAAAGCAAATACAATAGTTGTACATCTCGCATTAAAATTATAGGTTATGTATGGTTGTAGCTTTACAAAGGATTACTTATTATTTTACTTGTATACTTTTAAATACGTACTTAGAAATGTGTTATGATATTATTTTCTCAGTCTAATAAAAAATCTTCGCTATTAGACAATTCCTTTTATGAATTCGTTTTTACAAATCACAACACAAACATGAAGAAAAACAAATCACACTGACAGAAAATTGAACGAACGAATGAATTTAAACACAAACACAATACGACCGAGTGAACATTGTTTGATTGTTAGTAGCACAGATAAAAGAAAAGGACCAACAACGAAAACGTAAGCTAAAAGCTTCGTGCGCTTGACCCGTAGACAGAGAATTGTCTACGGCTTGACCGCGTTCAGTATTATCGTCCGACCATAGATAATATACTTATACTGGCGTCCGCCAACGCCCAGAGCGTACCTTGTTCGTTCAGTTACTCAGAGCGTCAGAGCGATCATATAAAAAACCACAATATATAAAGGAACGCTCCGAGCGTCGTCCGACGAAGTCGGGCGATATAAATGAACGCCACAGATTACTATATTAGTAGCTAGCTAGTGAACGCGGCCTTTGCTTGCTTGACCAAAGAGTATATAACCACTACGTTTACATAGAAAGAGTTTCCGATGCGTAGCATCTCTAGTACGTCTGTGAGTTTCCGTGTCTGAAACTCTGAATATGCTTAGATAAATTCATTTAAAATAAATAACTACCCAAAGTTGAAAGTTCTAGTCGTTCCTCTGTGGTTCTACCAGAGAAGCAATTTTTGCGCACTCATTTTTGTACTCTTTTCTCAGCCCTGGTTCACCCAAAAATATTAGAAGTTATTCAAAATTTAAACTGAAACACCAACACAGTCTGAAACAAAACTTTGTAATCAGAAAAATAAAATTATACAACCTGATTCCTAGTTCATACCATTATAATAAATCTCTTACGGGGTACTCATCATTATGAACACATTTTGCTACGGGACCAACCATGAAAAAGAAATCCAGCTGATTTCTACATTTGTTCAAATCGACCAAATGGGTTTTTCAGCTGATGTTTTTCGCGTTTTCAGGGTTGGTCATGGGACCAACCTTCCTTTTATTATGGAATAAAAGTTGTTCATAATGATGAGAACACCACAATGGCCACTTTAGAGGTAAGCCTCTTATAACAACAACCTTAAACCTTTGTCAGTCTGTTTTTTTTGTTTAGTGGTGCCCCCATTTTGTGTAGGTACTCTTTACGCCATTACGATCATCAATTTTATAAGGACTTTCCGTATTTGACTGATTTTTCTTTTGTTTTAGGTTTGCTAGTCACAAAACAAATACACAAAAATGACGCTGAGTATGGAACAATATCTCACAACAGATGACAGTCAAACGGTAAATTTTTTTTTTGCTATTGGATCGGCAACCCTGGTTGATAATTCGTAAGTAAGGTGAAGAACTGTATGGAATGATGCAAACAATAACAGGGCTGTATAATTCATTGATCGTCAATGTCAATGACACGGATTTTTTTCAGTTTAGTATTTTGCCACAAGGTTTATCAGTTGATTGTTGATTGGTCCCTCATTATAGCTATATTCTCTAAGTTCCTCATTGATTCGTGTTTTTTAAATACATTAATAATAAATAAATAAAATAAATAAATAAATATTTTTAGGACATTTTTACGCAGCACCATCTAGTCCCAAACTAAGCAGAGCTTCAATAACGTAATAATTTCAATAACGTGAGTCAGTGGACCCCGATGTATGATATAATGCCGGCGCGCGGTGTAGCTTATATGTCCAGTCTGAATGGTCCAAATATTCGTGCCATCTCACAGTTCACAGATTCAAAATAAACCTGTAAGGCCTTCTACACGGTTGAAATAACACCCTACACGACCAAGGTAAGTTTGACATGACCATGGTTTTGTTGGAGAAGAAATCGATAGTGTGGATGCTGGTTGGGCAACAAAATTGAGTTGACCTTCAAAGGAACTTGGTGGGAAGCGCTCCACTTGCAACCTAGAGCAAATAAAGGGCCTGACATAAAATAAAGGCAATTGTTTTCATTTTTTTTTCGCTATTACATAGAAGAGTTAAACCACTCTGACTTTCTGGTATTTAAAAAAAGTTTGGCGCCATGTCCAGTTTAATGGCTGCTCAATACTGATCGTGTAGAATGAAATAAAATTTGGTAGACCCAACCAAGTCAACCAACCAACTTACCAACTTGGTTCTGATCGTGTAGAAGGCCTATTATCTAATACATATTGTGTCAGCCATTTGGACAATTACGCTAAGTCTGGTGCATAAAGCATGTGAATGTTGAATGCTACCGGGGAGCCAGTTCAAAATTTCTTATGTTTTCTGCAAATTGTAATCAATCAATCAATCAACTCATTTATTCGCCACAAGATATCGTGTACAAAGATGTTACAATTAATTACAAGTCCGTCATATCTTGCCTTTTTGTAGGCATGCGAAAATTATGTTACATTTACAATAAAATTATATTAATACACATTACCTACTATTGAATCATCATCATCATCCTCCTGCCCTTATCCCAATTTATTTGGGGTCGGCGCAGCATGTTTTTTTCTTCCATACATCTCTATCAGCCGTCATCTCCGTGTTCACTTTCTTTCTTTCACACAATCCATCCATATTTTCTTCGGTCTCCTTCTTTTCTTATAGCCATCAACATTTATACTTAAAACTTTCCTCGTAACATGCTCCTCATTCCTCCTCATCACATGTCTGTAGGGCCGGAACAGGATCGACAGGTTTACGTCTACCACATATAAAACACTCATGAAGCTGTAGTAATATTATATTTATTTGTTGAATGAACTTGTACAGACGTTTCAATATATTCTAGACAGAAACAAAACGATGACATAGCGTCTTTTAAATAGCGAACTGTCATGATGGTTATGCGTCGGCAAGTGTCTGCTTCCAGCCTGAGCCAACACTCCCCCTCACGAGTCCGATGCTGCTCCTCAACTTTCTGAGCTTCGGCTCATTCAAAGCTTTTGTAAGCATGTCTGCGCACATGTCTTCTGTTATAATGTAATCTATTTCAACAACTCCACTACTTAGTTTCTCCTTCACAAAATGTTCTTTGATGTTGATGTGTTTTGTCTTGGAACTAACAATTGGATTCTTCAGTGCATTTTGAGCAGCTTGGTTGTCATTGTATATAACCATATTCTTCTGCATCACACCCACGTCATTCATTAATTTCATTAAGTGAGTTGACTCCTTAATTGCTTCTGTTACGGCCATTAATTCCGCCTCACATGTTGACAGTGCCACTGTTTTCTGTTTACGAGATTCCCAGCTTATGAGCGTATTACCGTACTTGAAACAGTATCCTGTATATGAACGTCTGTCTATTGTACATGACGCCCAATCTGCGTCAGCGTAGCCAATAGCCGGTTCTCCAGACTTCTTGAACGTTAAACATAAATCACTGGTTCCTTTTAGGTATCGCAGGACCCTTTTCGCCACTTTGAAATGTGATTCATTATAACTCGAGTTAAACTGGCTCAAGTAGCTCACGCTGTATGCAATGTCTGGTCTCGTTGCTACCGCTAAATACATGAGAGAACCTATAAGATTTTGATACGGTATTCCTTCAGTCACATTTTCAGCCTTCTCTAGCTTCAAACCTACTTCCATTGGACTTCCAGCGATTTTGCATTCACTCATATTAAAATTCAATAACAATTTCTCAATTAGCTGTCGCTGATTCATTTCTATTCTGTCCTTCTTAACATTGAAATTTATTCCAAGACAATATTTCAAGTGGCCAATGTCACGCATTTCGAACGTGTTTTCCAGCATTTTCTTTATCTGTTTTAGCATGCTTTCTTCACTATATGCTACAATTATATCATCTACGTAAATTGCGACTATAATCTTCCTATCTCCCCCTGTCGACATTTTGTAGATACACGGATCAGCTGAAGACGGTTCAAACTTAAGATTCCTTAGCTCGTGGTCTAATTTAACGTACCATTGTCTACCAGCTTGTTTCAATCCGTAAAGAGCTTTCTGTAATTTGCATACTGTTTCTTTTCCTCGACGTGTGCCGTCCCTTAGCTTCTCCAGAGCAACTTTTGCTTTTTTAAATATTTCATCATTTGAATTATCACGTTCTTCCAACATAATAGCGGTTAGGTATTTCTCAAGGTTTTTTGGTTTCTCCATGAGAACTTTTTCATTCAATTCACCGTTAAGATATGCTGTCGTGACGTCAAATTGGTGTAATTTTAAATTGTGCTCTGCAGCAATTGCCAGTAACATTCTTATCGAACTCATTTTTGAAACAGGTGCATAAGTTTCATGATAGTCAACTCCAGCTGTTTGTGAAAAACCTCTTGCTACTAGTCGGGCCTTTTTTCTTTCGACCTTGCCATCAAGGCCTAGTTTTTCCTTCAATATCATTTTACAGCTTACTATATTGAAGTCCCTTTCTTTTTCTACTATTTGCCATGTGTTATTCTTCAAATGCGATCGTATTTCAGACTTTATGGCTTCATACCATTCAGCATTTGTTTCATTCGCATTTTGTGCTATTTCTGCTGTGTCAACTTCAAAATCATTTAACCACTTTGGTGGCTTTCTCATTCTTTGAGGTCTGTCTGACTGGCTTACATTTTCTGACGCATCTTCGTACTGTAGATTTTCATCATGGTCTATTTCTTCTCCGTCATTTTCAGTTATCCTATGCTCTGTTTGACTATTTTCATATTCATCACTAATATCATTTAATGCTTCAATGATATTTTCTTTTCTTTCAGTGATTTTATCTTCTTCAATGAAGGTAACTTCTGTCGTTTCTACATTTTCATTGTTTCTATTTTGATTCTTTTCACCAATATGCGAAGTAACGTACATGTGTTCCGTGACTTTTACGTCACGACTCACTTCCAATAAACGTTTTTCAGGTATCCATATTCGGTATGCCTTGGAACTGTTAGAATACCCGACGAAAATGCCTTCGTTCACCTTGGTTGCAAATTTTCCTCTGTTCTTACCTTTTTCCAGTATAAATGCTTTCGAGCCAAACACTTGCAAGTGATTTGCAGATGGTTTACGTCCGACCCATATTTCGAATGGCGTCTTATTTTCGATTACCTTCGATGGCGTTCTATTCGCTAGATAGTTGGCTGTGTCTATGGCTTCAGCCCAAAAATCTTCAGACACTTTAGCGTCCAACATCATACATCTAGCTTTTTCTACCAATGTCCTGTTTTTTCTTTCTGCCATACCGTTTTGTTGCGGCGTATATGGTGCTGTCAGGCGACGTTTGATGCCATTCTGTTGTAGGTATTCGTCGAAAACTTTGTTACAGTATTCACCACCGTTGTCCGTTTGGAGGTTCTTGATTTTTTTTTCCGTAAAGTTTTCTACTTCACTCTTAAAAGTTTTAAATTTTTCCAATACTTCACTTTTCTGTTTCAGAAAAAATATTTTACAGTACCTTGTATACTCGTCAATAAAAGTGACAAAATATCTCGACCCTGCAAATGATTCCGTACGCATTGGTCCGCATACGTCGGAGTGTACAATTTCCAGAACTTTTGTGGTTCTTTCTCTATCACCGCTTGGAAACGGTAGTCGTGACATCTTGCCTTTAATACAAGATTCGCATTCATCCAATTTTTCGTTTAAACTGAATTTCAGACCTTTGATAGATTCGTTCTTCATGGCGATTTTCAAGTCATTTTCGTTCACATGACCCAATTTCTTGTGCCATTTTGTAATTTCACTTTCCATATTCTGCGTATTATAATTTGCTTCAGTTTGATTTTGATAGTTATAATTTTCTTTGACATTATGGTTATTTTCTGTCACATAATACAATCCATCAAACTTTTTCGCTTTTAATTCTATAAAACCTCTTTTGTTTCTTACTGTAGCCTCATTTTTCTTGAAAAGTACCGTATTCCCTTTTTCCGTTATTTTCGCAACAGACATGAGATTTGAAGAGAGACTTGGCACATATAATGTGTTTTCAAGATTTATCTTCATTTTCTTCACGGCAATTTTAACTTTACCTTTGCCGTCTACGTTTGCTGTGTTGTCTTCAGATGCCAGCTTCAGAGTACTCTTTTCACATTTATTTATGTCGTAGAAGCTTTTTTCACTATGGCACATGTGGGATGTGCACCCACTGTCTAAACACCATTTGCTTCTATTGGAAAGATTCATTCTAGATGAGAAACAGGCTTCTTTTATTGTTTTAGCTTTGTTTCTCTCCTTGCAATCAGCGGCTTTGTGCCCTGGTTTTCGGCATTTGTGACACTTGAACCGGAAAGTTGTCTTACTGCTTTTACTGCTACTGTACATTGCTTCGTTCCTTTTTTCGCCTTCTTTGAGATTTTTCCGTGCTTCTGTTTCCTCCATAATTTTAATTCGTAGATCTTCTGGAGTCGGAAGTACGTCTCGTGACTCAATGGCAATTCTGAAGCTTTCATAATTCGTTGGTAAACTGTATAACATCATGATGCTTAATAGGTCACCATGTATTTTGATGTCCATATTTTCCAGTTTGTCAACCGTGTCCATAAATTCATTCAGATGCTCCCGTATGTCATCGGCTTCGAACATCTTCTTCAATATTAGCTTTTTCAGCAATGTCGCTTTACGAGCAGGACCCTTACTTTCGTAAATCTTTTTCAGCGAATCCCAAAGCTCTTTTGAGGTTGCTGCGTTCTTCACTAGTTTCAATTCAGAAGGGGATATCATAATTAGTAGGTCTGAGCGGGCCAGAAGGTCCTTCTCATCATACTCGGCTTTGGCCGCTTCATCTCCTTTAGGCCTTACCTTGGTGCCATTGACATAGCTCCATAGGCCATTTTTTATTAAAACAGCCTGGGCCTGGACACTCCATGTGTCAAAGTTATCTTTTGATAGGGGTTCTATGTGGAACGTAGTTTTTGCCATTGCGATGGCTGGGCCCATAACCTGTAGGGCCGGAACAGGATCGACAGGTTTACGTCTACCACATATAAAACACTCATGAAGCTGTAGTAATATTATATTTATTTGTTGAATGAACTTGTACAGACGTTTCAATATATTCTAGACAGAAACAAAACGATGACATAGCGTCTTTTAAATAGCGAACTGTCATGATGGTTATGCGTCGGCAAGTGTCTGCTTCCAGCCTGAGCCAACAATGTCCATACCATGACAGTCTGTTGCTACTTAACTTCTCTGTCACTGGCGCTACTTCCAGACTCCCTCTTACATATTAATTCCTTACCCTATCCATTCTCGTTACACCACACATTCCTCTTAACATTCGCATCTCAGCTACATGCACTTGCCTTTCATTAATTCCTTTCGTAGCCCAACATTCCGATCCATGCAGGACAGCAGGTCTTATCATGGTCTTATAGATTTTCCCCTTCAGTTTAAGAGGAATTCGGGAGTCACATGTAGTTCCCGTGACCTGCCGCCATTTCAACCATCCTGTGTTAATTCGGTGCCATGGTCTTACAGATTTTCCCCTTCAGTTTAAGAGGAATTCGGGAGTCACATGTAGTTCCCGTGACCTGCCGCCATTTCAACCATCCTGTGTTAATTCGGTGCTTGACTGTCCGGTCTATTTCGCCATCGCTTTGCACAAGTGAACCGAGGTACCGAAAGTCGGAGCAGACTGGCAAGGGTACGCCATCTAGCGCAATAGCAACAAAACCGGAAAGGCCGCCGAAATCGCAGAACATGTATTCCGTTTTAGTTTTGCTGATTTTCAAGCCAACGTTCTCCAGATTTTGTTGCGTTTTTGCCAATCTACTCTGGACCTCAAGTCCATCTTCACCAACAAGGACAATGTCGTCAGCAAACAGCATGCACCATTCCTACTATTGAATATTAAAAATATTTATATAATGATATTAGGATATCATTACTATTTCTACTTATACTTATTTATGTAGCTCTATTTCACGTTAGGCGAACGTATCGCAATTCGCAACCAAACCACGGACTTTCTCAAAAAGGCCAAATCCAAATCCTTTTCAAATCCTTTGTTTTTGTTTTGTTTATCTAGATAATAATATGCTGCAATATACAATTTTAGTGACTCTGACACTGGTGTCCTAAAAGACACGGCTTCATGCCTCTTTGCCACTTCTATTGTATACCTTTATTTAGATTTCTATGGTATTTACTAAATAATGAAATATTTATTGCTGAATTTCTGTTAAAAAATCACATTATCTGAGAAAATTAAAAAAAAGTATTCTCCAGAAAAAAAAACAAAAAAAAAAAAAATTACCAGTATTCTTATAAATATTTGTATGTGCGTGCCACCGTTTTAAAAAAAAATGGAATGCTATCCATTGCCCATCCCTGCCAGTTAATCTACTAATAATACTGGTAGCGCCGGGGCTATGAGTTCAAAAGTACTTAGGTCGAGTAGGTACTGGGTTTAGGGAGTAACTAAATTTATTCAGAACGATTCCAGCTTTTCTCCATAGAAAAATCCATTTTTGTATGGAGATCGTACGCGTCCATGCAGTGGCATTCCGCTGAACGGATGCCATACAAAAAGGTGTTTTCTATGGACAAAAGCTGAATCAAATTGGATAAGAGCATTCTAAACCAACAAGCAGGCGCCTGGGATGTCTTTTACTCTGAAAATCATTAATACCCTCAAGCACCGCTGTGATGAAAACGTCCCAGTGAAACCAAGTCTTTTTAGACTATTTTTGATCTGTGAAGGTAAAATTCTATTGAACGGCGCATACACTGCGGTGCCTAAGGGACTTTTACCGCGAAAAATCGCGGTGTAAACATATATGAAGCAAAAGGTGTGTCAGGATCGTTGCAGGTGGAAATCCATAGTCTCTGCCTACCCCAATGGACAACAGGCGTGATCATATGTATTTGTATTTACGTATTTTACGTTGTATTAATTTTATATTTAGCTTGTAGAGCTTAAAGAGCTAGGTATATTTTCTATGGGTATTATTTAGTAGATAATATATTGGCATTTAATGCAGAAAATCATATTTCGATCGATATACAACGTGAAATAGCTACAATTTTCAGAAAAAATAAAGAAAGAAAGGAAAGAATGAAAAATGGTTTATTGTCCCAGTTACGAAAATGAAACGCAAGAAATTATGAATTTCGCGGGCTACCTGGTAGGTAGCATTCATCATTTCAGCGGAAAGACGGCCACTGCTAGACAAAGGCCTCTCCCAAAGGGGGGGGATTGGCGGCGTGTTGGCGATCGCAGTTGGTTGTTATAGCGGTTAAATACTCAGAGAACGTAGGTCTGTGCAGAGAACGCTACTGTCCATTCTTATCATTAATCTGTGCCCATTCTCTGGTACATTGGAACGTTTTTAGTATTTGGGTACATTGGAACGTACCTGAATGAATGAGTTGGCTTTTATCTTTGACTTTCATGTAAGTTAAGTTGTACCATTTCACTTCTCGTTTTGTTGTTATGACTTAAGTTATGTCACTGTCATTTTCTCATTAATTATGACATGACATGACAATCACATGAATTGACGTTAGGGATGGGACTTAGTGGTAAAAAAACGATTAAATATGAATCGATTTTTTAAGTTTTATTAAAATCGATTAATAATAATAGATTTTTCAAAAAATCCTTGTTTTTTGTTTAAATAAATAAAAATACCCAGAACACATTAAATAAACTTTATAACAGTAATAAAAAACCAATTAACGCGGAACGAGAACTTGAATTATAATGAAGATTAGAATAAAATGAAATAAATGACTTTTGTCTGACTTGACCTTGACGAAGACAATAGGAAAAAATCAAAAACACGACCCTTAAAAGAAAAATATCGATTTTTCTACAAATAATAATCAGCCCAAAATAATTGATTTAAAAACTAAAATAATAGGTTTTTTATAACGATTATTTTTTGACATGCCTAATTGTTGATCAGTGAAACCATAGCATCTCTAGTACGTCTGTGCTGTGAGTAAAAATAAAATCTGTGGTGGACTGTTGATGTTGAATGGTTGAGATTGAGAATGAAATACTAAAATAGTTGTTGCAAGTCTGTGGTTGTTGCACAGAGTACTTTGGTTTAGTACATCTATCATTAAATTCATTAATCTGTGCTTTGGTTGTTGCAAAGAAAAATCACTATTGTTGTTACGGTTAAAATTGATTAATTTGCAAATTACGAAATAGTGAGAAACATCTAATATAATTATATTTGCTGACGCTAGATCAATGTTGCTGACCAGTTTTTTTTCCTATTCTAGTAAAACTTAGGAATCGGTAAACTTATACAGTGTCCAGTGTCCGTAGAATAATTCTATAAAACACGTATTTTTATTCGCCCAAGCACGTATTTAATTGCTTATCGGCACTGTTATTAAATCAACCTCACATTACGTTACAAAATGGAATGGCATATCAAATTACGTTATTAACATGGTGTGAACTATTAAACATAGTGTAGTGTAACAAATACAGACAAATTTCGCGAACAAATCCTAAATGAAGTTAAGAAAATAGTTTAGTGTAGCGCTATTATTCATCCTAAGGCCATTCATCATAAGGCTCTGACCCATTTCTGCCCTAAATTTAATTTGGAATGTTATTGAATGTTATAACAAAGCCAGCAATGCATCTAAGAATGTGTTTTTATAAATTACCACTCCACCCTCCTGTAAGGCGACACTGACCAATTTACCTCATTAAATACTGTAAAGAAAAAGTGCATGAATGAAACAGCTGTATAAATAAGGAATACAGTTAATAAACAATGGATTCTGAAGATGATGTACAACCTCTTATTCAATATGAAGGAAGTAGCAGAGAATTATATTTGGAACTTACTGCGCAACATATAAATGCTGATCCTGAGTTTGAACAGGTAAATAATCTGTACTTTTCATTGTTACTTGAACACACAACCTGACCTTTAATATTTACTGCCAAAAATGCTGTCTTCAAATCAAACCAATCAAATTTCTTTATTTGCATAACAGGGCCATTCCAAAGTGACGGGTGGGACATTGTAACTCCTTTTTGCTCAAACTTTAAGTATTTTCTCCATAACCATTGATGCATTAGCTTTAAAACGATAATTATATGAAGCCCTGACATTAGTTTCAAATGAAACTAATAAAAGAAAAAACTAAATTACATAATTTACACCCGATAATTAAATTTTTTCAAGTGTGACGGGTGGGACACCCAAGACACCACCCTGTCTGAGTTGATGGCTTCGCTTGCGAAATCAAGACAAACTATAAATATTTTGTTCTGCAATGTTTTCATATGTTGTTTCTGGAATGTTACGGTTCCAATTTATGTCATAATTACATTATTAAATTAGCAAAATAAAAAACAAATGCGTCTATTAGTCTGTGACGGGTGGGACAGCAATTTGTGACGGGTGGGACAGCAATTTGTGACGGGTGGGACAGCAATTTGTGATGGGTGGGACGAGTAACTATTGAGGACACATAGTCGTGTATAAAATGCACACTACTTGTTTGATGTACATATTTTCTATATTTTTAATTCAAGTATCTTACTAAAAACCAGATAAATTTAAAAAAACAGCTTAGTTGTGTGTTGTGTGGCATTTTTGACATTGGTCGGACATGCACCGGCCTCATTTCATAGAACATACTTTTGCTCATTTTAAAAACCAGATGCATGGAAATGAATAAAGAATTTAAAAAGGCAAATGCTTCAGCTACTGACATATCCTTATGCCTATTGGTAACATGAGTACAAGTTCCAGTCTTTTGTTTTTTAATGGACATTATGTCTTTTCGCCTAGGCGCTGCCCAACTTATATCATCCATTTCATAGAAACTATGGGCTTTCTGTTTTTCTTCGTCTGGAATGATGAGTCTCTTTTTTGAAGAATCTTCTAAGAATACGAGTGATTTAGTTACGGCTTCTTTAATTCCATAAGAACCGATTTTTCATCGGACTTTCTTGCAAAGATTTTCGCGTTCTAATTACGACCTTGCGCAACATTCTTACACTTATTTTGTAAGAGCCGAATGGCAATGACAAGAATGGTAATCATTTGTTATTGATTATTTCAATCATTGATTATTTATTAAAATAATATATATATTTACTCCGAGGATTGGCTAATTTCTTCTTTTCCCTAGCAATTATTTTCCGTGCTCATTCCGTTTACCTCAAAAGTGCCTTCG
The DNA here is from genome assembly GCA_949699075.1 of Asteroscopus sphinx. NCBI lineage: Eukaryota > Metazoa > Arthropoda > Insecta > Lepidoptera > Noctuidae > Asteroscopus > Asteroscopus sphinx. Next base: position 9,540,332 of record OX453028.1, read on the forward strand.
CTTCTTAATTTTGACTCGTTAAATATATATTTTTCGTACTTTTGGCATCTCTTATTCTCTCTTGCTAAAAACTCAATTTTCTACGTTTTCTCTCAACATCTCCGAATGAAAAGAAATAAATACCAGAACCAAATATGCCGCTCGCAAAATAAAGCACAATAAAAGTTTTTTAAAAGCACAATAAAGCTCGAAAAATCCACAACTAAAGAAATAAAAAACAAGAATGAAATACAATGTTATAAAATTACTATTTTCTCAAGTATAACACCGCAAAAACTCGAATCCACTAAAGCTGAATTTTAGCCTACCCTCACTGTGAGGGGTGGGACAAAATTTCAATTACCAATATTTCCATACATTTTTGCTTGCGCAATGTCCTATCAAGCCAAAAAAATTACCCTTAGCATAATTGTTACTTCTACAAAGCCGAAAAACAATAGGTTACATATTTTTAAGCTACGATAAAAAAAGGTATGATTTGCCGTGACAGGTGGGACATGAGACAAGCATGTCGTTGAATGTGTACAACTTCTTACCATAAGTATTTCTTTGCAATCACTTGCCACCGTTTTAAACTCGTGAATTGTATTTTCTCTTACGATAATCAGTTTCTTTTAAATACACATAAATGACCGCAAAAATTGTATCAAACTTAGAGAAAAAATGCTATACCAAGGACAGCCATACTGCGGCTGCATTTATGAACAGTAAAAAATGCGAAAATAGTCAATAATAATAATAAAAGTTATTGATTTCTGATGAATTAGTATATTGGCAGTACTCTAGTCACAAATTCAAATACAAATTAAGTAATTTCATTTTTTGACCGGTGGTGTCATCTTCGCTGGAATGGCCCAACACAGGTTTATATGATTTTTTTCAATAAACATTTGATGGATGGACACTACTATTTAAGGAATGAAGTTCCTTTACACGGCTTGCGGTAGGTGTGATTCGGAAAAAAAAGTAACATCACAAGATTTTTGCTTTATGATCACGCATACAGCACACTCTCTCTTTCTTCCTCTTTCTAGTGTGTCTGTGTGTAAGGAACTTCGTTCCTGACAGTGGTCCCCTGACCGCACACTTATTTTTTATCAGCAGGCAGACAGATTGGTAATCCTATTGCAAGGGCGGATCCAGGGGGCGGGGTCATGGGGGTCATGACCCCCCCCCCTGGGCCTAGGTCAACCACAGTTTTTTTCCTGTGTACATAATTTACTAAATGAATATACAGTGAATGAATGAATGTTTGTATGTGTTACGAGTACATACTAATGTAACAAGATACACATTCAAATTACTAAATTGACGTCGCACCCGAATCCGTTCATTCATTGTGAATAATATTCGCGTGATTTAAAGTTTGATTTTGCAACATCTCTTCTCCAATCACTCCGTTACGTCCGATCGCCTGAATATCGATAACGAATCGATTGAATACTTAGCTTACCATCAACAACAAAAATAACTACAATGTTAGCCTTACAAAACTTTTTTTTTTTCTTTTTAAGCGGAGAAAATGCCTATCGCATGTCACACTGCCGGGGAAGCAGTGTGGTTATGTGGGGCTCGCACCCACTAAAAACTCCGCCGTGTGCCTACTTTCGCCTTGTGGTGGATGGGCCACGAGAACTGCTACGCATGACTTTCGTGACCCATCCAGCGCGGCCCACTTCAGGGCCTACATACTTTAATTTTACACACTCTTTTGGCGATGTCCGGGCACACCTGGGACATCACCACAACTCAAGGGCCGTGCAATGCGGACGATAGACTCCCCAATCTATCGCCCACTGGCTTTGTTTAGGGTGGCATCAGATCGCCATATAGACGCCTGCGCCGCCCTGTCCGTCTGCGGCGGATCGGATTAGCGAGAGAGTCTTCCTCCCTGACCCGCTCCGCCGCTTCCTTCTGCGAGATAATCTCCTCGCAAAAGGACGCGACCGCCTCCCACGCCTCTTCACTGTCGGCCATGGCCTTGACCACGGCGGGCAGCGAGAGGTCTCCCCCGATTGCTGCCGTACGAGCACGGCGCTGCATCACCCAGCCATCGTCCTCACTACAGCCGCACTGGTGGCACACGGGAGTAGCCTCCCGTCTCGCCACTTTGTGCAGGTATCTGCCAAAGCAACCATGCCCTGACAACACCTGCACCAGACGGAAGGACAACGTCCCGTGTCGCCTCCGCACCCACTCCTCAAGAATTGGCTGGATAGCCCCTACGGTCCAGAGACCGGCACTGGGCGTCTCCAGCCGCTCCTTCCACTGCACCAGTACGGCAGCCTGCGCCTCCCTGCGCCACGTTTTCACAAGTTCAGGCGGCGGGCGTCTGCCACTTTCCGCCTGATGCGCCGCTCCGTTCCGATAGACTTCGGCAAGCACCTGAGCCTCCAAGTCCCACGGGGGAGTGCCTGCTAATGTACACGCCGCCTCTGCAGATATTGTGCGGTATCCGCGTATGACCCTGACTGCCATGACTCTCTGTGGTCTCCGCAGCAGAGCCTTGTTTTGGGCATTCAGGGACTCCGCCCACACCGGCGCCCCGTAGAGTGCCATTGAGCGCAACACCCCCGTATAAAGCCGTCAGCAGCTCACATTTGGTCCACCCAGGTTCGGCAGTAGCCGGCTAAAGGCGGACGCTGTGCCGATCAACTTTGGTGCAAGCTGCACAAAGTGCTCGCTGAAGTTCCATCTTCGGTCCAAGACCAGGCCCAGATATTTCATACGCGTCCGGACCATTATACTGGCATTACCAATAGTAATGTGGGCGCCAGCCGGTGGCCGGCGCCGGGGCGCATGAAATACTAGGGCCTCAGTTTTTTCTAGCGCCACCCTAAGACCCAGCGCCTCGATACGCCCGATCACCAGGGACACGCTTTCGGTGGCCAAGCATGCCGTCTCCTCAAAGTTTTCTCCCCGGGCTGTGACGAGAGTATCATCAGCGTAGCATATGATGCCCTGCCCTGGGGAGAGGCCACCGCGTAAGGCCCAATCATAGCCCACGTTCCACAGAAGTGGTCCCAAAACCGACCCCTGCGGAACACCGCACGTGATGGACCTACGCACGAGTTGACCACCGCGTCCCTGGTAGGTGACATACCGTCCCCTCAGATAGTCTGCCACCAGCTGCCTCAGGTACATGGGCACCCCATGAAAACGGAGCGCCTCTCCGATGCAGCTAAATGGCAGAGTGTTAAACGCATTGGCAATGTCCAATGACACCGCCAACAGTACCCCCCCTTGTGCAACTGCGTCCTTCGCCTCAACCTTCAAGCGTAAAATGGCATCGACAGTTGAACGTCCTGCCCGAAAACCATATTGGGCGTCCGATAAATTCGGGCCGACCGTGTCTAAGTGCTGGACGATGCGGTTGGCGAGAATCTTCTCTAGCATCTTCCCCACCTCGTCCAGCAAGACTATCGGCCTGTATGCTGAAGGAGACTGGAGGCCGTCCAGATTTTTGTAGTAGCACCAGGCGACCCTCTTTCCAGGTTCTAGGGAACTGTCTTGACGTCAAACAGGCGTCGAACAGCTCCCTAAGCCTATCTTCCATCGCCCAGCCCAGCGCCAAGGCCAGCACTTTTGGAGGCACACCGTCAGGTCCTGGGGCAGTCTTTTTAAAGCGTGCCCGCAAGATCACCGCTCCCATCTCTGAATCTGAAATCGGAGAAGGGGTCTCTAACTCTTCCTGGTCGCCTTCTGGTGGCGTCATGATCGGTGGTGGACACTCCACCCGGTCAGGGAAAAGGGCACCCACGACTTGGGTAAGGAACTGTGGCTGGAGACTTTCCGTCAATGGGGGGCCTTGGACGCGGAGTTTATTCCGCGCCGCACGATACGGGCGCCCCCAAGGGTCGCGGTTTAGGTCATCCAGCACCTCGACCCTCGCCTGCTTTTTCTCCAGAGCGATTGCCAACAGTAGAGCCTCCCGGGAACTTCGGTAGGACGCATATAGGTAAGCCTCTAGTTCCTGGTTGCGGTGGCGTAATCTGCGGACCTGCGAGTATATCCTGCGGGCAGAAATACAGGCCTCACGGAGATCCGCCAACTCCTGGGACCACCAGTAGACCTCTCTTTTTGGGGGCCGTCTCCGCGTACGAGGCATGGCTGCATCGCAAATAGCCGTCATGGTATTGCGAAAGCGTTCAGCCTCCACGTCGACCCCCTCTGTGGGAGGTGGTGAGGACAGCCACGCCTGGACAATGGCTGCCTCCTCTAGTAGGTCCCTGTCAAGCCGCCTCACCGCCCACCGCGGGTACTGTCGAGCATTAGTGCGCAGAGTCACTCCGTGGCCTTGTGAGTTGGAGACATTCATGCGGATGTACAAATGGTCGGACAGGGTCTCCACACTCTCCAGGACCCGCCAGCCTTACAAAACCTAGCCGAAGTAAAAAATGATTCAAGAACCTTAAAACATCGATATTAGATATTTGAAAATCGGAGCTCTTATAACAGTTGTTTTTAAAAAAAGTACCAAAATATTACGCGCTCGCTGCGCTCGAGCTTAGGCACTATTCCATTGCCCACACAGGTGTAGGACTGCCATAGCGTGAATCTATATTTACTTATCTGCGCTATGGTGTCTACTATTAGCCGCTCTAGGCGCCGCAAGAATGGGCTGTGCTCAAATAAATGCGTACTCTTTTATCACAGAATGTCTATGTTTTCAGTTTTTGTGAAGACCTAATCAATTTGTTCAAGAACAGTCCAAAAAATTTCGTCTAAAACTTGTCTTTCTATCCTTCCTTTTTCTGCGTACGTATGTATATTTCTGTTACGTATGTTAATAGGAACAAAGCCGAAATTGGAAAAAAGTTCGCGCTCGCTTCGCTCGTGCCTGTGTATTTTATCGTTTCGCCTTTTTTGGCGTGTTGGTATTGCAATTAACTATTCCGTTACATTAATATTCTACAAAGAGAAAATTCAAAAGTCTAAGAATTCACTTTAATTCATGTTTTAGCAAAAATTACGAAAATCCTAGAATTTTATTGGTCGAAAGTTTTTTCCTAAAGGGCGGCGTCTAACTCTGCACCAAAAAAATATTAGATCCGGGGCTGGATATAAGTACGCGACCCCCCTGACACAAAGGCTGGATCCGCCCTTGTCCTATTGGGTATTAAAATTTATTCTAATAAAAAACCATAAAATTAGTATAGCCATAGGAAGATTTGCTTTTGATTTTCAGTTCTTCTTCGTGTCTATGGTATAGTATTTAAGTAATCTCTTGGGTCAGATTTGGCAAGCCCAAAACTTTGCCACTTCAACGGCGTTATCAGTTAAAATCACGTTTCATTATAGATTTTTATAATAAAACTAGCGGACCCGGCAGACGTCGTCCTGCCCGGAAAAGCAGCGCCACATATAATTAAAATCGTCCCTGCCATTTAGGAGAAGATCAGTGACATACAGACAGAAGGGCCACCTACCGGATCCAATTGTGTTTTCACACCATCCAGGAAACCATTTAAATATTCACAAAACAATTCATCCAAATCGGTTCAGCTGTTTAGGAGGAGTTAGGCGACAATCAGATGTACAGAAGAAATAAATATTCGCGGCTTCACTCGCGTTAAATTCTGCTAACTCACGTGACGGATCCTGTTAATTCAGTCCAGTCCAGTCACTATCCCACTATCTCACCCCATGTCCAGTCCCGTCCCATGTCCCGTCCCGTCCCATGTTAAATGTCCCATCCCGTCCCATGTCCAATGTCCCGTCTCATGTACCATGTCCCGTCCCGGTCCATGTCCCTTCTCAAGTCCCGTCTCGTCCCATGTCCCGTCCCCCATGTCACATGTCCTGTCCCTTCCCATGTCCCGTCCCCCATGTCACATGTCCTGTCCCTTCCCGTCTCATGTCCCATGTCCCTTCCCATGTCCCGTCCCGTCCCATGTCCCGTCCCCCATGTCACATGTCCCGTCCCGTCCCGTCCCATATCCCGTCCCCCATGTCACATGTCCTGTCCCGTCCGTCCCATGTCCCGTCCCATGTTATCAATTGTTCAGCAAATCAAATTTGGTGACACAACAACTGCAGCGCCACCTACCGGGTCCATTTGTTAATTCAAACCCTGCAGGGACCCGGACTCGAACGTACCTACACAAAAAATATCATTAAATCTATCATCTATCAGTTTTGGAGATCAAATTTACCTCTCGCAGGTCTGCTGGAAGAAATTTCTTATAGAAATAAGCAGTGCCTTTGTACTATTCAATTATACGGTATTTCGTTCACTACAAAATAAATTTAATTAATTTTATAGCGTCAACAACACGTGGTAATTATGCTGTTAAAATGTAGCTTATATGACACGTTCGTAGATTTACCATAGCAGCGCCATCTATTCATTACTTACTCAACCCAGTCGAAAGGTATCGACATCTGTTAGAATCATTTGGAGTTAACAGATAATTGTGACTGTCAAATAATAACAGACAAATAATTAGCAATAAATTAAAATTGCGACTATAATTTGAGATTTAAACTATCCTATCTCTCAAGTTGGATCGAACTCCACATGGTGTGCGAATTTTATTATAATCGGTTAAGTGGTTTAGGAGTCCATTGAGGACAAACATTGTGACACGAGATTTATATATATTAAGATTAGGTAGCTGATGTTATGCCACAAAGCAAATTCAATATATCGACACCCACATCGAAAAAGGTTGCAACCCGACTTATGTCCAAGATGAGGTTTTACCATGGATGCATAGCCCCTTAAAAAGGTTGCAACCCGACTTATGTCCAAGATGAGGTTTTACCATGGATGCATAGCCCCTTAAAAAGACCTTTAAGACAGTTAAATCGACATATATACTCGTTAAATCACGTTACAACCTTCTTGGTGCAGGTGTTGATATATAATTAATAATATATTTCTCTTACAGCTGGTAGGTAATTATTCTCTTTTTATCATAGTTTTTTAATTGCTCTAGCTCGCACAATCAATAATACCACAACCTATTAACTTCTTATTAATGCTGTAATAGTGATCTGTGGTAAACAATAAGAAATTATTGAGTTAATAATAGTTTTATGCAATACAATAGATAAAAGTATTGTTACATACAGCCACTAAAATAAGTGTTTAATTAGATGCATTTATATCATAATTTTTTCATCTTTAACATGTGTTATTTAAAGATCTGAAGGCTATGCTGCCGTCCTAGCAAAATTTGCCCTTTTTCTTAGTATATGTAACCCAAATTTGACTAAAAATCACTTAACGGCCTTTTAGTAATTGGACAGCAGTAGGTATGATTCTGTGTTATTTAAGAGAATAAAAAAAATAAGCATCACTATATTGCATCAACTGACTAACCAGTTTGATAGGTCTGTGATAAAAAGGAAAATATAAGGTTTTATAGAATAGAATGTGATGTGTGTTATGATATAATTTATTCATTTTAAAAGAGTTGCCTATTATTTTTAGTTGCTTTTTATATTATTATTATTGCCTGAGTGAGACATGATGTACCTGCCAAAAACCACATAACAATGTTTCTTGCAAATAAATCATCATCATTTTCATCATTGCAGCCGAAAGATATCCACTGCTGGACATAGGCCTCCCCCAAAATGGGGGGGAAATGCCATAATCGCCACGCTTGGCAGGCGGGTTGGCGATCGCAGTTGGTTTTATAAATACTCAGAGAACGCTGCTGCCCAGCCTCTGGTGAACCCCTTAGTCGCCTTTTACGACACCCACGAGAAGAGATGGGGTGGTGCTATATTCTTTGTGTCCGGCACCACACGGAACAAAATAAATTATCTTGCAAATAAATATATTATCTTGCAAATAAATATATTTATAATTATCTGTATTGTTTGATTTTACAATGAGATAACCAATTTCAACAATTCTCGAAGACCAATGTTCATGATTGTTAATTCTCTGATTAAACCGCCGATTACTCAAAAATTTACAGGAATTATGGATTATTGGTTGTTAACCATTGAATTATCGTTGGTGAAATTATCCCATAAAAATGTTTAGCTATAAAAATCATCATCATCATTTTAGCCGGAAGACGTCCACTGCTGGACATAGGCCTAACCCAAGCATCGCTACAATGACCGGTCCTGTGCTTTCCGCATACAGCGGAAAACTCACTGTTCAAAGGAATTTCCAATAGGAACATTGAGAAAATACTTGTAAAAAGTAATATCAATGAATTAAATAAGCCTACTGGAGGTTTCCCGATAGTCACATAATCATATGTGCTGGGAACAATTGCTCATTCACAGTTACAGAGCGTATACTGTTTATCACATTTATTATTATGGCCAGGGCTGCCCAAATAACATAATTAATATTGGAATTAAATCTAAATTTCTTGATATGTCACAAGTATGTTCATTTAGACATTTTGCTATAAATTGTGAGTGAGAGCATTATTCAGGTTGAGTACTTGTAGTATAACCACACCTCAGACACTCGATACAATATAAATGCTAGGACCACCTACATACACAAGATTACGTTTGTATACAAACTCACACACACATGTAGGTTAGGGATGCTTGCCGCTCGTAATGCCGACTGGGTTCCAAGCGCTTCTCAGTAGTTTTCAGAGATGGCGTGTTTGTATAGCGACTGGCGATTGACATCCATTGCAATCTAACAGTTCAATTGCTGTCAAACTGCGGATGCGTGCGGGGCGCGGGCGAGGAATCATAAATTGGCGGGGGGCGGTGAGTGGCCGTTCTGTATGGTAGTACTATTAGATATTGTAATAATAAAAAATAAAAAAATTATATTGGGATGTGAGCTCCAAAATATATAAAAAAAATGGATTTCGGGCGCCAGGAGCCACACTTAAAAAAATAATACTAGGATTTGCTGAACGAGTAGAGTTGAAACTTTTAATCTTTCAGCGGGAGAACTTCAATAAAAACCAGACTTCAAGACACTAGTTTTATTTTCTGTAGGCTTTTAAAATGAGCAAATAAATCCCATCGTGGAATTGTATTAAACATTTACTATCATTATTATTGCATCCTTTATAGTTAATTTAAATTTATTATTAGGTACGATACTTCATGGTATTGAGAGAACCGCATTAAACTCCAAAAATTAACATACCGAAATAAACCCAAAATAAATCCCGAATAAACCGCCAACAAATGGGCTGTAGCAAAAATAGCTCCAATTAGTTTCGAAAACAAACAAAACAAAAGCAAACGCCATCACTCCGAACGCGTGTTTTTTACTCACCGTTAATTTCGTAAAATAATACACATCGATGCCTGTAGATGACAAGATCGATGTGATTAGGTGGATATTAGTCTGTAACAAGTAAAATTACGAATATTTAAGCATCATGAGCCTCCAAAATCTGACCGGACAAAATTCCGTCTCAGGAAGTAATATTATTACTCACCAGACTAAAATTCAGCAATCCACATTAGAAAAAGGGTTCATCCCCTTGTATGACTAAATACTAGCCCATTCCGATGATAAAAACGTGGAATGGGACTGGATTAAAAATTAAATTAAAATAAGATGAGAAAAATCAATCCATCTTGTAAATAGGTTTTGTCGCAAAGTGACACGACACATCGCTCCAATGTTGCCACTCTGAAAATTAAAAATTACACTAAAAACCACAGATATTTTATAATTTTATTCAACATGTGACGACGTAAAAAAACGCACGTTACAATATTCTGTGGTATAACTGTCTGGTGGTTTGGGTTTTTAAGGCCTACTTGAATGGTCCTGGTTGGCGGTAATGTTGGGCGTCGGGATGTCGAGCTCCCTAAAATATGGTTGAGCTACACAATGGCTGATGCATGCGTGCCGTCAGTTAGGACAGGTCCAGTCAATTTGAACTGGCACTTTCTTCAAAAGGCCAGTCCAGGCGTTGTCGTTGCCCTGCATTGTTCTGGCACATAAATATCTGGACTTTAAAAGAGACTTTGATACCTGATTTTGTTTCGGCGTCAGAGGTAGTTACAGGAAATGCCGTCGCCATCTAGTTTTTAAAAGAACTGACTTGTAGAACTGAATTTAACATCCAATTTGCAGAATAAATAAACAATTTCTTTTCATTTCATTTCATTATAATGCAGAGGAAATTCTTGTGTAAGCCTTTTTAAAGGCTTTTATTTAAATTGCTTTGTTGTCCATCTCCACAAATCTTCCTAGTAAATTTTGAGCCCATTCTTGTTATCCAAATAGGCTGAAAATAAAACATGCTGTATTTTTGTAAGCAATTTGCTATTGAGAAGTAATATAAATTAGTTGAGGGTAGAGATGGGCTGGGAAAGAAAAAAAAACGGGTGGAAAAGAAAAATATGGGAAAAACGGGAAAATATGGAAAATATCGGGTTTAATCTCAAAAGGTGGGAAAATACTATTCTATACAAGTGAAGTAATATAATGCTAACATTTGCCTTCCAAACGTGTGTTTAGTGCTCTAATGTGATCCTAATGTAATTAATTCGTTTTTTTCTAAGCAGTATATCTAACACAATTGATTAAATTCACACACTTATGTTAAATTCTTAATACTTCATCATTAACTCAACCTATCGCAGTCCACTGCTGGACATAGGCCTCTCCCAAATTGCGCCACAACACTCGGTCCCCTGCCTTCTGCACCCCCCCCCAACTACTTTCATCAGGTCGTCGGTCCACCTGGCTGGGGGGCGCCCTACACTGCGTTTGCCGATTCGCGGTCTACACTCAAAGACTCATCTGCTCCAGCGGCCATCGGTCCATCGACAGACATTGCCAGCCCACTGCCACTTCAGCTTACTGATCCTACAAGCTATGTCGGTCACTCCGGTTCTTCTTCGGATAGTCTCGTTACGGATTTTATCCTTTCAAAATCCAAGCATAGCTCGCTCCATAGCTCGCTGAGCGACTTTGAATTTGTGGACTAGCCCAACTGTCAGTGTCCAAGTCTCGGCACCGTAAGTCATGACAGGCAAGACGCACATTGAACGAACATTGTCGTATAGGTGACGAGAAGACTCGGCGAAGTTTACCAAATGCTGCCCAGCCCAAACGGATCCTTCTGTCAGCTTCATTCTGGAAGTTGTGTCTACCAAGCTGAATTACCTGCCCTAGGTAGACAAACGTATTTCGTTACAACTTTGTGTACCGACCCTTCGACGAATATTGGTCTCGGCATGACATGCATATTGAACATGACTTTTGTCCAGATTCATGCCGAGACCGACACACCAAGAGGCTCCGTTTAGGCTGTGCAGAATTTCGCCCAGTTGTTCCAGCGATTCAGCCATTACAACGATGTCATTTGCAAAACGGAGACGTGAGATGTTTTCGCCGTTAACGTTGATACCCTGTCCAGTCCAGTCCAGCGTCTTGAAGACTTCCTCCAACGCGTTTGTGAACAATTTCGGGGATATTACATCCCCTTGTCTCACCCCTCTGCGCAGTTGGATTGCCTTCGTCTTTTTGTCCTGGAGCTGAACAGTCATGGTAGAAGCATTGTATAAGCATCATCAACAGCATCTCTATATACCGTTCGTCGATGTGATATCGCTGAAGGGCATCCAGAACTGCCCAAGTTTAGATGGAGTCAAAGGCCTTCTCGTAGTCTACAAATGCCATACACAGAGGCTGATTATACTCTTCAGTCTTCTGTACGATCTGCTGAACAGTATGGATGTAGTCTACGGTGCTGTAGCCTTTTCAAAACCCAGCTTGCTCTGGTGGCTGGAATTCATCGAGTCTTTCGGCGAGACGATTCGTGATGTCCCTCGAGAACAGCTTGTACACCTGACTCAGGAGTGAGATGGGTCTGTAGTTCTTCAGTAGGGTTTTATTCCCTTTTTGAAGAACAGTACCACCGCACTCCCGCTCCATGCCACCAGTGTAAAGAGCCTTGTTGGATGACGGAACTATACAGACTCTGTAGCTCCTTCAGGACCGGAGTCCCGCCTGCTTTTAGAAGTTCAGTCGTAATTCCGTCATCGCCCGGAGCTTTGTTGTTCTTAAGCTGCTCGAGAGCCGCCCTAATCTCAGCCTGGTCAACGTCCGGGATATCTTCGGCGTAATGGCGCATGAGCTGGGCTCTTTTGTCGTCATTTCTAGGAACCGCTGGTCTCGCCGTTTTCGTGGAATACAGATGCCGATAAAAGTTTTCAACCTCTTCTAGCATCTCGAACTTAGAGGTGACAATTTTGCCATCCGCGGTTTTCAGTTTCTTCAGATGGGTCCTCCCTATGTGTAATCCTATCCTAATCTTCATAAAGCAATATTAATTTGGTATTTCTGGAAAAAGTAGTTTTTTTATGGACTGCTAGAGCTTACAATGATGCTTTTGGCTTTTGTATGCCATCTAATGATGTAGCATTGCTTCTCCATCTTGTATTACAAGGCAATTTCAACTGTTGGCTACTTTTTTCTTGTATACATTTTTTTAATATAAAGCAGACAAAACTTGATTTCCTTTATTGTTTATTTTTTTAAATTTTAGTAACTATAACTATAAGATTTTTAGAGAGTCGCACTTTAAATAATCATGGCATAAGAGGTTCAGCCCAAGTGCAAGGCATCAATGTGTACTAATACTAATTACTAGTACTAATTTGTCATGGAATTGTAAAGTATTTATGTATAAGTATTGTAGTGTGTGCGTCAAATGGAGCGCAAGAATAAAATCATTTTCTTTCTCTCTTTCTTTGTACAGCTAAATGCATAGAAATAACAACAAACAAAACGTGCCGCTCGCAACTATTATTTAAAATAATCTAAACATCGAAATCACGTCATAAATGATATACCTAATTTGATTTTTCTATAAAAAAATATATTTTACATGAATTAAACATCTAAATGGTTACACATACAATGGAAATTATGTATTATTTTGATTACTTTAATCAAATATTGTCAATTAAGTATTTTCCCGACCAATGGGTTTAAACCCGAGTTTTTTCCCAGTCTAATGGGAAAAAACTCACCTTTCGGAAAATTCCCGGGTCTAAACCCATCCCTAGTTGAGGGTATTTGAGAATTTTTGCATGGGGCGAGCTAGCGCGATGCGTCGTGTTCACCCACCCACATTTTGTTGTAATGAATGTCGACGGACCAAGCGGTGTTCAGAAAAACCTAAACTGGTTTATGTTCTACACTGTAACTGCCAAATGTATGTATTTTTTTTTGTGGAAATAAATAAATAAATAAATGCATGGTCCAGTGTGCAGTAGTCTCATCATTATCAACCTGTAGCAGTCCATTGCTGGACATAGGCCTCTCAAGTAGTATGCCAGAGACTGATCCTTGGCCAATTTCATTGTCCAGCTTCTACCAGCCACCTTGCTAATGCAGTCACTCCACCTAACCAGAGGGCAGGGAAGTGGTCTACCACTCTGACACACATTTGCACATCGCAAATGAATTTCAATCTTTATCTTTCTATAATCATTTGCACGTCATAAAACAATAAAGTCTATTTTCGAAAGCAAAAATAATCTGACATTTTGGAAATTATTCGCGCAGCTGTAGATATAGTTCTGATAACAACATAATAATAGGTATTTGTATTGATTCTCTTGTTCACGAACTAAACTTATTTTATACTATTGCTCTCTTTTACTGATAACAGATACAAGAAAGGGATGACAACAATTTTAGAGCTGTCAAATAAGTCGTAATTAAAATTTCACATAAGTTTAATCGTGATATCGGAACGTGCCCACTAAAATACAAAGAAATGTAACCCGTAAATTAAATTACCAGTTCTAATATTGTTGCCATCCCTTTCTTGTATCTACTATTAGTAAAAGAGAGCGATATTTGTGAACAAGAGAATCTACACCATTAATTTTAAAGCTTCAATAGTTATGCATATAAAGTCAATTAACTGCAGCTATTACTTAATTGTATTGATAACAAGTATTTTATATTGTTATTTGTTTAATTATTCAGGTAGTTTATTAATATGTTGTTGTTTATTAATTATTGTGTTTATGTTAGCAATTCATATACAACTGCATTCTTCATAAAATAACACTACCAATTATATACAGGGTGTTCCAACTCTCCCAAAACTTTATTTAGAACCTGAATTTTATATTCATTCATATTAGCCCTGTGAATCTTGTGATAACTAGGCCTTGCGAAGTAGGTGTTCCCCAGGCAGTCAAGCAAAATAAAAAGGCACTCTGTTGTTGAAATTCGACGTCGTAAAGAGTCCAGCTATTTTATTGTGGTTTGACCTTTGCTTGCTAAAAATAGCCTCGCCAATATTGACGTACAGTGGGTGGCGCCTTTTTAATACTACCGCGAGGCGTGTCGACACTTGACAGAGCATTTCGCTGACCTAGTGGCTAATCTTCACAAAATAGAGGGACACAAGATCTGAAAATCTATATACCAGCTGTCGCTTTGCTCGCGTCGGTAACAAAGGTTCAAATGTTATGTACTGTACACAGACCACTTAAGACTCAGCAAAAACAAAGTTTTGCATTAGAACATAGTCGTAAAATGTTGGTGGGGAACAGGGGTGGCCGGCGCGTTATTGTTGGTCAGCTTAAAATTTCTGTGGTATAATTGGAGCCGCTCGCTGACGGAATGACGTCCTGATTGGCGGCAAGTCGTATGATACGGCTTACTGATCTGTGGTACTGTACAAACTTACCCTTTCGATTTGTTATCTATAATGTTGATGGATGGGAGAGGAATCGGAGATGATGAGATGGATGAAAAGGGAATAAATGATAAGATGACGGGTGACAGAATGGAAGAAGACAGTAGAAGAATATATTGCACCAACCACAAGTTACTTGGACCTGGGCACTTGATCAGGAAGATTATGATGAAAACTTGTTTGTTCACAGGTAGTATACGGCTACCGCAAGAGTCGCTGGCGGACGGTGCTGACGTACATAGCCTCGTTCCTGTTCTGCGGGCTGCCTTTGCTGGTGTTCCACTGGTGCCCCACCTGGCTGCTCTACATCACATGCGTGAGGTGCTCCTTCCAGATCGCTGACAGAGTTCTCGTCGTTGTAAGTGGCTTATGTTTTTAAAGTTAAAAAATACACTGGCAGTGACAGATCTTGAAGTAGTCACATCGAATATGACTGGGTGTTCTTTGCTGGTGTGTATCTTCTTCTATCGTGATGACATGAGCTACATAACGATAATAGTTCATAACATAACATAATCAGCCCATTACTGTCCCACTGCTAGGCACGAGCCTCTTCTCAGTATGAGAAGGTTAAGGCCTTAGTCCACCACGCTGGCCTAGTGCGGGTTGGTGGACTACACACACTATCGAGAACTGTATGGAGCACTCTCTGGTGTGCAGGTTTCCTCACGATGTTTTCCTTCACCGTTAAAGCAAGTGATAATCAAATTCTGATCCGCACATGAATTCGAAAATTCAGAGGTGCGGGTCGGGATCGAACTCGCACCCTCCTGCATAATAGTTCATGCCGTGGGGAAAATATTAGCCAGTCAGCTGGTTGGCAACTAACTGCCCAGGGTGCGCTCGAAACGATCAATTAAATGTAGCTGTTATTTATGAATAGAGGCTTATTGTAAAAAATAAATAAAAAAGAACAGTTGGCCTAGTTTGGTCTAGACCACCTCCTTACCACTGCTGGGTAAGTCAGGCTGGCTGGGTCTGCTACCGATCAGTGTAGTTTCGAAATACATTAAATGATGTTTGATATCCTTAATTAGGTAAGTAACATCGTGAAGTCCAAAAACATCCAAGACTCTATCGTAATGGCGTTAGATTTTTTCAATTCAAAGGCTAACGCTGCAGGCGCGGACGGAGATGGCGGGGTGAACTGGACTCCTTCTAAAATACTGTTCACATATATCGATAGAGAGAACCGGAACAAAAGAAGGGAGGTTTCTGCCTGAAGTGGAACAGTACAGGCTCTTAACCATAAATAATCGGTTGGCTACTGCAACCTTCTTGAACCAACTTTAATGTCTAATAACTGTAGCGACATCTATCGCTCTACATGTGAACTACCACTGACGCACTTGATGACGTCACAAGTCCTAAATCACGCTACAAGATATGACGTGCAGTTAGTATATAGGTATACGAACGCCCGACATTAACCGTTTGGTCTGGCCTTCCAAACCCAGCCTGGTTGGAGAATCCTCTCTTTATCCACCCTCCACACAACTAACTCATCATCATCATCATCATTTCAGCCGAAAGACGTCCACTGCTGGACATAGGCCTCCCCCAAGCATCGCACCAACGACCGGTCCTGCGCCTTCCGCATCCAGCGGATTCCCGCGACCTTCACCAGGTCGTAGGTCCACCTTGTGGGGGGCCTACCCACGCTGCGCCTTCCAGTACGCGGTCGCCACTCCAGAACTTTACTGCTCCATCGGCCATCTGTTCTGCGAGCTATGTGCCCCGCCCACTGCCACAACTAACTGCTATTACTTATTTTCAGGAAACTTATCAGCAGAAATGCAGGAGTTTCTACATTCACCTAATACAGCACAAAGATATAGCAGACACAAGGTAAGCATTTTTAGACTCTTCATCTGACTTTTACAATATGGCGACATGAGGAGACTTACACTTCTTCCGTTTGCTTTAAACCAAACACTTGTATTTTATAGGCTGAGGTCCGTATTTTTAAGCCCATTTCAACATGATAGCCTGGTATCAGACTCCCAAGAGGACTGAGGACTGCCAGTGTTAAAAACTTTAGCTAAAATCTAGATTTGAGAACAGAGATTCTCTTACTTACTCCTACGCTCCTAGCCTTGGAGTAAGATACGCTGGAATCGGCTAAGTCTATCCAAATACGGTTGAATATTTGTATTTTACTGAATTTAAAAATTTGACAACACATGTATTTTTTTATCGAATCAATATCTCAAATTATATTAAACCGGCTTAAAGGGAGCTCTCGAATAAGTGCAAATAATTATTGTGGGTCCTAGAAATGAGTTGTTTCTGTTTTGACGAGAAACACGGCATTGTCTAGTGCCATAGTACAAGCTCTGCTTGGTTTGGGGCTATGGTGCTGTGTAAAAATGTCCCAAATATTTATTTATTGAAGATCGGAGTACAGTACCAACATGTAAAATACCTATAATTCAAAGTCTTGTGTCTATTTCAGAGGACTACTAAACGAAGGGTTCGATGATGATAGCAAGAAAGAGAAGGAGCCGATAGAAAGTGCAGATGCCATACACACTCCTATACATTTGGACGATGGCACTACACTCAGTGAGTATTCATATAACAGTATGGTCTTGTTTTTTGCACACACATAGTACACACTGTACGACCTGGGGCCGTATTATGAACTGTTAGAATCATCATTGTTCCGTTGCGAGAGAGAGACAGAGCTATAAAGGACGTATAGCCCCATCCCTCTGCGCACCGAAACAATGATGGTTTTATCGCTTTATAACACGGCCCCTGCACACCTTAGAATGCCACATAAAATTCTTGAAGTAGTCCGCTAACCCGCAGTAGGCCAGCGTGGTGGACCAAAGCCTGAATCCTTCTCTTTTTGAGAAGATGTCCTTGCCCAGCAGTGGTATTAAATTAACAGTGCTCTAAAACACAAATAACAGATGTGGCCCAAAAGGCTGCTAAGCTGAAATGGGACTAGGCAGGACTTGTTTGCCGCATCCTGGACGAACTGTGGGCCCATATAGCATATAATAGGTGTTCCGAGGCAGTTACACGGGGTCAAGGCAGGCTGAGAAGAAAATAAAATGGCGAGACAAAACGGATGCATTCCTTAATAACTTGAAAAGAGAAGCGCAAGATCGGAAAAAAAAATTGCGAGAGCCGTTTGCCCAAGAGTTGCGGTACAGCATAGGCTCATAATAAATGAATTAATATTTATCTAACACGACATACGTATACAAGACGTGTAATAACCTCGCTATTTAGTGTGAATCAGTTCATCACATGACAGGGAAGTCCCGAACGACGAGTATTTTATGATAGCGGGGTTTTACAAACTCCCACGCATACGCCTCACGAGTATCGGCTATATACCTAGATTTTTTTTACTGTGCCTATATCATAAAGGGGAACAGTCACAAATCCGTGATACCTGGACACACATAAACTACACTCATAGAGTCCAGATTCGAATTCGAAAAAAGATAAGACACCAAACAGAGATTTTTATAACCATATTCAGTCATAGATTGGCTTTGAAACATTCAGATCTGCTGGGCAAGCGTGTATCATCGTCGACCGCACCATCGCTTAACATCAGGTGAGGTGGCGGTCAAACGCAAATTAGGAATTAAAAAGTCTGTTCGAATTCCAATCAGCTAAAGTGCGTAGCACACTGGGTACGGAGGGCAGAGGACCGAGTGTTGTGGTGCAACTTGGGAGAGGCCTTTGTCCAGCAGTGGATTGCGATAGACTGAGTTGATGATGAAGTGCGTAGCACACGGGTCCGAGGGCAGATATAGAATTCATGAGGATTCTTTATGGACTAGACAATTATCATTCTGAGACCTCTCTAATCCTCCTCCTCTCTAATCTCCATTTTATATATCTCATCGAGCATTAAACTCTATAAAAAATAATTATTGACCATAAATATGAAAAAAAATAACACGTTGTTAATAAAATAGTCCTGTGTCATAATCTTAGTCATATTATCCTTATTCTATATTTTATTCTTCCATTCATCACATATATCTGCTTTGATTGAAATCAATTTCGTTTATTTTTGACTAGACGTAACGTGCTCCTATTGGCAAAAGCGCTCATGGCTTTATTTGTGTAAATAAATATAAGTTTCGAAATTGGTCAGCCCGTAATTCATCTCTACAGGGTTTAATGCTTGATAGTGTCGATACTTTCGACCTACTACAAATGCCTCCTTTAAATCCACCCTTGGACGTGTCCAAAAAGGTACCTACTCGCTTTCTATGAGCTGCTAAGTAGATGACACAAATAGCAATATAAAACACTATTGTTACAAGTTACAATTGCTCATATTGTCAACAGATGTACAGAACTACAGGTACTTCCGCCACAAGAAACAGTCCCTCATATGGGACAGTGGTCGCGCGCAGTGGACCAGGCTGGCCGGCATCGAGTCCGGAGCCTCGTGCGCTCAGCTGCAGGCCTTGGGCGCCATACCACCATCCAGTGAGAGACGCGTCAGGATGTAAGTACCCTCTTACCACCTTATACAGCCCGTAGGTGTCCATTTCTGGATATTATATGCCCCGTCAAAAGTGCCGTCCATCATGAAACCTGCACAGTGAACCAGGCTGACTGGCCTCGCGTCCGGAGCCATGGGTGCCACTCCACCATCCAACGAGAGATGCTTCAGGATGCGATTACCATCTTATCACCTCTATACAGCCCGTAGATGTCCATTTCTGGATAATGCATCGCCATAAGTGAAAAAGCCAGTTGTAGTCCTGCCGTCCGCATTAACACATTAATGACATTAAAATGACCTAATTGTCACAAATAAACGGCAAACAGGAACGTCTACTGCCAGGGTTTTGAGATTTAAGGCATTGAGATTAGTTTGGAACTATATTTTGACCGTTTTTAATTACCAGAACTGGGCTTCAGATTAAGTCCTAAAACCTTATAATACCTTTCCTCCCAGGTTAAATATCTACGGTCTAAACGAGATCAACGTGCCGGTCCAGTCCATCATGACGCTCATTGTCCTGGAGGTGTTCAACCCGTTCTACGTGTTCCAACTGTTCACCATAGCCGTGTGGCTGGCTGAGCCGTATTATTACTACTGTATTGCCGTGGTACTGATGTCTACCTTCGGTGTTGCTACGTCCGTTATACAGACGAAGAAGGTAAGGAACTATGGAACTTCAATTTATTTATTTTATTGGATTTCTGCAGTCCCTAATTTATACCAAACGTTTTTTTCGTAAAACTTGATAATAGCTTGAAATATCTGGACTAAAATGATTTATTACTTGTTTAGTTAGTGACATAGACCAGTAAGCCTCTAGACGCCGGTTAGCTGGACACCCCCGCTCACAACGCATATGCTCTACCACTGCATATCATACGTCCCTCCGCCAATCGGAACGTCACTCAGTCAGCGAGCGGCACCAATCATAAGGAATCATACCACCGAACTTTTGAGCCGGCCAATCATAACGCGCCGTTCGCCCCCCTGACCCCACCAACGTTTTACGTCTGCGTTCGAATACAAAACTTTTTTTATGCGGAGCCTTGAAGCTTACTGGTCTGTGGTTAGTGACAACAATTTTTTAAACATAATTTCATTGGAGCTTAGAGCAGCTCAAATATAAAAAAATAAAAAAGCATCGGTAAAGAGGTAGGGGTTTTGAACGCCCCTAAGCCACTGTGACCTGATAAGATCTGTTGTGTTGCCTCTTGCAGTATTACAGGACCTCCCCAAGTCGGTCATGAAGTCGAATATGGCCTTGGAGGAGGAAAATTTGTTGTCTTGTAAACCTTTACCTCATCATCATCATTTCAGCCGAAAGACGTCCACTGCTGGACATAGGCCTCCCCCAAGCATGTTGGAGGGGATATGCCATAATAACCACGCATGGCAGGCGGGTTGGCGACCGCAGTTGGTTGGTTAAATACTCAGAGAACGCTGCTGCCCATCCTCTGGTGAATCTCTTAGTCGCCTTCTATGACACCCATGAGAAGATATAGGGTGGTGCAATTCTTTACGTCCGGCACCACACGGAACAAACCTTTACCTATTCTCAATGTATTCTCAATTCTCAATCTAAACAAAATCCCATTTTGTCTTTTCGATTTTTCTTTACGGGAAATCTCCACATCCGCATAAATATAAATTTCTCAGAATTACATGCACACCCCACAAGGTGGACCGACGACCTGGTGAAGGTCGCGGGAATCCGCTGGATGCGGAAGGCGCAGGACCGGCCGTTGTGGCGATACTTGTGGCGTAACGTCTCTCGGCTGAAATGATGATGATGATGACATGCACACCAGCTTAACAATTTAAATAAGTCCCTAACTCCTAAATTAGGTTATCCCTGTGTTTAAGGAGTTAGTTACTTGACACAATTTATCCAAACCTTGATAATTCCCTCAGAATCAGATGAACCTTCGCGCCACAGTGGAAGCCCACGACACAGTGGAACTATGGGATGGGAGACGGGTAGACAGCCGCTGTGTATCCCCCGGGGATATAATCGTGTTACCAGCGAGGGGATGCATCCTGCACTTCGACGCAGCACTACTCTCCGGAGCCGCTGTGCTCAACGAGAGCATGCTTACTGGTAAGTCAATATGATTTACCCAAGTATGTGGAGCGACATCTATCGTTCTACTTGCGAACTACCATTGACGTAGTAGGTGACGTCACAAATCCTGAATCGCGCTATCAAAGTTTGAAGCGCAGTTAGAACGAACGTCCGAAGGCATAAATACCTAGCCTCATTGGAGGATCCTCCCTCTGTGTTGGGGAACATAATACTTACCCCTAACGCGATGTAATAGTTAGTATTTTCAATATAGAGACAGCCATGCAATCTCTCAAGTCAAGTTACATTGCACTGGCATCCTAAATAAAACAGTAGTCAGTTTTTTTTGCTTTTTTCTTGGCAGTTAGATATTGATGTAATTGCCACTTCAAATTTCAACTTTATGTTCATGAGAACTAAGTTGAATTCAGAATGACAAAAACAGTTAAAATATTTATGTTGCAAAGGAAACTGATTTTTGTGCCTTGTTAAATAGGGTTTCGAATCCGAAATCATAAAAATAGTAAATTAGATTGACATAGACTTTTACTTGCAGTTACTTTTGGAACATAACTCGTAATCTTCACTCTGTTAGCCTAATTTTTTTTATGCTTCTTTATTACAAAATCTAACCATCCAAAACCCAACTTCCACTAAATTAATCCCTTTTCTCAGGCGAGTCAGTACCAGTAACGAAGACAGCCCTTCTCCGCGTGGACCGTCCCTTCGACCTGAAGGAGCATGCGTCAAGCGTGCTCTTCTGCGGCACCAGGGTCATACAGACGCGATACTACAACAATGAACCCGTCAAGTTAGTACATAACTATTATCTAATGTACAATGGAAAGTAGACATGGGCTAACCAGCTCCGGTAAAGGATTGGATATGTAATATATCATTCTAAGTAAAGATATGTGTCCGATTAGCATATCGATATCAACTTTACGTTGCATGCTATGTCCGAGATAGATAACTAGTTGGCTTCTAAATAAATCCACCGGAGTGAGGCTGGATATATTGTATCCGATTTTATAGATCCGCGGAACGATTAAGTGACACAGTAACATAATAATTTAGTTCCTTTCATACTTTACAGGCTTAGGACTGTCTATAAAAAAAAATGGCGTATTAAAAAATAAAGTATTATGTACAATGATTATCTAAACTTAGTTTTTCGTTCCATATCTTTGTCGTCAGTGTCGAATGTCGGGCGTCGGATTTACTAGAATATCATCATCATCATCATTTCAGCCAAAAGATGTCCACTGCTGGACATAGGCCTCCCCCAAGCATCGCCATGTTTGGGGGGATATACCATAATCGCCACGCTTGGCAGGCGGGTTGGCGATCGCAGTTGGAATTACTAGAATATAGGATATGTTTATTTTTTTGAAAGGGAAGGATGATACATATCCGCTTTGGGATATATATCCGAAGATATAGATGTGTCCGGAGTTACCCATGCCTAATGGAGAGTGCTCTGAGGATTGTTCGACCTTATACCAGCCGCTGACTTCCACCATCGTACCACCCGCCATAAATCCAAGTTCTATCCTCACCATCTTGATGGTTGGCGGTCTACACCGGATTTTTATGCCACAAACTGCAAAACTGTTTACTACTATTTTAATGGTGTACAATAAAGTATATTCTATCTATCTATCTATCTAGCTGTGGAACCAGCTTCCGTTGGCGGTTTTCCCGAACGAATTTGACATGGGAACCCTCTAAGAAAGAGCATACGTATTTTTGAAAAGTTGGCAATGCATCGGTGATTCTTCTGGTGTCGTGGATGTTCATGGGTGACGGTGATCGCTTACCGTCAGTTGTCGCGCTTGCTCGCTGGCCCCCCTCTATTATAAAAAAAAACTATGTATTAGCAGGAACGGCATTGCTTCGCGTGAACCGTTATATTAAAGTTGAGTAGCTATTGTAAAAGTATGGTTTTCTCAGTTACTTTAATATCAGATTATTCAGGTACCACCCAAACACGACTTCTACGATAAATGTGTCTGGGGAAATGCCACATCTCTCTCTATCTCTGTTGTTACCTATTGTCCTAGATGAGCGACGGAAAGCGACATGATGCGATGCTATGCGACTTATTACGACACGTGACGTGTCCTATTTAACGGTCGCGATTTTAGTTATTTCCTATTATAACCATGACAAGTATACTTCTTCTTCTTCTATCGTATCGACATGTGCTACATGATAATAGCTCATGCCGTTGGAAAAATATTAGCCAGTCAGCAGGTTGGTAGCGGGGCTGACTGCCCAGGCTGCGCCGGACGATCAATTAAAGATAAGCAAGATTTGATTTCGATTTTGATTTATTTTTCACAAGTATACTGTATTGTGTATTTGATAATGCGATCTCAATTAGGACACCTATTCGACACTTGTATGTTTGATCGCTGGTTGTTGCTATAGTCGCGTAATCGCGTTGTATTAGGATGACGCTTTAGTCGCTCACCTAGGACAATGTGTTGGGAACTGTTTGTTTAATTGAATTCCCTTTTTCCCTCCCACAGGGCGTTGGTACTCCGAACTGGCTACAACACCAGCAAAGGCCAGCTGGTTCGAAGTATACTCTATCCAGTTCCGGCAGACTTCAAGTTCGACCGCGACTCGTACAAGTTCATCATCATCCTCGCATGCATCGCCGTCCTTGGCCTGGCTTACACTGTCGCTCTGAAGGTATGTGAACTATAATGTTATAACAAGCGCATAAAGAGTTGGCGGGACGAATTGAATGCATTCTTCAATAATAATTGGACAAAAAGTTCTTTTTAATACCACGTTTTTAAAACGAAAGCAAGTTAATATTGTATTATCATACAATTCTGATCTATGTTTGAAATTTTAAGTCCGTAGGTCATCGGGAAGTTAGTCTAAAATCGATTGCAAAATTTGTACCGAACAGACAGACATGACTGGAAGCGAGTTCATAAAAACGTGGTAAAACTGGAAGGAAGTGGTGCAGAATTAGTAAAAATTGAGGAAATGGAGGGGGCTTTTGCCAACAAGTGAAACAATAGGCTAATGGAACAGCAAAGTATGTAACATCAAGCTTCATCAAATATCAACTTGACTTGCAAGTATGGAACTGACGAGACTATACGAATTAGACTGACAGATGGAAAAGACTAACTTACTATATAGATTTAATAATCTAAGTTAGTGTAAAAATTCTCTTCCGAGAGTCATTTGTTGTCGCAAAGCACTCTATGTAAAATTAAAGAACTACGAATAGCGTTTCCGAATCCGTTCGGTTCTCAAATCGTTTTGTTTCGTATTAAATCAAGTTTAACCTACATCGCATATTATTATTAAAATTGGTTTTCCTGACGTTTCGAATGCTTTGCAGTGTTCGTGGTCGCAGGAAGTGGTCGTTTTGTTTCGTTTGCCGGTCAAATTTCACTTCGCAAACGGAAACTTTTCGAGCGTTTGTGAATCAGGCCACTTATCTGTGTTTCATATCCATGTTATATTTTTACCCGACTGCGCCAGAAGGAGGGTAATGTTTTTCGAGTGTATGTATGTATGTATATTTCATTGGCACGCCCTGCAGCCTAAACGGCTTGATGGATTTTAACTTGTGAGGTGTCGTTAGATTCGTCTTAATTGTGAGAGTGACACTGGGTATATCAAAATTATAAAAATTAAAATGGCCGCTTTTTGGCGCCAAATTACTTTTCCCTCGAAACCTATCGAGTGGGGTATCAAAATAAAGGGTTTCATAAATGCTTTTCAAAAATATATACAACTTATATGTTTAAATGTAATTTAGAATGAGAAATTCTAAAAAACAACAAAATATTCAACGTTAAAAATGAATTAGGCTTTTCAAAAAAAACATTAATAGTATGATAAATAAAACATGATGACAAAACTAAAAAAATTCAAATAAAAAAATTAATTAACAAAAACAAAAAACCCGACTGCGTGTAAAAATAACAGAAAAGATATAAACAAGACTTATCAACACGCAGGCGGAGGCTACATAGGAACTATTATGTAATTCATTACCAAAAACATACGTAGCCTCCGACTGCGTGTTGGTAAGTCTTGTTTATATCTTTTCTGTTATTTTTACACGCAGTCGGGTTTTTTGTTATTGTTAATTAATTTTTTTTTGCTTCTGCAGGCATACCGTGCCCTCAGCCCTGGCGATATCACCATCAAAGCGCTCGATATCATCACAATCGTCATCCCGCCGGCACTCCCGGCCGCCATGACAGTGGGGCGGCTGTACGCCGTGTCGCGACTGAAGCGCGCGCGCATCGCGTGTCTCAATACACGAGCGGTCAACGTCAGCGGCTCACTGGACTGCGTGTGTTTTGATAAGGTAAGGTCATGGTATAATAAGATGTTTCACCAGGTATTCTCTTCCCGCAATGACAGCGCGATGCCTCCAAGCTACGTCACGATCAGTGCTGCCATTGATTGATATCTTCAATATACTTAAGGAGATTTTTGTTCATAATGAATATAAAATAAATTCCTAACTAGCCTAACTATTTGTTATCTCGTGTTATTCATCTAATTAGTTAATAAAGGAAACCATATTAAATTACTGGTTAAAAAGTGATTCTTTATAGAAGAAAGTAAATGAAAAAATGCATTTTGCTCGGGTAATTTATTTTCACAAAGTGGCAGCACATCAAACTGACAAGTGTCACGCTAACAGCCCGCTATTGGCTCCACGGCCGATGACGTAGTACGGAGGCAATCACGTGACCTAGCTGTCACGGGAAGAGACTACCTGGTGTTATTATACCATGGGTAAGGTTATCTTAACTGTCTGAACTGTTGACCAGTCCCTCATACCGCAACCGCTGGATTTTAAATCTCCGTTTGTTCTGCCGTTGTATCAGTCTCACGCGCTAAGTGTAAAACCGAATATACACAAAATACACAGATTTTAATATATCTACACTTACCCCGATTCTGCACTCTTTGCACACCAATTTAGAGACACTTCACAGTAGTTTAATTCACCGCAAATTAATAATTACGGGAGCACAAAAGTTTGGACCGTTCCGTAGCCTCCCGCTATTTGTACTGCCCGCGTGAGTTCGTTTCTAACTCCACGCTATGGTTTTTTATATGGTCCTTGTGCCGCAGAATCCCCCAACCCCGATGAATACAAGAGGATTAAAATATATTAATAAACTACAAAATATAGAGTTTATCAGTGGAGATGTTATGTGTGTACTCCGCAAGGTTATTTGACGAACCATTCGATACCATTAATACTGCGATACCCGCCTATACCACATATAATTAACATCCCCCCGCCCGAGAAAGGCTGAAAAGCCTTTATCAACCTCAAATATGGTTGAAAATAAACCGCAAATCCGCTAAATACTAAACTAAAATCCGCTAATTATAAAACTATAACTTAAATCAACTACTTTGTACTATTGGCCTAGTCCAGTGGCAACCGAGCAATTTTGACTACTGGCCTCAACAAATTGCCTGAGAGAGTTTTCAGTCTAACAGACCTGACTACCCCATCTTTCCCAGGCAGAAGTTCCACGACTCTTCCGCGTTTCCATTTCAGCGATGGAACATTCTCCTCCTTAATCAACACGAGGTCCCCTATTTTTGGTGGATCCGTCGGTGTTGTCCATTTATTACGATTCTGCAGACAATGAAGGTACCGGTCACTCCATTGCTTCCAGAACCGTTGAGAGATGGCCTGAATTAATTTAAACCGACCCAACCGCGTGTCAGGCACATCTTCCAGATTGTACTCTGGCACGGAGAGTAACGACCTTCCTACCAAAAAATGTGCTGGAGTTAACACTTCGAGGTCCTGAGGATCGTGTGTTAGTGGGCACAGTGGCCGGGAGTTGAGGACCGCTTCAACTTTTGTAAATGTTGTTGCCAGTTCCTCGAATGTTAAAACCTGCTCCCCGATCATCCGCTTTAATAATGTCTTTGCAGACTTAACTGCTGCTTCAAATAAACCGCCAAAGTGAGGGGCGCCTGGTACGTTAAACAACCAAGTGATACCGCTCCTGGCTGCAACGTCCGCCAGACTCCTCTCAAATCTAAACAAGCAAGCTACAGCCGACTGCAACTTAGCTAGTGAATTAATAGCATTGATGAGTGGGTTTGATTCCGCAGAACCCACATAAATCTTTACCGAAGGTTTCCGCTTCCCCGATAAGTCCGTTGTCTTGTCGAACGACCGAGGATTTTCTTAATCCTCCGAAGGAATATCCTCTAAAAGCCGCTTACTGTATGACACCCACTTGCTCAGCTCATAACCGCCAGAGCGAAGCAAGCGTGTCATGTCCGCTCTAAAGATGCCGTGGTGGAGTATTACGTACCCCCTTTCCGCTAGCATAGACGTCTGTGTCCCGGTCACAGACAGACATATGCCCTATTTTTTCATAATCCCGCATGAATTTTATATATTTTTCGCGGAGTATCTCGTTAGACGTGAGCCGCCTTTCCATTGCCAAAAACCGTTTTTTAGCTAATGAAATCGAGTTTCCTAATTCGAGTTTCCCGCTTAAAAAAGGTAACCGCACGATATACCGCCCAGACTCATCCCGCTGATGAGTGGCCCGAAAAAAGGACTCACATTCCGCGTCTTGAGGATTAACCACTACCCTATCAGGGATATCCTCTACTTCCCAGAATGTCTCCAGGATTTCATTTACTGTGGCATGTGCTGTGAAAGATGTATGTGACAAATGAACCGCATTTTTGTCACATTGAACCGCGTGGGTCACCGGACCCATCAGCAAATGACCAAATACCGTGTTCATGGCGCACGGTAAATTATTATTAATTTTTACAATACCCCCAGTCATTATTTCACCCATTAAATCCGCTCCGATTAAAATATCAATGGGCCGACTAAGATAAAATTGTTTATCCGCTAAGTAAATACCCCTATACCATTCCGCTAAATTAGGGGAAATACTAACACTAGGTAGGCTATGAGTAATATTGGCCAATATCGTAGCCGTAGTGCAAAGTCGTGGGTGGTCCGAGTGCTTAGGGCACATGACTAAATTTACCCCACCTTTGCAACTGCTAATCGGCATTCCCCCCAGTCCCGTGACTGTACCGAAATTAGCTCTAATTCGCCTAAGACCTAACCTATTAACTAAATGCTCCGTGACAAAAGTGCTTTGACTGCCCCCGTCCAGTAGCGCGCGCACTTCCTGATAATCACCGTATCTGTCTATAACACGGACTACAGCAGTCGCAAGCAACACTGTTCTCTCTGTTTGAGCCTTAAAACTACTATTTACAGTTAGAGAAGCCCCCCTTTGTCCATCGACCGAGCCCCCTGCCCTAGCCGAGGTGTGAGTAGGTGCGCTAACATTAGATGGGTCCGCACCGCTAGCACGAGGTCTTCCATCCGCTGGTGGCCCCCCGGTTGACCCCTCATTTGAGCCCCCCATTTGGCCCCCGTTTGATCTTCCCGAGGATGCTCCGGATGACCCACTATATGACCCCGATGGCCCCCTCGATGGGCCTCCCGACGACCCCCCGGTCGCATCAGTTACCGGTAAATCAAAATGTATCAGGTAGTGGTGTTTTGTCGATTTACATTTATAACACGACCATCCTGATGAGCATTGCTTGATGCTATGCTCCCCCAAACATCTGAAACATAGCCTAAATTTCTGGATATGTTCTTTCCGCTGGCGTGGTTTCAGTGCTAGAAACTGTCCACACTTTGCTAAATTGTGACTACCCCGCTTGCACAATTTGCATTCTGCATATCCACCTTGGGAGGTCACATGGTGTGTCCGTGAAGTCTGGGAACGACTCTTCCCACTGTGACTCTCTTCAGTGGACTCCAAAATCCTGACTTCATTTTCTAAGAATTGGATAAGGTCTTTAAAACTAGGCAGCTCTTTACCTGTCACCTTATCTTCAAAATGCTTTTTTAGCCCGCTGTCCAATTTTTGGAAATTAATAAAAAACAAAAGATAAGACCACTCCGCTACAGGAAATTCCATTTTTTCCAAGGCCTTTGTGTTTTCAAGAAGAGTATTTAAAAATGGTTTAATAGAATTTAAATGTTTATTTACATAGCTAGTCCCTAATAAATTATGTAACAACTTATCTGCTAACAATCTTTTATTATTGTATCTACATTTTAGCAGATCTAGTGCAATTGAATAATTGTCACCGGTAACAGATAAATACTGTGTGAGCATTTTTGGTTCCCCTGACAGAGACCCAAGTAAATAATATAATTTTTCTGTCTCTGATAATGATGAGTCTTTGCCGACAAGAGACTCAAATAAATCAATAAATGAAACAAACTCCTCAATTCTTCCTGAGAAGGTAGGGAGCTGAACTTTAGGTAAAAAGGCCCGCTTGCCTTTTACCCCCGCTGAAGAACAGACAGTACCGTGTTCTGAAACTTCAGAGTTAACCGCAGGAAACATTTCTAAATATTTAAGTTTGATATCATAATACTTTTGATCGTATGCCGCATACCGCTTAATGTAACTTTGTATTTCATCTTCCTCCTCCAGACCGGCCTGGAGGTCAATATGTGTGGAAGTGAATTCCGCATATAATTGTTCCAAGTTACTAAATCTTAATTTAAATTCGCTTCTCTCAGCTTCAGAAGCAGAAGAACAAGATTGTGAAAGATCATATAATTTATCCATATTTAATAAGGCCATATCATTTCTGACCTTCAATATTTTTACCTGTGTTTTTGGAGCCATTTTTACAACAGGTGATACTAAAATGACGAAAACTCTCTAAAGCAATAAAATAATATTACAAAAGGATTAAACGAATAGCTTTATATCAATTCAAAAACAAAAACTTAAAATGAGCTATCCAACCGCAAGATTCGAACCAAAGTCCTTGAGAATGCAATCCTACAATTCCCACACCGTTATCGCAGAGCTGGCGATGCCACTTGTGACGTGACGTAATGACGTAATTTATTATCGTCAAAATTAAAACGAGCCACTTTCGTAGGGTCCGATAAAAAATAAGAATGTTTAAAACCGCTTAGACGTACCTTTACTCAAGTACTTTTATCCGCTAACCAATAAACAAAAAACTCACTTAAAAAAATATCCCTCAGAACGACAACAACCTTGAAACGAATGTTTGTGTAATGAAAGAATGTTTGTGAGAATAAATACCGCAAAAGGGACACTACCATAAATATATGTAGCCCTACCGCAATAAAATATAGTTTGAATTACTCTGTGAAGTGTTTTATGTTAAATAGGTACCTAAACCGCTAGTACCGATTTTCCGCTACCGATTGAAATATCGAAAACTTTTAAACCGCTATTTCGAATATTTCACATTGGCGTTACTAGCAGAAGTTGGGGAAGTTTACCTAACGAAAGTATGTACTCATAAACCGCCAGAATACGTACTCCGTCAAGCAACCGCCCGATGTATATTTTGTTATAGCACGGAGACTAAATACAACGACAAAACTATCCGACTCGTAGGACCAATGTTTGGTCCGTCAAAACTATCCGGCTCGAAAGGACCAATGTTTGAACTGTCAAAACTATCCGGCTCGAAGGACCAATGTCTGAACTGTTGACCAGTCCCTCATACCGCAACCGCTGGATTTTAAATCTCCGTTTGTTCTGCCGTTGTATCAGTCTCACGCGCTAAGTGTAAAACCGAATATACACAAAATACACAGATTTTAATATATCTACACTTACCCCGATTCTGCACTCTTTGCACACCAATTTAGAGACACTTCACAGTAGTTTAATTCACCGCAAATTAATAATTACGGGAGCACAAAAGTTTGGACCGTTCCGTAGCCTCCCGCTATTTGTACTGCCCGCGTGAGTTCGTTTCTAACTCCACGCTATGGTTTTTTATATGGTCCTTGTGCCGCAGAATCCCCCAACCCCGATGAATACAAGAGGATTAAAATATATTAATAAACTACAAAATATAGAGTTTATCAGTGGAGATGTTATGTGTGTACTCCGCAAGGTTATTTGACGAACCATTCGATACCATTAATACTGCGATACCCGCCTATACCACATATAATTAACATTAACTATTATAAAATTGTAAACGTCTAGCGTCTGTTTGTTTGTTTGTTTGTTCCAGCATCACGCTAAAACGACTTGACCGATTTTGATGATTTTTTTTTTGTTTGAAAGCTGATGATCCGACTTAAAAACTGGTATGGGTTTTGAGAAAGAAAGAAAGAAAAAATTCGTGGGTTGCGTACTCACCCGACAGATCGAAGCTTCTATGCATTTGCACGAGCGGATAGTAATGTACGATGGAGTGGAGTGGAGTGGACAGGGGATGGGACAGGGGACGGGACTGGGGACGGGACAGGGGACAGGACTGGGGACGGGACAGGGGACGGGACAGGGAACGGAACATGGGACGGGAAATGGGACGGGACATGAGACGGGACATGGGACAGGACAGTGTGACGGCACATGGGACGAGACATAGGACTGGACATAGGATGGGATATGGGACATGGGACGATAGTGATATAGTGAGACAGTGGGACAGTGGGACAGTGGGGCAGAAGGGCTGTGGGGCAGTGGGGCAGCGGGGCATCGGGGCAGCGGGACAGAGGGGCAGTGGACTGGACTGGACTGGACTGACGTGGGTTAGCAGAAAATAACGCGAGCGGAGCCGCGGGTAAAAGCTAGTACATGATAAAATTGTAATCGCTTCTTTCCCGAAAAGGGGTCATTATACTCATCATTATAACATAACATAACATCACGCCTGGGCCCTAATTCTCGCGTTATAGAGATAAATGTCTAATTCGAGATAAACTCTAATTTTAAATCTCTACAAAAAATGTCGCCAGTAATGTCAACTGCTTTGAACCACTCTTTGTATTTAGAGCGCTTGGCGTAGACATATCTCTAACGTGACATTCTGAGAATACGAAAATTTATTTTCTTTCGACATTCGCCATCTTGTTTCGACATTATGTCGAGTTCGAGATAATGTCTACGACGCGAGAATCATCCCCCTGTATTTCCCCGAAGGGGTAGGCAGTAGGCATGGAAATGATTGCTATTTATAATTCATTTTCATTCGATGAAATTATTTACTTTAATCACAATGATTTCACGTGTGTAATTTCACATTTCATTCAAGAAAAAAAAAAAAAAAACAATTTTCCCTCATACTTGAACAGGCTTTGAACTGACAATGTAAAAAGAATGAATACACTAATAGTCTTTTTTACGTAACATACATTTTGCCACAATCTTGCCTGGGACTTATAGTAATCCGTATAATAGATGCACTTATTGTACGTTTTTATCCAGTACCTATATACATTTAAAGTGATTTATAATCACGAAACAACAACTTACCCCCTTTTTATTTATACACTAAAAACGAATCCAGCCCATTTACAAGAACAAAACTATAATAATAATACAAGCATACGTCGCAAACTATAGCAATTTTATTCACAACACAACACATGTATCGCACCAAAATATTGTCGAGCGAAATGTGAAAATTAATTTCATCTTCGAAAATTATTTCTTAAACAAACGCGATTTCGCAAACAATTATGTGATTTTGATATGTGCTACAAATTACCTTGTGCTCAGTTTAAAATTTACTTTGGAAATACTCTCATAAGCTGGTCAAAGTCATGGTAATGTACGGACGGCGACAAAAAAATGCGGCAACGTCATAAATAACTTGCCCTTTTTAACACACCCGGCATTGGAGCATTTTCGTCCCTACTCGCTCGCTCTCTACCTGCGTCGATGTCAATGTGCTATACAATATTTAAATTTGAGCGATTTGTGATTGATTTCACATTTTGCGATTTTCACAGACTACATGAAGGAAGGTAGCGCGTGCGATATGTGAAATCTCATATCATGTGTTATTTCACATGCTATTCATGAAATGTTCCATGCCTAGTAGGCAGAGGTGTATAGTACACCCACATTTCGCCAGTTATGTTATAAGTCCCATGTAATAGGGGGCGAGCCTATTGCCATTAACCGGGCACAAATCCAGACTCCAGGCTGCTACTGAGAATTTCCTAATGAAAAAACCCAATAACACTTTGCCCGACCCGGGAATCGAACCCAGGACCCCACGCTCAGCAGTCGCGCTTGCGACCACTAGACCAACGAGGCAGTCTTCATCATTATGAACAACTTTTATTATGGGACCAACCCTGAAATCGCAAATAAAAGCAGGTGGTCTCTACATTTTATTGTTTTTATTTTTAAGTATTTGTGTCGGTCTGGGTGTTTCTTAGGTATTAAAAAAAAAAAAAAAAAAAACCATTGTCTAGTACCCATAGTACAAGCTCTGCTTAGTTTGGGCCTAGATGCAGTGTAAAAATGTCCCAAAGATATTTATTTAATTAAGTGAACACAGATAAAATGTAGGGACCACCTGTTTTTTTTCTCGCGATTTTTGGTTTGGTCCCATAGTAAAAGTTGTTCATAATGATAAGTACAGTGACACCTTTTCGGGAAAGAAGCGATTAAAATTTCAGCATGTATTTTATAGTATAAGCAGGAACCATTCTGATTACCCATTGAAAGGGTTTTTCTAAGCAGTTAATCAAAAACCCGTACGATATGGGTAACCCTTTTGAAAGGCTTAAAGCCGTTCATAAGGGTTACACTTTCAACGATCTTTCTGTCTTTTTCGTGTAGTTAGTAAGTATAAAACGATAAAAGCGTAACATTCCGACTCGGAGCAATGTAATATGATCGCTCGATGATGGGCATAGGTTGCAAAATGGCATACGGTGGTGCGTGGTGCTCCACCACCTACTTCGCACAAGTTTATTGAATAACCATATGGTAACCCGAACAAAACCCTTATATAATGGTAACCCTTTTACTGGGTTTCAAGCACAGAACCCATTCAAGGAGTTAGATAGATAGATAGAATACACTTTATTGTACACCATGAAAATAGTAGTAAACAGGAACAACGTACAAATTATGGGTACATGGGCGGTCTTATCGCTAAAAGCGATATCTTCCAGACAAGGACGACTACTCATAGTTTAATCTGTATGATTTTTATGATGATGCTGACAGAAAGTCTTTTCGTCGGAGTCGCTTTTGGTAGGAACGAGTTGCTGATATGATAAAGGTAACCTCGTAAAAGGCTTACCCCTGCGAAAGGCTTTTAACTCTTAACCGGGGCTGAATGTTCCCTGGTTATAAGCCAGCAAGTTCGTTCGTGTAACTCCTATTGTGCACAGGCCACGGGGAGTAAAAGATGGAAGAGTGATACTGCTGCAAGGCGATCTCGCTGCCCGAACACATGTTACCGTTCCCCGCAGTCTTGTCTTTCGTCGTCAGCGAACCGTCAAGTGGGACTGTCACTTGCGAAGTGACCAGCCCCTTAACTGGAATCCAGAAAGCTTTGTACCTGGGTGAAAGAGATGATGGTGCTTGCCTAAGTTTGATCGAAATGCTGCACAAAATAAACTACGTTGTTTAATTTGCTGTAAGAATCGTTAGGTAAGCGTATCTAAAGTGAGTCTAGTAGTAGTAGAGCTCCTTTGTGAAAGAGCTCGTCCGGGGAAGTACTACTACCATACCTACTTCTCCGCCAAATAGTGATGCTTGCATTGCTGTGTTTCGGTCTGAAGGGTTACGGCTGCCGGTGAAATTACAATCACATGAGACTTTCCATCTTCATGTCTCAGTTTGGCGAACTGACTTGCGGTACCATTTAGGCAACAGCCTGAGTGGTATTGAAGATGTTATGGGCAAAGGTAACCGCTTAACATCAGGTGGGCCTTTAGCTCGTTTTGCCATCCTATATTATATAAAATGTGAGAATTTCGGGCTTCAATATGTCCTAAAAATGTTGTTAATGTCCTAATTATCTTCTAATTTGTCTTTTTTTATTCAGACAGGAACACTAACAGAAGACGGTCTGGACATGTGGGGTGTTGTAGCTGTAAGTGGTGCAACCAGTCCGCCCCGCCTGGGCAGGCCCCAGCGGGATCCGAGGCTGTTGAACGAGTTGCACCCCCTCAAGTTGGCCATGGCGTCTTGTCATAGTCTCACACTGCTGGACGGAGAGCTGGCTGGAGATCCTCTAGATCTGAAGGTAAAATAGACTAGTTGGCCATTGCCGCTACCCCGTATTGTAATTAGCCATAGTTTTACTGTCATGGTTAAAAATACTATAGCCTCGTAAGGCCCAACGATTTACTTTAAGTACATATGGTCAGTAGTCGTTCAGACCCAAGTAAGCTTTGTAAATCATCAAATATCGGCCCAACGACCTAAAAAAGGGACATTTGTTTGACTTTATTTGCATTTGTTGTCCCTGTTTTAGGTTGTTATGCTGATTTAGAAAAAAAAACACAAATTGATGTCTGGGCCGCAACTATTTGCACCTACCTATTTTTAGTATGTTGGGGGTCGTCATTTATATCATCCTAAATTTAGGTTGGGCCTTACGAGGATAGAATAATAACATTTAGGTTAGTATCTGACTGATTGCTATAGCGTCTGTGTGTTACTGAACAGTAGATTTACTTCCGTCTAGATGTTTGAATCAACCGGCTGGTTGCTAGAAGAGCCAGAAGTACCGGAAACTTCTAACTACGAGATCCTGACGCCCACCATCGTGAAGCCCAGGAAGACTGCCAACATTGACGTTGATGATATACATGTGAGCAGTTTTATATTTGAAATTGAAATTTATTTATTTTCAAGAAAACAGAATTCTTCTCTCAGAATTAGTTTCACCAGAATAAAACTTTAGAAATAGAAGTTTTTAGTTTCTTGCCGGCTCTTCTCCATAGGACCAACTTTTTGGAACCATGCAACTAAATTCATAATTAACATTTTGAAACTATATGTAAATGTTTATTCGAAATAAGCGTGTTAATACATTTGACTTTGACTACGTATGAATCATCTACTCAGAAACCAGCTGAAAGTCAGTCATAAAGTCATTGGATTTTTTTCATAACTCTGGTCAATTTTGTCTTCAAAATTGTCAACAATCTGTGATTTTTATTGTTTTTTGCCCCAAATTGATTATCTTTTTTCCCAGCTACCTTTAGAAGTGGGCATAGTACAGCAGCATCAGTTCGTGTCATCTCTCCAGCGCGCCTCGGTAGTGACGCGCGTGTTGGGTGAAGATGTCCTGCGGGTGTACAGTAAGGGCGCGCCCGAGATGTTGCGCACACTCTGCACACCTGATACCGGTATGTGTTTTTGAAGTAAAACTTCTTTACGCACGCTTGACATGGGAATTAAGCTGGTGAATGCCTTACGAAAAGTGTGATCGGGCGAGGCGAATGGAAGTTGAGAGGGAGATATAAGTTAGTGAAGTTTTACTTCAGTCGTGTGGTCTAATGCACACTCGTTTTTTTTTGTAAGTAGTTTTATGGCCTGATTGCTAAGACCTTTTAGCCACGTCTTTAGTTTACTCACCCTAGTAAAGTGATGGAAACTTTACTAGGTTTCTGAGGGGATGATGAGAAAATTCGAGTCACGTTTTTCATCTTTGTACCATTTACCCACACTTGTACATGTTAACGAGCACTTAATATTTCACCATTATTACACATTAACACTCGGCGAAACACAAGTTTTGGAAAATAATACAAAATCCACAACACGATCTTTCCGAATTTTTCCGTCAACTCCGATACCGGTATGTTATCATATTATTATATCGTAGTGCAAAATAAATTATGTGTTTTATAATTAGATGTAACTCCTTTGTAGGCGACATTTATCGCGCTACATATCGTGTAGATTACGTCACAAATTCTGAATCGCGGTATCGAGATTTGATGCGCAGTTAGCATTAAATATGCGAACATTACACACGCCCAACATCAATCGTTGGGCCGCAGCCGGCTAGGCAAACGGACCCAGCCTGGTAGGAGGATTTTCCCTTTGTTTTGGAGGAACATGATACCTTGTTCCTCCACACCCCAGTCTCCCTACCTATTGCAAAACTAGAACTATGCAAATAAAGTAATTCCGAACTGGCTAGCCAATGCATATGCGCACGTTACCGAACCACATCTGACCGCCCGGATTCCATTTGGGCGACGATAATGCCCACACTATTACGCGCCGCACTGCACCGGTCGGTATCGGTCTCGTCCGTAGTTCGCGCTGTGCCACATCCGATCGTATACTTCAGTAAGCGGAATAAAACTGTCAGACCGCAGTCCCCTCTACATCTATCCCCGCCGCGAGGATACACAATCGCGTCCGTATGTAGCGTACGTAGCGTACGTTCGCACTCGTCCGGCGACGAACGCGTTCGATGGAATGCGACCGCGGACGACGCTATGCGTCTGCACGCGGCCGTCGTATATTGGCCGGCCTCTCAGTTTATGTCGCTCTAGCGAACAATGTTTGACCGACAGAAAGGGACGGAGATAGAAAAATATCCGTTGTCGGGCGGTCAGATGTGGTTCAACCTTATTATCAGCCTTACATATCGCCTGGCTGTCAACATCGCCCTGTACATTTGCATATTAAAAACAGTTTACTGAGATACCTCTCAAAATAGCGCTCACATCGTGGCATGAATATTGGCGCTTATACAATTACAATTTTTTTAAAGTCATATCTTACTTTATTTTCCATAAACTCAAATTAACCCATATTCAGCTCTTAACAACTGTTAAATACGGTTTAAAACACAGTCAGTATTCTTTGTCCGCGATATCATTATTTTGTATTGTCCACAGTCCCGGAAAACCTGTACGAAGTATTAAACTCTTACGCGGAGAAGGGCTACCGGGTGATCGGGGTAGCCACCAGAGTGCTGGAGACAACCTTCAAACAACTGCAGAGGATGACAAGGGAGGAGGTATGTACTTATTAGCAGTTTCTAGAGTTCATATTGTAGCATTTTAGACATTGAGACATTGAATGTTTTTTTTTTTTTTCATTTTTGATCGGACCTGTATCTTGAACATTGTGAATAACAAAAAATTGGCCCTCTGATGGTTAGCTGATCGACGATGAAACATGTCTGCAAAGGTGCTTTTTCAATTTCGCTTTTAAAAACCTTGGAATTTTTAAAGTTTGAGAAATTAATGGAGCTATAACGTTATTTGATTTAATTTCTTAGGTTTTCGCGATCACTACACATTAATTATTAATATAAACGGTTTCACTCACGTTATTTCATCGGGTGTGCCCGACCAGTTCACAGTTTAGTTCAGTTCACTACACATACCATACATACATCATACATATTTGTATATATCATACATATTTTGTATGGAGCTTATGTCAAATTTCTATCTCTAGTAGGGCAAATGGCGGATAGATTGGATATTAATTTTGGCCGTAAGATGACAAGCGTCTTTAAAGATATTTCTAAAAAAAAAAACTTCTAAAAATAATCAAGTCTCAAACAGCACGCAACACTGCAAAAGATAATGATATTGTATGTGATTACTGCGTGCATCGAAACGATTTTAATTAATAATATTGTTTGGTAGATTAAAATATATTTTTAGAAATATCTGTAAGACGCTTGTCATCTTAGTCTACCTGCTGTGCGACCACGAAATGCTGCAAAGCTTTCGAAACGTAAGGAAAACCAATTTAAATAATATACGCGATTAAATCCGGTTAAACTTTGTTTTATTATAATGTTATTTGATTTGTCTAATTAGCCAATAAATGGAATTACGTATGCTCGAAGAAGTTGAAGGCTTTGACATAGTTTTACCGCTAGTTTGGTGTCTTCTTTTGAGAATCAAAACTACTGTTAAGTTCAAGCCTTATTTTTGTATTAGGTGGAGCGAGACTTAGAGTTCCTGGGTCTAGTGATAATGGACAACCGGCTGAAGGCCGCCACCACCGGCATCATACGGGAACTGAAGGAGGCCAACATACATGTGGTTATGATTACTGGTGAGAACTAAAAATCTAATATAAGGTTACTGCTTAAAGTTTATCTTAATAACACAGCACACAACACATTTCAGAATGAACATAATTACACGCCAATTGTCATTGTGATAAGAATTTTGTCCTATTGAGATAAAGTTTAATTTTCTTAGTTGTTCAGATCATTTTGAACAGTGTGTAGTTCCCAATGTTTTAAAGGCTTGCTGTTCTGGAGTATCGGCATCAATAACTCGTAAAACCCGTGTTATAATCGTCGTAATGCTTATAATCTCTTGCAGGGGACAACGTCTTGACGGCCATAAGCGTAGCCAAGGAGTGCGGCATCCTGATGGGCGAAGAGCGAGTGGTGCATCTACTCGCAGACACCAGTGGCCCTACGCCTGTTATATACTGCGAAAGTACGCTACATGGGGTGAGTTGTATCCTATACTGAGTGTAAAAAGAACCATCACGTTAGGCAAACCTATTAATTGCATCCTTAGATTGATAGAAAGAAAACTGTATTAACTCAAAAACTATGATTTTTAAGTATACCCACGGCATGCTTTTTTTTGACATTTTCCAATAGAGTTTTGACACATTTCAATTTATTAGCGATTGGGACCAAGTTTATTACTTTGACCAACTCCAACTAGCTATTATGAATGGAGTAAATTAATTTATCAAATTATTCAATAGCCATTTTGTTTAATCGCTATTTATTAAAATTTTCTGTGACATACATAAAAAACCGGCCAAGAGCATGTCGGGCCATGCTCAGTATCATAGGGTTCCTTAAGTAGGTGTAATTACAAACGAATCAAATCGAATATTAATCATGGCTATGCTTTTTTAGTTTTTGCAATAATCGGCAGCATTCGCGACTCAGAGCGTGTTGTTAGTAGCGCCATCTAGCGATAAATTCAAGAAGCCAAATTGAAGAAGTGTATTCAACACACAGACCAGTAAGCTTCATGGTTCAACATAACACAAAGTTACTTTTTGTGATTTTTTCAAATAGAAAGTAACTAAAGGAGCATTATTTGCTAACATCATTTTTCTCTAAGGTACCTACCTAGAACCCTACCTGTGGTAGGTTTTTACCTTTGAACTAGGACGTTTTAAGTATTTTTCAGTTTTCTCTCTATAACTCAAAAAATTATAATCACATTATACTCGAAATAATTTTAAAAGAGAGTTTTCACAAAGGTCTATCAATGTGGAAGATTATAAGTTTCTACGTTGCATAGTTTAGAAATGGCAGGGGGGGGGGACACATTGCAAGCCACTTTGGCGCGCTATATTTCGCAGATGGTACACCTAATAAAAAAGTAGTGTATGAAACATTACCTTCATTTTAGTAGACCTATTCATTGATACCCCACACGAGGGGGTGCAGCGAAAAAATTTTTTTCATCTCCATTTCACATATGGACGCCACCCCTAAAATACGTAAAAACTATTTTTTTATTCTTTTAAAATTGAGATCTATAAGTAGACTACTTTTTAACAAAATTTCATTTACTTATGTTTATAACTGTAGAAGTTATTAAGCTGTAAAGGATTAGGACAGACGGACAGACGGACGGACATGACGAAACTATATATATGTTCCTTGTAGGACTTCGGAACCCTAAAAAAACAGTAGAAATAAATACCTGCGTAAGAAAGAGATGCAAAAATTCACATTTCGCGTACGCTCGTTGATGTCTTTTGATAAACTCTCTTGTTATCTCGGATTAGGCTTTTAAAAACCACAAAAATGTAATTTAGATATAGAACAAAATATCAAAACAATGAAAAACGTGTGGCTCTGGTAGATGTTGGAATGAGACTGAAGGCACAGATTACTATCTGAAGGGTTCCTCTTGATATTTTCGCGCTGGCGCCAGCCGCTTGCCCATAAATCTTAATTACACAAAGGACCTTAATTAAATCAGTTTCTATGGGGTGATGGGTGGTACGGAACCCTTACTGCGTGAGTCCGACTCACACTTAGCTGTTTTTTTTTTGTAGGCGACAGTAGGGCGCCGATTTCCTCTAGACCGTGAGTGGCGCAGCGTGGACAGTGGGCGCGGCTCGTGGCGCTCCGCCTCGTCCCCCTCGCACTCGGGACACTCGGGCCAGTCCAGCGGGGAGCCCTGCTTCGACGCGGAGGCCTGCAGCGGGGAGCCGCGGTACAAGATCGTTATGACGGGAGATACTTGGCGGGTAAGTGAAATTACAATCACTGGAGACTTTCCGTCGTTAGGCTTCAATTTGGTGAAAGTGATTTGCAATACCATTTACAGCCAAAATTAATATCAAATCTATCCACGATTTGCCCTATTAGAGATAGGAATTAGACATAAGCTCCATACAAAATATGTAAAATTTCTAGTTCTAGTAGGGTACGTGGATAGATTGGATATTAATTTTGGCCGTTAGGCAACAGCCTGGGTGGTATTGCCGTTGTTGCATAAAAACTGCAAAAACTGTGGTTCAATGGACAAGTTTGCGATTGATTGATTGATTTTAATTATTTAGATTTTTAGATGATCAGGCTTTGAAGATGTTAAGCCTTGAGAAACCGATGAATATTTATGCCGTCGTTTGCATTATGCTTTAGAATTAGCATTAAAATGGCATTCGGTACAATTTCTGCAGACTGCAATTTTGCATCCATTCTTTGTTTTTGGAAGCTAGGTTTTTCAATCAATTAGATAGAATCACAATCTTGGGAAAAAGCACAATTAAATAAAAGAAACCGCAATTCTACACCGATATTCCAGATTAACATTTTCCTGGCCTTTTTTGACTCGATCGAACATTTTTTGGATTACTTCATCAGGTAAATACAGTTGACCTCACGTCAATGTAGTAAAACATTACTATAAAACATAAATTACGAAAATTGCCCTTACTGCTTACGAAATAAAGATGTTGTCAAGGATAAACTGTTACCACTGACATGGGATCGACCGTAGTTATTTATATTCTGGATCATTTTCATCTTTCTTTATTCTTGTTACCTCTAAAGAAACATGTATTTTGTTGTGTAGGTTCTCCGCGAGCACTATCCCAACATGTTATCCCGTATCGTCGCTCAAGGCGCTGTGTTTGCGCGCATGTCCTCAGATCAGAAACAACAACTCATTGTAGAATATCAAGCTCTGGGGTACTACGTCGGTGAGTGGAAGTTCTTTTATATAACAAAGTAGGTTAAGTAAAAAAAATCGTGTCAGTGAGAGTCGTGACGAATCTCGAGTGACGAGATTGAACTACGTAATCTAACAGCTTCAGTGGCAAATTCTATAGGGCACAAAGAAAGATTAGACCAGAACTTATTTTTCGAAAACCTAAAAATCCAATGCAAATATGTATAAAATTAATGTTAATAAGTGAAGCGTTGCAGACGTGCTTCGTTCGAAGAGCATATTAAGCTGTCCCGCTTAGGCGGTCCCGGTTGTCATACGAATATCTAT
This sequence comes from Asteroscopus sphinx, assembly GCA_949699075.1. Taxonomy (NCBI): domain Eukaryota; kingdom Metazoa; phylum Arthropoda; class Insecta; order Lepidoptera; family Noctuidae; genus Asteroscopus; species Asteroscopus sphinx. Next base: position 9,582,847 of record OX453028.1, read on the forward strand.
GGCAATCTTTACGGGTAGTCGGAAGCCTGAAACTCTGACAACTGTGGCCTGATTCACAAACGTTCGAAAAGTTTCCGTTTCCGAAGTAAAATTTGACCGGCAAATAAAAACAAAACGACCACTTCCTGCGACCATGAACGCTGCAAAGCATTCGAAACGTCAAGAAAACCAATTTTAATAATAATACAGAATGTAATTCGGTTAAACTTGTTTTATTAAGAAACAAAACGATTTGAGAACCGAATGGATTCGGAAACGCAACGCGAAATTCATGGAAACTCTCCCGTGAGCCATTTGCTGTCGGAAAGCACTCGATGTAAAATTAAAGAACTATGAATAGCGTTTCCGAATGTGTTCGATTCTCAAATCATTTTTTTTTGTAATATAACAAGTTTTAATGGATTACATCGCGTATTATTATTGACATTGCTTTTCCTGATGTTTTGAATGCTTTGCATTATTCGTAGTCGCAGGAAGTGGTCGTTTTGTTTCGTTTGCCGGTCAAATTTCACTTCGGAAACGGAAACTTTTCGAACGTTTGTGAATCAGGCCACAGGTCTAACCTCCGAATATCGATATTACCCAGTCACTGGGTTGCGGGGGGTCTGATGGCAGTAGCTCTGTGTTAAATACTGATGTTGAATCGGCCTGGAGGCCTCATTTACGTTTTTTTGAGTCTTGCTGCCATACTATGCGATCCAAATAAGAATAGAACTCTGGCCTGATTCACAAACGTTCGAAAAGTTTCCGTTTCCGAAGTGAAATTTGACCAGAAAACGAAACAAAACGACCACTTCCTCGGACCACGAACGCTGCAAAGCATTTGAAACGTCGGGAAAACCAATTTTAATAATAATACGCGATGTAATCCGGTTAAACTTGTTTCATTACGAAACAAAACGATTTGAGAATCGAATGGATTCGGAAACGCTATTCATAGTTCTTTAATTTTACATCGAGTGCTTTGCGACAGCAAATGACTCGTTTTGTTTCTTAATAAAACAAGTTTAACCGGATTACATCGTGTATTATTATTAAAATTGGTTTTCCTGACGTTTCGAATGTTTGCAGCGTTCACAGTCGCAGGAAGTTGTCGTTTTGTGTTATTTGCCCGTCAAATTTCACATCGGAAACAGAAACATTTCGAACGTTTGTGAATCAGGTCTTGCTGGTCTTGCCCGAAACTGGAAGAACTTCGCAAATCTTACTTAATCTGACTCAAGTGAAATTAGTAGACAGCTCAAACCTCACAATATGGCGAAAGGTTAATCCTTTTCTTATTTGGATCGCGTAGTAACCGTTAAAACGAATTCAGAAATAATGTTGTTTCCATTCCAGGTATGTGCGGCGACGGAGCGAATGACTGCGGAGCCCTACGAGCTGCCCATACAGGCATCTCCCTGTCAGAGCTAGAGTCCAGCGTGGCAGCACCCTTTACGTCGGCGAGCCCCGACATCGTGTGCGTATCCCGAGTGCTGCGAGAGGGCCGAGCCGCCCTATCCACCTCCTTCGGAGTCTTCAAGTTCATGGTAGCTTATTCCCTCTCTGAATTCTTCTCCGTCGCGTTTTTGTATTATTTCGACTCTAACTTAACCGACTTCCAATTTCTTTACATAGATGTCGCTTTGATAGTCAATTTCGCGTTTTTCTTCGGCATGACTGAAGCGTATACGGGTAAGCTGTGTAAGAATCCTCATTTGACGTCCTTGTTAGGACTTATTCCATTATTTTCGCTTGTTGGACAGTTGTTACTGATAGCTTTAGGACAATATCTTAGTTATTACGCGTTAACTTTCTTCCCGTGGTATGTAAGGCATACTTATGAAGGCGATGAAGCAAACGAGTGTTGGGAAAACTACGCTATATTTGCGTTATCTATGTTCCAATATATTATATTAGCTATAGTTTTCAGCCACGGCTCGCCGTACCGGAAGTCAGTATTAACAAACAAACATTTGATGATCAGTATATTTATAATGACGTGTCTTTGTGTCTACATAGCAGTGTGGCCGGCTGAATGGATCGCTAAGTTCCTCCAACTTAGAATGCCTAAAGACACTCTCATGTCGTATATAGTTCTTGCACTCGCATCATTCCATCTTGTCCTAGCATTATTCTTTGAAAGAGTTATAATAGAGTATTTGATGGAAGAGAAACAGATGATTCCGAGGTTTTTAAAAGAGAAAAGAGTGAGAAAAACTCCTCATTTGTCAATTAGAAGGGAGTTGACGGATATGGACTATTTAGATTGTGACAGTGTTATCAAATATGATAAAGAAACTAGCGATTCAACTTTAGATTCGTCGGGTAAATGTAGCTGAGGCAAACTTTTGGTAGCTAATTATGTATAGGACTCGAAAATATATTATTTTAGGTGACAAATGTGATGTTAAATTTACCAAAATATCGAGAATTCGTTAGAGCAAATTATAAATCCAAGAAAAATATGCTCTAGTTTTGATCGAACAATTAAATGCAAATGCACGCAATAGACTCCCTTAGAAGTATTCTTGCCTACAATTATAAAAGTGCCATTGAAAAGTAAATAGCTTAATGCTTAATTTTTAAAGCATCGATACGTAGAGATCATTTAATTTCAATATAAAAGATTATTTTCAGTGAAACAATGCAAGCATATTAAATTTCATGGTTGAGATGCCTTAAGTGTTACGTGATTTATTAGTTATGTCTTAGAATATCTAGGCTTAGAACCGAAGTAGTCGTACGCCGATTGAAGCAATTTCAAGTTGGCCTTAAAAGGCTACGTACATTATTCGTGTGCTTGTGTGCGTGTCGGCGAACATTTTACGTGCCGCTCACACACACACCCCTATTGATTGTTTTTGAGCGGATCTTTGAATGTTTAGAGTTATGTGCTGTTTCCGATAAATTAAAAAATATTTTTCTTTCACTCGAAATATAAAAAATTTAGATATTCTAATGGCATGCCACTAATTTTTATCGATAAAATCTTAGTGTTATCGACTTTGGAATTAATATTTATGCACACCCCTTAAATGAACAATGTATGAATTTAGGTAATAAGCATTTATCTTTCAAGTATTTCAATAGATTTATTTTATAAACTTTAATGTGATGAAATGAGTATACTTGATATTGTGTGATATATTATGTAAAGCACAAGCTTAAAATCGTTTATAAGTTATAAGAATTACCTACAATGGTGGATATTTTGGAAACAAGAATACCAAAAATTAAATTCAAATTAAGTGTCGCCGGGGCTCGAATAAGGCCAATGTTAAAATAATTTGGAAAATATAGATAAGGAAAAATATAGGTAGAGCATATTAAAAATTTAAAAAAAAAACTTTTTTTTAAATTCTGGTTATGGCGGCGAAACAATATTTTTTAGTAAGAGTTCGTGCTTTTTTTGTTTCTCAACTTATCTATCATGTCTTGTGGTACAAAATGCATATTCAGTCGCAAACTATGGTGCTGTCGACTTCATTTTGTGTTCACAAAATGCATTTGTGCATATTATTTTTACAGTATTTACGTTTTTAACTTGCAAAGCAAAATATTTTATAAACTTTTTCCACTTTTCTTATGAATATAAGATGCGTATTTTTTAATAGATAATTTTTTTTTTTTTTGGTAATAGATTTTTTTCTATGCACATTTTTACTTTCGCTTTGATACGATTTTTTCCATTCGTTTTCGAATTTGTACCTACTTTGATTGAAATATACAAATGTTTAATGTTTTTTATTGTTTCCTAGTTTTTAAAACTTTTTATCAAATCGCACAATTTAGGTGATTAGGTAGATGCAGTACTACCACTTTTTTAAATTACTTTTTTGTAACTACCTGCGCTACGACATTTACGCGAATATTGTCAAAATAACTTTTAAAAGTGGTCGTACTGTATATGTGTGGTTTTTTTTGTAGCTTTGACTTATGATTATGAATTTATTCCTTACATATTTTATTGATATTTATAAGCACAATGTGATATCAAACTAGTGTGTGCCTTACTTAGTAAGTAAAACATTCCGATGTACTTGGTGCTTAAGTACCAAAATGTTGGATAATTCATACTGTTAGTATCTAAAATGCATGTGAGTTTCATAGTTGCCGATATTTCATAATTTTAATTTTTTTTAGAATTTTCTAAAATTATGTTTATTCGAGTGATATAAAAAATAGTATGTTTATAAAGTTCAATTATTTCAATTACTTTACTATATTTGTTGTAAGCAATGCAAGTATGTTATTGTATTGCAATCTCTCGAATAAACTTGTCTTTTAGAATTTTGAGGCATTATTTATCTAAAATTTAATTAGACCTTAAAATATGATCTTTTATTGATGTATTTACACAAACATTGAACTAAAAGTATTTACCCTATTTATTAGTTTTATATATATTGTATTGTGTTCCTATTACATATCAATTCAAAAACATTAATTTAAAACAAAGGTATATATTATTGATATTATATTATTATGTGAATAATAATAATATAATCGACATGTGAGTTGTTTCTGAAGAATGTATCATTAGGATAGTTCAGATAATAAAGATATATTATCAAAAGCATGAAAAAAAATGTGTTTGAATACATAGTATTCATATCAGTATGTAGTAGTTAAACTATGAATCAATATTAGATATTTATGTACCAATGAATGTACGCGAGAATGTTTAAATAAAGAATTTTTGTTATATTTTGTTTTCTTTCTTATACACTCAAATTCCGCTGGTGTACGTATTCTGTCGCTTAAAATCCCCATTTTGATTTTCATGATTCTAAAACCCAGGACGGCACCTCTGGCAGCGCGCCTTGATCTATGCTTGAAATGTTTTTAGGTAATTGTTGGGGATCGAGTCACCCACCGCAGTGTCTCAAGAAGAAAGTCTTTGACCAGTGTGTGTTGCCAGTAATTTCTTACGGTACTGAAACGTGGTCGCTCATAATGGGCCTGATAAGAAGGCTCAAAGTCACTCAAAGGGCAATGGAGAGGGCTATGCTCGGAGTGTCCCTGCGTGATCGAATCAGAAATGAGGAGATTCGCAGGAGAACGAAAGTAACCGACATAGCCCGAAGAATTTCCAAACTTATGTGGCAGTGGGCGGGGCACATTGCTCCCAGAACGGATGGCCGATGGGGCAGTAAAGTTCTGGAGTGGCGACCGCGTACTGGAAGGCGCAGCGTGGGTAGGCCCCCCACAAGGTGGACCGACGACCTGTGGCCTGATTCACAAACGTTCGAAAAGTTTCCGTTTCCGAAGTGAAATTTGACCGGCAAACGAAACAAAACGACCACTTCCTTCAACCACGAATGATGCAAAGCATTCGAAACATCAGGAAAAGCAATGTTAATAATAATACGCGAAGTAATCAAATGGCTCACGGGAGAGTTTCCATTAATTTAGCGTTGCGTTTCCGAATCCGTTCGGTTCGGTACATACGAGTGCGCACACCGGATCCAATATCACACACAAAATGATATAATTCAATTATCGGCTGAGTGTCTGCGGGGACAATCTTCATATGTATTTTCAATATAATATTTTTATATAAAATAAATATTTTGTTATATTATTCAAAAACCACTGGAGTGATCGCAGGAGTCAACACTCCGTAGTGCAACGGAGGTCTCTTCCCGGGGATCCGCCTACTTGATCGTGGTTCACTGGACACGGTTACCTGTGTGTGTTACTTACGTAAAGGTGGTTACACACCGGCGAGGCGAGGATTGGATGAGCGAGAATTGAAATATCGCTGACCCTCTTACACCGAAAGATGTACGTGATCTCGCGCTTTGCCGCGTCAACCAGCGCTGACTCGCCCTGTCTCCTGCGCCTACCACGTTTTCTAGAGATATCACACAACCATTATTTTCGCCGACCCGCGATGTACATCGTCTGTTATTAGTACTTGGAGCTGCTTTGAACATTTCCTTATGTAAAAACGAGTCGAACTCGGGAACAAACACTTGGCAGCCGAACTTGTAATCGCTACATAGATGGCAGTTCGATTCTGCTTACATTATTTTTCTCGGAGGTATGTAAATTTATAATCAAAAACAGCATTTTAATAATATTTTATTGATTACTAAAAAGCAATAAATATATCGAACATAGACTCTATCAATAAATTAACAAAACTATGTTAACGTTAATCATAATCTTCATATTTGGCATCACAGTACATTCGAAATGTTGTGTAAGTATGCAGTTACACACAAACAAATATTTTTCATTATTTCATAATAACGCATCCATTGGACGTAATAGACTGAATTCTAAACCAAAATAAATTATATTTTAGATCTCTTTTTTTATTATTATTTTTATTTCAATTAGTTACAAAGATGTGCATTTCTTTCATTTGGAGCATACACTTTGCACTAAAGAAACGGTACAGGGTTAAGTTAATAAACTAACAATTATATACATACCTACGTAAATCGAAGACATAATTATTACTTTACCATTTCAAGAAGTCAAACTACACATAGATAAAATTTCAAACGATTAATAACTTATACGCAAATGTATGTTGTAAATATTTGAAACATTTAATTCGAAGCCATGTCACAGGGGTCGCGTATGAAAGCGATTTCGCAAGGCTTTCGATATTTCAAAAATACTTTCCTATACTCACTTTTATATAATAAAAACATTGTAAACATACTTTGACATATTTCATATACTCAATTTAAACGTAAATAAAACAATTTGTATATTTAATAACTAGTGTCAGTATTGTATATTCATGAATTATTTCTCAATTCTATTCGCTATTGTGTATATAGCACAATATCTAAAATTATTGAAGGTAATTTATCTATGATCGTTACACTATAAAATGGTAAATCTTATATAAACGGTGCAAGTAATATCGTAGTGAAGTGAATAAAATATTACATATATCGATAGTTTCCACTTGGACATCACCAGCGCCAGCACCACTAATCTATCGATATTATTTCAATCGTAGAGAACCAATTTAAGCTGTATACAAGTTGTTGATCTGTAACCGTGCCATATTTCTAGAGCAAATGATAAATAATGTGCTTAGTCATCTAAAAATACTTTAAAAATTCTACGATTATTTAATACCCAAATTTTCACTTAGAAACATAACGAGGGTTTGAGAATAAATCCCGAACGACTCTGAAAATAAGTCATCGGTGGCATTGTCAAAGGGTGGACATACCTGCAAATTGTTTTGGTGGTTTCGCACCCATCGTTTTTGTGTCGCACGCGAAACACGGAGGGAACTTGTTTGTTTACAAATAGGTATTTAAACAAACAAAAAATTGTTTGTTATTGATTTTTTTATTGATTCGTGTTCAGTATCAGTGGTATAACTGGTATAGTCACCTCCTTAAATATGGCACGAATACAGATCAACACGTTGTATATTAAACTTATTTAGGAAGAGACACCGATTTTGATCTGAAGCATAGATTGGCCTTCTGCTTCCAACCTGAAAAATTTCGTGACCATCAATGGACTAGCTAGCTGTCGTATAACACCTATACTTAAACATTTTCAGGGTCTATAGTGATTTAAAACAGTTACAATACAACTTTATTTTGTTACAACACCCAGAACGTAAAGCGTCGTAAAGCCAATTTTAATAGCTGTTGAAAAATTCAACTTTTGGAATTACTCACTCTACTGTTTTAGCGCTTTGGCGGTGGGCAATTTCATTGTACTTCTACGTTTCAGTCAAACATTGTGACCACCATTTTAAAAGCACCTCTAGGTATCTTTAGAAATCTGAACTTAGAACATTTAGGCAGGGATATTTAACCAGTATTGTACTAATTTTAATACTCAGAATTCATCACGAGAAATAATTTCATCCATGCAATGGGCTAGCTACCTAAATATACTTCTCATTCCTCTACAGTCAGAATTTTACGAAGTTTTAAAAACTCGATGTTACCTACGGTAATATTACACGGCCTCCTACACCTATGCCACAGTCTAGCTACTTAGCTACTCCAAACAGTTATCTAACGCGAGAGGTAAGTGTCCCAAGCTGTTAAACAATGTCCTTGCATTTAAAAATCAATGTCAAACTCTCGTTGAACCACTGTTTGGAATAGATAATTACACTGTGCCAATATTAGAAGCAAATTAATTATAAAATGGAACACATATTTTGGAATTCTTTCGCATACCTAATACAGTGTAAGAGGCTTGAAAACCTACACACAATTTTCAAGTTTCATGCAACATTTGATTTTTAATAAACTTGTTTGGGGAATTGACATTTACTCTTTAAAATTCTAAACATCGATGTTTTGCATAAGCAATGGTATTTATGACATACTGTACGTCCACATGGACATACACTTAACTGTACATTGTACAGTCAGCCTCAAAAAAATTCGCATAATTCTGGAAAATGTTGTCTTTTGACATCTACTTCACCAATCTGCGATAATTTTAAATTGAGTCAACATTACATGATGCACATACTTTTGCAGCGCGTTTGACATGACATACCGACATCTAAAGATAAATGTCACAGAATAATAAAAGTACAGAAGGCCATCCTACTATAAAACTTACACATAAGTTACTACAACGATATTAGAAAATGTTTTTAACCATTGTAGTGGCGGAATACCTTCTTTTACATGATATTTTTTTATGTTTTAAGTCATGGAAATGTGTGAAATGTGACTTCTGTACTAATAAGTATTCTGTGTTAATGCTAAGTATAAGTTGTTAGTTGAAGCGGTGCGATGCTTCACCGAGGTTTTTTTCATGGATTGCGCCGAAGTTTTGCGAAGAAGCTGTAACATAAGGAATATATTATTTATATTATAAAGCTTACACGGTTTCGTATGTTTCACAAGCTCTTTTTACTAAAAGAATTTTACAAATATCGTTACATTTTTTGAGAATGTACAAAAGTAATAGTTAAAAGTTACGACACAATCAAGTCAAACAAGAATATTGAGTGTTTGTGAACACACTATACACAAATTCATAATAAGTATATAATACTGCTTTTAAACATAGATAGAATAATAATATCAAATTAGACAGTAAGGCAGTAGACTCGGCTACAATAAAGAGCTTGTGAAAACAGCGACATAAAACAAATTAAATGCAGCAAACATAACTTACCAAAGTGGCTGTGCAGTGCAACATAAACGATGGCTTATGAATGGATATACATGTGTAACGGCTCTGTACACGATGGCCTATGTTGGATACTTATCAACGTCTATCACCCCATGCATATACATATAACGAAGAAGAAATCAAATGGAATGTTTAAGTACTTATGCATATTTCTCAAAGTAGATAATCAAATTCCTCAATTTGTTAGGTTCTGTGTGTTCTGTTTGTGAACTGAAATTTTGCATACCAGGTGGCATTGACCATGTCTATAGACGTTTCGTAACAGGCGGCCGATGTCTGTCACCACTATTGCCCACTTTAATCTTCAAATCAGTTTCTACCACTTATGTTAGCCGTTAATACTTCCGCGTTAGTAAATAGCCAATAGCCGCCTTGATTAGGCCAATCGGATTGCAATACCCCGCTTCTTTGTAGCTCAGCTTGTTGACAGAATTTATTGTACGCATTATATTTAACAATAGGCAACTTGGGAGAGGCCTATGTCCAGCAGTGGACTGCGATAGGCTGAGTTGATTGATTGATTATATTTAACAATAGGCGTCTATTGGTAGTCAATGTCAGAGTGTAAACTGATCGACGACTGTTCTAATGTAGTGTTTTTGCAGTCATCTTGTCACTCCATTTGTTATCTATTCCGTTGTCAAATTGGTATTTGATGGTTTTCCGTTGTATAAGGTCCAATATGGGCCATAACGTACAGCCATATCGGTGCCTGTGGTGAGCGTAGTGTACACAGTGGGTTGCAAATAAAATGAGACAATAACTACTGTTACTATATTTAGTTAAATGTACAAGGGGACTTGTAAAGTGCTGTTATTACAACGTTAGTGTTGAAAAGAATTGGTAGATTTTTATGTAAATGTTCATTTAAAAAGTAGAATCCATAATTCCGCGAACTAGAGTCCGTTTCATGAAATAATCCCACGGCAGAATGATGCACCAGCCCTGACGTTCCTTAGTGCATAGAAAATAAATTAACTTTTTACAAATACCTAGCTGGCTGCCTTGACTAGCAGCGCCTCACCTGAAGGACTTCTTTCGGGAAATGGACCCTAGTTTGTTGATATAAAGGTCATAATTGCGTGATTAAGTTTTTTAAACATTTAATTAGATAATGGAATTCTGGAGTCAACTTTGAATAGTATATGTACAGTAAAAAGTAACACATACATGTTTTTTTCATGAATAGGTCTTTTGGATGTATTTTTTAGTTTTCGTTTAAAGGCAACTTAAATTAACAAAGAAAATAATAAAAGACTGCACGTTGTTCGAGAATGATCTCATATAATATCTTATACGTGTATAACAACTTACAGAGATGCATCACAAGCAACAAGCTATACTATAAATTATATCTCCCGTTCAGCTTATATCTTCTACGTTAGTGGGTCGATTCTCAGAACTTTTACTATGTATAGTAGATGATTCATATGGAGATTTCTGATTTTATATACTTTTAGAACAATATAACATTTTTATTAGGTACTAAAATGTCGGTTTGTGACACGGGCAGTGCACTAAGCACTAAACTTAAATAATAAAATAATAAAACTAAGCATAGTGCTTGAGCCGCTGATTGAATTGACAAAAAATATAACTAGCAGATCTATTCAGGTTCAATACTAAAACGTAATCTTCATACAATTTCTAAATAAGAAGCGTGTAGAAACATGCTTATTGTACCATGTGTTGACTGTACAAAGCCGTGTAAACTCTACAAATAAAACAATTAAAATAAAATAAATTATGCAACGCGAAACAATGATAATTGTCTACCTTCTACGTTATAAATACTTATACATTTATAATAAAATGCAAAATGTCACATTTTTAAAGTAGAACAAGATTACCATGTCACTATAAAATTAAACAGATATATAAATTAAAATTAAACAGATCTGTAGTCAAATTAATAAATAAATTCATTAGAAATAATCATTTAAAAAATATATTGATTTAGGCAAGACATGATTAAGGTTACTTAAATTATATTTTTATAAATTGTTAAACATTTTATAAATCTCGATTCTAAGATAAAGTAATTATTCTCATTGTTAAATCGTAAAGTCATCAATTAAAAGAGTGATTTCTTTGAAATCGTGAATTGTTAGTCAAAAGTGTAAAATATTAAATTTGACGAAACACTAAAATTGTACTCTAGGGTACATTGATACATATAAAAGTATAGACATACAATCTTATATATAGTATAAATCGAATAGAATCGATGGAACATTGTTCTTAAATGTACAGTGCTAAAGCGACGAGACGACCGTTTCGTTTGAACTTGCACACCGTTATAGCACATTTGTAAATGTCTGTACAGATTCGAGTAATGCGGGTAGCATTTTTTTATATTGATTAAACATTAAAATTGCTAATAAATAAGAGATCAATGAATGTGTGTATTGACGGTCTAGGCTGTGAAACGGCCGCGTTCGTTGCGCAAACGCAATAAATATTAAAATTAAACAACTATATCATACATCGTGACGTTCGCTGTTCGTTCGCCGATTATTTCTTCTTCCTTAACTTCGGTATTCTGTAATGCGTGCATGTGAGTTAAGAGCAGGCACATGTGTAGGATATTTATAAGAAAAACTGTGAAACTGTCGCGACGAGTGTATTTTTTTAAAATTAATGCTTTTTTGTACAAAATATGTATGACTTAATGCCTTAACATTCCCAATACCTTTAACCTCCTGCCTACATCTGTTCTACTCGTAGAACATAAAAATTGTATTGAAATGGTATTTAAAATACAATGTACCTATGGTTTTTTAAGCTATTGCATAGCTTCTATCGCGGGCCTTGAGCGTGGAGACCGAATCCAGAAATTCCGTAACGAAAATAACCTTACACCCCCCTCTCCGACCGGCATAGCGGTGATACTTTTTAGTTTTGCCATCTATCGATGAATAGCAGAACTTTTAATGACTTTTTGAAATATCACGCTTGTCTCTTTAGTTCTGCAAATCGCCTCTAGGTGGCATTGGTTGTATCGGCGTTACTGCGCTTAAGCTATTGCATAGCTTCTATCGCGGGCCTTGAGCGTGGAGACCGAATCCAGAAATTCCGTAACGAAAATAACCTAACATCCCCCACTCCGACCGGCACAGCGGTGATACTTTTTAGTTTTGCCATCTATCGATGAATAGCAGAACTTTTAATGACTTTTTGAAATATCACGCTTGTCTCTTTAGTTCTGCAAATCGCCTCTAGGTGGCATTGGTTGTATCGGCGTTACTGCGCATGCGTAATCCCCCTCTTCGCCCCGCAATCTGGTGACTCATGCCTGCTTAGAGTTTCGGCGTTAGGGCGCCTCCTCTTTGTATTTACATAAAAAATGCTATGCAATAGCTTTACCGCGGCAGTCTCCGAGTGCCACACGTCTTTTTTTTTAATGTTCTACGGGTAGAACAAATGTAGGCAGAAGGTTAAAATAAAATCCCAAAGCCAATTTACAAAATATACAGTGAATTTTAGTATGGGTGTCTTTGGGGGCATTTTTACTTCTTTACCATATTTGGAGATTATTTCTTTTATCATACTGTGATCATCAATCGAATTGCAACACTTGCTTATCCTCAACGCTTACGCTCGTGGCAGTCATGATAATAAAACAGTTAAGTCACACAATTCTTTCCAAATCATGTAAAAAACCATTCTACCATTTATTATTTGAAAAGAGTATATCCATGGAGTTTCTTGCCGGCTCTTCTCCATAGGACCAACTTTTTAGAACTGTGCAAATGATTCTTAACGTTTTATAAGTGCACGTAAATGCTATAATAAAAACTTTTTAATTGAATGGAGTTTTAATTGAAGTTCTAGTGACGTACCCACTATCGATAGTTCGATTTAGGGTTACTGAACCACGTAGTGCTATGTTCACATAAATCAACAAAATGTGGGGATCAGCTAATCCATTTTTTCGCATAGTCCCATAGTAAAAGTTGTTCATAATGATGAGTAAAATGACCCCTTAAGAGGTTTAGTATAAACTAAGAATAAGGTTGTATATGATAAAATATCTCCTCAAATATAAAAAGGATTGTTTTCTTGATCAATAGCATCACTGATCATTATCGAGATCGATAATCGCCCGGCGCATCACTATGCCCATAAGGCTCGTAAGTAAAAGCGAGAGCACTATCCACAGAATACCTAACAATACCATCTTTGCTGTTTCCACGATTAAGAACGCAACTGCCACGAGCGTTGGCGTTGAGTAAAGTAACAATGACCCCATTCCTCTGTTAGAGTACTTTGTCACTAACTGCGGAAAGGCTTGTTTATAAGTGAACACGAAGTAATCTATCATCATCGTCCATACAGCCCAAAGACGCCTCATAAAAGGCGACCGATGTCTTTCAACACATCTGACTAATGGAACTGATGTAGGTCGCCACTATTCGCCACTTGAAACCTTCAAATCAGTTTCGACCACTTATGTAAGCTGTAAATACTTCCGCGTTAGTAAACAGCGAATAGCCGCCTCGGTAGAGCCAATCGGATTGCAGCACCCCGCTTCTTCATACCTCAGCTAGTTGACAGAATTTATTATAATCATTATATTCAACAATAAGCGACTTTTAAGCTATATAGCAGATGTTTATCATAAAGGAATAGTTGGTCCAAATATCTACATAACAACATAACATAACATCACGCCTGTATTTCCCCGAAGGGGTAGGCAGAGGTGTATAGTACACCCACATTTCGCCAGTTATGTTATAGTCCCATTTAATAGGGGGCGAGCCTATTGCCATTGACCGGGCACAAATCCAGACTCCGGGCTGCTACTGCAAATTTCCTACTGAAAAAACCCAATAACACTTTGCCCGATCCGGGAATCGAATCCAGGACCAAATATCTACGAAATTAGTATATTCATAAAATCGGATGATTTGATGTAAACTACTATCGTTTCACAGTTTTATTACAGTACGCGTAATATAACTGTGCCGCTCTGAAACCAGGTCTTGAGAAGGGCCGCGCAGGTACAATCGCGCAATAAGTGTGAGCAGGACATAAGATCCATAAGGATGCATCGAACATTAACGAACGACTGAGACAGCGAGAACATGCAGTTCCCCGGCATTCAGATGAACAACCTATTAGGTATCTTGCCGCCATTACCGCGCATGCGCGCTACTGATTTGGTTGCAAAATTGACTACTGCGACCTGTTTCTCACTTAACAGCGGCACAGTGATATTACGCGTAAAATGCAGTGTCTATCATATCATATTTTAAAGTTTATTTACCGTGAATTAGTCGGGTGTTCGTAGCGTGCTATTATTTACATTTTACTTAGTTCTCATGGCATGTGTGTCTAAGGCTCTAGGGAACTACGTAATAAGGTTGTATAGTAAATCTTACCCGGAACTCTTCTTGTGAGGGGAGGATTGTGACTTTTCCGACTCCAGTAACTTGGTGCTCGAATCCTTCATAAATCCTGGAATATGTTAAAAATTATTTTAATAAGGATACTTTGAATTTTCGACTTCATAAAATATATGCTTCGTGTCGCTCTACTTAAGTTCCTTTTTCCAACTATGCTTCTCTTCTGGCTTCCAGTCTAACCAGATGCGGCTGAACATCAGTATTTTACACGGAGCGACTGCCATCAGACCCCCGCAACCCAGTTACTGGGTAATACTGATATTTGGAGGTTAGACCAATTTTCGGACTTTCGGGCTTCTGACTACCCGTAACGACTGCCATAGATATTCGTATGATAATATCAACATAATCCAATTTTTAAGTTAGAAAAATAGTTGTATGAAAAAGTAGTGGGCGTTTCCTGATAATCTTAAAATATTCTGTCACAATTAAAGTAAATTTTTAGTTAAGTGTCTATTTCAAACAGTTTCACTTACCTTTGCCTGAAGAACCGAAGACAGAGTTGCCCAAATTGTTCAAACTGCTTGTAAACGTATCTGCTTCTCTTGCGACGGCCTCCGCAGCCGCTTGTTCAGCACCCCTCACTCCCTCCGCGACCTCTCCAAGCCTCGCTTCAGCCGCCTCAGCTCCATCCTTACCAGCTCCCTTTATCTCTTCCAACTTATTATCAGCCGAGACTTGGAAACCCTCGAAATATCCCTTGGCATCCCCAAACAATTGCTTCGAACTCTCGTCAACATTTTGCTGCGTATCTGATAATACCATCTTAGCTGAATCATCCAAACTATCGAAGGTATTTCCAGCTGAACTTTGGAAGGAATGAAGAGTGTCTTCAGCAGAACTGCCCAGGCTGTTCACGTCATCCCTCATAGAGGCGAACGTGTCTCTGGTCGAGCTCTGCATCTCATCCCACTTGTCCTTGGCCTCGCTCACTTTATCCTTCGCCGAACTTTCGACCATATCGAAAGAACTCAAGGTTGAGTCTTGTACGTGATCGAACGCCTGTTTTGATGACCTCTGCAGGCCACTGGCTTTGTCGTTTGCTGATTGCTGTAGGTATTCGAAGTCTTCCTTCCCTGAATGTTTGATATCGTCGAATTTGTTATTTAGATTTGTTTGAATTTCACTCTTTTTATCTGATGCTGCGTTGATGGCATCTTCTGCGGATTTCTTTATCTGGTCGGTTGTAAGTTCAGCTTCTTGTCTTATCCTATCCAATTCGGTCTTAGTGGCTTCTTTCTTGTCATGAATGGCTTGTCCGAATTCATCTGTTTTGCTCTGTATCGCGCTACCAACAGCTGCTGTTTTGTCTTGAACAGCTTTGGATACATCACTGGCTTTATCATGGACTGCGTCTTTAAGATCACTGGCTGTGCTTTCAACGGAGTGTTTGATTTCTGAGGTCTTTTCCGTAACGGCATCCTTTGCTTCATTGCTCTTTTCGTGTGCATGGTGCCCAAAGCCTGTGAATGTATCGTGAATAGCGTGTCCAATTCCACTGAATGTATCTTTAATGGCATGTCCGAATCCACTGGATTTTTCATGAACATCCTCACTTATTTCACCGGCCTTATCGTGAATGGCATCTTTAGCTTCAGTAGTCTTGCCTTCAATTGAATGCCCGAAGCTTATGGCTTGGTCTTGGATATTGTGTCCAAATTCGCTGGCTTTGTCTTTAGCTTGACTTGTCTTTTCACTAACAGCTTGTCCAACATTGCTTGCCGTGTCATGAACGGTACTTCCTACATCGCTAGCTGTGTCGTGTACTGCACTTCCAAAACCAGAGAATTTGTCGTGAATTGCGTTTCCGAATTCGCTAACTTTGTCCTTAGCTCCACTGGTTGTATCATTGACTGATTGGCCAAATTTGTAAGCACCATCTTGAACTGAATGTCCGAATTCGCTGGCTTTGTCTTTAGCTTGTCCTGTCTTTTCACTAACAACTTGTCCAGCATTACTTGCCGTGTCATTAATGGAACTTCCTACCGCGCTAGCTGTGTCGTATACTGCACTTCCGAAACCAGAGAATTTGTCATGAATTGCGTTTCCGAATTCGCTAGCTTTGTCCTTAGCTCCACTGGTTGTATCCTGGACTGATTGGCCGAATTTGTTAGCACCATCTTGAACTGAATGTCCGAATTCGCTGGCTTTGTCTTTCGCTTGTCCTGTCTTTTCACTAAAAGCTTGTCCAACATTGCTTGCCGTGTCATGAATTGAACTTCCTACATCGCTAGATGTGTCGTGTAATGCACTTCCAAAACCAGAGAACTTGTCATGAATTGCGTTTCCGAATTCGCTAACTTTGTCCTTAACTCCACTTGTTGTATCCTGGATTGATTGTCCGACTTCTTTAGCACCATCTTGAACTGAATGTCCAAATTCACCCACTTTGTCTTTAGCGTCAGCAGTTTTATCTTGAATAGCTTGTCCGAATTCGCTAGCCCTATCATTAGCTTCTGAAGTTTTATCCTGCACTGCTTGTCCGAATTTGTTTGCCTCGTCATTTATCGCATGTCCAACTTCACTGGCCTTGTGTTTAGCTTGGCTTGTTTTGTCTTGAAAAGCGTCTCCAAATTTGGAAGCACCTTCAGTTACAGTTTCTCCAAATGTTACGGTTTTATCGTGAATGGCGTGTCCTACGTCAGAAGCGGTGTCATGGATGGAATCTTGGACCTGTTTTGATTTTTCACTAACAGCATTTTTGGCATCAGTGGTCTTGTCTTGAATGGTTTGTCCGACTTCAGAAGCCGTGTCGTAGACAGCATTTCCGACTTCATTGGCTTTGTTTTGGAGCACATCTTTGGTTGCGCTAGCCTTATCTTGGGCAGCAGCTGCAGTATCATGAACGGCGTCTTTTACTTCACCAACTTTACCTTCAACAGAAGCCTTGATTTCACTAGTTTTGATTTCAACTGCATGCTTAGCTTCAGCGCTTTTATCCTGAATTGACTTTTCAATTTCATCCTGCTTGTCATGGACAGCTTTTTCAGCCTTCTTTTTCTTATCATCTACACTCTGTGCTAATTGTGCAGCTCCTTCTTTCAGTTCATCTTGTTTCTTTGCCACAGCATCTTGGATTTCATCCTTCTTTGTCGAAGCCTTATCTAACGTTTGATTGGCAGATTCTTTTCCTTCAGCGATTTTGCCTTTCACATCTTCTTCAAGTTTTTCTTTTTCTCCAAATATGTTTTGAACTAAACCAGTGAAGAAGCTCTTACCTTCCTTTGCCTTCTTCTTAGCTTCTTTAGCCTCCTTTTTGAGTTCTTTCTTAGATTTTTCTTTAACGCCTTCTAGGGAGTCACCCATTGATTGTAGTTTCTCATTTGCTGTTGCTTTGGCGTTATCTAATGACTCTTTAGCACCAGACTTCATATCTTGGGCTTTATTACTTAAATTCTCTTTAGCATCATGGACTGCTTCTGAGACAGCATTAGCACCACCTTGAGCTTTATGTTTCAGGTTGTCTGCAGCACTTTCAGCAGCGTTTCCAATTTGGGCTACCTTGTCATCTCCTCTAAGCTTTAATTCTTCAGCCCTTTCCATAGCAGCGAAGTTAAGTGCCATCGCTTTGCTGTTGATATCGTCTGTAACAACACCAGCTTTGTGTGCCAAGCTATCAACAACACCTTTAGCTGAAGATTTGGTATCGTCAACTTCTGACGAGATATTGCTCTTTACATCGGACACCTTAGCGTTAACCTCATCTTTAAGTTTACTAGCAGATTCTGAGATGTCATTTAACTTGCCGCGCGCAGCATCATCTAATTCATGAATCTTATCTTGGGCACCAGATTTAACATTTTCGTAATCATCAATTAAATCATCCTTTGTATCACCGGCTTTCTGTTTTAGTTTATCTTTCTCTTCTTCAATTATAAATAAGCCATCTGACAAATCGCCCTGCATTTTATCAGATACATCTTGAAATTTCTCATGAGCAGCGAAATTTACCTGTTCTATTCTGTCTACAATGTTGGAAGTTTCATCATGACGATGTTTTTGACCTTTCTGGTATTTTCCTTCGCAGCATCCGACATAGAATTGGAAGGGATCAATTTTCTTGTTGTACAAAGGTGTATCGATTGGTTGCATAAGCTCATACTGTTCATAAAGATTTTCTTCTAATATTTTAGGGTTTCCTTCGTCGACAACTAATTTCGTGGAGTATACTTGGTTGTTAGGATCTTCATCTACCTGGTGGGGTTTCGTTTTGAGGTCTTTGAACATATCATCGACCTTGCCTAATAGGTCTTCGGTGATGAGTCTAGGAGCTGGTTTGGGAGGAGATTTTTCTTTATCTTTGGGGTCTGATTTTGAGGGAGATTTCTCTTTTTCTTTGGGGTCTGATTTTGAAGGGGATTTCTCTTTTTCTTTTGAATCTGTTTTTGCGGGGGATTTTTCTTTAGATTCTCTGGGTTTTGGCTGAGGCTTAGGGGATGTTTCCTTCTCCTCCTCCTCTTCTTCGCTACGCCCGAACACGTTCTTGACCTTGTCTGCGAGGCCTCCGAGAAAACCCACGCCTCCTTCTGGTTTCTTCTTTCCTTTCTCGAGGGTGTTCATAGGAGTCTTGTCTTCGTCGGAGTCAAAAGTAGCTTTAGTTTTGTTTGAGTCTATGTGAAGAGTGCCACCGTTAACTGTAACAAAGTAGGATATACACATGATAGTACTTTAAGTTTCTTGTATTGCTATTTTCTTTGTTAATTATTGTTAAGATTATTTCTAGTGATGCTTACCTTGAGGTTTAGTATCTTTGTTGTCTTCGGTTTCTTTCGTCTGGTATTTCACATCGCCATTTGTAATGATCTTGTCCTAAAAAAAAGTAAATTCGTTTTTTATAAAGACTACACGCTCGAATAGATTATTGTTTAAACCCTCGCATTGTTTTTGTACAGCAAACAAGAACCAAAGCTGGGACAATTGGTACTTACATGTCCGTTAACCTGTCGGTCATGCGGGTACGGCAGGGAACCAGGTCCCAGGCTGTTGTTGTGGTCACCGCCCCAGTTGAAACTTAGCTCATCTTTCAGCGCGTCGAAACCTTTAAAATATTTTTTTATTGAATGATATGGACAAATATTTTAAAGTGTTAAAAATGGTTAGGTCGGTTTGCACAGAAAAATCGGTTTTTGTTACGTGAATGAACTGCGTAAAGCAGAAAATTTTCTTATACTCTAAGTCGCATGTGTGAAATTTATGGGAAAAGCTGCAGATCACCGAATATGATTGGATCATGGACCATACACCCCATAAACGCCTCATAACAGGCGACCGATGTCTGTAACTTTCACTAATGTAGGTCGCCACTATTCGCCACTTGAAATCTTCAAATTAGTTTCGACCACTTATATGAGTCGTCAAAACTGCCACGTTAGTGATTAGCCAATAGCCGCCTTGGTACGGCCAATCGGATTGCAGCACGCCTCAGCTAGTGGCAGAATTTATTGTACGTATTAATATTCATCATTAGGGGTCTATTGGGATGTATAGGTAGATGGTTCGGATACAATTTAGTAAACACTGAATTCATTTACAACAAGAGGGTGAAAGATGATGTTCATGAAACATGCTTACCAGACTGGTCCAAGTTAAGGTAGTCGAGCTGGCTCTTGCCGGCGCGAGGAGCGATGCGGTCCGGCAGCTCCACGTCCAGGACACATGCGGGGGTCTGCGACTGCTCGCCTTTCGGCACCTTAGGATCGTTCATAAAGTAGATTCTGCCGGAAGGATCCTCTTCGTGATGTTTCACTCGCACCGTGAATTCAACTCTGTTGTCTTTGAAGGCCTGAAACAAACACAATTAGAGTAAAAATTAGTAAACAAACACTTTGGCTTTAAAAACGTTCCCAAATTATTTTTTTGTGCTGTGGGCAACAAGTCATGCAAATGTAATATGTAAAAAAATATGTTTTGTTTATTACTTTCCTAGCAATGGCCGCCTTTTTATGGGCCCGAATATTGTAAGTAAAGCACTTATTACACTACACTGAATTCAGTAATCGTAATCAGGTTTTAGGAAAGAAAATCAGGATATAAGGAAAGTGTGATAAGAGTTAGGTCGGTGTAATAAGGAGGTTCCTTTCCTAAATCAATAGAATTAGAATTTATGAATTCAATGTACTGTAGTGTATAAGCGCTTATTTTACCACACAGTGCTTTTTGTTCCGTGTGGTGCCGGACATAAAGAATTGCACCAACTTATCTCTTCTCATGGGTGTCGTAAAAGGCTACTAAGGGATTCACCAGAGGATGGGCAGCAGCGTATTTTGAGTATTTAACCAACCAACTGCGATTGCCAACCCGCTTGCCAAACGTGGCGATTATGGCATAT
The DNA here is from genome assembly GCA_949699075.1 of Asteroscopus sphinx. NCBI lineage: Eukaryota > Metazoa > Arthropoda > Insecta > Lepidoptera > Noctuidae > Asteroscopus > Asteroscopus sphinx. Next base: position 9,603,721 of record OX453028.1, read on the forward strand.
CCCCCCTTTTTTGGGGAGGCCTATGTCCAGCACAGGAAGACTTTTGGCTGAAATGATGATGATGATACCACACAGACGTCTGTGGTATGGTACACGTATTTCGTAGGAATTTCTAGTCCATATGTTTTTTAATTCAGTGACAAAATCACATTGTATACAACTAAAAACATCACACAGTCTATTATTTCGTAGTTAACAATCCTTTTGTCTACAGTTATCATGCTACGCCTGCTGATTTAGAAAAGAATTCTTTACATTCTTGGGCATAAATAACAAATATAAAGATACCTCGAAGGCGAGCATGGGCTGGCTGCCAGACTTGGTGACGGGCACGAGGTTGCCGGAGAACTCAAGGAACACCTCCTTGCCGTCCAGGAACTGCACCGACGTCGAGTGCGCTACCTCCGTGTAGTGCTCCTGGAACCAAAACAGATAATCAGCATAAAGAACTTCAGATACGAGTTTAATCAATCCTTGGAACTGTGGAGGAACGACGTATCATGTTCCTCCAACACAAAGGAAGGATCCTCCGACCAGGCTGGGTCTGCGCTTGGTGGGCTACTGCCGACGGTTAATGTTGGGCGCTTGTATATATGCTAAGTCGCGTGTCCTACTCTGATTGCGCGATTCAGGATTTGTGTCGTCATCGACTACGTCAGTTTTAGTTCCCATGTAGCGAGATAAATGTCGCTACAAGCTTATTGGATTATTAAAAAAACGCTAGTGAGCAAAAGCATAATTGATGCAAGCATAAATAATGGATTTTTGTATTCTTAATGTGGTCTGAAATAAGATGTGTTATTATTATTTACGATCACTAAACATAGATCACAACATATTTTTTTTTTAACTAATGAAAAATTTTATTCATTACTTATTTCTGTTATTTTTTTGTTTTTCTACTTTTATAAATCTTAACATTATGTAAAATATCACGTGTAAACTTTATTTGTATGAATCATCCAGAATAATTGTATGTCACTATATTCCTGGGGATTGGCGCTATTCGCCGAGATACAGGCATCTCGCCTAGTTCGGTGGCAGAGGGTCCCAATATGTGTATCAACAACGATAGATGTTTAATGTTTTAGTGAATAAGTCGTCAGAGTTGTAATTTTTAGCATAGATAATAAAAATAAAAATATTAACCCATCATAAGTTGCTACATAGGTTAATAGGTTGCGGGTATCATAATACCCGAAAGACTTTATTGTAGAAAATGTTTCTTGTTCCTGTAATGGTTGTTCAAGGCAAGTGTTATTACCTGTTGCAGTAAGGTCTCGTAAGCGTATCTGTCGGTGATGTACATGACGAGCAGACGACCTTCCAGCGCATCCAGCCGCTTGCCCAGCACCACGATGCGAACTTCGAATGGCACCAGTAGCATTTCTCTGCAAAATACATAATTTATTATTATAAATAACTGTTGGATCATTATAAACCCCTGAAGAAGTCCCTAAACGTTAAACCCTATAGCGATGAATTCAAGATGTATGACACAAAAGGCACGGCGCGACGTCAATCTTCGTTCACGCAGACACGAAAAGACAATCGACGAAAACACCCGAAACATAAAAAAAAATATAATCAACCCTAAGAAATGCCCATAAGGTATTAAAATTGATTGCCGACCACTTATTTCTATTTCGCTCACACGATTTTCACTTGCAAGTCATTGTAGCGGCAGCGGCTGAGACTAGGTGCGCAGCGATGGTGCTTTCTGATTGGCTAACCAACTTTCCGCTTATTTAAATTGTTCATCTGCCCAGGTACATCGGTGCCCTCGGTGGGCCATATATATAAAATGTGTACTACTGTACCTGTATAGTTCTGTTGCCAGTTTCGTAGCGTCGCTGACATTCTGACAGTTCATCATCCAGAATCTGAAACGAAATTGTTATATCATTCTCAGGAAAATACTGGTAAACATTTTAGCTTGACCAGAAAAAAAACCTACTCTAGGGTCAGCACATTTGCTTTTTCATAGCAACACAACAAATTGAGGTAGAAGAAATTTGTTCAATCGGTTTTCAGCAACAGGTTTTAAATTTTTCTGGACAGGATTTACAAATGTTCTGATAAATAGTTTATTGAGTGATTAAAGTCAGGTTGTATCGAGCTATAAATGTGTAACTAAATTGCGATCAAACCGAGGTAGAAACCGATCCAGGATGGCGTACGAAAACCGGTTTTGAGGTGATTGATTTACGGCAAAAATTAATATCCAATCTCAAATTTCTAGTAGCGTAAATCCACGATTTACGCTACTAGAAATTTGACATGTTTTGCATGGAGCTTATGTCAAATTCCTATCTCTAGTAGGACAAATCGAGGATGGATTGGATATTAATTTTGGCCGTAAGTCCGTTGGTGGACTCGCTTCGTTTTGGGGATAGGGTCAACTAAGGAATTCAATAGACTAACGGCCAAAATTAATATCCAATCTATCCACGATTTACCCTACTAGAGATAGAAATTTGACATATTTTGTATGGAGCTTATGTCAAATTCCTATCTCTAGTAGGGCAAATCGTTGATAGATTGGATATTAATTTTGTCCGTAAGTAGACTATACCTGGCAGATACAGTGGTAGTGAAGGATGCGCAGTCATCTGTGACGGTGAGTGGAGTGGATCCTGTCACGTCCTCCCATACTGCACGCGCCTGGCCACCCATGATCGAGCAGAGGAGACGAAGGTTGGTGGTCGATGGCTTCTCGGTGCCACCCTGTAGGAAATAGAGATAAGATGTTATAAATAACCGCCCAAGTGCGTGTCACATTCGCGCAGTAAGGGCTCCGTACCACCCACCGACCTGAAACTGATATCATGAGAGTTTACCAAAAGTGCAACACAACGCAGCGCGTCGATGTTTTGAAAAGTAGGTAAAATCCATAAATATGTGTCTTGTTTAGCGGCCAAATAAATTACTATGAAAACTCATATTATGTGTCGTGTAACTTTTAAAAGGAATGAACTTTTTACTCCGAAAAATAAATAATATTCTTGTTCGTCATTGATCGGCCCACATTTTCACGCTCCTCCGTCAATGCTCCTGTTGCCGGCTGCTGCAGTGATGTACTATTTCAGTCCTTATTATACTTCGAAATTACGTTAATCCGGGTTCAATATATTATAATATGTAGCTGCTATGTAGATGTGTAGTGTGTGTATGTGTGGTCAGAAGAGCGTCCGATAGAGTGGGTCTTAAAATGAATATGGACAAGACAAAGGTTATATCGAATTCCCATGTAGCACCCATTCCCGTAAACATTGGAGAATCTACATCCGAAGTTGTTGACGATTATGTATACCTAGGACAAACTGTCCAGTAAGGTAGGTCCAACTTCGAGAAAGAGGTCAATCGTCGAATCCGACTCGGTTGGGCAGCGTTCGGGAAGCTACGCAATATCTTCTCGTCCAAAATACCGCAGTGTCTCAAGACGAAAGTCTTTGACCAGTGTGTGTTGCCAGTAATGACTTACGGCACTGAAACGTGGTCGCTTACAATGGGCCTGAAAAGAAGGCTCAGTCACTCAAAGAGCAATGGAAAGGGCTATGCTCGGAGTGTCCCTGCGTGATCGAATCAGAAATGAGGAGATTCGCACTAGAACGAAAGTGACCGACATAGCCCGAAGAATTACAATACAAATACAAATTGCCAAACTTAAGTGGCAGTGGGTGTCCGTGTGGTGCCGGACGTAAAGAATACGCCACCTCACAGATCTATTACCAACCTTATATCTTCTCATGGGTGTCGTAAAAGGCGACTAAGGGATTCACCAGAGAATGGGCAGCAGCTTTCTCTGAGTATTTAACCAACCAACTGCAATCGCCAACCCGCCTGTCAAGCGTGGCGATTATGGCATATCCCCCCAAACTGCTTGGGGGAGGCCTATGTCCAGCAGTGGACGTCTTTCGGGTGAAATGATGAAGTGGCAGTGGGCGGGGCACATTGCTCGCAGAACGGACGGCGACCGCGTACTGGAAGGCGCAGCGTATATAGGCCCCCCACAAGGTGGACCGACGACCTGATGAAGGTCGCAAGTATCCGCTGGATGCGGAAAGCAAAGGACCGGTCGCTGTGGCGATGCTTAGGGGAGGCCTATGTCCAGCAGTGGACGTCTTTCGGCTGTAATGATGATGTAGATGTGTATCCGCACATAACCTTTGACATAACCTTTGTCTTGTCCATATTCATTTTAAGACCCCCTCTATCGGAAGCTCTACTGAGGTTATCGAGCATTGTACCGAGGTCCTCCATGGTCTCAGCCATGAGTACTATGTCGTCGGCAAACCGAAGGTGAGTAATTGTACTCGCCGTTTATGTTAATGCCTAGTCCCTTCCAGTCCAGAACCTTGAAGACATCCTCCAATGCAGCAGTGAACAGTTTCGGAGAGATGTAGATGTGTGACTGTGTATGACCACACCTCGGCCACTCAATACAATATAAATGCTGACACCAACTACATACACAAGATTACGTCTGTATACCAACGCACACACACGTGTAGGTTAGGGTTGCTTGCCGCTCATAGTGCCCACTGGGTTCCAAGCGCTTCTCAGTAGTTCTCAGAGATAGCGTGCTTGTATAGTGACATCCATTGGAATATTGCAGTCCAATTGCCGTCAAACGGCGGGTGCGTGCGGGGCGCGAGCGAGGAATCTAAAATTGGCGGGGTGCGGTGATTGGCCGTTCTGTACGTTAGTACTATTAGATATTGTGTGGTATGACTCACGTGTAGGGCCGGCAGCGGCGCGGTGAGCGTGATGGAGCGGTGGAACTTGCGGCGGCGGGGCTCCACCGTCAACACGGGCGACACGGCGGCCAGGCGCGGCAGCACGCGGCGACACAGCTCGGGCCCGGCCGCGTGCGCCTGCAGCCCCACGCGGATCCGCTTCGTTAGAGCCGCCGCCGGGAACTGCGCTTGCACCTATCCACATACAATACTAGAATAAACAAAAAGACGTGTGGCACTCGGAGACTGCCGCGGTAAAGCTATTGCATAGCATTTTTTATGTAAATACAAAGAGGAGGTGCCCTAACGCCGAAACTCTAAGCAGGCATGAGTCAACAGATTGCGGGGCGAAGAGGGTTACGCATGCGCAGTAACGCCGATACAACCAATGCCATCTAGAGGCGATTTTCAGAACTAAAGAGACAAGCGTGATATTTCAAAAAATCATTAAAAGTTCTGCTATTCATCGATAGATGGCAAAACTAAAAAGTATCATCGCTGTGCCGGTCGGAGTGGGGGGTGTTAGGTTATTTTCGTTACGGAATTTCTGGATTCGGTCTCCACGCTCAAGGACCGCTATAGAAGCTATGCAATAGCTTAACAAGTGAAACAGATAGTACATTACTGTCGAGGCCTGCCCCCCTAGCCAAGTTGACAATCTACAATCGTCAACGCTAATAATAATAATAATGTCCTCCCAGCCGAATTCTGGTCACGGCGACCAATCTCAATGGAGACAAGCCATCTGCGCAGGACATATTATAGTGCACAAGTGTGTGCGCAAACACAGGGGCACTCTCTATTCCCTCACTCTCATAATCCGATGGGACGGCAATTCGACACGGCCGGAGAGAGATCAGGCGCAGGACCGACGGCTTTACGTGCTCTCCGAGACACGAAGGGAAAATGGGAAAACGGGTCAACGCTAATAGAAAACAATCAAAATGTATGGGAATGACATATCTCAACGAAAAGGTAATTCGTTGAGATATGTCATTCCCATGGCTGAAATGAAGAAATTGACGGCTATTACTGACAAAGTGATTTTAAAATTTTAAGATTTTTAACTAAACGAGGCCGTTAATTGCTATTTCACCCGAGACTTGTATAGTACTTTTATCTCATTTGCGAGGAAACAATACACAAATTAATTCAACAGTATCTAATTTTCAATCGCACTAATTCGTCCGCGCGCGGTTCTTGTTCTATTTTCAAAGTTTTGAAAAAAAATATGTGTGTGTTTTATCCATAAAGGTATTATACTGACGTAATAGAGACACTGTCACCTCATTATCACGTCACCGAAAGCGAAATGAGTATATGTGCGAAATTGACACGTGTAGGAGTGATTTTTAGTGATGTGACATGGACGTTTCCGCATTATCGATATAGTTCAACCGGCCTTACTTTTAAGGAGTGGTAGTATTTTAAAACTGCTAAGCTATTAAGTAACTATTGTTTTAAAATTACAGATATTTGAGACATAATTTTATTTGTTTTAAAAGATTGAGTTACGCAATTAAGGGCTATCTTATAATTACATTATTAATGTCACGAAGGTAAGGAATACATAAGTAAGAAATAAAAAAAACAATTAATCATCATTTCAGCCGTAAGACGTCCACTGCTGGACATAGGCCTCCCCCAAGCATATATTGGGGGGATATGCCATAATCGCCACGCTTGGCAGGCGGGTTGGCGATCGCAGTTGGTTGGTTAAATACTCAGAGAACGCTGCTGCCCATCCTCTGGTGAATCCCTTAGTCGCCTTTTACGACACCCATGAGAAGATATAGGCTGGTGCAATTCTTTACGTCCGGCACCACACGGAACATTCTACAATTAATCATATTTGTTTTAATTAGGTGTATAGAAAGGTTTTCAATCCCGGAACTAAGTTCCTATACATGATTCCGGAATTGGTCAAATTATTGAATTTTTATGAAAAATTACAATATCTATGAACTTAACAAGTTTTCTTGTCCAGTCAACTTAAGTTACACATCAGACTTATCCTACTAATTTATATTACTACATGTAATACTAATGTAAATTTATAGTATATTTATAATTTGTAGTATATTATTATAGTATAATACATGTAGTATATTATTTTGCGAGTAAAGTCCACTTCCACCTCCACCTCTGCTCCACTCCACTTCACTCCACCTCCACTTCCACTCCGCTTTCATTCATCCATCTATCCATCCATACTTACAAACTTTCACATTTATAATATTAGTAGGAAGTAGGATAGGATAGGATTTTTGGAACTAAAAATTTTGACATTCTGTCTTTATAATAATTTGTCATCTTCGGTTGAATTAGTTTTTTATCTCTAACTCTTCTTGTATTATATTTATTTTTAACTTTTACTTTATACTCGTCACTTCGTAGATTTACCACTTTGAATATTTACCATTATTAAAGTAAAGATCTATAAAAGAAACAAACACCGACCCGAACAAATTCCGTAGGTATGGATCGTTGGTGATTTCACTAAACGATACAGTTATCCTTAAAATATCTACTGCAAACCCTATAGTTTTTTCGAGTCTTTCAGCTTTTTTTAAAAAAAAAATTATTGTATAGGATGGCGAAACGAACTAAAGGCCCACCATATGTTAAGCGGTTACCTTTGCCAATAAAAACTTCAATACCATCTAGGCTGTTACCTAAATGGTACCGCAAGTCGGTTCGCCAAACTGAGACATGAAGATGGAAAGTCTCATGTGATTGTAATTACACCGGCACCCGTACCATTCTGACCGAAATGCAAGCATCACTATTTGGCGGAGAATAGTAGATACGGTGCTTATTCGTTTTAACATTTGTACCCATCCATTTTTATTCTTTAATAACAGCATTTACAGGAAATCTGGAAGTTATGAAGTTAGCCGGTCAATATTTTACAGCATTTTTAGCCCGGCCGCACATTGTCATAAAATAGCACCGTATTTACATTTTAATATGTCAAAAGCAGACATACGATTCGGAAAATTCTGTCAGTCTGCGGGGCTGGTACTAAAATTAACAGTATAAATGTAAAATAAGCATTATGAAAGTAGTATTGTCCTGCAGATACTTACCTGTGAAACGTCTCTTTGCCATAGACTTACAACATCCTATTATAACATCGTAAAAGTACAACCATGGTATAGGTTCCGGCGCGTCAGATTTTTTCTGTGATCAATGAATGAATCATTGTGATTTCCTTCCAATGTGCGGCCGGACTAAATCAACCTTTCAATACTTTCAACCGACTTCAAAAAAAAGGAGGAGGTTCTCAATTCGATTGTATTTTTTTTGAAGCAGTAACGGACACTAACTTGTGACATGTATGGAGCTAGGTAGTACAAAAAATATATAATTGAAACTATCGACATATCGATATATTTTGAGCAATCCATATGCGAAACGGTTTCATTTTCACGTACACATTATTTTTATCCAACACATAATTATTTAAAATAACATATTATATAGAAAATAGGGTATTTACTGCATGTTATTAATGTATTACTAAATAATTTTAAGAATAACTTCTATGAAAATAAGCATTATGAAAGTAGTATTGTCCTGCAGATACTTACCTGTGAAACATCTCTTTCTTTAGGTTAATAATGTAAATTACACAGCAGTATAACACAGAACACTACACCAATACGATTATTGATATTAATTGGATAAAATACAGAACGATTGTAAAATAAATCATAAAATAATACGAGATTATATTTTGATGGGGCGCTATGGGAGATTACAATTTTCAAAATCGGTTCTACTGACATTTTATTATGTCTCTTTCTAGCATATAGGTTTTTTCGTAAAGATCGGTATCTCAGTCGCACACTGTAGTGGTCTATTACGTCAGTATATACAAAGTCTTTGGTTTTATCATCATGTGTATTCAGCCTTGTAAAGGCTAAATTAATAATATTTTGTACCTAAAATCACCTAATTTATGTAAGTGTGTAGGTGCTTAAAAACCTCGGTAGCATAATTTAAAAAATAAAGTGTCCAGCAATTTCTATTATTGTCGTATTGGATATTACCTATAACGCCTATGGCGTTAAGACCGCCTTTGTACCCTGTTGTGCATAAAGCATTAAATAAATAAATATTACTGGCCTGTTATTTCGTTGCGTACGGAAAAGAGCCGATAGTTGTTTTTTTTTGAATAATGAATTAATTTCCGAGCAAGTGGGAGAAAAATAACTTTTTCTCAAACATGCTTGGAAATTCAAACATTATTTTGACAACCTTCTTCGAGATAAATTGAAATTGCTGTATTGGTCAAATATACGCGAGCAGCGGCCGGCAATAATAGTATGAAAATCCATATATGACCTGTTTAGTGGCCAAATAAATGACTATGAAAACTCATTTTATTTTACATGTGGGCCCACATTTCAGTCTCTTTTGTTAGAGTATGGACTACTAGACAAGACCAGCGCCGGCAGATGTACGCGCGCCGCGCCGCCATTCCTTGGTTCTCGTTGAAATAGTATTGAGGGAGATATAAGTTAGTGAAGTTTTATTTCAGTCTTGTGCTCTAAATCTAAAGCACACTCGTTTTTTTTTTCGAGCCTTTTGGAGTTCCTTGCCGGTTCTTCTCCATAGGACCCACAATTTGGAACCGTGCAACTAGAGCCTGACGTTTCAAAAGTCCTGTAATTAGGTTTATTTGCAAAAAAAACGTTTGAATTTGAGTCAACATTTTGTTAGTTAGAAACGGGTGTTATTTCAGTGGCCCGGTGAGTTTTATCGATGATTTAATTTCATGCAAGTAAGTTTTCCACTTGAGCATTTTCAGAGACACACATATAAGTTGTTTTCACGTCTGCGTTTGATGGCAGACAGAGTTTAAATACGGGTTAATGTAGCCTAGAATCAATTCAAACTCGCATTACCAGACATACCGCTTTTAGCAGGACGTCCCGTTTTTAAAGATTAAAATAAAATGTCCCGCGCGAGACAGCAAAAATTAAGCTTGTTTTCTTATGATCTATCGATATTATCAAATTCGACCTCACATCTTCCACTCTTAAGACAAATCTTGTGAGTTAAATATTTTCGTTGTTTCTGTTAAATATAAAATATTATGTTATTATTTAATTTCTGTATTTTTTTATTGTGTCCCGCCTTTTGCAAACCAATCACGCTTTTTTACGTAGATTTGTAAAAATCACGATTTAGGCAAAATAATCTGATAACGCTGGTTCAGACGTACAGTCACAATCCTTCCCGGTGATACATTTTGTCGACAAAGTCCCTTGAACGAATCCTGCTACATTACACGTTCCTACAGCTGCCGTCGAACACTGAGCGCAAGCGATTTTAGCCTTAGTGGTGGTTCACCGGAAAGTTTTCTGATAGTACCTGCGGGATGTGCTTGCTGGAGATGGTGCCGCCCTCGGGTCCGATGATGTGCACCTCCTGCCTGACGCGTGACACACACGCCAGGTAGTGCGGGAAGTCGCTGGTGATGATGCGACACACTCGCTCGCCGTTCTCCCCCATTGTTTCATTGCCGCCGAATTCAACACGTTCGCGATGAAGAGCCTCCTGAAATAACAAAAAATATAATTCAATAAAGTTTCCTACGGAGTCTACATACATACATATTATCACGCCTGTTTCCCATTGGGGTAGGCAGAGACTATGGATTTCCACCTGCTACGATCCTGACACACCTCTTTCGCTTCATCTACGTCCATTAACCTCGTCATGCATACTCGTCGGTTTAGAGAACGCTTAACCTGGCATTTTTTGAGAACGTCCGCGATTTGATCGCGATACGTTCGCCGAGGTCGTCCCCTTCCAACTCTTCCATCCACACTCGCTTCGTATACTTGTTTCGTCAATCTCCTCTCGTCCATCCTCTCTATATGTCCAAACCATCTTAAAATACCTTTCTCAATCTTTGTCACTACATCTTCTTTCACTCCACAACGCTCCCTTATCACGTTATTCCTTACTTTATCTCTCAAAGTTACACCACACATACTTCTCAAGCTCTCATTTCTACTGCATTTATTCTGCTTTCATGTTTCTTCTGCCATACCCAACTTTCTAAAGTCCAGTCTCTCACAAAGGAACATATAACAGCCCATGGTATAATAAGATCTTATTATACCATGTAACAGCCTTAACGAATATTACGTTACGTAACAAATCATTGCCACAGTAAAAATAACATACAGTACAGAAACTACGCCCCAACTCTCCGGATTGAATCAATCGCACAGTCGCACGCCTCAACAAGAACCTAAGCATACGTCGCAGTGCTGTCAGTACAAACACCCGCTTAGGGGCCTTGTTGACACGTACGTCTTTGTGAGTGCGTCGTTTCGAGCGGTTTTACGCAGTTTCCGTTTTAGGCGCCACACTGAATTCATTATCAAAAGTAGCAAATTCTGTCATAATATATTCTAGTTATTTGTCCAAATCTGATGAATGTTATGGAAAAATGCTGTGTCGATATTCGCAGATTTCAACACCCTAACTAATATGTCCAAAACTCAGAAAATGGTTATGGTTACAACCTCTTACTGAAAGGTAAAGGACTGTTTTTAACGCTTATTGACCCCGAAATACTCGAGAAAAGGCTAGAAGTTATGTTGATGCTGAGTGCGACCTACCTGTACTAGTGGGTTATCATTGTTGTGGAGGTAGTGGTCCTGCCAGGTCTCGCCCGTGTCCGACCGAAGTATCACGATCTCGCGCTCGCGGCACGCTGACGTGAATATTGGTACTTCGATCACCACTGGACTGTAAGGATATAAAACAGAATTTATAACAGATGTAGTAAGAATCGGAAGAAAGTTTTAATCTACACTAAAGTCTTTGAGCAGATAGAAATAAATTTTATTGTAAATAAGTTTATATTTGTATAAATTGCATTGCATTTGTATTTGACGACGTCTGTGGGCTAGTGGTTCGAGGGTCGGACTGCTGATCACGAGGTCGTGGGTTCGATTCCCACAGGACACAAATATTTGTGTGATGAACATAAGTGTTTGTGTTGGTCTGGGTGTTTCTTATGTATTATAAGTATGTATTTACAAAACAAAAAACGTATATAAGTATTATATCTATTGACTAGTACCCATATCACAAGCTCTGCTTAGTTTGGGACTAGATGGTGCTGTGTAAAAATTGTCCCGAAGATATTTATTTATTTTTTAGATCGATGTCGCTCGACAAAAAGTAAGGATCAGCTGATATTTTTTTCGCGATTCCAGGGTTGGTCCCATAGGAAAAGTTGTTCTATGCTATGCCTTATATAAGCTCTTCAAATATGACCACGCGTTTCTGATACACGTTGTATTTCTGTGGACATCAGTAACGTCTGTCAATAATACTTACGCCAAGAACTTAGCCCCCTGTGGTTGTAGCTCCAACAGCCTGGATGCCAGGGCTTCGCCCTCTATGAGCGGCGGGGGCGCCGCGGCCGGAGCCCTGCGCGTGGCGGCGCGGCACGTGACGCGGGTGGGCGCGGCGCAGGCGGCGGGCGGCACGACGACGCGCACGCCGCCGCGCCGCTTGGCCTTCATGGCACCGCCCCGCGCGTCTACCACGAATGATACCAAGAAACTGGAAACATCAAATTACGGTATTGGCACACTTCGGACTCTCAATACAATACAACATATTGATCAGCTGCCGAATTGCGTAAATCACTCGCGATCGTAATCATCTGGATTTCAATGTTCATTGTTCCATGTGTTTGACAATCTGTGTTATGGGCAACTACGTACCATGCAATGGATATTTGCTTTAATTTCATAATGAAAGCTAATGTCAAAGTTTATAGTTTATAGTAAATAAAATAATCAACACCGTTTTTTTTTCATTTTTCTTTAAATACCTATTTGTAAACAAACGAATCCCCACGTGTGTCGATGTCAAAAACAATGCCACAAAAAAAAATAGGCAGAATTTTCCGCCCTTTGACAATGCCGCCGGTGGCTTATTTTCAAAGTCGTTTGGGATTCATTCTCAAACCCTCGCTGATTTTTTTAAAGTGAAAATTTCGTTATTGAATAACCGCAGAGTTAGTTAACTATTTTTAGTTGACTAAGCACATTAATTCTTATTATTTGCTCTAGAAATATGACACGGCATGCTAGTACCACCTATATACACAAGATTACGTCTGTATACGAACGCACACACAGGTGTATGTTCGGGATGCTCGCCGCTCGTAATGCTGACTAGGTTCCTAGCGCTTCTCAGTAGTTCTCAGAGATAGCGTGCTCGTATAGCAACTAGCGATTGACATCCATTGCAATCTTGCAGTCCAATTGCCGGCAAACCGTGGGCGGGTACGGGACGCGGGCGAGGAATCTTAAATTGGCGGGGGACGGTGAGTCGCCGTTCTGTACTAACGTACAGACGTACTATTAGGTATTCTGTGGTATTGGATTAAGTGTTCGAGATTTATATGACCTTGAAATGTATCAGTACTGTCATAGACCATGAATCTGACTGACTCGGCAGAAGATTTATTTATTGACCAATACTTGGCGACACGCCCCTTGATATGAATGGTCTTGGCCTTTTAAAGACTGGATTCTTTTCAGTCTTTGCATTTCCTAACCTGATAACCTTCAATGATCATGAAAAGCTCGACCCTGTAACTGTTCATGTGGCGGTATTGTTGCAGTAACTGTTACATACCCGATGTCGAGCGGCTGTCGGTCGATGGTGGCGGTCTTCCGGTCATTGTTGCTGGGCCACAGGTGTCCATCGGTGACGGTGTCTTCGAGCGGCTTGGCTCGGTGCAGCGTGCCTGCCTCGCTGTTCATGTACCGGTATTGTTGCTGCTGCTGGATCGGACACTCCACCTCGCCTGCAATGGACAGAAATGTCAGCGATGCTGTCAGCTTTCGACAGAAAGTCATGACATCTTCAGGAAAACATGAGGTACCATTTTACAAGCAAATAGCACATGGTAAAAGTACTACTTTCGATTTTAATTTGTTGATACCAATGTTTTTAGTTAGTGTCCTTGAATCTTGCAATGTTTATTTACGTCCTAAGTTCTACTTTCAGAAATGTAATGATAAACAGCATTACATTAAGTAGCACAGAAATTATTTATAATTTTAGCCGCATCAAAACATGCAATGAGATCAAGATCGTATTTGTTTACAATAACAACCACTGGAATCAAAATTCTCCAGAAACATCTAAAAATAAACATTTCTGCATGTATTTTCTGGTTGAATAAGCACATCTTCCAGCCAGTTATGAGCATAATATATTATTCTATCATTCAGCAGGTAGGTAGCATAGCCCACATTTTTGAGCAATATACTTCATTCCAGTGCGCGTTGGCTGTATTGTTAGATGGATGTGTTTAGACCATGGATTATTTAGTAAATGGAGTACTTGTTCGCATATTTCTCTAAAGAATCAACTGCAACCAAGACGGTTGCAAAAAACGCGGGGTAAATGAAACGTCAGTTATATTTTATTTTGGCATCTGTCTAAGCTATATATCGACCATAAGGCGACAATACCTCCTAACTATTTTATTTATTTATTTATTTAAACTTCATGCAACATGTGTACATAGGCGGACTTAATGCCTTAGGCATTCTCTCCCAGTCAACCTTAGGGTGATACAGAGATGACAAGGCAGGTGCAATATTGATTCACGACACAAAACAAGATGAGAAATAAATTACCACTAAAACAATAGATAAACATACATAGGTATATATATATAACATACAATAAGTACTAAATATATATAATAATATACTATTATAGTCATAGATAAAATACTAATGAGATGATTCTGCCAAAATTTTATCTAGAAAGAACTTCCGAACTTTCCTTTTAAAAGAGTTTTATAATTTTTAACGCATTTACGCATGCGAAACGAAATCTAACGATTTAAATTGTGGAAAGAAACCAAACCTCCTAACAGTATACCTACAAAATATAAAGAAAAACTACTTTCAAGTAGCTTGCAGTAATTATAAAGGTGTAATTGTAATAAAAAATACAGTTAGGGAGGACATGACATGGAGGCACCTCGTGAGACAATTCTAACGTTGTTCTATACGTTGCTTCTCCATTTGCTTGCTATTCTGTGGTAGACAGTGTTTAAACGAACTTGATAGTGAATAGCTAGACTAGACAGTTATAACTCACCTCCCTCGTCTTCCGAGTCACTCATGAATGTATCCTGCATGAGTTCAGGTGCCGCTACTCTGTATTTGCCTTCTAAGCCACCTGAAACAATGAGAAAAGGTATTTTAATAATTTCGTACACATTTTAGTAGAAATCTTACAAGGAAATAATTTAGAGGTCTAACAAAATGTAAAGTGATATATGATGTAATGAAGAATATAAGTAAGTAATACTTGGTAACAAGCCATGGAAGAGAGCATTTTAGGCGTTGATATCTTAGTTACCTAACCACCTTCTTATCTAATAAATTATACCTGATGATCGCAGAAATCCAAGTAAAGCCGACGAGAGCCAAAAACTTGTACAACAACAAAAGATTGGTCAAGTATGAGCAAAGTAGACTATTCGAGACGTAGACTGTCTCTCGGCCAGGATAACGATATAAAACTTTTTAACAAAAAATTGAACCGACGAAAATAGAAACTGAAAAGCAAAAAATAACTAATTATGAGTCGGCGCCAAACGAACTTTTAACAAGCAAAGTGCGTGTAACTTGCAAGTGGCCGAGCGGAGAACGCATTTTTAGAAAGTTATTGTTTATCGTTGAAAATTTCACGTTGTATTTGATGTGACGTTGTTTTTATTATTTATTTAAAGTAATTTAATGATCTTCGTTTGGTTCGATTGGTTGTTTGGCGCCGACTCATAATTAGTTATTTTTTGCTTTTCAGTTTCATTTTCGTCGGTTCAATTTTTTGTTAAAAAGTTTTATTTTTCATTTTTTTGTAGTTAAAATCAAACTCCAGGTCTCCATTAGTCGTAGTGTCTAGAGAACTATATTTATGTGTGTCAAGTTTCAACAGAATCGATTAACAGGTAAGAATTCAGTGAGTGAACAAACACTCATCCCCTGTTTTACTACCCTTAGGGGTGGATTTTGATTTTGAAATTTAAATGGGACCAACTTCGAGATATTCCCTATCCATTAAAAAAAGAATTATCAAAATCGGACCACACTGTAAAAAGTTATGCGTGGTCATACATAAAAAAAAAAAAAAAAAATATATACGCGTCGAATTGAGAACCTCCTCCTTTTTTTCGTCGGTTAAAAAGAGCTATTCCTAACTGTATTAAAGTGCTCATGTATCGGGCAGTACCGTTTGATTCTCTATTCTTCTGCCTTGAGTCCAGTTTAGCTGATATAATGGCACTATGAATGGTAGTAGATACATCTGGGACTGTTGTCAATCGTTTTGTTCAGCAGATTTTGACAACTCATTCATGGATAGGATAGGATACTAGGATCCCTACACAACAACAACAATTAGGAAAGTAATGAAGGATAATTTATATTGTGTTTATAATCGATTTCAGACAGACAATTCTTTCATGTAACAATCATTGTACCATTGAATATTAAATTAAATAGTTTATTTATCAAAAAATTACAGAAGTTACAAGAAATATTAGAGTGATACAAAAAAAGTAGAATACCGTTGGGTTACTACAATTCTTGTATGTTGCAAAATCTGTACAAAATTTTACTAACCCTGCCTCCTAAACTAGGGTAACCTGAATCTTAAGAGACATAAATATTTGAAAAGAGTATATTATGCATGGAGTTTCTTGCCGGCTCTTCTCCATAGGACCAACTTTTCAAACCAACTTTTTAAATGTATGTATTGTATTGAGTGTAACTATGAGGGAGACATGTTCTTTTAGATCAAACCCTCCATAAATAAATAAAGATTTTAAAAAAAAGGTTGGTAGCATATCATAGCTATTTGAGTACCGTTTGAGTTTACCTTTTATGGAAGAGTTCCTTTTCGTTTAAAATTAGACTGTGATTATGCGACTTGGATAATATGATCCATTTAAGTTTATCGAAACAACCAGGCACAATATACACTAGAAGATGGCTCACTGTTACGATAATCAATTTTGAGTGAACACAATCACTGCGCGTGGCCCTATAATTGTAGATCAGACGAGCTTACCTGTAAGCGAAGTCTTGATTCTAATTTTATGAGCTGCGATCTGAAATATAATTGATATTATACATTGTAGTTATCTAATCCGAGCGCTTAGACACCGCGTTTCGTTTAGAAAAAAAAAAAAAATAAGTTAAAAATACTATATTTATTATTTCTATCTGCTGGCCACCCCGGTATATGTCACTAGTTTTAGAGATAACGAAGATAAGGAACAAGCCCTGTTGCCTGTACAGGGCAGGTTCCACAATCTAACATTCACTATGTTCATCTGAAAGATTAACGAAGAATGTTTACTAATTATTGCAGCTTTGGGACTGTTGGTGGCGGGTGGGTGATTATATTTCAGATCGCAGCTCATAAAATTAGAATCAAGACTTCGCTTACAGGTAAGCTCGTCTGATCTACAATTTTATTTCGCTGCGATCTGAAATATAATTGATATTATACATTGTAGATGTTCAGAGTTTGCTGCAATAATTAAATTGGATATTTAAATACAATTTGTTTTGATTTATTAAACTCTATACTAACATCAGGGATACTTAATGTATAATGTAGAAATATTAAACAATAGTTGGTAATCAACAGACAGAACGTTAATGATTAATTATCCATTGTCTAGCACCCACAGCACAAGCTCTGCCCAGTTCTGGACCAGATGGTGCCGTGTAAAAACGTCCCAAAGACATTTATTTATTTATTTATCAACCTAAGATATGAAATGTACGAGATTGAAATACATGCTAATGTATTTTCTTGTTTATTACATGACATATTATGTTGTTTGACATCATTAAAATTTAAGTAGGGATTATTGTTATAATAAATAACTGATAATGCAAAGTTGATGAATAAGATTCTTCACTAATGAGAATTATAATATTGGGTTTTAAAGATATTTTTGAGCTGTTTTCTATCCAGCTGCCTTTCAGTTTCAATGTACACACAGCGTCCTTAATTGATTACCCCTCATGTTCTAAAATTTGTTCATAAGTGGGGGTAACCAATCGGTGTAGCTGACTGTACCTCTTTCTTCATGTTTTTTAACCATTAACTAATGGTTTTACTGTTAGGTTTTTCATGGGATTTTTCGAAAGGTAGACTTAAGTAAGGTTCATCATTACCTATTTATTTCTAACAGTTTAAATATGGAAGTAAAAATAAAAATCTATTAAATTATATTATTGTAAGTTGGACTTAATCACAATTGTTATCTTAATAAAATCTGTTATTTAGGTTTATATATTGTTAAATACAATAAATAAAATTGTTAATTAATTATTGATATGTTTATCTATCAGCCAACTTCTTGGCAAGTTTTCCTAAAGTTAGTCTTGTGTTATTAGGCCAGGAAGGTGGTGATGAAATTGGATATTTTTGTAAGATTCTATGAACAAGAGTGTTTTGATAATGATGTTCCAAATCTGTATGCACCTATAAGGAATCTTATAATTATATCAGCCTTATCCACTTGTGGACTGATCAGGGCTGATAAGGCTCCAAGTTCATTGCAATAGCCAATCCTGAGTTTTGATGAACAGATGCTGTACACTAAATCCATAGGTTCTGTACCAGGTCGGTCCACCATACTTTATAAGTATTTAGTATTGTTTTGTAGGCATTTCTTATTAAAGACGAATAAAAGAAAAATAGATGAAATAATTTGAAGTTTTTGTGTTATATGCTTAGGACCTTACTCCATGAAATATGTTTACCATAAGTCAATTTTAGTCTGACCAAGTTGTAAGTAAATTAAGCTGAATTTATTGAGTGACAGTTCTCTTACTGTATTGTACTTGGTGTTTCTGCATTATTGATCTTTTATTCTGGTTGTCTTTAGTTTAGCATATTAAGAAGCATAAATGTGAACTAGTCTCTTGACTATGACCAGGTCCATATCCATATAATAATACCTCAGGGTGCATTTTTTAAGTGAAGAAATTGTATGTTTCCATTTTGTTAATGCAGATGATGGCAGTTGTAATATTGATTCTTAACAGCAAAGCAAGTGATAATATGTTAATGCTTGTTAAGCAAATAATTTTTAATGTTACATATTATATGCTGCGATTAATTTTAGTTTATATCAAATTTTAATAATAAGTAGTATGGACAACCTTTTATTGTGATCAAAATACACCAATGTGGTCACTCTCACTATGCCTCCTTCAAACCCTTTTCAGTAAAAGAGGCTTCTGATATTTTATGACCAACGCTGAATTTGGTATTCAGTACCCATACTAAAATTATTTATAGTATTGTAATTATTATTAGAATTATAGAGGTTTTCAACAACAACAACAACTTCAACAACTTCTAGGCAAAGTGGCTGGTAATTTGTTAGTTAAATTAAATATCTGTAATATACACTTTATTTTCTATGTGTTGTTCTAGGTCCACACTTGTGTATTAATTATAAAACCTAGAAATTTACATTGTTTGTTGGTAACTCCTCTAATTCTGAGAAGAGGCCCATACCTCTGTGCCCGTACCCCGCAGTGGGATAGTTATGGGTTGATGATGATTGGTTAGTCTTTTCAGGGTTTATTAGCAATCCACCCAAAATGTTTTAATAAATTTAGACTAACATTTACATTTTCAGTACATCCTTGATAAGTTTTGACCTCTATGTGGGTAAACATCAAGGTAAATAGTTAATAATTATTTATAAAGCCTTGGTTTTCGCACTATCATATGTATCTGAGTGATAAACCATGATGGAACATAGCTGTGAAACATAATTGTTTAATAGCAGTACTAAGTCAATGACACAATTTTTTTCTGTATTTTTACCCGACTGCACTGCAAAAGAGTGCTTCGTTGGTCTAGTGGTTGCTTGCGACCGCTGAGCGTGAAGTCCTGGGTTCGATTCCTGGGTTGGGCAAAGTGTTATTGGGTTTTTCCATTAGGAAATTCTCAGTAGCAGCCCAGAGTCTGGATTTGTGCCCGGTCAATGGCAATAGGCTCGCCCCCTATTACAGGGGACTATAACATAACCGGCGAAATGTGGGTGCACTTTTACACCTCTGCTTACCCCTTCGGGGAAATACAGGCGTGATGTTATGTGTTATGCACTGCAAATACAGGGTCTACTACTACTTAGTCAGTATTAAAAGTTTCTATGAATAAATTAATCAATGATTCCATTGAAGGAACACATGTAAATATTTTTATATAAATCTTAGCAGTTTGATACTGCACAGGCTGCGCAGCAGCCCCGACACCAACCCGCGTGCGATAGCCGCCTGGGCTGATAGCCCTCTTGTGGGCACTGGTCACCCGGACTAAATCTCTGCTAGTTATTAAGTACTAACATAGAATAAGTTGCATTTGTTACTAACACATTGTAGACCAATTTGTTGTCTGAAAGATAAAGAATTTTGATTTGAAAGAATTTTGATATCATTTGCTCAAAATAATTTTCTTTTATTTATGGTGTTAGGTTATTAATTAAGGGTAAACCTGAATGTGCCATTATATTATGCATCATGGAAGGTTTTAAGTAATAGATTCATTATTAGTAGATATGTTGACAAGATGACATAGCATTGATGTGACAAGTCTGTTTGTTTATAATGATATTATTTCTAACTATGAAAAATGACTAGTTAGAATACATAAAGGTATCATGTGGTATCTCGTACACTTGTACCCTTTTTAAAATGACAGGATCGTCAGTTATATATTTCCAGCAGCTACAGTACTTAGATAAATTGTTAGTATGTGGTTACCTGGTTGGTATATTATATGTATATATGGTTGGTACATTTCAGTATCAGCCTTGTGGGTCTTATGCTCTCTCGGAGCTGATGGATAGGTTGCTTTATCAGAGCTGGTACACATTGGTTATTCTTCCAGAGTTGGAAAGAGTTTCAAGAGCTGAGTATCGATCCGAGGAATCACAATACAACCGAGCATAGAAATAAGGCAGTTCCTGAGCAGCTATGCCAACCTTACCACTTGTAGCGGCTTAATGCACTTGTGAATATATTATTAAGTCTAATAAAAGTTCACACCATGTGTGATATCTCTTGATTTTGATTAATATTTATCATCAAGCAAAGGTTTTACTTTCATTTTGCATACAATCCGTCATAGCTTTCCTTATAATAGAAGGCCAGTCATAGGTTAATTCATATGTATGACTTCTCAATCCCTTGGTCCCTGAGTTTAGAGACTTCCGTGAGCCCCGCTTTCACTTTTGAATTAAGTGGTGGTGCATCCCAGTAAGAGTAGTTGTCAAGCAGTGTGTTTTTCCCCTAATGTAAGTAACCTTTTCTTGTGGGTACAGTTGTAGGAATATGCTTGGACTTTTAGTTGAGTGTTTTGGATTCTACTCTTCTTTCTTAGGTTCATTTTTAAATGGGATGTTAAATAACGAAGAGCCTTATTTGAAGCATTTGTTATCACTCATCAGCCATTGTAACAGAAACATGTTTACTGTTAACTTAAGCATCACGTACTTGATGGCAGATATTCATATGGACCACCGCCAGTGTTTATAAAAACGACTGAAAGCATCGCGTGCCCCGGTGGTCTACTAAAGCCTGACATGCCCACACATGTAGTTTGCAAACCAGCTAGCGACATAGATATCTAATATCGCTCGAATATCTCGTATTCACCAGTTTCACTGTAAATGTAATACACACGCCCCATAAGCAGAGTAAGGTAGAGTTGTCCCACGAAGGCGACGTTTCAAGTACCTATTTGTTTTAGGTAAATCACGGGAAAAAACAGGTTTGGACGTGTTTGGAATAAGGTTATGATTATGGTTATGTTATGGTTATGGTAAAACTCACCTGTTCTTTTATTTTACAATCAAGAAAGGGTTCACCTTCTTCAAGACTCGCATCCATCCAATAATCAGGGTTAGGTGTTCCTGAGAATCGAATAACTGCAACAGCGCGGCTGCGACATTCTGCACAGCCTGTCGTTCGATGGTCGTTCCTTCAGGCGAAAAGCACCCCCGTTTTCGCTTTCGGCTCTCGAACAAAGCACTTTCTAGCATTTTAATTGGTTTTCTTTCACTTGACACGATAATTTAGACAAAAATTAAAGAAAATATTCAAGGAGAAAAAATAAGAACGCAGATGTCATAAGACGCGCGAAACAGAAGTGACATATACCGGGGTGGCCAGCAGATAGAAATAATAAATATAGTATTTTTAACTTATTTTTTTTTTTTTTCTAAACGAAACGCGGTGTCTAAGCGCTCGGATTAGATAACTACAATGTATAATATCAATTATATTTCAGATCGCAGCGAAATAAAATGTCGTTAATTGTTAGTCTTTCTAACAACATGCCTCAGCTATATGTTTAGGTAGATAAGTGTGTGCTGCAGACACAGCAAAAATATGTGAATTGAGTAATCCTAATAAGAGTTGAACTCAATTGTTTATAAGGTCGCCCAGTTGTTAACAGATCTGGCAGTGACACGGATTTCAACGGTTTTCATATCGCGTGAGTGTGCATTGAAGTTTTGTATAATGTAGCTAGCATTCATATCACATTTCTATGTTTTTGAAATGTGTTAACGCAAGATTATTTTAGAATAGAGCAATTTAGTTGTGACTTGTGATTTGATTATACAACGTGTTTGAAATAACTGAAAACTTCTTAAGGGGTCATTATACTCATCAGTATGAACAACTTTGACTATGGGACCAACACTGAATACGTGAAAAAAAATAGCTATTCCCTACATTTTGTCGATTTATTTGAACACAAATGTAGGAAACAGCAGTTTTTTTCGTGATTTCAGGGTTGGTCCCATATTAAAAGTTGTTGATTTCAGTGTTTTTCCCATAGTAAAAGTAGTCCATACTGATGAGTACAATAACACCTTAAGCGGTTTCCAGTTATTTCATTAACACATTGTAGAACTTTAATGAAACGGTTATAAAATAACTAAGGCTTGAGTTCACCAACGATAATTCTTTGGTTAAGCGACTGTTTACCTAATATTCTAGTTCATTTTTCAAGTAAATGGCTGTTTAATCAGAGAATTAACGTTGATGGACACTTAAGATGTGCATATCTTAACTGATAAGGGAAAGTTACAATGGTTTAAAAAAACATAATATTTTTGATTGGAAAATGAATAATACATTTTAAAGACCACCTAACACTGACCGAAAAAAATCTACGTGTTACCTGCATGCAGACTTAAACTTTAATCACGAAAAATTACGTATCACTTTTAACGAAACAAAGCAATAATTCACACAGATAATCACCTCAAACACCGGAACAAAACAACGATATAATATTTTAATAACAAACACGTGTATCGGAAAACATAGGACAAAGAACTTTCCAAAGAAAGAAAGAAAGTGCGTGGACTAAGGAAGTGGACACATTAGAATAGCTGTTTGGTTTCGGCGCAAGAGTCGACAACGCTTGCATGCATACCAAATCATTGGAAACGATAGCCAATGAACATGTGTGATTGAGAGGGGCTATGTTTGTTTCTTTTATGCGATACTAGTGATTGAGCGTGGCTTTGTTTATGTATTTGTTTTATAAAAAGACTTATAAAACCTTTGGGGTACCCCTACCCCATATGTATGCTGTTTTTCTTTTTGGGTTTTTTAGGTAATCCTTCCGTCAGATTCGGTTTTCTTAGGTTTAACAAGTTAGCCAAATAATCATATTGAGCAGGACTTAAACGAAACAGCACTGATTCTGCATCTTTTTGAGGAAGATTCATATTAATTAAGTTTGTAACAACATACAGTCTTAGATTCAAGGTCCAATTTCACCATTTTGTATTTTTTTTTCGTGTGTGTGTAGAGAAATGATGTACAATTTATATGCATAGCTGTCTTTTTATCGTTATAAAAAGACAGCATATCGTTAGGTGACAATTGAATGCGTGTCGGTGCACAGTTTTGCATTTTGTGAGTGGTTTACACTTTTACAGTTAAGGTCAGTGACAGTTATGAATGACACAACATGATTCTGAAACGTAGGCAATTTGACAGTGACTTCAACGCAAGAGAAAATGTGGAGCTAATACTTTTTGCCCTTCGACATGCGTTACTGTGAGATATTCTTATTCTTTAAAATCACAACAATACATAATAGTTTTGAAATTACATGTACAAAGGCGAGCTTAACTCATAATTGAGTTTTCTACCAGCAAGCCTTTGAGTGATAGAGCAAATATAAAATGTAAAACCGAGGAGATATTCTGCTTTCTTTGTGCCAAAAGCATCAGTGTAGCAAGGTCATAGACCAGTAAGCCTCTAGACGCCGGTTAGCTGGACACCCCCGGTCACAACGCATATGCTCTACCACTGCACATCATACGTCCATCCGCCAATTGGAACGTCACTCGGTCAGCGAGCGGCACCAATCATAAGGAATCATACCACCGAACTTTTGAGTCGGCCAATCATAACGCGCCGTCCACCCCCCTGACCCCACCAACGTTTTACGACTGCGTTCGAATACAAAACTTTTTTTATGCGGAGTCTTGAAGCTTACTGGTCTGTGAGCAAGGTTCACTGTGTATTCTTGAAGTCTCTCTCTCTCTCTCTGGGTATATGAATTTCTATAATTTACTTTTGAAACATGATTTTTTACTCCCTAAGGCCCTTTTAGCCCACGAAATACTAAGTTGTCTTCACCTCAATATACCATAATAAATCAGCTTAAAACCGGTTTTTTGAAAGAAGATTTCACAACAGATTATCATTCCGTACAGAAAAACTGGTACCGACGTGTAAAAATGGACCTGAAAAATTTTTTTTGGGTCACTGTTTTTACGAGCGTGTAAATTATAGTTTTCAGTAAATCATGTTAGCTGTACAGTGTACAGCGTTGTGTAATATATCATCGGTCACACTCCATTGATGCGACGCGTACGACGCATAACATAGGCTTTAGAGGTTTTGTTTTAGTCCTTTTTAGGGTTCCGAAGTCCTACAAGGAACCCTTATAGTTTCGTCATGTCCGTCCGTCTGTCCGTCTGTCCTAATCCTTTACAGCTTAATAACTTCTACAGTTATAAACATAAGTAAATGAAATTTTGTTAAAAAATAGTCTACATATAGATCTCAATTTTAAAAGAATAAAAAAATCATTTTTACGTATTTTAGGGGTGGCGTCCATACATGTGAAATGGGGATGAATATTTTTTTTTCGCTGCACCCCCTCGTGTGGGGTATCATTGAATAGGTCTACTAAAATGAAGGTAATGTTTGATACACCACTTTTTTATCAGGTGTACCATCTGCGAAATATAGCCCGCCAAAGTGGCTTGCAATATGTCCCCCCTCGTGCCATTTCTAAACTATGCAACGTAGAAACTTATAATCTTCCACATTGATAGACCTTTGTAAAAACTCTCTTTTAAAATTATTTCGAGTATAATGTGATTATAATTTTTTGAGTTATAGAGAGAAAACTGAAAAATACTTAAAACGTCCTAGTTCAAAGGTCATTGACCTTAGAGAAAAATTATCATAGCAAATAATGCTCCTTTAGCTACTTTCTATTTGTGAAAATCACAAAAGTAACTTTGACACTTCTTAAATTTGGCTTCTTGAATTTATCGCTAGATGGCGCTACTAACAACACGCTCTGAGTCGCGAATGCTGCCGATTATTGCAAAAACTAAAATAGCCATGATTAATATTCGATTTGATTCGTTTGTAATTACACCTACTTAAGGAACCCTATAATACTGAGCATGGCCCGACATGCTCTTGGCCGGTTTTTTTTTGGATTTAATAGTTTACGCAGAATGTTACTCAATGATAATTTTACCGTCTCAGGTTTTCGCGACCACTACTTTGTTTTATTATAGTGTTACTCAATGACTCAGGAAGAGCAAATTAACAACTTAGGTGTAAGCTGAACAATTGAAGAAATTTTAGGAGACAAATAGCAGACATGGGTAGGTGTTGAAAAGTTGGAAAAGGAACTTAAGCAGCGAGTCCAATTAACTGGACAAATGCCAGTGCAATAAGACTCGTAAGTATTATAGAAAAAATACCTGCAGATTCCACTTCAGTCGGAAAATTGACCTTCATATCTAATAAGAACCCTAGACACGTTTACAATCACGTACCTGAGGCTGATGCGATAAAGCGTTGCATCGCATGTACTAATTAGATTATTGCCATGTTTCTACGCACTTGTATAAACACACGTGCTTCATCTCTTGAGTAACCGATATACATATAACCAATTGATCTTGGGATGTCCATTACAATCAGAGTTGAGATGATTTAAGTCACGATAAAAATCAAATGCTCTTTTTTAAAAATAATCTTGTGATTTAAATCAATTACTTAATAACGATTTAAATTGTGGAAAGAAAAAATCGCCGGAAAAAATCGGACTCGAACCTGCGACTCCTGGCTCAGTACGCCAGTGCTTTAGCCACCAAGCTAATTTGAGCTATTTTGTGAGCGATTTTTTCTTTCCACAATTTAAATCGTTAGATTTCGCTTCCCATGCGTAAATGCGTTAAAATAATAAAATAATCAATTACTTATCTTTTTCACTGTAATGAAATCAGCCAAAATTATGGAGAGACTAGATCAGTTTCATGAATAACATTATTCATTTGAATGTAAGAGTTTAGCCTTTCACTGGAGTTTTAGTCAATGAAAATATCATACGGAAAACTGTCCCTATTTATTGCTGGTTAGCAATATAATATATGATAACAGAATATGTATAATAACCCAAGAAGAGTTAGATGGACAAAACTTGGAAATAATTAAATAACTGCTCACTGAAATTGATGCCTCCGTAGGGGTGGAACGAATATTGTAAGCGTTCAACTTTGTTCACAGTAAAAATAAGAAACAATTAGGCACCGAGAGGTAGTTCTTCTAAAAAATCTCAACTCATACAGATATAAAGAGAAAATAAAATTATCTCTACTGCTGCGGTAAAACCCAAATGGTAACCAAACCAAAATTAATAAACCAAAATGGTAGTGTTTTTTTTTAATACCAAATTAAAGGCGTATAAATTATTATAAAAATCAAAAGTCTGATTTAAATAAAAAAAAGTCCGGTATAAATAAATAAAAATCCGACTGTTTAGATTTTTATGAAGTCATGATTTTTATCAACCCTGATTACAATGATGTCATAGTTCTTGCTACATTTAAAATGTAAAACAGAAAGGATTAATTCAATTACATGAAGACGGAAAGATTATGATTAATAGTCTGAATGAATGAATGCTAATAGCAGTTGTAATTGTGTTGTAATTAAAAGGGCAGAGTGCATTAATTCACTGCCTGGTTTATCTTAATGTAACTGCTTTTCTTACTATCTATTATTGCAATTTGCAATATAAATGCAAATTAGTACAAAAAATAGTAATCAATACCTAGTAAGTTATGACAGTCATAACAATCCCAATGCGTTAAAATAATATCATACATCACTGTAATGTGCATATTACACAAGTTAATAATGTTGTTACTATCTGTATCTGTAATAATGTGGTTACTATCTGTAACAATAAAATAAATAAATAAATTTATTTTATTTATTTATTTATTTTAAATATCTTTGGGACATTTTTACACAGCACCATCTAGTCCCAAACTAAGCAGAGCTTATGGTATGAGTACTAGACAATGGATATAATACTTATATACTTTAAACCTTACCATACCTTTTGTTTTTACGTTTTTTTTTTTTAATAATGTGGTTACTATCTGTAATGTGGTTACTATTTGTAATAGTCTGACTGACAGAGAACGCACAGCCTAAGCTGGTGGGTCTAGGGGGATGAAATTTTGTACAGTAGTTCCTTAGACAACGTAGGTGAGCACTAAGAAATAATTTTTGCATGCACTATGAAAGTTTGCATGAAGAAAACACGGGAGCGAAGACACGGGCGCGGGCGTCAGCTAGTCTATAATAATGTGGAAACTATCTATCATCTATTAAGACTTAATCAAGACTTTTTAAGTGACTGCGAACACAATGCAGCAAACAGGAGGCACGCGTGTCTACGGCAAATAATTCATTTGGCGATTATACAACCATAAATTTATCGCACGCGACTGCGCTCGCGCATCTGATGTCTGATGTCACCGCCTTCAGTCACCGCGTCGCGTCGGCGCACGCGTGGGAGCGCACAAGGGCCAACTAATTGACTCCATGACTCTACTCCGTCACCTGACTTCTGACTCTTCACATATTTTATGGACCATCATGACGAAACTATTGCCCTGGATGGCACAATTGGCAATCATTGGCCATTAATCAGTTTCGGATGGGTCGTTAGTTTAAATATGATGTTCCGATCGTACATGATTTCATTGATTTGATTAGATCATATTTAGTATAATGGTTGTCTGGCGTTGTTTAAGCTCGAGTAGCTACGATCACGAGGAGTGTTAAGGTCAATATGAATGATCGAGAAATCCATTTAAAACTTAGATTCATCATCAGAACGAAAGCAATTTGTAATCAACGATTTATCGATACCTAAGTTAAACTTTCGTGCTTGCCCCGCCCGTCGTTCAAATCACCGATTTCTTAGCCCTACCCAGAAGTCGATTAGGTCAGTAAAAAATATGGCCGATGTGAGTAATTGAAACGAATGGTAAATGAAGAACGGTAGCTCGATGTTTTTATATAGACGTGACAAGACAAGGTCGCCTCTTCAATATAATATAGAGCGATCATTATTTCTGAAAGCCTGGTGGTACGTAAGCTAACAAGTAATAATTAGAGTCGACGCTTTTATGCCAGCCAGCATGTTTACAATGTAATTAGAACTAAGTGCTACCGGGATATCTCGATTGTTTTTTTAAAATAATGAATCACAAAACGAGAATAGTGTTGCTCTATTATTATTTTCGGACATGGCATTGAGGTGGTTCCCGCGTGCATTTTTATTGTATCTCCGAAAGAGGTGATGACACATTTATTGGCAAGATGTTTGCATAAAAGTGTGACTGTCGTGTTTGTTTGTGTATATTACTTCCAATGTTTATCACGCCAAAATAAAATGATGGGTTATTAATAGCGAGAGTTAATGACTGCAGCGTTAGTAATTGTTTTGTATGAAGAAGGTAGAGAACAGATGGCCTCGTATAGTAACGTACACATAGTACTTTTTTAATGTGTTTGTTTTTAGAAAACAGTTGCACTGTTCTTTTATTAGCATACTTTGTTTATTATTTTATTGAAAGTTCAGCTACATTTGCTACCTTGGAATCATATGAAATTAACGTTAAAATCGATACCAACTGAAGTTATAGTTGTTACTGTGAGTTAAATTACAATGTAACTGTTAATTAGCGTCATTGCCAAGTCTTTCAATAAGAACAATAGTATACATTCAGTATTAATTCTGAACAAATAACAGAATATAGAGCAAAATATGAATCATCATCATAATCATGATATCTTGTGCCAGTGCTAAACGTGAACCTATAAAATAACCGCTGCAAAGAAGGAATTGCAGAAGGAAAAATATACCATAATACCCGCGCAAGAAAATTTGTAACGGAAGGCTTCTTTCTCTTAGCCTTTTAATAACATTTTATTATTATTAATAACATTTTGGGGTGCATTAAAAGAGCCTCCACGAGTGACGATATTTAATTGATCGTTCGGCGCACCCTGGGCAGTCAGCCCCGCTACCAACCTGCTGACTGGCTAATCTTTTCCCCACGACATGAGCTATTATTATCATGTAGCTCATGTCGACACGAAGAAGAAGAATAACATTTTTGGGTCGGCTCAGATGCGGCGGCATATCAGTATTTTACACGGAGCTACTACCATCAGACCCTCAACCTAGTTACTGGGTAATACTGACATCTTTAGGGTTAGACCAGCGGTCAGACTTACAGGATTGACTACCCGTATGGCAATCCCATTGATCTTCGTATGGCAACCCGGGACCGCAAATTCAAAGTCGCTCAGCGAGCTATGGAGCGAGCTATGCTTGAAGTTTCTTTGAAAGATAAAATCCGTAAGGAGATTATCCGGAGAAGAACCGGAGTGTGTCAAAGAACCGATGGCCGCTGGAGCACAGACGAGTCGAGGTGGACAGACGACCTGAAGAAGGTGACTGGATGCGGAAGGCAGAGGACCCAGTGTTGCGCAATTTGGGAGAGAGGCCTATTCCAGCAGTAGACTGCGATAGGCTGAGTTGATGAACCCGGGACCGACAGCTTAACCTGCTCTCCGAGGCACGGAGGGATCTATAGAAACAGTCACACTCGACTCGTAAGCTTATTTTAACTGTGTGTGGTAGGCTACTTACCCAAACGAGAGTCTACTATGCAATGGTTTGACGGAAATGGCAAAGGAGTATCTATTATTCCACCCACAGTGTTTTCAAGACGCGCCGATCATGTTGCGACGCTGCAGTTCGTTTTTGACAGCCATCGCCGTACATAAGAGAATACGAAAAGCATTGTGTTGATCGAAACGTAACTACAACTGCACTTCTTTAGTTACGTGAATTGGCTTACAGGAGCATACGTTTAATCCAGAAATTAAAAAAAATTAAAAAAACCCGCCGAATACATAACCTCCTCTTTTTTTTTGAAGTCCGAATAGTAGTAGTAGGCGGAATAGTAGGTACTGCTTTGCCATTTTGTATTCCTTGTTCTGGCTTCAGTCGCTAGTTCTACGCGCTCCGTCTACCTTATTCTTTTGGTCTGAGGCAAGGGTACGAGGTATTTGCTTCTTTACAAGTAGAGATAGCTACAAGATACATCACTTTTTATTGTAAGACGTACGTAGGTGGCAATGGAATCAGCCATTAGTCATCTCTGACAAAAATCCATAGGAATATACCGATGATGGATGCGGAAGACACAGGATCGGTCATTGTGGCGATGCTTGGGGGAGGCCTATGTCCAGCAGTGGACGTCTTTCGGCTGAAATGATGATGATGATACCGATGATGAAGGCATGGAGCCAACAAAGCATCGTAAACTCAAAACATTACCTTCAATCAAATCAGTATTATTCGTGTATAAAGAAACCAATTCCGCTAAAAAGGGTAAGCAGTTACGTAGGTGTACATAGTGACGTTATTTACCTAAGGAGCGGCTGCAGTTGACATCATCGTTTAATAAAAAAAGGTCACTATGCACTCAGATCTCCACGTTTTGCAAGTTGCAAGTCGCATGTTAATTAATACAAAGTCATACATGCAACGTGATTTGTAAGGTCATAAGAATCCTACTAATACTATAAATACATCAGTGTGTTGTTGTGTATGTTTGTTTATTTGCCCTTGAATCACGCTGAAACATAAATATGAATTTATCTTAATAAAAATATATATAATTTTGACATATGTACTTTTATATGTATTTATTTTAGTTTAAAAGTATTTATTGATTAAAAGTTTTCTCTATTCGTACACCGCCAACTGCCCGTTATATTTTCTTGTACATTTCAAGTCTATCCAATGGTTGTCTGTAAGAAATTGCTTTTAGCGATAAGACTGCCAATTGTTAGTACTGTGCTCAAGTTTTTTACAACTTTAGTTTTATTTTACACCATAGTGTGCAAACAATAAAGTAGAGTATACTTGTATCTATCTATCTAAACGGCTGAACGGAATCGATGAAATTTAATACACAGATAGACCATAACCCGGATTAACATATAGGCTAACTTTTTATCCCGGGAAGATAAAGAATTCCCGAGGGATGCGCAATAATTCTGTCTTGTGTGTTGCGTCTATCTGTGATAAACCTGAATACGCGGCGAAGCCGCGGGCATAGGCTAGTAGATAATAAATCTAAGGTTTGCGTGTTTGACAAAGGATACGCTGGTTCTTTTTAAATGAAGAAAGTGTGTTATAATAAGTTCTATGACGTAAAAATCGATGGTTGGATGGTTGGAGAGGTTTTTCACGAACTACACGGCGCTAAAATTTCGTAACACAAGAAAACTCTTAACAATTGTGATCACAAGATTACTGGAAGGGCGTTTGTGCACTGCATCTGATACTAATCCGATAAAACACGGTCCAAAGTTGTCACTTATACTTTTTGTAGGTGTTGTTGTGTACTGCGTTAGATCCGAATTCTAGCTGTCATCATAGTTTTCTCACCGAATTTCATTGGACAGTATTTACTCGGATTAGAATTGAACGCATTGGAAACCCTCTAAAATAAATATTTTGTTGGAAACAATCTACATTATCTAGGTATCTTCAATTTAATGTTTTTATTAATTAACGTCAATAGATACAGGTCATTAGAGCCTTTGACATTAATAATAAATAAATAATTAATAACCTAGAATTGGTACATTAGGTTAATTACATTTAATAATAATTCATAATCTTTATTGACATTTTACTAATAGTAATAATACTTTATTATTAATAGTCGCGTCATCTCGTTCTGCTCTGATTTCTGAAGAAGTTATAATAACAGAACATATATAATGCTTACCTAAGATGCATCATACATTTCCAAGATACAATAGGTATTTTTCAACAACATCACTTAAATAACCACCGAAACTTTCAGGAAGAGCTCTTACTGGGTTAAGTAGACCTGCTAAAATCAATGCAGTAGGTAATAATATCCATTACGTAAGAGTTAAAGAGGTAAGGGCTGACTGCTATAGGCATAACCTACATTATTATAGACATTGCAATGTGCTTGTTGCAATCTGATTTCGAGGAGGTGGTCAGTTTTTAATTACAATGACTTGATTTGACCGATTTGGATGGTCTTTAGTAATGACTAGCCTATGCTAGGCCTCGCCGGCGTATCATTTAGTTTATCACGGAATGATATTATAGCCCATTTCTCAGAAACTGCTTACCTTCCCGGGATAAAAAATAGCCTACATGTTGATCTATCAGTATGCCCAATTTTATCCAAATCCCTTCAGCCGTTACAGCGTGATTGAAGTACAAACAAATAAAACCATACTTTAGCATTCATAACATCAGTAGGATTTTGTATTTCAGGAACTGTTTCGACCACGAAAATCTGGACACGCCAATGTTTGGATCATGTTATTGTTTATTCTGTCATGTATTATTTTTTAATTAGTTATTTTATGAACGTGTTTTTTTATTTTTTTCTTCCATCTCATCAACATACGTCAACATTTTCCAATGTTCAATCAATATTCCTTACATAACATCAGGTGTATGCACCCCGTGCACTCGTAATCAACTGTGGAGCTGTTAATTAACATCTATTTAGGTTAGGAAACATTAATTAAGAGACCGTACTACGTTAATATGGGATCAGTCAACTCGGGTTAAAATATTGTCAAGAGCGTATGCAAATGTACTGCAGTAACTAATAGTGAATAGAGAATTTGTATTTGTACCTATTGTATGAATATGTAAGGAAGAAATATTTTAGCAAGTTTGATGGATATTAATTTAAGGTGATCGCAACGCAGTAGACCACGACATTCAAAATTTATTGCGTTTTGTTTGCAATCTGTAGCTTTATTTCACGCTGTATATCAATCAGAATATATTTCGCGACAGTAATCACAATTTAACTACTAAATAACACTCAT
Organism: Asteroscopus sphinx; assembly: GCA_949699075.1. Lineage (NCBI taxonomy): Eukaryota > Metazoa > Arthropoda > Insecta > Lepidoptera > Noctuidae > Asteroscopus > Asteroscopus sphinx. Next base: position 9,637,124 of record OX453028.1, read on the forward strand.
AGAAAACATAAACCAAATTGAAAAAAAACTAAAAAAAATAATAATTAATTAATTAATTATTTAAATTGATAGAAGCAGATCTGCAAGACCAGATTTATGGAAACACATGACTGCAAGACCAGAATTATAGAAACGCAAGACTGCAAGACCAAATTTATAGAAACGCAAGACTGCAAGACCAAATTTATAGAAACGCAAGACTGCAAGACTAAGGTTTTTGGGCAACACTACTCTTTAGACACAGCTAGATATAATATCAGTTAGTTAAAAAAAAAAGTGTTGCATCGTGTGTGCATACTGCGATTATAACAGTTATGAAAATTGGCTTGGTAAAAAGCTAAGTAATTTATCGTGCTGCGAGTATTCCGAGGTATGCAGAGTATGTTTAGTTCAAAGTATGCGAAAACCCGTTGATCAGAAAAAAAAAATCTTCAAAGACAGTTAGTTACATTAGTCGAGTGTAGATACTCTCTATTAGATTTGTTTTTACATTAAAAACGTAGCATCTAAAACCACGATTAAGTCCCAAGTGTACGAAAAAAAACAAAGGTAATTATTTTTTCTTTTCATTTAGTAACAAGAACATTACCGAGTCTTCTAGGTGGCTATCTATATACGCAAGGGTTTGCCTGCACAGATTTGCCTGTTTAGTTAAACTGTTCAGGAAAACAGAAGCGTGTATGTTGTGCTTAGTTATTCCTACATTTCATGCTTTGGTGTACTTTTACAAGTAACCTGCACAGGTAAACCTGTCAGGTATGCTCTTGCGAGTATGACCACCGTTGATAAAGCTCTCACCATCATCATACCAATTTATTAGAGATCGACTGATTTAATATTTTATTATTTCATTCATTTTAATGAGCAGTTTATACAGTGCTTACTTTATTTTTTATTTTCACACAATCCACTCATTTCTTCTGCTGTTGATATCAACGGCCTTGTTGTAAAATGATATGAGTGACTGGACTGTCAAACAACAGAACTACCAAACATAATTTCAATAGATTTATATACCCCAACTGAATGCAAGTGTAGATGATGCGATTACAGCAGTTCTATACAAAATAATATACGTGTACATAAAGCATTATATTGTATTGTTTACATAGTTAAACACATGTGGGGCTTCAATCTTTATGGACATGTGTCACCTTTCATTGTCACAAATTATTCCATTGTCACGTTTGATGGTATCTGAATGTAATCAGGACTGTCATTAAATAAATGAACTGGTGATCATTACACCGTGTTATTAATGACATGTTTTTATTTTAAATGCTATTAGCCGTGAGCGGATTACCAGGTATTTTTATTTCTAATTGGTCAAATGGTCAAAAACCAATTAGGGAGAAGTGATGGTCATAATAGACTGATGATTATGATAATATGTAAACATTAAGACAAAAGTCTAACATCACTAGATTGTGAGGTTTATCACAAGTTGTAGGGACTACGGAATTCTGCCCAGTGTATGGCATACTCTAGCCTTCTGTTACTTGCTCTGATGTAACTGAAATGTGGATTCAAATAAGTAGGAACTACATGTGTTGCTGATGAGTCTTTACTCGCATCGCTCACTTAACAAGATTATAAAAATGAACTAACCACCAATGAACTTCTGACAAACCTATAATCTATAGTCAATCTATACTGTACTTTCTCACAGGATGCAAGCCTATCGTTTATGAGTAGCATATTAACCTGAGTTCTTGCAAGCTGACAGCTTATATGGAATGAAGTATCTATGCTTCAGACATTGACAAAGAACAATTTTTTTTGAAGAGCAAATTTTCTCTAATGGAAAATGAGTAAATGCGTTAGGTATATTAACTGTGTTTCCATTTACAATTTGTGTAAGGTACAGACAGTAAAAAATATAGACGAAGTGCTGCAAACAATCATAGTGAGTGAAGCCAAAAAAATCGTGCCCCTTCGTGTACAAACCAGCGCTCACGCACACACCATGCATCTCAAATTGTGCTCACCGCTCTCAGTACACATGTCGCAGCATCGTCCAGTAAGCATCGCCAAAACAAATATCCTTCAGGTGCATGGTGTGTGCGTGAGCGCTGGTTTGTACACACGGCTACACATCAAGCTGTACATCTCCAGTATAAGCTGACCTGACATTGTGTAGGCTTTCCGTACAATGCGAGATCAGCTTATACTGGAAATGTACAGCTTGATGTGTAGCCGTGTGTACACGGAGGAGCACGGTTTTGTTGGCTTCACTATGATTGTTCGCAGAATTTCGTCTATACTTTTTACTATGTCTGTGGTGTAAGGATACAAATTGTTAATTTGACTAGACACGCTATAGACCCATCTAATTTGAGAGGTCAATTAGCAATAAACCTTCGCTGATTATTCCACCGCAAGCCTTACTGAAAATGATAAAGCTCATTCTACCGGCCTAGCATTATTCAGTCAATGAAATATGACTACATTAGAGTAACAAATATAATTTCATAAAAGTGTGATGACCATGATTCAAAGACAGAATCTATGCATATGTTTAGATCCTTATACGAGTATGAAAGGACCTTATTTATTGTAAAACATGTTTGCAAGAGCACAGATAAGGCTCACGTCATTCTGAATAAAAAAAGAAAAACAACCAAAACTGAGCTCATTACAAACTCTATTTTTGGTTTGGCCACAATCCCAGAAAATCTTTATGGTTCGTTAACACAATGACCACGTTTTAAGTCCACTGCTTCTTAAGTACGGAAGAATAGTATCAAAGTATTAAGTAATCCATCAGTGGACGGTGAATTGTGACCAATGTTGTTCAACGTATACAGGAGCCATTAAGTTAATGACAGAAACACCACCATAATGACGTTCAACATGCAAATTATTTCTGTTTTATGGCCCAACATTAGTATTTAGATGTTTAGCATAGCATAATCAACCAATTCCATTACTGTCCCAGTATTGGACAGTGGCCTGTTTTTCGAATGAAAAATGTTTAGCTCTTAGGACACAATGCTGCACTAGAGGGCACCGGGGCGGTCCATTGGAGTTCCCGGAGCTCCTCTATTTTGTGCTGAGGATGGTCACCGTGTGGTTTTAGTCGGTAAGAGTCCGACATATCCCTCCGCCTTCCCCAGACGGAGGATATCCATGAGGATTTCCACCCGAAAACAAAACAAAAAAACCGGCCAAGAGCATGTCGGGCCATGCTCAGTATTATAGGGTTCCTTAAGTAGGTCTAATTTCAAACGAATAAAACAAACTAATCAAATCGAATATTAATCATTGCTATTTTAGTTTTTGCAAACAGCGCCACCTAGCGCTAAACTTGGTGGCGCTGTTACTTTGTGTTATCAATATAACACAAAGTTTCTTTTTGTGATTTTTTTAAATAGAAAATAACTAAAGGAGCATTATTTGCTTAGATCATTTTTATCTAAGGTCAATGACCTGTGAACTATGACGTCTTAAGTATTTTTCAGTTTTCTCACTATAACTCAAAAATTAATAATCATATTATACTTGAAATAATTTTAAAAGGGAGTTTTTATAAAAGTCTATCAACGTGGAAGATTACAAGTTTCTACGTTGCATAGTTTGGAAATGGCAGGGGGGGGGACACATTGTAAGCCACTTTGGTGGGCTATATTTCACAGATGGTACACCTAATAAAAAAGTGACGTATGAAACATTACCTTCATTTTAGTAGACCTATTCAATGAGAAAAAAAAAAAAAACACGAGGGGGTGCAGCGAAAAAAAAAAATTCATCCCCATTTCACATGTACGGGCGCCACCCCTAAAATACGTTATCAAGATTTTTTTATTCTTTTAAAATTGAGATCTATATCTAAACCATTTTTTAACCAAACTTCATTTACTTATGTTTATAACTGTAGAAGTTATTAAGCTGTAAAGGATTAGGACAGACGGACAGACGGATAGACGGACAGACGGACGGACATGACGAAACTATAAGGGTTCCTTGTAGGACTACGGAACCCTAAAAAAACTGACACAACGCTGGACTGCGTGGCTCTTCTGTAATAGCTCAACGTCGAGCTCATTTCTGATTCCGCAGTGAAATCTCTAATTCCGTATTGGTTTTGCTACTTTTTACTGCGGATTCAGATGAATTCTTACAGAGTAACACTGCTAGTGCGGGTAAGACTGCACACACCGTTGATAACTTTTGGATTAGATCGTCAGGTGTGCAGGCTTCTTCACAAATGTTTTTCTTTATATGTTTCGCACGCTTAAAAGTAAACTGACGTCATTTGTTAAATACGATTTCCAACAATCAACTTTTAACAACAACAATTATAACGATTTTTAAATTGTGGAAAGAAAAAATCGCTCACGAGCAGGATTCGAACCTGCGACTCCTGGCTCAGTACGCCAGTGCTTTAGCCACTAAGCTACCGTGGACACTGCTCGTGGTAACGAAATTCTCATCCACTTGGTACATCTTTGGGTGACGTCAGCGATATCTTATTAAGAAACATGCGTAAAATGCGTTAATAATAATAAATAACAACAATAATATTTACTTTAATTAATTTAGTTTACTTAAAGTGTGTGGTTTGTTTAGTTTTACCATAAAAACATATAGGTAGTAACCTCAAACCAATATTATTGGTCTGACGACTCCGAGGTAGGTGATATTCGTTTTCTGAAAACACTGCTAAATCTTGTTTGATTACAATTTACATATGGAATGATCTCATCGCATAGCTGGGTTATATAACTGCGTAAATTAACGTTAAACTCGACATCCTTACTTCGGTTAACGTAGGTACTTGTACTATTTTTACTTATGATTCAGTATAAGGCCGATTTTGTATGGAGATTAAAATTTCAGATTTTTCACGCTGCTGTATGAGCTCATACTTCTATGTAAGTATTTATTTTTGATTCATAATAAAAGTTAGGTAGTTACGACCTGTTATACAGCTGATTCCATAAACAGTTTGTTTTAGCAGCTTTTGTGTGAAATATACGCACGTGACAGACCATGCAAAATATTCATTTTTTTTCACATTGGCTTTTAACACTTTACTTGGATTATAAAGTTTTTGCCATAGTTATTAACTTGCCCAAAAAGTTCAAACGAAAAACCAAGAAAAAATTACAGTACCATAAATATTCAACAACTTTTTGCCCCAAATTCAGATTTCAGCAATCAAACCTCCATGCTAAAACCTCTAACAAGACCGTTTTTGTCTATGGTAGTAGTTTGCTGTCCACAATCAGTCATCTGTGTCCAAAAGCGGCAATGATGATGCAAAGCAAAACCACAGACTACTAGGGGATACTGAGCAAAACACTCTGGCGACCTTGACTGGCAGATTTTGGGCCTCCACTATACTTTATGATATGCCATTAACCGTGGGATATAAAACTATGTTTTAATGTAGGAAAGTTGAGAGGATTCTGCTTCTGGTTTTCAGTGTGACTGTAAAAGTTTATTGGTAGATTTTGATGTAAAAATGGAGGCCTTGACCACGCAATATTGGAAAGACTCTTTTTCTATTCTGTGGCTGCGATATTAGATATCCATCATTATTACTACATCTAGCTGTACCTTTTTGTTGAAAAACCAGTGTTCATTAACACTTCTAACGTATATATTTACTTCAAACAAAATATGTAAACATTTTCAACTGTAATAAAGAGGTTCCTGAAGGGTTTTCCCAACCTAAAATAATCACTTGCTCTAAATACTTTACTTTGTCAGATGATGTCAGTTTTGTGATTATCAAAACATGTAAGTATTAAAGATTGATCCCCAAATGTTCCAGGCACGTTACGAAATAGCTATGTGGGATGTAAACATTGGTATGTGGGTCGGTTTGACGTATTAAGCAAGTCTGTTTCGCCGATCATAATCAAATGGCCTTACACATGGTTTTGCTGTTTTTTTTCGAGTCTTGTTTATTTACTTTTTTTGCGATGGCGCAAGCGTGTTTGGAGCAGGTGATAAGGCAGAATGGTTGCGAAAACTACGATTTGTTTACTGTGAAATGTTGAGACAGTATTTAGTTCATGCTATTATAAACTGGGAAAACTCACAAAAATGTTTAAAAAACCATGTATAATTAAATTATACGAACATTCTGAATATTTGTCAGCGGATACAGGATCATGAATATTGCGTTCTTACAAATGGATTACAACAGAACGACGTAAACTGCCTGAATTGAGGTTTTCCGCAAATTTATTATACGCGCCAATTTTCACACAAAAATTATTAAAGAAAATTATATACCATCCTCTTTCCCGGGCTTGATGCACTGTAAACACGACACAAACTTTTTCTTTTTCACTTTTTTACTAACATCATTTGGCTTTCCATTAACCAAGTCTTTCTTCACATCCTCTTTTTTCGTTTTCTTCTGATGTTTAACGACACCCATTTTCACGAGCGTGGAAAGCGCGCGCTTTTCCAAGTTTACTTTTTTTTTTCAACGGCGAGCGAGGGAACGCGCTACACAGATGCGCGTTCAGAAACTAGTGCGGGACTAGCAACGCTAACTGCATACGCGTGCGGGCAAGGAAACACTGGCAGTCGACAATGAGGCTCTCTAATGAACACCATCCGCGCAGCGCAGCAGTAAGCACTGTTCGGTCTACGTCTACGAGGTGCGGCCCGTGAGCTCACGCCGCCAAATCGACCATCCCGATTGGGAATCAAGGGCAATTCGTGGATTAATATTCCGTGTGAGGCCACTTCCTAAATGTAATGTTAATTTCACCTAATTAATATTTCGGATATGTGTCCTAACGTGAAATTATACTGACAGTTAAGAATCAAGTTGTTCTATCGTTGAATTTAAATGGTTCAGCGATAAAATCTTTGTAATTTTGCGAGATAGTTCTAAGCACTTGTAAATATAAAGGGAGCTCATTGTATGGTCAGCGCATTAGTATGCGCTTAAAATAGTTCTTAATCGATTTTTATACTCTGAAGTGTTACAGTTCAAAGCATCTATATCCGGAACGGTGGATAAAATCAATGGTTTTAGGGGCCTTTTAATTGTAGATTTTTAAATGCCCAATTAATTTAATAATATTATATTTATTTTATATTTATTTATATATGCTTTATTGTACACCATAAAAAACATTACATTATTATAATTAGTGACCAAGAATATTACTTGACATTTTTTATTATATAACATCATCATTACGTTTTATTATTTAGTGACATTTGGAGTTGTATGAAAGTGCCCTCTGGACCACCATTGGTCCATAGCGTTTTCGTATAAAATGCAAGTTGGAACCACCGCGAGCCATAAGTGATGGCGCGCATTCATTCAATAAAAAAAGTATTTTTTGTACCCAAACACTTGTGGTTAAATAATTTTACTAGCATATTGAATAAAATTTCCCATCTAGATTTTAAATATACATGTGTATGCCTTCTGGCATAACATAGCGGACTCTTTATTGTATTTAACAACATAACATAACATAACATCACGCCTGTATTTCCCCGAAGGGGTAGGCAGAGGTGTATAATACACCCACATTTCGCCAGTTATGTTATAGCATAACTATAATAGTTATGCATAGCAGTTGTGTTGTAGCATATGCTGAGATGGGGGCCTTTTTTAGTCTCATACAGGCATGTAAATTTTAAGTTTATTGTTAATATACTATTTTTAGTTTTTTTTTTCTCTCGCCTGTACCGAGACTGAAATAAATATTTTCTTTCTTTCTTTCTTTCTTTATAGTCCCAAGTAATAGGGGGCGAGCCTATTGCCATCAACCGGGCACAAATCCAGACTCCGGGCTGCTACTGAGAATTTCCTAAAGAAAAAACCCAATAACACTTTGCCCGACCCGGGAATCGAACCCAGGACCCCACGTATTGTATTTAAGAACTTCATATTATTTTTTGTACCTATGTTACACAAATGAATAAATGATATGAATTAGAGGGCGCTTGCTTTTATATCAAGGGCGCTATCATCTAATCTGTAATAAAGAAAAGTCAAGGAAATTCGTGACTAGTCACCATTATGTTACAACTGATACTGTTAGTGGCAAGACTAATTCGAACACGTTTGGAGGCGAAGTTTTTCATTTACACCTAGGTGTTCAAGTTCATCTAACTTATGACGTTTTGAATACTATAACGTAAACACTGTCATAAACATATTTATATATGTACGAGACAACAATGGAAACTGAATGTTCCCGCTATTTATCCGAAGATTTTCTCGTGAATACATTTTCTCTGACGTTACCTCACGATGGCAGCAAAAATTATACCTAAAACATGTTATTATTATGTTTATTATTATTGTACAATTTTTTATTCTCATAATGGGCTTGCGTTTGACCGCCACCTCACCCGATGTTAAGCGATGGTGCGGTCTGATGGTACAGTCAGAAATCTTTACGATGAACCACCACTAAGGCTAAAATCGCTTGCACTCAGTGTTCGATGGCAGCTGTCATCATCATCATCATCATTACAGCCGAAAGACGTCCACTACTGGACAAAGGCCTCCCCCAATTAAGGGGGGGATATGCCATAATCGCCACGCTTGGCAGGCGGGTTGGCGATCGCAGTTGGTTGGTTAAATACTCAGAGATTGCTGCTGCCCATCCTCTGGTGAATCCCTTAGTCGCCTTTTACGACACCCATGAGAAGAGATAAGGGTGATGCTATTCTTTAAGTCCGGCACCACACGGACATGGCAGCTGTAAGTACGTGTAATGTAGCAGGATTCGTTCAGGGGATTTTGTCGACAAAATGTACCACCGGGAAGGATCGTGACCGTACATGCTTGGTCAGCTTTACCAATTCAAGGACATTGGTCGGATATTGACCAAACACGAGGGGCTGATACGAGGTCCGGTTCTACATGCTGAAATTTGAGTCGCTTAATTCCCGAAAAGGGGTCATTGTACTCATCATCAAACCTGAAATGGCGAAAAAAAAAACAGTTGGTCCCTACATTTGTGTTCCCTTAAATCAATAAAATGTAGGGACCACCTGATATTTTTTTCGCGATTTCAGGGTTGGTCCCATAGTAAAAGTTGTTCATAATGATGAGTACAATGACCCCTTTTCGCGAAATAAGCGATTCAAATTTCAGCGTGTATACATAGTTACTTTGATGACATAACATCACGCCTGTATTTCCAAGAAGGTGGGTGAGGTGTGAGTGTATAGTAAATTCACATTTCCCCAGATAAGTTAGAAGTCCCATGTAATAGAGGGGAGTCTATTGTCCATTCTTCTTCTTAGCGAGCCGATGGCAAATTTTGACAAATTTTGTTGGCCCAGTGTTCCGCAACTTATTGTCCATTAACCGGACACAAATCAGCGGGTTATTTTGATTCTAATTAGCAATTGGCGGGGAAATCTTTACGATTGTCTTCATCGCGAGTCTTATTAAGATTTACGCTTCTGTTATGCTAATTGCTAATATGACATGCAAAGGAAGTTGCGTGCGCAGTTAGATGTTAAGAGAGATTCCAGAATGGAAACGCAGACACGCGTCTGCTGCGTGCGCGTTATATTTTGTATTTGTATTGCAAGGACTTTTGAGCTGCCCGTATCAAAATAACTCAGCACGATTGCTTATTCGTGTTACGCGTAAGCGTGAATTACTGCTCAGTCATCATGCTTGGTAAGCAGGAGTCGGTTGCCGTAAGACTAACTTCAAAGCGTCATTGCACCGATGAAGATACGAATTCGACGTCTGTGGTCTAGTGGTTCGAGTGTCGGACTGCTAATCACGAGGTCGTGGAATCGATTCCCACAGAACACAAATATTTGTGTGAAGAACATAAGTAAATATAAATATATTTTTGGGACATTTTTACACGGCACCATCTAGTCCCAAACTAAGCAGAGCTTGTGCTATGGGTACTAGACAATGGATATAATAGTATACTTTTTTGTTATAAATACATACTTATAATTCATAAGAAACACCCAGACCAACACAAATACTTATGTTCATCACACAAATATTTGTGTCCTGTGGGAATCGAACCCACGACCTCGTGATCAGCAGTCCGACACTCGAACCACCAGACCACAGACGTCGTCTCGTCGTCGTAGTCGTCGTCAGAAAGTGTTTGTATTGGTCTGGGTGTTTCTTACGTATTAGTATGTATTTACAAAAAAAAAGTATATAAGTATAATATCCATTGTCTAGTACCCATAGCACTAGCTCTGCATAGTTTGGGACTAGATGGTGCTGTATAAAAATGTCCCAAAAATATTTATTAAAATAAAAAAATGACTAAATAGACCACCAACCATGGAAGCATCCATATTCCCCCAGAAACTCTAGGAATTGCCTTAGTCACATCGTCGACGGACGGTTGACAAAGTCAGCTCATACGCACAACAAACGCTACTGATTTGCCAATGTGTAGCCACTCTTAGGCTCGAGATGTTCTCTTATGCGCTATGCAGATGTCACTCTCTCGGCGCATACCCGCAGCTCGCAGGATAGCGTTGCGTAGGCGCACATTTTAAAGCATATTTGTCACGGTCAATTTAAGTCTGCTATTATGTAGTAGTCTGTCAGCTTCCGCGCTCAATGTCACGGCTACATAGGTACATAAGTACATTAAGTATTGTGATTCGTGCCTCTGCTGGTGCTGGGACTGAATGACGTCATCTGTGTATCATCGCACCTACATGTATAATGTATATTTGCTTTATTGTGTTTATATTTGCAGCCGCAAGGACGCGTCGAAATAAAATGGGCGATTGTAAATATACAGATCTTATGATGTTTTTGTGATTTACTCGTGGATGAGTGAAGAATGTAGTTTTATTTTAGACTAGCCTGTGCCCGCTACTTCGCTCGCGTGGATGTCGTTTATCGCGCATCCCTCGGGAACTGTTCATCTTCCCGGGATAAACAGTAGCCTTTATGTTAATCCGGGTTATGTTCTAGCTGTATGCCAAATTTCATTAAAATCAATACAGCAGTTTTTGCGTGAAAGAGTAACAAAAATCCATACATCCTCACAAACTTTCACGTTTATAATATTAGTAGGAAGAAGGATACTCTAGAGCAGCCTTTCCCAAAGTGGGCGATAACGCCCCCTTGTGGATGCTGCAGGCCTAAAGGGGGGCGGTAAGAGACCCAGAAAAAAATGGGGGCGTTGTGTCTTTACATCTCGTCTCGTCTTTGTGTCTCGCTTGGGGGGCGATTTGTAATTTCATCTAGCTACGAGGACTCTTAGACACCGACCGAACTCTCGACTTTCGACTACAACTTGTGAATATCAACTAATATTAATTAAGACATTGCTCAAACTTGGTTCGATATTTCTCTCCGCGTAGTTCATATATCTGTCCTGCTGTGCTATTCTGAAAAATCTCACTCGCAAACTCACTTCTGAATCCGCAGTGAAAATTAGTAAAATCAATACAAAAAAACGATTTCACTCCGGATTCAGAAGTGAGTTTGCAAGTGAGATCTTTCAGAATAGCCTAACTGTTTTATTGAATAAATAAATAAAAATCATGTAAATCGGTCGCTCCGTTTCGAAATGAAAGCATCAGATTCATCCTTCACATTAGTTTTTATATAAGAATCGATTATGTTTGTTTTATTTTGAATAAAAGATACTCTGTCTGAATACTATAAAGTTGCGTTTCAATAATCATTCTCATTGGCAGGTGTAGCCCGTAAGAGTTAACTTGAGACCTGAGCGCCGTTGTGTACTACCTACCGCGGTTAGGTCTCAAGTTAACTCTTGCGGGTTATAGTAAGTCTCGTTTAGAATGAATGTTTAATCTCCGCTAATATAGCTCACAATAATTAATTAATTTAATTTGAAGTTATAGTGGTTTTTAAGTAGGTGAAAAAATGGGGGCGCAAAAAAATAATTTATTCTCAAAGTGGGCAGTAGACAAAATAAGTTTGGGAACCACTGCTCTAGAGTTTGTCAGGGTCAAAACAAGGGAATTATTATTATAGTTTTTGTGACCCATGACTCAAATGAGATCTTTTATAGTACCTAGAGCCCCTAGAGACAAAACGGATAATGAATCAGTTGGATTTTTTGGTACTTAGTTTCTGAAGCTAGGATAATAAAACTGAAGACGTATCCAATAATTAAAAGTGCTTCCGTTTTAGCTTATTCCCAAGAATACATTTTTTACATACCTGGCATAGGTACCTATTTATCGAGCTTAGGGTTCAATCAAACGATTACTCATCGACTAGGTAGGTTAGATCAGTCCATGTATGACGTCAGATTATGAAAATGACATTGCTAATCGCACAATTTTTACAAGTGATGTAATATTGAATGATTTAAAAAATCAAGTCACCACCATAACCTCCATTGATTGCATTACGCCTAGACGTTGCATTTGTAGCAATTGTAGCTGCCGATCATGAAGTTGTGAAATTTCATTAGCATTTACGAATGTGTGGTGTAACGAGAATAGATATTATAAGAAATGAATATGTGAGACGGAGTATGAAAGTAGCGCCAGTGACGGAAAAGTTGAGATGCAGTATATTGTCATGGTATGGACATGTGATGCGGAGAAATGAGGAGCATGTTACGAAAAAAGTTTTGTGTATGAATGTGGATGGCTATAAGAAAAGAGATAGACTAAAGATAAGATGCATAGGTTGTGTGAAAGATGATATGGATAAAAAGAAAGTGAATACGGAGATGACGGCTGATAGAGATGTATGGAAGAAAAAGACATGCATGACATGAAGGGCAGGAGGATGATGATTAGCGTTTAGAATCGTGCCCGATGAATGGAAGCAGCTAGCTTCTTCTACTTCTTCCTTCCCTGGTCCCATTATTTGAAGTCGAGTCTCATTTTTCTGCGCCAAGTTGCTCGGTCTTGGATTGTCGGTTCTAGCAATTGGGCATTTCTATGTTTGACTACCAAGTCACTGACGGGCGGCTTCTACCTCTCTTCTGTTACGGTGGGCTTCAAAGCGATCCTCACTTGAATAAGCTAGCCTCCAATCACATAAATCTTAAAACCTTTATCGGAGACATCTTGACACCTAAAGTATTTTTTTCATTATTCTTAACGGGCTTGCGTTTGACCACCACCTCAACTGATGTTAAGCGATGGTGCGGTCGACGATGGTTTACGCTTGCCCAGCAAAAACCTATTCACTCGAGTCTTGAAGACCACCAGATTATACTTCTCGGGAAACACTGACACCGGCAAGGAATTCCACTCTTTAGCGGTAGCCATGATAAAGCTATTAGCAAAACGGTTCGTGCGTAATGGTGGAATATCTACCATATAACGGTGGCGCATCGCCGTGCGTCTAGTCGTCCGATGATGGAAAAGGCTTGGGGGAATTAGATTGTGCAATTCCAACACACACTCGCCGAAATGCATTCGATAAAAAATCGATAGGCTAGCAACTCTGCGCCGATGCTCGAGACTTTTTAGTTTGGCATCAACCAGCGCGTCGTTGCCAACGAGCCTCTTGTTGCGCCTCTCAATCGACTCGAGAGCCGCCAGTTGATATTTAGCCGAACCATCACAAAGATGAGAACAGTACTCCATACAGGACCGTACTTGTGCTTGGTACAAATTGAGCAGCTGTTCTGGTGTAAATTACCGTCTTACCTTAGAGAGGATGCCTGAGGCAGAGAGCTTAAAGTTTCCGTAGGTATGAGATATAAATTTTTCATCGCTACTAAAACTTTCTAACTATCGCTTTCTATTCCTAAGTATACTATATTCACTTCCAATTTACCTAACTTACTATATTTATATTGCTAACAATTTTCATCTTACAACCAATGAATCATCACGATAACAAATGACTAACGTCTCGTAGTATAAAACAGTACGTGAAAACTCCGCTAGAGGGCAGCAGAAGTAGGTGGCGGTTTAAAAATATCTACTAAACTAAATAAATATAATCGTTGAGCGAAGCATTGCGGAACATCGTAAGCTATAATATTTAACATCGTTGTTATAATGTTTATGTCAAATAATCGTCGTGACCTACTTTTTACCACCCCTTTAGAGTAGAATTTTAAAAAATCCCTCCTTAGTGCACTCTTAGGGTACTCAAGAAATATTTCTTCCAAATTTTAAACATCTAGGTCCACTCCACTGATTCAGGCTGTGCGTTGTCTGTTAGTCAGTCAGTGATACGGTTTTATTACGTAGATGATACGGACATCTTTGTCATTTAGTACCGGTCTACTTAATGACCTCCAAGGTTTACATTTTTTTGGCCGTACCTATGTATAGGTAGGTAGATACCTACTTCTAATCAAGTCTAATCAAAAGACTACCTACACGTACTTAGTTGGTAGCAAACTGAGATGGGATTATTAAAAAAAAATAACAATAAGACTGACTTTAATGTTCCATGTACAGATGATGTACAGCAACTGTAACTGTGTGTCTACATATTACTGTGATTGTGTATATGAAACGATTCAAGCCACAAATTATTGTTTACAAATAATTTCAGCCACACCGACTGGCAACGCCATCTATTACGCGAGGCGAGAACTATCAACGTAACGCAAAACGCACATAACACCTACAGCATTGTAGAGACTAGATAGTCAAGAAACCTACTACATGATAATTCTTATTTCCAGATATTTTTACTCTAAGAATAACGTGTTATTTACTTTTCAAATCCCCAAATAATAATAAAAGGGCAATCAAATTTTTTGTTACTATGTTTTAATCAATATAAAAAGTTACCTGTGTACCTGCCAAGGGTAAATATACAGTGGAAAAACCACTATTTTCACACATATTCCGGGGACATTGATGGTGAGTGCACTTTACAATAATTTAAAAAACTATTTTTGATACACTCAAGAGCAATAAATCCGGGTCAACAAAATAAACCTTAATATTTGGGAAACTAAGAATAACAGCTTATTCAAAAGAAAATTTTATAATAAATAGGTCTATATAACAATAAATAGTCTATTGTTGTTAATAAATAGACTAGAATAGACTTTTTTGAACATAAGCTATCATTCTCAGTTTTTTAGATATATTTTTGTTGGTGACCTGGATTCATTGCTCTTGAGTATAATTGTACGGTCTGTTTTTTATCTCTTGTTTTATTTTGTAAACAATCTTGGAATGTCTCTTTATTCAAATAACTACTGATAAAATATAATTACTAGTTCTGTACATGTATAACATAAAACCAACATAACAACAACACAACAACAACAATACAACATACAACAACATAATGCCTTTTAATAATTATCATTGACGAATTGCATCAAAAAGACTTGCTAAGATTGTTTACTAGCGGCCAAAATTAATATCCTATCTACCCACGATTTACCCTACTAGAGATAGAAATTTGACATATTTTGTATGGAGCTTATGCCAAATTTCTATCTGTAGCAGGGCAAATCGTCGATAGATTGGATATTAATTTTGGCCGTAAATAAGACAAGTAAGAAAAAACAGAGATTAAATGATAAGTCGACAAAGCGACAATGACAGTCGACACAATCAGCGATATTTTTTTTTTGCAAATTAATTTGCTCAAGATGCCTATTTAGGTCAGAGAAATACACTAGTATCTAACAAGGAAAATATGACTATTAATAGTAGCAATAACAGGAAAACTATTAATAATTTCATACCTAGTGATGATCAATCAATATGTAAATAAGTAAGCCTGTAAGGGCACACAAGAAAGGACAGACATATTGACTAAGGTTATGTGGATACGGATATACATAAGTATTATTTATACATATTTATTTATGACTCATCATCCTCCTGCCCTTATCCCAATCTATTTGGGGTCGGCGCAGCATGACTTTTTCTTCCATACATCTCTATCAGCCGTCATCTCCGTGTGTCACTTTCTTTTTATCTATATCATCTTTCACACAATCCATCCATCTTGTCTTTTCTTCGTAACATGCTCGTAACATATT
The DNA here is from genome assembly GCA_949699075.1 of Asteroscopus sphinx. Classification (NCBI taxonomy): domain Eukaryota; kingdom Metazoa; phylum Arthropoda; class Insecta; order Lepidoptera; family Noctuidae; genus Asteroscopus; species Asteroscopus sphinx. The sequence continues at coordinate 9,653,029 of OX453028.1, forward strand.
TATTTATGACTTATGGGTGATTTTATTTACATTGTTAACAAATTCAAACAAAAGTTGTAAAATGAAAGAGTCGACATAGAAACCTAACATATCTGCCTATCACTGTCCCACCCACTTCTGGCTACAAACCTCTTTTCAATATGAAAAGGATTCTGGGGGTCTACTCGCGTCTCACGAACGACAAACGAGGTATGAACTTCCGCTCCGACTGATACCTACACAGTGAAGATAGGCACGTAAAAAAGGCACAATAAAAACGGACTACGGTTCTTCATAGTCGTATGAAATTGACCGGAAAAACAAACGTCAAAACTACATGGCATGCGATAAGGAAACTATAGTTGACTGGAGTAGCAAATTGTGCGATGAATATATCGACCTCCAGGCTATCAGACCTATCACGCTGGCCTACTGCGGGTTGACGAGATACACACACCATCGATCCTAGTAATATTATAAATGCGAAAGTATGGATGTTTGTTTGCTTATTTGCCCTTCAATCACGCTGAGGCTGAATTCAGTAATCCAGTTACCTACACTACGTAGTAATAGTTACTTTCACTGCCTCTTTGGCCTAGTTAGTGGTAGCAAACGCGACTGCTAAGCGAGAAGTCCTGGGTTCGATTGCGGGGTCTGGCAAAAAGTGTTATTGGGATTTTTCTGTCAAGAAATTTTCACAGTAGCAGCCTGGAGTCAGGAAGTTGGCGGTGCTACACTCCCGTGCCTCGGAGAGCACGTAAAGCCGTCTGATCTCTATCCGGTCCTGTCGGATTGCCGGATTATGAGAGTGATACAGAGTGCACTGTTTGCGCGCACAATCTTGTGCATTATAGGTAATACCAGCAGCGCAGTTACCTAACTAGACTCCGTTGAGTTTGGGGACCGTGACCGAAATTCGGCAGAATGACATTATTATTATTATTATTAGTTTCTTCTTTGCCCACACAGTCCATACCAACATGTTTTTATTTCTTCTAAACGTTTATTCAAACTGACAGGAAAACGATTTAAGATAAACAAATGTTTTATTTGTGCGAAAAAACTTTATATAAAATTATAAAATGATTATAAATGATAATTAGCAAATGGAATCGGAAGTGGTTACCTATGCCTACTGAACGAAGTTTGTTTTATAGGACTGGCCTCGGGCAACCCGTTTGTGTAACATACTAGTAAGCCATCTTCTGTAAGACAGAGGAACTTTGAAGAGTTTATAGTTAGTTTATGAAACACTAGATAGAGAAGACGTCTCTACAAACAAAAGGATTGCACTATTTACACGTCTCAACGCTTAGCTTCATCGCAATCCTGTTGGTTGTTTAGAACCATAGAAATTTTAATATTAAGGTAATTATTAAGATTTCTATGTTTAGGACATATCTCTCTTGTCTGCTTTGGTGGATACCGGGCCTAAGCCTGAGCCCCCCAACTAAATGAACACAGTCACAAGATCCTGTCATACGGCCAAAATTAATATCCAATCTATCCACGATTTGCCCTACTAAAGATAGAAAATTGACACAAGCTACATACAAAATATGTCAAAAATCTATCTCTAGTACCTACCTACCTTAGGGTAAATCGTGGATCGATTGGATATTCATTTTGACTGTTAGTCACTAAGGCAGATGGATTGGCGATCGTAGGAAAACGTTGCTATTCATCCTATTAGATAAAATTATAACTCTTTTTCTGCGACTGCGATCACCACAGAAAAATTAAATACGTGGCGATCACCAACCGTGTCTTTGTCAAGCTTGATAAAGGGTGATTTTTGGTATTTTTCCTTCGACCGTTCATTCTAGCGGTAATTGGAAGGCTCATGCCTCATGATCGTAAACGGCCTGATATGAGTTGAAAATAATAGGGATAACGATTATTTTGGAATCGCAAGAATAGTGGTGAGTTCATCCGCTGGCGACCTTCCAGGTGTTGGCCAAGCGTGAATCTTTATGTCGAGCTACACTTGATGTGTAGGTACCAGTAGAGGGCGTGCGTGTTAGTTAATAAAAAAAATTATTTTGAAGGGATCGGCGAATTTGTTGTTATTAGACGAGAGTAGGTCTCCGTCATCGACAATACAGCCCAATAGACGCCTAATGTTGAATATAATGGGTACAATAAATTCTGCCACTAGCTGAGGCGGGATACTGCAATCCGATTGGCCCTAACAAGGCTGCTATTGGCTATTAATCACTAATGCGGCATTTTTGACGGCTCAAATATGTGGTCGAAACTAATTTGAAGCTTTCAAATGGAGAATAGTGGCGACCTACATTAGTGAAATTTCATAGATGTGTTGCAGACATCGGTCGCCTATTATGAGGGGTGTATGGTCGATGGTCACGGTCTAGGCCAGCAATAGAAATAAAGAACATAACATCGCCAAAAACTTTTGGCTTTAGAGATAAACTGCGTCAAAAATAAATGTTTTATGGTCATAGATAACCACACACCACCACCACCACCATTGATAACCACAGAGCCTTGAAAGATAAGTTTTCCGTCTTGAATACCTTTTTCTGTGCCTTTTTCAGATCAACCAAAACAAACTTCAATTTTTGTGATAGGGCATACAATATGGTTCTGTCGCTAAAAATTCAATTGATGGATCGAAATGGAGTTCCTATGAAACAACATGACAGCTCGCTTGGGTGAACCAATACCATCACGGCGAGCTACAGGTGAACGACCGACAGTACACCTGCACCTAGTGACCTATAATTACGGTTATGTATGACCGTAACATTATGAATTTACTGTCATTTAGTAGTAGTAGAGCTCTTTTGTGAAAGAGCTCGTCCGGGGAAGTACTACCACCGTACCTACTTCTCCGCCAAATAGTGATGCTTGCATTGCTGTGTTTCGGTCTGAAGGTTACGGGTGCCGGTGAAATTACAATCACATGAGACTTTCCATCTTCATGTCTCAGTTTGGCTAACCGACTTGCGGTACCATTTAGGCAACAGTCTAGGTGGTATTACAGTTGTTATGGGCAAAGGTAACCGCTTAACATCAGGTGGGCCTTTGGCTCGTTTCGCCATCCTATACAATAAAAAAATAAAAAAAACCTTTGCATTTTTCTATTTCTATCGTTTATATAAAATACATATTCTTTCTTTCTTTCACTCTTTGATTTTTTGCGGGAAATTGGATTTTCGTAAGACACATCTTCGAAACGATACTTTCTTATTTCCAACATCTGCATGTTACATTCACAGACATATAGACGAAGAGCTGCGAACACTCTAGTGAAGCCAAAAAAAACTATGCTCCTTCGTGTACAACCAGCGCTCACGAACATACATGCACCTCAAACCGTGCTTACCCCTGTCAGTACACATGTCGCGGCATCGTCCAGTAAGCATCGCGAAAGCAAATATCCTTCAGGTGCATGGTGTGTGCGTGAGCGCTGGTTGTACACGAAGGAATATAGGTTTTTTTTGGCTTCACTATGATTGTTCGTAGCACTTCGTCTCCACATTGTATTTTTATGTGTATTTATTTGCCATCTAAAACGACACATTTGATGAATTAATACAAAACCAAAAAAAGGTGCTAATATTCAGTCAATACACGTTGATAAGCGTACATACTGATTTATCGTTTTATACAAAGTATAAATACACATAAATATTATGCAAATAATGCAATCTATATTATGTAGTAATAAAATAACGCCTTAACTATATTTACATTTTACGCACAGACATAGTAAAAATATAGACTAAGTGCTGAGAACAACCATAGTGAAGCCAACAAAAACCGTGCTCCTTCATGTACAACCAGTGCTCACGCACACACATGCACCTTAAACCGTGCTCACCCCTCTCAGTTCACATGTCGCGGCATCTTCTAGTAAGCATCGCGAAAACAAATATCCTTCAGGTGCATGGTGTGTACGTGAGCACTGGTTGTACATGAAGGAGCACGGTTTTTGTTGGCTTCACTATGGTTGTTCGTAGCACTTAGTCTATATTTTTTACTATGTCTGTGATTTTACGTAAAACATTTAGAGCAAAGACATTTCTATACTGACGTAAGTATAATACCTTTATGATTTAGAGTCGGAATCACCAGGAAAAAAAGTTCAAATAGTCAAGGTTACACCTTAATGCCGCTCTGAAAAAGAGCAGGTTGTATATTAGTTGTTTATCTACCGCGCACTAATTGGAAAGTCAACCGTTGGTGAAATGGGTTACCGCCATGTTTGTGTGAGATAAGCCCTACTTTTCGGAAGCCATTTTATTAAAAATGCATTCAGATATAGACGCGATAGCTCGGAACGGGCGATAGAATCTCCATAATTTGTGGTTTTTTAGACATCAATATAGTACAATAAAATAATTGTTTATTTGTTTGTCTGCAGTAGCAGTAGGCTAACGTATTATCCACGGAATACTTTTATATTCATTTCCTCTATGGTATTATCCTATTCTCCTCGTTATCCTATTCTCCTCGTTTCTAAGGAGTAGGTACAAGTAATTAGCTGCAGAATATCCTGTGGATATATTTTAATTGCTTCTAATTTTTTTATAATAGTCTAACCCTGAAATCGCGAAAACAAGAATCAGCTAATCCCTATAGGTACTTATTTGTTACACAAATCCACAAAATGTAGCGAATAGCTGGTTTTTTTTCGCGATGTCAGGTTTGGTCCCATAGTAAAAGTTGTTCAAATTACTGAATTAAAAATAACCCTGTAAATGTACTTTTCTTTATTTTCTACCCTTATTGAACTTGGTAAAAGTTACAGAATGTATTTTAAATGCTGATAATATAAAATATTTAGATAAAAGTTTTTAGTAATTCGCAATCAGGCCTCTAGATCATCAAATCAAAAATACAAGAATAAAACGATAAGGTAGAAACTCGCTACAAGCCTGTACAAGCGGACACTAAATATTTTTTTAATCAGAACTATTGGAGTTATTTTTTACAAAAGCTTTGCATAGCTATGATTCATAAAGCTATGCCGAAAAAAAAGAACCTCGGGGCAAGCTATTATGGTCAAACAGATGATTATGATTAACTATGTAGAGGTAAAAAATAAAATACTGCTTTATTACAATAATTATGGGAGCAATTTTGTTGCCTTCACACTCTGCTACTCAGACCATGCTATTGGATGATATTGATGAAAACGAAATACGAATTTTAAATAAGGTTATCAAACGTATAAAAGACAAGATTTTAGTTAAGAACATAGGTTGTTACAGAGCTTAATACCGAAGCTACATACTTGAAATTTTCATTAGGGGATACTTTATAGTTTACTTCTAATGGAAGAGGTACCAGAACTTTAATGCCATTAATTCTAAACCATATGCTTTTTTAGGGTTCCGTACTCAAACGGGACCCTAATTACTCTCGCTACGCTGTCCATCCGTCCCCCTGTCTCTCACAGGGCTGTATTTTTTGGACGGTAATAGGGAACCGGTTAAAATTTTCTCAGAATATATGTTGCTATGACTTCGATCACGATAAATACTAAAAATAACAAAAAGTCTAAAACCAAAGGGGGTCCCTATACAAGAAACCTCGAAAAACATGCATTTTTTTTAACGTTTTTGTTCCTGCTCTATCTTCAAAGCGGTAATACGTACCAGCGTCAAAATTGGTCTGATTATAGCTCTAACTATTTTGTTTAGCAACAAATACTAAAAATAGGGCAAGCATAGGCATAAGTGATGGTACCTGCGTAAGAAACAGATGCAAAAATTCATATTTAGCTCATGGTGCGTTGATGTCTTTTGATGAACTCTCGTAAATTAAATCAGTTTTTATGGGGTACCTATCAGGTCGAAGGGTGGTACTTATAGCGAGAATCCGACTCGCACTTAGCCTGTTTTGTATAATAGGTATAGCAAAGTTACTTTACCTTGGCCCAGCCTAGTTAATTATGTGAAGGACCACGAAAATTTTACGTTACTAATTAAACAGAAAGTGCAAGTGTTATTGCTATGCTTACTGGCATAAAAAAGCTTTCATTATTTTATTAACTTACCAACTAGGTAGGCATGCATTATCTTTGCCAACGCCCTAGAAATCGATATAGAGGGTCATTGAAATAATACTAACAAGCCATTGGGCGCCATTATCTATAACTAGACTTTTGCCCGTGTACTGAAATAAAATATAGACTACTAGCCCGCGACTTCGCCCGCGTGAATATCGTTTATCTCCCATCCCTCGGGAACTGTTAATCTTCCCGGGATAAAATGTAACCAATATGTTAGTCCGGGTTATGTTCTATCTGTATGCCAAATTACATCCTTAATTATTTCCTCACAAACTTTCATGTTTATAATTAAGTAGGAAGTAGGATGTTACTTCTGTATAAGTTGCTTTGTAATTAGGGCATGCATTCCGAAATTCCGGAATCTCGAAACTCCGGAATCTCGGACAGATTTTTACGTTTTTTCAGTTCCGGAATTGAGTAACTGAATATCGTAATTCCGATATTGAAAAAGATATATTACTTACTTTACTTGATATTTTACTTGAAGAAGTTACTTTTCGGCTATGTGTTTACAGCACAAATCCATTAAAGGACATGCAGTTTCATATATTTTCAGTTTCGAAATTAACTTATGAAATTAGTCTCTTAAGTTTAAAAATTGTGTGCAATATTTAAATCAAATAAGTCAATAAATAAGTTTCGCGACAAGAATGAATCTTCCTCCTTCCGCGTCCAGTACAACTCCGCTACTTTCTTCAGGTTCTTTGTTCATTTACCTAGATGGTTATACGCTGCGTTTTTCACGGCCTCCTCTAAAGGAAATCGGTTCTTTAACAGCCATGAGTCCATTACCCAGCCCACTACCACTTCAGCTTGCTGATTTTGCGAGCTATGTCATTCACTGCGGGTATTTTCCGGATAATCTCATTGCAGATCTTTTTATTTAAAGAATATCCAAGCATAGTTTGCTGAGTGACTTGTGGACTAGTCCAACTCACAGTGTCCACTGTTTGGCATCGTAGGACGCGACAGACAGGACGTACTGGTTGAAGACTTGTTTTCAGACTTTGCGGTAGAGGCGACGAGAAGATTCGACGAAGGTTGCTAAATGAAGTCGGCTCCTTTCTCGATGTTGTGTCTACCAAGCTGAATAATCTGATCTCAGTGCACATTTTTGAGCGCTTTCTCTTCGACAAGAACCGACCTCAGCTCAAGACCTTCTTGTCTAGATTCTTCCCAAGACCAACAAGCCAAGAGGCTCCATTTATGCTATACAGCGTTTTGGTTAGTTGTTCCAGAGACTGCCGTTGCAACGATCTCATCGCATCGGCAAGCGGAGTGGGAAATGTTCTCGCCGTTTACGTCGATACGCTTTCCTGTCTAGTCCAGTGTGTTGTAGACGGCCTGCAAAGCTTCAGTGTAGTTTCGGTGATATTAAATACTCATGTCTCACAAGGATCAGCTAGCACTGCTCTTCAATGTGGCATCGTTTAACAGCATTATGTGAAGCAGTCTCGTTTCCATATGTACTAGTAGTAGGCACTAATTTGCTTACGATGCACACTTTTTAAAGATGAAAAATTGGATTACAATTTTATAATCTGAAATGAAACCAAACGCAACCTGACGCGCTCTGTGGAGCTGTCACCCAGAACTGTCATTGTACTTTTTTGTGCGCGATGCGCATGCACGTTATTTTCTAAATACTAACATAATAGTGTTTAAGTGTACTTATTAGGTGTAAATATTATATATAATCACATACTCGTAGTGATATGTGTAAGGAAAATCAAAATCGATACAAAACACAGTATTAAAGAACAGAGAAGAGACCGGCGCGGCGGCGTCGGCGTCAGGGATGCTTGGGAGTGAGTGATAACAATTTCAATCATTATAAACATGATTACCTGTGTAGTGGTAGTGAATACGTTAATACGTAACAAAATAATACTGTGCGCTTATGTCTTAAGCTCAGCTAGTAGCGATTAATCAAGAAATTGGTAAATTCATCAAGCAAGTTCGAACTTGTTGGTAAAATAAGTAGCAGTTATTTGAGTGATTCTCGTGACTTTATTTGAGTGAGTGAGACAATACAGATTAACTATGCGCCCTTGAGCTCTCACGAGAGGTTAGCCGTGGCTGTGATACATCCTACATGTTCTCTTTACTCCGAGAGCTTCCACGAGAGGACAGCCAAAGGAGTGAATAGAGATTCACTATGCGCCCTTGAGCTATCACGAGAGGTTAGCCGTGGCCATGATACATACATTTTCCCTTTACTCCAAGAGCTTCCACGAGAGGTCAGCCAAAGGAGAGAATAGAGATTCACTATGCGCCCTTGAGCTATCACGAGAGGTTAGCCGTGGCCATGATACATACATTTCCCCTATACTCCAAGAGCTTCCACGAGAGGTCAGCCAAAGGAGAGAATAGAGATTCACTATGCGCCCTTGAGCTATCACGAGAGGTTAGCCGTGGCGATGATACATACATGTTCCCATTACTCCAAGAGCTTTCACGGGAGGTCAGCCAATGGAGAGAATAGATTCCATGCATCCTTGAGCTTTCACGAGAGGTTAGCCATGGCCATAACATGTGCATGTTCCCCATGTTCCTTGAACAGGATGTTAATAGGAGGGGCGGAAAAGACTGCTTTATGGGTCCTCGAGCTTTCATGAAATGTCAGCTGCAGCCTTCATAACATTTATATTCTCAGCACAGCGGGAGCTCCAGCAAAAGTTCAACTTTGTTCATATGTCACAGTCTAAGAGCAGTGATACCTACACATTAATTTGTAATAAAATCAAGCCTAACTCAGGCCGTTTTCCTCAGGTGAGTAAGACACAAATGATAGTCTGTTGTAATAAGTTAATGAATATTACTTTACAGCAAAACACCTTTTACATGTAGAGGATTTCACTTTACATAAGTGTAGTGTTGAACATGGCCAATGACATACAAACATAACATCACGCCTGTATTTCCCCGAAGGGGTAGGCAGAGGTGTATAGTACGCCCACATTTCGCTAGTTGTGTTGTAGTCCCATGTAATAGGGGGCGAGCCTATTGGCCAATGAGCCAGTCTATATTCATGAAACATCTGAACATCTATCACTTTCAGTGGAAGACATATCTGAATTAGTTCACTTGAGGTTGAGGCAATACCTGAAGATACTAATAAGATCTTAGATAACAATAGCATATTGTTATATACAAATGGAGAAATCTTTCATGAGACATCCTTTATTTAAATGGAAGAAATATTACAAACAAATCCAATCGGCCGCTACGGGCCACCTATGTTACAGGTACAAACCAGATGATTAGAATATCTTCGCAATTAGTATGTATTGTATTATTACTAATCCTAAATATGATAGGATATTAATAATATATTCCTGTTCTAAACTTAGAAACATGTTGACCTGTGGAACACTAGTTCATTATCTAGTGTTTCCGTCCATCTAAAGTGGATGGAATCATAAAGGACATCAAGTAAATGCAGGTATTCATACCTACTTATTGTGCATTTTATACTGAAAGATATTGTGTACTACACCACTGAAAGCTAAGGATACCTTATAGTGTCTTAAAGATCTAAGAAAAGATAAAATATCAGTTTCATGAATCTAGAAATACATGAAAAGCTATTCAACTACCTAATGATTGTATTACTGGATTTAATTATTATTATTTTTGCATCCAACTTTAGTAGGTACCTAGCAAATTATAATGTGAGATTCTCTTGATAACAGGCAGTAGAGAATCCAGTCTTTCACATTTCACATAAAAGAAGAACCAATGAACACAGCTTGGTGGTTTTTTCACCAATCGAGTCAATTTGTTGGTTGTTTTAGTTCAGCGGTTATCACTAGATGGTGTTGCTTCAATCACGGAGGGTTCCTGAATCGCGTGGAAATGCAATAATCCTTAGTTGTTTGTTTTAGTTCAACGTTTACCACTACCTACATAGTGTTGCTTCAATTATGGAAGGTTCCTGAATCACGGGAAAAACACAACTATTACACAAAATTTTGTTGTATTATACAGAAAATTTACAGATGGTACTGTTAAATTAAACTACCTACCTACCCATGCTAAATAATTCGCTGCAGGTGTTATGCGAAATTTATGACAAATTTGGAAAAGCTAATAAAATTATTCCTAATCTTAGAGTAATAAGACACAGAGTGATAGTTTCATCCAAATTTCCGCTCAAAGTTGAAGCACAAAAACAATCGATAAGTGCTCGCAAGCGGCACGTCAAATGTTCACCGACACGCACATGGGCGTGCTTAAGCTGTACGGAATGGAGCCATTTGTGCCTGCCCATGCATCAAATTGTGCGCATGGACATGGTTTCTGTATATAGCTGTTCTAAGTTCCTAATGATAAGTAATACATTGTAGGTAATATCAATATCATATGTTTTGATATCCTGAAATACATAGGTGCCTCCCCTTTAAAATAGGATGAGACATTCTTTCCTCCATTTGGCCTTCTAAGTAGGATCAAAAAAGGTGGGGGGGGGGGGGCATTGTTGGGGTATTTTGGTGGCCGCTAAACCATGGATGGTACCATGGTTTTTTAATACACGATAGTACACGAATAAGTTTGATAGAACTAGTTATGACTCCACAAATTGGTTTTATCCCCCATCAGGACTCAACTTCCCTTGTACAAGACCTTTACTTAAGCAGCAATGGTTGCATGCTAGCTTACTTATCAAACTGAACTAAGGTGCTGTTATAAAAATGCTGCCTGCTCAGATCCATAATCGGAGTCAGTGTGTACCTATAATAATAATAATAGGACCAGAAATATTTAATTTTATCTTTAAAAATGGCCGATCTGAATCAATATTTAATTATTTACTAAAGATATTTTAGTTAGAGGATCAATCCTTAATAATATTGATGATGTTTTTTGGATAGATTTCCATCAATGCGACCTCAACTTTACATATTAAGTTACATTTTCATCGCTCAAAATTATTATATTATACAAATTAGGGAGCAGCAAAATTGTTTGCTTTCGTTATGCTCTCTAATTATAATCCTTAGTATAAACTGTAGAATGCGGTTAACGCAATACCTACATTATAAGATTATAACACAAAATAAAAATAAAAATCTTCCTTGAAGTAGGTACACCATTATGATATACTAAATAGTTGACACCACTAGGCACCTACTGTTACTAGGTTGTAAAAGTGACTGCTCATTAGGGATGTGCAGAATAATTGTGTATAAAAAATCGAAATCGGTAAAATAAATCTTCCTTTGAAGATTTTAATTAACAAGTGGCTCAGTTGAATGAGATAGAGTAGGAAATTATTTATTGGATGAATTATTTAAACCAATTATTTTGTTTACACAATTGGGTCAAATAATGATACTCCTCAGTTAAAGGTGTTTTACAGTAAAAACGAATACTTAATTTAACTGTGATATTTTTGCAGTCAGAATTCTTATAGAAACCAAGAAGGAAATGGACTTCTTGACTTTTGTTTTACTCAATCAATACAAAAATCCTTATACCTACATAATATAAGCACCTATTTGAGGCAAATAATGTTATATAATAATAATGTCATCATCATCATCATCATCATCATTTCAGCCGAAAGACGTCCACTACTGGACATAGGCCTAATAATAATGTAATGATAAGTAAATCAATAATAAAAATCCACATTGTCTATACATATGTGTACCTACCTAATCTCATGATCTTATTCTATTCTTTTGAATCTTCGATCAATTTGAATAGCAAGATTTCATAGTTTGAATACAGACAGAGATAGTTAAAATAAAAGATATCTGTACGAATCATAGCCATACATCTCTACAGACCTGCATGCCTCAACAAATCTACTTTTCCTTTAATTGTTTACTGTGTTTAAGGTAATTGTTATTAAACACACATACACAAGGACTTTACTTGACTTGTGAACTTATGATTTTGCTTTATATAAAGGTAGCTACATCTACTTTTATTACCTAAGTAACTAAGTATAGAAAATAAGACCGACATTGTTACCATCGTATCATGTTGTATGTGATTATTCTGATTTCCTTTTTGATACCAATTGCGTGATTGGTTAGTTTAGATTAGGTATCTAATCTAAACTAATACTACACAACTTTCTTCTTTAAACATCTACTAGTACATATGGAAACGAGACTGCTTCACATAATTACATAGATCGGACTAACTTACCAAGTGACGTCCGATCCTCGATTATGTGAAGCAGTCTCGTTTCCATCCAATTCCCGACCCGACCCAGTGTATCCTAGATTCAATATCCCTTATGAAAGTTGTGTCTACCTGTGTGACTTTGAAGTAAATGACAGTTCTGGGTGACAGCTCCACAGAGCGCGTCAGGTTGCGTTTGGTTTCATTTCAGATTATAAAATTGTAATCCAATTTTTCATCTTTAAAAAGTGTGCATCGTAAGCAAATTAGTGCCTACTACTAGTACATATGGAAACGAGACTGCTTCACATAATCGAGGATCGGACGTCACTTGGTAAGTTAGTCCGATCTATGTAATTCTCAATCTTAGAAGAACCGTTTTTTTTTTATCCGCGGCTATAATTTTGATTGAATGGGTACTTTTTCACTTGTGTAAATCTCATAGATACAAAAAAATCTACTTCCATACCAAGTTCGGTAAAAATCTAGCTTATTTTGGAATTTTGTTTCTTATTAAAAATGGGTTCTTAGGATCGTTAGATTTTCAGTGTGCTGCTGCTGAAAGACAGATTTTCAGTCAATTGCGAATGTAGCTTAGAAAACTCTTTCTAGAGCTGATTTGGATTCGGTGATTTAACATGACACGACCGTGTTTTTTTAAATAAAGTCGAATCGAAAATTTAAACTTTCTAAAACAATAAAGTTTCGAAATAAACTCTTTGTAAAAAAATATACCAATTCCGGAACTAGTTCCGGAATTCCGGAGTTCAGTACCCAATATCGGAAATCAGTTCCGGAATTGGAAACCTACCGATATTGCATGCCCTATTTGTAATGGTGAAAGAGTTATTGAAATCCGCTAAGACTTTATTGATTACAAACAAACAAATCTTTCCTCCTTATAATGTTAGTATAGATTAGAAGTAAAAACTTTTGTACGATACATTTAGTAAATATTTTCTAATGTTGCCATATAAAATTAACCGTGTCGGATTCGTGAGAAGACTTTATTTTTCAGATATTTCCAGAATTCAAGGACAGTTTTTCTATTAATAACACAGACAGAAAAAAAATATAGACGAAGTGCTGCGAACAATCATAGTGAAGCCAAACAAAACCGTGCTCCTTCTTGAACAACCAGCGCTCACGCAACCAATGCACCTGAAGAATATTTGCTTTCGCGATGCTTACTGGACGATGCTGCGACATGTGTATTGAGAGGGGTGAGCACGGTTTGAGGTGCATGTGTGTACGTGAGCGCTGGTTAAGGAGCATGGTTTTGTTGGCTTCACTAGATTGTTCGCAACACTTCGTCTATATTTTTACTATGTCTGTGATAAACGATGGTAAAGTGCAGTAAAGAGCTTGCTAATATTTTTATGACACTATAAACAATAAGACAACTGCAACATCAGAAACAAAAGAAATAATGAGAGCATTCACAACAAATGCTTCATACTACGCAAATAGTACGTTTACTAAAGTAACGTAACGCTACGGAGATTAAAGACACGACTGATAAGGCTTCCTTATCCAGCACAGTATTATAGCAAAAAAACGAGTACAGTCGACTGCATGTCAGTGGTAACACTTCAATTCGAAAACCGCCCTTACTGCTTACGAAATAAAGATGCTGCTAATGTCAAAGTGTTACCACCGACTTGCGGTCGACCATACTTAGATATATTTTACGATTTTCCATGCTTAGTATGCACGGTGCATTCGACAAAACTATTGTATGGAATGAGTCGTCAATGCCAAGCCCTTGAGTTGTTTGTTATGTGCAAATGACTAAACAAGCGATCATAATATTATGTGTGTTATTCTTAAGAGTTTCATCACGTTACCGTCTACTGAGGAAAATGGGCCAGTGGGCTTCCTAACAAACCGACTATATCTTCTTTTATTGCAATAACCATTAAGCTTGGTGAAAGGATTGTTGATCGCAGTAAGTTTCTAGAAGCACACAAGACTGTTACTGCCCTTTATCTTTAAAATTTTCGAAGGCAATATGATCATAATTACTATGACCTCTGTGGTCTAGCGGTTCGAGTGTCGGACTGCTGATCACGAGGTAGTGGGTTCGATTCCCACAGGACACAAATAGTTGTGTATAAGTATGTATTTACCACGGAATACTTGAATAAGTCATTTCCTCTATAGTATTTACAAAAAAAAGTACATAAGTGTTATATCCATTGTCTAGTACCCATAGCACAAGCTCTGCTTAGTTTGGGATTAGATGGTGAAATGTAAAATGTCCCAAAAATATTTATTATTATTATTTTATTTTATTAATTCATGGTAGAATATATTATTTTCCACCTTGATGGAAAACTAATTCCCAACCACTGCAACTCGCTGTAAGTCATGGGATCTACTATGGCAACCAACTAGAAGAACGCCTAAAAACGTGTCCCAGGGAAATGATTGAACTGTCTTGGATCGAAATAAATTAGATAAGAAATTGAGAGTAGTAGGAAAAGTTTACATTTCTCTCTGTATCAAGTGGAAGGCAGAAAGAGTATAAACACATAGGCGTAAGAAAAAGATCTATGTAACTGGGTTAAGCCGAGCTGCCTAGCACGACGTAATTTATGGGTCCCATATGTGTAAGCTGTTGTACTTGATCCCATTAATAGGTATGGCAAAAACGCTTTAAAGATTTATGATAAGAATGAAAAGGTAATAAATGGTAAGATGACAGAGGACAATGGAAGAAAACATTGCGCCGACCCCAAGTAATTTGGGACCAAGGCCTGAAGACAATGATTTGGCCTTATAAGACCTCTTGGCAGCTTGGTATAGTATTAGACTTAGTACTACTCAACCTATCCTAGTCCATAACTGGACGAGGCCCGTCATGGAGGAGAGGCTGGAGAGGAGCCATGGTGCCCTCAGCTACCGGCTGACGCAGATACTCCCGGGGCATGATTGCTTCTGGGAGTATTTGTGTCGCATAGGCCGGGAGCCGACGCCCGAGTGCCATTGCTGCGGGAGCTGCCTTGAGGACACGGTGCAGCACACACTGGCGGAATGCCTAGCTTGGCCACGCAACGCCGTGACCTTACCACTGCAGTAGGCGGCAGCGATCTCTCACTTCCAGCCGTGGTTCTATCTGTGGTCGGTAGCGAGAGCGTCGTCACCTGCGAGGAGGTGATGCTCGTTAAGGAGGCAGCGGAGGGGATTCCAGAGGCGACGGTCTCTCTTCCCACCCGCAGGAGATGGACCGGGCGCCGCACCAGACCTCCAGCCACCCCAGGAGAGGGCCTGCGGGTGACGGACTCGTGGTAGCCAGCCACCCAATCAGTCAAGTGGCAAGTGGTGGCACGTCGTGTTCCGCGCGCATCGGTCAATAGGAGAGTGCGGACGATGTTGGTGCCGCACGGAGAGAAGGGGGCTCAACTAATGGTGGGTCGGAATACCGTGGTGGTTTAAGTTGGTAAGAGTCTGACACTGGCACCGCCTTTCCCGGGCGGAGCGCGTCCATGAGGATTTCCCAAGATAAAAAAAATCCGCACTACACCTACCATGCAGTATAAGCAGGTTAGTGACCGCAGAATCAGAGCCAATCCTTTCGCACCGCCTACGCTTTCATAGCTTTTGTATGACCCAATATTCTTGTTATTAAGACAAGTATGCTTCACACATATATAGTTTTTGTCCTCGTTTACCAAAACTGTGGAACCAGCGGTTCAGCGGTTTTCCTGAACTAATTCGACATGAGAGCCTTCAAGAGCAAAGGTACCTACTGTAGGTATGTATTTTTAAAAGATCGGCAACGTATCGGCCTCTCCCCTGGTTTTGCAGATTCTATGTCCATGGGCAGCGGTGATTGCTTACCATCAGGTGATCCGTTTGGCACCCTCTATTATATTATAAGCAAGTACCATAATAATCTACGCCACTCTCTCTTTTTTGGCTGCTGACAAAAAAAACTCATTTCATTAGGACCAACCATCATCTACCCACTGATAAGAACCGTATATTATTATATGACTATAAGGAACTTACCCATACCTTTTCCGAATTTTCACCGTTTCTTAGTTGAAAACCCTAAAAAAACCTAAACGCAAAATAAAACGCAATTTGAATTTTTCAATAAATAATATACGCAAATATGATAGAGCATTACAAGCAAATGAAATTATTAGAGCCTAAACGTATTGAGGGTTAAATCTGGTAGAAAACACGATAACGGTGAACTAAAAATAACTTAAAACGATATTTATACTCCAGCGGGCAACGGGTATGGTAATTTCTAAGCTGTACTGGATACTGGAGATATGATATTCATTTTATAAAGGTAGGCAGATAACTCGGATGATAGAATGAAAAGAGAGATCATTCTATACGTTTTCAGTCCAAAAGGTTCGTCCTATAAAAAATTACATACCGGCTTGGGTCGTACTGCTTGGGTCGTACTGTTTGGTTTGTCCAATGGTTCAAGCAAGCAGAGAGAACGCAAATAAGGGGGAACGCTTGCCTTCCATGCAGGAGGGTCTGAGTTCGAACCCGGCCCACACCTCTGACTTTTCGAATTCATGTGCGGAACCGAATTTGATTATTACTTGCTTTAACCGTGAAGGAAAACATCGTGAGGTGAGGAAACCTGCACACCTGAGAGTGCTTCATAAATATCTTGAAAGTGTCTGTTGTCCATCTATCCAGCAGTAAGCCAGCGTGGTGGACTAAGGGGTGAAACCTTTTCATTCTGAGAAGACCGGAGGCCCGTGCCCGGCAGTGGGACAATAATGCACCGTTTTATTCATTACTAGCTGTGCCCGCGACTCCGTCCGCGTGGATGTCGGAAAATAACATCGTGTCATAATTATGAACACAATATCTTCAAATATATACATATAAGCGCCTACACAGACGATTACACTATTTACCGACCATACTATATTTTGTTTTTACAACCAACCGGCTAAGGTGATGGAATTTCATGGAATTAGCCCTAAACTCCCTCATTCTGAGAAGACGCTCGTGCCCAGCAGTGGGACTGTAATGGGCTGGTAATGTTATGTTATTCTAGAATACTAATAATATCCAGTTCATTAACTCTTCTCATTTTGAGAAGAGGGCCATACCCAGTAGTGGGACAGTAATGGGTTGACTACGTTACGTTATTCTATATTTTCTAGTTTCTTAACTCTTCTCGTTCCGAGAAGAGGTCCGTGCCCAGCAGTGGGGCAGTAGGTAATGAGCTGATTATGTTATGATAATCCATTACACTAACAATATCCAGTTCCTTAACTCTTCTCATTCCAAGAAGAGGGCCATGCCCAGCAGCGGGAAGAGGGCCATACCCAGTAGTGGGATAGTAATGGGTTGACTACGTTATGTTATTCTATATTTTCTAGTTTCTTAACTCTTCTCGTTCCGAGAAGAGGTCCGTGCCCAGCAGTGGGGCAGTAGGTAATGAGCTGATTATGTTATGATAATCTATTACACTAACAATATCCAGTTCCTTAACTCTTCTCATTCCAAGAAGAGGGCCATGCCCAGCAGCGGGACAGTGATGGGCTATGTTATGTTATTCTATATTTTCTATAATACTAATATAATCCAGTTGTATTTTTAGGAACCTGCAACCTGCATCCAACCAACAATCATGACCTCTACTTTGTATGCAACTTAATACAATAGAGGGGTGAAGCTGTATCGCTGGATCTACTCAACCGTTTCAGATAAAACATACCCTATATTTTAAGTTAGACTAATACCAATACAAATGCTAAGTTTCATTACGATCCGTTCAGCCGTTTTCACGTGATGAGGTAACAAACAGACAGACAGACAGACATAATTTTTTTAAACGATTGATTCGTGTTCTATAGCTTATTTCTTGTCCCCCTAGCCGGTTTTCGCGAAAAAAAACTCAATGTACAGACTTTTCGACCTTTACAGTTTTATTATAGTATATAGATAGATAATCTACCTTTTGCCCTCATCTTAATTTATTTGGGATCTGCGCCGATACCCTTTACTTCGATTTATCTCTATCAGTCGTCACCTCAGTGTTCACTTTTTAGCCGATATCCGTCTTTCACACAATCCCATGAGAGACCCATGACTAGTAAGCAATGGACTTTAAATGATTACTGATGCTCGCGTCATGCTCGCGAACGGGTGCCGTCTGTCGGGACAGGTCAGCTCCTACATACTATGGCAACTCTTTTTACGTTTATTTCTAAAGGCAATATTATCACTTTTAAACTCTTGTTTATTTCTGACATTATACTCACATTATTTGAATGATTTTGATGTAATAAACAATAACCAGTTTTAAAAAGAGTATATCCATGGCGTTTCTTGCCGGTTCTTCTCTATAGGACACACAATTTGGAAGCCTGACGTTTCAAAAGTGCCTGTAATTAGGTTTATTTGAAATAAAAAACATTTGAATTTGAATAATTTGAATTTGACGAAGTTGACGTAACTACTTTTAGAACGTCTGCAAGTTTCAATCAATCAATCAATCATTTATTTGCTTGAATACGGGTGTACATGGGGTGTTACTTAGGTTAAAACAGTTTCACACAGGTTAATAATTTCAAAACAACCTTTAGGCCAGTCTTTGACATTTTAGTAGATACCAAAATACTGACTGCTTGACTGCAGCATTTTATCATCATTAGAATTTTCAGAAATATATAAACAGCGTAACAGAAATATTGAACGAAATCTAAATCCAAAAATATATTGCGGTCTAAAAAGCTAGTTCTATCGACAATTTAACCGCCATGACTTGTCATATCCCTCTATATTCTATGATCCAAGTACAAGAAACTGGTTCCTACATGTGAGATAACTCATACACAGACTGAGGTCAATTCGGCCGTATTACATCACTCGATAGTTATGATAACCATAGTTGTTAGTAGCCGAAGGCCGACATTTTAACTGGTTAGGCGGTATGTTTCATTTTCCTTCCACGGTGAACTGTTTAAGCTACGGAGAGGATAGTAGAGTTTGCTTTATTGTCTATAGAGGAAATATAATATTTTATGTAAAATAAAATTACAACTCAGTAACCTACAAAGAAATGATTATAGCAGAATATGGTTCTGGTAAAAGTTAAGTTAGGAATTCCATAATACAGTTTTTTAGGACTTATATTAATAAAATAAATAAATGAATTTTTTGGGACATTTTTACACCGCAACATCTAGCCTTAAACTGCTCGAGCTACTAGCTCTGCTTGAGATTGTACTATGGGTACGAGACAATGGATATAATACTTTATTTTTCGTTAATACATACTTATAAGGCTGAATAAAAAAAAACACCCAGACCAAGACAAACACTTATGTTCATCGCATACACATTTGTGTCCTGTGGGAATTGAACCCAGGACCTCGTGATCAGCAGTTCGACACTCGAACCACTAGACCACAGACGTCGTCAATTAAATATATTTGGATCTCTTTATTTACCTGTTTGTGTACCTGTTGCAATGTTATTTAAATGGTGCGCGCTGTTAACTGGGACAATAAACCATTTTTCTTGCTTTACATCAAATGAAAATAGTAACAGATTGTCTAAAACTATTGATCTTAATTTTATAACAACTGGATTTGTTTGACTTCTTATAAAACTTACGTGATCATGAATAACCGAGTCTGCTAATGCAGAATCAGTGTTTATTTAATTATATTACATGACTATCTACTATTATCTATGAATTCCATATTTTACGTTTCACCGGTACAATCAATGGCGTAAAAATATTCTCAACATAAAAATGAAATTTTCTGGTCGATAGAGTGTTGTTGAAGGTCGAACGCATTGTTTTTAGGTAAACCATGTAGCTTCTTAAATCGTTGAGGTAAACACAGCTTACACAGCTCACTGAGTCGCACGTCAGATCTAGACCGTTTTGTTTACTTTAAATAATCCATCAAATACCTAAGTTTTGCCTGAAATAAATCCTACATTGACTCGCTAATTAAATATACAAAGTATAGGGAAAATGTGTTAATTAAATCTACATTGCAAATGTTATTATTGACACATCATTACAATTACATACCTATTTACTTTTTATGATTAATGAAATATGTTTGATCATCGAAATATAGTGTTTTATGGATTTATGTAAACAATCGCACGACTAATAATAAGTCTATAGTTCAGTAATAAAGTTTAATAATAATAATATAGAATCTATAATCTATAAACTTGGACTAGATTACATGGAAGGATTTTAGCACAGGCTTACAATTTAAGTACTTATTTAATCTAGTTAAAGGGTATAGTACTGTTCTCCTAGATAGGCAATAAAGTAACCTGTGTTTAGGAGAGACAGTTCCGATCCCCTATCGATATGGAAGGACACTATACAATCTTGGACGAATAAAAAGAATATTCGTCCAAGTATACAATATTCCTTTTCTTTCCAATTCACTCGCAGGTCTGCTGGAAGAGATTTTTTTTGTATACAATTGAAAGTGCCTTTGTACGTTTTTTTCTTTTTGTAACTAATTAGATAAATAAATGTCCATCTCTACCTTAACTTTATTTAAAGTTTCGATGGATTGTCAATAGGCATAGAATCAAATCTGTATAATTTATCTCTCTATAAATAATTGTTCTTATCTCTGTTCAATTGAGTCACTAATTAAACGAAAATCGTGCATATCGGTCGCTCAAATAACCTTCGTTTTCTCGTACTGAGTAAAACTCAAGTTTCTGCTACAGGTTTAATAATAAATGTTGGCTTTTCGCCACAAACGCACCGGCATTGCATATTTACAGTAAAAAAATATTAACAATGCGCATATTATAGTAAATAAAACTTTTTAATAAAAAATTGAACCGACGAAAACAGAAACTGAAAAGCGAAAAATAACTAATTATGAGTCGGCGCCAAACGAACTTTTAACAAGCAAAGTGCGTGCAAGTTGCAAGTGGCCGAGCGGAGAACGCATTTTTGGAAAGTTATTGTTTATCGTTGAAAATTTCACGTTGTATTTGATGTGACGTTGTTTTTATTACTTATTTAAAGAAATTTAATGATCTTCGTTGATTGATTGTTTGGCGCCGACTCATAATTAGTGATTTTTCGCTTTTCAGTTTCTGTTTTCGTCGGTTCAATTTTTTATTAAAAAGTTTTATTTTTCATTTTTTTGTGGTTAAAATATGACTCCAGGTCTCCATTATGTCGTAGTGTCTCGAACTATATTTATGTGTGTCAAGTTTCAACAGAATCGGTTAACTGGTAAGAATTCAGTGGGTGAACAAACACTCATCCCCTGTTTTACTACCCTTAGGGGTGGATTTTGATTTTGAAATTTAAATAAGACCTTCGAGATATACCCTACCCATTAAAAAAAGAATCATCAAAATCGGACCACTCTGTAAAAAGTTATGCGTGGTCATAAAAAAAAAAAAAATATATATATATATATATATATATATATACGCGTCGAATTGAGAACCTCCTCCTTTTTTTCGTCGGTTAAAAATTGATCTCAAATTATAAGAATAGTTTTAAGAGGTCAGAACAAGCAAGGGTTAACTTTGAATACGGTGACCTGCAGGCGTAGCATGACCAATTGACCAATGTAGACAAGAGATTTGTCTTGTCTACAAAACAATAGACAAAACAACATTTTAAGAACTGCCATTTTGTCTATTTTTTCGTAGACAAAACTATTTATTTATTTATAACTAAGAAAACCAACAGCTATATAAAAATCTACCTATCGTCTACATTGGTCATGCTACTCCTGCAAGCGTTGTTAAATAAATATACCTACATGACTTGGGGTAAGTTTGGACATGGGGTAAGTTCATTCAAATGGATTTGACATAGAGTGTGGTGACATTTTTAATTGCTGGTGGTAATAGAGTGTCACGTCAATTTACCTTACACCACACTTTAATGTGCGCCGTAATAGTGTGACCACACTTTCTGCGGAAAATCCATTCGAACGAATTTACCCCGTGTCCCGACTTACCCTAAGTCAAATAATTAAAACATTTGTCATTAAACATACCAAGTCACGATTCAGTAGCAGGAAGTAATTCGCAATTAGCGTGTCACTGTAACACTTCTAGTTTCTTCCGAGAACTCACTGTTTAACCGAGCTTGATCTAAGTACAAGAAACAAAGGAACCATACAGCGATCCACAGTTACATCATCGAATATTCACGGAAATTACCAACGTTATACCGTAACAGTTCAATAATAACACCATGAATTAGCGTGAGCACTCAAATTTAGCTGAGTAAACTCCGAACTCGCGAGTAAACTTCGCGGCGTTTTGTCGTTTGGGACGCGATTGGACCAGTGTCGTCCTCCGGTCGTATGTGAAGCGAATTAAGTCGAGTGGTTAATTGAATGTTGTAGTGTTGTGCGTCGTGATAAGCGTCGGGAGGTCGCGCGGCGACTGCCCGCTCGCTGTATCATTGACGCGCACTCACGTGCGTTTTCATGCAAAAAACAGACAGTAACTCTCACAGAAAACTATTCCTACGTAAATTGTTCGATCATGACTGGCTGTTGGGATATTTCGGGATGAGATCTAATTTTGGGTTCAACACATTAATAACTTTTTTAGTCTATACGTTAATCTATGCGAGAGTTTCGTTTATTTTATGTATTTAACAATTTATGCACAAAACAAGTTATTGAGAAAAATAGTTTAGGAAAATTCAAGTGCAAAGGTATTGCTTATTTCTAAAGAAATCTCTTGGCAGACCTGCGAGAGGAGAATTGAAAAGAAAAGAAAATCGTTCGTTTTACGGCGTGAATAACGTTTATAGCATAATACATACACATATGAAGGCTCGACAGGAAAAACATAAAAAACCATATTTACTTACTTTTATGAATAAGTCACGTACGAAGCTAGTCATATCTTCAAGTAATTTCTACGGAATTATATGTAACCTTGAAGTTATATCATTTATGAATTATAAATACAATACTATAATTATTAATTATATTTGAAATTAGTACCACTGACAGTATTTGAAAAGCCATACATCGACGGCATTACATTTCTATAGAAAACAATGATGAGAAAGTTTTCGATTCCCACGGGAAACAAGAAAACCTAACGTAATGTATATCACATTTTCAGATTCAGATTCATTTATTACAGTGATGTCAAAAAAATAAAAGTTTCTAGTGTTTCGCCTTGGTTGGAATACAAATTTTGAAACAATAGAAGATTATTATAAACACTAATAACATGCACAGTATCGTCAACTTTTTGCATCTCTTAAATCAAATTTTACTTAAAATAAAAATTTTAAATAAAAAAAAAAAAAAAAAAAAAAAAAAATTATTGTAAACACCCACATCACGCACACACAAACACCCCTCCCCCACCACGCACACACAAACACCCCCCCCCCCCCACACAACACACCCACTCTCGTATATTATTCTGCTTTATTTGTTTTGGGTATGTAGTCATTGAATGCTTTTGCTGGCTTGGCACCCGCTCGTCACTTGGGGTTGACACTGAAAATCAGCGCTGTGTTGTGACTTACGTTACAACACAGCATCATGCTGAGTGTCAACCTCACTGCCGCAGCTACGACATGCACCATATAATTAAGTTTAAGTTTAATTATTTTTTATGTGTACCTACCGCATGTCGTCTTGTTGTGGCAATAAATCATTTTTCTTTCTTTTTCTTTTCTTTCTTTAAAAAAGAACATCTAAAATATATCTTTACTCTATGGTTTAAAAATCAAGTATAATAAACAACAAAATTATAGGTTTCAATTTTTTTGCGAAGTTACCGAGAGATGACGTCATGACACTGTATATTTCGCAAGCTATTCATTCACACACGTGTCATAGTATTTTCGTAAAATGATGTAATGGCACCTTTTATTCATAGTAACCTATTCTTACATTACGAGAGAAGCGTATTCGTCAACATTCTAATTTGTAGTCATCTGTTTCTCATGAATCAGCAGGCTCGATTTTGATGAAATCCCTAATTAGATATTGATTTAATGCTGATATGAGTCACGAACTCACCGAGACAAACAGTTATAATAACAATATAAGCATACCTAATTTTAAAAAAATGTTTGTAAAAACCGTGTTAAAATAATCAATTGGGAGGATCCAAATTTTAACAACATACCGTCACATAGAGCAAAAAACATTATCCATACGTATTACAAATGTGAAAACACCTGTTTGTTACCTCATCACGACTAAACCACTGAACCGATTTTGATGAAACTTGGTACAGAGATAGTATGGAGCCCGGAGACGGATAAACGACATCCACGCGGGCAATGCCACGGGCGAAAAAAAATAAATATTAGTAATATCAACAATCAACAATATACTCTACCAAAACCAGAGGGCAAAAAAATCAGAAAAACAAAAACAGATTTAAAAAAAGTCCTTCAACTTGTCTTAGGACATTCTATAAATACTGTAGCGGGTATAATTTTCATAAATAATCCACATGCCGGTTTCCACCTCGACCCGCGTATTAGAATGTGAAAACAATGGCATTTCGCCAAGTAACCGAGAGTCCGTGACGTATATTGGTGCAAACTATACCATCAGCGAACTTTAGCCCAACAGCTATTCGGTTATTCTTAAAACATAATGCGAAAGCCTCAGACGAATAAAAAAGGCGGACGGAATTTCGCTAAACAAAGACTGAAGCACTTAATTTTTTCCTAAACCCACTATAATTTCGAAAGCATTTTAACCGCTATAATATACACGCTGAAATTTGAATCGCTTATTTCCCGAAAAGGGGTCATTGTACTCATCATTATGAACAACTTTTACTATGGGACCAACCCTGAAATCGCGAAAAAAAAATCGGGAATTAAGCGACTCAAATTTCAGCATGTATAAGTCTATGATTTTAACACACCAGATTTATATATTGTTTTATTTGTGACACTACAACAATGATACTACCATCGATACCAATACCAAATACCATCCATACCAATTATACCGTCACACTAGATTTTTTGCGTAATCGCGGCTTTTTGGCATACTGTGGATGAGAATGTTGCGTGCCGGACCCGTACTTGTAAGCGAGCATACTATGGATGCTTCACTTATTCCCACCTTTTTTATTCGTCCGATGCGAAAGCTGTTATTTTTATTAGCGACAAAACCAAGTTTCCAGTCAACCAGTCTATAGGCTACAATGAGCATTTATTGTTATCAGCCTATAAGGTTCCACTTTAAATAAGGCTTGACAGGAATCATGTTATGTATTTCCCGAAGTTACAGCTAAAATAGTACCATAAAACATTTCTTTGATAAACGAACAGCCTGTATAATCGAATATAATATTTGATTTGACCGGCGAACCTGTAGGAAATCAACACCATACTAAATGAATGAGCAGAGGTATTCGCTAACTAACTATCCAATGTTCTTCCTTTGTTTTTAAGAATTACGAGACACAAGAAATCGTATATACTCGAGCCTTGAAAAGTCAGAGACTGGTTTATTAATGGCACAACAGTAATGGTTGGCAAAACGACTATAAAGTTGATTGATCAAGCACAGCATAATACGTAGTTGGTCTAGCATTTTCCTGTGTTCTAAAAACAACACACTGCGATTAGGATTCTATTACTCAGATTCCGAGTTAACCGTCTCAATATTCCCTGAAACTTAGTACTATTTTCTATTCTGTGCCTGAAGACTACGGGTCTCCGTGCCTGGGAGAGCACGTTAGGCTGTCTGGTCAGACTGGAAGCCGCCCCAACATGATTGGCAAAAGCCGAAGACTGATGTTCATTGTAGATTGTAGCAGTCTACTCCAAGGCTGGTGGGCCTGGGTGTCCCAGCATTTTGTGTAGCTCGTATCGACACGAGAGAGAGAATGAACAATTAGGGCCTATTACACATTTATACAAACGCAGCGTAGGGTGACCCAAGCCAGGTGGACCGACGACCAGAAAAAGGTAGCGGGGGGGGGCTGGATATAGAAGACAGAAGACCACATGTTGTGGCGCAACTTGAGAGACACTTGGTCCAGCAGTAGACTGTGATAGGTTGAGTTAATGCTGATGATACATTTATATTGCATCTAAATTCGAAGCATCGTTGGTCCAAAAATCAATCGTGTGCTTGAACCTTTATTGGGTCGTGTTGTGTCAAGGCGTCGACTGCCACGATGTTACCCAATCAAAAATACTAGATCGGGAACATAATGACATATAGTAGTAGTAGTTTAGTAGTTTATTTCCACAAATCGGCACGGAGTGTAAACTTCGAAGACGAAAACATTGAATGCGTCGGTGCGCCATACTTCTCCGCAGACACCATGGCTTGTCTGCGCGAATTGGCGCCACTCGGTGCAAAGGTGCAATCAGCATATTAAAGATAAGTATGAGTGGATCACGATTATTGTCGAGATGTTTCTAGACAGATAGATCAAGCAACCGCTTTCAGAAGAAAGCTATGGAAGACTGGAAGCTCAAAACAGAAGACCAAATGTTTTGACGCAATTTCGAGAAGCGCTTTGTGAATTATTTGGACTGATGAATCTTACTTCTTAACAGACCACTGGCACTGTGAAGAACAGTCTTGAAAATAAATGGCTTTTTTAAATAAATATAAATAGTGAAGACCTTTTAAAAAGACAATTATATTTCTTGTCAAATTGGTTCGGAAAAACCGCTGACGGAAGTTGGTTTTGCTGTACGAGGCTTGATAAGTATATATATATATATATACGTAGGGGAATGTAGCTGCCCATGGTCTTGGCGTTCATATAACTCGAGATTAAATCTACTCCGGAGAGTGAATGCGGTGAGAAAAGAAGAAAGAAAGAAAAAATATTTATTTGCGTCAAAAGTGACGCACAAAATTACCCAAAAATTCAACATAATTGATTGAACATCCATCATCATCAATTAAACATTATGATTGTATATTAGACAAAATCTTTATTAAATAAAAAAAGAAAAGTTTATGTCCAGCTGCAGAAGCTGATATTTTAGTGCCCAGTAGTGCACTAAAATAGTTGGGAAGAGTTTCGTCAAGCCAGTGTCTTGTTGTCGCTTTTTCTCTCGCCGAGAAAGACAAGACAGCAGTCTTGCCTGGCGAAACCCTCCCCGGGTAAATCAGCATTTACTTGGCTAGTTTAGAAAAAAAGACGCAACTTATTCGAGTGAACTTGTGAAGAAAGTCCCAAGCTTTCTTGGCACGAGTCGGAATCGTAAACTTAGTAATGTGTTTGTGTACAACGGCAGGCGGAAGTGGAACGTCTTGTACGTAGGCGGGATCCGGGTTTAGTTCGCCTGTACGCGAGTTTGACTGATTTATTATTGTGTACTGAGATATATCACAAGTAGAAGCTCTAACATATAACTGTTACTTTGGTATTTTTGTTGTAAACGGACTTATTTACATAATATAAAATAGATGCGATGATTGAAGACTAGGAAAAGGTGGCTGGAGTGTATTAAATGGAAGCCACATAACCTTGGGAGACTTATAATATTTGTGGCACCAGACCATTCTATCAGAAAATCAGCGTATAAAACGCTGATTTTCTGATAGAATATGGTTAGGGCTGCCATGAGCTGAATTTTTATACAGGGTGGAAACTTTCAGTGGGGCAGTAAGGGGAAGTACCTTATCCATTGCAGCTACGCGAAAATGGTCTTAGGAGACTATCCATATTTTTTTATGGAATTTTGATCCCCTATCACAGTTTAAAAAAAAAAAATTCGCTAGAAAATAGCCATTTTACACAAAAACATTTTTTGATGCCAATCGATCCTGTTTCTAATACTGATCAAAAACTTCTATGGGACCAACCATCGTTAGAGTACTCAAAAAGTTACAAATTGCAAAAAAACTTATCCCGTACATTTTGCATGAAAATTTTACGCAAAAGCTTTTCTAGTGACGGTTGAGATCTTTTTGTTGACTGAATAAAAAGATAAGTTTAAAAACAATTCAAATTTCGAACTCGTTATTATTAACGGCCAAAATTAATATCCAATCTGGCTGCCTAAAATTCACAAGCCAGATTGGCCTTAATAAGACCTATAGTTAGTTAAATAGATGCACCCGCGTAAAATGGCTACTATTCTGCAACCGTACACCAGGAAATCGGCCAGTTATGTTAGAGACTCCAGACATTTCGTCATTTTATTAGAGGATATACAGCTGCAAGACAAGGAAATCATGGTCAGCTTTGCAATCACCTCACTGTTGACCAATGTTCCAGTAGTTGTATGTTGGTCATTAAAATTATTTCTACCTTATTGCAAGGTACTGGTTTACCTACTGAATACATTGACTGCATCAAATTTTGCTTAAAAAGTGGCTATTTCCTATGGAAGGGCGATTTCTACCTGCAGGTGGATGGAGTGTCGATGGAGTCACCGCTGGCATCAGTGGTTACCAATATTTTCATGGAGTGGTCTGGGGCCCTCGATACTGGTAGCGTTACGTAGATGACGTGTTCGCAATTATAGACCGGGATTCACTGGTGGACTTTACACGACATCTGAATGGGTTGCACAGGAAGATAGAGGTGACACTTGAAGAATAAAAGGATGGAGCTCTGTCGTTTTTGAACATCCTAGTTATACGAGAGCCTTACAGTAATGTGTCACACACCGTCTATCAGAAACCGACACATACGGACCGATATCTTAGGGCAGACTCACAGAATCATCCAGCACATCTGTCTTCTGTGCCTAGGTCACTGATCAACCGGCGTTGAGTTTATGCGACCTCAAGCACGTGGACGCTGAATTACAGCATTTACAACAAGTGTTGGAGCGCAATGGTTATCAGTGGCGACAATGCACCCGCATGCTGGGTAATATGAACACTGTACGGAAGCGACCGGCTGGTGTGGAACGTACCCCCGCATTTTTACCGTATGTTAGGGGCATTACGGACAAGATTGGATACGTGTTACGCCGAAGATATAGCATCAAGACAATCTATCACCCGGGAAGTTACGACAGCTATTACGTTCAGCTAAAGATAAAGATCCTCTAGAGGTACCGGGCATATACATGATATCGTGCGACTGTGGCCTTAATTATATAGGGGAAACCCGGCGCAATATCACAACCAGACTTAGCGAGCACATAAGTTGTATGAAAAGCATGGACAGCAATAGGCCGGCAGTTGCAGATCACGTGTGTAATGCGGGTACGGCTCAATTTAAAGGTACGGTTTGACAAAGCTTCTGTACTAGCGAGGCAGAAGTATTTCGTACCGCGAAAAGTACGTGAAGCTATCGAAATCAGTCGTCACCCATATTTCAATAGGGACGGGGTTTGGAAACTGTCATCTGCCTGGTAACCGGCTCTTAGGTCTTCTTCAGACAGCAATGTCTAGTTGAGCCTGGAGTGTGACACGGTCAGCAGTGTGTGTACCGGTGATAATCCACCTGAAGACTCAGATACGACGATCGCCGAAGATGCACGACCGCCACCGAAACCGCGTGGTCCATCGTCGCGAGCGCAGCGCTACGCGGCGCGCTGTGGCCTCGAAGTCCACAGTTCGGTCCGCGAAACCGCCGCACAACCAGCTCATGATTAAGGGCTTCGTTCGAGCTTCAAACAACTTGGGCACACCCGATGGAATTACGTGAGTAAAACCGTTTATATTAATAAATATGATCTGAATTGCTGAGGCCGGAAAGACTTCCAAAACCCCGGACACTAAGCGAAACAAGGCTCTACCAAAGGACACATAAAAAAAAATACCAATGCGACTACGTCGGACACATCTAGACAACCCCACCCCGACTCCCCTCAAACTAGGAAAAATCCGAGGAAACCCGGACCGATGGCAGCGCTAAATAAGGTGCATTAAAATAAATGTAATAGGTTCTTTACGAACACTCAATCAATCTGCTGAGGCCAATATATGACCAATTCCGTCTTTGATCTTGGAAGATCAAAGGTTTACGTAAGCTACTCTTTTGGAAAATGCTTAGTGGGTACTCATTAGCACTCTGAGCATAAATGGCGACAACAGACCCAAAAAAGATAAACAAAACCATCGAGAAGTACTGGAAAACTTATTCAATGCTATTCAAATAAACGCATCAACAATTAGATGCACTTGACTACTCAACAATGAGAGATGCCATTTGGATACGTACCTACTACCCAAGTTTTACATATACATATAGGGAGTGTTATAAATGGAACTCGTTCACAGCGAGTGGCACAGTGACTTGTGTCAGGCATTGTGCATTGATTAGATAACAATTGTAGTCCAGATGCGCAAGGGGCATACGCTGTAATGTACGAGAATTTTATAGAAATACTGACACCATCTTATTTGATGTTGTGGGACAGTACTTTTTGGTATAACTCATTGACCATTAAATTCATTCTGAACCGTGTCAACTATGTGTTCTGGACTGAAAGAGACTAGACCCCACGACACAGGGAATCCTAGGTCTAGGGCTTCAACCAATGTTATGTATATTTTTTGGCACAATAAAGAAATTTTTATTTTATTTTATTTTAACTTCTTTAAGACAGGCTCTACTTAGAGTTTCACTAGCTTTCAAAAAGTTATAGCCTATTTATGAGACAAAAAAATTAAGGATTTTCGTAAAGCAACTACTGCCTGATTTTCGCTTACAAATACACTATATAATCAGCCCATTACTGTCCCACTGTTGGGCACGGGCCTCTGATTTTCGATTGATAAGAAAAATTGAGGGATTTCGCAGACAAGTTCCGCGGTCGCATTGAAACGTTCATGCGTTACTCACGTTGATCGCTCACGTTCCATTTGACCGTCGCGGTCAGGGTGCCTGCTGTGTATGTGACGCTCAGCAGACCAAAAGAATAAGATAGAAGAACACAAAATGGCAAAGGAGATAAAGATATTTATTCGCAAGGATATGGTACAGAAGATGTTAAATATACATGTTTTTACACTTTAGGTGTCCGACAAATCCACCTTTAGTAGGCATGCGAATTTTTGTGCACATATTTTTAGTGCTTTATTAGCGTAATCATATGGAAAAAATTACTCTAGCTCTATACATTACAAAAGCTTATGTAATTAACAATTATTATTTTCATACCTTTATGTAAATTAAATTAGTATATTTATAATTCATAATATAACCATAGAATAGGTAATAATGATATAAGTACCATATTTGGAGTACCTAATATTTCGCTCAGTTTTCGTGAGCTGCGGTCGGGAATATAAATCTTATTCTTTTAGTTCGTGGATTAGACGTACGCTCCAGACTGCGGATCGCGAACACTGTGGGCGGAATAGTAGGTACTCCTTTGCCATTTTGTATTCCTTTTTCTGGCATCATTCGCTAATTCTACGCGCTCCGTCTATTTTATTCTTTTGACCTGAGATGTGACGTAACACAACACAAAGAACGCAGAACGCGAACGCGTGACCGCCTTCTGTCTGCAAATGTCTGATAGTCGCACACCTAATCATCATCATTTCAGCCGAAAGACGTCCACTGCTGGACAGAGGCCTCCCCCAAAGGCCATAATCGCAGGCTAGTACTACTAGTAATATTTAGAGAAAATCGAACTAGAAAATAAACGAAACCGAATGTCATCTACATTAAATAAGGTGTGTAATTGATACTGGCACATTCATCATCATCATCATTTCAGCCGAAAGACGCCCACTGCAGGACATAGGCCTACCCCAAAGGGGGGATATGCCATAATCGCCACCTTGCCAGGCGGGTTGGCGATCGCAGTTGGTTGGTTAAATACTCGGAGAACACTGCTGCCCTTCCTCTGGTGAATCCCTTAGTCGCCTTTTACGACACCCATGAGAAGAGATAAGGTGGTCCTATTCTTTATGTCCGGCACCACACGGAAGGGCCGGATTAAACCACGAAGAGACAAGGCAATACAAATCTCGGGGCCCAAAGATAGAAAATTCTGATTATACATACAGTTATTATTTATATTGCTGACTTTTACGTACTGATGCAAGTCCACTAAAGGCCAAAATTAATATCAAATCTATTCAAATTTGCCCTACTAGAGATAGGAGTTTGACATAAGATCCATACAAAATATGTCAAATTTCTATCTCTAGTAGGATAAATCGTGGATAGATTCGATGTTAATTTTGGCCGTATGCCACATTAGATCAGCGTGTTGGGCTAAGGTCAGGAACCTTTCTCATTCCGATAAGAGTCCCTTGCCCAGCAGTGGGACAGTAATGGACTGATTATGTTATGTAACTATGACAATGATGACTTGTAACTTAAGGAGCTATATTTATTTCCTTTTCTTGTACCTTTTTGCTTTTTTTGCAACCCTAGCCGCTGGTCCCTAAGCGATGCGGGGCCTTTAGGTCTGCCTACTATTCTATTGGATTAATCCGGCTTTGGATCACAGGAAATAGATGCTGCGCAACCTCCTGAACTCTTATATAATCCCATAGCCCAATCTCAATTTACAACACCGAGAAGACATGGGGTTTTTAGGGTTCCGAAGTCCTACAAGGAACCCTTATAGTTTCGTCATGTCCGTCCGTCTGTCCGTCTGTCCGTCTGTCCATCTGTCCGTCTGTCCGTCTGTCCTAATCCTTTACAGCTTAATAACTTCTACAGTTATAAACATAAGTAAATGAAATTTTGTTAAAAAATAGTCTGCATATAGATCTCAATTTTAAAAGAATAAAAAAAATAGTTTTTACGTTCTTTAGGGGTGGCCGCCCATATATGTGAAATGGGGAAAAAACATTTTTTTTCGCTGCACCCCCTCGTGTGGGGTATCATTGAATAGGTCTACTAAAATGAAGGTAATGTTTAATACATCACTTTTTTATCAGGTGAACCATCTGCGAAATATAGCCCGCCAAAGTGGCTTGCAATGTGTCCCCCCCCCTGCCATTTCTAAACTATGCAACGTAGAAACTTATAATCTTCCACATTGATAGACCTTTGTGAAAACTCTCTTTTAAAATTATTTCGAGTATAATGTGATTATAATTTTTTGAGTTATAGACAGAAAACTGAAAAATACTTAAAACGTCCTAGTTCAAAGGTCATTGACCTTAGCGAAAAATGATCATAGCAAATAATGCTCCTTTAGCTACATTCTATTTGAAAAAATCACAAAAAGTAACTTTGTGTTATGTTGATGACACACTTCTTAAATTTGGCGCCATCTAGCGGCGTCGTACAACACTCTCTGCGTCGCCAATGCTGCCGTCAAGTGCCGTGTATTACATTTGACACTGTATAGCGCCATCTAGCGGCTACTGACATCACTCTCTGAGTCGCCAATTCTGCCGTCTATTGCAAAAACTAAAATAGCCGTGATTAATATTGGATTTGATTTGTTTGTAACACCTACTTAAGGAACCCTATAATACTGAGCATGGCCCGACATGCTCTTGGCCGGTTTTTATTCTTTGCCGGCACGCGTCGGCGTGCGCTTTAAATACACAAACTTAACTCTGTTGGTCATTATTCCAAGTTATTACCAATAAACTGACATTTAGAGCACACATTCTAAAACACTCGTGACAATATGACATGTCCTAAACATAATGTTGTTTTATGCATGTGGCAAATAATTTTCAATTTTGTGGAATATTGGCAGAAAGCCCCATCAGGTTGAGAATGTAAGCCAACATTAATGTACTTGAGAAATGGATATAGTATGATGATTTTGAAACTGTTGAATTTTTTTTTTTTTTTTCATAGTAGTATTTAGTAATAGGCTGGCTAAACGAGCTAAAGGCCCACCTGATGTTAAGTGGTTACCTTTGCCCTTAACAACTGCATTACCACCTAGGCTGTTGCCTAAATGGTACCGCAAGTCGGTTCGCCAAACTGAGACATGAAGATGGAAAGTCTCATGTGATTGTAATTTCACCGGCACCCGTACCCTTCAGACCGAAACACAGCAATGCAAGCATCACTATAATTCTCTTCATCTTCCGAGCCTACACCCAACTATGCCATCAGACCTCAGTTGTCAGACTTTTGGGCTTCTGACTACCTGTAACGACTGCCATAGATATTCGTATGACAACCGGGACCGCCAGGTTAACGTGCTCTCTGAGACACTGAAGGGCTTAGATTAACAAAGCTAAAGTCTCGATGTGTCACGAAACCGTCAACCAACCACGGTCTGACGGCAGCTAGAGGTAGCAACCACAGAAATAGATAGAATGGTTGTAATCACAATTTTACTTGCGATTCATGCGTGGTAACTTTCGAACAAACTACGCCTCCCTTATTGACGTCATCCATTTTTAAAAATTTACATTATTAATCAAATGTACTTTACAGCTTTTGTTTCTGCAGTTAGAAACATCACAATAAGGCATTTTTGCGGGTTTTTGTTACATATTTACAAAAACAAGCCATATGGCGTACTGAGAAAGGCTTTGAAATGCCCTGCACTATGGTGCAGAGTGTTGGCACGCGCGCCCTGCTCACTTGGCCCCATTCTATATATTTCTATGGTAGCAACACACATAATTCTCTGACACACCAAATTAGTAACGTAATTTGTTAAAATAAATTCTTGATTCCTACTTAGTAATCACCGCTAATGTTGTAAGCCTTGAAACCGGTGACATTTACGGAGGAACAACAAAATTTTATTTTTAGATGTTCATACATATCAAAATAGCAATATCGTAATCGGAAATATAATATCTAACATTATAACAAATTAAATTTTGTTCCGTGTTATAATGCAGTCGGAACAAAACAAGCCTTGACTTATTTGGTAATCATATTTGAAATCGAATATTATGGTATCGGTTTCAGGCTAAATGTCATTGGTTCATGAAAAGTGATAAACAAACAAAAACCAAACTCACTTTCGCATCTATAATAAACAACTGTTTTGCAAATCAGTTAATTGCTGCAAAAAATACTTTCGAACTAAATAATATACAGACTTTAACAGTTTTATTTGACTTTATAATACTTTTATTCTCGACTTATCGAGTGTTGCATATTTACTTCTTTAATCTTTTTTTATAGACTTTCGCGGTTTTAGCTTTGTATGTAAAGGTATTTTTCTCACAAAAAATGAGATATAACAAAAATAGAACAATATCACTTTAATTAATTCATCAACAACGGCTGAACGAGTTAAATAGTGATAACCTAACATTGCGACACGATAACAGCTCAATATATCTATCTGGCAATGACGCTTACGCGATAGCGTTACGTAGTGTGAAAAAACCAGGGCCGTCTCAACCTGGGGAGCAAGAGGAGCAGCGCACTCGGGCGCTGCTCCTCTCAAATTTACACCACTGGGGTTCTGAAATGGCTGAACTAGGTTCGCATCGCAGCAATCGGGGGAGAGCTTTCGCTGCCGGCCGTGGTCATGACTGAGAGTGTGGAGGCGTGGGAGGCGGTCGCATCCTTCTGTGAGTAGGTTATCTCGCAGAAAGAAGCGGTAGAGCGGGTCAGGGAGGAAGACTCCCTCGCTGATCTAATCCGCCGCAGGAGGACGGGTCGGCGCAGGCGGCTTTACGCCGAGCTGATGCCGCCCTAACAGAGGCCAGCGGGCGATAGACTGGGGAGTCTGTCGTCCGCATTGCACGGCCCTCAAGTTGTGGTGATGTCCCAAGTGTACCCGGACATCGCCAAAGAAGAGTCTGTACAGGAAGAGGGACCCGGAAACGGGTCGCCCTGGATGGGTCGCCAATGCCATGCATTGCAGTTCTCGCGGCTCATCCACCAAGGCAAGAAGGTACACGGCGGAGTTTTTAGTGGGTGCGAGCCTTACATGCATCCCATGCCTCCCCGGGTGATGTGGCATGCAGTAGGCATTTTCTCCAGAATCTGAGTCAGACGGATTCTTGATTCTTAAGACGTAGACAGCGAAAGGTTATTCCCGGGAAATTTTCGACATCTGAGGATCCAACACCTTAAACCTAAACTTCTAGCTGGTTGCACAGTTGGATAATTTGTAAAGGAATCGGGTCGAGGTCGTGCACTCCTGTAGAAATTCCAGCAATGCAACCAAACTTGAACGATCTACTCGAATCAACCAGATCTTATGATAAACTATAATCGACTATTCATAAGCGCCTGTAATTAGGTCCATTTGAATAAAAACAATTTGAATTTGATCAATGTAACCACTTAAATCATCTAAATGACGACCTCTGTGGTCTAGTGGGTCGAGTGTCGGACTGCTGATAACGAGGTCGTGGGTTCGATTCCCACAGGACACAAATATTTGTGTGATGAACATAATTGTTTGTGTTGGTCTGGGTGTGTTGCTTATGTATTATAAGTATGTATTTACAAAAAAAAAGTATATAAGTATTATATCCATTGTCTAGTACTCATACCACAAGCTCTGCTTAGTTTGGGACTAGATGGTGCTGTGTAAAAATGTCCCAAAAGATATTTATTTATTTATTTAAATCGAACAATAGTTTATTTGCAAGGAGTAAACAGGCATGTATTCATTTGGGAGCAAATTCATGGTCAATCTACAATGACAACAACGACTGCCTCTCGACCATACGGTGCATCATTTAACAAATGCAATAAAAGATTGAACACGTATGAATAATGTATCGGATTGTAGGCACATCACATTGTGGGCAAATATTGTCCGATTTACTTACAATGGATGCACAAATAGGCAGGCAGTAACTATTACGAAACTGTACTAATATCGGTATTATTGCCTTTTATTATGGTTGCGTAAGGTTAGATTTATTGATGCGATGTACTTACATAGCTTGTTTTTTCAATGTCTTTGATGCAAGTATGCAGCCACAGTATAATCTTTTGACTTCCAAAATGGCAAATATTTTATCGTTACCGTAATTTTAAACTGTTCTTAGCACACGGATCGATGGTCATCATCATATTTTCTGACTTTATCCTAATTTATTTGGCGCCCGCGCAGCATGTATTTTTCTTCCATACATCTCTAAATCAGCCGTCATCTCTGTGTTCACTTTTTTTCCATTCATATCATCTTTCACACAATCCATCCATGTTTTCTTTGGTCTGCCTCTTTCCTTATAGCCATCCACATTCATACTTAAAACTTTCCTCGTAACCTGCTCCTCATTCCTCCTCATCACATGTCTGTGTTCCGTTTGGTGCCGGACGTAAATAATAGCACCACCCTATATCTTCTCATGGGTGTCGGAAAAGGCGACTAAGGGATTCACCAGAGGATGGACAGCAGCGTTCTCTGAGTATTTAACAAACCAACTGCGATCGCCAACCCGCCTGCCAAGCGTGGCGATTATGGTATATACCTTGGGGAGGCCTATGTCCAACAATGAACGTCTTTCGGCTGAAATGATGATGATGACATGTCCGTACTATGACAGTCTGTTGCTTCTTAACTTTTCTGTCACTGGCGCTACTTTCAGACTCCCTCTTACATACTCATTCCTTATCTTATCCATTCTCGTTACACCACACATTCCTCTTAACATTCTCATCTCAGCTGCATGCATTTGCCTTTCATTCATTCCTTTCGTAGCCCAATATTCCGATTCATACAGGACAGAAGCATGGTCGACGATCATCGTGTGTTTTAGCTAAGAATATGCTATTTATCCTCTTGGCATCATTCTTAACGATACTATCAACTCAAGGGAGGCTACACTAAAGGTTGAAATCAAATACACTGGACAATTTTCAAAGGTGCATTCTGCAAATAAAGCTTACTTTTCCCAAGAAACATATGGCTCGTCACGTCAGACGGTTTGTTTTTATTCCAACAAACAGATAATATTCCAACATTTAAATTCAATATGAAAATTCATATTTTTTTTAGTTCTTCTACCTGTTAATTAGGGGAAAAAATCCAGTTTGATTAATTTCATTGGTAATATTGTAAGTTTTGTGTTTGTCTGGGTGTTTTTTATGTATTATAAGTATGTATTTACAAAAAAAGTATATAAGTATTATATCCATTGTCTAGTACCCATAGAAACTACAAGCTCTGCTTAGTTTGGGACTAGAATCTAGTCCCAAACTAAGCAGATATTTTACACAACACCATCACTAGATGGTGCTGTGCTGTGTAAAATGTCCCAAAAATATTCAACTTAAAAAGTTATCTATAGGTACGTATTTGATTTGAAGCGGTAGAATGAAAATCCAGCTGTTACGCTATAAATTAGTAGTATCAATCAAACAAAACAGCAAGGTTTCATCTAAATACATAGATGATTTTGCAACGTCCTTTCTCGTCTTTGGCATCAACTCGAACGTTGTCCATTGAAGTACGGGGCAGTGAAAAGGTCAATTGCACATTAATGTGAGGTCAAGTGAAATTGTCTTTAAACTGAATGCCAATGTTAAATTATTATGACCCCTACATCAACTACAGTCGAGCTAATGGAAATATTAGTTAATAGTATAATTTATCAACCCACTGTTTATTACCAAATGGAAATTCCAGGATGCAGTACATAGTTATTAAATTTGATTCCCCATCCTGGACAGTTACGATTTTTATGTACATTTTCTTTCAATACCCGTTTAATATACCATACATACATATTATCACGCCTGTTTCCCATTGGGGTAGGCAGAGACTATGGATTTCCACCTGCTACGATCCTGACACACCTCTTTCGCTTAATTTACGTCCATTAACCTCGTCATGCATGCTCGTCGGTTTAGAGAATTCTTAACCTGGCATTTTTTGAGAACGTCCGCGATTTGATCGCGATACGTTTTTTTTTTTTTTTTTTTATTCTTAACGGGCTTGCGGTTTGACCGCCACCTCACCTGATGTTAAGCGATGGTGCGGTCGACGATGGTACACGCTTGCCCAGCAAAAACCTATTCACTCGAGTCTTGAAGACCACCAGATTATATTTCTCGGGAAACACTGACGCCGGCAAGGAATTCCACTCTTTGGCGGTTCGCATGATAAAGCTATTAGCAAACCGGTTCGTGCGTAAGGGTGGAATATCTACCATATAACGGTGGCGCATCGCCGTGCGTCTGGTCGTCCGATAATGGAAAGGGCTTGGGGGAATTAAATTGTGCAATTCCAACGCACACTCGCCGAAATGCATTCGATAAAAAACCGATAGGCTAGCAACTCTGCGCCGATGCTCGAGACTTTGTAGTTTGGCGTCGACCAGCGCATCGTTGCCAACGAGCCTCTTGGCGCGCCTCTCAATCGACTCGAGAGCCGCCAGTTGATATTTAGCCGAACCATCACAGAGATGAGAGCAGTACTCCATACAGGACCGAACTTGTGCTTGGTACAAATTGAGCAGCTGTTCAGGTGTGAAGTACCGCCTCACCTTATACCACATATGTTCGTCGAGGTCGTCCCCTTCCAATTCTTCCATCCACACTCGCTTCGTATACTTGTTTCGTCTATCTCCTCTCGTCCATCCTCTCTATATGTCCAAACCATCTTAACATACCTTTCTCAATCTTTGTCACTACATCTTCTTTCACTCCACAACGGTCCCTTATCACTTTATTCCTTACTTTATCTATCAAAGTTACACCATACATACTTCTCAAAGCTCTCATTTCTACTGCATTTATTCTGCTTTCATGTTTCTTCTGCCATGTTTCGTCTTAATATACCAACCATAATATTAATCAATAACAGACGAATGACGTGCACCGCTCTGTTGAATAAAACACAAACAAGATACTGGTTTATTAGTAATAATATCATAAACGATTGCATGTAGTACCTACTGAGTACTGGTTCCAATATTCCTTGTCTGGTCATCGCAAGTTAAGGACTATGACTAACAAACGACCTTGGCTGGTCACGCGTGATTCTTTCATTGAATTGTGACGAAGATTTGAATGGGACATGTCGGACAGGGATGACTCTTTACCCTGTTTGTTGAAGGGGCAAAGTATACTATTATACAAGTGAGCTAAGCTACAGCATAGAATAGGTAATCATCAACTCAGCCTATTGCAGCCCACTGCTGGACATAGGCCTCTCCCAAGTTGCGCCACAACACTCGGTCCAATGCCTACCGCATCCATTCCCCCCTGCCACGTTCTTCAGGTTGTCGGTCCACCTGGCGGGGGGGGGGGGGCGCCCTACGCTGCGTTTGCCGATTCGCGGTCTCCACTCAAGGACTCGTCTGCTCCAGAGGCCATCGGTCCTTCGACAGACATGGCCATTGGCCAGCCCACTGCCACTTCAGCTTACTGATCCTACAAGCTATGTCGGTCACTCCGGTTCTTCTCCGGATAATCTCGTTACGGATTTTATCCTTCAAAGAAACTCCAAGCATAGAATAGGTAATGCAGTCCTCTAACTAAAATGCGGCTAAGCGACAAAACAATTTTTTTAAATCGTATTTTTGCGTATTTTTTTACCAAAACCTGGATGAGAACCTTGAATGAAGAGTCACTTTGTACCAAAAAAACTCTCAGGTGGGCTTAACGAGAGATTTTTGTATAGTGGCACCAATAAAAAAAAAACCATAAAATTTTCGCAAATCTCAAAGAAATTGGTTTTGTTACGTAGCCGCAGTTTAGTTAGCGGACGGCAGTAAATTGGTCATTATACTCGAGGCTGGACTGCAGCCCGAGCCAAAGGGTCGTTAGTATGCTTACAACACAGACCAGTAAGCCTCAAGACGCCGCTTAAACAAAGTTTTGCATGAGAACGCAGTCGTAAAATATTGGCGGGGACCGGGGGGGCAAACGGCGCGTTATGATTGGCGGGCTCAAATGTTCGGTGGTATGATTCCGTTTTATTGGTGCCGCTCGCTGATGGGCTAACGTCCTGATTGGCGATGGGGCGTATTATATGCAGTGGTACTGCATATGCGTTGTGACCGGGGGTGCCCGGCTAAGCGGCGTCTAGATGTTTACTGGTCTGTGGCTTACAATTATTTAATGATTTGTCGATTTTGGTAATTATGTTCAAACTAACATAACTAGTATATATTCGATGCCAAAGGCGAGGGCGTAATAGAGCCGTGAGTGTAATGACCAATGCTCACGCTTTTCATACACTAAGGTAATATGTACTACGTACTAGAGTAGACATTACGAACAAAAAATATCGCGCAACTTGCTGGCCGCGGAGCACGCGCGGCGCGAGCGTGGCTAAGCGAGTGAGAGTGCACGAGCTCTAAAACGTGCTACAAACATTTTGTTCGAGGTGTCTTCTCTAGTACGTAGTACATATTACCTCAGTGATTTCATACGACGGTTTTCAACCAACACACATGCGAGGAAAAAAAATCATAATCATATTTTGGTAGCTAGTCATTGTGGTAGACTTAGTTCTAAACTCTAAAAACTAAAACTCTTCTCGTTCTGACAAAAGGTCCATGTTCAGCAGAGGGACAACAATCTCTTTCCTAAAATAAATCATCAGGGTGATATTTAAACCTAGCTATTTTTACACAAATTTCATTTCTCGTACATATTAAGTTGATAACATATCAACACACCTTATAAAAAGGTCAAATACGATAAAATCATGGAAAAATATAAGAGAAATATGGTATTTTTGTGCAGAATTATACCATCGTGAATGACTATACTATCTACCGTTGTCCGTTGCCATATGTTGTACCTATTAGTCAGCAGTACAATTATAGATAATTCTTACATAGAAAGTAACAACGATTCATACTTTTTACGCGTACACAATAACAATGGTCCATACATCACGCATTAATGTATGTTGTGAACGATTTTAAGCTACCATTGTTATTTACTATAAGTACCTACACTGAATAGTACAAATTGAACTAAAGACTTTGTTTACTATGACATCATCGTTCGCCTATTTTGTACTTGTAGTAATTCGTGTAAAATACAAAATGTAGCACTCTTTAGAGTATTCTAAACAGTGCTATATTTTGTATTTGACGCGTTGATGTGGGCGTTTTCAAGAAATATGTATCAGCTACTATTGCTTGTGCAGGAGTTGAATGAGGTAATGGGCATTGTATTTTTGGAGATAATCTGACCTGCTTCGTCATACTGCGGTTTTACGGAGTTTGTTTTGAGCCCTTTTTATGTTCAATCCATCCATGTATTCATAACGTTATTTAAAGCAATATTTCGACACTAATTATAAATCTGCATACGCCTTTTGAGATCACAAGCATGGATTTATTTATGATTTAATTTGTAAACAAATAAGTCAGCGCAAATATGCTCCGGATCAAAGAAAATTAGGATATAAATACACTTAAAACTAATTGAATATAACTTCCAACAACTTCAATAAGATCCCAAAATATAATAAACAGATTTTATGCTTAATCAAGGTTCCTTTACCCCGTAAATCAGCAAAAAAACATTTTTTTTTAATAGAAAGAAAGAAAAATAGTTTATTGTCACAGTTAACGACGCGCAACATTTAAACAACAGTGATAAACACAAGCCAGGTAAGTTATACTGATAATGAGATATAGATCTGCTCTTGACCGCAATCTAGACAGCTTTGTCAAGATGTGGTCGACGATGGAGCGAGCAAACCTATTAGGTGCCGATTCAATCCAGCTTTAAAGGCGTTAGGGTTGAAAGTGCCCGGAAATACAGATGTCGGCAGTGAATTCCACAACTTGGCTGTGCGCATTATGAAAGAGTTCTCAAAGCGCTTTGTCCTGATAGTAGGGATTTCTACCAAATGTGGATGATATCCTGCAGTGCGTCGTGTAGTCCGATGAAAGAAAGGAGATGGCAGAATATGCTTATAGAGCTCTTACGCACACTCTCCAAAGTACAGCCAGTAGAACACCGACAAACAAGCAACTGTGCGTCTATGGGCTAAGCTTTGTAGCTTAGATTTTACTAGCAGTTCATCACTAATTCGCCTCTCAGCTCTGCGTTGAATCGA
The DNA here is from genome assembly GCA_949699075.1 of Asteroscopus sphinx. NCBI lineage: Eukaryota > Metazoa > Arthropoda > Insecta > Lepidoptera > Noctuidae > Asteroscopus > Asteroscopus sphinx. The sequence continues at coordinate 9,695,976 of OX453028.1, forward strand.
GTCAAGATCGGCAAGCTGGTATTTGGCGGAGCCATCCCATAAGTGACTGCAATACTCCATACACGATCGGGCTTGATAAAAAACGTAAATATAGTCTATCGACATAAAGAAAAAAGAAGTGCTTTAAATGCTTTACATTGTAAAAAACAATACAAAGAATCTATCTATACCCATAAGACAGATGTCCTGACTGACTGATTCATCAACGCAGAGCCGAAACTACTGAAGTCAGAAACATGAAATTAGGACAGTAGGTTCCTTTTGTAACGTAAGCCCTGAATAAGAAAGGATTTTTGGAAAATTTTATCCTAAGGGGGTAAAATAACACCCAGTTTGTACGAAAAATCTTTTCTCTTGTAAAGTAAATACAGATTATTTTCCCAAGTTCCGAGTGAATAGATCCAGGAGAAAAGATTTTTCGTACAAACTAAAAAAAATACTACTAAAATACTTATCCTTTCTTCTTCCTAAATTACTCCTAATAGAGGGTCAATGATTTTTTAATAGGGTTATACATTTTGTATGGGAGAATATTATTGCGTGGCTGGATTGAGTCCAAACTCGTTATAAATATCTTTAAAGCAATTTTTAGGGTTCCGAAGTCCTACAAGGAACCCTTATAGTTTCGTCATGTCCGTCCGTCTGTCCGTCTGTCCGTCTGTCCTAATCCTTTACAGCTTAATAACTTCTACAGTTATAAACATAAGTAAATGAAATTTTGTTTAAAAATAGTCTACACATAGATCTCAATTTTAAAAGAATAAAAGAATCGTTTTTCCGTATTTTAGGGGTGGCGTCCATACATGTGAAATGGAGAAAAAAAAAATTTTTTCGCTACACCCCCTCGTGTGGGATATCATTGAATAGGTCTACTAAAATGAAGGTAATGTTTGATACACCACTTTTTTATCAGGTGTACCATCTGCGAAATATAGCCCGCCAAAGTGGCTTGCAATGTGTCCCCCCCCTGCCATTTCTAAACTATGCAATGTAGAAACTTATAATCTTCCACATTGATAGACCTTTGTGAAAACTCTCTTTTAAAATTATTTCGAGTATAATGTGATTATAAGTTTTTGAATTATAGAGAGAAAACTGAAAAATACTTAAAACGTCCTAGTTCAAAGGTCATTGACCTTAGAGAAAAATTATCATAGCAAATAATGCTCCTTTAGCTACTTTCTATTTGAAAAAATCACAAAAAGTAACTTTGAAATGACAAACGTCTTAAATTTGGCTTCTTGAATTTATCGCTAGATGGCGCTACTAACAACACGCTCTGAGTCGCGAATGCTGCCGATTATTGCAAAAACTAAAATAGCCCTGATTAATATTCGATTTGATTCGTTTGTAATTACACCTACTTAAGGAACCCTATAATACTGAGCATGGCCCGACATGCTCTTGGCCGGTTTTATTTTAATGAATTACGTGTATTTGAATTTAAAAAAAAAACAAACTTAACGGGGGTGAAAAGGGATGTTAAAGTTTCTATTGAAAAATCTTCCTCGAGTCTCGCTTGACACAAATACTCTTCAAAATTAAATAATGATAAAAAAACGAGTGTGCTCAGCACACGACTGAAGTAAAAGTTCACTAACTTATGTCTCCCTAAATACTATTTCAATGAGAACAAAGGAATGGCGGCGCGGCGCGCGTACAGCTGCCGGCGCTGTGTCGGGGCCGGCCGACGCGTGCGCCTCGTTCCCCGCGTCCCGCACTACCGCCTCCGTTCGCCTCACTTTTCGTAACGCATTCACCAGCTTACTCTCCACGTCAAGCGTGCCTAAAGAAGTTTTACTTCAAAAATACGTATTTTTCTTTTCCCATAACTACGACAACATTATACGAGACAAGTTTAAACTTTTTACGCGGGCAAAGCCGCAAGAGCACTGCTAGTTCACTATAAAAATAATTCATAGCAAAGCGCTGCGACGACATAACTAACAATCGTACAATAATTTAAAATACGAGTATTAAAATGAACAACACCGCCGAATGTTGCTGACCTTACACAAATACTGTACGATGATGCAATTCCGACAAACGGGTTACGGTGTCGAATTAGTTTCGCGTATTTGTCGTGCTATCGTCAACTTGTAGTGATATTTACAGGTATTCAATATTATATTTTTAAACAAGTTTTCAGTTCACAGATTCAATATGCGCCAATGGATAACAAAAGTTGTCTACAAGTTAATTTGAAAAATAACAAAACGTTTTCCAAAATATAATTCAAATGATTCAAATTTAGTTGATTTCTATTCTATTCTATTATAATCTTTTGACATCAAGAATATGTATTTGGATCAAATTATAATTATCATGGATATCAAGTAGCAGGCAATCATAAGCCAACTTCTTATCGTGCGAATTCTTGTAATTAAAAACGCTCAAAATATACCTAGTTCCAAACTAGTCTCAATGTTATAATCTCAATCTACTGTCAGTAGATGTTTCTGATTGCCGTTTATTGGTGTCATTAATGACCTAAGTGTCACAAATAAACGGCAAACAGGAACATCTTCTGTCAGGCAGGAGATTGAGATTTAACTGTCAGGAGATTGAGATTTAAAGCATTGAGATTAGTTTGGAACTATATTTTGAATTGTTGTTTTTAGTTTTGGCCTTCTGGTACTCGTACAGTGGGCCACAGTTCAGTGGTAACACTTAAAGTACGAAAACTAGCCATACTGCTTACAAAATAAAGACACTGTCAAAATCAAACTGTTACCCTAGTAATATATATGATAATGCTGTTACCATTGACGTTTTGTCGAGTGTACCTACGTTTTTTAAAAACAAGTTCTAGAAATATTTAACAAGTTCCATTGGAAGAGACGGAAGACGGAACAAGGTAAACATTTAGTAAAACCTAAAGAGCTATCAATTGGATGAATCATTCTTATACAAACTCTTTAATAAATAAACACAACATCCTTGTTTATGATTTGTGCCAAATATTGAATTAATATTCGAAATCGCAGTATTTATATAAATATTAATGCAGCTTGACGCTTGCACCCAGTTGGCACGCACCCAATTGCTGCAATGGATTTACGCTCGTTTTGACGGACATCGTTATATTTTGCAGCGCAAGCGCTGTGCGTCTGCGCACGCATTTAGATCAAAGGTGCAGTTGCAATATGTCGCTGGAGAGCATATTGCAATTTGCGATGGTTAAGTGTGTGAACTTGTAATATTTATATTGAATCAAAAACTTCAGAGAAATCTGGAGAAATATATTCAAAAGTAGTCTATTAATGCAAGATGCCAATTAAATTTTAGGAAAAAAAAGGACGATGACCACTTTTGTTAGGGAGCTTGCCTAGTTTTTATGACCACAAGTGACTTATAGCTCATTTTAAACTTTAATAGATCTAGATTCGAGATAATATTTGTTTCATACAAACAAAAAAGTACTATCAAATCGTTACACCTAGAAACTTTTAATACTGTTTCATCATACCCACACCTTTAATTTAATCTGGAACTATACCACAAATCTGGAATTAATTAATGTTGAATATCTATGAACATAACTTAGCTGGTCATGTTCAGGGCAGGATTGGTCCTTCGCAGTCCATCGTGTTATACTTATGTACCTAATGACATATTTTCTTGTTCTCATCAGGGGTTGTGTGCAGGAAGTCCCGTTATTCCAGCAAACTGTCGTATAGAACACAGGAAACTTTATCTAAATAAGTTATAAACAACTTACCGGTATCTCCAACAGCTTGGCTGAGCGTGTTTTCAGTGACAGGCCGCAATGCTTCCACGGCGCTGATGTAGCCCAATCGATCCGCGATCGCGCAAGCTGTCTGGCCATTCTGTGAAGAAGATGATGTCTTAAAACGTCTTCGTTGCACTCGTGGGTTCAGGTAGTCTCAGATGTGGAAAAAAAAACCGGCCATGTGTGAGTCGGACTCACGCAGTAAGGGTTCCGTACCACATATCGACCTGATACCCCATAGAAACTGATTTAATTTACGAGAGTTAATCAAAAGACATCAACGCGTACACGATATGTAAATTTTTGCACCACCACATATGTCTATGTTTGTCCTATTTTTAGTATTTGTTGCTAAACTACATAATATGCACTATAATCTGACCAAGTTTGACGCTGGTATGTAGTACCGTTATGAAGATAGAGCAGGAACAAAAACGTTGAAAAAAATGCATATTTTTTGAGGTGTCTTGTATGGGGACCCCCTTTAGTTTTAGACATATTTTTTTTGTTTTTAGTATTTGTCGTGATACTCCTTATAGGAACACATATTCTGAGAAAATTTCAACCGGTTACCTATTACCGTTCAAAAGATACAGCCCTGTGACAGACAGACAGATAGACGGACGGACGGACGGACAGCGTAGCGAGAGTAATAGGGTCCCGTTTGGCACCCTTCGGGTACGTAACCCTAAAAAGTATGCGGTCAGGGGACCCCCATCAGGACCGAAGTTCCTCACGCACACAGACACACTAGAAAAAGAAAGAGAGCGCGTGGTGTGCGTATATACGCTCATAACGCAAAAATCTTTCGTAACGTTACATTTTTCCCCGAATCACACCTACAAGCCGCGTTAGGGAACTTCGTTCCAAAAACATTGTAGATTTGGGGCCATCCATAAATTACGTCACACGTTAAGGGGCGGGAGGGGGTCAACAAAGTGTGACACCGTGTGACAAGGGGGGGGTGGGACAAATGATAAGCTTCGTGACGTCACATGTATAAATCTAAAGTATTAAAACTCTAAACTTCAACTCTAACCCTAAGCTTTAAAATATTACCCAACTCTCGATATAATTATAAGGTTTAAATTTCATGTATCACTTTGGAAGTGCTGTTTTAATTTAATAATTTTTAAATTTAAAATTGAAAAATATGTGACGTCACGCCAACCTGACCGCCGCCTCACGGGGTGGGGCTACAAAAATCATGGGATTAGTGTGATGTAATTTATAGATGGCCTTTGTATAATTGTGGATAAAGAAATATAGTTTCGCTATCAGTTGCTTCACGACCGCGCTAGCGTGTATTCCAACGAGTATTTCAGATCAAAAATTCACTTGAATTTACGTTTCGATACGTCAAAATAGTTCGTGCTAGAGTCATCATATATTGGGGTCGGCTTCCAGTCTAGCCAGATGCGGCTGAACATCAGTATTTTACACGGAGCGACTGCTATCAGACCCCCGCAAACCAGTTACTGAGTAATACTGACATTCGGAGGTTAGACCAGTTGTCAGACTTTCAGGCTTCTGACTTCCCGTAACAACTGCCATAGATATATACGTTCTAGGGCTACAGTAATTATGCAATTGGTACTTACAGCAGACAGTGCGTTGGGATCGGCGCTCTGTTTCAGCAGCAACTGTATGATGAGTGTGTGTCCTTGCTGCGCCGCTTGGTGCAGTGGTGTGAACCTGATTAATTTAAATAATGCTTCATTTCTCATGATATTTGCAAATAAATAAACGTTATAAATGTTATTTCCTCATAAATTACCGCAACAGTGATCATTATCTTCGGGATCATTATTACCACATCTGATAACATATTGCGCATAATTATCGTAGTATGTAGTTTGGTCGTATTGCGCAGTATGAACATTTTCTGTAATTTGCTTGCTGCGGTTTACGCATCGATCATACAGCCCAATAGACACCTAATGTTAAATATAATTTTTATTATCAGCCTGTAGTGTCCCACTGCAGGGCAAAGGCCTCCCTTCCCTTTTTCCACTTGTCCCTGTCTTTTGCCTTCTGGGGCCAATCCTTCAGATAGGAGTCAAGTTCGTCCCGCCATCTTCTTCTGGGCCTGCCGCGTTGTCGTTTGCTGCTGTCTGGAATCCACTGTGTGGTTGTTTTCGCCCATAGCTCCTCCGGCATGCGTCAGATGTGACCAGCCCAGTTCCACTTAAGCTTGGCAGCTGTTTGGCCTACATCAGCAATTTGTGTTTTGGAACGCAGTATAGAGTTTCTTGCGCGATCAATAAGTCTAACTCCTAGGATACTGCGTTCCATTGCTCGCTGACAAACTCCAAGTGCGGAATTTTGACGCTTTGTCAATGACCATGTTTGCGCTCCATAGGTGAGGGTGGGGAGGATGCACATGTCCATGAGCAAATATAATGCGTACAATAAATTATATCAAAAGCTGAGGCGGGGCAGATTGCAGAGCATACTGCAATTCGATTGGCCCTACCAAGGCGGCTATTAGCTAATCACTAACGCAGAAGATTTGATGGCTCACATAAGTGGTCGAAAATGATTTGAAGTTTTCAAGTGGCGAATAGAAACCACTGAATAAAAAATCAAGTGGAAGTGGCATTTCGATTGCTTAGCATGGGAAAAAGTGTCGCCATAATCACATATTTACAACTGAAATAGTACATTATACACTAAAGCAATTATGTGTTTGGTTCTATGAGCCTAACAATTATACGTGTTATTGAAATAACTGAAAACCTTTAAAGGGGTCATTGTACTCATCAGTATGAACAATTTTTACTATGTGACCAACCCTGAAATCGCAAAAAAAACAGCGGTGTAGGGAACAGCTGATTTTATTTCGTGATTTCAGTGTTGTCTCATAGTATCATACGTTGTATAATAAAGATAAAATAAACGTTCTAGACGTAGATTAGTATCATACGCCCCGCAGCCAATAGGGACGTCACTCCGTCAGCGAGCGTTACCAATCATACGGAATCATACCACCGAACTTTTGAGCCGGCCAACCATAACGCGCCGTCCGCCCCCCGGTCCCCGCCAACATTTTACGACTGTGTTCTCATACAAAACTCTGCTTATGCGGCGTCTTGAGGCTTACTGGTCTTTGTCGGCTCAATCGATTGGTGGCTTAAAAATACAAGGCGATATTTTTTTGGTATAATTGAGTGTTCAATTCCCGGCTCAGGGAAGTCACTTTAAAAAAATCCTTGAATACAGTATTACTTGTTTAAAAAAATAAAATGAAGTATTTTAAGTACTTTCCCTCCATGTTGCATACCGATGGGGTATCCTGTATAAAGATAAAATAAACGTTCTTAGTCTTACCCATGTGCAGCCCTGGCCGTAACATCAGCGTTAGCTCCTAAGAGTGCGCGGGCGGCGGCGTGGTGTCCGTGATGAGCCGCCGCGTGTAACGGAGTGTAGCCGTCGCGAGTGCGCGCGCTCACTTGTCCTCCAGCCGCCATGAGGGCCTTCAGCACACCCGTGCGACCTTCCGAGGCAGCTAGGTGGACGGGAGTTAGACCTGGGGATGATTATGTGGATCAATACACCCACTTGGTCCTCGTTAACAATACATAAGGCATTGACTGAAGATTGCGACGAGTATTATATATCTTTTCATCCTACCTGCTCGATAAACGACGTTTTGTTTCTCAATGAGTGCGTTCAAAATAGCGCTTTCGCCATAAAAATATTATTTTGTTCCCTTGTGATACCAAACCTACTACTACCACCTAATATTATTTGATATAAAACTCGGGCAAACATGTTCAATGTGTGCTCTAGGAAAATACATAGAAGTAGGTACGAAATAAAAAGTAATTATTAATATTATTAAAGATCAAGAAGTGGTATTTCTCAATATCGAGCATTTCTTCTTTCTTTCAACCCTATAGATACAAAATCACATCTGCCCCCGATTCAGAACTACACGATAACCAGTTGTCGACCAATTCAGTTTGCTATCTCTTTTTGTCTCGTTGCGTGAATCATAAGACAAAACGAGATAACAAACCGAATCGATCGACAACTGGTTATCGTGTGGTTCTGAATCGGGATGCAGATATGTTTAAAATAAATTCCGCTAATTTTCGCCTAGACATAACGCGCTCCTATTGACTCGAGTAATGCAACACGCGCTACTAATGGCATATTTCTTATTTATCTATGCAAATCAATAAAAGTAAATAAACCATTAATACTCGATGTGTTCCAACGACAAGGGAAATTCTTTCATCTTCCAGTGGTGATATGCCTGTAAAGCCACTCGCCATAATTTGTTATTCGTGAATGTGATTGTAGATGGCGCTACACAATTTTTAAGTTACACATATAGCGACAGTAACGTAGCTAAAACTGTTAATCTATTATGATTCAGAGTAAAAAAGAGAGTAAAATCATTTAATACCATTATTAGCTGGCACGTTGACATCAGCTCCTCGTTCGATGAGCATCTCCACGCAGTCTTCGTGTCCCTCCTGAGCCGCCATGTGTAAAGGTGTGAAACCAGCCTTCGACTTAACACTGGGATCCGCATCTAGACAATAAAGATTACTTATGTTAAGGACTCATCATTGAGTCCAAAGTCACTTAACGACTTAACGATTTATGGATCTTTGGATTGGTTGGATCTTTCTTGATATCTGGAACCACCTTACGAGCCTTAATGCGAATGTTACAAAAAAAATAAACACAATCAGGACCAAGCACTTTGAGAACTGCCGGATTTGAAATCTGTATTTCCGGGCACTTACAACCCTAACGCCTTTAAAGCTGGAGTGAATCGGCACCTAATAGGTTTGCTCGCCATTGTCGACCATATCTTGACAAAGCTGTCTAGATTGCGGTCAAGAGCAACAAGGCTTTTCATAGTTTTGTTTTAGACTTGTCACCATCAAAGGAAAGAAAATTGATTTGACAGGCTCTTAGAGCCGAAAGGTTATTGGTGACTTCAGAAGTCACTTTCAAACTCAAAATTGATTCAAGCTAAATTAAGAATTTTGCAAGATGTTTCTTTTATTGTCCCCACCCCTGTTTCGAAGGCCAATCATACAGCAATGATTCGTTCGTTAACCTTAAAATTAAATCTTTTAACGTACTACTCACCATGTTCAAGCAATGCGAACGCGATGTCGGGATGGTTGTGTCGGCAGGCGATGTGCAGCGCTGAGTGCCCGTTCTTCGCCAGCGAATGCGGGGACGCACCTACAATTAATACTCTAGCTTACTGCCATTAGCATTACTACTTAGGACTAATAGAAAGGATAACAGTGTATCATGTTTGGACTCTGGGTTTGTATACAATATAATATTGTCAAAGATGGCTGTTGAATCGATTTGCGGTAAATTTCTAGAAAAACTATTTTATGAATGACAATTTCCCAAAAATAATTGCATGAAGTAACAATTATCCGAAATCAATTGCCCGAAAGAACAATTCACAGAAAACAACAGAACTGCCCGAATGAATTTATCAAACGAATTTGCTGTTCGGGAAATTCTTCTTTCGGGGAATTGATTATTCGACAAATTGTGTTTGAGAAACTGTCGTTCGATAAATTGTTCATTCGGTAAACTGTGTTCCGTAAATTGTCATTCGGGTAAATGTTTTTCGGACTAATATAAGTTGTAAAGATTTTTTCATTTACTTTATTCTTCTAAACAAGCAGGTTGATGATTGCAGTCGCAGAGCGATTTAATGTAGGATTCAGACTTCTTGTAAACGGGTGTCAATTGTCAAGTTACCACATTGAGCTAGCAACTGTACTTCCTCACACCAATGTCACTGGTTCTCCTGTAACAGATGTAAGCCGCACCTCCTGTATCTCCTCTGAGATTTGTCGGTCTGTGGCTGCGAGATTTAACGTTTAAGGAAGGTGGGAGAACTTCCGAGAATGGTTCTGAACTTACCTTTATCAAGCAGTAACAGCGCAATATCCGGGTGTCCATAATAGGTGGCCATGTGTAACGGCGTGATGTGGGATCTCCCTGGAGCATCAGGGGCAGCTCCTCGAGCTAGAAGCAGCCGTGCAACTCCCGTGTCTCCGTACTTGGCCGCCAGGTGAAGTGGGGTGAAGCCTTTGCGTGTCTCCGCCTCTATAGGGGCGCTGTTGTCTAGAAGGATTGATGCTACCTCCTCTTTGCCTGGAGAAGGTAAAGTATCGTCTCTTTAAATCGGTGAACCACCACTTAAGGCTAAAATCGCTTGCACTCAATGTTCGATGGCAGCCGTACCTACGGCTACATTACACGTACCTACGTGTAATGTAGCAGGGTTCGTTTAAGGGATTTTGTCGACAAAATGTACCACCGGGAAGGATCGTGACCGTACATCTTTCGGTGTGAAAAGGTCAGCGAGATTTCAATTCACGCCCATCCCATCCAATCCTCGCCTCGCCGGTTTGAAACCATCTTAAAGGTCTTTATTACGCTTTTAACATCTAATAAAGTGTATTAAAGACAGACTACAAGAAGCCATAAGTAAACCGTTACATACCCTCTTTGGCGGCAATATGTAGCGGCGTGTATCTGTCCTTAGTGGTAGCTGCGACATCTGCACCGTGTTGTAACAACAACGCGGCGATGTCGGCGTGGCCCAGCCGCGCTGCCACGTGTAAGGGAGTTTGTTCTTCACGCGCTCGAGCGTCCACCTGGGCGAAAGAAGTTACATTTTTACCATCAAGGATCTGACAATAAGTTCCTTCGATACTGATTTCAATCAACAAAGTTGCAACAAAACTACAATCTGTGTCAATCCAATTAAATAATTGATGTTATTGCCACTTACACAAATTTCAACTTTACGTCCATGAAAACTAAGTTGAATTCAGAATGACAAAAACAGTTGAATAAAAAATAAATGAAAAATTACTTATTTATTTCGGATAAGTACAAATAATTCATACTGGGTTTGTAAAAAAGAAAGATCTTATACCTTGACACTTAATATTTAGTAATAATCTTGTTGCCTGTGATGCATCTATGGACAATAGCATGCATTATCGGAGCATAGAACCTCCCTGCAAAAAGGTCTAAAAAATATTTACGTCGCAAAGGAAGCTGATATTTGTGTCTTGTTCAGTAAGGTTTCTTTTCCGAAATCACATAGTTGTAAATTGGATTGAGATAGACTATACAATTTTATTGAAATAAAGATTTCTCCTTTGAGACAAACGGTTGTGAAGGAAATACAACGTCACAACGCTCGCCAAGCGATTAATAAGGCATATCAGAGCAATGAACGCAGAGTCTGACCCCCGAATACATAAAACGTGACACAATTTTATGTGGCCCTTTAAGTCTAACGCTGTCACTGTTACTCTAATGGCCAGAATACACATGCCTGTAAAATGGAGCAGTAGCTTGCATGCCAGCTACGGAATATCCAATTAGCTGGCACACTGTGGATATATTTGCAAGTAAACCTGCATGATATTTTCTTACTTGCATGCCTGTAATTGGCAAGCAGTATACACGTGCCAGTACGCCAAGCGACCGACGACGTCTTGACAGCACATTTTCTAGTTTTTGCATTAACGAAAAGCTTTCGAAGTGAATTAAATAGTGTCATATTGTTACTAGCTAGTGCTAGTAAATGTGTAGCTAAAATAAGACAAAAAAATAAGAGAAGCAGAAGACGGATTCGGGTGACACTGCGCACCCCGACACCTCCCTCATACTGCATGCCAGTAAATTAAAAGTTGTGCAAGCTACTTGTTTGCCAGGCACAGGCATGCCAGTGAACGTATACACATAAAAGTAGCTGTAACGTGCAAGAAGCTGGTATGCAAGCGTATATGTTACAGGCTTAAGGTTTATAACGGGATAAAACGACTTTTGAGAATGTCCGAAAGTGTAGTTTGAGTATTTGGGGGATATATCTACGGGTATTTTGCATGTTTTATACGTATTTCAGCTGTCACTCGCTGACTAGCGGCAGCTAGTAGTGTTTAATTAAAGTCAATGCAGTGTTGGGGCAGCTGGACTAACGGTTCCGTACTATTATTTTAACTGCATCTACAAAAACGACTATCTTACCTTAGCATTATTCCTAAGCAATACTCGTACTAGATCAGTCTGGTGCGCCCGCGCAGCTAAATGTAAAGGTGTCTCTCCTCTAGCAGTGGCCGCGTCGGCAGTTGCTCCTGCGCCTACCAGCACTAGCGCGATGTTCATGCAGCCCATGAATGAAGCCACGTGGAGTGGAGTTAGACCGGATTCCGTTGTTGCTGATTTGCCTGAGGAGATAAATTTTGGTGTGAATTCAATTGTTGTTGGATGCACAACGGGTCGACGAACTCTCATAAATGAGTTCAGCTAGCATTTGTTGGTCCTAGACGGGTTAATGGGTTAAGGGGCTCGTGGCTAAGTAGCAAGCGTGTGGATTGTACGATCTGCAAGGTTAAGCTGCACTAGCCGCGGTCAGTCGGTGAATGGGCGACCGTTTCGTTGCACATCGAGACCCCTTCGTGCCTTGGAGAGCACGTAAAGCCGTCGGTCCTGCGCCTGATCTCTCTCCGGTCGTGTCGAATTGCCGTCCCATCGGATTATGAGAGTGAGGGAATAGAGAGTGCCCCTGTGTTTGCGCCCACACTTGTGCACTATAATATGTCCCGCGCAGATGGCTAGTCTACATTGAGATTGGTCGCCGTGCCCGTAATTCGTCCGGGAGGACATTATTATTAATGGATACAATAACGGCATCTGTTCAAAAACAGTTACATTCTAATGACCATAAGGTGCAAATTAGCAAGCTTAGCAGTACACAAAGTAACTAATTTCCACTTTATGGTCATTAGGATATGTTTTTGAACAGTCGGTTCTCAACTGTCAAGAGTGTCAAGCGGGATTCGGCGAACGATATCGTACGTTTATTGGCCCAGTACACCTATTGGACATAGAACACTCTCGAAATGCCATACACAACCGTGATATTTAAATGGTCACTTCCCAGATGTTATGGGTCCAGGGCAAACAAGAATATTGTCTTCTCAGATTTTGTACGAGCAATTCAGATACTCACTAGCGCCATATTTGAGTAGCAGCTCGACCACTTTGAGTCTGTTTTTCTTACAAGCGATGTGAAGAGGTGTGAATCCGTTGAGAGCGCGAGCGTTTGCGTCCGCATTCCTGTCTAGAAGAAGTTTCGCTACCTGTAACACAAACATAATCTGTAATTCGAAGAGTCTGGTAGTAAAGCAGTCTAAAACCATCCTTATTGTGTAAGGAATTAGGTCTAAAATACCTTGACAAGCCAATTGACTCATATTTTGAACGATGAGATCATTATTACACCTCAAAAACCAAAAGAATAAGCTGCAATAAGCGTCATACCTAATCAGACTTTGTTCCATAGCAGGAAGGTCTATTTTACCTTGACATGTCCACAATGTGCTGCCACATGTAGTGCTGTCAGGTAGTCGACGGTGACGTCATCGATGGGCGCGCCCTCTGCCAGCAGTACTTTAGCCGTCTCCACGTGTTCGCCTTGCACGGACATGTGGAGAGGGGTCAGACCGTTCTGAAACGAGAAAAAACATTTACTTATGTGATGCAAACTTTCTAGTGTTTTTCGAAAATTGGAGCCCCATTTCATGTTGTAATCGTTGTAAATTGATCAGAATATGTTTCACGTTAATAATCATAATACTCATCCTAACTTTGTAAGCTATATTTGCTCGATAATCGATAATTTCGTAGTAAATTAATATTATCGAGCAAAAAAACGCAGAAAAATTTGAATTTTATCTTCGCGAGCTACGTCGAAATCACCTTAAATTATTATTGTAATCTTGTAGATGGTTCTTAGTTGTCAATAAAGGTGGGCTAAGTAGTCCGTAGGACCCATGGACTTGTATGACCCATTTATTTATTCTCGCTTTTAAGCTCCGATCTCATCAACAAGGTAATGACGACAAAACGTTGTTAAGATAATCATTGTCTGCAGGCACAAATACTCCAGGGTTGTCGCGACGAAAGGAAGTTCTGTGTTTCGTCAAACTATGCTAAGGCTAAGCTATGGCTTATTATTAACTTTCTGAATAGATCTATGTCCAGCAGTGGGCTGCCAAAGTAGTGGGACTACCTTAGTTTTGCTGGTGATGGGCGCGCCGTGTTGTAGTAGACGCGACACGACGTTGCTATGACCCGAGCGAGCCGCGCAGTGCAGGGGAGTCAGCCCGTCTCGTGTTACTGCTGCTATGTTAGCACCTGTAAACAAAAAAAAACGTAATTATCGTTAGGTTTAGGCAGTCTGGCCTCTTGCAAAACAAGATTTTATTTTAAAGTATACAACGTGCTATTGAAATAACTGAAAACTCTTAAGGGGTCATTGTACTCATCAGTAGGAACAACTTAAACTTGACCACGTCTGAAATCGCAAAAAAAATACACCCGTTCTCTACATTTTGGCGATTAATGTGAACACAAATGTAGGAATCAGATGGGACCACCCATAGTAAGTTGTTCATAATTATGAGTACAATGACCCCTTAAGAGGTTTTCAGTTATTTCAATAACCTACAGTTATCCTAATTACGGAAAATCTGAATATATATTTAAATACAACCAAGAAAGTACGTCTAAATCTCGCTTTTTTGGCATTTAAGTCATATGTTTAATGGCCACATCGACATTCACCCAATAGAAGCGACCGATGTCTGTTAACATCAGTATAATAAATAGGTTTGATGTAGGTCGCCACTATTTGCCACTTGAATTTGCAACCGTCCCTTTCTAACATACGGCAAATTGCGCGTGTGACAACAGAGCGGAATCGCGCTTTGATGTTTTTTTACATTTTTGCAAATATCTTAGCGAATTAACATGGAAATAAAAATCTGTTATACCAGAATCTAGACATGTACAAGATGTAAGATACATTCGCAAAAAACAATAGTAAAAACTATTGGAATTTACAAATGCAATGCGAAATAGTGCAGTCCCGATGGGATTGAGTGAGTCATACCGATGAAAATATTTTGATTCTAAAATCCCTATTTTTCCCAAAACTTCAAATCAGTTTTGACCACTAATGAACGTCGCCGTCAAAACTTCCGCGTTAGTGATTAGGCAATAGCCGCCTTGGTAGGGCCAATCGGATTGCAAACATTCATCGGTCGACAAATGGCCATAAAATCTTAAGTAGAATGTATGAGTGTACGTAACTAACATAGAGTAAGCGAAAATCGGCTGCGTGTGACCACCAGTGACCTACCGAAGTTTCATATAGCAACTAAGTGGCTTAATGATGCTGTAATTACTGGAATTCCTTAAACAAAAAAACATGGCAGAACTTTCATCGAAAAAACATCGTGCAACAAAATTTTTAACCCAACATTTCACGGCAACAACTTCACGCGAGACAAATTGCCGAATTATATCGAAATTCCGCTTTATTATATCTGTCAATGTCTACAGCTGTCAAACGAGGATCGCAATGTGATGTTTGATTGACGTCGTTTCGTGAAGAGCGCCCAATTAAAGTTGAAATTCTAAGAATATGATATTTCAATCACATACGAAATGTAGGTAATTAGTTGTTTGCGTGATAAATAAAAAAATGTGAACATATGTAATTATTGAGTCATAACGATGAAAATATTATGTTTGATTTATGTTGTTTGTTTAATAAACATGTTATCGTTACTTAGTTTTAATTGTGCGCTAAATGATTCGATTTGGCGAGAGATTCCATAAATGTTTGCAAGACTGGAGTGTAACTACACACATCAATCATTAATTTCATTAAAAGACTATTTAAAGAGTCATGCGAATCGCATTTGGTGATTTGCAACGCGAAAAACCGAATACCTACCATTATTTTACTAATCAAGTTTGTACGGTCAGCAACATAAGTCGAAGATAATTATTATAAGAGTCGAGTCTTCGCCGAGTCTTTTCGTCGCCTATACTGCAAAGTTTGAAGACAAAAGTCTTCAACCAGTGCGTCCTGCCTGTCATGACTTACGGTGCCTAGACGTGGACACTGACAGTTGGGCTAGTTCACAAGTTCAAAGTCGCTCAGCGAGCTATGGAGCGAGCTATGCTTGGAGTTTCTTTGAAGGATAAAATCCGAAATGAGATTATCCGGAGAAGAACCGGAGTGACCGACATAGCTTGTAGGATCAGTAAGCTGAAGTGGCAGTGGCCTGGCCATGTCTGTCGAAGGACCGATGGCCGCTGGAGCAGACGAGTCCTTGAGTGGAGACCGCGAATCGGCAGACGCAGCGTAGGGCGCCCCCCTGCCAGGTGGACCGACGACCTAAAGAACGTGGCTGGGGGGGGACTGGATGCGGAAGGCAGAGGACCGAGCGTTGTGGCGCAACTTGGGAGAGGCCTATGTCCAGCAGTGGACTGCGATAGTCTGAGTTGATTGAATATCATAGAACCAGATTATTGTTTTTTTTTTAAAGTATAGGATGGCGAAACGAGCCAATGAAATGTTAAGCAGTTACCTTTGCCCATAACAACTGCAATACCATCTAGGCTGTTGCCTAAATGGTACCGCAAGTCGGTTCGCCAAACTGAGACATGAAGATGGAAAGTGTCATGTGATTTTGTTGTCACCGGCACCCGTACCCTTCAGATCGAAACACAGCAATGCAAGCATCACTGTTTGGTGAGAAGTAGGTACGGTGGTAGTACTTCCCCGGACAAGCTCTTTCACAAAGGAGCTCTACTACTACTAAATATCGTATTGATAGTTTTTTAAATATTATCCACTCTACAATAATTTGTTACAAAACATATATAAATATTAAGTTTTCATTTATAAATAACTTGAAACTTTGGACGGTGTTGGTAATCTATATTCGTTGCTGACTGTATTACGCAGGTTTGGCTTAACCCCTCAAGTGTTTGGGTCAAAAAATCCATTTTTTATTGAATGGATGGGCGCCATCGCTTATGGCTCGCGGTGGTTCCAACTTGCATTTTGTACGAAAACGTTATGGACCAACGTGGTCCGAAATAAAGATTTATGTACAGTTTCACTTTGTACATGTTACTTTACGCCCAAAAGGCAACTGACCAAGACTGCAAGACCAAGACCGGGCAACACTAGTACCCATCAATGTCTGTGATTCGAAAAAGAGCTAAGGCAGGCGTCCGTCACTCCACCAGCAATCTCGAACGCGCGCGGCCATTGGCCCTCACATGCAAAGTAATAAAATCAGTGGGCTGCCGCGTTCACGCAAAACGGTTCGCCGCGAGATTTGTGAAGGTGTATGTCGTGGCACAAAATAAAATTATAATAAGAACACCAACTTTAGGCAACATTAGTAGAGATTATGGCATTTTTAGTTTTTTATGACATATAAAACTGCTCTTGGCCGCAATCTAGACAGCTTTGTCAAGATGTGGTCGACGGTGGAGCGAGCACACCTATTCGCCTTTGGCCATTCAAGAAAACGGTTATTGAAAGATTATGCAATAACTATTTACAATAATTTAAGAAAAAAAAAAGCATATGTGATTCCTACAAAATGTTTTATTTACATTAATAGGAAAATCAAACATTCCCATTTATAGTACATATGTATTCGTAAATTTAGTTCATATGTACTTAAGAAATAATCCTGCCGTTTTGTACGTCATCCGGTTAGTACGACATAGTATCGCCGGTCCCTTGAAGGTCGTTATATCCGGATTCTACTGTATATTAGAATTTATTTTATATATTTCTACATGTAATATTTTCTATGGTAGGTAAATATTTATTTATTTATTATATTAAATATTAGTAAATTTTTTGAAAGTGCACCACATACTGCCCCCATCTATTTTTCGTCTTCCTTGTCCATCCAAAGGTTGTCTGGAAGATATCGCTATTAGCGATAAGACCGCAAATGTACCAAATTGCAAATGTATGTATGTAATTATTTTACATGTTAGTCCTAAGTTTAATAATGTTATTGGTGTACAATAAAGAATATTCTATCTATCTATCTATCTATGCCAAGGGGTGGACATCTACGGCTGATATGAGTCAACTCACCATTTTCCACGAGCAGGTCAAGCATAGCGAGCTGCCCCCACTTGCTGGCCACGTGTAGCGGGGTGATGTTGTGTTTGGCAGCCCTGCCCGCGTCCGCGCCGGCCGACAGCAGCGCCCGCGCAACTCCCACGTTGCCGTAGTGAGCCGCTATGTGGAGGGGCGTGAAGCCCGACTTTGAACATGCGTCTGGGTTGTGTTCGTTCTGAAGATAAAGTTTAGGAAGTTATAGAGACTTACCAGGAAAAAAACAACACAGTTTAAAGACTCTTTGGAAGGTTCTTTAATGTTTAAATATCACGTTGCAGACAAATTAAGCCACAGATTCGAGCTGGGGCCAAAATTATGCTTACAGAACCTTCAAGTCTTCTTGTTGTTCCTAGCAATACCCCAACCTATGTCCGATTTCTACAGCAATTCAGTCTTCTCTTTTCACAGTGCGCTAATAACAACATACTATGATCACAATCTAGTCACTCCAAACAATTGTCCAATGAGAGAGTTAAGTGTCCCAAGCTGCCTGCAAAACTGTCAAACAATGTCCCGAATTAGTTGCCTTTAAAAACTGTCACTGTCAATTTTCATTGAACCAATGTATGAAACAGATAATTACACTGTGCTATGATCATCAACCGGCCAAATGTCATCATCAGCCCATTACTCTCCCACTGCTGGGCACGGGTCTCTTCTCAGAAAGAGAAGGTCAAATAAAACCTTAGTCCACCACCAAAATGCCAAATGTGAATGTTATTAACACTTGTAGTCGCCCGCGGCTTCTCCCGTGTGAATGTATTTTTGCGCAACCTTCGGAAACTGTAATAAAAAGGGGTAAAATTAGCTTCAGATCCCAGGCTACCTCTTCGCCACATTTCATTACGATCGGTTCTAAAGTACAGTCGTGAAGACGTATCAAACAGAGTGAGTTACTTTCGCATTTATGATTCTGTTGATTTGTTAGTATTCTCTTACAATTCGACGTCTGTGGTCTGGTGGTTCGAGTGTCGGACTGCTGATCACGAGGTTGTGGCTTCGATTCCCACAGGACACAAATATTTGTGTGATGAACATGAGTGTTTGTGTTTGTCTGGGTGTATCTTATGTATTATAAGTATGTATTTACAAAAAAAAAAAAACTAAATATTATATCCATTGTCTATTTTACCCATAGTACAAGCTCTGTTTAGTTTGGGACTAGATGGTGATGTGTGAAATGTCCCAAAAATATTAAATATTAAATTCAATTATTTATTGTATGTAGCGAGACCGGTATAGACATAAAGAGATCCAGTTTCAACAGCAAAGCATAGCTGGATAATGTGTGTTTACCTCTAGCAGCAACGTGGCTGCCTTGACGTCATTCTTCTTAGCGGCAATGTGTAACGCGGGCAGTCGGACCTTGCCCCGTGTGTCGGACTCCAGTAGCTCGGCGACTACTCTGTCGTGGCCCTGCTGCATCGCCACTGCTAGCGGTGTGAACCCATCCTGGAAAGGCAGAGAATAACATCTGATAACACATGAATACCATGGTGTGATAATTAACTCCGCCATGAAGACATTTGATTAAACCAATAATAGTTATTATAATTATTATTTTTTATTTAACCGTTAGACCATTCTGTTGTTTGACAATCTATGGTCGGGGTCCAAAAGATCTACAATTTGGGCGACGATACGCCCGATACAATCTTCTGAGATCACTGCCGGGGTTCCAAATATGGTACTATTTTAATCCAGGTCCTCTAACGGCCAAAATTAATATCCTATCTATCCACGATTTACCATACTAGAGATAGAAATTTGACATAAAATGTATGGAGCTTATGTCAAATTTAGTGTTTTTTTTTGTGGGGCTATATAGACCAAACAGCTACAGCCTGCATGTGTGGCATTGATCCTCAATCAATGTCACACTTGCTATGCTGCTCTTTGTGTCCAAGCACTTGCACATTGAGTGACCTTATCGATGCCACAGACAACGCACAAGACGTGGCAAATTTCTGGGCCAGCAGCGTGTGATTACTGTGCCACTATCAGTAAATTTTTGTACCGTCGACACGAAGAAGAAGAAGAGATGTCAAATTTCTATCTCTAGTAGGGCAAATCGTGGATAGATAGGATATTAATTTTGGCCGTAAATCGCCTCGTTTAATAACTTGGCTTCCGGCTAATCTGCTACCTTTTTCTCTTCCCGTAGGTCCAGTAGCACAGTCTGTTATTTTGCCTTAGTTGCGGCCATCCTTATTTTTTGAGGCTTTTAGAAAGATAATAACCAAACAAAACTTCTATTAAAACCCCCGTGGTTTTAAGTGTCATAGTTTTCAAAATATTTCGAAAATCGAGAAAAATCCATAGAAACCATAGAAACGTGTTTTAGGCTTTCATAATGAACATTTTACAATAAATGTTTCATGGCACGCTAGCCATTAACTTAATGCATCATTACATCTATTTTATCATAAAAAAATGCGTTCTCCTAGGCGTCAATTTTATTTTTTCCATGATTTCATAATAATTTTATTTATGGTCATTCTTAACATGGTCGCATTTTATTTTTGTGTGTAAATGTTTAGTACACTACTAAGTATAACCACAAAAAAAATAAGAAGCAACGAACACAGGAACTCGGAGATATTCATTTTTAAAGTTTTAATTTAGGGTTGTCAACTAATGTAGGCGCCTTTAACAAACGACCAATTTCGCTCGGAATAAATTTGCTTCTTCAATTATTATAATTTCCTATTACTATTTCTGAAGCATTATCCTTGGTCTAATCATGTCTTCACAAACACGATTTTATTAGATTCACCTGTAACTAACAAATCATGTAACAAATCTTGTTTATTATTCTTTTTTGTTTTGTAAGTGCATGCACTTACATCAAAATGAATCTTCGATGAAGGATATTATGTGGAATTGGGAAGGGGTCCGCCCTCGTTAGATAGAATGTCAAAACCCAATTTCCATACATAATATCTGGAGAAGCGGGGGTGAGGTGTCATGGAGCCGTCAAAGACCCATGGCACTGCTTTGCCTCAGCAGGTACTGACCCGTCCTGCTGGGGGATGTCCTTCTGGGCCCCGACCAGAGGACTTAATGCAAGGGGGGCATGAGGGCGCCAACCCTCATGCTGGTCAGCGAGTGGCAACTCCAACGACTAACAACGAAAGCACGAACACGGATCTGAAGAAATCACTCACGAAATTGGGAATTTATAAAATTTTGGTAGATAAGGCACATTTGCACGGGGTTCATAAAAGACCTTTGGATCTCAATTCAGAGGAACGATGCCTAATCGTGTTAAACGCTTTATATCCAAATGGAATTCCGAACAATATCGATAGCCAAAACAATGAATTTAATTACAATCTTTCAAATTTTTTAAGTAAATGTGGAACTTTATATTGCAGTAGTAAACGGAATTTCAAACGATTTTGTAATAAAAACAAACACTGGCTTTCCACTATTTTTGATATTGAAATACCAAAAGTGAATATCGAGGAAAGTCCTTTACCACAACAAAATATTATAGAATTGGATGAGGCACATTTTTTATTACAAAATAATCCTTCAACTTCGAGAAGTAGTAGCTATGCCTTACAAAAAACTTTAAGACCCCAAGAACTTGGAAGACCCGATACCTGAAACTTCTTTTGGCGCTCATTCCAGTTTCACATCAAATACACATTTATTACAAAGTAATCCTTCGACTTCGGGAACTAGTAGCTTTGACTAACCTTCAATAGATCCGAAACCTGAAACTAATTTTGATGCTTCATCCAGTTCCACATCTACATTTTATGAAAATTTAAGTGATCGCCAAAAGCGCCGTGCACGTAAAGATCTTTAGGAATCGCTTGACGGAGAACCTCATTCAAAACTAATTAAAGTTATGTCGAGAATAGTAACAGACGAAACCGGCGAAAAACTAAATAAAAGTTCTACTCAGGAGTTTGAGTTTATAATAAAGGAATGCTTGAAAAGTCCAACTCGGCCTAAAAAAATCGCAGGAACCATAAAGTCAAAATCGGAACCCAAACCCTATTCTCCTGATGAAGCTCTTTGTTTAATGATTGATATAAAACTATCAGTGGAGGACTATATCTACATGCAACAAGGTGCCAAATCTCGATGATTTAATATTTACCCTGCCTATTATAAGATACAAAAAGCTAAAAAACATTGTTATCTTGATGTTGAAATTGAAATATCAGAACGAGAAGCCAAAGTACCTTTAAATGATTTACTTATGCACACGTTTCGACGAATCATTGACTCTTGCGACCAAAGGGTTTCGGAATATTGCAATCAAAAACAGTTAGATACACTTCACTGCGTTTTTGAGGGTTCATGGGGTTTTGATGGTAGCACAGGACAGTCAACATATAAGCAAACGTTTTCTGATAAAATTGATGACGAACACTGCCTCTTTGCTACTACCTACATTCCGTTGCGCATAAAAAGTCTTGATGGTTTTGTCTTATGGTCAAACCCAAATCCACAATCTTTTAGATTTTGCCAACCAATAAAAATACAATACAGATCAGAATCAAAAGATCTGATTCTGGAAGAAAGGAACTGGGTAGAAGAAGAAATTGAAAATCTTTCACTAATTTATTCGGAAATTTTTGCTGGATATGTCGTTGTCGGAGATCCAAAATTATACCTCACCATAATTGACGGAAAAGTCTTTAATGTCATCACAAATACCAGCTCACAATTACGGTGTGCGTGTATTATTACCCATGATCCATTACCGCAAAGTTTTGCTGATATTCCTAATACTGAATTGGTAACAGACGCTTCTGATGATAATATACTCGTATTATCATCACAAGAAGTTTTGACAAACTCCGATGATGACTGCTAGGTTAGCGTCACGTATCGTTGTAGTCTTAGAGCATTGAGAACATTATAGTAATTGTTTTCAGACAACAGAAACCCAGAAAGAGACACAGAAAGACACGAGAAAGAGTTTACTCAAAGTTAGTTAAATACTAACACACTACACACCTCTGCCTACCCCTTCGGGGAAATACAGGCGTGATGTTATGTTAAGTTTTTTTTTTTTTTTTTTTAGTTAAATACTTGGGAAATATCTGGCACTTTTATTTTATTTTTTTATTTATTCAATTGCGACAACCCTATTTCCATAGAAATTTCAAAAATATTTAGAAACTCTCTATCTTCGTATTCCTGCTATTGACGCATGTCATATTTTAGTGTATTATTGACAATAACATTACGCATATATTTAAATGAAAATAAGATGCGACCGTGATAAGAAAACATGAAAAAAAAATGTTTTGTGTTAATCGGTAAAAGTAAAAAATCTCCTAATATATCAAAGGTACGATGCCCCATTTTTTTATCTAAATATATATTATGCAACGTAACAACTTTATTTAAAGGACTAACTAAATATGTATTACAACAATTTTCGAAAATAAAAATTAATTTTGTTTTTCTCACTTTTCAATGAAACCTTAATAACTTTATAATTATAAAAAAAAACACTATAGGTATTTCTGCCAAACCTTTATCGTTACTATAGCTATCGAATAAAAACATAAAATGGACATGGCCGCAACTAAGGCAAAATAACAGACTGTGAGTAGGCTACTTAGAGGATTATGTCAAGCAGATCAACTGGTCAATTCCCTCGTTGACAAACGTGAATTTCAGTCATATTTAATACTTTATCTATGTTTGTTTCCATAATAGACAAACATTATTTCTTAAATATTAGACAAGTTTGTACTTTTTAGTAGTCTAAATTCTTTCAACGTTTACTCACTAACTGACTAATGTGATATTTTTAATCAACTTTGCTCACCTCTGTAGCGAGGGTCTGGCTGGCTCCCGCCGCTAACAGCATCTTGACACAGCTGGCATGGTTCTCCTGTGCCGCCATGTATAACGGAGTGAAGCCGGCGGCTGACTGCGCGTCGGCCTTCGCCCCCGACGCCAGCAACCCCCGTGCCACGAACTCTTGGCCCGCGAGACATGCTATGTGGAGTGCTGTGTTGCCTGAAAGAAGATAGTTGCTTGAGGGAAACATTAAGGCATTAAAGGCACATGAAAATATGTTTGACATTTTAGATATACGGATCGGAATTATATTATGTATTATTATATTCGGGGTGAGGGGGATATATCGAATCTCTTCACTATGTGGGTAATCATTCATAAAAAACCAGCCAAGTACGCCTCGCGTTTTTAAAATAGAGCAGATAAAAAAAACCTTGAAAAAATGCATTTTAGAGACTCTTTTTTATAGTATTTGTGATGACAGAGGAGAAAATTCCAACTGGCTACCTAGTACTTACCACGGTTAAAAAGATACAGCCCTGTGACAGAAGGACGGATGGGCAGACGGCGTAGGCATATTAATAGGATCCCGTTGACAGCCTTTGATTAAATAACACAAAAATGAAGAATTTTTCAGCGTTGTTTTTACGGGACAAAGCAGTCGCAACAAAAACGCTTCAAAAAGGCTAAGAGCATAGATAAAATAATGATAAATCAACACTAATCTACTAATAGCTGACGCACTCGAATTTTGCAAAAACTCTCCTTTACGGGGCAATTGTGTAATGCATTCACTTTGACATTAGCTTTCATTTTGAAATTACAGCAAGATTCATTGCGTGGTACGTACTACGTAGTTGCCGATAACGCGGATTGTCAAAACACACGGAGCAATGAACATTGAAATCCAGATGATTGCGATCGCGAGTGAGTTACGCAATTCGGCAACGGGTTTCAGGCTCACGCTGTGCCAGGTTCTTCCAAACCCAGTCTAACTTTTATGTGCGATTTAGTAAACAAACCTTCAAACATCTTCAGAAACTGTCATATTTATATTATCCTGATTTAGGGAAAGAGCTTACCTTTTTTGGTAGCGGCGTCGACAAGCGCGCCTCGTTTTAACAGCTCATCGACCACGGTGATGTGTCCATCTTTAGCGGCCAGGTGAAGAGCGTTCAGCCCATTCTGAAAAACAACCATGGAAACAACATACTAAATATTATCATTACCATAGAGTAAGTTCTAACAGAATGGTTACTGAGAGATTTCAGGCGAAGTGTTTACCGACCACGGAGAGATCTGCAAAGGATCGCTGGTTCTTACAAAACTTGGGAACAACGATATCAGATATCAATGTGTTTAATTATGAACTTAGAATAAATGAATATCCAGGCCAAGAATAATGGCTATCCTCATGATTCCTGATACATTAATTCCTTAGTTGCATTAGAAATGATTTCAAACAATACTCGTTTATTGTCTGAGACGGCAAAACAATAGCTTTCGGAGCTTACGATATATGCTAACAAGAAATACGGCAGGACAATGGGTAATTAATTATTTAGATATATTGTTGTTAGATACGTTTGGGAAGATACACGAGTATCTTTCATAACTGTTGTAGCCGTAAGTAGATGTTATGTAAGATTTCTCAAAATTTTTATCGAACAAGGTGGAACGACGACCTGGTGAAGGTAGCGGGAATTCGCTGGTTGCGGGAAGCGCGGGACCGGTCTTTGTGGCGATACTTGGGGGAGGCCTAGGTCCAGCAGTGGACGTCTTTCAACTGAAATGATGATGATGATATCGAAAATAATGTCAATTAAGCTCTGAGATTTAATTAAATACATTCTCGACTACGCTCTAAATAACAAAAGATAATAACTATAAATGTTAAACAGAGCTAATATTATTATAATTAATTAGTGAGGATCTGATTTAAAACGATAACGCAGTCGTGTACGGTTTTCTACAGATAAATAAGAGATACGTACAGATGAGCCGGTCAACAGCTTATTAGCAGAAGTATTACTAGAGGTTGGCTCATCTAGACCCAATTCCGCTAGTTCGGTTTTGCCTCTTACAGAGATACATACAGATGAGCTAGTCAACAGCTTATAGCAGAAATATTTCTAGAGGTTGGCTCATCTAGACCCAATTCCGCTAGTTCGGTTTTGTCTCTTACAGAGATACATACAGATGAGCTAGCCAACAACTTATAGCAGAAATATTTCTAGAGGTTGGCTCATCTAGACCCAATTCCGCTAGTTCGGTTTTGCCTCTTACAGAGATACATACAGATGAGCTAGTCAACAGCTTATAGCAGAAATATTTCTAGAGGTTGGCTCATCTAGACCCAATTCTGCTAGTTCGGTTTTGCCTCTTACAGAGATACATACAGATGAGCTAGTCAACAGCTTATAGCAGAAATATTTCTAGAGGTTGGCTCATCTAGACCCAATTCCGCTAGTTCGGTTTTGCCTCAGGGTTTTGCTGATTAAATGACGCGGTGACTGACAGTTCCATGTACATTATGACTGCACACGATCCACTGACCGAAACTGTCAGTTTGGTTGGTTTGGGCACAAATTGAATCAGTCCATCAGCTCAACAAACCAGTCAGTTAGTAGCTGAGCCTCGCTTTCAATTAACTGTTTGATGAGGAGTGACGGGTTGCAGGCCAATTTCCGGAGAATCGGAAACTTTGGAAAGCATCGAAACTTTGCGAAAACCGTTTCTACTGGGAAATGATAAGCTAGTTTATTATATCCCATGTTCCATTTCAGCTAAATCGGGGATTTTCAAGTCACTTTAACCCACAGAACAAGACTTTAGCCACTGAAACTATAGCGAATATATATATTTAATATGCTGCTCGTTGATGAAGACTGGACTAGTTATATTTTGATTTTTTATACTTGCTATTTCGATATACGTTGGCAGTAAAATTAATTTCCTTTTTACATTACAGGAAGATTGTAGCTGAACACCTATTGTAGGTACTTACATTGCAATAGTTACCAAGAGTCAGTTACAGGAATAAGGTGTTTGACTGGTATGTCCAAAAATAATGAAAATTGCACACAACGTAGATTTTTGGTTGAAGAATAACTTTTACTAAGTTTTTAAAATTTAAATTGATTCTAAATATTTTATTTTCCTGTTTGAAATTTCGTTTTTTTTAATCTGTTGATCACGTGTTACAAAAGGTCTTGAGACTTGGCCGCCATTTAGAGTGACGTCAGAAACTTGTAAGACATAGGGCGAGCTAAATGTTGCCATGATAGTAAAAATAAAGAGTACGAGTTTTTATAATAATAACATATTCATGTCAGCCAGTTTATTTTTTATTTAATCGAGCCATGTTATAGTACTTTATAACTTACTAACAATTAAACTTATGAGCATTTGTACGTAATTTACAAGCTTTTGTTTTGTAGGTGCGTGATTCAAACACAAAATACAAAACTTTTCAGTCATGTCCGATTTCAGCGCTCGCACCGCTGCAACCATCTCGAAGGAAATATAAAAATAAAAGCAATATCAAAATAAAAATAACTCTTGACATCGCCTTCTAACTACATTGTTTCGTAAACTAGAATCTTGAGTTTTTTCTCAGATTTTTTACATTTCCTGTAATTCGTACCTTTTTGGTAAGCAGAGAATTTACACCGGCAACACTGACCGGAACAAGAACAGTGACGTAGGTTGACGATAATGTCACGTGACTTAGCTTTTTGGTGCGAAATTTAAAACGAGAAATAAACATGTTGATTATTTAATTTTAAAAGCATATTTTAGTAATTATTTGTTAATGAAGGCTTTA
Source organism: Asteroscopus sphinx (assembly GCA_949699075.1). Lineage (NCBI taxonomy): Eukaryota > Metazoa > Arthropoda > Insecta > Lepidoptera > Noctuidae > Asteroscopus > Asteroscopus sphinx. The sequence continues at coordinate 9,723,342 of OX453028.1, forward strand.
ATTGGATGTTTCGCCATCGTTTTATATACATTTCAAAAAATTGTCAAACACCCTATACACACAGCCCATATTACACACACAGCTATTTGTTATGGCTCGTACAGGCCATAACGTGAACTAAGCCATAAAATATAGTAACACCAATATTCTTAGTTGTTTCCTCAAACGTTTCTAGACTCAAACTCAGTCAAGGATGCCTTCAAAGGTTCCTCAAATAATATCAAAATCGGTATTCTTAGACATTTCCTCATGTATTTGGGGAAATTAATAACACCGCGCACCGCAACGAATAATTGTATTGATCTTGGTACACATATTCCATTTCGTCAAAATCGTTTTGTTAAATAAAAACAACATTATTCATTTACATTACATTACATTTTTCCAGTCTTGAGGAAGCCTTATGGTTGGTCGCGATGTACCTTGAATTCTCCCACACCTATCTAGTAAGGAAAACTATCAAGTGACAGAGATTTTTTGTAACTGTGAACACCACAGGGGAAATATTGTATTGAGTTAGGTTGAGTGGAGTCTAGAAACGTTTGAGGAAACAACTACTATACTATGGGCGCTAGTAAAGACTTTATCTTACAAAAGTTCTAAGATTGACCAAAATAAGCTATTCAATTGTCTGCACCATTTCGTTCCACTAAACTTCCTAACAACTCACGGATATTTACAATTCAAAATACGTTACAGACCAATGCAATTGTGCAGAACAATTAAAATAGTTACCATCTAGATGCGAGAAACATTCGTAGAAAATTCATTTAAATTATTGCACGTGCTTTCCAGTTATGATTATTATGGTAATGCTTTAGATAAATTGTAGAGTATATTTGCACCATAGACCAGTAAGCCTCTAGACGCCGGTTAGCTGGACACCCCCGGTCACAACGCATATGCTCTACCACTGCATATCATACGTCCCTCCGCCAATCGGAACGTCACTCAGTCAGCGAGCGGCACCAATCATAACACCGAACTTTTGAGCCGGCCAATCATAACGCGTCGTCCGCCCCCCTGACCCCACCAACGTTTTACGACTGCGTTCGAATACAAAACTTTGTTTATGCGGAGTCTTGAAGCTTACTGTGGGCCTAGTACGAGTTTGACACTTACGAATACTTTCAAAGTATTCGTCGACTTTCATTAATAAATCTGTAGTTCCTCCTCGTATCCGCCAGGGGCGCTACTGATTTATGAATGAAAGTCGACGAAAACGATGAAAGTATTCGTAAGTGTGAAACTCGTACTAGGCCCACTGGTCTGTGATTTGCACGTATTATCGTTAAAAATTCAAAGCTTTTTTTTGCTTGGTCGTTTATCGTCGTAATCCTTCTTACACGATTTCGGAGTTACGCAATCCTATATTATTTGCGTAACATCTTTGCCCTTTACCCTCTAACTTTTCCTGAAGTAATTCTTCTATTTTTATCTCAACGTTTTCAGGGAATTTTCAGAATTCATTTAGTTAAAGACAAGTTTCTGTCTTTTTTTATACGCAAACGCAAATAACAGTCCGAGTTCTGCCAACTTTAAGAAAGCTAAGTTTTAGTAAAGTATTTTTTTTTACATAACATAACATTACGCCTGTATTTCCCCGAAGGGGTAGGCAGAGGTGTATAGTACACCCACATTTCGCCAGTTATGTTATAGTCCCATGTAATAGGGGGCGAGCCTATTGCCATTGACTGGGCACAAATCCAGACTCCAGGCTGCTACTGAGAATTTATTAATGAAAAAACCCAATAACACTTTGCCCGACCCGGGAATCGAACCCAGGACCCCACGCTCAGCAGTCGCGCTTGCAACCACTAGACCAACGAGGCAGTCAGTATTTTTTTTTAAGTTTAAAAAAATAAATAAAGCCGTCTTTTTATCTGAATAATTCCATTATAAAATTCTATCTTTTGCTAGCCACTTCTATTTATTTATTTATTTTATTTATTTATTTATTTATGTACACACAACACATTTTATTATAGATAACATACAGAACAAACACTTGAGCACAAAGGTACTGCTTATCTCTAAAAGAAATTTCTTCCAGCAGACCTGCGACAGGAAAGAAGGATAAAAGAAAGACGTAGACACAGTGTGTGACATTGAATACATACTAAATATAAACATACTTGCGATAATAAATTATAAACTACGTATACCAATAAAAATATATATATAATAAATAAAAAATATGATATTATAATCAACACCGAGAAAATAAACAACTTATTAAATTAGACGATCAATGTACTGAGGAAAGGTAATATTCTTTGACATTATTCTTGAACACAGCTATAGTTTTAGAATCACGTATTTTAGGGGGAAGCAAGTTCCACAATCGCACTGCTTGGACAGAAAAAGAATAGGAATAGAAATCAGATTTATGGCAAGGGATTTTAAGAACGGTTCTAAGGTGGGATCTGCAGGGAGCATCGAGGTTACGCATGTAGGAAAATCGTTCTCGAAGGTAGTGAGGACACGCAGGGTTGTGAAGAATGTTGTATAACAGACACAAAATCCGAGTATTCCTACGAAGACGGATAGGGAGCCACTTGAGTTGCTTGCGGAAGTGAGAAACATGGTCATACTTTCGCAGACCGAAAACAAAGCGAATACATAAGTTTTGCAGGCGCTCAAGCTTATTTAAAAGCTCCTCTGTAGCATCCAAGTAGCAGGCATCTGCATAATCAATAATCGGCTGAATAAGTGTTTGGGCAAGAGAGATTTTAGTCTTAAAGGGCAAGAAGCTCTGAAGGCATTTTAGCGAGTGAAAGGAAAAGTGCGCCTTTCTACTGACTTCATTAACTTGGGAACGCCACGTAAGATTAGAGTCAAATAGAATACCAAGGTTCTTAGCGGTGTCAGTGAAAACAATTGGTGAACCATTGAGAGTCAAAGATGCTAAAGAGGTTAAATCTAGCGAATTGCGTACATATCTACTGCCTATAATCATGGCCTGTGTCTTAGCTGGGTTGATTTGTAAGCCATAAACCCTGGCCCACTCGCTAATGCAATCCAAGTCGTGGTTCAGAGCATCAATCGCATGACCAGTGTCAGCCAGCGAAAAATGCCGATAAATCTGCAAATCGTCTGCGTAAAGATGGAAGTTGGAAGAAATAACCTTAGTGACAGTGTTAATGAAAATAGAGAAAAGAAGAGGAGAGAGAACGCCACCCTGAGGCACACCGGCAGTGAGATCACACCAATCAGAGAAGGTCTCTTCAAGGCGAACCCTCTGCGAGCGACCCCGAAGATACGAATCAAACCAGGCTAAAGAAGATGAAGAGAAATTAATAGATCTAAGAATTCCCAGTAAGATATCAAAATCTACAGAGTTGAAAGCGCAGCTAAAGTCAAGAAGTACTAAAATTGTTAGAGATTTATTCTCCATCGCTAAACGTATATCATCTGTGACTTTAAGCAGAGCAGTAACAGTACTATGTCCGACACGGAAGCCAGACTGGAAAGGAGAAATCAAATTATTAGAGGTCAAGAAAACGGAAATTTGTTTATGGACAATGTGCTCGAGAACTTTAGAAAGGAAAGGAAGAATGGAAATTGGTCTATAGTGAGATAAAGAAGACGGTTTACTTATTTTAGGGAGAGGAATAATATGTGCCTGTTTCCAAGCCAAAGGAAAAATGCCGGAGAATAGAGAGTAATTTAGTATGTGAGTTAGAATAGGGAGCAACAGTGGGAGGATAGGGACTATCATTCTCGAAGACAGTGAATCATTACCAGCTGCTGAAGAAGAAATAGCAAGAATAGACTTTTTAACATCGTCTTCAGAGACAGGACACAAATTAAAAAGAGAACAATTCGGTACTGGTAAGTTAGTGAGCTCCAGCAATGTAGTAGTTTTGACATTGGTGTCGAGAGAGACAGGTGGAACAGCAAAGTGTTTATTAAGAGCGGACAAATCCACATCATTGCTGGTGATAGAAAGAGATTTGCCAATACCAACTGTTTTTAAAAATTTCCAAACATCAGAGGGGTTTCGATTAACGAGAGATTCATGGAAATAGCGTCTCTTAGCATCTTTACACAGACGATTACAGCGGTTTCGTAGGATTTTGTAGCGAGTATGATTTTGCTCGGATGGTCTGCGCTTATACCTACGGAGAGCTTTATCCCTCCAGGCCATAGCATCTTTAATTTCTGATGTAATCCAGGGAGCAGGATTGTGCTTAATTTTTATGCGACGACGCGGAGCATGCTTGTCGTAAAGTTCAATAACACTAGAGTTAAATTGGTTCACCATTCCATCGACGCTAGTGTTATCGACGACTGGCGTCCAATCGATTTCACCAACATCTTGCCTCAATGCCTCCAGATCAATACCCTTAAAACTACAAAGATAAACAAATTGAGCTTTACGCTTAGGAGGTTTGACACGAAAAGACAGAAAGATGAGGTCATGATATGAAAAAGTAGCGGCGAGTTGTCCAAACTCAGAGACTTTGTGAGGAGAAGAAACAATCATAAGATCGAGTAAAGAAGGCGTACAATTTGGAAAATGGTGAGTAGCAGATAAGGGAAGTATATGAAGATTGTAAGAAGAAAGAAGAGTGTGAAGCTTAAGTGAACGAGAGTCATTTTTAATCAAACATGTATTAAAATCACCCATTAAAATTACCTGTTCATAACTTGGACAAAGATCATTAAGAGTGGAGTCTAAGGAGTCAAAATAATCGATGTGTAGATTCGGACTATAGAAAACAGCAAGTAAAATTTTGGTGTGATTTAAACATATTTCAAGGAACAAAAATTCTGCCGATCCAGAGTACAGAGATGGTGTCGTACAGACAACTTTATGAGGTATTTCGGCACGCAGATAGATGCCAACACCACCACCTCTCTTGCCTGTCCTGTCATTTCGGACTAAAACGAAGCCAGGTAGTGAATAATGTGTGGAAAGGAGGGATGGCTTCAGCAAAGTCTCAGAAATAAGCAGCGCATCAAGATGAACACTGCTAAAGGATGCTAGAAGATCAGTATAGTGACCAGGAACACTCTGGGCATTAATATGTGCTATATTGAGATTGTTAGGATAGTTAGAAAAAAGTGCAGTGAGATTGTCGTGTAAAGTACGTGGTTGAGTGGAATCGCTGTCAGCACTAACAAAACTACATGTCGAAGAAGAACAAGAAAAGAAACTATCATTTAAATCATCAAGATCGTCCATAAATACTTTAGAATAATATATATAATAATAATATACCTACCTAAATAATAAAATATTACTAAAAGAATTAACAAACTAAAATAATGCAACACGAACAACAAAATTATTCGCCTTGCAATACAACCACCCCAACTCACTGGTGTGTTGGAAGAAAATTTACAGAAAATAAATAAACATTAAAGAAAGACAAAACATAACTGCAATATATACAAAAAAGTAAAAATTTGCGGACTGCAATGCACCAAAACAAACATAGCCGCAGATAGGAACTGGACCGTGGTAAGCTAGCAGTCCGAAATATCAAAGTAACATGCACTGCACAGGGCCGCGTTCAGTTATATCGCACGACGTCGTCGGATGACGCCCGGAACGCTTACTGGGCGTTCGTTTGTATGACCGCTCTGAGCAACTAAACGACAAAGATACGCTCCGGGCGTCATCAGACGATATTAGTGAACGCGGCCCAGAGTACCTACTTTTGTTAAATGAAACTGACTGGTACAAAACAAAATAAATTAGAAAATGGGTGAAGTAAAACAATAATTATTTACCCACCGACATGCATAAATTAATCGAGTAATTTGTAAAATATTAGGGTAACAGAAAACATAAATATTTTAGAATACCGACGTTGTAACTGATAAATTAGTTGGTACAATGGAGCTAAATTTAGAAGTTAGGCTACAAGTAAACAAACATTTAACCATGTTATTTGCGTCGGCGCACCTTCCTTTGAGCCTTCCCGGCTGTGCTTGCCGTCGCAACTTTAGGTGATGCTTGTTCATCAGATCGTGCAGCTTCGTCAGAGTCCACAGGACAGGTTGGGAATCGCGAAATCAGCGTTTGAAGTTCGCTCAGTGCTTCAACCTTGTGACGCTTTTGATCAGGAGTAATTATAGCAATCTTGCCCTCCACTGACCAGCAATTCGTCATACCGAAGTGTTTACGTGCGGCAATGAAAGTTTGGTGTCTCGCATGTGTAAGGAACTCAGTAATGGTGATCCCAGAGGCCTTGAGGGCTTTCTTACTCTCCCATATTAAATGGCGATGCTCCATGGTGTGCAGGCGAACCAGAATGGGCCGAGATTTGCGCTGAGAAAAACCCAGTCTATGACAAACATGAATATTGTCTTTACATATCTCGGTGATTTTCATTTGGTTGGTTAGTATATTGTGGACCACGTCATGCAGCTTTTCATTCTGCTGTTCCGCTACCCCATGAACTAGTAGAACTTTTCTTCGCATCAATGTTTCATGCCTGTCAAAGCCATGTGAAAGTAACTCGGTTTGTGCTTTGATTTTAGTGAGTGCTTGCCAAACAAATGTTTTAAATTCTGCAAACTCAAGTGCAAGTGATGTCAGCTCAGGTGCCGGTCCAGGAATGGTTGCTGCCTTCTCCAGCTTCTCTTCATAGGTGGTCATCCTTGCGCTAAATAACTTCTCGAGATCTTCTAAATTGCTAGCAAGTTTGCCGTCCATTGTTATTGTCGAAATATGTTAACCGTGCACACAGTAACTGGATAATAATATATAGTGAGTATAGGGGGTCTAACTACAAAACTCTGCAATTCAATCCATTAAAAATTACGTTAAATAATTAATAATTAATTTTAACTAGGAGTAGTCAAAAAAAAAAGTCTACGCCTTTTTAGGGTTCCGAAGTCCTACAAGGAACCCTTATAGTTTCGTCATGTCCGTCCGTCTGTCCGTCTGTCCTAATCCTTTACAGCTTAATAACTTCTACAATTATAAACTTAAGTAAATAAAATTTTGTTAAAAAATAGTCTACATATAGATCTCAATTTTAAAAGAATAAAAAAATCGTTTTTACGTATTTTAGGGGTGGCGTCGATACATGTGAAATGGGGATGCAAAATTTTTCTTCGCTGCACCCCCTCGTGTGGGGTATCATTGAATAGGTCTACTAAAATGAAGGTAATGTTTCATACACCACTTTTTAGGGTTCCGAAGTCCTACAAGGAACCCTTATAGTTTCGTCATGTCCGTCCGTCTGTCCGTCTGTCCGTCTATCCGTCTGTCCGTCTGTCCTAATCCTTTACCGCTTAATAACTTCTACAGTTATAAACATAAGAAAATTAAATTTTGACAAAAAATGGAATAGATATAGATCTCAATTTTAAAAGAATAAAAAAATCTTGATTACGTATTTTAGGGGTGGCGCCCATACATGTGAAATGGCGATGAAAATATTTTTTTCGCTGCACCCCCTCGTGTGGGGTATCGTTGAATAGGTCTACTAAAATGAAGGTAATGTTTCATACACAACTTTTTTATCAGGTATACCCTCTGCGAAATACAGTTCGCCAAAGTGGCTTGCAATGTGTCCCCCCCCCTGCCATTTCTAAACTATGCAACGTAGAAACTTATAGTCTTCAACATTGATAGACCTTTATAAAAACTCTCTTTTAAAATTATTTCGAGTATAATGTGATTATAAATTTTTGAGTTATAGTGAGAAAACTGAAAAATACTTAAGACGTCCTAGTTCATAAGTCATTGACCTTAGAGAAAAATGATCGTAGCAAATAATGCTCCTTTAGTTACTTTCTATTTAAAAAAATCACAAAAAGAAACACACTTCTTAAATTTAGCTTCATAAACTTAGCACTAGGTGGCGCTGTTTGCAAAAACTAAAATAGCAATGATTAATATTCGATTTGATTCGTTTGTAATTAGACCTACTTAAGGAACCCTATAATACTGAGCATGGCCCGACATGCTCTTGGCCGGTTTTTCTTTTTTATCAGGTGTACCATCTGCGAAATATAGCCCGCCAAAGTGGCTTGCAATGTGTCCCCCCCCCCTGCCATTTCTAAACTATCCAACGTAGAAACTTATAATCTTCCACATTGATAGACCTTTGTCAAAACTCTCTTTTAAAATTATTTCGAGTATAATTTGATAATACATTTTTGAGTTATAGAGAGAAACCTGAAAATTACTTATAACGTCCTAGTTCAAAGGTCATTGACCTTAGAGAAAAATGACATTAGCAAATAATGCTCCATTAGCTACTTTCTATTTAAAAAAATTACAAAAAGTAACTTTGTGTTATATTTAAATGACAAACTTAAATTTGGCGCTGTATAGCGCCATCTAGCGGCTAGTTGCAACACTCTCGGAGTCGCCAATGCTGCCGTCTATTGCATTTGGCACTTTATAGTGCCATCTACTGGCGGCTACTAACAACACTATCTGAGTCGCTAATGCTGCCGTCTATTGCACAAACTAAAATAGCCATGATTAATATTCGATTTAATTTTTTTGTAACACCTAGGAACCCTATAATACTGAGCATGGCCCGACATGCTCTTGGCCAGTTTTTTTTAAATGTAATCACTAGGAAAAGGACAAGACATACACGCGACATATTGGTCCTAAAATAATGACGTCAAAACCAGAGAGCCTTTAATGCTCATATTATTCTGTACCCTTTTACGCAGTGGAAATTTGTATGAAAATTAAGATGATGTTAAAGGTTGTTAAGTAAATTGTTCATTCACATAAACGTAAAAACAAAACTTTTGTGATATCACAGGTGATATTCAACCTTAACTTCCGCAACTGTGTCTCTAAGGACCTTTGTTTAGCGGAATAATTCGAAACAAAGCGCCAATTACTTTCCCAGTTTCTAAGACCATTATTTTTTTTATCAAATTAATCAGCTTTTTGAATGTTTTGTCGCATAGTTTTAATGGATGGGATTCATGTAAGTACAGTGAACAGCGAAACCAGATGAATATTTTGAAATTATGTATCAAAGGAGCCAAGCATTGTTCATTCTTATAATATTAGTCTCGTTCTGTGAAATGTGCTACACGAATTTTTCATTGAAAGAGTGTGCACAAAGATACTTCACGAAATTAAAACGCAAAACGAAAAGCTTGTTCATTAAATCTTTATATTTCACAAATCAGGTATTCGTATTAATTCGTATGTATTAGCAGAAGCTATGTGTAAAATATTGAAAGATTGCAATCCCTACTTGTTCAGTTTTCTTAAATGAACGTTTTGTGCTTCTTTGTGCAGCTGACTGTACCTACTAGGTCAGGAATTCAGGATTCGTGTATTAGGTACCTTGCCGCAATAAAAGAGTAAAATTATTTCATCTCGATGATGACTGCATTCTTATATAAACCAAAATAATGCCAAAATCAACTACACACGCATCGATAATACCAAAGAGAATAAAACCACTGTTTTTGGCATAATACCTATTACAACATTGACCCTGGGTAGTCAGCCTTGCTACCAACCTGCTGACTGGCTAATATTTTTCCCACGGCATGAGAAATTAACATTATGTAGCTATGTCGACACGATAGAAGAAGAAGAACATTGACCCTACGACTACAATGACTGATAGGTACGCAGTCGCAAGTGTAAACGATCCTTATTCTCTAACATTGATCCTGCGACTAGATTGACTGATAGGTACGCAGTCGCAAGTGTAAACGATTCTTATTCTCCAGCGGAGCGGAACTTGGAACGGATCGAAGGCCGTCTAATGACAATAGGTAGGTAATATTGATATAATTTTTTAATTACCGGTCGATGAACGTTACGGATCATTACTTTTTGTCTTGATTTCGTTATTAATAATTTTACTTGTATAGTTTTTATATGTCTGTGCCTAATCTTATTGTTTCTGGCTATATGTACATTTGGGTAGTGCCAGAGTTTATAGTGGATGCGGAAGGCGGAAAATCGAGTTTTGAAGCGAATGTCTATTAGGAGAAGGCTTCATTAGGCTGCGTAGTTTGGTTAAAAAATATATGACTTACATGCTCTACATCAGGGATTCCCAAAGTTTATGCTACCACGCCCCCGTACTACTCAAAATAAAAATGCAGCGCCCCCTTCCCATCGCCGCAATTTTATAGATCTTACAAAATTATTTTGTGTCGATATTTTTAACGCCTCTCCTGCGCCTCCCTTTACATGTTATCACGCCCCCCCAGCCACTTTGGGAACCTCTCCATGCTACATGTGTTTAGTTTTCGGTAATATTACACTTTTAGAAATAACCAACGTACGCAAATATTCCATTTCTTCCGATCAACAGCAAGTGGTAGCTTTGCAACTTATTTTTAATAAATATAATTACTAAGTAACGTTTACCATCAAGTTTCTATTCCGATAATGAAAAGCTAGACTATAATATGTCGGCCGTTTATCGTCTAGGGTATAGCGAGAGAAAATTTGAACTGTAAACTGTTTTCATTTATAAATACCTAAATAAATCAACTCGATAAAAGCGTCAGAGCAAACAAGTTTATCGTTAACTATTTTAATTTTATAGACAACTTGAATTTATTTTGAAAATAGCTCTAGAACACTATGATTTTGGAACTTTTCTTGCACAAATCAAAACAACATTTTTACTATCCTGATAACCTCGACGTTTTCGGCCAGTTTTCTCGTGACCACGGTCAATGTAACTTGGCCAAACCGTCGAGGTTAGTAAAAAACAATTGTTTTGATTATTATCTGTGCGCGAAAAGTACATTTTAATATTATCTCCATGGCAAACCTTATCAAAATCAATATTACAAAATAGTAGAAGTAAGTCGGTTTGCTTCGTTTTTACGGAAGAATTGCCGCTTCGATATCTACTGATTTTTCTTGGCTAACGTCCAGAATTAATATCCAATCTATCCACGATTTGCCCTACTAGAGATAGGAATTTGACATACGGTCCATACAAAATATGTATGTATGTATATGGCCAAAAGGCCGTAAGCTTATACCACATAATAGAAAATAGTATGCTTATACCTGCAATGCACGTGGACACATGGTACTTTTAATCGTACAGCAAAACTGTGGAACCAACTCCCGTCAGCGGTTTTCCCGAAACAATTCGACATGGGAGCCTTCAAGAAACGAGCATACGTCTTTTTAAAAGGTCGGCAACGCATCGGTGACTCCCCTGGTGTTGCGGATGTCCATGGGCGGCGGAGATTGCTTACCATCAGGTGACCCGATTGCTCGTTTGCCCCCCTACGCTATAAAAAAATAAAAATAAAAAAATAAACAGAAAATCAAACACTACACGCAGCCGGAGACGTGGGGAGACCTACCATACACACACAGTGACGTCTATGACCCTTTTATTCCCCAACCCTTAATTAAAATGACGTAACAAATGTTTTACATTACACCGACACCATTAATTACGGATATGAAGCAAACATATTCAGTTTCAGTACCTAGCCTTCACAATACATGAATATTGTATAAAATGCCTGCCACAGATAAGTATTGTTAGCCTACGGCATAAGGCCTTAACATGAACCCCATTCGATTGTCCAACCACTGTAATGTCGACCATGAAATGTATAATGCGATAGATGCAACAAATAGTTGTTATCTATTTTTATGATGATGATTACCCCACCTGCCAGGATGTCCTCAATATACCAACGTGTATCTGATGGCATGCACGGTAACCAGGGCTGCCAGGTACACACGTGTGCATCACTTATAAGTATAACTAATCTCAAGACACGAAGCATCTTATTGAACTATATTTACGGGACTTCTCGCGCACAATTAAATCAAAACAAAACAAACATTTTGACTAACCTCGGCGTTCGAGTCTGCTCGTGACCACGGCCAACGAAACTTGGCCGAAACGTCGAGGCTAGTTAAAATGGTTGCTTTGTTTTGATTTAATTGTGCGCGAAAAATCCCGTAAATATAGTTCAATATGAGTGAAATTCGCGAAAGCTTAAAAACTTCTATTAAGCATCTTTTTATTCAATACCTCTTCAAATAATTTATTGCAATCCACTTTGTAAACTTGGTGGCAAAGATCATTATAATTTCTCTAGCGAGCTAGAGCAACATTTTCTTGGGTCATTTTCTAACTAAAAAAGTTCTTCGCAATTTTTGTAACACCATAACAGAACTCATTCCAAGGACATGTTACAAAACATAACACAAAACTTACAATTATAATACTTGACAATTTTTATAATTCTACAATTTAGTTAAGTAATAGAAAGTTCTTTGTATTTAAAATTCTTGTCTGTAGATGTGATAAGCAGAAGCTATCGTCTATTTTGATTCACAGGAGTAGTCTGGAAACACAAAGTGTTAACTATAAGGGATTCCTTCAACCAGCCATAGCTGTCTTCCTGCTAGACGGCCGTCAAAACTACCGTTACAATAATGATTTGATTTCCAATTAAACATTTAATTATTTAATAAAATTGCCATTTCAAATCACCAATGTAATTTATTCGAGCTTCCGCCAGCCCTGAAGCAAGTACTATCTATACAGTACGACGTTAAATGCGTGCGCGCATTTAATTCAATTTGCGTCGTCACCGTTGCAACAATCAACTCCTGAGAGATTAAAGTGAGGGTAACACGGTTTTCGAATCACTTGGGGCCCATTCCGTAATGTATAGTATTTGTTATATGTCTAGAAACGACCAGACAATTAACTGTCTACCTTTCTCCAGGTTTCATGCAGAAAAGCATTTAGAGAGCAGTTTAACAACACTGCCACATAAGTAAACCAATGTCGAGTTCAATTAGATCTAAATTTAAGATAACATGAAAATGGTCTACAGAAATTCAGAAAGCTAGCGTACAAACCTATTACTGAAAGGTCATACAACAATATACATAATTAAGATAACGGAATAGGATCAAAAAGATATAGCAGACAGTAAATGAGACTCGGCCCGCACCTAAAATATGTTTGGTGAAATTCCACCCTCAACAAAAGGTATACAACTTATACAAGTAGAAAGAAAGATAAGGTCAAAGGAATCCACTTTTTCATCTAACTGGAAATTAATTTCCCAGAAAGAAAGCTTTAATAGGACGGTACATAAGCCTGAATATTATAGAGTTCTAGGAATCGATCATTGTTTAAGAGAACATTACTCACATTTAAGTGCATGTAAATGGCAAAATAGAATTAGATGCTCAATAGTCTATAAGACGGGGTTTCCAATACAAAAAGCGGTACCTGACAGTGCGCAATAATAATTACGATCAATGATCTAGGTAGAACAAACGGAAGATAAATTTGTGGAAAAAAAAAAATTGCTTACTTTAGAGTTCAAATTAAACGATCTAACATTTAGCAAATATTACGCTACGGCTTACTTACGGTATAATATTAATTGGAGCTTATTTTATTGATGAAAATTAAACTAATATCAATAGTTGTGTGACTGGAACCAAGTAAGATTCTAGTTAGGGCTTAGGAACCTAAAACAGGCTTGGGAAAATGCTAAGAATGCTTAGATGTTGATACATAATTTAGCTCTAGAAATCATCGGAGAAAATCTTGTGTTGTACAGGTTACAGCCCATCCTCACTCTTTTTTATGAAAGCTGCAAATGGCGTGAATTATAACAAAAAACAAAGGCCACGACACTGTCACTCCGTTCAACGTTTTACTTAATCTTTAGAAACGGTAATTGCAGGGCCTACGCTTAGTAGTGGATATCAACGAAAATAAAAATAATAAAATTATTAGGGTTCAGAGTAAACTTACCGAATTGCAAGTGTTTATATCTTTGACGGCGCCGGAGTCAAGCAAATCGATGACAGTGTCGAGATGACCGGCGCGCGCCGCTCGTAAGAAAGCTGTGTTTGGCTCTATCTGTAATTAAAACATATTTAAATTAGTCATTATGCTCTCAGCAGCTAGGAAAATCTAGTAATCAAATGCCTAAACATAATAGCAGAAGTTATTCACTGTATGTAATAGCTGAACCGAAAACTGAGCAACGAAAAAATTCTAATAGTAATGTCTCCATGAATGTTGAGCAAGATCATCATCTGATTATTTTGTGTAACAATGAAAGAGAAGACGTGTTGTAGCCCCATATTAATAGTGAGTGTAGCACAGTGGAATATGTTGAACTGAAGAACTTATCATTTGATGCGGAAAGCAGAAAACCTGATAGCGCAACTGGAAGAGCCGTATGTCCTAGATTGAACAACAATAAGCAGACTTATTGAACTTTTGCCTACGTGAACTTCAATTTCAATTTCAATTTCAATTTCAATGTTTTTTATTTCAAATAAACCTAATTACAGGCACTTTTGAAAGGTCAGGCTCTAGTTGCACGGTTCCAAATTGTTCAGGCATATATATAACTTATTTTACTACTTTACTGGTGCATCTACATTATTTTTAAGCTATTGCATAGCTTCTATCACGGGCCTTGAGCGTGGAGACCGAATCCAGAAATTCCGTAACGAAAATAACCTAACACCCCCCCCCACACCGACCGGCACAGCGGTGATACTTTTTAGTTTTGCCATCTATCGATGAATAGCAGAACTTTTAATGACTTTTTGAAATATCACGCTTGTCTCTTTAGTTCTGCAAATCGCCTCTAGGTGGCATTGGTTGTATCGGCGTTATTGCGCATGCGTAATCCCCCTCTTCGCCCCGCAATCTGGTGACTCATGCCTGCTTAGAGTTTCGGCGTTAGGGCACCTCCTCTTTGTATTTACAAAAAAAATGCTATGCAATAGTTTTACCGCGGCAGTCTCCGAATGCCACACGTCTTTTTATTTTGTCTCTGCATTACCCTAAGGTTGTCTGGTAGAGAACGCACTTTGTACCCAGTTGTGCATAAATAATTAAATAAATAAACTTCAGGCATATTCCACTATAAACATAAGTATTGGAAAACGATTCACTTATTCATTAATTTACTTAGCGTGACTATTGACTAACTCGCCACTAAAAGAGCATGGGGTGCATTAAAAGAGCCTCCACGAGTGACTGGGCACTCAGCGCCACTACCAACCTGCTGACTGGCTAATCTCTTTCCTACGGCATGAGCTATCATCTATAAGTAGCTCATGTCGACACGATAGAAGAAGAAGCCACTACAACTCCGATAAATATTTTACGTTTAATCATGAGTTTCGATAAAGGCTGAACAAAATAATTATTTACCTGGTTATCAGCCCTTCTAGCCTACGCTAAATGTATGGGAATGACATATCTCAACAAAAAAGTCATTCGTTGAGTTATGTCATTCCCATACATTTTGATTGTTTTCTATAGCGTTGACGATTGCAGATTGTCAACTTGGCTAGAAGGGCAGGCATGGAAACTTCCGGTACCATTGTAGAACACATTTTCATTTAATTAGGCCAGTTTTCATCTGTTAAGGGCTGCGTCACACAACCGTAGGTCTGACGACTTTACTTTGAGTTCGCAACTCGCTAACGCAGCCATCAAGCAGAATGCAGACAACCTCGACATTGGTGTCGATTCTCTTGCTCACGAACTAAACTTATTGTAAACTATCGCTCTCTTTTACTAATAGTAGATACAAGAAAGGAATTGCAGCAATTTTAGGACTGTCAAATTAGTCGGAATTGAAATTTCCATACAAGTTTAGCCGTGATCTCGGAACGTGCCGACTAAAATACAAAGAAATGCAAGACAAACTAATTTGACGGCACTAAAATTGTTGCCATCCCTTTCTTGTGTCTACAATACAATACAAATCCTCTTTATTGCACAACAAGATTACATTAATTACTATTGGTTAAAGAAAGCTATAGTTTAAAATTAGTTTAGTTCGTGAACAAGAGAATCGGCACCTCCTATTTCTGTGATCGGCACCATTGTCAGCCCTTCAATGTGTCTTAATTTACGAACGCCCACTTTCGACCCACGCATGACTGATAGTCTTTACTGTACCCAAGCTGGTACAGCACCATAATCTTTAACTAAATTATGTTTATAAATTGTCGTGACCAGACTTGTTCTAGGCTTTCTACTGATGCTAATTCAATATTGAAACATTCGAATACCGTACTACGATTATAGTTTAGTATTGGATCGTCGATTTCACTACGATTAACCAGATGTTTAGGGCTTGGGACCCTTACAGCTGGTATATCGGCAAATGCCAGATAAAACGCCAGCTAGTGAAAGCAAATCAATAAAGCTCTTTAGAATTGAATAGATACTTATTTGAGAATAAAGTGGGAGCACGGGAACTAAATAAATTACTGCTTTTCTCGGCACATTACAGTATTTTATACTGTCGTTTAAAATTACATTCGCATTACCGATGTCGTTTCGATACAAGTACCTATAGTCTGTTTTTAGGGTTCCGTAGTCCTACAAGGAACCTTATAGTTTCGTCATGTCCGTCCGTCTGTTCGTCTGTCCTAATCCTTTACAGCTTAATAACTTCTACAGTTATAAACATAAGTAAATGAAATTTTGTTCAAAAATGGTTTAGATATAGATCTCAATTTTAAAAGAATAAAAAATCTTGATAACGTATTTTAGGGGTGGCGCCCATACATGTGAAAAGGGGATGAAATTTTTCTTTTCGCTGCGCCCCCTCGTGTGGGGTATCATTGAATAGGTCTACTAAAATGAAGGTAATGTTTCATACATAACTTTTTTATCAGGTATACCATCTGCGAAATACTGTTCGCCAAAGTGGCTTGCGATGTGTCCCCCCCCTGCCATTTCTAAACTATGCAACGTAGAAACTTATAGTCTTCCATATTGATAGACCTTTATAAAAACTATCTTATAAGTAGTGAGAAAACTGAAAAATACTTAAGACGTCCTAGTTCATAGGTCATTGACCTTAGAGAAAAATGATCTTAGCAAATAATGCTCCTTTAGTTACTTTCTATTGATAAAAATCACAAAAAGAAACTTTGTGTTATATTGATATAACACACTTCTTAAATTTAGCGCTAGGTGGCGCTGTTTGCAAAAACTAAAATAGCAATGCTTAATAATATTCGATTTGATTCGTTTGTAATTAGACCTACTTAAGGAACCCTATAATACTGAGCATGGCCCGACATGCTCTTGGCCGGTTTTTTTACTAGGCATATTTAGTAAACAATCTTAAAAAAACTGCTTAAACTATCTTAAACTGCTTTATTATATAAAAGTATTCTAGGTATGGCTCCAATAAAATACCTGATACCATAAAATGTCTAAATAGTTTAAAAAACACATGAAATTACTATTACTTGAAAAATGTTATTATTCAACAGAAGAATTTTTAAATGCCCAATATTTTAATATAATTATATATATTTTTTTTTTTTATTATTATTATTATTTTTTATTTTTTATTATAATTAGTGACCAAGAATACTATTTAACATTTTTATTTTATAACATCATTATTACATTTTATTATTTTGTGACATTTCGAGTTGTATGATAATAATTAAATAATTTTTACTAGTATATTGATTCAAATTTCTCATTTAGATTTTAAATACACATTTGTACGCCTGCTGGCATAACATAGCGGACTCTACATTGTATTTAAGAACTTTATATTATTTTTTTGTACCTATGTTACACAAATGAATAAATGACTTATGACTTATCTTGGCATGATTTTTTAATGCAATTTGTCATAAAACAATATTAAAATTCATTATATTATTAGCAATTTTACACACAAAAAAAAATGTTATCTTAATACATGTGCAGAACCGGTAATTATATTTTATCAGTAGTTATTTAAAAAATCAACATCAAAGAGACATGCCAAGATTGTTTACTATATAAGACAAGTAAGAAAAAACAGACTACACAGAAACAATACAGGATCATCCAAATAATATAATTATACTATACAACGTGTATCAGAAATGCGTTTTCGTATTTGAAGAGCTCATTCACGAAATGCTATTGGACAACTTTTACTACGGGGTCAACTCTAAAATAGCGAAAAAAAATCAGCTGATCTATATATTTTGTCGAGGGACATCGATGATTTTGCCTACAAAGTTCCCTAGAACGGCTGTATTTTTTTTTTTGAGATTTTATTTTTGGTCCCATAGGTCTCCAAATATGACCACGCATTTCTAATACACGTTATAAAAAAATACGAAGTTATTGGCAGTAGTACAGTCATAGAAATGTAAATAATAAAGTTAAACGTAGTGATTTATATTCTCTTTGAATAAGGTACTAGAAATGTCTTTCTATTATCTACTGTATTAACGCGTGTCGTCGGTTTACCGCTACCAGCACATAAATACGCAGTTATGCCCACCATGTTTCTAGCATTCAATGCAAAATAAATTAAGCCTAAAAAAGTCATAAGTCATTTATTCATTTGTGTAACATAGGTACAAAAAATAATATAAAGTTCTTAAATACAATAAAGAGTCCGCTATGTTATGCCAGCAGGCGTACAAATGTGTATTTAAAATCTAAATGAGAAATTTGAATCAATATGCTAGTAAAAAAATATTTAATTATACAACTTAAATACAGGCTTACGCCTAGTTTAGGCACCAGTCTCCCGTATAAAAAAAAAATAAAAAAAAACTCGAAATGTCACAAAATAATAAAATGTAATGATGTTATAAAATAAAAATGTCAAATGGTATGCTTGGTCATTAATCATAATATTATTAAATTAATTGGGCATTTAGAAATTCTTCTATCGAATAATAACATTTTTCAAGTAATAGTAGTTTCATGCGTTTTTTAACCGCTGTTAAATATGCTGCAAAATACTATTTCAGTGACTCTGCGTACAAAACAGCACTGATGGATCAAGCAAACGGTTCGCGCACTGGTTAGGACACCTGCACGCGGCGACAAGTTTACGCGCCTTTACCACTTCTATTATCTTATTATTTAGTTTTCTATAAGTACAGTCGACAACCGCCCTTATTGCTTACGAAACAAAGATGCTGTCAATGTTAAACTGTTACCACTGACGTGCGGTCGACCGTACCTACTATTGGATAAATTATGTAAAGTGACTTTTCTCCATCGCAATTCCCATGGTAAAATCAGTTTCATGGTGTTAAAAAGTCAACGCCGAGTAATTTAGCAGATTTGTCGACATTCGTGTCCGTGCCCTAAGATTTCACGCCTCGATCGTCGACCCGACCGATAGCTTATCCGTCAGATGGAAAAAATCTCATTTTTCGCTCTATTTCCTTTACACGAAGGGCCGACAAATCTACTTATCCGTTAATGGTAGCCTGATGGACGCTACGCTACCTGGGCGTTGAATAAAAACGAAGTTTTTACTCGTAAAATGTTGAATTATTAAAGACCTTGCTTCAAGCTTTTATCCTTAAACGGAGTGGCGATAAAATCATCCAATAACCATATTATTATACATCTTAATGTATGTTAAGTTAATGTTAATTTTATGTAGCCTTTCTCACTTCACTTGATCTCTGTGATAATCATTACTGTTTTGGCTTTAGGTCTTATACGAGCACCCTATATGGTTGGCATTGGTAAGGCTTTTTTTGCATGCCAATTTATTACTCAATCTCACATACTTATTAAAAAATATAGACGAAGTGCTGTGAACAATCGAGTGAAGCCAAAAAAACTATGCTCCTTTGTGTACAACCAGCGCTCACGCACACACATGTACCTCAAACCGTGCTCACCCCTCTCAGTACACATGTCACGGGATCGTCCAGCTTCCAGTAAGCAGCGCGAAAGCAAATATCCTTCAGGTGCATAGTGTGTGCGTGAGCGCTGGTTGTACACGAAGGAGCATAGTTTTTTTTGGTTTCATTATGATTGTTTGCAGCACTTCGTCTAATATTTTTTACCATGTCTGTGCTCAATAGAATAGAATATAATTTATTTAATAACTTCTTAGGTTTTCGCGATCACTACACATTATAATAAAACAAAGTTTAACCGGATTAAATCGCGTATATTATTTAAATTGGTTTCCCTGACGTTTCGAAAGCTTTGCAGCATTTCGTGGTCGCAGGTAGACTAAGATGACAAGCGTCTTTACTAGGGCATGCAGTTTCATAGATTTTCAGTTTCGAAATTAGCTTATGAAAACGGCCTCATCAGTTTCGAAATTTCGAAATTGTGGGCAACGTTTTAAACGCCTAATAACTAAGCATATCGCAGTCCACTCCTGAATATAGGCTGCTCCTAAGTTGCTCCATAACAGAAGAACCTTTATCTATTCCATCCACTCCACCTCAGCTACCTGCTTTGGGTCGTCGGTCCACCTGGCTGGGGGGCGCCAAACGCTGCGTTTTTGCGGTCTTCACTCAAAGATTTGTCTGCTCCAACAGCCATCGATCTATTGGTAGATTGGCCTGCCCACTATCACTTTAGCTTGCTAAATCTACAAGCTATGTCGGACACTGGTTCTTTCGGATAATTTTATCCTACAAAGAAACTCCAAGCATAGCTCGCTCCATAATCCGCTGAGCGACTTTGAATTTTTGGACTAGCCAAACTATCAGTGTTCACGTATCGGCATTGTAGGTCATGACAAACAAGAGTAGTATAAACTAACTACTAGTCTACCAACCTGAATAGAACAGGACCCTATGTAAACACATTCATTCCTGCACAACCTCTAGCGTCGTTTCTTTCAGGAAGACCGCGTGGGCTTGGCACGCTGCGCGACATGCGTTTTGAACATGCCTGCAATAGTCTTGTCCAGATTCATACCAAGACCGGTACGCTAAGTGACATCGTTTAGGCTATGCAGCATCTCCCTCAGCTGTTTCAGAGACTGCTATTACAATAATGGCATCCGCAAAGCGGAGACGTGAGATGTTCTCGTCTTTTCCGTCACTACCCATCCCCGTCTAATCCAGTGTCTTGAAGACGTCCTCCAAAGCATCAGTGAACAGTTTCGAAAGAGTATCCAAACCCGCCCGAAGGCAGGCCTTCTTGTAGTACACAAACACACAGCAGCTGATTGTTCTCTTCAGTATTTCTTCCAATCTGCCGAAAAGAATGGAAATGGTCTACGATGCTATTCAACTCAACCCATCTCAGTCTACTGCTGGACATTTTTGGTCTCTTCCAAGATTCGCCACAATACTAGGTCCTCTGCCTTCCGCATTTAGTCCACCCCAGATACTTTTTCCAGGTCTTCAGTCCACCTGATTGGGAGCGTCCTAACCTACATGTGAAGATCTCCATTCAAGGACCTATTCACTGCCACTTCAGCTTGTTTGTTTTCAACCTATGTTGGTCACTTTGGTGCATTTCTGGATAATCTCGTTACGGATCTTATTTTATCCTTCAAAGAAGTATACCTAGCTTGCTGCGCGAGTCTCACTTTCTTGACTAGCTCAACTGTCAGTGTCCATGTCTCGACACAGTAGGCCATGACACGCAGAACGCACTGATTAAAGACTTATTTTTCCAAACATTGTGGTTTATAGGCGACGAGAAGAACGCAAAGTTTGCGACATGCTGCCCAGCCCAACTGGATCCTTATTCCTGATTCTTATTTGAAGTTGTAACTACTGAACCGAATAACCTGCCCCAGGTACCTCAAATTCGAGTGAAGTACCTTCAACTAACCTCGGCACGACATGCATATTGAATATGACTTTGGTGTTATGCAGATTCATGCCGATACGATGCTGTAGCCTGTTCTAAACCTGGTTCCCTTTCGATTCGTGGCTAGAAATCATTGAGTCTTCTGACGAGATAATTTGTGACGATCTTGAATAACAGCTTGTATACATGACTCAGGATTGAGATGGATTGTCTGTAGCCCTCAGCAAGGTTTTATCACATTTCTTGTAAAACAGAACCAACACACTCCTCTTCATGCCTCTGGTATAAAGTCTTGTTGAATGAGAGAAACAGAGATGAACTGAGGTTTTTTGGTCATCGTTGCTAGAAACGGATAAGCAAAGACAATGGTGTCGATTCTCTTGTTCACGAACTAAACTTATTTTGAATTATCGCTCTCTTGTACTAATAGTAGACACAAGAAAGAGATGGCAACAATTTTAGAACTGTCAAATTAGTTTATGTGTTACATTTCTTTGTATTTTAGTGGGCACGTTCAGAGATCACGACTAAAATTGTATGGAAATTTTAATTCAGACTAATTTGAAAGGTCTAAAATTATTGCCATCCCTTTCTTGTATCTACTATTAGTATAAGAGAGCGGTAGTTTGAAATAAGTTTAGTTTGTAAACGCGGATTTAAGTTTAATCAGATGAGGCCTTTTTCACTTATGGAAATCCTCAGAGATACAAATAAATAAAAATGGGTTACAACAAAATAAAAATAATCTATAATAAAAATGGTTTCTTCGGAACGCTAGATTGTCATAAATTCAGCTGCTGATAAAGATTCTACGTCGTTTTCAAATGCAGCCTGCTGCTGGAAAAGCTCTACTAATCTAGAGCAGATGTGGAGTTCTATTGACGATTTAACATTACACAATCTTTAAATAAATAAATTTCGAAATTTCGAAATTTGAGGTATCAATTTCGAAATTGAAAAACATGCAAATACGGTCCGAAATTTCGAAACTATGAAGTTTCGAAATTTCGAAATGCATGCCCTAGTCTTTACAAATAACGATTTTAATTAATAATATTGTACGGTAGATTAAAATATGTTTTTAGAAATATTTGTAAAGACGCTTGTCATCTTAGTCTACCTGCGACCACGAAATGCTGCAAAGCTTTCGAAACGTCAGGGAAACCAATTGAAATAATATACGCGATTTAATCCGGTTAAACTTTGTTTTATTATAATTTATTTATTTGTAAACACAGGTAAAAGGGTTCATTCTTCAATGTCAGAAGAATCATATTAAAGTAGTTGCCCACAGATGTATCAAGTTTAGCAAATAATCCGCTAATCAGAGGGACTAAAATCTCAACCAACATCACCAAAATTAACCTTGAATTCTGAACAATACAAAGTGGAGGACATTTCACACACTCATTGCAAGAATTCACAAAATTCATCAATAATCACATTAATAATTAACTGTCGTATGAAAAAACTTAATTATAAAGAGACAAAAGCAAAGAACGTTTAACAGCCAATTTGGTTGAAAGCTAAGTGCTACAAAGGACTGCAGAAATAGCGAAATGATTTCACCGGTACACTTACAGAAATTAAAATGGTGGACGGAATTCAATGAGCGAGTACAAACGTAAAGGGGTAATAAACTCGAAGGAAAATACGATGATATGATTGTATTTTTGCATGCCGTGACAACCTACGACATGTATGCTGCGATACTAAGATAACAATCGTATGAATTCTTACCATTCCATGCCAGTAGATTTTCGATTAAATCTTGTAGAATCTAATTGCGTTTCATGCAAATAACATGAAACTACAAAAGATTCCATATAAGGAAAGGAATAAAAAGATACTGCTATGTGTTATGATCTCCCCACTGTTATTTTAATTATGGATGTTATTATTACGAGTATATTACTCTTGCACGCGGATTCAGCAGTAAAAGAAACGCATAAAATTATGTTATCATCTAACGCAGGTAGTAAGAGTCGAGCAAGGGAAAGGGGTAACGGTAACGGTAATAGATCGACTAACTGTCTTAGCGTAGCGGGTTGCAATCACCATAACATCTATGTATTTAATGCAACTGCAGATAATAAAACTGCAACTAGTATGCAAGTACTTATGTTTTCAAACGATATTGATAGTTTTTTTTTTAGGCACAAGTTTTCTAATCGATGCGTAACATGTATGTCGATTACTGTGTAACTGTCTCTTTACTTCTTCGATACTACCTATTCCATATTTCGACGTTGCGACTTTAAGACCTCTTATGTGTAAAAATCACTTTTACGAGAAAATCGATTACTAAAAAAATTAAATGGAACCAACTAGTTACAACAAAAAATATGGGAGCCACATTATTTCTTGATTGAAAAGTCATATACACATGAGAGTTTTTGCATTCGATAGAGCTTCAAAATCTAGAATCGACTGGTGAAAAAGCGATTTTGCGAATAAGACATAATAGACAATAGTATCCCGATACCTGGACAATATTTCAATCAACGCGATTTGAATAGAGATAAAACACAATTTATAAATAAACTTCCGTAAGCCCGTCTCAAGATACGAAGATAATTTGCTTCGTGACCGTAACTTCGGTCGCTAGATCTAATCGAAGCTTCAAAAGTTCAGCCTTAAGATAACTCGCCAAGTATTAGAGAAGATCTTATAAAAGTGATTTGTCTTTTTATACATTGGTGTATTTTTCGATAGCTTTGTTTTCTTTATTAATCCTCTTTATGTCAATTAAGCGAAAAATCTGACGATGGTTTGGTTTTTCGCATTGAAAGAAGTAAACTTTGTCGTTAAAAATCAGATGGCTTTCAGTAATGTTTATGGCATTTTGCTGGCTATTACAAAAGATCCTGGAAAGCGATGGAGACAGGCAGGCACTATGGTTTTTAACCATTTTGTTATTTTATTACCTACCTTTTTCGTTAATAGGATCAAATTTATCGTTTTGATCATTTTTCCAAATCAAGAAAAAAAAAATAACAAAGGTTAGGAATATTGCCTATTGTGGTAAGTTTCCTGAATCAACGAATAAAACCAAAACTGGACTGATGAAACAATCCTTTTTCCAAACACGGTAATTTCCCAAATCGATCACAGACAAAATGCACACACAAATCGAGACGCACGCAACGCAGATGACGTAAATTGGTCAATAAATAATATTTGACATGAACGCACCACAAGTGTGATGGAGTAGACGCGTCGTTCGAGCGGCCGAATGCGCGCGCCGCACCACACCGCCATGGCGGCACTGGCTGTGCAGGCGCACGCGTCATGCGCCAGCGACCACACCAGGTGACAACGACAACACTGATTGCCTACCAACAGTAGACCAAGTAGGGTCGTGATCTCAGTTCTGATTTCCGAAGGCACAATAACAGTAGATTGCGTGCTCTTTTGAGGTGTCAGAAGCGCACGAACAAGGCAACAAACCAAAGTTCAAAATGTCAGACTAACAATAGAAACTGTTGTAAAATATTATGATACTTAGGACTTCGAAATAATTTTATTTTGTGAATTTAAGGCTATCAATAGCCAGCCAACTGTTGAAATTATCACCTCGGAGAAGTCCAAAGGTGCATCCTTAAGTAAAATACATACATAGACGCAATTCCTAGATCTTAGTATAGTTAATTAAACAACTATTATTTATATAAGTCTTTCAAAAAGTATTAATACTCTAGATTATGCAACCTCAATAAAAAATGTATGAGCCTAATTCTGCGGTATCACAGGCAATGACAAAATAATATGCAACTCATACATTCATAAATTGCTTGAACCGTGGCAAAAAACTGTCCCAAGGTTATACCCTTGTTATACCATACCGGTGGTATAAATTGTGTCGGAGATCTATATCAGTACTGGCGCTATAACGGACATCCCATCGTTTTGTGCAATGCGCACAGCTAAGTGCGTCTAACGCGCAACGGGACGAATTAACGGGAGTGTCAGTTTTATGTAACGTTTGCGCATCTGCAGCTCAGATAGACTTAAATTGATATAACATGTGAACAAATCAGGGCGAGAGAGGGAAAATTGTCAAGCAAGTTTGAACGAGGTCTGATCTACACGACATTCGACATGATAATTTCAGAGGTTTTAAAGCGGATTCTGGATTCTATCATTCATTTTGTACAGTTATATTTATGTCAAAGTACGTGAGAGAAGGCTGAAGTAAAGGATTAGATCAAACTCTGTTTCCCGGAGATTACGCGCAGACGCAGTGATATGTTTACATATTGACGCAACTTTAGCGGTATTTGATCCCTGTCTAGATAAAACTCATAGGGCTAAGGCCTAATAAATTATACTGGAAATATTTTCATGCAATGAACTTCAACGCTCACCTTGAACAAACATTCCTGGTCAAATAACCTGAAGGACGTTAACCACGACTATCACACGACATATTTCTCGAGCTTTTTCGAAAAAATTCACCGAAAATTGCACGGTGATTTAGACACGGTGTACTGTTTACTCACTTTTTGCCACCGAATCGGAAAAAATATCACGAAGACTGCCAAAACAAAAGCAATTTCGGATTCGTCACAGAGAGGCGAGTCTGATAACAATTTTCGATTACTCCTACCTGTTTACAAAAGATTGCATGTATAGAATGTAGCCGAGCGGGTCCAAATTCATCGAGGTAGAAGAAAAATATGTAATTTGGTACAATAAGTGTGATTATTGTAAGAGAATAGTTTGTGCCGTTAGAAAGCTGCGTAATAAGAGAGCCACGGGTCGCTGGCGACGTGAATTGTATGGATGATGGATGCACGGGCGAAATTATTGAGAATCTTGTCCAATCATAGTTCGAAAAATACCCAGACTCTTGTCGTATCAAATAACAGTTTTAATTAAAAATAAATCATAGTACCTATTGATTTTAAGAATAGGCTGCAACTTTTTCCCATTTATAGTTTTTCTACGTAAAGTAGTATCTGAAGTCAGTTATTAATTGATGTAACGTTTTCTTGTGTTTTAATTAACCGGAAAGTATGTTTTAGAAATGGTCTAAAATAAAATATAGAAAATATTATTTTTATTAGTAGTAGCTGGGTAATAATGATTTCAACCTTTGATTGAGAAGGTATGTTGTATAAGTTCAAAGTCTTGACATCTGCCCCCTAGCCAAGTTGACAATCTACAATCGTCAACGCTATAGAAAACAATCAAAATGTATGGGAATGACATATCTCAACGAATGACTTTTTCGTTGAGATATGGGGATATGTCATTCCCTGAAGGCCAATGGTTAGTAAACAAACGTCAATACATAGAGATCGTTGTCAAAACACGATCATCGCATTCGATAAGGGAACGATTGTTGACCGGAGTAGGAAATTGTGAGATGAATGTTACGATTAAACTAATATCGACAAACGCGAGAAGAAACAATAAAGATAGGCACATCAAAAAGGCAGAATTAAAGAAAGAAATAATTAAATTAAAGAAGACTACAGTCGGTTAATAATTGTGTGAAATTGAACGAAGATCAGAGAAACAAACGTCAAAACATGATCATCGCATTCGATAAGGAAACGATTGTTGACCGGAGTAGCAAATTGTGCGATGAATGGTACGACTAATCGAATATCGTCAAACGTGAGTAGACCTCCTGGATTCAAATTTAAGTCAAATCAAAGTCCTATACGCGGTCGCTCGGCAACATTGCCATTGTAAAGTCGTCAAAATCAAATGCACGTCCTCTTAATAGTTTATTTGAAGATTTTGAAGTAACTCTTTATTTATCTCATCAACTCTGCCTATCGCAGATGCAGTCCCCTTCTGGACACAGGCCTCTCCCAAGTTGCGCTACAACACTTGGTCCTATGCCTTTCGCATCCAGTCCCCCACCCAGCCACCTTCTTCAGGTCATCGGTCCACCTGGCTGGGGTGCGCGCGCCCTACGTCGCGGTCTCCACTCAAGGACTCGTCTGCTCCAGTAGCCATCGGTCCTTCGACAGACATGGCCAACCCACTGCCACTTCAGCTTACTGATCCTACAAGCTATGTCAGTCACTCCGGTTCTTCCCCTTCCGGTTCCAGTTTTTTCCTTCTTTATTTAGGTATCTGCACTAACACATGTATCATTAGCCCATTACTGCCCTTCTGCTGGGTAGGGCCCTCTCCTCGGGATTTAGCCTACTACGCTGGCCTGACAACACTATGGAGGACTTTTTTGGAGCCTACTCATGTGGGTTAGTTTCCTTACGGTTGTTTTAAATCACCGTTAGCGCAAGTGATGATCTAAATAACAGATTATCATGAAGGGTCCCCAGCGAGAGGCGCATTCAGTACATCTTACATACAACCGTTAAGGTACTTGTAATACAAAAAATCTATTGAATCTAAAAAGCGATCTTGGCCCTCATTTGTAGGGCGTGCAGTTGTTCATACTACTTCACTGTACTCAAATGCTTTGTCATTGTTTGCTACACTTTTTATGGGGTCTATGGTGTTGGCCTCCTGTTGTGTACTTCGCTTTACTATAGCCCGATTGATTCGTTTTTATGCGACCTACGATTGTTGTCCAAGAATGAGTCCAACTATAATGGTTTTAATTTAATTTTATGTTACATTTTCTATAGTTTAATTAATTTTATTGAATTAATCTAAAATTGAGTCCATATGTAATTTAATTTATTTCTGACACTCACGGGAAATATTATGGCTTATGACGAAGCGAAAAACTTGTGATCACTCGACATCGACACGACAACCCATACTGATGAAAGACTGAAAGAAAAATTCGCTCACGAGCAGGATTCAAACCTTCTACTCCAGGTTCAGTACACCAGTGCTTGAGCCGCTAAGCAACTGTGAACTCTGCTCGTGCTCGACATGCGTAAATGCGTTAAAATAATACAATAAACCTAAACTGATTCTCAATATTACCATTTTTCTGTTACTTTATTTAACAGTATTTCAAATTTATCATCGTATTGGATATTGGTAAACGTATCACATCTGGCTTTGACAGTTTTCGAAAGCCTGGAAGTTCATATTAAAACCGCTTTTGATCGCGAAATCGAATTTCCAATACGACAACTTTGTTCCAATAATGTCATTCACATCCCTTCTGTAATAGTAACATGACCACACAGCGCCACACGATGTTATGAATGCCTTCATTATGCTCTATTAATTACAAAACGTAGGCAGAGGCACCTGTATAACCCGTATTCTGTATTTTGCAAATGGATGATTTGGTTCCATACATCCATCCGATGTAATATTGGAGGCAAGTCTATTGCAGTTAACTTATAGCAATTCTAAATCTTTCTGTCCAATCCTCCACACACACTACAAAGTACAAACAAGCTTGCAGAAACTACTGATCAACGATTAATTACAAAATGTTGGTATAATATTGAATGAAGGCTTATGATTGAATAATATTGAATGAGATGCATTCGCAATTTAATTATTTTGACCGTTTATTGCAGTTTATTGTATCCCTCATTGCTGGTTGATTTTCAGCATTGAAGTTTACGATCTGATATGATAATTAATAAATTCAATCAATAGGGTGTTTGACTGGTATCGCCAAAAATTATGAAAATTGCACACAACGTAGATTTTAGGTTGAAGAATAACTTTTACTAAGTTTTTTAAATTTAAATTGATTCTAAATATTTTATTTTTTAATCAAAAATTTTGAAATTTTGTTTTTTTAATCTGTTGATCACGTGATACAAAACGTCTTGAGACTTGGCCGCCATTTAGAGTGACGTCAGAATCTTGTGCGACATTAGGCGAGCTAAATGTTGCCATGATAGTAAAAATAAAGAGTACGAGTTTTTATAATAATAACACATTCATGTCAGCCAGTTTATTTTTTTATTTTATCGAGCCAGGTTATAATACTTTATAACTTACTAACAATTAAACTTATGAGCATTTGTACGTAATTATGAACGTAATATACAAGCTTTTGTTTTGTAGGTGCGTGATTCAAACACAAAATACAAAACTTTCAAGTCATGTCTCATGCCAGAAATAAAACTACGTTCCGTTTTCAGCGCTCGCACTGCTGCAACCATCTCGAAAGAAATATAAAAATTAAACGAAAAATAAAGCAATATCAAAATAAAAATAACTCTCGACATCGCCTTCTAACTACATTGTTTCGTAAACTATAATCTAAGTTTTTTCTCAGATTTTTAGATTTTTTACATTTCCTCTAATTCGTACCTTTTTGGTAAGCATGACGTACTTTTAAAGGAATTTACACCGGCAACACTGACCGGAACAAGAACAGTGACGTAGGTTGACGATAATGTCACGTGACCGTTTTACATACATTTCAAAAAATTGTCAAACACACTATTGTTTAAACAAGATCACTCTGTGAAATGAGCCGGGAACGCGTTACTATTCGAAATTAAAAGTGAAGCGAAGCGGAATCATTGAGCACTCATTACAAACTGATTACAAAGTTAATTAAATCTTTGGTTTCACTGCCTGAACTGTTATTACTGACTTCAATTAACGCTAAATTGGAAAAAGTGGTTTGGAGCAGATGTCTGTAGTTACTAAGTTAAGGATCTTTATTCTGAAATCTTTGTGAGATTATGGAAAACCCAGTCTTACACAATCCATCATAGGGCCAATTCTGGTGATTTAAAATGTTCAAAGATAGTTCCAATCTAATAGCAATGTTGTAAAATGTCAATCTCATGACAGTAGATGTTCCTGCTTGACGTTTATTTGTGAAATTTAGAACATTGAGAAATATATTTTGAACATTTTAAATTACGAGAATTAGCCCTGCTCCGATTAAAAGGTATTACTAGCAATATTATGTAAGTAGCTTTCGTGGTAGGAAGTTATCACCTGAAATGTTACTTTTAGTCAGCTGAAGATACGTGTCTACCGGTTGCATATAAATTGGTAGGTAATATTTAGCTTATCGAAAGTCCACAGTAGTCAAACAATAAATAAGCTGTTACCGGATAAAGCCATTTGCTGCAACTATTCAAAAATTACTCTTAAAGGAGTCATTTGACCCCTCAACGTATTTGCAAGTACGAATAGTTACGTGACAAACGCTCCTCCTACGCTATCAACTGAGATTCGTACAACAGATTCTGCGGTGAACTACGGTTCAAGGAAACAATCAGGCAATAGAATAAATACGCTAAAGCGACAATTGAGCAGTTGACCTACTGATGTGGCTTGGTCTTATCGTATGAAATCATTACGTGTGAATTGGCATGTTCTTCTCAGTTCATTAGTGCAGTGCGTTAATGGCGACTGCTGTGATTCAACTGTCTGGTACACAAGTACACACAAGAAGTGTTGCGAACAATCATAGTGAAGCCAACAAAACCGTGATCTTCCGTATACAAACCAGCACTCACGCACACAATGCACCTAAAACATATGTATTTGTTTTTGTCGATGCTTACTGGACGATGCCGCAACATGTGTACTGAGAGCGGTGAGCACGGTTTGATGTGCATGTGTGTGCGTGAGCGCTGATTTGTACACGGAAGAACACGATTTTGTTGGCTTCACTATGATTGTTCGCAGCACTTCGTCTATATTTTTACTGTCTGTGTACAGAACTAAATGCTATCATTTTACTACCTGATCACTCGTTATTTTGGATTCTCTTCATCACAGAAGACAAGAACGACTTTTCTGTCCCATTAAGAGTAAAGAAGATTACTGGGATTTGCGATCGTAGTATTTCAGTCACGGGTATCAGTTTATTCTTTTAATTTAGCCCCATAGTTTAATTGAGTGTTTCATTCATCACAAACAAGCATGCACTTTTGTATAATTAAGTAAAATTCCAAGCATACCAATCCATAAATGGTTAAAGGCCGAGCTGAAACTATATGCACCGCAATAGCGTGTTGATATTAATGACTTCAGACAAGATATTAATCACACACTACAATCATCATGACACGCTTGTCACATGACGAAAAAAAGTCTAATGAGAACTCTTAATAAGAATTGCAGATAAATATTAGTAAAGACCGTGTCTCCGCCAATCAAAAAGCTCAAAAATGTGATCCCCGTGGACTATTCCAAGAATCTGTACCAACGGAATGAGATATCTAAAAGTTTCACGAATTTGTGCGAAAAAATGTGAATCTGGCACGTGTTTCATCTCTATTGGCATTCTCAGAAATACTGTCAGGAACATGTAATCGTGCCTAGATGTTATCGATCTGCGAGCTCTCGGATTCTCACGGAGGAACGAGTAGAATCCGAAGCCGGATCAAACACCTCTTAAAAGTGAGTTATTCTATAAAAGCATCGCAGGATCTCTCTATTGACTGCTTTGCTTTTTTACCTGTAAGCTCCTTAATATCAAAGAGATTAGTTAAAACTTTAAGAAATACAGCTAAAAATAACAACCCATTCCGACAATATCAAATGCATATGTCCTGAATATGAATGTGTCCCAGATTCAGAATACATGGCCCGCGCGCGCAACTATGCAACTCAACGATTTGCGGTTCTGAATTAATTCGATGCAAATGCTATCATAACCTAGATAGTTTGTAGTTTCATATACGAAAATTGAAAACAACGTGAATACCTATTTTAGTGTTAGCTCATGTGTGATCTATAAGAGCTAGTAATTTGTGTGTCTTTACGAACTAATTCTACATCAGTATGCTTTTAATAAGTTCGCGAAATGAGAAATACTCACTTGCTCCTCTAGTATAATGAGGGAATATATTTCTATTTTGAATCTGATAACCCAAAGGATAGCAATCTCTTTTGAAGGGCTGCGTATAAAACTCTACCGAGTTGGATATTATACCGATGTCGGCGAAAAATTGAATGCTACAACAGAATATTGGACACCTGTCCAATTATTACTAAGCATGCCTCACCATTCTGTCAATTCTGCAATTTTGGAGCGACCTTTTACCCTAATTTTAAATGTACTCAATTAAACGGTCAGCACCTTTCTTTCTCCGAGGCCTTTTCCCAATTACAAGTATCTTGGGGTCACGATCGGCGTGAATCATCAGACGAAACGAGATAAAAAACCGAACCGGTCGACAACTGGCTATCGTGTGATTCTGAATCGGGGAGCAGATGCGGCTGAACATCAGTATTTTACACGGAGCGACTGCCATCAGACCTCCGCAACCCTGCAGCTGGATAATACCAACATCCTAAGCTTAGACCAGCTAGCAGACTTTCGGGCTTCTGACCACCTGTAACGACTGCCATAGGTATTCTTATGGCTATCGGGACGAACCACTTGACGTGCTCTCCGAGGCACAGAGGCATCTCGATGCGCAACGAAACGGTCACCCATTGAAGGACTGACCGCGGTTATTACTTAGCCACTAGTCCACCCCCCAGAACGGTTATTATCGGTCGATATGACCTGGGCAAATAATATTTCCTTCCTCAATTATTGAATCGAATATCGTATATTGTAAGCCTAGGTATTCATAACCTAAGGATACACCCGAGTGACGGGGTCGTCTTGGTTGAGTCAGCATCGAGTTACCTCCCATGGGTATCAATACCACCTGCGGGTATCCGGTAACGTTTGGCTTCTACGTACCAATTGCATTTTGCAATCCATCCATACTGACTTACTTGAAGACTGACGTTCAAAGAGATTACAATATGAGGTTGCGTTATTTTTATGGGCCCTACGTTTTGTGTCACATAACATAACATAACATCACGCCTGTATTTGCCCGAAGGGGTATGCAGAGGTACACCCACATTTCGCCAGTTATGTTATAGTCCCATGTAATAGAGGGCAAGCCTATTGGCCATTAACCAGGCACAAATCCAGACTCCTGACTTATTTTTTTTTTTGACTCTGTTTTGGTTTTGTGTTACAAAATGTAAAAAAATAAGTATGACCTTAATATACACACCGGCACAATTAGCGGAACACAAAAAAAGCAGGATTTTAAAATCTTTTACTTGAGGAACTGACCAGTTATGATATTTTTTTAATTTATTGTCAAATTTGAAAATAGAAAATTAGATGACATACACTTTTTTCATTCATTTGTTTTATTTTCCCGAACAATACGTTTTGTCAACTTGTTCGAGCTATAACTACGTAATTGTAATTTTTTTGAAAAATTGCACTTAATGGTTTTCTATAAATTTGTTATTCTATAGGCAATTTTGTTTATTAAAAGCTCTTTATTATGCCTGACTTAACATCACTGGAAATCATTAGGGCTGATGAAATGAGAAGAAATGGCCATACCTTGCCTCAAGGCTTCGTCGACCAGTATCAACGATTTATCGCAGCATCCAGCGGTACAGATCGTCTAATTCTCTTGTGAGGAGGAGGGGTCAAGGTAGAAAAAGATGTACATCGAGGCGAGATGACAGTTTTTTACAACTTGGAGTTCGTAGGAATACGCGATTAACGGCTGTACAAGCTCGAAATGAACTGGAAGACGTTCAAGGAGTACGAGTAAGTGAGCGTACAGTTCGCAGGAGATTTGAAGAAGTTGGTTTAGGGTCGTATATACCTGCCAAAGGCCCAAAACTTGAGAGACGTCACCGCGTAAACCGATTAAGCTATGTACGAGAACATCGTCATTGGGATTTGAACGAATGGCAGCAGGTTCTCTTTACTGATGAGTGCAGAGTTCTTTTAAAACAGATCGATGGGAGACAGCGAATATGGAGACGCAAAGGAGAACGCCACATACAGTCTAATTTTGAACACACAGTGGCTTATGGTGGCGGCTCGATTATGGTTTGGGGAGGGATATGTTTGGGAGCTCGCACGGAGTTAGTGATAGTCACAGGAGGGACCATGACAGCAGATCGATACATCAGAGACATTTTAGAAGAACATGTTGTACCATTTGCCCCATTTATTGGTGACGACTTTATTCTAATGCAAGATAATGCTCGTGCTCATAGTGCACAATCGGTACAGGCATATCTGAGCCACGTAGGTATACCGGTGATGCAGTGGCCAGCAAATTCCCCCGATATGAATCCGATAGAGCATGTCTGGGACTTGCTAAAAAGAAGGGTTAAATCCAGAATGCCACCCCCCAACAATCTGAATGAACTTGGAAACGCATTACTTGAGGAGTGGGAGCGGTTGCCTCAAGAAATCATCGATAACATAATCTGTAGCATGCCCAGACGAATGGAAACCGTAATCAGAGCAAGAGAGGGAAACACTCGTTATTAATTTTGCTTTAATTTTATTGTTAAATCATTTAATGCTTACTTTTTTTTATTTTTTGTGATGGTTCATAATCATCTAAAAATTACACTTATTTCAAATTTCTTTATTTTTCAATAAAAAATAACGAAGACTTTTCAAAGTCGTTGTTAAAAGATGTTAATCAATTTGTTATTTTGTGTCTAATTACATTTTCGTCAAATATATGCGTTATTATCTCATAGTCTCACTTTTTTTTCTGTTCCGCTAATTGTGCCGGTGTGTATATATATATAAGGAGTTCTAGCTGACAATGGGTAATTAGGTACCTACATATAATTTTGACTAATCACTTTTCACCTTGGGAGAAGACTGCGATAATCCAGAGCAAGTGCAAAGTGCAGGGAAAAGCAACGAATGTACGGAGTATTCCCATCTGTCTCCGAGTGTCTGTCCCCGAATGGACGGATGGGAATTTTAGTGTTATCTGTCCCCGAACTTAAAAATGGGGACAGATGGGAATTAAAAGTTTTATCTGCCCCTGAAAATAGTACTCAGAATTCAGAATAAAAAAAAATATCAGGCGCAGATAATACTTTTAATTCCCATCTGTCCCCATATATATGTTCGGGGACAGATGACACGAAAATTCCTATTTGCCCCCATTCGGGGACAGACGCTCGGGGACAGACGCTCGGGGACAGATGAGATTACTCCCGAAATTACCTATCAGCATCTAGTAGCCATGAAATATACGTAGGTACGTACACGTACGTACGGTCGACCGCACGTCGGTGGAAATACTTTGACATTAGCAGCATCTTTATTTCGTAAGCAGTAAGCCCTTACTAAAACCGCCCGGTTTTCGAATTGAAGTGTTACCACTGTCATGCAGTTGTCTGTACGTGTACGTTCCGTTCGTATAATACTTGTATAATACCGTTAGTGTTATAGACTGTATGGTAAATAATAGGTAAGCCATTGAAATGACGTAGTTCATTGATTGCAAATTTAGTAATGACACTAATGACACACCAGGGGCGCGACCTTGGTATTCCAAAACCGAAAACAACACCTTCACATAAATTGTTTTTTTTTTTCACAAGCATTCTAACGACGATTACAAACTACAATTACAGAAAGATCGCATTTATTTCAAGTCTTCCTTAGAAAGTGGTAGATGAGAATCGCTTTTCCAATAACTCTTTCTCAAAACGTTAGCTTTTGCCTGTTAGATAAAACTGCAGCTGGCTACAAATTATTTCTCGCTCAACATTTTACTTCAAAATAAATTAAATCTAAGGTTCTCTTTAGAAGTATGTAGTTAGCTTCGAAAATGGAAGGACCCACCAACACTGCTGAAAATACTCGTACCTACCACATAATAAAGGAGCAGTAAAAATTAAAAATATTATTGCTTTTGCCAGCATTCGCGTTCGGAGAAAATAAAAATGCAGTGC
This sequence comes from Asteroscopus sphinx, assembly GCA_949699075.1. Taxonomy (NCBI): domain Eukaryota; kingdom Metazoa; phylum Arthropoda; class Insecta; order Lepidoptera; family Noctuidae; genus Asteroscopus; species Asteroscopus sphinx. Next base: position 9,759,482 of record OX453028.1, read on the forward strand.
AGAGTTCATCCACAGTTTAACAACTAAAACTGTGGTTCATCTGAATTCGTTTCGCAATTGATTGCACACACTGAATTGTTCGATACAGTATAAACAAAGTTTGTATCTTTTTTTTGTTAAAACTATATCAGCAGCAGCTTAGGCGATTTACAATAATATTATAATTGAGACAGATTTTTACAGGTAAACGAATTCTTGTTATTACGTTTTACAAGTATCATGTATGTGTGGTCCGTGTGGTGCCAGATGCAAAGAATAGCACCACACCCCTCTCTTCTCGTGGGTGTCTTTTGGGGATGGCCTATGTCCAGCAGTGGACGTCTTTCGGCTAAAATGATGATGATGTAAGTGTCTGGTAATTCTTAATTTATGAATTAGTAATTTTTGATCTCTAACAACGTAAAAACTAACAAATGGACATAAGGGATGACTATACAAGCATGACATGCAGTAGTACGCCACGGACTGCCCCCATCTATATCTTACGTCTTCTTTGTCCATCCAAAGGTTGTCTGGAAGATATCGCTTTTAGCGATAAGACCGCCCATGTACCCATAATTTATACGTTGTTCCTGTTTACTACTATTTTCATGGTGTACAATAAAGTATATTCTATCTATCTATCTATCTTCAAGTTAATAAAACTGCTCCTAAATCTACCTCCTCTAAAATACTTCTTGATGACCTGAATTCTCTAAAGTTCTCTTTGAAATTCATCCCACATACAACCGGAATTGGAAACATTGTATTATTTTAATTTTGTGCAAGTTGTTTGTGCAGTTCTTATTTCACTTTGTAGCTGAAGCAACTTCAAACGGAGACCATTAAACGAATGCAACAACGGTACTAAAACATCACGGTAATAAGTTCAAGTTTGTATTCCAGTTAGGTATACAGTTCGTCACACCTTTTCTATGTTTCTCTGATCTACGTTCAGACTTCCAACCATTTTAATTCAATTCGATCGAACCGCCTCGCCTGTGGAATATCTCTAGTGGTGCAGTGCGGCTGAATCTCGTTGCTCGTAATATTTGCTCAGGCACTTTAGACCGAAGCTAATTCGTTTATGGAGGAACACCTTTTATTGAGATTTTAGTAATATATGTGCCAATAATTGGCTTCTAATTTAAATTATCAATGATGAAGTTTTCTTAACTATAGTAAAAAATTGCTAACTCATATACATCGTGGAGATAACACTCATATAGCTTCTTGATTGCAGTTCGATGTACGTAAGGCGTTTATCTAGATATGTGAGAGAGCAAATAACGGCTTACAATTGTAAGAATAAATTATGTATTAATTGTGCTATTAAAGGGCAGCATAAATAGAGTAGGTACCCCCTTCAATCGATGGCGCTGTGAAAGTTTTTGCTGCACTAGCGTTGTGATAACGAAGCTTATTTTAAAGATATTCGTCTACACAGCTGCTTTTATAGGAGAAAATTTTCTACGATTTCAAGATTTTCTCTGCAGCTTTTCCATGTAGTGTCGCCCGAGAAAAATTCATTCTAGCCTGCAAAGGAATGGCAAGTTATTTCTGTTACGTATTTAATTCTGCCATAAAATGAATTCCTTTGAAATATTTAACTATCTATATTTTATTTATTTATTTGGCTCTTCAACAATACTCACACAACAACAACAACAATACACTGATACATAAAATATTGACACATTTCTTAATCTAAGTGCCACATTACTTAAAGAAGAGCACCGCATGCTAATATGATTACAACAAATTAATTATATAAAACAACAAACTTACAGTAATGCAAATAGAGTTGACCTTTTATAAGTACCCGTTTATGGTCTGTCTGTATTGTATGAAATAAAAACAAATGTAGTCATTTAATAAATTTCATAAATTAGGTAACTTTAAATATATATGACCAATACGTCGTGTATTTATAACGTAACAGATAGATGCCTATTTATAATGCTTCTTACATAGGTACTTCATACACTCGTCTTTCCTTATAGATACAGACCTAGATAGATTCATTATTAATTCCGACATGATCTCAGCATGTAGATGATACATGTCGTGTGCGCAATAATCTCTCATCGGAGGATCTCAAACCTGTATTATAGCTGTTTATAGTGCACTTGTATGCTTAGTAGAATTATTATTAGCCGTGGAATACTCCATGGCATAATAAAATTATCCCAGATCGGTGATTATCGATAGAAATAACTGGTTAGAGAAGTTGTGATGGTCATCTAAAACCTAAACGGCCGTTTTTAATAACCGATCTATCGGTGGTTTTTCCTACTAAAGATATGAATGCACCATTAATTATGAGTAGTTTATTCTTAAGATTTTTTTCTTATTTCCGTATCAATACCTAGTCTATTAATTCAATCTTGCGAGAGCTTCACTTTGGTAAGCTATAGAAAATTTGCGAACTGTATCCAGCACTTTACCGCAGCTCGTGTTGGAAGGAAAGCTGCGTAATTGGGTCAGGTCATGCAGACAGAACGCCTGGGATTTATTGTCTTAGACTCAGAGCTTGCCCACTCGCCCGTTTGTCGACTTTCATCCGCAATTCACCGTGAGATTAGAGATTGCAATTATACGCCAAGATTAGGCTCAAACACATGAAATGTTTTAGCTGATTATTATCCTTTGTGGTCTACGAAATAACGGGTTGCGAAATTACGTGAGAAAATTTGAGGAGTAACCATCGACCATACATGTTCTATGGGAGTAACAGATCCAAAAACTATGGTTTGAAACGGATATCTCTTTTACACCTTCTAACTAGCGTTGCCATTTTGTTGATTTCTGCTTGTTTGCTAATAAACCTGTTCATGATGTAAAGTTTTTTTTTCGTGTCCCTCTTTAAATTATTAAAGGCTAGCTGTGCCGCGGCATGCATGCGTTGCAATGCCATTTTTTTGGGCTCGGAACCTTCGCGTGCATACTCAGAACAACTCACCAAAGTTTCATCACAATCGGATGAATGGTTTAGGAAGGCATAGAAGACAAACATACAAAGAAACATTAATATTTAGATAGAAGTTTATATTGACGGAGTTAATTCGATTTGATCTGGTACTCCACATTTAATGTGGTTTAATGTTGTTTGGTTTTATATAAAAAATAATAAAAATAAATCGACGATATTAAAAGTACGAACCTTTGAATACATTGGGTTGAAGGTCGGATGGTCGGATACACTGAATAAACATAAAAGAGTTTTGTGTAAGGAATCCTGCTCGTACCTATATCTTAATAAATATTCTATTCATGTATTGATGTCGATTGATGATTACCTACGTATTACCTACTATCTTGATATATTTTCCTTATTCGTGGGGTTTCCCAGACCACAGTTGACAAACCCTTACTGCAAACGAGAGAAAAGTTTTGCATGTCTACCCGATATCGTGTTCCCAAATCCATTTGAGACGATAAAACAGAAGATTATTCAGCAAGTTTGCACCTCGTAATTTCTCAGCATATTTGCACAGCTCGTATTTTAACCTTTAAATTACCATTTCTATTGCAATCACAATAAGCGGCGGACGTGTTTCGAATTTCTAAACACAGCAGTATCCTTGTTGGCGACGATGACGTCATTCACCTTGCTTTGTGCTTTATTTTGTGACTTCAACATTTCTTCTCAAGGAAATATTGCGGATTTATTTACGAGTCAACATTAAAACCATTGTACAGTTTTATACATAATAAATCAAGTTTTCACTATTCCTTTTAAAACTATTACGTACATTTAATATGACATGAACAACATTGAAAGTACCTGTAGTTAACAGCTTTTTCGTTGAAATCATAACATTTCTAATACTACACTTAAAGGAAGCCTTGTCGGCACTCATAAGTATTTTCAAATATCCTTTCACTTTCAATGCTGTAGGTACTAAATGCCATAAAGAAAGGCTCCAACATGTACTGTAACAATCTGTACCATTAAAAAACCCTGAAGCAGCACTTAATCTACCAAAATAGCTTGAAACTCATGAATTGTGTAAGAGCTTGTACACACGTAGTATTCATAAAGTTAATCCTTTAAAAGTTCAAACCTCTTGTTGACCAGCTCGATATATATATCTGGTCTGAAAATAGCCTTAGCACTTGAGCTGGAGTTTATAATGAAGTTGGCACTTACTCTTCATGCACCATTGACGTCAATTACTTCCTGGAAGTTTGCCTCTGGATGAAAAATTATATTATTGGCATAAAGCTCCGATAATTGTTGAGTTACTGATATGCCGTCACTCGGAAGTTTTATGGAAGTACTTGCATCAAGTTTTATTGCACTAATTTATCGTGGTCGGAATATTTGCGTCTTTTTAACATAAAATATCTAATTCTCATAATTACCTACAAAATTTTTATTCTCTAAAGATATTTTAATTCAGGATAGGCTTGATAATTTCAGGAAAGGTCTTATAGAGATGGAGTGCAAATTCTTAAGAATCTTAAGATAAAGTGAATAACAAGGCTAAGGCGAGCCGGGACCTGCCGGGGATGGTTGGGCGTATATGGGAGTTTTTCCCACGTCCCCGGCCAAGGGTCGGTAGGAACACCGTGGTGGTTTTTATGGCGTCCAACACTGGGTCCGCTTGCTCGGGCGGAGTGCGTCCATGAGGATTTTCACCAAGAAAAAAATAAAAAAAGGAGAGCTAACGCCAACACAATGTGAGACAAAGGTTGTCAATTAAGCCTTTTAAATTTTTTCATGACAAAGCCTAATAATACCTACTGACCATGATCATATTATTCAGCATACCTGACTGACATTAAGAATGGTTTCTTATTCTTATTATAACTTAGTATGTACCTATTGCAACATAATCATTGTATGGTATAGTACCTACATTGTCTCCGCAATTTGATCGACTGGCGTCCTTGACAGTGACACACTTGTGTTTGTTGATCGAATCGTTACGACATGTTAGGTAAGCGCAATTAGATAATGATTCAGCAGACAACTACGTTATGCAAGAAGGTTGCATGTTTATTGTTCTGGAAGGCTGAGAAGCAAGTGTTATGGAATCAAAAAAATAATAAAGTCAGACTACATGAAAATGCAGGAGAACGAAAGTAACTGACATAGCCCGAAGAATCGCCAAACTTAAGTGGCAGTGGGCGCCTGGGCGGGGCACATTGCTCGCAGAACGGATGGCCGATGGGGCAGTAAGTTCTGGAGAGGCGACCGCGTACTGGAAGACGCAGCGTGGGTAGGCCCCCACAACACAAGCACACCACTTCACAAGGTGAACCAACGACCTGGTGAAGGTCGCGGAAATCCGCTGGATGCGGAAAGCGCAGGACCGGTCGTTGTGGTTATGCTTGGGGGAGGCCTATGTCCAGCACTGGACGTCTTTCGGCTGAAATGATGATGATGACATAAAAATGTAGAAAAACACGGTAGGTATTTTAATTATACGGATAAGGAGTACTCTCCTTGAATTTCATTGCAAAAAAGGAGTTAGAAAAGACAAAAGACACAACTACTTCATTCAAAAAAAAATTTGTGACAAGAAAGTGACTCACGAATACTACTTGCTACTCCTGCGGAACCCTAAACTAAAGCTATGCAAATTCTTTGCGTTCCATGTCATCCATAATGTATTTCTATACACTTCTGTGCACAAGATTGATAAGTATCAGCAATTAAGTGTAGGCACGATGTCATGTTTGATTGTTTGAATGTTTGCCATCATTACGGCGACGCGTGGCGCGTATCATACACGATTATGATAATTTTAGACAACAATAACACAAACTGCAGTTTCAGTTTATCAATATTCATGGCGTGTTCTTAGTTAAGTGTGTTTTGAGAAGGTATTAGCTACATGTTAAGTAGCGAGTCATGTAAACTAACGACAGCGAATAATGGATGAAGGTCTCCTCAGATGCACGCCAAACGTTGTTTTGGATTTTCTGCATGCATTTTCTTTTCTCGGTTAGTCGGACAGTTCTTCAAACAATCTTGAAGGCGGTCGTACTACGTTTCTGCGTCCGGGTAAATGTCACCACCTGTCTGTCTTACGATTTATGTGAGTCATCACATCAACCTTTTGCAAAGCTATCTTTGGGTCGGCATTGAGTGTAACCAGATACTGCAGCTGAAAAGCAGTCTTTTACACGGAGCGACAGTCGTCAGACCATACCAATTCTGTTGACAGAGTTTTCGGGCTTCTAAATACTCATAAAGACCCACTGAGGCACGGAAGGATATCGATGAGTAAAGAGCCCATCTCAAACGAAGAGCAGTACTCGAGGAAGATTTTTGCGTAAACATGTGTGTAAACGTAAACCGCAGAAGCGTTCACGGACAGTTTATTCATACAATTCCCAGAATCGTAATCCATATTTATTTAACGTTTCACTCGAGAAAATGCAGATAATAAAAGGCATGACGTTGATTGTAAGCGTAAACCTTTATACACGAGCTATTGATGTTACACACCTTTTAATCCTCCCACGCTGGGAATCAAGAATAGCAAAAAAACTAGTAGAATGCTATTATTGACACCTATCGTTTTATTATTAGAAGCTCCTGCATAGTAACTAAGCATTTAAAACCGGTCTAGAGACGCTCAGCATAAAACATCACTTATTTATACAAGTATCTATTAACATTACAGTAACAATACCTCATATTTCCCAGCCTATTATTTCGTATATACAACACTGAATACCTAAAAGAAACAAAAAAGAAACATGGAAAAAATAAGACAATGGTGGAACGCCTCCACATAGCCCAATCCGTAGGCTTGTTCGGGAATAGGAACTTACATAATATTCCACAGAAGTTGGATGTATGATTAGAAACTTGAAGAACTGGGACAAGGCAAGTCGTAGTTTCGAATTGCGGTGATGAGCCCCAGATTTTGTACTTTTCCTACCAAGCTTAAAGCACTTTGCTTGTAGACCAAATAGAGCGAGCGATTAAATACTTTATTTCTACTTTTGCACCATCCGTAGTGAAAATACAGCCGGCTTACATTTTTTGTGTAACTGAAACAAAACATTGTGGATTCCCGGAAAATAATAGCTCCGTTTATGTGCAAAAATAATGAACGAACTTATATCTAAAGTAAAAAAAGAAATGTTAGTACTATTTTCTGCGAATTCGGCGACGCTTTACGCTTTTTTTTTCTTTTTTTTGAACATTCTCAACAATCGATTTATTGTATCTCTTCTAACGGCCAAAATTAATATCCAATCTATCCACGATTTACCCTACTAGAGATAGTAATTTGACATATTTTGTATGGAGCTTATGTCAAATTCCTATCTCTAGTTAGGGTAAATCGTGGATAGATTGGATATATATTTGGCCGTAAAACTGAAATGCAAAATAGTCCTCTTTAAAGTACATTTTAATAAATATTTGTACCATATTTATTTTTACTAATAAATATTTGGTACTTTAGTGTACCAAAACGTTCAGGATCTATTCCCTAAAAGTATGTTTTTGTTCGGAAGCTCTTGTTTGCTTTGGAAAAACAAAAATCTGCCATACATCACAGTGATGCTAAGGCCTCACTAAACATGCCTCCTCAGAATAGAGAACAACCATGCCTCTTTCTTTGTACTGTTTATTATTCTCGGTTGTACGAGAAATATAGCACTCACTATTGAAGTCCTCATTAACAAAACCTCTGTTGATGAGTTTATTTTGTAACCTAGCGGCCCGCCCCGGCTTCGCACGTGTAGCAATTATAGCCGGTAACCTTTTTAGGGTTCCGTAGTTCTACAAGGAACCCTTATAGTTTCGTCATGTCCGTCCGTCTGTCAGTCTGTCCGTCTGTCCTAATCCTTTACCGCTTAATAACTTCTACAGTTATAAACACAAATAAATGAAATTTTGTCAAAAAATGGAATAGATATAGATCTCAATTTTAAAAGAATAAAAAAATCTTGATTACGTATTTTAGGGGTGGCGCCCATACATGTGAAATGGGGATGAAAATATTTTTTTCGCTGCACCCCCTCGTGTGGGGTATCGTTGAATAGGTCTACTAAAATGAAGGTAATGTTTCATACACAACTTTTTTATCAGGTATACCATCTGCGAAATACCAGGCCCCTCAGAAAGTATTGCGAAAAAAAGTTTTTATATATGGGAGACTGGCCAGTTATAATGTTTTTCGAAAATATGATTATTTATAAGTAAAAATAAGTAAGTTCCAATTTCAAAAGTTCCCTCCACATTTTTTGCGAGTTAATTCAAAGTATTGTGTCTCACTGAAATATGGATCTGCGCCGGGAACATTTTAGAGCTATGATTTTATACGATTTCAAGTGTCGCCTGAAACCGGATGAATCGTACGATAGACTTCAAATGGCATTCATGGATGAAGGCCCTTCCAAGGCAACCGTGTATCGTTGGTATAACGAATTCAAGCGCGGTCGACCAACTTTGGGGGATGACGAAAGAAGCGGTCGCCCTTTGACGGCTGTTACCGAAGAAAACGTGCTAGCAGTGAAAAATTTAATCCAAGACAATAGGCGAATTACATATCAGGAGATTCAACACATATTGAAGATTGGATCGGGAAGCGTTCACGAGATTCTACACAGCCATCTTCGCGTGAGGAGGATAGTATCACGCTGGGTGCCGCACAACCTCACCGATGCTCAGAAGCAGGCCCGGGTGGAATGGTGCCGTGATATGCTTAACAAATTTGAAGCAGGCTCGTCTCGGCGTGTTTACGACATCGTTACAGGTGATGAGTCCTGGATTTATCAATACGACCCAGAAACCAAGCGCCAGTCGACTGTTTGGGTGTTTCAAAATGAGCCAACGCCTACCAAAGTGAAGCGATCTAGAAGCGGGGGTAAGATTTTGATCGCTAGCTTTTTTAATTTGACTGGCCACTTGGTATCAATTCCCTTACGGGATCAAAGAAGCATTAATGCCGAATGGTATACTACCAAATGTTTGCCAGAAGTTTTCTCTGTTATAAGCAACAAGCGACCAAACACAGGGCTCCGCGGGCTACTGCTCCACCACGACAATGCACCTGCGCACACCGCACTCAAAACGAGGGACTTCCTGGACAGCACGCCAGTCAAACTCCTGGGTCACCCTCCTTACAGCCCTGATCTAGCACCGTGTGACTTCTTTTTATTCCCAAAAATAAAAAATCAGCTCAAAGGGATACAATTTTCGTCGCCGGAAGATGCGCTGGCTGCGTTCGAGCAGGCTGTAAACGAGGTGTCTGCGGCGGACTGGAAAAAGTATTTTGAAAACTGGTTTAGGCGCATGAATCTTTGTATAGAGGCTGGTGGAAAGTACTTTGAAAAGATTTGATAAAAATATATGTACGTATAGAACAATTTTTTTTAGTTTCGCAAAACTTTCTGAGTGTCCCACGTACAGTTCGCCAAAGTGGCTTGCAATGTGTCCCCCCCTGCCATTTCTAAACCATGCAACATAGAAACTTATAATCTTCCACGTTGATAGACCTTTATAAAAACTCTCTTTTAAAATTATTTCGAGTATAATGTGATTATACATTTTTGAGTTATAGTGAGAAAACTGAAAAATACTTAAGACGTCCTAGTTCATAGGTCATTGACCTTAGAGAAAAATGTTCTTAGCAAATAATGCTCCTTTAGTTACTTTCTATTTAAAAAAATCACAAAAAGAAACACACTTCTTAAATTTAGCTTCATAAATTTAGCGCTAGGTGGCGCTGTTTGCAAAAACTAAAATAGCAATGATTAATATTCGATTTGATTCGTTTGTAATTAGACCTACTTAAGGAACCCTATAATACTGAGCATGGCCCGACATGCTCTTGGCCGGTTTTTTAGATAATCTCTCTTTCTATTGATGAAAACCGCATGAAAATCCGTACAGTAGTTTCTGCGATTAGCCCCAACAAACATGAACATAGAGCGGTGGGGGATTTTTATTTATAATTTGTAGTGATAGTGATAAGTTGAAGGGTAACAAATAACAACAGGTGGTAACAAATAACTCCAAGAAAGTTTGACTAAGTTGATCAATGAGGAAGCTCAGACAAAACGTCCACTGCTGGGTTTAGGTCTCTTCATAGCAACGCTTGCTTTTTCGCTAAGAACTGCCAATAATTACACGAGTTTAATTTTCAATCGCATTAGCATGAAAATGATGAACTCTTACTATAGATAAAAAGATTAAATATATCAACGTTGCGTTAATAATACAAAATAAAATCTTCTATTTACAACAATAGTAACCCCTAAAAAAATAATGCTGCTGCAACAATACTGCGCGTAGCGTTCACCTCTGACCTGCCGGTTTAACTTCAAACTGAACCAATTAAAACGCATTGTCTCGCTAACTGGTTCAGATTTCTGGCGCATAAAAGCTCTCGAAAAGGATTAAAAAGAGTCTGGCATTCATTATTCTATTTTTTTGTTGGAGTTAATAGTAGTTCCGACTGTTCGGAGCCTCATTGACGCAGCGAACAATATGAGAGAGTTTTCAAAAGAATATTTTTAATTGCCCTACAAAATACAATTACTGGAAGTTTTTTAATAACCTTAATTCCGTAAATATATACAGCGCTCTTTCATACTTTTTAATCTGTTACGGACATTTAGAGGGTATTAAAGCCCCGCCCCCACGCGTTCCAAAAAATATAAACATTTAGAAGTTCCTAAACGATGCGCTTCGGTTTCGAACTCAATTTATGATCATAAAAAGTTATTTAACGTCTTCGTTTATTTATTAAAAACGGGATTTGATGACATTTTTGATTTAAAACCTTGTTCTTAGAATCTTCTTTCTGTTTTTTTTTTGTGTTTGGCTTAGGACTGTGAGTTGAGTTTTCTAAGCCGACACAAAGAGTCACTGGCATCAACTTCCACAATTTATTGCCGATTATAACTTAGTAGTTACTAGACTTGACTCTCACAAAAACAAGTACGACTTAAGAAAACGCTGAATTTAGTCAAGCACGTAGAACCAAGTTTAGTTGTCCACAATCTACATCATTCAGCTTCAATATCATAACCATTAACTTATTTCGCGGCATCACACTACTTGCACTGAACTTTCGTCCTAGCGGCAGCGCGCGCGCATCGGCGGCGTCCCATCACCCAGAACCGGTTCTCACTCATGAGCATTTCACCCGCTTAGTCCGCCTACGTTGAACGTTACTTATAAAGCCTTTGATGATTCCAGTTACCATTCATGTGGTTAAGCTTTGATGCCGTTGGGGATTTAAGATGCTTAGTGCTAAATTGGATATCATTGTTTCCGAGAGAATGCTTTTCCCTTTAAATTGTTTAAACAGAGTTGTAAATTAACTGATGCGATTTGCGATCTGTCGACAAGCTACTTCCACCTATCAAATATCCAACTAGCAACTGCTTTTTCGTAAAATGACAAACATATTGGTATCATTTCATGATCCTATTTATCACATCAGGCTCATAACCTCTTAAGCCTTCAGTCGGAAGATGTGCACCCTCATTTAGCTGTTTTGTGAAGAAATATTGCCAGAATCATCTAGCTTAGACGAACGGATTGGTGGTCGCATTATATTGTTATATGTATAACGCTGCTAACTCATCCTCTTGACATAATCCCTTGGTCGCCTTTTACGACAGACGTTCTTATTACGTGCAGAAATAGACTCCAGAAGTCCAGACATTCCCACGCAACATTTATAGAAAGACAAATTGATGTTTACAGCTTATTTAAAGTTAGCGTCATCTCGTAAACTAGTTGGTGTATAAAATTACACATTATTCGCCGTGATTAGTCCGCACTCATCTGAGTCAGCCACAAGACCTGTCTACCCAGGTCTACCCACACATACGAGGTAATGGCTGATGGCTATTTGCTTAATACCTGTTATGTTCGTCAAATCCTTATGAAGCAAACGGATGAAAATTGTAAATAAGATAAGGAAGGCTTTCTGTATTCGTTGTTTTCTGTTTTAACTTGTTGCTTTTTGGTATCTCATTTTTTGCTTATTAATGCCAGCATTTAGATACTTACTCATCATCAGCCCATTACTGTCCGACTGCTGGGCACGGGCCTCTTCTCAGAATGAAAAGGATTCAGACCTTACTCCACCACGCTGGCCTACTGCGGGTTGGCGGCTCAAATATTTCTTGAGTAAGTTTAACGTTTGACAGTATTTTTTGTCATAAATGCGCTAGTTTCACTAAATTCCAATTCAATAAGCTCTTCCAAACTCTTTTGTAGTAACAAAAATTGCGGTTCAAATCTAAAAAACTTCAATAAATAAACCACTTAGACCGCATCATGACATTCCAATCCAGCGTTATTGCCGCCAGTTAAAGGCTACGCTCAATCATCCATCAGGATGAAACCATAAAATAAAACAGGGAGACACCAGGGACACAGAGTTGTGAGCAAAGGGATAGAAAATGTCTAGGTCCTGGCTCTGCATCCGCACAGAATTAAGCTCGCGATTAAAGGCTACACTCAACTCCGAAAATATTCAGGCAATCCCGGAATACTCATGTGAGACCATGAACTATAATAAACTACATACATCGCCACAACTGTCTTTAAATGACGAACAAATGACAGGCGTTTCATATCTTCAGCTCGTCTCACAAATAGATAGATAGATAGAATATTCTTTATTGTACACCATTAACATTATTAAACTACCAAATACCAAGCGGAATGCGCGGAAAACTATAAGAGTAAGCTCTCCATTTACATTCTACTCTGTAACCAGTGACGTGACGGCGACACGCCCAATAGCCCTTAAAACGAAAGGGCTTGATGCGACACGGACATCCACCATAAGCTCATAATGGATGCCATTTGGAATCAAATTAACTGGGACGAGTGTTAACCATAAACTGGAATAGTTTGATGTTTCTTGTTAATTAAGATTAACATATTATTATGAGTCGACGGAATAAATGAGCTCGCGAATAGCTGTTAATGTCAGGAAGAATTAGCGCTTTCCGAGAACCATACGTAGAAAATACAACAACGGATGAATTCTTGAGATACTTTTCTGGCTCCGTAATTTCGTATGTACTGAATGAAACGTCTGAGTACCTACAAAGATAAATTAAACAGTTGGAGGATTTATTTAAAGAGTCCTTTAATAAACATTCTTTAAAACCAACCGCGTGCCTTCTCAAAACGGGGATTCTTCATTTCCTGAAGTCGTAATAATTTTGGTAAATTTTTTGTTTCAAGTTTTTCAAACCAATATTAGTTGTTTACTTCAGGTAAATTTATCGTTAGCAGACGAACGAACGCATACAGGGAATAATCAATTAACACTTGAAAACGATAATCAATTTGCAAAACAAAGATGGTTATTCATTTAAGGCGCTAGCGGCAGCTAAGTGGCGCCACAATCAGTAAAAAAATAATTACTCACTGAGTACAACATTTATCGAAGTTTCGCTTTTTCCAACTCTTCTATCGTGTCGACATGAGCTACATAATGATAACAGCTCATGCCGTGGGAAAAAAAATTGCCAGTCAGCAGGTTGGTAGCGAGACTGACTGCCCAGGGTGCGCCGGACGATCAATTAAATATCGTCACTCGTGGAGGCTCTTTTTATGCAGCCGATTGAAGTAAAGGTACTGTCGTTTAATCGGAAACTATTAACTCAACACCGAACACCGAACTATAGCAGGTAAAACCCAACTTTCGATAAATTATGTAAGTACTTAATCAATCAATCAATCAATCATATAGCTATAGTTATAGCTTGACATGAGCATTGACTTATTCCACTCATCTATAATTTCTCTAAAAAAAGCTGTGATGGAGATTCAGTGATAAATTGATTAAAATTCATACATATTTAAATTCACTTAATTTAAGAATTTTTTTGTGTGTAAAGTCATTAGTTTTGATTTCATACAGACCATAAACGGTCCACTTTATTTGCATCACTGTAATTTTGTTGTTTTATGTAACAAATTTTTGTATTCATATGTATGGCATGCGGTGCTTTTCTGTAAGTAATGGGGCACTTAGATTAAGTTTGAAATGTGTTAATTTTTTTCATGTACACACGGCTACACATCAAGCTGTACATTTCCAGTAAAAGCTGACCTCGCATTGTTTAGGCTTTCCGTACAATGCGAGGTCAGCTTATACTGGAAATGTACAGCTTGATGTGTAGCCGTGCGTACAGTGTACTCATTGTTGAAGAGCCAAATAAATAAATAAAATAAATAAATACTTAGCGAGTAATTATTTTTTTACTGATGGGGGCGCCACTTAGCTGCTAGTAGCGCCTTAGCTTAGCACACATTATAAGTTTGACCAAATGTGATGTCAGACGACTAAGACGACCTTGCTTCTCAACATTTATGGCAAGAAGTTAAAAAAACTTAAATGCGCAATTAATATTAATCATTTATAGGTAGTATTGTAGTATTGCACTTGACTGAGGGTCGAGGTCGTGACTTTAAGTTCAAATCCCACCCCGTTGAACTTTCCAGTGAACCCACACCCAGTACAAGCATGTTTAGCTTAATTAGAAGACTTATTTATGTGCACCACACATTGCTACTGAGAATACAAATAAAACAGCAGGTACAGTATTTTTTCTTTGCGTAACATAGAGCACAAAAAGAAGTTTGTTTCTAAGTTTCACCTAACATTGTAAACAGATGGAAGTCGGATTTCCTAGCCTAGATCAAGTTACGCCATAATCCGAAGAAGGAGATACGACTGAACCTCTTCTAGCCTACTTTCCAGTTGCAGAAAAGCGAATTAGGTACATATTAACAGTCGAAAAAGATCCAAAAGTTTCTGCCCATTCTGAAATCAAACATTACTTTTAAAAATAACTATACAAATCAGTCAAGTAAGTAAGTCAGTAGAAATTTAAATAATAAGGTAATAGAAATGTTATCTACCGTCTCTTAATACCGGAACGCGTGTGCCGGTTCGCCGCTACACATAAATACGCAATTAAGGGGCGGCATTGAGAAAAATAGGGATTTTATAATCAAAATATTTTCATTTGTGGATACGACGTAGATCTAATATTTATATATCTGATTTTTCATTATATTTACTAGATTTGGTGTAGGGAAAACACGATTCAATAAAATTTGCTCGATCGATTTATTTTCTAAAGTAAGGTCCGTTTTACCACTATTTTGCATTGCATTTGGAAATCCTAATAGTTTTTACTATTGTTTTTTGCAAATAAGATACATCTTGTGCATATCTAGATTATGGTGTACCAGATTTTTATTTACATGTTTATTCGCTGAGATATTAGCAAACATGTAAAAAAAAATCAAAACAGCGCGATTCCGCTCTGTTCTCGCACGCGCAATTTGCCGTGTGTTAATAAGGGACGGTTGCAAATTCAATGCAGCACCTTAAGCTTAAAAAAAACCACTAAATATAATTTTTATACTCAAAACTGCACTGATAATCAAGCAAACGGTGCGCGCACTGCGGTTCCTGAAAGACATTTGTACGCGGCGACAAGTTCACGCGCCTTTGCCACTTCTATTACCTTTATTTAGATTTCTATGATATTACCAATTCAACAGAATCACAATATCATAAATGCGAAAGTAACTCTCTGTTTGTTACATCTTCGCGACTAAACCTCTGAACCGATCGTAATGACATGTGGCAAAGAGGTAGCCTGGGACCTGGAGAAGGGCATAAGCTACTTTTTATCCTGGTGTTCTAGAGACATCTGTATGCGGCGACAAGTTTACGCGCCTTTGCCATTTCTATTACCTTATTATTTAGATTTCTATGGTCAACAGTCTAGTTACTTATACATGTTATTAAAATAACTCAAAAACGAGTATGTTCAGAATCGATAGTAGAATGGTTTTCGCTAAGTTTTAATATAGGTTGGTTTTTACAAAAAAAAAACTAAATGGGACACATAGTAGAAGTGAAACTTCAACGGACAAGTGGAAAAACGAATCGCAACGGACAAGTGGAATAACGAATGGCAACTGACAAGTGGAAAAACGAATCGCAACAAAATTTTAAGTTGAAGTTTTACGGGCAGATCGTTAATGTACTTATTCAATTTGAAAACCTGCCCGTAAAACTACCACCACCAGAAAAAATCCAAAACAAAACAGTCAATGTTCTGCAGAGAGTTAAAATCTCTTTTATTAAAGAAAAGCTACTACACAATCGAAGAATTTAAATCTGATAAACTATGAATCGATCGGCCCTGTTATTTATATAGTTATATGGATGTATAAAACTAAATAAATTTTAATAACAAAATTATGACTTGCATGATCAATAATCCAATTAATATACTTGTAATTTTTTAATTTATGATAATTTTAATATATGATAATTTGAGATAATAATTATGTATAATGAATTAATAACAAACCTATTTTTAGACTCATTAGTATACCTACCTACTTAAATTTGCAGTGCCCTTGCAGGGTTCATGTACTAATAGTATTTAATTGTGCCATGAAAATGTAATGCATGCATATACTTTGTACATGAAGGCAAATAAATAAATAAATTCATCGTATAAACTAGTTACTTCAAAATGGCAATAGATTGCGTTGTAAGCATCGATATTCGATATAGCATAGACATTAATTAGTCTGAGTCCGAGTATAAATTAATATTTTAATGTTATAAGCTATGGAAAGCTATATTACTCTCAAATTACACTAGAGGGCGCAATGTTCAACCAACGCCAGGAAGAAACATTCAATACTGACCAGTAATAAAGATTAATATATTTAATTTAATAAGTTCTGTCAAAAAAGTGTAAACAAATTGATGGCAACACTAGCGCGCCCATATATACTTACGATTCAGTTTAATACATATTTATTATGTTTTTTAATGCTAGGGTGAAAGAAATGTTGATAAAGAACACATAAACATGAAAAAATAAGACATAATTTTTGAATAACATACAGTTTTGACATGGCGCCAAAAATGGGCATTGTCCTTTATATTATTGAGGACCTCCAACAAAAGAAATACACAAAAAATCACAAGTGACAGATACAGGATTCTACTGGTGTACTCCTTTAATTACAGGAGGCCACAGCATGCACAAAATTAATCATCATCATCATCCTATATTAGTACACTGCTGGACATAGGCCTCCCCAATGGCACGCCACTGACGTCGATCCTCAGCCACTCGCATCCAGTTGCTATCAGCCACCTTGCCAATATCATTGCTCCACGAGCCTGAGGGCGTCCTACCCTACGTTTACCGATTCGCGGTATCCGTATCATATAACTCTCCAAAATAGCGATGAAATTAAATGCATATTTTAATAGAAAACCTTGACCTGCTGTATGTCACAAATTTATTACACGTTATGTGAGTCACGCTAACTGTAATTATAATTAACGTCCATGTTCTAATGAATGGTATTCATAATATAGCATGCTTAACTTTTCGCCATAAAAGCATGATGGCATATCATAAACTTTACAGGCATATCTATAGTTCCATTAATTCATTAGAAAAGTTAAGAATCTTATTACTTATAGGTAAATCTAGAAATCTAGAGATAAACTTTGAAATTCTTCCATTATTGGAAATTGACTGCAGCTACTTAACATAACATAACATCACGCCTGTATTTCCCCGAAGGAGTAGGCAGAGGTGTATAGTACACCCACATTTCGCCAGTTATGTTATAGTCCCATGTAATATGGGGCGAGCCTATTGCCATTGACCGGTCACAAATCCAGACTCCGGACTGCTACTGAGCATTTCCTAATAAAAAACCCAATAACACTTTGCCCGACCCAGGAATCGAACCCTGGACCCCACGCTCAGTAGTCGCGTTTGCAACCACTAGACCAACGAGGCAGTCAAGTCAAGTCAGTGCAGCTACTTGCACTGCCTCATTACTGGAAACCTTGAACAAACCCTCCAATACAATTGATGTGTTATCGTATCGATCGATCCCCGTAAGCAGCTTGGTGGAGCATTGCTTTCATACAAATGTCCCGACTCACCACCTAAATTTTACCAGAAACGATGTAATCTCCCTCATACTTCTGGGTTGATTTTGTCGATAACATTATCCAAATACTCTTATTTTCTTGTATTTTTTTAACAATGTACCGTAACGGCGTATTTACGTTGTATGCAAGGCCAGTACGCAAGGGTGTGGAGAGCGCGTAGAGTTCGGAATACAAGTTTCGTATAGACATTTTCTAAACTATACACCGGCAGCCTCCGGCAGCACGCAATAATCATGTATATTTTGGAATGCACCTGCACCAATAGCCTGGTTCCGTTTGTATAAAGTGCCAGTACGGAATGAAGACTAATCGTGTAAGTATCGAAGGCGGATCCTTAAATCAGGTCCATCATGATGCGCCATCGCTAAGCCATATAGTTTTGTAGGATGACCATGTACCATGAACTGAATTGGCCAACCCCCGACTCCAGGTCTTGTCTGCCCTACCCCTAAAGTATTTTTGTAAGTCCGGAGGCGTTGAGGGGCTGCACTTGCCGCAGCGCCGGAGACGTGTAAATTGCAAGTGTGTAACGAAAATTTGAAAAATTTGTATCTCGGTAAGGATTATGTAACCTCTTCCATTTTTAACTATACACGACTAGCTGCACATTAATGCACAATTCGTGTGTTTTGGACCCGGTTTACTCATCTCTTACATTACAAACTACACACGACTAGTACGCACAATTTGTGTATGTTTTGGAATCACAGGTGTAAATAACAGCGTTCCAAAATATACACGAGCAGTTTTCTATGGATGCGTAACGTAACATGTCATCAAAGCAGTTTAGCTGCGGATACCAAAAACTAAATCGAAATATTATGTGACAGCATTTTTCAATATCTCGCACACAAATTAAAATTATCGGACAACAATGAAGTAATCGTGAAAGTTTGAAATTAATTGTAATCAACCTTTAACGTCAAATCCGTCGCAAGCATCAATGAAGCACTTAAAAGCTCTTAACAAAACGAAAACAATCACTTTCAAGCCCACAATGTTTCAAATACCTACTCAAAAAACTTTCACTTTAGCGACCCTAATTAAAAATAAACTATTATTATTTATGCTGATCGTACGCTTATGTACAGTTTGCTATCTGATCAAATAAACAATGAGCACGAGGCTTTGAAGAGGAAATGTCATGTGAACTGTGGGTAGTCTACGAACCCTACGATACGGTACGGCACTGTCACATGTCACTTCAGCACGTAACTGTACTCCATACCTTTCCTTACAATGATAGTGGTTGAGAATAGTCGCACAGACTTGTCACCTAACATGGTAGTATAATTTTGCAATAACGCTGCGTCTAAGGTGCGAGAGCGATGCCACGCGAAGAATAATTCATGACCTTTTTTTAATTTCAATAAATCTGTCTCGTCAACGCGATATATGAACTTTCGAAGATGTCTCAAATTATTTGCATACATTCCTTATTCACGACATGAGTTACCCACTTCAGTCTCCTGGGGCTATTTACTTTGGTATACCCTTTATTGACAATGCTTTTGGCTTCTTTATTTACAGAAACTTCGTGTACACAATATTTGTCAACAAATTCGGTATTTTTGATATGATTGTATTTTAATTTTTGCTGACTAGTCACACAAATAGAACATCAACAAGAGGTTTTCCATAAGCGAGAGATACTCGTCATTCCGGGACTTGGTATAATTGGATTACAATAAGCCCTTACGGTAGGTATTAAATACTCAGTGAACACACATGAGTGATTAGAAACAATTAGTCCTTACAACGCCTGTGGTAATTAAGTGAATTCAATTAAAACAGTTTACACGTCTTTGTCATTAGCTACAATAATTACATATGCTATAGCTCCTAAGCTAGATTTGAAGGACAAGCTCTGCGATTCATATATCATCATTAAGGATTCTGCGGTCACCGACTCAAAACTGTGGGCATTATCTCCTTTTTTGGAGAGAGATATGTCAAGCAGGAGACTGAGATAGTTGATTGATTGATGAAAGACAGGCAAGAATAAAAATAAATCTTGATTAGGTATGTTAAATGTAAATCAGCCGTAGATATTGTAGCAGCCCATGGAAGACTAAAAGCACGATGTCTAGTGAAGTACATCACGCACTGCTATTACAATTCCAATGATCAAAGTGAAGGCGAAAGTGTTCAGCGAAAGTGCTTCACCTTTTTTGTGTAGTACAAGATTCCCAGCACTCCGTGCGTCTGACTGTCAAATTATCAAAAGGTCGAATTTCACTGACATTTCATTTTTAAATGCACCTCATGGTAAACTTCGGGTTATATTTTAATATTTATCGCCTTTAAAAAGTAATTTGTTGGGACTTTTTATGACGGTAAACAGTGTCCGAGCGGTGTGCAAGTTTGTAATTTTTTGAAGTATTTCGTGTCACGCATGTCATGGCTGTGTCACTCATGAAACTGTCACCCAAAGACCCAGTTCTAATGGATTAATCACATTTGTTTTTATTTTGTTTCCATTAGGTGTAACATACTTTTGATTAATTAGGTTACGGTTTGAGTCGGTACGTAACTAAGTAGCTTTGGAGTCTAGATTCAAATAAAATTTGTCAAATAAATGATAATGGTATAGAACTCGTTGAAACTATATTATACAGGAAGCTAGACTGAAGCCTATTTCAGTTACCGTCGACATTTACGATACAAGACGAAAGATAAGTAGAGTACATTCTGTTTTTACTACACTTTCAGATCACTGTTATTCTAAAAACCGGTCGAGCCATGCTCAGTATTATAGGGTTCCTTAAGTATGTGAATTACAAACGAATCAAATCGAATATTAATCATGGCTATTTTAGTTTTTGCAATAGACGGCAGCATTGGCGACTCAGAGCGTGTTGATAATATTTAGCGCTAGATGATGGCACTGTACGTGGGACACTCAGAAAGTTTTGCGAAACTAAAAAAAATTGTTCTATACGTACATATATTTTTATCAAATCTTTTCAAAGTACTTTCCACCAGCCTCTATACAAAGATTCATGCGCCTAAACCAGTTTTCAAAACACTTTTTCCAGTCCGCCGCAGACACCTCGTTTACAGCCAAACGCTCGAACGCAGCCAGCGCATCTTCCGGCGACGAAAATTGTATCCCTTTGAGCTGATTTTTTATTTTTGGGAATAAAAAGAAGTCACACGGTGCTAGATCAGAGCTGTAAGGAGGGTGACCCAGGAGTTTGACTGGCGTGCTGTCCAGGAAGTCCCTCGTTTTGAGTGCGGTGTGCGCAGGTGCATTGTCGTGGTGGAGCAGTAGCCCGCGGAGCCCTGTGTTTGGTCGCTTGTTGCTTATAACAGAGAAAACTTCTGGCAAACATTTGGTAGTATACCATTCGGCATTAATGCTTCTTTGATCCCGTAAGGGAATTGATACCAAGTGGCCAGTCAAATTAAAAAAGCTAGCGATCAAAATCTTACCCCCGCTTCTAGATCGCTTCACTTTGGTAGGCGTTGGCTCATTTTGAAACACCCAAACAGTCGACTCGCGCTTGGTTTCTGGGTCGTATTGATAAATCCAGGACTCATCACCTGTAACGATGTCGTAAACACGCCGAGACGAGCCTGCTTCAAATTTGTTAAGCATATCACGGTACCATTCCACCCGGGCCTGCTTCTGAGCATCGGTGAGGTTGTGCGGCACCCAGCGTGATACTATCCTCCTCACGCGAAGATGGCTGTGTAGAATCTCGTGAACGCTTCCCGATCCAATCTTCAATATGTGTTGAATCTCCTGATATGTAATTCGCCTATTGTCTTGGATTAAATTTTTCACTGCTAGCACGTTTTCTTCGGTAACAGCCGTCAAAGGGCGACCGCTTCTTTCGTCATCCCCCAAAGTTGGTCGAACGCGCTTGAATTCGTTATACCAACGATACACGGTTGCCTTGGAAGGGCCTTCATCCATGAATGCCATTTGAAGTCTATCGTACGATTCATCCGGTTTCAGGCGACACTTGAAATCGTATAAAATCATAGCTCTAAAATGTTCCCGGCGCAGATCCATATTTCAGTGAGACACAATACTTTGAATTAACTCGCAAAAAATGTGGAGGGAAATTTTGAAATTGGAACTTACTTATTTTTACTTATAAATAATCATATTTTCGAAAAACATTATAACTGGCCAGTCTCCCATATATAAAAACTTTTTTTCGCAATACTTTCTGAGGGGCCTGGTATGTGTACAGCACCATTTAGCTAAATTTAAGAAGTGTGTCATGACAAAATAACACATAGGTTCTTTTTATGATTTTTTCAAATAGAAAGTAACTAAAGGAACATTCTTTCATAAGATCATTTTTCTCTAAGGTCAATAACCTTTGAATTGGGACGTCTTAAGTATTTTGCAGTTTTCTCAATATAACTCGAAAATTTATAATGACATTATACTCCAAATAATTTTAAAAGAGTTTTTACAAAGGTCTATCAACGTAGAAGATTATAAGTTTCTACGTTGCATATTTTTGAAATGGCGGGGGGGGGACACATTGCAAGCCACTTTGGCGGGCTATATTTCGCAGATGGTACACCTGATAAAAAAAAGTGATGTATGAAACATTACCTTTATTTTAGTAGACCTATTCAATGATACCCTACACGAGGGGGTGCAGCGAAAAAAATATTTTCATCCCCATTTCACATGTATGGGCGCGCCACCCCTAAAATACGTAATCACGATTTTTTTATTCATTTAAAATTGAAATCTATATCTAGACTATTTTTTAACAAAGGTCATATACTTATGTTTATAATATAACTGTAGAACTTATTAAGCTGTAAAGGATTAGGACAGACGGACATGACGAAACTATAAGGGTTCCTTGTAGGAACTACGGAACCCTAAAAAGGAAACGAAAATGTATTGTCCGTAAGTAAGAGATAGTAGTACAGTGTTGACAGCTGATTACTGGTTTAGATTAAGACAATAAAGAGAAAGGACCTAATGATAACATGAAAGTGCAAACCATGGATCGCAATAACAATTTATCATGTTTATCTGATGTCTAGAGAACTCCTTGTTAATGATACATGGTGTTACGGAGAAAGTAAGGAACAGAAGTCATTATAACATGAATTGTTACATCGTACTGTGCAATTATAATTGCCATAATTATCCTGTCACTCTGGTTTGTAGTCAATTTTGGTTAGGTAGAAAATTTACTTTTAAAGTGATTAATTACCAATACTACTTGTTACGACCAACTATTCAATACACCAAAAATGGAGTTATCAGTTTACTTAATTAATAACTTCATGCACATTATTTTCTGATTAATCAAACATTTTTTACGTTTGCACTTTGCAGTATTCCCACAAATGAATAATTTTTACCTAATCTGGAACATCCTGTCCCGTGTCCTTATAATTCAACCTTCTTATCAATATGCAGTGGAAAGCGATCGCCGATGCAGTTTGCATGACAATGTACCACCCGCACTGCACGCGTGAATGTCACTTAACAACAGGGTTAGTTTGTGACGTCAGAGATTAACGAGGACGCAGATCCGGAGGTTTTCGAGACTGCTTACGGATGGTGCTTGATTGCAGATAATACCTACATCATCCATAAAAATATACTTTTTTCTGATATCTAATTAGCCTACAGGGCCTAGTACGAGCTTGACACTTACGAATACTTTCATAGATTTCGTCAACCTTCATTCATTAATCAATAGCGCCCCTGGCGGATACGAGGAACTACTGATGTATGAATGAAAGTCGACGAAAACTCTGAAGGTATTCGTAAGTGTCAAACTCGTACTAGGCCCCCAGTGGTCTAGTATTATACAACGTGTAATAATTAAAGCACACATCAATACGAACAACTTTTAGTCATTTTTGTATGGCAGCAAGTGCAGAAACTCTGAATTCTTGAAAAAAAAAACCGCTGTTGGTAACTTTGGTCGACAAAATGTATGGGAACAGCTGATTTTTTCACTAATTTAGAGTTGCTAGCGTATTAATTGTTGTCCGACGAGTGCTTTAATCCCCTAAAGTATCACTACGTACTTCTGTTACACCTTGACGACCCAGTTGGGTGTCATTAACGTAGGACTAAACTTGCAGTATTCTATCTCAACTTCTGCAATTTCAGAGCTACAGTCTTATCGGTGTAGCTTTTTCTCATATCCTTAATTATTTTAAATTATTTTTTAATATACTTTATCCATTTTTACCTGTAAAATGTTTACAACAACGAGTGTTTTCTTGAAGAACCGTGCAAGCGCTGCGTGTGCGGACCGTCCTACATTCGCGACTCGACTCGCGCGCATGTTCTGCAAGCATTGCCATAAAAGATTTGATCGTACCGTTTCGTCCCAACACGCATTAGTAAAAATGGTCAACAAACTATCAGCCAACGGGACTGTATAACTGCAGAGCATATTAAGAGGAGAGATGATTTCTCGTCGGTATAGTTTGTGAGACGAAGAAAGCATTTCAATCCATTTTCAAGTTAAGAAAACAAAGCAGTTTTTGTATAAAATAAATCACAATTCGAAGAAACAATTCAGAGAATCTGGAATCTGGATACGTATACAAATAACATCAAGTTATCGAGTAAATTAATTCCATATCGTGAATAGCCGCAATACCAAACAGCAAATCGTAATAAAAGAAACGTCCAAATAACATACTACATAGGTACTAATTCTTCCGTTACTGTTCGTGAAAAGCGATTCCAAAGGTGACCTAACCCTAACTTTCGGAACAAAAAAACACTCTAGCAAAAACACAAATAGCAATAAATAACTCTGAACTGCCAAAGCCGAAGCAGTTTCTTTCACCCACCATAAACATAATGCTGCAGACACAACAATACTTACGTACATAAGAACAGTTATACCCACATTTAAAAAAAAAGTAATGTTTTTAGAAACCGATGTGTTTTTCATTCCGGATTAACTGCAAATCCTAAATAATAATTACTATTGCGGCCAGCCAGAGGCTTCACAGAATTACAACGCCAAAAATGATGGTGAAAATCATAATCATAATAATCATAATCATTTATTTGCATCTTAAAAAGTACAACCTTACAATTTTTATCAAATAGTACTAATTACTTCAAAATCGCTTTGAGATAAGCCAGTACATGAGACGGGAACTTTGTTAGATGTTGACTAATGATCGATCTAACAATATTTTACACGCAAAATTACCGAAAACTAAAGTTCAGGACCTTGACCCTTCTTGGTTCTTGGTCTCCAACTCTCCAACAAAGATTTATTATATCTGTTCAGACTTTTAGTAGTAATGAAATTGTTTTATTGACGATCTCGGAGTTAAGAGTTAGTACTATCCTTTTGTTTTGAAAACGTGAGTTGAGTGCTCGAGTAATGTCACTTAATGACGGCCATATGTCCAAAACATATTTCCAGCACAACGCGCAACGTGTGGGAAATAAAAATAGGAAAAAACGCACGTGGTGCTATGTGACTGATAGACAAACTAGAAAGGACAAGCAAAGCTTTTAATTACGTACGTAATATTCATCTTCTTTTGTCTCATGCGCCATTTTCCGTAACGATTTATCATACGTATTAAAGTGACAAGCTTGGCATAATCCTAAGTTTCCTCACTTTACTTTTGTAATTAGGGAAGGGTGCATTAAGCCCTCACCATAGACAACACGTGTCTGACCTACTTACGTCAGAACACATGTTTTTTTTTTAATACGCAGTATTATTCTTTATCTCACATAAATTCAAAGGAAACCATTTTATTACATGCTTTGAAGCAAGATTTATGGTCTTGTCCTGAAATACGAAAACAAGGAGCTGTTTTGTCGAAGGTTTTTTGCATACTACTGTAATGTAGGCTTACAAAGTAAGAGGAAAAATAAATATTTTCCTTCATTTTTCCAGGTATCTAGTGTAATATCCCAAATTGAACAATCGAATAACAAGAACTGAAAGCAATGGATATTGATTTTACCTTTTGATAAAGATAAACTAACATAATGGGTACAAAATATCTTTTGTATGTAGGGGATACCCAGAGGGATTTTATTACTTTCCAAAGTTTAGATAGCTCTTCTAATAGTACCTATTCCAATTATTTCAAATGTAGGTAATATACAAGCTACGGTTTCGTAAAGCAAATTTCTTTAATCAATGTCTTTATTACAACATTCGCCAAATAAGCTCCTGCAGATATAAGATTATCCGACAGACGGATGACAAACGACATAAATCAAATCTCCGAAGCTTTCTTGAGCACTATCGATTGTGGACTTCAAGCCGCAGGCCTCTTCAAAATTAGGCCTAGCTACAAAGCCGTCGAGCGCAGCTGCCCTCTTCGGATGCCGAGATGAAAAAATTGGTTTTATGTTTGTATCTTGCCAGCTATCTAGGATCCCAAACACTAGAACCTATTTATATCACTTCAGACTTACTGATAAGGATCACGTATGCGCTCACAAAATGTTTAGGCATGCATAGAATAGAACAATAAAATTATCTGGGTCTTCCCACGACAGTCGTCCATTCCCCTTTAGTGACCCTGCCAATTACAATGAAAATGTGAATTGAGAGCAGTTTTAATTTTAGATATGCATACATGTTCGTTTCAATACAATGATAACTAAACTAACTCGTGTTGAAATTGCTTTAAGAAAGGAAATAAATATTCAATGACTTTAACATTGTCTAACTAAGAAAGATCACATTCTTGCGTGTTCGTATCTCGGAAGCGAAAATTCATCTAGATGAGGTAAACGCTGCGTTTATTTACACTCTATTGTTAGAACTGAAGTATTCTGACTAAGACCAGACACCTGCCGGACGCGAGTATCCAATACAATGAAACACTAGTTCAAGACTGGATGAGAAAGTACAGATAATGGGAAACATTTTGAGAATCTATAGAGAAATACGCACATTAGAGCTGCGATTTGCGATTCAAAATGAAAAACCTTTTTACTAATCCAAAGACTTTCAAATATTGTTTCTATAAATAAAACGCAATGTGGTTACCGGAAGTGAAGATTTTGATGCGACATCTTAATTTACCAAAAAAAATCGTGGTGGTGAAAATAACAGGAAAATAAATGACATGAAAAAATATAGAGAACTTCCAATTCACACGTTGCTTTCATCGCCCTAGTTGTACAAGATGTCATTTGACCCAATAAATCCTATGACAAACGTTCGGTGAATAACAGCGTGCGTGCATTAGAGTGTGACGACATATATATTCAATATTCGATTCTTTTGCATGGAACAATGAAACTCAATGCAATTGTCGCAGCTGTCACGGTACGGTGTGCTTCTATGTGAAATTAAAACTACCGTCATAGATGATGCGGTATTGCATATTAATAAATAGTTTGCCTATGTTGTGGCTCATTGCTGTTAATAAAGTCATAGTAGTAGTCAACAATGAAAGCGCATATTTACCAGCTAGAGCAGTTTAGAACAATTTTGTTTTTAAACAGTCTGGTATTTTCTGAAATCATATCAATTAAATAAAAGGCTTTATCAATCCAATACCTATTCTCTATCTTATGGATATGATTTCAATTAATTAAAATTTGCTCTTCGTATGACGTTTTAATTATTTTTAATTAGCTTGGCAGCAATTAAGGAAATCGATAAAAAGAAAACCAGGTATGGTATTAGACAACCACTATAAATTTGTTTTTGTAAACCTTCTCTGCGTTGTTTCTATTTTTTTTTACAATATAGGTACATAATGTTCCGTCTCATTAATTTTGATAACTTACACACATGACATGTAGAATAATCATGGGCCTGCCTGGCTTACACTACCGACTACTTACACATGTAAAACCCGTATCATAATGCCATTGCGTTACGGTCTCCGCCGAAACAACCGGTTATGTTAAAATGTTTACATCATTCGCTCGAAATACGTATTGTTATGCCACACAAATATACATACCGCTTTTCCTGAAAACTAAAATTGCGAACGAGTTAACAAGTCGAGTTCACAAGCTAGAAAAAAATGTTCTACTTAGCCAAATTATAAACCAAATGCATCATTCTTCAATGGTGCCACTTAAATTAGACGACCTTGTCATTTAATTTACGGAACATTTATTTGTAGTCGGTCTACAAGCCGGAAAAACGTGTTCGATAAACTAAGTAGTACAAACTAAGCATGAACCAGAATATTCCCTTTACACACCATTTCCAACATCTTTAGTGTGACCTATATGATTTAATCCAATATTAGTAGATGCCAAAAATAATTTACAAGTTCATCTATTAGATAGGCAAGCATTTATAAGTTCTAATGTGTATTGCATCACAAGTTTATTTGCGGACTTGACACGGCCGAAATGTAACCACGGGCTGCGCGGACGCTACATCAAGGAATATAGGAAATAAAAAATACATGAGGAGTAAAATTGCAAAAAAAAAAGTTTAAATGTAGCACAGATGTTGCAATCCTACGTATCATCTATATATGTCACAATTGATGCCAACAACAAAAAAATATGATGTTTCCAATATTCGGATTTATCATTTAGTTAAAAATATGAATGCCGAAAAGATAAAATCAAAAATAGACTTGATAGGGATCTGCATGTGCTAAGCATACAGCATCCAGTACCATAATATCCGTTCGTTGATTAAACTTTGATGGTATGCCGTATGACGGTGGCAGTCGAGTTGATTTTACTGCTTATGTATAAGGAACTGAATTAATATAGAATAACACTTAACTTCTTCCGTACATAGAATTAAAAGCTCATAAAAGCTCTATATAAGAAAACAGCACTAGTTTCTATGTAAAGATGGTAATCTAAAATATTAAAATTATTGTAACTCCTAAGAAGAGGCATCGGATGCATACAATTTTACAGTATCACGAGACTTGAAATCTGATTCGGAGGCAGGGACTAGTGAGCAATAAAACAAATGACAAAATTGTGCAGTCCACGAGGTCCTGGTAACAGGATGAAATAATTTTTCTTATGATCGAGCACACGATGGGGTCGATTTATTGTCCTCCCACTCCGGTGGTTTTCGTTAATTTCCGGCCAAATCTAGAGCAATTTATTGTGACTAACTACCGCAACTTGCAATCCCAGCGAGTTACCCCCTTAACCATTTCAATGACTGCATTGTTAATGGTGACGGCTCACCGCAGTGCGATTTTTTGAAATTAAAATGCATTTTGCTTCATTGTTATGCAAATTGAGTCCCGGGGCTTTAATTCTATTTGAGATTGTGAAAGCACGATACAGTTTTGTAAAAATCAGAATGCATTGGCTACGTGTCTGGACATGGTCCCCGATTATTAGTGATTAACCAAACATACATAAAGCTCTTACTAAATAACAAATGACATGTATAGTCACGAACGTCTATGTACATTATGCCGATCACAATATACAAAATATCAAGACTGCGTAATAATCATTTATAATAAAATATCTAAAAATATAAATACCTATTCAATATCTACATAGGTACCTAATGATGATAGATATACAAAAATAAAATATGAAATCCAAGATCGACCCTTGCGAAACACCAATGTAACTACTGTATTTTCTGCACAACCGTTCTTTATTCATGGACCATTTATCTAAGTAAAAAGAGGGTAAGCAGCGAAAACAGTCACGAAGGGCAAAAAACACGGAAAAGTATTTTTAACACAAATAAGGTCAGATTCATCTTGATGGATTCTATAAGACGCTTCCTACAAGTCACAATATTATAATGAAGATGATATAAACCAGCGTCATGGCCAAATTTACGGACGACGTAATTTCGGACATAACGTGAACATTTTTTGTCGCTGGCGAACTTAGTCTTGAAGCTCGTGTCACCTTCACAACACATTTATGGTATATATTGATTTGATGATGCAATTGAAGGGCGAAACGCAAAGAGAGTGTTGTATTGTCCATAAAATTTAAGATGCAATTAGCGAGATTAAAATTAACGGTCTCATTGGCTCATCAAAAGCCTGGTTTCCAAATATTTCCGGCAACAAATCAGGTACGTATTCTACGATTAACATAACGATAGGAATCGTATGTATGGAATATATTTTAGAAGTAATTTTATGAATATAGCTAAATGCTGATTAGCATTGCTGAGAAAACAAACAGTGTGAAATCATGTGCACGCTAACGGTAAAGTTCTATTAGCAGAGGCCGGAAAGCATTACGTGACCGGTGCTACCAGTAGCCGTCTCAATGCACTCTCTGAGGATGACTTGGCTTACAATATTAGCTTACACCGTCACAAAACGGCACTTCTGCAATGCTGTGACATGGGAGTTAATGGGACTCATATGAAAATACCATCGCTGAAACCATCAAATAACTTTGGAAACCGTAATCCTAGATTTTGAGGTATTCGCCAGATCCGTTATTGTTGAATTGAAAGTTTTACTCAAGTTCTATCTAGTTATTTATCGCTCTATGTTTTTGTTTTCTTAAGGACTGGTACATTTACCCATTTGTTTTTCTTATAGGAGGTGTCGAAATATGAGTATGACTACGAGGACATCGATATCCTCGTAGTCATACTGATATGACAAACTAGTATGACCACAAGGAAACAGCGCGAAATTCAAGACCTTTGATTTATAGGAACAAACTTTGAAATATTTCATGAGCAAAATTTAATTACTTGTAAGTTTCATTGATTAGTTTTCGCCTTGAAAATATGCGTTAGCTTGCGAATTCCTATTAAAATTATTTCGCACTTCCTCTATAAATTGAAGGTTCAGTAACTTTATTTAAAATTAATTTGGCATAAGGAATTTTATGATCTCACTATTGGGTAAATACCGATTATAATTATAGTCAACTTTATCGGCTATGAATGTATTTTGTGTGATGACTGGTATTTTCAAGTGCATATTACTCTTGTACGGAAATAATTCTTGGCACAGTATTATCTAAGTCACCAGCACCAAACCGGCATCCAAAACGTAAAACGAAGAAATTTAACTTTAGTCTCTTCACTTAGGATATTAAAAACTCTGATAAAAAAACATCTAGAGCGGTTAATAGCATGGGGCCGGTAACCATGGTGCATTGTTTTATTTCCACTTGGCTGACTATCTGATGACGTCACGCGCCGCCACCTTCCGCTGGATCAAGTGGAGACCACGGATGCGGTCAGTAACAAGCCGAGCATGGTTTTACATTATTTGTAATCGTGATTTACCAGTCTTTGTTCATGAAAGAAAGAAAATACTTGTTAGTGATCTACATTTAATAGAGCTTAGCTTGAGAGCTTCTTTAAGTCATTGAGTATTTTTGTAGATTTCTTCTTCCTTCAAAAGGTACAATAGAGCAACTAGCCATGAACGATCCGAGCTAACGCCCTCATTTGGCATTGCTTGCGCAAATAGCAACCATCTGTCTAGCAAGGGACGCTCGACATCTATATTTATATTCTCTAGTCTAGACCTAACGCGAGCACGTTGGCAAATATTAAAACTATAACTCTGTACAAGTTCATTTTCTCTCAACATCATTATTTTTTATTAATATTATTTGCCTGTAAAATTCTTGATAACTCTGTACAAGTTCATTTTATCTCAATATCATTATTTTTTATTAATATTAATTGCCTCGAAAATTCTTGATGATGCTTATTCTGGAGAAAACAAGGTAGATTTGATGGAGACATTAACGGGCAAGTCACTTGATATAGGTAGGTCTACGACACTGAGACCGTACATAAAATGTCACTTCCAATAGTTCGGACAGTTAACGTTTATTTATACCGCTATAAAGAAAGTAGGTATCTACTTGATTCAAACTGTATAATATTACATGAAAATATAGATGATCTAAACAAGCTTCAAGTACCGAACAATTAATATTTGGCACAAATTTGTCATGTCTTAAATACCCTGAAATATACTTCTCAACATAATCCAACTGCACAAAGAACGCGTTAAATCGATAGTAGGTCAGTAGACAAACTATTTCCCTCGTGTAAAAATGTAAACAAAACGCTCGTAAAAGAAACAAAATTAGTCAGGCAGGCACCGCCATTTTACGGACGAGACCAAGTTCTCAACTTGCTAACCCAAATGACTCGTGAAGAGTCGTGAAAACAAATGTGTTTTAAGGAAACCGGATTACGGTTGTTGGTAGACATAATAGTTCTTTCGGTTGAGTTGAGTCATCATCATCATCATAATTTCAGCCGAAAGACGTCCACTGCTGGACATAGGCCTCCCCCAAGCATCGCCACAACGACCGGTCCTGTGCCTTCCGCATCCAGCGGATTCCCGCGACCTTCACCAGGTTGAGTTGAGTACTCGGTCACAAATGTATCTGTCGTAGTTCGTAGTCATGCATACAGTTATATCACGAAGCGTTATTACAGAAACTGTTTCAGAGAAGTTGTTCATAAAGCTTTTCATCTTCAATTATAGGTTTGCGATGACAGTTACTGGTAACAAGCAGGTAATTAAGATCAAGTCATATCGTAAAACATGGATGTTTAGATAACACTACCGAAATACCCCACTTGTTGTGCACGCGAACGGTTTTGGTAACCGATCGATTATTTTCGACGTAGGAAGGTACTTTTCGGTAGGTACGTCACGGAATTTTTCCTTCGTAACAGTTTCGCATAGAAGTGAACCGATCGATATTCTAATAAGGATATTAAACTTTTTGCGAAACATTTCATTTCATTTCATTTATCCGGAGAAGAACCGGAGTGACCGACATAGCGTGTAGGATCTGTAAGCTGAAGTGGCAGTGGGCAGGCCATGTCTGTCGAAGGACCGATGGCCGTTGGAGCAGACGAGTCCTTGAGTGGAGACCGCGAATCGGCAAACGCAGCATAGGGCGCCCCCCTGCCAGGTGGACCGACGACCTAAAGAACGTGGCTGGGGGGGACTGGATGCGGAAGGCAGAGGACCGAGTGTTGTGGCGCAACTTGGGAGAGGCCTATGTCCAGCAGTGGACTACGATAGGCTGAGTTGATTGAAACATTTGCTCATCCGGGAATCGCGCATATGCAATGTGCAACGTATCTATCTAAAACGATCTATAAGAGGTAATATCTATCTTTGTTTAGATGAAAACATCACATATGCTATAGATAAGCATACTGCATCATCATCATCATTTCAGCCAAAAGACGTCCACTGTTGGACAGTGTTCAAACTCGTGGATTATGATTGTTTAATAAATCTCGTCACTAGCCAATATGATCATTTTATATAATTTTAGCCTAATTATTGATTTACTTAACGATGTATCGATTTGATCAGTAATTATGCTAGCAACACAGATTCCTAGAAATTATAAAATAACGTGTAACTGTCATTTCGTTGGCTGTTTGCTGTGAAACTGCAAATAAACAACATGTCTTCACGCTTCGTGTTACTGTATTCTCTCACCTACGCCCAGGTTCAGGAGAACCCGCACACCATGGTTCAATGCCATAATCGCCACGTTTGGCAGGCAGCTTGGCGATCGTATACTGCATAGTTTCATACAAACATACTGTATAGTTTTACTAAGTAGACAACTCTCTCGGCATTTTATAAATGTCATTTGTTAATCTTTTTACTTTCATTTAGTACTAGAATAAACTGCCGGCGAGCCGACAATAACAAAATGTCAGAGAACACTTTCACTCGAAGCGAAATATGTTAGACCTACGGCCAAAATATATGAAACCAAATAGATAAAAAGGTACAAACAAAGAGCTACAATTGAATAAAAGCCTTTATTGTCTGATATAATAAACATATATTATCCAACACTGCGCAGTAACTCGAGAAAGTTAATGAAACAAAAACTCTTATTTAAAATTTTGATATCTTTTAATCTTTTTTTAAGATAGGTAATTTTAATTGCTTGCGTACATTTTCAGGTATCAGATAGAGTGATAACAAATTCATTAACAACAGATGACAGATAATTTTATGGTCGCCGCGCCGCTTTCGGATGCGCTTGCGCAGCGTAGTAGCATTGTACTATTAGGTATTCTGTGGTAGTAGGTAGTTTGTCAACAATGGCTCTACTATCGATTAGAGTGTTACATACTCGTTACGGCTTCAATGGATCAATTGATACGCATTACTGCTCTGCATCTCAGCCATACATTGTAGATTGGTCGTGTTCATTGTATTGTAATTTCTTGCCTAAATCTTCTAAATGAAAGGTGATTGTTTGTCTGGAAAGGCCAAGATGAAAATTCACTAGAATAACATATTGGTAATTCGATTTGGAATTTGAAATAACGATACCACTAACTACACGGACAAAATTACAATTTTTATCTTTATCATTTTCTCATGCATATTTATTATCAAGTGTAATACTAATAACGGTAGCTACACTTTTGATAAATTAACTTCATTGGCGCTTTTCTTTACAGAAGGGTGTCGTGAGCTCTTGTGGAATAATCCAATTGATTTACGCTACACTCTTGCTCTTGGTTGTGGCGTATTAATAACCTCGCCAATATTCTACACAATTTCCAACTCGAGTTTAGTAAACGATACTTTCACGATAGAAAGGATAGTAATTTTCTTGTTCCTTCCTGTGTAACTTTAACCACTATAATAAAAACTATGTTGTTAGGCTTCTCCATGATTTCAAACGTGGAACAAACTTTAATTTCCTTTCCACGGAGAACACATGCAAAACCAACTTTGCTATAACATTTCAACTTCAATAGAGTTAAACTTTTCCGGTATAAGTACTTATAAAAAAGAGAGCACGAAACTTGAGTTCACCCCTACCCTTGCATTAATCTTTTACAGGCTGATAGGCAATTTCTGTTTTTGGCAACCATTCTTTCATGACCTCCCCTACATTGGATTCATATAAAATATCAAGAAAGATACTATTCATAATCAATTATGACGGTTCTTGGATTGTCGGCTACAGATCTGGGGGTTGGTACTTATATTATAAGTTCGATCCCTCCGATCCCTCCACCCTCACTAGGGCTGACGTCACGTCAAGCGGGGAAGAGAAACCCTTCAAGGTCGATCAAACTGTTTTGAACTGATTACGCCTTAAAAATATTTCAGAATAAATATCTAACACGTTCGCTGAAAGATAAAATTGCTTTGAGTGGACTTATCCACTTACTTCCTTAGAAGTACCTACTTAATCGAAGTCGTCAGTAATATTGGACTCTACGGTGCCTACTTCCAAGTGCCAACAGCTATTATGTGACTTAAGTTATTGGATCGTCATTTAGTTACCAACTTCATGGATCTATTATGACTGGAATAACGATTTTTCTACTGAATAAACCACAAGGTGGGTCGGCCACGCCCCGTGGGTACCCACAGTATCTAATAGGTACTATCATAACGTCATGGATCTGCGACGACCTTGACCGCAGAGGTTGAATCATAACAATCACTCAGGAAATTAAGGATGTGATCTATTTAGGTAATGAGGTGTCCATTAGACAAATTGTACGCTAGTGTAAAACAAAAAAAAACTAGACTCGTAGTGTTGGATATCCGACTCATGCCACCTGATCCAGAGACCAGATATAAGCTGTATTACATAGCAGTAACCACCCTTTGTCTCTTCCCTGACATTCCAGTCCATTGAGTGGTCATTTTGAAGAGATCACCGTGGAGCGACAAGATCGTCAGTTGTACACTTACACCTAAGTAGTTTTAATAACTAACATGTACTCATATGTTTTGCAATAAAGAGGATTATTATTATTAGAAACAAACAAACAAAAACAAAACAAAACAGCTGCCGAAACAGGTAGGTAACGGCATCCAATCAAACTACTCGAAGCTGCCAGAATTTACAAAAACATTCCAACAAATTCCAGAAGCATATCATCTGTTAATACGAGTCTTTGACATGCGACCTCGTTGTATACCTCGTGAGTCCCATTTTCAGCGTCATTCAATGGACCAAATCACATCTGTGGTACTCATGAAGCCGAAACACAAGGTCACAGGATATTAACAAGCATACAACATAAATAAGATTCAGAACATGCAAAAATTAATGAATGATTTCACAAATTAGGGCAACGCAGCCCGGATTGCGACATTACCCGAATTGTGTAAATGCAGCAGATGTGATCTCTGTAACAGAAAAATTCAATTGCGCCTTTTTTTACGACATCCGTCAGTCTCGTTATAGTTTATAGTTACTATACTCCTTGGTCTCGTTCCTCTTTTGTTGTGTTTGTAGACCATGGCTCTTTGTACGATTTTTTTTTG
The DNA here is from genome assembly GCA_949699075.1 of Asteroscopus sphinx. Taxonomy (NCBI): domain Eukaryota; kingdom Metazoa; phylum Arthropoda; class Insecta; order Lepidoptera; family Noctuidae; genus Asteroscopus; species Asteroscopus sphinx. The sequence goes on from OX453028.1 coordinate 9,795,631, forward strand.
TATGCAATGTCAACATTGTTTGTCAAATGCAAATGCATTTCGATTTATGTATTTGGTTGAGAATTGAGAATATATTCTACTCAATGAATTGGTTTAACACGTTTTTGAATGATAACTAGGTAAGTCATGATTCAGATCGTAACCGTCACAATACCATTTGCAGGACGAGTAGGCAGTGGAATTGCGACTGATGAGACCCCTTGGTTGTTATGATAGGTACCGCTGAGGTGGGGATATGGTCTCAAGCCATAGGGGGCAAGCTCGGCAAGCCTATGGGGTCTTGGACCAGAAAACCTCCTCATGGGCCCGAAACCCGGTGGAACTTCTCGATACGTCTTGAAGGAACAGCAGTTTGTACGCAATAACTTTGGGGGACCTTATTGTCCGAGGCAAATATATTGCACGGGAGAGGCCTGGGCCAATGGGACGTTGCTCAGCGTGTTCTTCTTATGCTAGCAGAGGGCACAGTGGAGGAGCAGGAACGGGCCCGGTGTGCACTCACCCTGCCACTGGGCAGGCAGCGGGTAGACTGTATCCTTTCCTGCCCCCGTTGATCTCGTAACCCCAGCAGGAATGCTGTGGCTAGGTTCACGCGCCTCCTTTTGAGACCGGGGTTCTTGGCTTCACAGCCTATACCGCAAGGGAGAAAATCTCTATAAAAAACTACGGGAAGATAGGGCTCAGGCGACGGACTCGGGGTAGTCCGACCAGTTATACCTAGTAGTAATAGTAGAGCTCCTTTGTGAAATAGCTCGTCCGGGGAAGTACTATCACCGTACCCACTTCTCTGCCAAATAGTGATGCTTGCATTGCTGTGTTTCGGCCTAAAGCGTACGGGTGCCGGTGAAATTACAATCACATGAGACTTTCCATCTTCATGTCTCAGTTTGGCGAACCGACTTGCGCTACCATTTAAGCAACAGCCTAGGTGCAGGCAAAGGGCCACAAAATCAGATGGGCCTTTAGCTCGTTTCGCCATCCTATACTATGAAAAATAAAAAGTTAAGGCCCGTGAAGGTGGCGCATATGTTCCGCGCCCACCAGCAAGAAGAATGCGACCGAACATAGGCCGCATGGGGAGAAGCCAGAGCCCGGGATATGTCGGGGGTGGTTGGTTAATGAAGGTCTATCCCACGCCGCCGGTCAAAGGTAGTTAGAGGAACACCATGTTGGTTTTAGTTGGTGAGTCCGACCCTGGCTATGCCTTCCCTGGGCGGAGTGCATACATGAGGATTTCCCCATGGAAAAAAGCGAACAAGCCTATAGCCATTTGGCAGGGGCAATTACAAACTTCGATGTAGTATCACCTACACTTAGCCCAACCTGAAGATCCTGCACTTTACACTCCCCTACACAAATACGGGTGTTGTTGTTTTAGAAGCTACATAATAAAATAAAGACATCGTTTTTACGGGACGCTATTACTCTCGCTACGCTGTCCGTCCGTCTGTCTGTCACAGGACTGTATCTTTGTAACGGTAATAGATAACCAGTTGAAATTTTCACAGAATATGTGTTGTTTTCTTAATATATTGTTGAAGTAGATTGAATATTTACTATATTATTTACCCATTGATTGCATTTCAGATAACTAATAAACACAAGAATGAGTGAAATCATAGCTGTTGACAAAGTCACTATATTTAAGTATTATTAGTTCCAATAATAGCAAGGTCCACCACCATGAATGCTGGCAAGCCTCGTGAGTGATGTCATTCTAGTTATAAAACATACTCATTTTAACTATTAATGTGTAGGAGTACACATAAATAATAATAACATCAATAGACAATAGGTATGACAAACAAATAATCTACAACTTTGTAATTATAGAGTTTTCGCTTCCCGGTTTATACTTTATTAGGATAAGGTACAGTCGACTGCACGTCAGTGGTAACACTTGAGAAACTGCTTACGAGATAAAGACGCCGTCAAGGTTAAACTGTTACCACTGATGTGCAGTTGACTATTTATTTTCTTATCTACAACAGCTTCATTTCTCTACATTTTGATTTTTTTCTATCAATTTGTTAAGGAAAATATCTTACCAACTTCACTGCTTTTCTACAAATTAAGGTAGGTTACAGTACTGCAGTTTTTACAAAAAAAAAAAACTGAACTCATGTATGGTCGTATTTCTAGTTGGGGTGGATCGAGTAAGTTCCCACCCGTACGCAAAATACACGCTTGGACATGGAGTTGCGGGAACCAGCCCTTTATACTATACTATATTATACTATGGTCTATTTCAAATAATGAGTTTTCTCTTACGTAATTTGAGTGTTTATACTTCGTTAGGATTAAGGTATGACTGTGTTTACTTTCTATCTTTTATCAGCTTCATTTCTCTACCTTTTGAATTTCTTCTCTCAATTGGTTGAGGAAAATAACTTCTCATATTCACTGCTTTTCTACTAGGTAATTAAGATAGGTTTTAAAGCAAAAAAGCAGCTTCTTCTAAAAAATAAGTTTCTGTTCTCAAGTAAGGTTCTTTCTCTACATTTAAATACAGCTGTTATCCAAACAAGTCATCTTTTATATGAAGTAGTAGAATATTGAATGGTTGATCATGGTTTGACATCTCATTGAGGCGGTCCATAGTTCTAATTGGGTCGGCAGACTGGGTCAATTAGTATGGCCTTTTTAGCACATGCCTCAGAAATATTCTTCTTAATGTGCTATCTTATGTGGGAGATACTATTAAATTTAATTGCTACACCTACGTAATGTAGCTAATATTGGCTCTACAAAACTGAATATGACTTAATTGAAATTTTTGATGATTTATGTTGGGACATGAGGACATGGGTTTATGATGATGTTAGAAGATTTTTGTTACTGTCTTAACCAGCAGAATAAGGCAGATCAAAATTGTACGTAGGTACTGTGAGATACGGGGGGGGGAACTGGATGTGGACGGCAGAGGACTGAGTGTTGTGGCACAATTTGGGAGAGGCCTATGTCCTCAGTGGACTGCGACAGGCTGAGTTGACTATGAAGAGCTATAGCTATTTCCCTATTCATATTTCTGTCTAAGCAAAATGTTTACAAATACATTTTAGATGTTATGAATAAAACTTGTTCACTTATTAGTCATGATTCCTAGAAAAGAAATATTAAATATTCAAGGCCAAACAATCCATACAAATATGTTGATGTTATCAATGAGAAACATATTATCATTGACATGTAACAGACAATTGAAGAGTTGAATAATTAAGATATGTACAACCAAGAACAATGTTACAATGACATATTTAAGAGCACATCTGTAAGGAAAATGCCAATGTTGCTGGTTGATGTTTATGAAACAAACGAAGATTTCTAGTCGTACAGACTCTACAATAGCGAACACTGAAATATATTAGTAGGTATGATCCCAATGACATCATACTATAACGAAAATCGGTAGTAACCCAGAAAAAATACGCCGCATAGTTACGCCTGAAATAGGTCATATCCCCGTTTAGAGTGACCACATATCCAGAGTAGAGCACCCCAGTTTCACACATGATGCGCGAAAACACCCGGTCAGAGTGTCGCCCCGTTCCGCAATGCACCGAATACCGAATAACCGGTATTGTTACTCAATACCAGCAACACAGGTTCACCAAAAAGGAAAAAACCATAGCCTAAAGAAATTTGCAAGTTTACAGCAAAGCCGAGGTCGGAAGATGCGAAAAATCGCAATAAAATAAATAAAATAAAAAGCCATATCGGTACCTGTTTACATTTGTTGTCGATCCCATTCCCGTTCGCCTTGCCGTCTGGTACGTTGGCGTTATTTTCATCACTTTTCTCACTTTTTACACCCTCCAACGCCATATTCAAATGCCTATTTTATTCACTGTCATGCGAGAAATGTAATATTTTCTCTTATTTCACTGTACATGAATTTTTGTCACAAATTAAATACGAGCAAACACTCCCATAGACAACCGTCAAAAACCACAACGCGTCACAGCGGCGGACGCATTGAGCGCGAATGAAAAATGGAACGGATTCGCCACGGGACAGAGAGAGCGAACCAATCAACCAATCGCCAAGCCAGGGAGCTAACCAACCGCCGCGTTTCGTGGAGCTGTCGAGAATCAAAATCGAATTTAGAAATCAAGACGGCATTGTATTATCTTTAATTTTATTAGACCTATTAAATTAATTAAATATTTAGAATACTGGATTCTAAATAATATTACATAAAGTAAAAATTATGTATTGTGAAACGTATTTTTACATTTTGTAGTTCGCACTAATTACGCGGCACCGAAGTGCAGTAATGCAGTTCACACTTCACAGCTATCTACAATAAGTGCAATTCTTACATTCGGGAAATTCCCTAATTCGAGATAGTACGTAATATAATAGCGAGCGACGTTTCAGTAATTGGTCATTATTGGTACCAACCAGGGTTGTTGCTGATCCAGAATTTTATCACATCAGCGGATGCTGTTGCTGATGCAGATTTTTTTAAATTGGGAATTCTTATAAATTTATACAAAAATGTATTTTAAATTGATTTATATAATATAAATTTTTGTGGTGCATTTTTAATTTTTTTAAGGTGATTTATCAAATTTTAAAATCAAGGGCAAAATTTACATTTCTATGGTCAAAATAATATAACAAACGATAGTTCTTCATGTTTTTATAGAGCCCTAGGAAAAAAAATCCCGACCCTACAGTTTTATTTACGAATTATTACCTAATTAAAATCTGGTAATTTTTGAAAAACAGAATATGAACTTCGAAAGTATGAACACGAGAGAAAGCCGCAAAGAACCCTGCACACTATCGCGAGCAAGGCGAGCAAATTTTTTTAGGATTAGTGGCATTTGAGCCTTCTTTCACTGTGCTACCTTTTGTAAGTGAAATTATTTAGACTGGACCTACTTTGAGCGCACGAAAGAGCAGCGCGAACACAAACGCCAATATTACTTTGTTTAAAAAAATGTAGAGCTCTTACTATCTTACTTAACGCTTCTGTATGATTTGCATTCGTTAATGAAGAGCTTGATAAAAATAAAAGGCAATCCAGCATAAATTATTTTCATCCTTGGCTTTTTATTAGCTGACTATGATAGAGCACCTTGCCGTTTTTGTCAAAGAGAATATAATACGTTTTTGTTAGAACGCCTCTTTCAACTGCTGTTGACATGTCTCGTAATAGACGAGTTTGTGTTGGTCTTGCTAATTATCACCGGAGTACAATAATCTGTGCTATGATAGGTCAAAAAACCATAAACTTATTAGCGGTCAAAACTCACAAGCGAAACAAAAAAATGTGCCATACGCCCCTCCCACTTCGGTCACGTTACGACACGAACATCAGCATCAAATATTAACATCAATTAATGCGGATGCTGATGTTGAAAATAATGCTGATGATCAGCGGATGCTGATGTTGATGCTGATATTCGCAACAACCCTGATTGGTACCTCACCTCCTCCACATCGAATATACAAACCATAATTTTTTGATCGCTGCTGCTGCTCTCCTTTCGCAAGTAGACTCCACAGAGTACTTTTATTGGTAGACTCTAAACTGAACTTGTATCAAACAAGTATACAAGTTATATACAAAACCTAGACAACTGAGGAAACGAAAGTAGGCGCTCAAGTCACACTATCAAAAGTAAAATCCTGGATTATCTTCTTTGTACATAGTATAATTTCATTATCTTAATTCACATCCACGGAATACCACATCACATCACCTAAATTTTCATATTTTCCCGCCTTTATACAATTGCGGATTGCGCATTCTGCTCAGTGTTGCCAACCCTAATTTTAGGAAATTAGTAGATGAAGTTCCAAAAATCGGCAGAAATTAGTAGAATTTATTTAATGAAAAATCAGTAGATCTAGTTTAGTAGATTTTTCAGTATTAAAAATATGAACAAACTGTTCAAAAAGATCTAACGTTTCATTTAATACATCGTTTCTATCAGATTCCATAATATACGACTAGAAACAGCGCATTTATTTTATTTTTATTATGTATAGATCTGCTCTTGACCGCAATCTAGACAGCTTTGTCAGGATGTGGTCGACAATGGAGCGAGCAAACCTATTAGGTGCCGATTCACTCTAGCTTTAAAGGCGTTAGGGTTATAAGTGCCCGAAAATACAGATGCCGGCAGTGAATATTATTAATTGTAATATAACTAAAGGTATTTTGATAAAGTTATGAAAATCACAACACAAAACTCACCCCACCAAGAAAAATCCTGCGAAACGAAATAGGCAGAAACCCGAACCCACTCAACACCTCATTCATCTCACTTTAATCAAAAATGCTTGTGTCAGCTGTCAACGTAATTTTCCTGTCTAGTACGCCACAGTATAGTAGTAGCACACCTCGGCTACTCAATACAATATAAATGCTAGCACCACCTACATACACAAGGTTATGTCGTCTGTATACGAACGCGCAGGCACACGCGCGCATGTGTAGGTTAGGGATGCTCGCCGCTCGTAATGCCGACTGGGTTCCAAGCGCTTCTCAGTAGTTCTCAGATATGGCATGCTTGTATAGCGATTGACATCCATTGCGATCTTGCAGTCCAATTGCCGTCAGACTGCGAGTTTGTGCGGGGCGCGGGTGAGGAATCTTCAATTAGCGGGGGGCGGTGAGTGGCCGTATTGTACGTTAGTACTATTAGATTTTCTGTGGTAGTAGTGAATAATCTCTGTTCAGCGCTGAGTCAGACCTCATTGCTATCACATGTCAAACTTATGTTCATTTAACATATGTTTATGTCGAGTATTCTACTTGAACCCCCTTTGCAATAATTATGTAGGTCTCGTAATGTTTTGAAAAATAGATAGATTCAGGGATTAGGGTGGTAGATAGGTAGACTGGAGGCAAAATAGTTAGATCTACCAATAAGTTGGTAGAGTTGACAACACTGATTCTGCTATCCACCGGTTGGGCATTGGCATTTAGTTTCCATAGACAATCAATCGAGATGTAATAGATACAACTCACTGAATTAGGTATTGTCTGTAAATAGTACAAAGGAATTGGAATAATATTGAACGTTCTTCATAATTGTATTATTCGAATTAAGTAACTAACGAAATGAGTCTTTCTATTTTTGCACCGTTTTCAAACACCGAAGATAAAATAGTTACAGCAAAATGAATATCATGCAGTATTATGAAAGACCTAAACACCGATTTCAGCGCCATCTCTAGGGTCACATAAAGTACAAAAAGTTACGTTATTAACAGAAGAAGCCGATAGATGGCGTATGCTCCAGCATATTATTTTTTTGAGTGATTTTAGAATAAACGTGTACTTAAGTAACTAAATAAAAGCACGTCCTGATTATCCTGAAAGTAGGTAGTTTGTTTACTTTGTTCAGAATTACTAGGAGAATCCATTGGTATGGTTTTTACACTATGTTAGGGTGCGGTCCCAAGCTATTAAGTAGGTAGTATTAACTAGTAACTAGAAGCTATTTTTCCTTTTATTATCAGTCAGTACTAAAATATTAAGATATTGCATCTCAAAAATGACGTTTGACGTAGCAAAGCAACCACACAGAAATTGATAATTTTTCAGGGAAAATTAACCTATCAATTTTTTCCCAAAAATTGAGTCTCTGAATGACAATGTCTTTCTAATGCCTATAAAAAATTTGGATGGTGATTTAAAGTCAACCTGTATAAATTACCACATTGATTATAATTTTTTTATTTTGACTAGTGGCGCTCCTATTTTGTATACTCTTTTATGCCAAACTGTACCACAGATACCTAGTAACTATTCATTATTATTCTGATTGGGGTGTATGAGGTCATGATGTCTTGCGTTTATTTTGTTACACGTTGTATAAGTACCTGTTACTACATGCGGCAACAACGCCTCATACGCCTGTATGCATAGAAATATGTCTACGGCTGTATATAGCGGTGGGTAGCTACTACAATAACTAGCTGAATAGCGGCTATTCAACAAATAGCCATAGCTATGATATCTGTCAAAACGATAGCTAGCTATTGGCTACCAAATGGCTACCGCTTCGAATAACCGATAGGTTTACGGAGTAGCGGGCAGCCGCCGCGCTGCCGGCAGCTGAGTAGCTAGCTAGTGACTTTTTTATTTTTACGATTTCAAACCCAACTTCGTTGTGAATTAGGTTTAAAATCGTTTAACATTTATAATTTTGTTTGTACAACAAAAGAAGAGTGTGTACTTTTTAGTTTTCTTAGTTCATTTTTATTAGGGTTCCGTAGTCCTACAAGGAACCCTTATAGTTTCGTCATGTCCGTCCGTCTGTCCGTCTGTCCGTCTGTCCTAATCCTTTACCGCTTAATAACTTCTACAGTTATAAATATAAGTAAATGAAATTTTGACAAAAAATGGAATAGATATAGATCTCAATTTTAAAAGAATAAAAAAATCATGATTACGTATTTTAGGGGTGGTGATGAAAAGTTTTAAATACACCAGAACTATTTTATGGTTTCATGTCATCTATTGTTGTCTATACGCTTCTGTCTTTTGTATTCCTTTTGTTTTTTCTCTTGTACTAATATACCTCCGATTTACGTACCGTTGTTCGCACCGTTTTATTTATCCCTATATATTTTATACTATCAGTCGTCCACATTTCCATTAGGTTATGGGCCCAGACGCCCGGATAGTATAAAATAGAATTATAGAACACGTTCGAGGTTGCTGTCTCAGCCTCGCCGCTACGTGTATCTACGGAATTCTTTTATTTCAGTTTTTCAGTACGCTGATGATAAGTATGGCGTCCACAAGTAATCATCTAGCGCAGATTGAAAAGCTGAAGGGACGGGATAATTACTCCACATGGAGTTTTGCGACGAAGACTTACCTTGAGCACGAAGACTTATGGAAATGTATCGACAGTACGGAGGGAACCACCTTTACGAAGGTTGAAGATACTAAGGCTAGATCAAAAATTATTTTGTTGGTTGAGTCAATTAACTTTATCCATGTACAAGAAGCAAGATCTGCGAAAGAGGTATGGGATAGTTTAAAAAAGGCATTTGATGACTCAGGGCTGACAAGAAAGGTAGGTCTTCTACGAGATTTGATTACAACGAACTTAGACAGTTGTAGTAATGTTGAGGAATACGTAAATAAGGTAATTACAACTGCACACAAACTCCGGAACATAGGTTTTTCCGTGGACGACGAGTGGCTCGGTACATTGCTGCTCGCTGGGTTGCCTGATACCTATAAACCAATGGTTATAGCAATGGAGAGTTCTGGTGTGCAGATAAGTGCTGATCTGGTTAAGACAAAAATCTTACAAGATGTTGAAGCAGGGACTGACTCATCTGCGTTCTATTCAAATAGTCAGAGGCAAAATAAATTTAGGCCTCGGAAAAATAAGCAGAATTATCAACGCCAAGGCCCCAGGTGTTTTACATGTAATAGAATTAGTCACGTCAGCACTAAATGTCAGAGTAAAAAAAGTAATGATTGCAAGAATACTAATGATAATAATTCTGTGTTTATAGCTGCACTCTCCGCTTCATCCAGCTCTTCTGAAGGCTGCTGGTATATTGATTCCGGTGCCAGTATGCATATGACTAGAAATCAGGAATTGATGTACGATTTTAAGCCTGCATCAATATCTAGTATTAAAGTAGCTGATAATAAACAACTGGAGGTAAAAGGATGTGGTAATATAAATATAAAGGTAACTGGTTCCGGCAACAAGACTGGACAGATTCAGGTCAGAGATGTATTATTTGTTCCGAACCTTGCGCACAATTTGTTGTCAGTTAGTCAAATGACAAGAAATGGGTGTCAAGTTGAATTCACTAAAGAGGTCTGTAATGTTTATCAAAATAGCAAATTAGTTTTGACGGCCAAATGTCATAATAACATGTATGTGGTCAATAATACAGCTTATGCTCTGCATGTTTCAACTTACTTATGGCACCAAAGATTAGGCCACCTGAATTTCAATGACCTTACAAGAATAAATGATTCTTCTGTGGGTGTACAGGTTTCATCACCGAAAACTCATAATATAATATGTGCTACTTGTCTCGAGGGAAAACAAGTAAGGCAACCGTTTAAGCACGAGGGCACAAGAGTCACTGAATCTCTAGGGCTTATTCATTCCGATATATGTGGGCCTATGGAGAATTTGTCTCTTGGTGGTGCCAAGTATTATATAAGTTTTATTGATGACTATACCCGTAAGGTGTATATATATTTTTTAAAGTCAAAAGCTGAGCCATTAGACAAATTCAAGGAATTTAAGGCTCTTGTTGTAAACCAGTTAAACAGAAAAATCCAAGTATTTAGGACTGATAATGATAAAGAATATTTAGGATTGATAATGCAATTTTATAAAGAAATCGGGCATTTTGTATCGAATCGGACCCTAGTAGAAAGTGCTCAATGTTTAATTCCTGCCTATCCAAGGTGTTTTGGGCAGAGGCAGTGTCTACGGCAGCCTATGTAATAAATAGATTTCCTATTAAATTCCTAGACTAAAAGTCTCCTGAATAAATGTGGACTGATAATAATAAGCCTGACTAGACTGACAACATGAGGATTTTTGGCTGCAAAGCGATGGTTCACATCCCAAAGGAAGGAGAAAAGGAAGAAGTGGGACAGTAAGTAAAAAAAAGACGATATTTGTAGGATATTCTAATGAGACGAAAGGCTTTAGACTATATCATGAATCAAAGAAACAAATGGTAAGAAGTAGAAAATTAAAATTTTAAAAAGAAAGAAAGTTTTAAGAAAGATTTTATTTTCATACCACTGACTGTTTCAAAAAATAGAGCACAACAAAACAGGAGTTAGATATGGGAACTATAGAAGAATCACAGTCTATCAGCAGTTATTCTGATAATGACGCTTCTGACACAAGTAAACGTAAAGTGTTAAAGTTCTAGATAAAGAAGTTTGTATGGATGAAGATGAAGAATATGTACCGAGTCGGTACATAGTGGTTTCTCTTAGTAATATGAAATTGGGACCTAGAGTGAGAAGAAAGATGTTAAAAATACCTACTTATGTCAGACTATACCTAGAGCTTCATCAATTGACAAGGACCCAGAGAGTCCCCAAGAGGTTATGTCAAGGAAGGAATTCCCATCTATGGAAACAAGCGTTGACAACATTCTGAATACAATTCATTGGTCGAAAACAATACGTTGACCCTAACTGCTTTACCAGATGTTAAAAAGGCAGTATTACCTACAAGGTTTTTTTAAACCACAGTTGATGCTGATGACAATAGAGTAAAATCTAAGGCTAGACTTGTTAACAAGGGCTATGAACAATGAGAAAGAATAAAGTGTCAAAGTGTTCAAGTGGTCACGCCTGTTGTTTGTTTGTCACTTCAATTAGATTTTCGGCGTCTACTCAAGAAGCCTTATGGTTACGACAGCTTCACATTGAGCTGTGGCCAAGTGAAGTCAGCACTCCGGTTAAATTGTACTCAGATAATCAACGTGCAATTAAACTTACAGGTTTTGAAGGTTGTCAGCCACGCTGTAAGCATATGTGCGTCATCACTTCGTTTGCTTTCGAGTTGTTAATGGAGACTCGAGAGTTCTACCACGTTGCAAGCAGCATGATGACGGTCGACAGCCTAACTAAGGTTTATACCTCAGGCGAAGCATGACAACTGCATGAAGCCTATGGGGTTGTATTTAAGGGAGGGTGATGAAAAGTTTTAAATACACCAGAACTATTTTATGGTTTCATGTCATCTATTGTTGTCTATACGCTTCTGTCTTTTGTATTCCTTTTGTTTTTTCTCTTGTACTAATATACCTCCGATTTACGTACCGTTGTTCGCACCGTTTTATTTATTCCTATATATTTTATACTATCAGTCGTCCACATTTCCATTAGGTGGCGCCCATACATGTGAAATGGCGATGAAAATATTTTTTTCGCTGCACCCCCTCGTGTGGGGTATCGTTAAATAGGTCTACTAAAATGAAGATAATGTTTCATACACAACTTTTTTTTCAGGTATACCCTCTGCGAAATACAGTTCACCAAAGTGGCTTGCAATGTGTCCCCCCCCCTGCCATTTCTATACTATGCAACGTAGAAACTTATAGTCTTCAACATTGATAGACCTTTATAAAAACTCTCTTTTAAAATTATTTCGAGTATAATGTGATTATAAATTTTTGAGTTATAGTGTGAAAACTGAAAAATACTTAAGACGTCCTAGTTCATAGGTCATTGACCTTAGAGAAAAATGATCGTAGCAAATAATGCTCCTTTAGTTACTTTCTATTTAAAAAAATCACAAAAAGAAACACAATTCTTAAATTTAGCTTCATAAATTTAGCACTAGGTGGCGCTGTTTGCAAAAACTAAAATAGCAATGATTAATATTCGATTTGATTCGTTTGTAATTAGACCTACTTAAGGAACCCTATAATACTGAGCATGGCCCGACATGCTCTTGGCCGGTTTTGTTCCACATATAAGTAGAGAGAAGTTTTCGACAGTTTAATATGTAGTAATTAGTAATACGTACGCATTGAGGTACTATGTACTTTAGTCTATACGTACGAAGGAAAGTCATTTCTGTTCAATAAGTTCGAAATAAAATAAGTAAACCATAAACGAAATCATAATATTATACCATTTAAACTTATCACGGCGAGGATTAAACTAAATGCAACGGGGCAGCTAAGCGTTACTCAAGACAACCAACTAGCTAGTAGGTAGCTACGACGGCTAGTAGCTACGACGACGCTAGCGCTATCCAGTTTATCCAAATAGCCAAATAGCTGAAATAGCTGGTTATCTAGCTGGCTACTCAACGACAAGTAGCCGGCTAGCTAAGTTATTGAAATTTCGGCTATTTCCCATCTCTAGCTGTATATACGTGGGACACTCAGAAAGTTTTGCGAAACTAAAAAAAATTGTTCTATACGTACATATATTTTTATCAAATCTTTTCAAAGTACTTTCCACCAGCCTCTATACAAAGATTCATGCGCCTAAACCAGTTTTCAAAACACTTTTTCCAGTCCGCCGCAGACACCTCGTTTACAGCCTGTTCGAACGCAGCCAGCGCATCTTCCGGCGACGAAAATTGTATCCCTTTGAGCTGATTTTTTATTTTTGGGAATAAAAAGAAGTCACACGGTGCTAGATCAGGGCTGTAAGGAGGGTGACCCAGGAGTTTGACTGGCGTGCTGTCCAGGAAGTCCCTCGTTTTGAGTGCGGTGTGCGCAGGTGCATTGTCGTGGTGGAGCAGTAGCCCGCGGAGCCCTGTGTTTGGTCGCTTGTTGCTTATAACAGAGAAAACTTCTGGCAAACATTTGGTAGTATACCATTCGGCATTAATGCTTCTTTGATCCCGTAAGGGAATTGATACCAAGTGGCCAGTCAAATTAAAAAAGCTAGCGATCAAAATCTTACCCCCGCTTCTAGATCGCTTCACTTTGGTAGGCGTTGGCTCATTTTGAAACACCCAAACAGTCGACTGGCGCTTGGTTTCTGGGTCGTATTGATAAATCCAGGACTCATCACCTGTAACGATGTCGTAAACACGCCGAGACGAGCCTGCTTCAAATTTGTTAAGCATATCACGGCACCATTCCACCCGGGCCTGCTTCTGAGCATCGGTGAGGTTGTGCGGCACCCAGCGTGATACTATCCTCCTCACGCGAAGATGGCTGTGTAGAATCTCGTGAACGCTTCCCGATCCAATCTTCAATATGTGTTGAATCTCCTGATATGTAATTCGCCTATTGTCTTGGATTAAATTTTTCACTGCTAGCACGTTTTCTTCGGTAACAGCCGTCAAAGGGCGACCGCTTCTTTCGTCATCCCCCAAAGTTGGTCGACCGCGCTTGAATTCGTTATACCAACGATACACGGTTGCCTTGGAAGGGCCTTCATCCATGAATGCCATTTGAAGTCTATCGTACGATTCATCCGGTTTCAGGCGACACTTGAAATCGTATAAAATCATAGCTCTAAAATGTTCCCGGCGCAGATCCATATTTCAGTGAGACACAATACTTTGAATTAACTCGCAAAAAATGTGGAGGGAAATTTTGAAATTGGAACTTACTTATTTTTACTTATAAATAATCATATTTTCGAAAAACATTATAACTGGCCAGTCTCCCATATATAAAAACTTTTTTTCGCAATACTTTCTGAGGGGCCTGGTATGTACCGCTAGCTGCAGTCTGCGGCTTCGCTCGCGTAAAAAGTTTTATTTTGCCCTATTTGTATAACACTATTGCCAGGCCCGGATTTCCGCCTAGGCCTACAAGGCCCTATATAGCCACTAGGGGCCCAGCCAGTCTAGGGGCCATGTAGACATGCCGTCACGGCAGGCCAAAAAAAAAATTACTTCTAGAAAAAAAAAACCACTTATTGCACAACACAATCCGGCAAGAGACTTTTTAAGTTTTTTTTTTGACATTTATCCAAGATACAAGATACAAGATCATTTATTTGTTTTAAAACATGAGTATACACACACAGGGCATGCAAGATGGTAAAATTCATTATAAATATCAGTCATGTTTTGCCTTTACGGCGTACAAATTATAAACTATGCTAATTAACTATGTATTATTAACTTAACTAATAATATTAACTTAAACTAACTTTATTAACTTTTAATTTGAACATTATTAATTATTATTAAACTACTAATATGCATTATTAACTATTCTTTCTATATTACATATAAATCAATAAATTTATTTAAAATTGAAATAACATTCAAACATATAATTGAAAAAACTTACAGAAAAAAAAACACTACCAAATACACACATTATATTTACTACTATAAAGAATGTCAAATTAATAATTATAAAATGTTAGTCACAAAATAAAATAAAATAAAATATAATTGAATCTAGTTAATCAAACAAATTATTCGTAAAAAGTTGGAGTTACATTTTGTCAGTCAGAAATTCGTCAATGCTATAATAAACTTTCTGTAATAAGAATTTTTTTAATTTATTTCTAAGTTTTGCAATTGTACAATCCTTCCAACATTTTGGTAACTTATTAAAGATGATAGGAGCCATACAAAATATACTATTATGCAATAATGCAGTCTTGGAACTATGAATGCAAAGAGTGTCATCGCGCCTGTTTCTAATTACTTTATCTGATAATCGGGGAAATAGAGTTGGGTTTAATTTGACAAACATGATAGTCTCTAAAATGTACATGGATGGAAGGGTTAGTATTTTATATTTTTTAAAGTAGGAACGTAGGAAACGCCAGAATGCTGTTGTGTACACCAGCGCCAGCGTCAAACTGCTCGGCAAAACATCAGAACGTTCAGCGCTAAAGAGGGTAAACAATTTCTATAGAGAATCATACGGGACAGGCATATCATACACCGCGTATATGATCATGGATATCTTGTAAAATCTAGACAACAATATCTTGTGTTAGATGGAAACTAGAAAGAAATATATCTATTGTTATCTATAGTATACACTACTACTACTACACGTATTTATATCAGCCTGTCCAGGTGAAAGTCCACATTATCAGAGCAGTAACATACTGACTGACTGATAAAGGTCATGTCCGCAGGGCACAGGACAGATACCAGATAGCACACTATCAGTTGTACGGTCACAGAAATAATACGTTTCCTATTTTATTTTACTATGTGAAGTAAAAAACACAACGATGAGGAGGAATGCAAGGGCGGATCCAGCCTTTGTGTCAGTGGGGGGTCGCGTACTTATATCCAGCCCCGGAACTACATTTTTAAAAGGTAGGTAGGTACTGAGTCCAAATTGCCGCCTGCTAGGAAAAAACTTTAAAAAAATTAAACTTATAAAATTCTAGGATTTTCGTAATTTTTTCTAAAACATTAATTTTAGAGTTATAGGATTCTTCTTTGTAGAATATTAATGTAACAGAATAGTTACTTGCAATACCTAATTACCTATAGTTATGCCAAAAGAGAAAAAACGCAAATTTAGACCGGCGCGAGCGAAGCGAGCCCGAAATTTTTCTCAGTTTCGGTTTTGTTTCTATTAACGTACTTAACAGAATAGTTGTTTACAACAGACGTCTAGCACGTCGAAGAAAGAAAGATAAAAAGAAAAGCGCGAGCGAAGCGAGCGCGAATTTATTTGGACTGTTCATGAACAAACTGAGTACCTCTTCACAAAAGCGTAGATATTCTATGACAAAAGAGTACGCATTTATTTGAGCGCAACCCGTTCTTGCGGCGCCGATAGCGGCTAATATTAGAAGCTATAGCGTAAATAACTACATATAAATTTACGTTATGGCAGCCCGACACTTGATTAGCAAAGAAACTGAGCGCGAGCGCAGCGAGCGCGAAATTTTTTGGTATTTTTTAGGCTAACGTGGTAGTTAAGTAGTTATTTCTGTTGTTGATGGTTAGCTAAGTATTCAATCAACGGTGTCGCAACGGAGACATTGGAGAAGAAACTCGCGGCGGCGGCGTAGGCGGTGCTGCAAAATCAAACTTTAAACCGCGCAAATATTATTTACAATGAACGCACGGGTTCGGGTGCGAGTTCAATTTAGTAATTTCATGTGTGTATTTTGTTTCATTAGTATGTAACACGTACATACAGTCATTTATTAATTGTGTATACAGGAAAAAAACGTATGTTGCTATCTTCTTTTGTGTAAAAGAAAGAAGAAAGAAAAATATTTATTTGACACAACTGAGACACATACAAAAGAAATATACATGAACAAGAAATAGATATAGTGAAGAAGTAACAAAGCGAGGAAAAAAGTCATTGACAGTAATACAATAAAGAGTACAATAAAGAGTATACAATACAGTATACAGTACAGTATACAATACAATACAATACAAATGTATTGTATTGTATACATTTGGTAAATTGTGTAAACAGGAAAAAAACGATGGTTGACCTAAGTCCAGGGGCGGGGGGGGTCATGACCCCCATGACCCCCCCCCCCCTGGATCCGCTCTTGGAGGAATGAGGAGCATGTTACGAGGAAAGTTTTATGTATAAATGTGGATGGCTATAAGAAAAGGCAGACCGAAGAAAACATGGATGAATTGTGTGAAAGATGATATGAATAGAAATAAAGTGAACACGGAGATGACGGCTGATGTAGGCTGATGCAGGTATGGAATGGAACTAGGCGGACCAAGTGCAACCTGCCGACGGCTCTATACGGGGGTGGTGCGGTCAATGGCACTCTACGGGGCGCCGGTGTGGGCGGAGATCCTGAATGCCCAAAACAAGGCTCTGCTGTGGAGACCGCAGAGAGTCATGGCAGTCAGGGTCATCCGTGGATACCGCACGATATCTGCGGAAGCGGCGTGCGTACTTGCGGGTACCCCCCCCCCTCCGTGGGATTGGAGGCCCTAGTGCTTGCCGAAATTTACCGAAAAGGAGTGGACCACCAGGCCAAAAGTGGCGGACGCCCGTTGCCTGAAGTCGTTAAGACGTGGCGCAGAGAGGCACAAGCTGTCGTACTGGAGCAGTGGAGGGAGAGGCTGGAGACGCCCAGTACCGGCAACCGGTACCAATAACCGGCACTGGACCGTGGGGGCTATCCAGCCGATTCTCGAGGAGTGGGTGCGGAGGCGACACGGGACGTTGTCCTTCCGTCTGGAGCAGGTTTTCTCGGGGCATGGATGCTTCGGCAGATACCTGTACAAAGTGGCAAGACGGGAGGCTACTCCCGTGTGCCACCAGTGTGGCTGCAGTGAGGACACGGCCTTTCATACCCTGGCGCACTGTCCTTCTTGGGCGGTGCAGCGCCTTGCTCTCACTGCAGCAATTGGAGGAGACCTCTCACTGCCGGCCGTGGTCAGGGCCATGGCTGACAGTGGGGGGGCCTGGGATGCAGTCGCGTCCTTCTGTGAGGATGTCATCTCGCAGAAGGAGGCGGCGGTGCGGGTCAGGGAGGAAGACTCCCTCGCTGATCCGATCCGCCGCAAGAGGACGGGACGGCGCAGGCGGCTTTACAACGACCTGATGCCGCCCTAAGAAAGGCCAGCGGGTGATAGATTGGGGAGTCTATCATCCGCATTGCACGGCCCTCGAGCTGCAGTGATGTCCCAAGTGTGCCCGGACATCGCTAAGAGAGACTTAAAGTTATAGGTGGAAGGCCCTGAAATGGGCCGCGCTGGATGGGTCGCGAATGCCATGCAATGCAGTTCTCGTGACCCATCCACTCAAGACGAGAGTAGGCACACGGCGGAGTTTTTAGTGGGTGCGAGTCCCACATACCCACACCGCCGCCCCGGGTGGTGTGATATGCGATAGGCATTTTCTCCGTCAAAAAAAAAATATATAAAAAAAGGTATGGAATGGAAGAAAAATACATGCTGCGTCGACCCCAAATAAATTGGGTTTTGTTAATGAACGTAGATGAAGCGAAAGAGGTGTGTCAGGATCTTAGCAGATGGAAATCCATAGTCTCTGTCTACCCCAATAGGAAACAGGCGTGATAATATGTATGTATAACTTAAAATGCAAAAGATGAACGTTTGAAGATTTGCCCAGCCATGTTTGGGTATCAGCCATATTGATCTCGTAGGGTAACCAAAGTATTAATAAAGAAAAACTGAGGTAATCTAGGATGCTAGAGTGAGCGAAAAGAGCTCGAAAATTGTGGCACCCTGACTCGGATAGGTTAGGTTTTGGTCGCTGCGTTTGTTCACTAGACCCCGTCATTCCCTTCGATTTTATGTAGGTACTTTGGATAAGTAATTACAATCACATTTCCACTTTCCATCTTCATGTCTTAGTTTGGCGAACGTGACTTGCAATACCGTTTAGGCAACAGTCGAGGTGGTATTGTAGTTATTATGAGCAAAGGTTGCTCATCAGGTAGGCCTAAAGCTCGTTTCACCTTCCATAAATAATACCATACCCCTACAGGATTGATATGCCCAAACATGACTGAGAAAATCGTCAACATAACAACAACATAACATAACATCACGCCTGTATTTCCCCGAAAAGGTAGGCAGAGTTGTAATAGTTCAGCCACAACTCGCCAGTTATGTTATAGTCCCATGTAATAGGGGGCGAGCCTATTGCCATTGACCGGGCACAAATCCAGACTCCAAATCGAAAATCGTCAAACATTTTGCATTTTACGTAATGGTGTGTATTAGCTGGTTATTTAATCAAATAGCTTCGTTTCTCAGGTGGGCCTAAAGGCTCGGTAGCTTATTGTGCACTTGAGCTTGTGTTTATGCGTTGTTTGTGCCTTAATAACAATTGGCCAAAATGACAAGCTCTTGTATGAAAATGTCACAGAATGACCACAGCTTTTGTACCATAATAAAAATTGCTCCAAATGACCAATTGTTGCTCAAAACGATGAGCTCTCGTATGAAAATCTCAATTTTTGAAAACCTTAAAAAACTGAATTACCACACAGCTTTTTGAATGTCTTTGTTTCGCTCACTCTCACTCGGGGTGGAGTTAGCATATAAACCAGTATCGTCCACAGGTTCCCTGAGTCACCTGAGCTTGCGTATATGCATTTTTTGCGTCCTGCTCTAAATGAGGAGCTTTTGTAAATATGAAAAATTTTCAAAGCCTTATAACAGGTCACAGAATGACCCCACAGCATTTTTGCTATAATAACAATACCTCAAAATGACCTATTATTGCTCAAAATGACAAGCTCTCATATGAAATTATCAGTTTTTCGAACCCTTATAGCAGGTAATAGAATCACCCCACAGCTTTGGTGCCATAATAACTATTGCTCCAAATGACCCGTTCTACCGATTTACAGCATTATTTTTTTCTGGCTTTTAGAAAAGGCACAATTTGAATGATGTCCTTTAATTTTAAGAAAAAAAAAACTTTTTATGCTTTAATGGGTATGCTCGCGAGGTGGTTTAATTTAAATTTGATCAAGATCTGATGATGATCTTCAGGGATAACGAAGGGAACTCTTCAATGGATAACAGCAAATCACCCGCGATTGCAGAAAACGCTTGACTATGTGTTGTTTGTCACTCAAAATAGAAAAATAAAATAAACTTAACAATAGTAAAAACCGACTTCAAAAATAATAAAATAATTTGTGTGAAACAGTTTAGGAAGTCGGTGCCAAATTGCCAATATCAAAGGCAATTATTTCATTATTTTTGAAGTCGGTTTTTAAAGCTTATTTTTAATTTCTATGATAGATTTGCTGCGGGGCTTAAATAAATATTAAGATTACAAAAACGTGGTCCACAATGGAGCAAGCTCGCCTACATACGCAAAGAAGAAGGAGATTTAAGACTCTTGGAGCTTAAGGCTCCTGCAATTACTATTGTGAATAATAGAAATAAGTATTTTAAACACGAAACAGCAAACATTTCAATAGTTGCAAACTCAGCACACTTTGACTTCTTTCTAGCAGCTTGTTTACAGCTTAACCATTAAGTACTTGATTATGAAACAAACAGACACATTATTTAAATGCAGTCGTTACTTGGATAAACAAGTCAACGCGTAATACAGTCTGCAAAATATTCCAGTTTAAACCACTTTAAAAAGAGTGTCTAAAATTCTAAATAAATTAGTCACGTAACCATTAAAATGGTCTTTTCAGGATAATGAATTGAAAAATAATATTTTCATCGCTATTCCCAATTCATGCCACAAATGAAACGTGACCAAATATACCACAATAGTTATTTATTTGTCCTCGTATGATGTTTTTCCTGTCTGTACCCAGTATCGCATCGGGCCAGCCAGGCTGAGCCAGGCTACGCGTACGTTTAGTTACAAATGCACGCGCAATGACAATATAACGCCTTCTCATAATAAATAATTGTAATTGATTTATATTATAAATAATTATTATTTAGAATAGTGGTGTGTAGTTTAAATTTTATGAAGTTGTCGCCTAAATACAGCGCAAACTTTAAGTGCAGTGTCTAAGAGCTGCAGTATTTTAGCACTTTGGACATTTCAATATTTGCGAAAATGATTAAATGTAAGTATAAAATGTATATTTTTTGGTGATTCAGCCAGCAATAAAAGTATTAATTTATTAATCATAATTATTTCTTAGACGTTTAAATAACACAAAATATGTTTGGAATAATGGTGAGAAAGAGTGAGGATGAAAAAATTATAAAATTAAAATAATAACACATCGCATAAATCATACACCTTCCAAGATAAGCCTAAGTTAACTACTAACTTAGTATTTAACTAAATATATTTAACTGCCTCGTTGGTCTTACTGCCTCGTTGGTCTAGTGGTTGCAAGCGCGACTGCTGAGCGTGAGGTCCTGGGTTCGATTCCCGGGTCGGGCAAATTGTTATTGGGTTTTTTCATTAGGAAATTCTCAGTAGCAGCCCGGAGTCTGGATTTGTGCCCGGTCAATGGTAATGGGCTCGCCCCCTATTACATGGGACTATAACATAACTGGCGAAATGTGGGTGTACTATGCACCTCTGCCTACCCCTTCGGGGAAACACAGGCGTGATGTTATGTTATGTTATATTTAAGTAACTAGTTGTGGAAACTTGATTCTGCCACACATACGTTGATCGTTGCATAAATTGAACTTTTTTCGCAAAGCAACTTTGTTCAGTAATTTATTTAAATAAAATCAGGTTTAACTTATTTAAAACTGTGTGTAATTTAGGTAAAAATCATTTTTACAATAGCTAAATGGCACAAACTTAAATATTAAATAACCTAGGCTTTCTTTTTTCTTTTCGAAACCTTTTAAACTAACAGTTTTTATTTAATTATCGTTAGATCTCTCTTTGTTTACCGCAATCTAATGGCACAGATAATATAATACTATAATGGTAAGTTATGTAAATCGATACATTAAATTATGCATCTAATGTAGGTACCTACTAGATATTATGGCAGTACAGTGCATATAGTTGTTAGATGACGGCCGATCAAGGTCCAACGGCGACAAGATACGAGATAAGACAAGTAGCAGACTTGTTCAAATAATACTATCAAGAGCTTAAAACATAGAAATACATTAGAGATAAAAACGAAAAAACCTAATGTTACGTCACCAGTCAAAGTACCTACTCAAGGGCTTGATCTATTTAAATAAGAACGTTAGTTCGTTTGTTTGAAATAAAAAATACCGGCCAAGTGCGAGTCGGACTCACGCAGTAAGGGTTCCTTACCACACATCGACCTGATACCCCATTGAAAGTGAGTTCATCAAAAGACATCAACGCAATAAGCGAAATGTGAATTTTTACATCTCTTTCGTAGGTACCACCACATATGTCTACGTTTGCCCTGTTTTTAGTATTTGTTGCTAAACTAAATAGTATGCACTATAATCAGACCAAGTTTGACGCTGGTATGTATTGTTTGAAGATAGAGTAGGAACAAAAACGTTGAAAAAAAAGGTTTTTTGAGTTTTCTTCCCCATACGGAGATCCCCTTTGGTTTTAGACTTTTTTATTTTTAGTATTTGTCGTGATAGGGCCTAGGGGTCATAGCAGCACATATTCTGAGAAAATTTCAACCGCTACCTATTACCGTTTAAAAGATACAGCCCTGTGACAGACAGACGGATGGACGGACGGACGGACAGCGTAGCGAGAGTAATAGGGTTTCGTTTGACACTCTTTGGGTACGGAACTCTAAAAATGAGCATGTTTGGTTAGCAAAAAGTTTCATCGCATGAATCTACGCCAAAAATGGTTTTGTCTTTCTATTCATTTTCGGGCAATTTTTTGGGACAAGCCCGCCTCACGTTCCCAACCACTGCAACTCCTGACCAGGGCCAAGATCTACAATGGCGACCAACCAGAAAAACGCCGAAACTATGAAGCTCAACATGTCCCGGGGAAATGATTCAACTGTCTTGAAACCAGCAACGAAATTAAATCAGAAAATAAATTAGGAGAAGTAGAAGGAAATTTGTTTCCACTTCCCTCCGTATCAAGCGGTAGACAGAATAGAGTATGTAGCCATGGGCGCAAAAAAAGAGATGTTTGCAACTGGGATAAGCCCAGCTGCCTAGCACCACGGTTAAAAACTAGTGATTTAAGGGTCCTATTTATGAGCTAAATAAATAAATAAATATTTTTTGGACATTTTTACACAGCACCATCTAGTCCCAAACTAAGCAGAGCTTGTGCTACAGCTGTTACACTTGTTTGTTTTTATGAGATATAGATCTGCTCTTGACCGCAATCTAGACAGCTTTGTCAAGATGTGGTCGACGATGGAGCGAGCAAACCTATTAGGTGCCGATTCACTCCAGCTTTAAAGGCGTTAGGTTTTAAGTTGTGAATTCCACAACTTGGCTGTGCGCATTATGAAAGAGTTCTCGTTTGGTCCTGATAGTAGGGATCTCTACCAAATGTGGATGATATCCTGCAGTGCGTCGTGTAGTCCGATGAAAGAAAGGAGATGGTGGAATAAGCTCAAGGAGCTCTTGCACACACTCTCCAAAGTACAGCCTGTAGAACACCGACAAACAAGCAACTGTGCTAAGCTTTGTAGCTTTACTTCCAATAATAGGTTTGGCAAAGACGAAACGCAAGGAAATTTATTTTGTTTAGGTTCTGCTTGCTTATACGGTACTGGGTTTCTTGACCATGCGCTTGACCACAGAAATAAATAGCGCTTGACTGACGTAGTCAAGTATTAGATAGGTACAAACGAACAAACAGTGTTTCAATTCTTTCATTCAATTACTTAATTAGAATTATTTATACCGGTTATTTAAATACATCTAGCTAGTCCACTGCATATTAATATAATATGTACCTATAGGATAAAACAAATCGTCGTTTGCTGTCATCAGTTGCACGGTAAACGAGCCACAAGGCTGAATGCGAACTAATTGTGCCAATAGACAATATTTACCAGAGCTCATAGAATACATGTTCTTTGTTTATTAGTATCGACAATATTGTGATTGCTTAGGCGCCGAATAGACCACGTACTTAAAGATTTAGGGGGTCTGGCTGGACCCCCCTTAGTTTACGCAGAAACGATAAAAAACATACAAACAAAATAGTATACCTACAACGTGTTATTAAAATAACAGAAAACCTCATAAGGGTAATTGTACTCATCAGTATCAACAACTTTTACTATGGGACCAACCCTGAAATCACAGGGACACGCGGAGTCACGCCTCATTGGCCCAGATCGAGCCCCTCCCGCGCCAGAATATTCACCACATGCAATAAGATCCCTCGAAGGGTAATAATGTCCCTCGAAAGGATATTCATTGCCCGTACTCAGGATGCACCGGTCTTACAACTGCCATTCCTTCCAGACGTGTCCAGAGGGACAAGCCGTCAGACACACGTGGAGGTTTTTTCGCCAGTAGGTACCCCATCGTCACTCAACCTAGCCTGAGGCCGTCCTACGTTACGCTTTCCGATTCACGGTCTCCACTCTACTAGAACACGTCTACCCCAACAGTCATAGGTTCTTCGGCTAATATGGCCAACCCACTGCCACTTCAGCTTGCTTATCCTGTGGGCTATATAGAAAGAAAGAAAGAAAGAAAAATGATTATAGATATATCGAAATCTTTGGTTCTCTGTCAGATCACCTCATTTCGGATACGATCACTCAGAGAAATTCCGAGCATAGCCCTTTCCATAGCACGCTGTGCTAAAGTTCCATTATAGCCCAGCCTATGGATGTTATTCATAAAAGATGATGCTCACCATATACAATTCGATGAGGGCAATGTGTTGCAATCTATTTTAATAAATGGACAGTACTCCACAGATGTTTAAATCATTAAAATATTAACTATTTTGAGGTTATTTTTTTGCTTACGAAACTAACGTTAAACAACAAACAAGTGGTTGCTTAGCAACTACACAGTTTTACTATTCTATTCCTATATACACATGTGAAGTTGCTAACAAGAGGTTGGCTCTCATTGGCTTTCTTTAACAGTGATGCCAACGTAATACATTATAAAAACATACTTACAAGCGATTGAGCAAAAATATTAAGTCAAATGGAGTATCATAGCCGCTCACGTTATTATTGTGTTGATTAACTCTTAAAATAAAAAAAAGTTTTCTGTATTGTCCGCATTAGATACGATGAATAGTAAGTAATGAAAAAATACGCATGTAATTGTCGTACATTTTTTATCTTCGTACAGACTCAATGCTATTCTTAGCAATGTCCTTTGCCCCCAGCGTTCTTAAACTTAGCTACGACCAGTGCCTACGACACTGTTTCCACCTACATTATAATTAACTGCATACATAACTATAGAAGTCTCTGTTAAGAGGAATGTGTGGTGTAACGAGAATGGAAATTATAAGAAATGAGTATGTGAGAGCGAGTTTAAAAGTAGCGCCAGTGACGGAAAAGTTGAGATGCAGTAGATTGTCATGGTATTGGGTGTGATGCGGAGAAATGAGGAGCATGTTACGAAAAAAGTTTTGTGTATGAATGTGGATGGCTATAAGAAAAGAGGAAGACTAAAGAAAAGATGGATGGATTGTGTGAAAGTTGATATGGATAAAAAGAAAGTGAACACGGAGATGACGGCTGACAGAGATGTATGGAAGATACAAAAATAAATTGGGATAAGGGCAGGAGGATGGTGATAACTATAGAAGTCTCTGCTGTGCGTATAGTATTATATTATCTGTGGCTGTGCTTTCTTTTGTCAAATGATTTATCCCCTATGGCTGCAACACTAGAACGTGCTAGCACGTTGTATTCTAAGGGTAGTCCAGAATATGATCAAAATTTTTGTCACAATTATGCAAGTAAAATCCAAGGAGTACCAAACAAGGCAAAACAAATACTTGCGTATTATATTGTAAATAACTTAAATATAAATAATAAAATAAAATACGTTTTTATTTTCTCTTATCCAATTTCATACAATACAGAAATTGAGGCAACCCCAGTAGGTAAGTTATAAAAATACTTGTGTTAGGGAATATAAAATGAAAATTATTAAATGACGACCTGGTGAAGGTCGCGGGAATCCGCTGGATGCGGAGGGCGCAGGACCAGTCGTTGTGGCGATGCTTGGGGGTGACCTATGTCCAGCAGTGGACGTCTTTCGGCTGAAATGATGATGATGATGATGAATGATGAAATTTATTAATGGATAGTTTTGTGTGTTGGTATGTTTGTTTGTAGGGGGAGTGTGTGGGGGTGTGATTGCGTATGAGTGCGTGCTTAGTGTACCTACAAGGCTAGGCATATTATTATGTTAATTTTAATGTTTCCATTTAATACTTAGCTGATTCTGACTAATATTAGTTCAGTTTCTTCGTACATGAGTGTTTTGAGCCAGTTAATAGCCTTGCATTGATTCTGAATCAAGGTTATAAACAGTCCTATAGAAAATCAGAGCTAACAGCCAATTGAGCCCATTTACCACCCGTGTTTCCAACTCGTGGCACTCATCAAGCTTGGAAACGAATCGATGACAAATTGATAGAAATTACAATTCACTTAACAACCTAGTTACTTAGTTCTCTCTAAGTATTAAATGCTAAATACAGGCGAAATTTTCCATGTTTATGTGAAAAGTTGACTTCAGTTTAAGTGTATTTCTTTGGAGTTTTAGGCTATATAGGTACTACTCGTGCAGATAAAGAATGAGATTGAAAATGGCCGCATTTGTATTATCCTCTCGCTCACAAATAAAGTATAAAGCGTGAGACATAGAACAATAGAAGGTCCGCCATTTTCAACCCCTTTTATTATCTGCGCCGAGTGATATACTTAATATAAAAATGTAGCAGAATAGAAGTCTATAATACACATTAATGAGGAAGCGCGAGCGAAGCGAGCGCAAAAACTTTTCATTTTTATTTATTTTTACCTTTAAAGCTATAACTTTAGCTATAGCTTTTTTGTTTTTTAGCTTTATCGCTTGCGCCTTTAGTGTCCGATCGCAACGGTCGTGCAAAGTAGCGCAAACCGTTCAACAAAATGAACGACCGCCGTCGTATGTGATATTATATATCATTGAATTGGAAATATCATTCATACTTTATTTTGAGCAAAATAATACCTATACTGTAAATTGAACTTTAGTACTTACAGAAAATTCTTAAATAATTTAGAAACGTCGTGAACTCATTGTTTGAAATGTTAATGTAATGTTACCTACTTGTCTTTTAATGTTTCTCGTTTAGTTGTTAGGATAATTTTGAATTACTGGCCAGCTTGGATTGTTTTTGGGGGGATCATGACAGCTGCGACCCCCCCCCCCCCCTGGAACCGCGCCTGTGATAGATTGTGTGAAAGATGAAAATAAAGTGAACACTGAGATGACGGCTGATAGAGAAAGAAAAAGAGCGGCGGTTTGGAAGAAAAATAAATGCTGCACCGATCTGAAATTAGCTTAGCGATAAACCAAGTGAATGACGGAATTCTGGACTGATTCTATTAACAAATCACAATTGAACTACGGCTCTTCGTAAAAACGATCCAACTTTTTGGTTCAGCCAACGATTTATATTATTTTTTTCAGTTTTTAAGAATCAAAACGTGATAGCCTGAAAATTTTGAGAATTTGCCCCCTTCTTGACAAGCCTATCCCTAGTACAAAGACTCCTTTCGTTCATTTGGATGGAAGATATCAGTACAAGTTCCTACTTAGGTGTTCAACACAAATCGGCAAGAAGATGATGGGAGGAATCCGAGGAATTTACAGAGTTACGTCCCAAAGTTCATAATAACAATTAGCTTAGCTCTTTTGTGTCCATGTGTCTATGTATCGATCGCAGTGTCTGCGTCGATAAGTGATGTGATAAGGCTGATAACACGTAACCCCGAGCTCTCGGGCTCGGCTCAGTCGGCAGCTGTGCTCCGCATCTGAGACACGGCGTAGCATCTCTAGTAAGTCTGTGGAGACACGTAAACGGAAAATTCCTCTGTAAACTGTCAATTTTTACGTCAATTACGTGAGTTTCATATTTTGTTGTAGGTTTATTATTACCACGTTTTATTAACTCGCTTTCAGTCTTGCCTATCTGTTCGGCACAAATTTTGCAATCGATTTTAAACTAACTTCCCGATGAGCTAGGGACTTAAAACTTTAAACATAGCTCAGAACTGGATGACAAGACAATATTAACTTGCTTTCGTTTGAAAAACGTGGTATAAAAAATAAACTTTTTCGTCAAATTATTTATTTAGTGCACCTTCACGTGTTTTTGGCGGATTTGGCGAATTTTTTGGTTAATTATTTTTTTAAATTCTTTATTTAAACAGCAATTACTCTTAAATCTAGAGTTGCATCAATTCCCTTAAAGATTTATTGTTTTAGGTTCGAATTTCTTAAGATTCTAGACAAATCTGGTAGGTAACTAAATTCAATTATCTATTTTGTCTCGCGGGGTATGCTTTCAATAACAATCAAATCTTATTTTAATTTTCTTTGATTGTTTTCTTATATTATTAAAAACAAAGCATTTTGATGGTTATTTTAATCAGCAAAATTCCACTTCGCGGTTATTAAAATTGTTTAATTATCAATTTATAACATTCAACAACGATGTACCAATTTGCATTTAGGTATTTATTTCTTGGAGGATTTCTTTTTTTTTCATCATTCCATCGAAATTTTTCATTGGATTCAGGCCGTATTCGTTACGATTTCCGTACTTTATTTCCAAAACTTGAAAGTTATTGCATACTTTCATACAAAAGGATTTAGCTGTAGACCTTGGAAACATCAAATCGAAAAAGGTCCCTTGTCCAGAAAACTTGATATTTCTAACGTGCAAACTCTATATATCTTACAAAATTATTATCAACCTATAAAATATTCTTTATTATCACCATTTTTTTTGTTTCAGTATCAATAAGCGAAGTCATGAAGATCGGCTTCATCGGCGGCGGCAGATTGGCCTTTGCCTTGGCCAATGGCTTTATCTCTGCCGGTTAGTATTGTTTTATTAAACTACGTACTTACTTACTTACTTACTTACTTACTTATTTACTTACTACGTACTTTTGTATCTCATTATAAGTGAACTGTTTGTTCTTATGAGAAATAAAATTCTTTAAACCTACGTTATTGTGTAGAGCACAAGGAGATAAAAATATAATATGCTAACGTCCAATCTATCCACGATTTGCCCTACCAGAGTTAGGAATTTGACATGAGCTCCATACAAAATATGTCAAATTTCTATATCTAGTAGGGTAAATCGTGGATAGATTGGATATTAATTTTGCCCGTAAAAGGAAGGCGAACTTTTATTAAAAAGATCGACGATGTGGTACTTTTTTTCCAACAAAATGGTTAACATGGACACAAGTAATGCCAACAAAAGAAAGAATTAAGAAAATATAGTAGGAGTACCTACTTGAAAATAATTATTTTATTGACGACAGCACGCGCAATATACCTTGGCCGGCCTGAAGTTAGGCTTTGCGCGTGTTTTCCCCGCCCCTTGCCACCAATGACACCCATAAAACGATTACTGCGACGGTCTTGTGACAACTTCAGGCCGGCCAACTGATATTGCGCGTGCAGTAATTTTTTTGACATTATCATAAACACATTTTAAATTATTTCCATTAGGTTTCTCAATTAATGCCGTTCCCACAATATTGTTCTGCGTGCCATTGGTTCCTGGTTCATCATCCCTGACTAAAGCATAATCAGTCCTATGCAATGCTAGGAATATACGTCTCTCAAAATGAGAAGGGTCTAAGCAGTGGTGGATTTACACATTTGCCGCTAGTAGGCTATTCAAATTTTGCCGCCCCTTTACAAGTGTCAATTCCTACATTATTTTTACAATCTTAGTTAAGATTGCACACAAGCGCCAAGTTTTTCTGGCGGTGCGATGGTGCGAGATCTCATTGTGGTGCCCTAAATGTGGTAAGCCAAGTAGATATTATGTGTGCAATATAAAAAAGAATGTAATTACTATTTTATCTTAAATTAACGTTATTAATTTGGCGGTGACGTAGATCTTTTTGCGGCTGAATGTGCATAAACAACGAGGATTCAAAGACGTAATATCAGCGCGAGCGAAGCGACCGCGAATTTTTCTAAATAATATTTTGGTTTTATTGTACTGAACTATATATATATATTAGTATACTACACTGAATAAGTATAACAAAATGTAACAGAATATCTGCTTTAAATATACACCAACAACGCACAGGCAAAAAGGGCTGAATGCAACAAGAACGCAAAACGATCGTCGTTGGTCAATAACGAATGAATGATGAATGAATGATGAATAAGGCGGGTTAAGGTATGCCCTCCATGGGTATGCCTTAATACTACTTACACAATAATGTACATTCGGTAAACGTAAATAATTTTTATTGTGCTTACTTACAGTTTAATATCAATACATTATTCAATTATCTGGCTGATGATGACGGTGAAATTCAATTAAGTTATGAAAGTTTTCAATTTACTTTTAATAAATATGAATCTTTTTAATTTCTGTAAATGTTTGCCTCAAATTTGCCGCCCCTAAAATCTGCCGCCCTAGGCTCCAGCCTACTCAGCCTGCTGGTAAATCCGCCACTGGGTCTAAGGACTATAGAGTATAGTCAGATTAGTCAACCACGCTGACTTGGCAAGGGTATGCAAGGGTGCCGTTGGTGCCAGTAGGTACACAGTACACACACATGCATAAAGAGTATTTTTTGTAGCTCTTAGCATTTTTTAAGATTCCTCACGATATTTTCCTTCACTGCACTTGATAAATTGCTGGTGCTCAATTTTATTAGTAATATGGAAAAACCAGCTTTAGTTCACCCACCAAGTCTAGTGTATTAGTTCTCTGGACTATCATGATAAATTATACGACTGGATATCGTCGATCTGGATATTATGTTAGTAGGACGAGAGAAACAGTAGTAGTTTATTGCTTCACTGGGTTTTTTTTTCGTTGTTTGTCTGTTCGTCTGCTACAATTCTTGAAAATCAATTTACAGACTGAAATTTTGCATTTAACACTCATGACAATACGATAATATGTAGTATTTTAGATAGCTATATTGGATAGATATTGGTGTCGATTCTCTTGTTTACGAACTAAACCCATTTTAAACTATCGCTCTCTTTTACTAATAGTAGATACAAGAAAGGGATGGCAACAATTTTAGTGCCGTCAAATTAGTTGGAATTAAAATTTCCATACAAGTTTAGTCGTGATCTCGGAACGTGCCCACTAAAATAGGTATAAAGAAATTTAACACGTAAACTAATTTGACAATTCTAAAATTGTTGCCATCCTTTTCTTGTATCTACTATTAATAAAAAAGAGCGATAGTTTAATTAAAATAAGTTTAGTTCACGAAAACAAGAGAATCGATACCAATGGGTCCAGATTTTGTGATATTCTTCATCCATCATACTTCCATCCATCATACTTCCATCCATCATACTTCATCCAGTCATATTGGTCCATAAAAGAATTTGTTAATTAATAAATTGAATAGAACGCCACTTATCGGATCCTAGCGTAACTATCAACTATCGTCTTGATAAAACAAATAATATATTGTATGAAATATGAATATTACCAGAATCTGTCAAGTCGTTTAGAAGTTACACGATTATTAACAGACGCACCAACGATTATACTATAGGTAACTACAAAAATCATGCCTGATTTAACTCTTTGAGTTTGCTGTTTACTAACAATCAGAAAACCCATCAAATATTGCTGCCACTTTAATTCACATAAATGTATCATCAATCATCAACTCAGCCTATCGCAGTCCACTGCTGGACATAGGCCTCTCCCAAGTTGCGCCACAACGCTCGGTCCTCTGCCTTCCGCATCCAGTCCCCCCCAGCCACGTTCTTTAGGTCGTCGGTCCACCTGGCAGGGGGGCGCCCTACGCTGCGTTTGCCGATACGCGGTCTCCACTCAAGGACTCGTCTGCTCCAACGGCCATCGGTGCTTCGACAGACATGGCCAGCCCACTGCCACTTCAGCTTACTGATCCTACAAGCTATGTCGGTCACTCCGGTTCTTCTCCGGATAATCTCGTTACGGATTTTATCCTTCAAAGAAACTCCAAGCATAGCTCGCTCCATAGCTCGCTGAGCGACTTTAAATTTGTGGACTAGCCCAACTGTCAGTGTCCACGTCTCGGCACCGTAAGTCATGACTGGCAGGACGCACTGGTTGAAGACCTTTGTCTTCAAACTTTGCGGTATAGGCGACGAGAAGACTCGGCGAAGTTTGCCAAATGCTGCCCAGCCCAGACGGATCCTTCTGTTGGCTTCTTTCTCGAAGTTGTGTCTACCAAGCTGAATTGCCTGCCCTAGGTAGACGTATTCCGTTACAACTTCGAGTGCCGACCCTTCAACGAATATTGGCCTTGGCATGACATGCATATTGAACATGACTTTAGTCTTGTCCAGATTCATGCCGAGACCGACACGTCGAGAGGCTCCGTTTAAGCTGTGCAGCATTTCGCCCAGTTGTTCCAGCGACTCAGCCATTACAACGATGTCATCGGCAAAACGGAGATGTGAGATGTTCTCGCCGTTAACGTTGATACCCTGTCCAGTCCAGTCCAGCGTCTTGAAGACGTCCTCCAACGCGTTAGTGAACAATTTCGGGGATATTACATCCCCTTGTCTCACCCCTCTGCGCAGTTGGATTGGCTTCGTCTTTTGGTCCTGGAGCTGAACAGTCATGGTAGCAGCGTTGTATGGGCATCTCAGCATCTCTATATACCGCTCATCAATGTGACATCGCTGAAGAGCATCCAGAACTGCCCAAGTTTCGATAGAGTCGAAGGCCTTCTCGTAGTCCACGAATGCCATACACAGCGGCTGATTGTACTCTTCAGTCTTCTGTATGATCTGCCGAACAGTATGGATGTGGTCTACGGTGCTGTAGCCTTTTCGAAACCCAGCTTGCTCTGGTGGCTGGAATTCGTCGAGTCTTTCGGCAAGACGATTCGTGATGACCCTCGAGAACAGCTTGTACACATGACTCAGGAGTGAGATGGGTCTGTAGTTCTTCAGAAGGGTTTTATCCCCTTTTTTGAAGAACAGTACCATCGCACTCCCGCTCCATGCCTCCGGTGTAGAGCCTTGTTGATAACGGAATTAAACAGACTCTGTAGCTCCTTCAGGACCGGAGCCCCGCCTGCTTTTAGGAGTTCAGTAGTAAAGTAATGCCGTCATCGCCCGGAGCTTTGTTGTTCTTAAGCTGCTCGAGGGCCACCCTAATCTCGCCCTGGTCAACGTCTGGAAGATCCTCGGTATGGTATATATAAGGTATATAAATTATGTGCAAAAGGTGGACTTTGGTGGTGTACTCGTCATACCTAGTAATCTGTAGTTTTTTGTTATCATCTAGTTTTGTCAGTTACTGACAAAACTACTATACTACTGTAGAATACTGTATTCTTACTCTAATTAAAACAATATTTCACAACACAATGTGACGCAACGCTGTCTATTTCAGTCACAGAGATAATAATTATAATAACTAAACAATTATTTAATGAGGTTTACGATCTGGGGCCTAGTACGAGTTTGACACTTACGAATACTTTCATAGTTTACGTTGACTTTCATTTATAGATCACTAGTTCTTCCTCGTATCCGCCAGGGGCGCTACTGATTTATGAATGAAAGTCCACGAAAACGATAGAAGTATTCGTAAGTGTCAAACTCGTACTAGGCCCCCTGATGAACCCAGTCCTTCAATGAATGGAATAATTCACCACAACTTTTGTAGAAATAATGACAATGGTGTTGATTATCTTGTTCACGAACTTAACTTATTTTAAACTATCGCTCTCTTTAACTAATAGTAGATGTAAGAAAGGGATGACAACAATTTTAGTGCTTTCAAGTTAGTTTACGTGTTACATTACTTTGTATTTTAGTCGACACGTTCCGTGATCACGAATTCAAGACTAAACTTTTATGGAAATTTTAATTTTGCCTAATTTGACAGTACTAAAATGTTGCCATCCCTTTCTTGTAGCTACTATTAGTAAAAGAGAGCGATAGTTTAATTAAAATAAGTTTAGCCCGTGAACAAAATAATCGATACCATGACAACCTTCAACATTATTAAAAGAAATAAAAATATTCCCATGACAATGATGCTGAAAACATGATCGTCTCCTTTTAAACCGTTTCAAAAAACAGTTTGAATGAGTAGGTTCCATAGGAAAAATGGTTTATTTTTTCTGTGGTAGGTTCTGTAAATTAAATCCACCACACGATACCGAGTGTTACGAAAAATCGATGCCATCAGGAAATGTATAGCTTACACCATAGACATAATGTGTTATATTTCTATGGCTTACACAAGTTACATTGATTAGCGCAGACTAGCTAGCTACTAATATAGTAGGTAATCTGTGGCGCAGACCGGGCAAGTCAAATGACTGAGAGAGGCGTAGGTGGTACGGTCTACTGTAGGTAATAGATCTGTGGGTCTACTGCAGTCTACTGCCTACACTAAAGAAGATCGTCCTGCGCGAGGTTATGGCTACATTTTTACCTATTTTTACCCACATTGTTTTTTTTCACCTATTTTTATTTTATTAAATTAGCGTTTCGGAAAGACTGTTTTCACAATCATAGCAGATTTTTTTTTTTTGTGTAAATTGCTTGGATAGATTACGCTAAGTTCTGATGTACGCTAAGTTTCGTATATTTTTTTTTTTCAAAAATTATTTTTGTTATTCTAATCTTGGACGAATAAAAAATTTGTCCGAGATTCTAATAGTGAAATGCTTCTCTTCGTCATAATTATTTCAACGCAAAATACTTGTCATTTTAGATGCCTATAAAAAATTAAACCCATCAGCATAATTTTTCACGGTGTAAATACCTAATCATTCAATCATCGAAATTGGTTATCATTTAGGGTTGGGAAACCGTTGGCGCTTTTTGTATGGACAAGAAGGTGGTAGGTAAAGGTATACTGGGGCCGTATTATGAGCTTTTAAAAAACCATGCAAGTTCCAGGCAATCCATTTAACTGCCTTGTAAAATGTCGTATTATGACATGCGTAAACCTGGCTGACTTCTGGATTGATAAGTTGTCTATGGCTGTCTTTTAACTTTTGACGGTGACGTTTAGGAACAAGTTCAATTTTTTTTTCGGTAAGTTACGGTTTTAATTTTGTAATGTATTGATATTAAAAATTCAAAATATTAGTTGCATGAACACAAAAGTATAATAAAATATTTCAAGCATCGTATTTTGCCTACAACAAAAATAATAATGTGTTGATTTTACCACATTTTGCTAAATGTATGTTTATATGAATGGTTCGCGGTGTTACGCTTCCGAACGACACCCCTTTTAAAAGTCAGCGGGAAGTTAATCGTAGGTGCGCAAAGAGTATATAATCACTACGTTTAGTAGGTGGGAACAAAGAGATTTCAATACATCTTATTATTTTCTTATTACTTTAAATTAATGTTTTAAACAATACGTATTAGAATGGCGTAAGTGCTATGTGTGATGTTATTTGGCTTAAAATCTATACTATAATAAAACTGTAAAGGTCGAAAAATCTGTACATTGAGTTTTTTTTCGCGAAAATCGGCTATCTATACTATAATAAAACTGTAAAGGTCGAAAAATCTGTACATTGAGTATTTTTTCGCGAAAACCGGCTAGGGGGACTAGAAATAAGCTATAGAACACGAATCAATCGTTTAAAAATTTTATGTCTGTCTGTCTGTCTGTCTGTCTGTCTGTTTGTTACCTCATCACGTGAAAACGGCTGAACGGATCGTAATGAAACTTAGCATTTGTATTGGTATTAGTCTAACTTAAAATATAGGGTATGTTTTATCTGAATCGGTTGAGTAGATCCAGCGATACAGCTTGACCCCTCTATTGTATTAAGTTGCATACAAAGTAGAGGTCATGATTGTTGGTTGGATGCAGGTTGCAGGTTCCTAAATATACAACTGGATTCTATTAGTATTATAGAAAATATAGAATAACATAACATAGCCCATCACTGTCCCGCTGCTGGACATGGCCCTCTTCTTGGAATGAGAAGAGTTAAGGAACTGGATATTGTTAGTGTAATAGATTATCATAACATAATCAGCTCATTACCTACTGCCCCACTGCTGGGCACGGACCTCTTCTCGGAACGAGAAGAGTTAAGAAACTAGAAAATATAGAATAACATAACGTAGTCAACCCATTACTGTCCCACTACTGGGTATGGCCCTCTTCTCAAAATGAGAACAGTTAATGAACTGGATATTATTAGTATTCTAGAATAACATAACATTACCAGCCCATTACAGTCCCACTGCTGGACACGGGCCTCTTCTCAGCATAAGAAGAGATGTGGTTAGTGTTATAGAATAACATAATCAGCCCAATTACTTCCCACTGCTGGGCACGAGAGTCTTCTCAGAATGAGGGAGTTTAGGGCTAATTCCATGAAATTCCATCACCTTAGCCGGTTGGTTGTAAAAACAAAATATAGTATGGTCGGTAAATAGTGTAATCGTCTGTGTAGGCGCTTATATGTATATATTTGAAGATATTGTGTTCATAATTATGACACGATGTTATTTTCCGACATCCACGCGGACGGAGTCGCGGGCACAGCTAGTATGTAATAAAATACAAAGAAAATAATTTTCCATTTCATGTTATTTAGTTCAGACACAGACATAGTAAAAAATATAGACCAAGTGCTGCGAACAATACTACTGAAGCCACCAAAACCGTGCTCCTCCGTGTACAAACCAGCGCTCACGCACACACATGCACATCAAACCATGCTCACCGCTCTCAGTACAAATGTCGCGGCATCGTCTAGTAAGCATGGCCAAAAAAATATATCTTTCAAGAGCATATGTGTGCGTGAGCGCTGGTTTGTTCACGGAGGAGCACGGTTTTGTTGGCTTCATTATGATTGTTCGCAGCACTTAGTCTATATTTTTTAATATGTTGTGAATGTCTGACTTGAAGCGTCGCTTTCCAGAAACGCAATTACTTCGTAATAATCGCACATGTTAGTGTTAGAATTTTATTGTGGATTATTATTACCAAATCTTACCAAACGAACTCAAAGCAATTCAATAAAAGGTACTCGAAGACAGCTTTTACTGACTGGTTTCTAATGTCAGTTATTGACTGAAAAAAACAGAAATGAAACGTCAAATCAGCGTTCATAATACGGTTATCGCCAGCCAGTCAGCCAAAATACGGGCAGAAGTCAGCTTGTAGTGTCACGTGACCGCTGACTCGCTGGCAATTGAGTTACTAATACGAATTTGCCAGGCAGTTCACTTTACAGCGAGAACTGCCTGGAAATAAGAGTTCATAATAAGGCCCCTGTAGAGTGTAGACTAACGGCCAAAATTAATATCCAATCTATCTATGATTTACCCTACTCCAGATAGAAATTTGACATATTTTGTATGGAGCTTATGTCAAATTCCTATCTCTAGTAGGGCAAATCGTAGATAGATTGGATATTAATTTTGGGCGTTAACAATATAGGTACAAGTATACGTTGGCAATAGGCTCGCCCCCTATGTGGGTGTACTATACACCTCTGCCTACCCTTTCGGGGAAATACAGGCGTGATGTTATGTTATGTTGTTATTCAGGTTATGGATTCTGATGCTCTTGAACGGGTGCCGTCTGTCGGGACAGGTCAGCTCCATACATACTATGTCGACAGTTTTTAGGGGCAATATTCTCACTTTTAAACTAGTTTATTTCTGGCATTAACCTACAAATTACTCACATTATTTGAATGAATTTGATGTAATAAACAATAACCTTATTTAAAAAGAGTAGGTAGGTATACGTATATCCGTGGAGTTTCTTACCGGTTCTCCTCCATAGGACCCAGAATTTGGAACCGTGCCACTAGAGCCTGACTTTTCAAACAAAAGTGCCTGTAATTAGGTTTATTTAAAATAAAAAAAATTTGAATTTGATGTTGCTGCCACCTAAAATAACACTCCAGCAATCTCTACATCAACCACTGAAAAATAATAAGGGACATGCTAGATTATCCGGCAACACAAAACGCGGCGTGTATAGGTAGGATCTAAAGCAATAAGTTATTTTAGCGCAGAATTCTCGACCACAAAATTAGTATTATGTTTGTTTCAATTATTTTAAAACAATAGCTGCGGTCACAATGTTATAGCATAACATAACTAATAACACCTAATTTTCGCAGGTTTGGCAAAACCCGATGAGATCACAGCAAGCGTCCATCCAGCCGATGTGGTCAGTGCTGAAGCATTTAAGGTAAACCATAAACAAATAACTTAAACTATTGTTTTTAACAATCAAATGTGGGTTAACATAGAAATTTACCTATAGCCTATAGGCAGAATGGTCATAGGCCTTTTCCCTTTAATTTTCCCTAAAATAATGGATCAACAGTCATGAGTTCAACATGCTGGTAGGTAAGTAACAATTTTCCTAAGAGCAAAATCAATTTTGTGGCAAGATTCGGAACGACGAAGTCCCTAGAAGAACAGTCCCTAAAGTCACATACTTCGTTCCTAGGATAAGCAAGTTGAAGTGGCAATGCGGGCCATATCGCTCGGAACACAGACATCCGTTGGGGAACAAAGGTCCTCGAGTGGAATCGAAGAAATGGGAAGCGGAGCGTAAGAAGGTCCTCAACAAGATGGACAGACGACCTTATAGGGTTGCAGGGAGCCGTTGGATGGAAACAGCTTGAACGGTTCGAAGTGAAGTGAAAATAAATAATATATTTCCATTATCAGAGTTCTTCACACACGGATGGGTGATAGCAATTTTAATAAACATGTGGCGTGTGTCGCATTAGAATAAAAACTGTCAAAAAATCAAACAATTTACAAAGATTCACAATAGTTTCATTTCGTAGAATATTGTAACAATAATGTACCTAGATCAATGATATTATACTTATGTAAAATCATTGACCTAGATACATTTCTATCTGAATGTGAAAATATAACGAATTATTTTTAATCGGTTTAATCATAGACTTATTTATATATTACTATCATTGGGTTTAATATACCTAGTAGGTTGCTAAGAAACTAAAAATAGATAGATAAATAGTAAATTAGGTACCTATGTACATGGTACCGTAGTGTTGATATGATATTATTATTGACTTATCGTAAATTTCAATAAGATAGAACGCACTCTAAAGAAAGACAATGGATACTCAATAACACACTCATCTTAGATTGATAAAACTTTCGTATCCTCTTGCATGGATGATTCTTCATCTTCAAGATGACACTAGAGACTTATTAACAGAGATTTGACATCTACCCGCCCGCAGGTAGATGTCAAATCTCTGTTTATTACCGAAACTATACGTACCTACTAAGGTAATTAGCACGTAATTAGGGATGATACATTATGAACATAAGTACAATCTAAATCGGAACATATTAAACATCATGTCACCTTGACTTTGTGGTTATTGTCATGTAGATAAGAAATTACGTCTTTGACTCTATAAAACAATTGTTTAATTAATAAGTATGATTTGGGTACATCTGTTGACTGAAAATATCGTAACCAAAGGTGTTAAAATATTTACTAGTGGTAATATTAAATCTCTTTGATCATAACTTTTCATGAATGGTCTCTGATTATTACCATTTTACCAATTATTAAGATTGTTCTAATGCTGAATGTCGCTCACTTTATTATAACTACTTAGATGAAGTTAGATATAAACAAATTGTAAAGATTTTGGATTGATGAATCCACATAGCGCTATAATTATTTAAATGTCTTTAAACCTGAAACAGTAGGTAATCAATCTACAATTATAGCTTAAAAAATAAAGAGACTTAAAACCAAAGACAGACAATCATGCATGAGGACTACTTTTGGTCTTATTAATAGGTACGATGAAACGGGAACTAATGCGACCTATTCTAGGCCCGGCGACGTTTCGACCAGTTTCCACCTATCGTGGTACTCGTGGTCACGAGCAGACTTAAATTTATTTTATAATATCCTCTCTGTACCATATTTGACGTAATAAATGATTATGAATTACTCATAGGCTCATAGATCGGTGTGTCACTCCGATTCAAAGGTGGAAGAATTGGTAATGCGCGTTAATTCTCGAAAGATTTAAAAGTACATACTTTTGGACTGTACAAGCGGCTAGACCACATTTAAGGTCTGGACCAATTTCATGGGAGAATGTAAGAGAATCTAAAAAAAAAAAACTTAAATAATCCAAATGATTTGTACCTCCTCCAGAAACTCGGAGCGAAAACATTCTACGAGAACAAGCCAGTGGTGGAGCGATCAGAAGTGGTGATAGTATCAGTCAAGCCTGATGTAGTGGCGCCAGTTCTCAAGGAAATCAAGGACCTGCCGGCGACCAAGAACAAGCTGTTCATATCAGTCGCCATGGGAGTCAGCACCGCTGCTATTGAGAAGGTAAGCGTTATTAATATTGTGAACAATATACCTACCACTAATTTCAATGGGTGTTGTAGCGAAAGACAAGTGACAAAGCGGTAGTGTGATTTGTATATTTTCTACCAAACTTAAAGTTAATAAATTAAAGGTACCATAATGATTTTCACTTTCTCTTCTCCATTAATGGTGCATTCAAGAATTTATCTATATTCTGTTCCAATGAATAAATGTTACCAGATTTCGAGAAGCCTACTCCAAATTGGAATATCAGTTGTCTTCGCTTTCGCTACAGCAATTTTATTATGTTTTGCAAGTTCTGTAATTAGTGGACTTATTTACGTACGTTACAAAGCAACTTTTTCTTGTTCTTTAGCATAGCATGATGAGGTAGTTATCACGGCACAGACTCGTGATTGACTTACTAGGATAGTACCATATTATCTGTGACTTAGCTGATGACTATGCCATCAATAGGTAACTAACGGCCAAAATTAATATCCAATCTATCCACAATTTGCCCTACTAGAGATAGGAATTTGACATAAGACATTTTTTTATTGGCAGACTGTATCATATTTAACATTGTTATACTAATGTAATTGCTGTTGGTCTTCCAAATAATAAATAAATAAGCTCCATACAAAATATGTCAAATTTCTATCCCTAGTAGGGTAAATCGTGGATAGATTGGATATTAATTTTGGCCGTTAGTGGTTGCGGTTTTTAGTTCTCCTTTTGCACTATGTTTCGATGGAATACCCATATTTTATCCCTTCGCTACAGTATTCTGTTTAATCCCAAGACCCGCCTTTATCTCAAAGAACGTTTCAAGTTCCTTCATGACACACATACACGACACTTAAGATCATCGGAAAACTTGAGGCTTCTGATGCCAATGCATTCTACAAAATTTTATGATAAAACCTTTTACTGTTCAGGCTGTGCGTCTGTGGAATGAGTTACCTGTGTCTATATTAATATTTATTTATTTATTTATTATTTATTTATTTATTTATTTGTTCAGTGGTATACATAACAAAAACATTCTAAATCCATTGTCTAGTACCCATAGTACAAGCTTTGCTTAATTTGGGACTAAGATGGTGCTGTGTAAAAATGTCCCAATAATATTTATTTATTTTCATACATGAAACTGTCCGGTCCCCTTTTCTCTGACATAATTTTAAAGGTTTAGGTTTACATCTTTCTTCTATTATTTTGTTTGAACCAAAGTAGGTACCTTCTACCCATAGTAATCTAAGTAATAAATAAGGTTATATAAATGTTGTCTTTTATAACCGGAACGCGTTTCGTCGGTTTGCCGCAACCAACACATAAATACGCAATTACGCCCACCATGTTTGTAGTATTCAATGCAAAATAAACAAAGCCTTAAAAAATTCGCTGTTAGATTAGCTGCTGAAAAATACAATTTTAGTGACTCCGCATCCAAAACAGCACTGATGATCAAGCAGACGGTTCACGCACTGGTGTCCTACGAGACACCACGGTTCACGCGCCTTTATCACTTCTATTACCTTGTTATTAGGATTTCTATGCTTATTTATTTATTTCCACAAAGAAAAAAAAAATATAAGTACATAAATTTGGCAGATACAGTGTAGAACACATAATCTTCTATCTATATTAGCCATAAGTACTAGAATAGGTAAAAGTACCTACCTACTTCAGGGATTTGATCTTGTATTTTTGTATTTGTTTATGAATTATTCATTCTTACAGCTGGCGCCTGCATTTTGGGTTTTTTGGTTCTTGGCTCTACTTTTAGTAACCAATAAAATAATTAATGGATTATTAGTTATCTTCGTTTCATTAAAGATGTTAAGTCTTATTCATACATATAAATTAAATAAACTTTGGCCCCTCTGATCGTCAAACGACGTGTTTTTAGCACTTTTGTGACTTAAGTCTTAAGTATTCATAAATTATAGTAGGTGTTAAGATCCTCTAGTTTGATCCGCTTTCCAATTTACAACAGCACCAACAACATGGAGTTAATAACATGAAATCAAAAAACTTTTTTACTTTTACTTTACATTGAATATTAAGCTTAAACCTATTAGAACTGTCAGGGACCAAGGGGTATGGTAAATAATAGTCACATAGACTCTCAAGCCTAGAGAGCACTGTATTTAAGGTTAGTAGGGTTATTAGTCAGTCACTTTATCAGTTTTACAATAACAACATGTTTTACCAAGATTTTGATTTTACTAGGAACGATATAGCACCCCTAATCACCCGAGAGAAGCCCGGGAGTCGAAACGATATATTTTTCGTCTCAAAGAAAGCTTTTCCGAGCTAGCGGAAAAGCTTTCTTTATTGTTCGATATCTGCACGCAAAAGTTCATTTTTATTAACCGACGAAAAAAAGACGAGGTTCTCAATTCGACGCGTATATTATTTTATGTACGACCACGCATATCTTTTTTCTAACTTGCGACCCTCCCACCACACGTTTGTGCATGCAATCTCTCCACTTACCCGCTGGTAAGTGCAGAGCTTCTCCCAGTCACAGTGGCCAATATTAAAAGAAGCTACCATTTCTCGCTTGGCGCAGTCCACGTCGTTGTAATCGGGAGAGTGCCATCCTGTGCACATGCCCTAGACAACGCGGGCGCAGGCGCCCGCGTTGTCTAGGGCATGTGCACTGTTTGAGAAGCGCAGTCAAACTAGGCAGCTGTGCTATTTCTAGAACCCTCTCCATAGTCACCCTGTCTTGCCACG
This sequence comes from Asteroscopus sphinx, assembly GCA_949699075.1. Lineage (NCBI taxonomy): Eukaryota > Metazoa > Arthropoda > Insecta > Lepidoptera > Noctuidae > Asteroscopus > Asteroscopus sphinx. The sequence goes on from OX453028.1 coordinate 9,838,708, forward strand.
ATATGCCCAAGTACTTTGAAGGCAGCGCATTTAGAAAGCGTTTACCCGACACTACAGTTTCGCATAAGATGTCCAGGTCTCAGCTCCGTACAAGAGTGTGCTTAAAAGCCTGAAAGACTGTCTATATGTATGTTTATTTGCACAATAGGTGCTCAATCTTTTTCTCTCCTTTCCAGGTGCTACCATCAGAGGCCCGCGTGATCCGAGTCATGCCCAACACACCGGCGTTGGTCCAGCACGGGGCCGCCGCCCTCAGCCGGGGCTTACGCGCCACCGCTGACGATGCTACCCTGACGTCGAAGCTGTTCCAGGCAGTGGGCACCTGTGATGAGGTGCCGGAGTACCAGATGGATGCTGTGACTGCTTTGAGTGGCAGTGGGCCAGCCTATGTGAGTAACTCTTTTAAATCTTAATGAGCTTGACCTCCACCTCACCTGGTGTTAAACGATGTTGCAGTCGACGATAGTACACGCTTGCTCAGCAGAAACCTATTCACTCGAGTCTTGAAGTTTCTCCTCATGTCCGCCAGGAGCGCTACTGATTTATGAATGAAAGTCGTCTTATTCTATAGCAGTATCGGTAAGGGCCGGCCCTAAGCTTCTAACTCTTCTGAGTCCTAAGTTTCAAACCCGCACTAGGCCCTCTGAGTGTGTGCGAGCAGAACGATGGGGTTTTTGTCGAGCTTTGCCGACCAATGTCGATTCGAATAGGTACCTATGTGTATAGCAACCCTTGTAGAATATCATTTAGCTGATATCCGCGGCTCAGCTCACACTTACCAACTAAACCAACATATCTTGTAAATATAGTCATTTTGGTCCATAAATAGAGAATTTGTTAGTAACTAGATTACAGCACCACCTATCAGATTCTAGAATAGCTATTTTTTTTTTTTTATAGTTTAGGATGGCGAAACGAGCTAAAGGCCCACCTGATGTTAAGCGGTTACCTTTGCCCATAACAACTTCAATACCTCCTAGGCTGTTGCCTAAATGGTACCGCAAGTCGGTTCGCCAAACTGAGACATGAAGATGGAAAGTCTCATGTGATTGTAATTTCACCGGCACCCGTACCCTTCAGACCGAAACACAGCAATGCAAGCATCACTATTTGGCGGAGAAGTAGGCACGGTGGTAGTACTTCCCCGGACGAGCTCTTTCACAAAGGAGCTCTACTACAACTAAAACCATCATCTTGACAAAACAAATATGATGTGAGAATACAACCTCAAACGGTTGAGTCGTTCAGAATTTACACGATTACTAACAGACGCAGACGCACCAATAATTATTAGTCTTTCTGGTCTTACTCAAATATTTTATTTAGTTTTCGAGTTAGATTCACCACTTTAAATATTTGTCATTATTAAAGTAAGACCTGAGATATTGCATAAAAAGGTTAACCAATGTAACGAAGCAGAATGTTCTTTGTTATTGTGGGATTGAAGAGTAGAATGCTGATGCGCATCGTCAATTTGTTTAATCTTATCAAAGGCCTTGAAATTGAGCTGAAGTAAAAGGGTCACTGTGTTAGTAGGCGAAGAATTAACGTAAAGATAACAATGGACATCTTTCAACCTTCAGGTTATTCACCTGAAAAAATTAGTTTATCACAACACAAGGCAGGCAACTCTGTAAATTATTAGGAGAAACGATATTACCTACACTCTGTTTTTTTACTTGTCTTATTTAGTAAACAATCTTAGCATGTCTTTTTAATGCAATTCGTCAGTAATAATGATTAAAAGACATTATTTAAACAATTATACAAACTAAATAATATTTTTTAACCTTATTACATGTGCAGAACTAGTAATTATATTATATTTTATCACTAGTTATTTGAATAAAGAGACGTGCCAAGATTGTTTACTAAATAAGACAAGAGAGAAAAAACAGACTGTATAACAGATAAGATCAGTTTTCAAAATCTTTCAATTCGACGTTCAGTATTCAAATCGTTAGAATACCAATTATTATTCTTCGGTTATTCTTCGTCTTCGTTTTCAAGACACGAAGAGGTTTTCGATATTTCGATGCGAAACACCATCACAGTAAAAGTTTTCATAAGACCTTGACCTTAATTCAACCAGCTCATAGCCGTGATCTTTTTATTGTATACAAAGGACCTCTTATAAATGTACTTTTAACTCCATCATCCAGATCTACATGATGATTGAGTCTCTCGCGGAGGGAGGCGTCCGCTGCGGCCTGCCTCGCGACCTGGCGCTCCGGTTGGCTGCGCAGACCACCCTCGGGGCCGCCGCCATGCTGAAGACTGGCCACCCGGCGGTGCTGAAAGACAACGTCACCAGTCCTGCAGGCTCTACCGCTGAGGGGACGTATCATTTGGAACAGAACGGTATGCCTCTCGTCTCCTATACAGAATTCCAGACATAATTAAACTTTTATTGTCTAGGTCGCATAATATCGTGTCCGTTGGAGTTCAAGGGCAAAACATCATGAGGAAAGTACAGTTCTCGATGGTGTGTGTAGTCTGCCAACCCGCACTAGGCCAGCATGGTGGACTAACGCTTTATCCTTTTCGTTCGGTGAAGAGGCCCGTGCCCAGCTGTGGCACTAATGTTGTAAGTGCCGCGCATTGCAACGGATCGTACCGCATTAGATTATACAGACCTACACTATCGTACCGTACTGAAGGAAGTCCTTTTGTTACCTACCTAGAAAATAAACTTTGCTTTTGCTCTCCAAGATGGCGTTCGGTATTTGAATTTGACCTTTGACAAATCATCGGTTATAGGAAATTATGTCGAATGTGAGCTAGATAGGGACAGTCCAAAGATATTAAAATATGAATGGCTTATAATTATTATCTGTTTGTTTCCAGGTTTCCGGTCAGCAGTGATCGGAGCGGTTGCCGCTGCCGCCGACAGATGTAAAGTGGTTAACAGCCAGCTGAACAATACACCATGATGTTATTGTGAATACCCACTTATTCTAATGTAATTAATGCCAATTATTATGTTATTTGCAGATCACATTAAACGTTATTTTCTTATATTAAATTGTTTTATTAACATAAGCACAATAAAAATTAATGTAACTAAGTAAAAATTACGTACCTGGAGACCTAATGGTTACCTACTGTAAAATTTGTAAGTACAAGTACCTACCTATTTTATACATAAATATTTTATGATTAATTGTTACTAGTAGAGTGGGAAGGTACCTACCAAAGATAATATACCTAATCACTACGTAGTACGTACCTCCTCTCCAACCTACATACCTATCTATCTCAGAAGTTGGTATAAATAATAAATAAATATCTTGGGGACATTTGTACCAAAGACATTTCTATACTGACGTAATAGACCACTACAGTGTGCGACTGAGATACCGATCTTTACGAAAAAACCTATATGCTAGAAAGAGACATAATAAAATGTCAGTAGAACCGATTTTGACAATTGTAATCTCCCATAGCGTCCCATCAAAATATAATCTCGTATTATTTTATGATTTATTTCACAATCGTTCTGTATTTTATCCAATTAATATCAATAATCGTATTCGTGTAGTATTCTGTGTTATACTGCTGTGTAATTTACATTATTAACCTAAAGAAAGAGATGTTTCACAGGTAAGTATCTGCAGGACAATACTACTTTCATAATGCTTATTTTCATAGAAGTTATTCTTAAACTTATTTAGTAATACATTAATAACATGCAGTAAATACCCTATTTTCTACATAATATGTTATTTTAAATAATTATGTGTTAGATAAAAAAATATTGTGTACGTGAAAATGAAACCGTTTCGCATATGGATTGCTCAAAATATATCGATATGTCGATAGTTTCAATTATATATTTTTTGTACTACCTAGCACCATACATGTCACAAGTTAGTGACCGTTACTGCTTTAAAAAAAATACAATCGAATTGAGAACCTCCTCCTTTTTTTGAAGTCGGTTGAAAGTATTGAAAGGTTGATTTAGTCCGGCCGCACATTGGAAGGAAATCATAATGATTCATTCATTGATCACAGAAAAAATCTGACGCGCCGGAACCTATACCATGGTTGTACTTTTACGATGTTATAATAGTATGTTGTACGTCTATGGCAAAGAGACGTTTCACAGGTAAGTATCTGCAGGACAATACTACTTTCATAATGCTTATTTTACATTTATACAGTTAATTTTAGTACCAGCCCCGCAGACTGACAGAATTTTCCGGATCGTATGTCTGCTTTTGACATATTAAAATGTAAATACGGTGCTATTTTATGACAATGTGCGGCCGGGCTAAAAATGCTGTAAAATATTGACCGGCTAACTTCATAACTTCCAGATTTCCTGTCAATCATCTCAGCCTATCGCAGTCCACTGCTGGACATAGGCCTCTCCCAAGTTGCGCCACAACGCTCGGTCCTCTGCCTTCCGCATCCAGTCCCCCCCAGCCACGTTCTTTAGGTCGTCGGTCCACCTGGCAGGGGGGCGCCCTACGCTGCGTTTGCCGATTCGCGGTCTCCACTCAAGGACTCGTCTGCTCCAGCGGCCATCGGTCCTTCGACAGACATGGCCAGCCCACTGCCACTTCAACTTACTGATTCTACAAGCTATGTCGGTCACTCCGGTTCTTCTCCGGATAATCTCGTTTCGGATTTTATCCTTCAAAGAAACTCCAAGCATAGCTCGCTCCATAGCTCGCTGAGCGACTTTAAACTTGTGGACTAGCCCAACTGTCAGTGTCCACGTCTCGGCACCGTAAGTCATGACAGGCAGGACGCACTGGTTGAAGACTTTTGTCTTCAAACTTTGCGGTATAGGCGACGAGAAGACTCGGCGAAGTTTGCCAAATGCTGCCCAGCCCAGACGGATCCTTCTGTTGGCTTCTTTCTGATTTCCTGATTTCCTGTAAATGCTGTTATTAAAGAAAAATGGATGGGCACAAATGTTAAAACGAATAAGCACCGTATCTACTATTCTCCGCCAAATAGTGATGCTTGCATTGCTGTGTGGTGCCGGTGTAATTACAATCACATGAGACTTTCCATTTTCATGTCACAGTTTGGCGAACCGACTTGCGGTACCATTTAGGTAACAGCCTAGATGGTATTGCAGTTGTTATTGGCAAAGGTAACCGCTTAACATATGGTGGGCTTTTAGATCGTTTCGCCATCCTATACAATAAAAAAAAAAAAAAAAAAAAAAACTGAAAGCCTCGAAAAAACTACAGGGTTTGCAGTAGATATTTTAAGGATAACTGTATCTTTTAGTGAAATCACCAACGATCCATACCTACGGAATTTGTTCGGGTCAGTGTTTGTTTCTTGTAAAGATCTTTACTTTAATAATGGTAAATATTCAAAGTGGTAAGTCTACGAAGTGACGAGTATAAAGTAAAAGTTAAAAATAAATATAATACAAGAAGAGTTAGAGATAAAAAACTAGTTCAACCGAAGATGACAAATTATTATGGAGACAGAAAGTCAAAATTTTTAGTTCCAAAAATCCTATCCTATCCTACTTCCTACTAATATTATAAATGTGAAAGTTTGTAAGTATGGATGGATGGATGGATGGATAGATGGATGAATGAAAGTGGAGTGGAAGTGGAGGTGGAAGTGGAGGTGGAAGTGGAGGTGGAGTGAAGTGGAGTGCAACCAACCAACTGCGATCGCCAACCCGCCTGCCAAGCGTGGTGATTATGGCATATATGGCCAATATATGCTTGGGGGAGGCCTGTGTCCAGCGGGGTGCTGGCCAGGAAACCTCCACGTGTGTCTGACAGCTGCTTGTCCTTCTGGACACGTCTAGAGGGAACGGCAGTTGTTGGGCCGGTGCACCCTGGGCACGGGCAATAAGTCTCCTTTGGACCGGGGGACCTTATTTCCTGTGGCGAATATTCTGGCACGGGAGGGGCCCGATGTGGGCCAATGGGAAGTTGCTCCTCGTGTCCCTCTGAGAAAGCAGAGGGCACTGCGGAGGAGCAGTGGCGGGCCCGGTGAGCACTCACCCTGCCACTGGGCAGGCAGCGGGGGGACTGTCCTTCCCTGCCCCCGTCGGTCTCGTAATCCCAGGAGTGCCTGCTGAGTAGTGTTCTCGCGCCTCTTGGGACCGAGGGTCTTGGCTTCACCGCCCGGACCGCGAGGAAGAAAACCTCTATAAAAAATTACGGGAGGTAGGGCCTGTGAGCAGCAGACTCGGGGTAGTCTGCTGCCCGACCAGCAGCTGGCGTAGCTGGCACAAGGGTGCGGCCAACGTTAGGCCGCACGGTGAGAAGGGGCTCGCCTGCTTGTGGCGGGCCGGGACCTGTCGGGGGTGGTTGTGTGAATACTCAAGGGTTCCCACGCCCCCGGCTAAGGTAGTTGAAGGAACACCGTGGTGGTTTTAGTCGGTAAGAGTCCAACACTGGCTTCGCCTACCCCGGGCGGAGTGCGTCCATGAGGATTTCCCCACGGAAAAAAAAAAAAAAAGGTCTGTGTCCAGCAGTGGACGTCTTAGGGCTGAAATGATGATTAATTGATTTTTTTTCTTTTTTACTTATGTATTCCTTACCTTCGTGACATTAATAATGTAGTTATAATATAGCCCTTAATTGCGTAACTCAATCTTTTAAAACAAATAAAATTATGTTTCAAATATCTGTAATTTTAAAACAATAGTTACTTAATAGCTTAGCAGTTTTAAAATACCACCACTCCTTAAAAGTAAGGCCGGTTGAACTATATCGATAATGCGGAAACGTCCATGTCACATCACTAAAAATCACTCCTACACGTGTCAATTTCGCACATATACTCATTTTGCTTTCGGTGACGTGATAATGAGGTGCCAGTGCCTCTATTACGTCAGTATAATACCTTTATGATTTGTACACAGCACCATCTAGTCCCAAACTAAGCAGAGCTTGTACTATGGGTAATAGACAATGGATATAATAATTATATACTTTTTTTTTGTAAATACATATAATACATAAGAAACAACCAGACCAACACAAACACTTATGTACATCACACAAATATTTGTGTCCTGTGGGAATCGAACCCACGACCTCGTGATCAGCAGTCCGAACCTTGAACCACTAGACCACAGACGTCATATAACGTAGCCGTAGTCGTCGTCGTATAGCTCACACATAGCTGATCAGTAGTGGACTAAGGGGCGGGGAGGAGGGTCATTTCTGGGCAAATAAAAGAAATTTGCATGAATGGATTTTAACGCAAAAGTTCTGGCCTAGAAACTTTCTATGTGCTCAAGAAGTCTTAAAATAAATAAGTAGGTATGTAATCGAAATAGGTACAACAATACTGTGCTGTAGGTAGGTACTGTATTGTATTTTTACAATTATTGCGGGAACTCTTTGGGTTTGGAGTGCCATTTTTCAGGGAGTCATCTAAATCACGTAGAAATATTGTCTGTGTATCTGGGCCTGACATAATAATTAGAGATGCGCCGAATAGTGGTTTCACCGAATAACCGAATACCGAATATTATTCGGTTTAACATTTACCGAACCGGATATTCGGCCGAATTATTCGGTTTACCATTACATTGTTTTGCTGCCTAAACAGGTTCTAACATGTACGCTACGTGTCGCTGCTGGCTAGATGACGAGCGAACCATACCTCACCGCTCGCTACCCGCTCACACACCGCGCTGTCACTTTGCTTCAAAACATCGCACGATTAAGTTAAAAATAAAAAACAAAGGTGCTTATCATTACAAAAATATTAAAATATTGATAATAATGTGTATCTTCATTGTGTTTGCAATCAGAGTAGGCGTAAAAGATCACGTGCTTGAGACTTTTTTGACGAAATGCACAATGCATGACGAAAAAAAAGTTAAATAATATAAATATAAAGTTTATTAGGTTCAAAAATGACTAGTTTACAATTTGTTCTTTGTACAGTTTATCAAAATGATATTAGGTACAATTTTATTGAGTCACGTTGACAGCTGAACTAGTATTAACTGTGTGACAGCTGTCAGTAAAGTGAACTTTGAGTAGTTGTGTTATTTCTCGCGGTGGAACAGGGCGCAGTGAAATTCGACGAAATGAAATGATCGCAACTGACAATCAGCCTATTTCAATTGTGGAATACAAAGGATTTAACAGATTATTGCATTTATTGAAGCCTAAATATAGGTTGCCTGGAAGAAAGTATATGAGTGAAGTGGTGATTCCGACAATTTATGAGAGTCATGTAGCCAAGAAAATAGAAATGCTTGAACCGAATATATTCGGCAATAAAACCGAATAATTCGGCCGAATACAAATAGTGGAATAGTTGCCGAATACGCCGAATACCAAACGAATATTCGGCGCATCTCTAATAATAATATCTGCTTTGTAGACACAACGATCGAGAATAAAGCCGACTGGAATGAATAAAGTCGGGCTCGCTTCGTTATACGTTATCGAATGCGTGCACTTAGTAAGCAACTAGGTACCTATTCTGTTACGGGTTTTAGTATGATTTTTATTTAAATCCCAAAACTACAAAAAATATACATGAATTGAAGTAATACGCATAAAAAAAAGCTTGTATTCAACCGTCATTCCCACATTTTTAGCGTATTTTTATTG